>OY728133.1:1773968924-1775355942 GCA_963277665.1 Viscum album | reverse complement strand
CTAATCATGAGAGAACCATTAAATGTTAGGATGAAATGTATCTAAATGACATGTTTTATGTAGCACAAATAAAATTCAATACTAAAAATATAATTGACTCCAAAATCCTAGGTTTTGAGCATCGTGTCAGCCTCACATCCAAACTCTAAGCCATCCAGAAGCAATAATCAACAATAAGGTCCCTTTCCCTCATCCATACCTCCATCTGTGAAGTATTTCTAGGTACCAAATAGTGTCTTGAACTAGGTGTGAGTACAACATAGTTGGTCAACACCACAATGTTTATTCAATCTGGTTCAAATATATAGTGCATGCAATTATGTGATTATACAGGGTGGTTAAATTTCCATGTAATACTGCACATAATATAAATATAATGACCATTGAGATTTGGGTTTACACCTAAGATCAGCCAAACATGATTATATACCATACCAGATTAGTCTTTTAAGAGGTGTGTCCTATTGTATTATGATAGATCACCCAAGTCATAGGAAGATTATCCCATGATGGATTAATCATGCATACTATATCATGAAATAGTTGTCCCTACCCTCAGTATAATAATAACCTCACCCTCAAGCATCCCGTTATTGTAAAACATACCCTTTAGAGGTTTATATCCCATGCATTATACCCTCAAAAGGTGTCGAACACCGTCCATCATACTCTGAGAAGGAAATGTGACCATGTGCCTTACCCTCATGTGTAATGTATAGTTCTCTCAAACACCGTACACAAGTATAAGTCATAATAAGACAAAATATAAAAAAGTAATGAACCATCCTTCCCTTAGGAATCAATCAAATATAATTTCATATCAGGATATAATGTTGAGAAATTTACAAAAAATAACAAAGTGCCCTGAATATATGAAATATTACCATAAACCATAATGGTAAATTCAACCAAATACCACTTATCTATCCATTAACATTATATTATATTAGGTTCCCAGTTATCCTATAAATTTATACACATTACATTCTATAAAAAAAATTATCATAATATTGATTAACATGAAATATATATCCATATGTCATTATATCAACAAGATAATCCAATTATATACCAATACTTCCATTTTAATCCTTGTGATTTTATTTCATGAAATCCCCACAATTCCAATGTTATGAAAATTCTTAATGATAGTCCAATAAAACTCAAATTGTTCATCCAAAATGAACATCATCAAAATAGTAGTTCATTAGGATTTAAATGGTACGCCCACCTCATGGGTGGGTGCAATCCTATTAAAAATAATAATGTACATGATGAAATATAATTTTATGTCCATGAATCATGATTATAATCATCCATGATCTAATCAATTAGATGGTAAATTATGCACATTTTCACATAATCAGAATTATTTCCCATACTAGAGGGATTTAAAACATGATTTTTGGGAGTTTTTGTTGACCACTGACATAAAAAACGATAAAGACATAGAAAACTCCTAGAATCCAAAGTAACATTTGGTTCCATTTCCATTGCCTCCAATATATAGGCCTAGAACACCATGAAACAATGTATCTTTATTCTAGATCAAGAATGTTGTTCAAATGTCGTTGCTGGTAGGATTGGATCACCGTAGATTTATTCCTAGAAGGATGGGATTGAATCTGATTTAGAGGATCATTGAAATCCCTAGAAAATAATTCTTGGGTGCTTATGTTTTGACTAGAAGAGTAGATAAAAATGACCGTTCGAAGTCTTAGGGTATTTATAGAAACCCTCTAAAACAGGAAACCACAGTGCAACCACCAAGTCCACAATTTAGAATAGGATAACATGGGTAAGAGTATGACAAAAGGTAATAGACCAAGCAGCATCATGCCCGATCATTCCATGTACGGAGAACATAGACAAGAAAACATTATATATCCTATAAAATAAGGTAAAATATTGGGGCATAGAATAGTACACAATTCCATAGAACCCAAAAACCTATAACATAGGCTATGAAACATCCTAGATCAATGCTGTAGAAGTACCATATTTTTTAGAATCAACTAAAACAAACCAAGAGTCCCTTTAACCACAACAACCCTCTCCATGATGCATTAATCATCATATCGAGGAAGTGTTATGTCACAACATGCAATTGCGCTATTATTATGCCTCCAAAGTAAGTGTATTTGAATATACTCCCTTGATATTCTTGCACCATAGCTCGAGCCTCCACATCATACTGACCATGATTATAGAAAATCCATTGGATCAACAACACATAATAATCAATGCATCCAATGCATCATTCTTCCTCTAAAAAACCCACCATACGAAATCTTGAAAACCAATTATTGAACCAAAAACAACCACTTTAGAGACAATTAATAATACATAAAGAGGAATCTACCATGAAAAAGATAGAATCTTACAACCTCCCAACTATATAACAGCTCATGCCCAAGCTATCCCAAGAATCACATTGGGGTATCAGCGAATAAGATTGACTACTATATCATCATAAATGACGCCAAATTCTTGGTAACCTCTTGAACATATCTCGGATTCCACCACACTCACACTACATGTATAGTATTTATGTGGAGATTCTTCTAAATATGGTCCGTAATATAAATCAGACACTCTTGAAAGGACGTATCAACATCAAGATCTATTTCATCCTCCTATATTATATGAAAAGGTTAAGGATGATATATATTGATATTTAAATTGAAACACATCGTGCATGGATCTGTAGCATTGTGGAAGGTCCAAACAATATGCCACTGGATATACCATTTCCAATTTCAAAAAAAACCCGGAAAACCTATGCCCTAGCTTTCCATATTTCGTTACATAGTATTCTACTGGGATATGTGATACCCCAAGGAAAACATGAAGAGAATCCCAAAACTCCAGAGGTTATCTATGATGGTAATGTATGATTTTCATTATCTCTATGGAGTCACCAATCACTTTCTAATTAACTAGACATGCTTGGACATTTCTTGCACGGGACTAGGTCTAATGAGTACTAACTCGCCAGACTCAATATCTAGAAAAATATGTTAATGGATTGACCTTCCATGAAATGTATCAGGATGTTACATTTAGATAATATCTTGGATGATATTATTATTAGTGATCTACACAATTACCTCATACTACCCCTCTAATACATTGAAATACAAAACATAAGAACACAACATAACCTCTCGAATTTGAATCTTCCACTCACATTGAACTTCAATAAGACTATGATAAGTTACACTAAAAAGGACACAATTCTAGTTCCATTTAAAGACCCTAAAAAATTCGGGTTCTAAAATGAGGATCTCGATCAGAAATAATAATCCTCGAAGCAAAATGATTTTTAACTATCTCACGGATGTATAGACTAATCTGATCATTTCTGGTGAAGGTATCCCAAATATAAAAGAAATTAGATTCTTTATTTAGTTTATTCATGATCACCCATTCTACATTATTCTCTTAATACTTCCTAGGTAATCTATCCATGAATTCTATTTTGACATCAAATCACTGTCATTATTGAATTGGTAGAGGCTGTAAAAACATTTTAGGCTTATGGTACTTTCCCTTCACCTATTGTTGGGTGAGACATCTCTACATGAAGACCACTAACTCATTATTTTTTCCATTCCACCAATACTTACGATAGAGAATATGGTTCATCTATCTTAGACCTATATTTAACTCCCATTTAAAATCACGAAACTCCCTCTTCACCTCCTCATGTATGCCCATATGCTCTGATACACATCTATGGAAAAAAAGAACATGGTTGGTTCTAAGAGATGAAGCTGATGGTGGATCCCCACAATATATATTGTCCCTCATAGGTAAGACTTTAGGATCACATAAATTCTTTCTATTGATATGGTTTTGGAGTTTGAGAATAAAATATGTTGAAGTTAGAGCTAGTCACCTCTAGGAATCCAGAACATCGATATGTGTGTCCGCAAAGAGTGTCGTCAACCACCACTCATCACAATTCTCATGTACTACCTAAATCTATGTCTCTAGATCATTAAAATAGAATGAACCTTTGCATTTCCTATTGTATATTCTATCTTGAAGTCAAAATAATACAGACACTCAATCCACCTCACTTGATGAAAAATTATGTATCAATGAGAAAATATTTATATGAGGAACTTGTGGTCTTTGTACAAAAAAAACCACTCAGAAAAAAGACATCTTTTCTAGAATATCATGGTGTATAAACCCAACTCCTACTTTAAAACATGATTTTTGTAATTAATCTCATGAAATATAATTTTATTTGAGAACTTATAGTCCCATCGGTTCTTCTACATCAAAATCAAGTTGATCCCAACTCTGGATGTGTCATAGTACATGGTAAAATATATTCCCAGCATAAGAAAATTGAGGATCAATGTTGAGGTCATCCTACTCTTCATATTATGAAAATCTCTTTCACATGGATCTAACTAACCAATTTTTTCCCCTTTCTTGACCATCCTAGAAATCATTGTTACCATATTGGAGATATTTTGGATGAACCAATTGTAATAATCTACTAGAACAAGAGAATTCTAAATATTGAATACTCTAATTGGTCACTCAATAAATATCATAGATACTACCTTCTCTAGGTCCATTTTTACTCAATGTTGTGAGATAACATTTCCCAAGAAGTATAATCTATTAATCCCAAAGTCACAATTAAATTGTCTAGCATAAATACAATGCTCTCTCAATGTACTCATGATGATGTCAAGATGGAAGGAATGATCGATTTTATTTTATAAGTATACTAAGATTTTTTCAACAAAAATAGAAAAAATTGATTTTGAAAAGGGTTTATAATCATGTACATCATGTCCATGAATAATATCAGTGCATTCATTAGACTAGATGCATCCTGCATGAATCCATACAATCGATACCTACCCCTAAAAGAATTATGCGATTTGTTTGATGGTCTTATCCTCAACTAATCATACACTAACCTCACATAAATCAAAGACGAAATACAAGAATCTATTATTTTATCAGAGATATCATAAATTCATTTACGGGGATATTAGATCCTTAACATTATTTGGATCTGTCTATAATAACCCACACATAAGTGAAAAGTCTTATCAGCCTTATTGGTGAAAATAATCAGTGTACCCTAAGGTGAAGTACTTAGATGTATGAATATCTTCACTTCCAGGTCAACCATTTAATCCTTCAACTCTTTAAGATCCACTAATTCTATCCTATAACGAAGAATAAAATCTTTCCCAGCTCCTGTCACAAAATCAATCATGAACTCGATCCCCCACTTGGTCAATAAGGAAAATTATTACTTTAGAAAAACATCCTAAAAATGGATCAGTGTTCGAGGAAAATTATTCTTATATATTCTTCCATCATCTAGAATAATGATTAATATCTGAGACATAATAAAACTCAATCTACATTGAATTTTTCCTACATGACCAATGTTAAAATCCCACTCACTCGGGTGAAAATTGATTCCCCCTTATAGAGAATAAAATTTAACTATTTTATGGTAACATTTGATATAAACCTGGTATAGAACTAGCCAATCCGTACAAAGAATAAAATAAAAAACAATCATTTCTATATCAAATAGTTTTAAATGGAAGATTTACCCACCAATTCCAATAGAATACTACGTATAGTGGTAGATATGTCTTCGTCACACTCCCATCAGGCTTTCTATGGTCAAAAAATCATCCAAACTCGTTAAAAAAATCCAAAACATTTTGATGATGGGAATATAAGAAGTAATGTGATGTTCTTCAATCAAGAAAAAACAGAATAATTGGTGGATGATAAAATAATCATAACACTAATGGTAGAAGGCCATATATTAAAACTAGTTAGAAAAGACTACATAGAGTGCAGCTAACATTCCTCTCTTCTATATCCTCTATTCTGACTCCCATTTATTTGACCATTGGTCATGCAATTTTTCTCATGCACTGAGGTACCACATCCCCTACCTCGGCCTCAACTCCCAATGGAACTATAGTTACAAGTCTACTATGGGGTATCTAATTCCTTCCTAAACTCAAGAACCTATCTTTATCTCCATCTATTGGTATTTTATGGAAATATCTTAAATAATGTATCCAAATGGATAAAACTATTGTAAGATAAAAAAATACAATGTGTCATATGAACATTGATGGTGCTTGCTGCGAGAATTTCCACACTAAAATCACTACAACATACCATAGTTCTAAATAGAAATCTATTATCCTTGTTATTATGACCTCTATTTAAATAGTGATAACTATTATTCCACTTCTTTGTGACACTTGAATAAGTGATACCAAATCACCAAAAGGAAACTACCTTTCCATCAATCAATTCCCCTATGAGGTTCACTTACAGGATAAGATCTTGATTAATCATATATACAAATATTATCATGTGGAATTAATTCACTTATGAGCTTATCTAATAGCGAATTCCAACATGTAATTGTCCTTTCTTGGTAATCTCTTCATCTTCCAAGGATAGGGAAATATGCTTCCATTCAGTGATGTGTACTATGTAGTCCATCCCTAACAAGTCCTCCTAAGTCAAATTCATAAGCTATAGATCCCTATCATCCATCAAAATATCTGCATAGAATTAGGTTAGAAACATTACCTCGAAGTCCTTCCAGAATAACTCCTCTTTTATATCTGGCATACTTCATAATTTCCAACCAATGGTTGGATGGTACTCATAATATATAGGCAGAAAGATTCATCCTCTTATCCACTGGTTTATCAAGGAGATAAATGATCATTTGGGATGACTCAATTCTTAAATTAGATTCCTAAGGAACTCCGTCCAAAATAAATGTTAGTGGATTATGTAGCTAGAACTCTCTCATTGTCTCCAACATCATTTGTATGGTGTGAACAGTTTCCCTCACAATGGATTTCATGACCAGTAGGAATATTCCACAAAGTTTATCATCCATCAGATTCTCTAGAGATGTATGAAGTTCCAAAAAAGATGAATTAGGGCCATGCTATTTTCCACTATCCTAATTATCACTGGGAATTTGATCAGGATTAATTTTCTCTGCAATATTTAATGCACACCTTATAACACATGTTACACAACAATGTCAACCACGATAGTTGACAAAAACATTGATACAATGGTTCAAGGTTTCTATACATTTATCTTCGCAAGTGAATTTGTATAAAACAATAGTTTCTTTCATTCCTTATTAATAGTTATATCATGGTATTATATTTCATTGTTCATGTAGGAAGATATTTCACATTCAATAATTATATCACTTGAATGAACAATGCATGTCAACATATATCCCAACATACTTGTCATGATCCATGCATAGTATTCTAATGTCACACCAATGAATGGTTAATTTTCCAACAAATCATAACATGAAAAAACAAGTGAATCAACTAGGGATAACTAACATCACAATTTTAACCAATGAACAACATGAACAACAATTCTATCACTGGGAAATTAGGTTTTCTCCAATACATGGGTTTGGTAGTCCAATGAACAAGCTCATTACCAAAACCTAACACATCCTAGTATCCATTCTAAATTTATAAAATATTTCTTAAATTTAAAATAAACCTAGTAATTTGATACCAATTTGTAACATCCTCGATCAGGTAATCCCTCATGTGACCAATTCAGGTGGCTATATGAAATCTAGTGAACCTACTGCACACGAATGACTACTGAATAATTTTGATGGGGTGAGGAATATTGTGGAGAGAAATTATCCTCTAGAATATAGTTTCAATAACAACAAAAAATAATAGTGTAATAGATAAAATTGATAAAGAAATATTATTAATCGAACATGCATGCATTACACAATATTGGAAAATCAATCAATCCAATAATGATGGATCCATGTAATATCTGGATGGAATGATTCTAATTGATGTGGTCTATATCATACAAATAAATGATAAAATGAAAAAGATAAGAGACTCCAAAAGCCAATCCAAAACCATATGACGGCCCATATCTAAACACTAACCCATAGGGAAAGTAACAACTGACAACAATATCCCTTGAACTTCTCCATACATTCATCCATGATATTTCTCTATGTACTAAATGTTGGACTGAATAGGGTGTGAGTAAAACATAGTAGGTTTAAGAAACCATGATTAAACAATCATGTCTTAATATGTAGTGAATTAAATATATCAATTAAAGATGTGTATTATTTTGATAAGTTATACAACACATAAAATAAATCCGCTGATAGTAGAGATCTGGGTTGACACCCAAGGTCAGCAAAACCTACTTTAGCACCATTCCATATATATCTATTTATAGGTGGTTCATCATGCATCAAGATGGATCAAACAAGTTAGTAATATATTCTCATACTGAGGATGAATATTATATAATGCATTAGTAACAAGTGGTCACTCCCATTAGGTTGACAAGAATATTTCACTCAAGAATCCTATGACTGTGAAACATAACATCATATTTTTTGTATCACATGCATAAAACCCTTAGATGGTGTTATATAACATTCATCTTACCTGTGGTTGAAACAGAACCTGAAATCTTACCCTCATGAATCACTTATAGTGCTACCAAACCCCAGTCAAAAGTAAAATCCATAACATTAAAAATTCCAACAATTAATGTAACATCATAACCTCTAAAATCAATCACAACTAGTTTCACATAAAGACATAATGTTGAGGAATAAAAACATAAAAACCCATGTTCCATGAATATAAAACATTTCATCATAAAACATAATGGTCAATTAACTGAATTGGATTTAATATTTCATCTAGAAATCAATAAAATATTCTTCCCAAATATCATAGAAATTATAACACATTATATTCCATTCATAATTCCACAGAAAAAGTGGTTATCATGCCAATATATATACATATTTAAGCATGTTGACATTCCAAACCAATTATAAACTAGTACAACCATTTTAGTCGATCTGATTCTATTTCGTGAGATCATATAATTCACATGTTATTCCAAATCCTAATATTATTCTGAAAATAACTCACATCATTAAACCAAAATCCAGATTTTCAATATAGTTAGTTCGTTGAGATTTGAAAGGTAGGAACACCTCTTGAGTGGCCATAGGAGGAGTACGAATGACAATGGACCTGATAAAATCCAAATAAATGTCTATGAACCCCAATTATCATCATTCATTATTTATTAAAGTATTTGGGTCATGTGAAAAGCTTGTCACCATGATCATATTTATTGTACATTAAAGACAGATTGAATACATACTTTCTTGGAGTTGTTCTAAACCACCTACCTCAACAATGAAGACCACATGGAAAACTCTAGATGTCAAATATAGAGTGGGGTTTTTTATACTATTTCTTGAAACTATAATCAGTGAGAACCATTATCCAATATATCATTCTTCTAGTTTAAAAAGGATGCTCAAATGTCACTATTAAAAGGATTTGATAACCATGGACTAGACCTATAAGGATGAGATATAATCTAATTGAAATTATCCTTAAAAAATAGAAATTTTATCTGGGGTACTTATGGTTCGAATGGATGAGATGAGTGAAAAGTGAGTTTAGAGGATTAGTTTATTTATAGATATCCTATAAATATAGATACCACAACTCATCCTCTTAGTCTACACCACATATCATGATGTCACAAGAGGGATTACAAGATATATAGGAGAACATGTTGTATACTACCAGTCAAAATATAATGGAGGTTCACAAACTGGACTATGCCACAAATTCTATAATATTGGGTGAAGGACTACAGAACACCCAATTACAGTGAACCGTAAAACACTAAAAACCCATGGTGTAGGCTACAAGGTTACCTATATCTACACTACAGGGGTACTAGATTCTGAACAACTGACTAAATCCCACTCTAAGTACCGTGCACCATAACCACCCTCCCCATGTATGAAATATCATATGCTCAAGAAAGAGTTATGCTAAAACCTTTTACCACATAGAATCTATGAATAAAAATTTAGTGGTTGTTGGGAAAAAATCCCTCAAGGCATCATCGAAGCATTTTTTAGGTGATTGTGTTTGATGAAAAAGTGGACATATGTGTTGTGATTGTTGACAAAGAAAACCATGACGTACAAATTTTTTGACAAAGGGGATTTCATGGTGACATGTTGAGTTCAAGGGTTGTGGTTAATGATCCATGTTTGATTCAAGAACGTCAAAAAATGAATGGATGATCTGGAGGCGGTACAAAAAGAGCAGATACATGGTGGTGTTTTTTTCCAGTCTTTTCCAAATTTTTGGGCATGAAAATCGAAAAATGTTGAAAAGTGGTTTTTGGAAAAGGGAATTTCATAATTTTTTATTGAAGGAGAAGAAACATGCGCACCATATCTTTTTCAAGATCAGAATATCAAAATATGTCAAAGGGAAAAGGGGCGCCCAATTTTTAGGGTTGGTCGCACAAGTGACTTACATGGAAGAGACTTGCGCGCCGAGACTTTCGCGCTGAGAGGAGACTTGTGTGACATCGTGCAGGGTGTCCCAATGCCTATAAATATAGGTAGACCCCTCCACATTTAACACAAGTTCAACACTTAGAGTGTATTAAAGCTCCTTTCATGCAGGTTTAGGGGACGCACAAGTGGTGGTGTGGTCGCGCAAGTAGACGTTGTGTGCCAGTTGTTTGTGGCCCGTCCAGAGTGGTTTGGGCGAGGAAGGAAGGGAGTTTCCCAATTATTTAGTTGAAGAAGGGGGTGTCACGCAAGTGGTTTGGTGACACTTACATGCCAGGTTTTGAAGAAGTGCTACAGTTGATGGTTGCATTCCCAAATTGGTTTGGGAGTAAAAGGGGGTGAGTTGTGCAAGTTTGGAGTTGAAGAATCTGGAATCGCACAAGTGGTTGAGGTGAAGTAGTGTGCCAGTTTTAAATTTCATTCTGAGACTTGCGCGCCAGCATATAGAAGGGCACCAGGTATGGTTGAAGCATGACAGTGATTCAGGGCTACATGGAAGCTGGAATATTACCCGATATCTTCGGTGCAAAGTGAGATTCATCTACGGGTGTTGGAATTCAACATAGCATCTACATACAACAGAGGATGTATTCATTACTGATAATGAAGAGTCCCACAGGTCTATAAACTGTGAGTGGATCCTTTCTAGAGCAATGAGCAACATAAGAGGAAGAAGGTGACCCTCTCCACCGATAGTAAGCCAGAGAAAGAGAGAAAGGGAGTGACCCTTGGGAAAGCAGTGAGCTGACCCTAAAACGTGTAAAGGAAATGAGCCTGGGCATAGAAGTGATCTAGACTGAACCTTGTAAACATTAGTGTGCTTTAGTGGATTTGGTACAGTGTCACATCGTCATTGTATGCTCCTTGGATGTAGCCCAGTGAGGGTGAACTAAGTAAAAATCTTTGTGTCTTCCTACTTATATCCCTGTATTGCATTTAGAGCATCATCATCAGATAAAGAATAAAAGAAGTGGTTATAATAAACAAAAAATCTCAAACAATGTGACCCTTGTAATAAAGAGGTCAAGATCCAGTGGGGTAGGAAGAATTTTGAAAAGTAATATCCATACCCTGATTCACCCCCCCCCCCTCTCAGGGTATATAGGCCCCTATTGGCCCTAACAATTGGTATTAGAGGGAAGATTACTTTTATCAGATTTGTTTGCATTGACTTGGTTCAGTCGATCTGTGTGGTTAAAGATTTAGTCTACTCATATCTTGGTGTGCCATGGCAAAGGGTAGGATATCAAAGAAGAAGCAGAATTCTGGTGGTATCCCTCAGTGTGGAAGTGTCTGTAATGATTGTGTGATTCAGTTAAAGGAATCTAGTAGTGAACCAAATATTGATATGGATAAAGTGTACAGTGAAAAATCATACTCATTCAATGATGGTGAAGGAATGAGTGAAGAACATGATATTCTAGGTGATGTTGGAACTATTGATGATGAAGAAGCTCCAAGAAGGAAAAAAGTGGATGTTGTCCATAAAACAAAGGAAGTGGATCATAAGTTAGATGAAGAGATTAAATCTAAATATATTCGGATCCAAGAACTGGAAACTGAGATCAACAAGATACGAGGTTTGAATAAATGACTTATTGATGTAGCTACTAATCTAAGGAAGAAAAATGACTCTTTGGATGAAGAATTGCGAATGAGCTCTGAAAAGGTAGAAAAATAAAAAGCTGGTGTCAAGGGGAATAATCTGAACATAAATGAGATTAAAAATTTGAAATCTAAAAATGTTGATCTTGCTACAAAGCTATCTGAACTAGTTCAGAAGAATCAATGTCTATAACATGAGAATGTATCTATCTCGGAATCTGTTTCTGAAGAAAAATTGAAAGTAAAGGAGGAAAGTGATGTGGTAGAAAAGCTCACATGAGAACCAGAAGATGAGATGAGTTGTGGAAATAATCTCAGAAGAGAACTCAATGCCCAACATGACTCAAGTGATATGAAGACTCGGAAGTTGGAAGAAGAGCTAGAATCAGTAAAGAAGGAAGTGGATAAATCCAATGTTAGAGGAATTCCTAAATTGAAGGATGCCTTTCACTTACTATTTGATTATCCTTCGGCAGGAGATGATGAGATGAAAAGAAAAATTTATATTTCTTAAAAGAGGCAAGAACAAATTTTCTCAGCTCAAAGACCATATAGTGTGGGAAAACCTGGTATTGGATTTGATGAATCACCTCCCATTAATGATAGAAAGAGAGTTGTGAACACTTCTAGATGTGGAAAAATTCCTATAGGTGCTGGAAATAGGCCTAAGAGGACAGTTACAAAAAGTAGTGATGACATGTGCTATTTCGGCGGGATTCATGGCCACACATCAAGCCTTCTTTTCATAGGATCAGGAATACATTTCATGCTCTGAAAACAGAGACACTAATAAATCTGAGAATAACAAGAAGTGTTATGATAAATCTGAAAGAACAGTCTCTCAGAGGAAAGCATTTATTAGATTCTATTACAGTGGAAGAATGGGACACACCATGAGTATGTGTCAGGAAGCTCACGATCTCAATGTCAAAGGAAGAACTCAAGATGCATCAACATCTCAACAATGAAATGATGAAATGAGGTATTCCTTTGATGGAAAATGTTTTATATGTTCTGAATATTGGAATTTGCCAAGACATTGTAGCAAGAAGAAAGTAGGAAAGGGAAAGGAACATGAAAGGAGATTCCCAACTCCAGTGGTGTATAATGAGAAATGATACACTGGAAGACATAGTGGTAAATTGGAAAATAGGTTTAGATCCTCAAGGGAATCACTTGGAGAATAATGAAATGTGTATCAACCACCTCCTCTGTCACACTCACAACCAATCTCCAAGAAAGAACATGAACAAATCTGGATGAAAAAGGGAGGAAATGATATAGCTGTGAGTAAGAAGAATGTATGTTCAGTGTAAGACCTACCACAAATGAAAAATATTGTGGTGAATCAGATATATGATGAAATAAAGATGAACAAATAATTCATTGAAAAATTCACATGTAGTGTTCCACAGAGAGTGGTGGAGGAATGAGAAAGACCCCTGCAATGGTGGAAGAAGAAAGGGAAGGTGATAAGTAGAAAAAATCCTACCTAGAGATTGAATCAAGGGAAATGGAATTTTGGTGGAAATTCAATGAAGGAAATGTGTACCAGTTGGATTACACCCCTAACTAGTAGAAAGTCTAAGCCTGCAAATTCCACATATTAGAAAAATACTCAGAATGTGGGTAAAGAATGCTTAGTCATATGGTCGGAGTAGTTAAAACTGGTAGGCAGTTAGAAGAATCAAGAAAAGAGTGTGATGCTCTGCAAGAAAGAATCAAAGGGTTGACCCATCAGTATCAATCGCAATCCTCATCCTGAGGATTCCAGAAGATCCCCTATATCTATGTGTATAAATGATATTAACTGATAATTCAAGTGTTTAAAGTTTTAGGGAGATACGATCCAAGGGGAAGTCGCATCTAAAGTATCAAAGTAGAGAAGTGATATGCTTTATTGTTTCAATTGACTCAAAGAAGGTATCAAAGTTGAAGAAGAAAGGGTGAAACATAAAACAATAGGATGTGATTGTGTTATTAATTTTATCTATTGTTTCCTACACCAAGTTCCAACTCAAAAGGATTATAGATTTTTTTGTGGCTCAATGTCGTGTGTAACGCCCCGACCCCAGCTACCCAGAGTCGGTGCATTAATTACATAACATTGGCATGATCACGAGAAAGATCAAGTCTCGAAAGACCGATTAGTTTAGTAGCCTTGGAATAACTAGATACATCCATAAATTTTTACATTACATCATAAAAAAAACATCTTGTCTTCATATCCCCTCATACTATCCCTGCAAGTCATTCATAAATTACTTCTTCATAATCCTGGGAAAAAAAATAAAACATTGAAAGGGGTGAGCTCGGATGCTCAGTAAGGATAACATTATAGCAGAAGCTTTCATAAATGAGCATTAACACTTAAGGCAATTTATAACTAAAACAAAAGCCTTTTAAACTTGAACTTCAGCATAAAATGGAAAAGGTAAAATGAAATAATGCCATTTACTTACTCACATGGATATTCTACTAGTCGAATGATCACATGCAATATCAATAACCACTTTCATAATGATGGAATGCATAATGCCATACTATCATAACCACATAGCCAAGGCCTCGTGCCAAGACTACAAATAAGATTTTGCCAAGGCCTTGTGCCAAGACACTAGTTTGTCTCATGAGACCTACCGATGCATCGAGGAGCTATAGCGGGCTCCACCCGTCACTTATTAAGTCCAATGCATTCCCATATGAAAAGGTTTAAACATAACGTAAACATTCGTATTAAACTAGCATACGAAATGTCAATACTTTCACCACAAACCATGAATGGTATAAAAATAGCACATCCACAGTCAAACATAATTCATTCGATACAATATGGAATATTGTATTGTATCACATTAACCTCAATCAATAATAATGAAGGATGTTGACATAGATGAAAATAATCATCAAAACTATTTGAGAGAAATATCCCCCTTTTCTTGAAAACATTTAAAAGTCACACTATTTGTCAAGAAGCCATTTAAAAGTATATTTTTGAATCAAAGCGTCCCATACCACTTTGAAACTTTTAAAAGGAGTTTTAATTTTAAAACTTTAATGTCCATATAAATAAATCCTTAAAACCATTTTTAAAATATGGACATTAATGAGCATGATTTAGAAGAATAATTCTTTAAAACATTTTAAAATGGTATTTTGGTTAGAGTTTCTAACCAAAAGGGAGACACTTGAATACAAATAATTGAGGTAATAAAAACATTGTAATATCATGAGAATAAAGGAATTCATGATATACTATGTCAAAGTACATTATATACACCACATAGAAGTGATTTGGTGTATATCATCAAAGAAGTCTCAATGGAATGTAAATTGAGATGAAATTTCTCAAAAAGGTTGTATCCTTAGGTTAAGGATAAATCAATGACATAATTATGTGTGACAAATATAAATACACTAAATATGATTGGGTATTCAGTGTAAAACAATCAAAGGACATTCACACATATTCTTGTAAAAAACAATACCAACGAATTGGATGTTTAACTCAACAAATGGAGAATGAGTTAAAATTACTCTTATCAAATTCATATCAATGACTTGAGAATTACCAATGGAGTGATTATGTGTATGAAACTTATATCCACAGGAAGGGGAGTGGAAATTATGACATAATCAAATGAATAGTGATTCCACACATAATCTTGGGGTAATATAATCAATGAAATATGTGTAAAGCCAAATGAGTGGAAATTGAAATCTCAAATTCCCTTATCGATTAGGTAACTTACGAAACATACACCCATGAAAGAAGTATCATACCATGATGATGTAAATACCCATAAATTAAAGTATATTACACAATGAATACGATCATGGGCAGTACACATACACCACATGCAATAATTAAGTGGTGATCAATGGAATTCTCACGGAATTAAAAGTGAGATAAGAAAACCCTTACATTGTACTTTTTCCTTGGTCGATGGTAGGTTTCCCTCCTGTATAATGGTGAAATAATTGTTATTGAATAATAAAAGAATCATTTACTTTAATATGACATCATATAAGTTCTTTTATCATTGATTTGTTAATAATATTTTAGAATTATCGTCATTTCGGGTGTTAACGGGTTCATTTTACTTTATATTCTTTGTTATGTGAGACATATTAGTTATTAATGGGATGTATATTATTCATATCCAGAATGGTATCAAGTTCTTAAACATCATTTTTAAATCATCAAATTATACGATGGAGAATGAATCTCATCGCGTTCGTGGAGACGGTAGTCCGTACGTACGCACGAACGCTACTTCCATTTAATTTTTATTTTAACAGAATCGAATCCAAATTATACATAGGTATATTACTATTCCAGTATAATATAATATTTTATATATGTTACTTAAGTTCATTTACACCATCCTTTATACGTTCCATGTGTGGTATGAACGAGTCATATCATTTTAAGGGGGCGGTAGTCCACACTTCCTCAAATGAAATTATCGTATGTATATACAACATGAAAAGAATAATGGTATGAAATAAAATGGAATTACAGAAGCTTATATATAGAATATATATCATTAATATCATATTTAATTACAGTTACATCCTAATGGCCACCATGAGAGGCGGTAAGATGTATTTGAACAATCATCGTTTCGTGAGGCGTTAGTTTGCCATCCACAGAAACATTATGTTCATCATCCATTAGATGGAGTTGTGTGAATGTGTAGTTTGAATCCTTCTTATAACAACATCCTAGTATATTGAGGATACTGGTGTTGTTATAAAATAAAGGAAATAAAACGATTTGGGGGGTTGGAGAAGCAAAATAAATGAAAATACTTTAAGAGAAATTGTTACCTTTAATTTAGGTAACTCACTTTGGTTGGAACCAAAGGACTTCTTGAAATGCTTTCTGCCTAAGGGGAAGCTTCAAGGAGGAGGAGAGGGATGTGGGGAGCTTAGTTGGGCAGAGTTTGGACGAGCCAAGTGGCTTTAGAGGTTTGAGGAAATGAGAAGGAGGAGTGCCCTTTTATAAGAGAGGTGAGGGGCACCTTTGGAAAAGCTAGAAATATTAATTTATAATAAATTCATATTCGGTTTCCAAAGGCTCCAAAGTTTACTATTCAAAGGATGAGGTGGAGATAGGTCGAAAACAACTCATCCAATAGAATTTAGACAGGTTTGGGTACTTATATTAACCTTATCTTTAAGTATTAACTCTAAGTTAATTAGTTTCACCTTTACAATGTCTCTTTGTATTTTTATATAATATGGTTAATAAACTTACTATATACATCCAGGCGACCCCCAAGTGGTCCATTAATGATTAACCTATCATAATATAAGTCTCTTGGCCGAACCTTAGATTTTTAGGAATTTAATATCAATTAATAATATAATATTTGTTTTAAGAACTCTTTTATGTCAATTTTGACACTATTCAATAGTTGATTTTTGTGAAACTCATAACAGATTGATTACTTCGAACAAAGTCAATTAAATCAATCCTAATATATCCTATTATCCTAGAAAATTAGTTTAATTCATTAAAAGTTTCATATTATATTTATTTGGGTGTTTATAATATCAATTATTTTAATTTTTCACTATTATAGTAATTACTGCATCATCATTGTGTCATAAATAAAATAAATTATTTAATGTCTAAAAATTATAAATAAAATATCATTATGTAGAAAATCTTTTTAGCTTTCTAATGAATATTTATAATCTAAAAGACAACATATATAACCCTATGTAACAATTGTTGTTCTAAAAGATATATGCTTGTGTCATTTTTGTATTCATTTTAACTAAATTAAAATAAAGTGTCATTATCACTTACAAGTGGATCCATGGGGTCCCAAAATAGACCCAAAGATTCCCATGGTCGACCATGTATCAACCAATAGGGTTAAGATACGTTTTAGGGTAATTTAGTATTATTATAATATTATTTTTTTTAACCCTTATTTACCGGATTTACCCTTAACCATGGTAAATAAAATATTTACCGCAGTAATTATTCAAAATGTCTAAAAATAAAAGTTACCTATTTACACAATTTTAACATCCTGATTCCAAATATGGAATCCATTTTCCTAAATTCAAAACACAGAAGTGGCAGAAATTAATTTAAAATTAAATCCCGCTGTCAAAACAAAAAGCGTGTTTTTAAGAGATAATAACTATCAAAAGATTGACACTCGTTTATGTTCGGTTTAATTGTAAAATTATGTCCAATGACCAACATTATATTAAATGGTAAAAATATATTCTAAATATACTTTAAAACCACTCAAATTCATAATTTATCACTATTAATTATTTTGATTAAAAAAAGTTGTTTTTAATTAAAATTTTGTAATTTTCACTATTCATCAAAATATAAAAGTTATCCGAAAAGTACCAAAATTTCACCCTAGGATAATTTCGATATTCCGAATCCAAAAATGAAGTCCATTTTTAAATATAAAATATATATAATTTCAAAAATTAGGTATTACTATTCATAACGGCTAGTTTGATTGGTTGTGGTGTGTGTTAAAACTCAAGGTTGCGTACAACACACGCTACTGTTTTATTCAAAGAAAGCGTACCGTGGAAGCTTGGGATGTTTCATTTTAAATTTTTGATGTCCCCATTTAGTCAAAAAGTTTAAAATATAGTATTTAAAAAGGGTTCACTATTAAAGTTGATAAAAGTGCAATACTGAAAATGAATTTGTTTTTGCATTATATCTAAGAAACTCATAATATGGATTCTAAAATTATAAGGATTATATAAACATTAAAATTTATCTAATACTATTCATAACCTCTTTTGAACGGCTTTTTTGGTAAGTCATGGTGTTCTTGAACATGGTGTTGCATGTAGTGAAAATTATTGAATTATTTTGAAGAAATAACACACTATGAAATCTTGGGGTGTTACATTCTCCCCTCCTTCAATAAATTGCGTCCTCGTAATTTGAAATTGTTCTTCGAAAAAAAAAGTTGAAAATAGATAATATATTTGTGGGAAAACCCACATCGGAAATTGGGTTACTAAAATTTAGTCTTAATATGAGAAAAAGAGAAATCAAAGGGTCACCACCAAATTATGATCTCGATTAGGAGAACATTGGTGGCAACTAGAGACATATAATTGGAGGAAAAACGTAAATATTTATAGGTGGTGATTGAGGTCATCAATCACAAACAAGTGTAAAATTGAGGTCCTTATAATCATCAATCTATGATGATTTGAAATACCATCGGTTCAACAAAACATAGGGTATTAGGATAACACATTTTTGACGTTTCAAAATATCTTAGTTGAAATCCCACATCGAAAAATGAATTAATGCGGCCTCTATTTAAAATAAAGAGTCGAAAGTATGAAGATTACCGAAAATAACACATACTAGGGTTCCATGAAGGAAAATATGGATATGGAGGAGAAATCTAACCATCAATTATCTGATGGAGAGTGGTAGAGAACATGGCTATGAAAAGGCCAAAAATCCCAAAGCCATAAATTTGTGATGATTTAAGGTACCATCTAGGACAACATTTTTGTTCTATGTTTCTTTTATTAATGTTGGGGATTTTATTTATGAGATTGGCTAAGAACATTATGAGATATACTTAAATTTTAAGTAGATTTTCATTCTTTAATAAATTTCCACCACTAACTCAATTTTTTTTTAAACGATGAGTATTCAAGAAGACTTGGTCACACTGGAAGAGCTAGAATAAACTTCTATAGAATCACATGATCCATGCAGGATAAACCATATATTAATCAAAACCAAAATGGTTATTGAATGATCTAATGATCCCCCAAAATGATATTCAGTGTGATAAATATGCACTAATCTTAATTTCTAAAATTAAACCAACAATACCCCAAAGTTAAATAGATACCATTCAATAACCAATTGTCCTTAAAATCCTTTAATATAATCCAAACTAATATTGAAACCCAAAACATAGAAGAATTTGATTATGTAGTCTCCCATGTTACATTGTATCTCCAAATTACATCAAATACTCTTAAAGTCACATACTTAAAAGTAATCATCACATATTCTCTGTTATAGGTTAATCATTTCCATAAATAACCCAAATCACTATAAATCAACAATAAAAATGTAGATAAAAATCCACCATTACTCTACAAATGAAACCTCATTGTATTCTATTTTCCTTGGGCATATAGTGTTCCTAACAAAATGAACATCTTCCAAAATAACATTTATCTCTTAATCACCAAATCATTTTCCTATACCAAGGGTATTCATTTGATAAGACATAAGAACCCAAATCATCTTATTATTGATCAATAAAATCATTTAACAAAAAAAATAGTCACACTAACCAGGGACTTCACGTAGTCCAGTGGTAGGCGATAAATCCCAATCGCACTTTGGTTGTGGGTTCGATTCCCACGGCTTTGTCCGACGCGATGGGTTGTCACACGGTCTACGTGTTGTCCTTTTTCAAAAACTATATTTTATAATATTACCAAAATGAGATAAATTCCTCAAAATAACATAATTTAACCACAAATGTTATATCATACTTTGCATTTTCATCCCAAATTATAATAACTTATCATTTTCTCAAACCCCAATGATCATATAAAACCAAATGGTTATTTATACCTATATCCACAAGAGAAGAGACAATTCTTCCTCAAATATCATTCTCACATGGCAAACTGCGGGGTTACAAATACAAGAGAAAATTATTCCAAAGCAAACCCATCAACAAGGACTGCTAATACTTTTTAAATTTTTCTCCAGCCATTTATTTCCACATAGCTTTTTCTTTGACCAAGAAAATATCCTATAAAATAGGACATTCACTCGGGTAATGGCCAGGTCCCCTACATTTACGACAAATGACTGTAAATGGACTCTTGGGACCATTTTTGTCTTCTTCCATAGTACTCTTCATTTTTCTTCGGCAATTCTTCACTTTATGTCCTTCCTTCCCGCACGTAAAACATTTCGTTGTCCCATTGAGACACTTTCCTGGGTGTCTCTTTCCACAATTCCTGCATGATGAAAATTGAGGTTTCTTTTCTCCATGGTCTCCATTGCTGGAGATCTTATCATTTATCACCTTTCTCTTCCTTGTTGAGTCTGGGAGTTGGTTAATATATATGTTGTTGATCATATTTTTGGAAAACTGATTTGGCATAAAGACGATATCTTTCACGCCTATCAACATTCCATTTTGTTGCTCATTGCCACCACTGTTCCCAACTTGTACATCATTCTCAAAGTCACTATGACTTCCTTGGAATCCAGCCATTGACTAAAACCAGAAGGCATTGTGTGAGTAATAGTAGTCGTAAAATCATTTAGAGATTAAAATGTCACCATATTCTCAATTTGAAACATATTAGGATTAACCAAGGTCATTTTCTCTCATCTTATGTATATATTACTTAAATCGGTTTGTAAAGAAAATGTAAATTATCCTAAGCATATCCCCCGGGAGTGTCGTAACCAAGAGTGCAGCAAGGCCCGTTGTCGTGCACCAGTTCCCGTTCGAGTCTAGCTCAAAGCGGTGTTTTCGGGTTTTATCCCTAGGTACATCTGTTCCAGAGCCGCCTCTACCTGCTCGTATCCAGACAGGGATGTATTGCTCGGAAAACTCACAAAATCTTTACAATACCAAAATTCTAGGAAGTTTTTTTTATACTAATCCTCAAAGTTCATCTTAGGTCTACGTGCTCTAATCAGAGTTTATCTAAATCTAGCTACCAAGGTTTGTACTAAACTTCCTCTGATACCAACTATAACGCCCCGACCCCAGCTACCCAGAGTCGGTGCATTAATTAAATAAAATTGGCATGATCACGAGAAAGATCAAGTCTCGAAAGACCGATTAGTTTAGTAGCCTTGGAATAACTAGATACATCCATAAATTTTTACATTACATCATAAAAAAAACATCTTGTCTTCATATCCCCTCATACAATCCCTGCAGGTCATTCATAAATTACTTCTTCATAATCCTGGGAAAAAAAAAATAAAACATTGAAAGGGGTGAGCTCGGATGCTCAGTAAGGATAACATTATAGCAGAAGCTTTCATAAATGAGCATAAACACTTAAGGCAATTTATAACTAAAACAAAAGCCTTTTAAACTTGAACTTCAACATAAAATTGAAAAGGTAAAATGAAATAATGCCATTTACTTACTCACATGGATATTCTACTAGTCGAATGATCACATGCAATATCAATAACCACTTTCATAATGATGGAATGCATAATGCCAGACTATCATAACCACATAGCCAAGGCCTCGTGCCAAGACTACAAATAAGATTTTGCCAAGGCCTTGTGCCAAGACACTAGTTTGTCTCATGAGACCTACCGATGCATCGAGGAGCTATAGCGGGCTCCACCCATCACTTATTAAGTCCAATGCATTCCCATATGAAAAGGTTTAAACATAACGTAAACATTCGTATTAAAATAGCATACGAAATGTCAATACTTTCACCACAAACCATGAATGGTATAAAAATAGCACATCCACAGTCAAACATAATTCATTCGATACAATATGGAAGATTGTATTGTATCACATTAACCTCAATCAATAATAATGAAGGATGTTGACATAGATGAAAATAATCATCAAAACTATTTGAGAGAAATATCCCCCTTTTCTTGAAAACATTTAAAAGTCACACTATTTGTCAAGAAGCCATTTAAAAGTATATTTTTGAGTCAAAGCGTCCCATACCACTTTGAAACTTTTAAAAGGAGTATTAATTTTAAAACTTTAATGTCCATATAAATAAATCCTTAAAACCATTTTTAAAATATGGACATTAATGAGCATGATTTAGAAGAATAATTCTTTAAAACATTTTAAAATGGTATTTTGGTTAGAGTTTCTAACCAAAAGGGAGACACTTGAATACAAATAATTGAGGTAATAAAAACATTGTAATATCATGAGAATAAAGGAATTCATGATATACTATGTCAATGTACATTATATACACCACATAGAAGTGATTTGGTGTATATCATCAAAGAAGTCTCAATGGAATGTAAATTGAGATGAAATTTCTCAAAAAGGTTGTATCCTTAGGTTAAGGATAAATCAATGACATAATTATGTGTGACAAATATAAATACACTAAATATGATTGGGTATTCAGTGTAAAACAATCAAAGGACATTCACACATATTCTTGTAAAAAACAATACCAACGAATTGGATGTTTAACTCAACAAATGGAGAATGAGTTAAAATTACTCTTATCAAATTCATATCAATGACTTGAGAATTACCAATGGAGTGATTATGTGTATCAAACTTCTATCCACAGGAAGGGGAGTGGAAATTATGACATAAT
Source organism: Viscum album (assembly GCA_963277665.1). Classification (NCBI taxonomy): domain Eukaryota; kingdom Viridiplantae; phylum Streptophyta; class Magnoliopsida; order Santalales; family Viscaceae; genus Viscum; species Viscum album. Next base: position 1,775,332,520 of record OY728133.1, on the reverse strand, counting down.
CAAATGAATAGTGATTCCACACATAATCTTGGGGTAATATAATCAATGAAATATGTGTAAAGCCAAATGAGTGGAAATTGAAATCTCAAATTCCCTTATCGATTAGGTAACTTACGAAACATACACCCATGAAAGAAGTATCATACCATGATGATGTAAATACCCATAAATTAAAGTATATTACACAATTAATACGATCATGGGCAGTACACATACACCACATGCAATAATTAAGTGGTGATCAATGGAATTCTCACGGAATTAAAAGTGAGATAAGAAAACTCTTACATTGTACTTTTTCCTTGGTTGATGGTAGGTTTACCTCCTGTATAATGGTGAAATAATTGTTATTGAATAATAAAAGAATCATTTACTTTAATATGACATCATATAAGATCTTTTATCATTGATTTGTTAATAATATTTTAGAATTATCGTCATTTCGGGTGTTAACGGGTTCATTTTACTTTATATTCTTTGTTATGTGAGACATATTCGTTATTAATGGGATGTATATTATTCATATCCAGAATGGTATCAAGTTCTTAAACATCATTTTTAAATCATCAAATTATACGATGGAGAATGAATCTCATCGCGTTCGTGGAGACGGTAGTCCGTACGTACGCACGAACGCTACTTCCATTTAATTTTTATTTTAAAAGAATCGAATCCAAATTATACATAGGTATATTACTATTCCAGTATAATATAATATTTTATATATGTTACTTATGTTCATTTACACCATCCTTTATACGTTCCATGTGTGGTATGAACGAGTCATATCATTTTAAGGGGGCGGTAGTCCACACTTCCTCAAATGAAATTATCGTATGTATATACAACATGAAACGAATAATGGTATGAAATAAAATGGAATTACAGAAGCTTATATATAGAATATATATCATTAATATCATATTTAATTACAGTGACATCCTAATGGCCACCATGAGAGGCGGTAAGATGTATTTGAACAATCATCGTTTCGTGAGGCGTTAGTTTGCCATCCACAGAAACATTATGTTCATCATCCATTAGATGGAGTTGTGTGAATGTGTAGTTTGAATCCTTCTTATAACAACATCCTAGTATATTGAGGATACTGGTGTTGTTATAAAATAAAGGAAATAAAAAGATTTTGGGGGTTGGAGAAGCAAAATAAATGAAAATACTTTAAGAGAAATTGTTACCTTTAATTTAGGTAACTCACTTTGGTTGGAACCAAAGGACTTCTTGAAATGCTTTCTGCCTAAGGGGAAGCTTCAAGGAGGAGGAGAGGGATGTGGGGAGCTTAGTTGGGCAGAGTTTGGACGAGCCAAGTGGCTTGGGAGGTGTGAGGAAATGAGAAGGAGGAGTGCCCTTTTATAAGAGGGGTGAGGGGCACCTTTGGAAAAGCTAGAAATATTAATTTATAATAAATTCATATTCGGTTTCCAAAGGCTCCAAAGTTGACTATTCAAAGGATGAGGTGGAGATAGGTCGAAAACAACTCATCCAATAGAATTTAGACAGGTTTGGGTACTTATATTAACCTTATCTTTAAGTATTAACTCTAAGTTAATTAGTTTCACTTTTACAATGTCTCTTTGTATTTTTATATAATATGGTTAATAAACTTACTATATACATCCAAGCGACCCCCAAGTGGTCAATTAATGATTAACCTATCATTATATAAGTCTCTTGGCCGAATCTTAGATTTTTAGGAATTTAATATCAATTAATAATATAATATTTGTTTTAAGAACTCTTTTATGTCAATTTTGACACTATTCAATAGTTGATTTTTGTGAAGCTCATAACAGATTGATTACTTCGAACAAAGTCAATTAAATCAATCCTAATATATCCTATTATCCTAGAAAATTAGTTTAATTCATTAAAAGTTTCATATTATATTTATTTGGGTGTTTATAATATCAATTATTTTAATTTTTCACTATTATAGTAATTACTGCATCATCATTGTGTCATAAATAAAATAAATTATTTAATGTCTAAAAATTATAAATAAAATATCATTATGTAGAAAATCTTTTTATCATTCTAATGAATATTTATAATCTAAAATCCAACATATATAACCCTATGTAACAATTGTTGTTCTAAACGATATATGCTTGTGTCATTTTTGTATTCATTTTAACTAAATTAAAATAAAGTGTCATTATCACTTACAAGTGGATCCATGGGGTCCCAAAATAGACCCAAAGATTCCCATGGTCGACCATGTATCAACCAATAGGGTGAAGACACGTTTTAGGGTAATTTAGTATTATTATAATATTATTTTTTTTAACCCTTATTTACCGGATTTACCCTTAACCATGGTAAATAAAATATTTACCGCAGTAATTATTCAAAATGTCTAAAAATAAAAGTTACCTATTTACACAATTTTAACATCCTGATTCCATATATGGAATCCATTTTCCTAAATTCAAAACACAGAAGTGGCAGAAATTAATTTAAAATTAAATCCCGCTGTCAAAACAAAAAGCGTGTTTTTAAGAGATAATAACTATCAAAAGATTGACACTCGTTTATGTTCGGTTTAATTGTAAAATTATGTCCAATGACCAACATTATATTAAATGGTAAAAATATATTCTAAATATACTTTAAAACCACTCAAATTCATAATTTATCACTATTAATTATTTTGATTAAAAAAAGTTGTTTTTAATTAAAATTTAGTAATTTTCAATATTCATCAAAATATAAAAGTTATCCGAAAAGTACCAAAATTTCACCCTAGGATAATTTCGATATTCCGAATCCAAAAATGAAGTCCATTTTTAAATATAAAATATATATAATTTCAAAAATTAGGTATTACTATTCATAACGGCTAGTTTGATTGGTTGTGGTGTGTGTTAAAACTCAAGGTTGCGTACAACACAGGCTACTGTTTTATTCAAAGAAAGCGTACCGTGGAAGCTTGGGATGTTTCATTTTAAATTTTTGATGTCCCCATTTAGTCAAAAAGTTTAAAATATAGTATTTAAAAAGGGTTCACTATTAAAGTTGATAAAAGTGCAATACTGAAAATGAATTTGTTCTTGCATTATATCTAAGAAACTCATAATATGGATTCTAAAATTATAAGGATTATATAAACATTAAAATTTATCTAATACTATTCATAACCTCTTTTGAACGGCTTGTTTGGTAAGTCATGGTGTGCTTGAACATGGTGTTGCATGTAGTGAAAGTTATTGAATTATTTTGAAGAAATAACACACTATGAAATCTTGGGGTGTTACATTCTCCCCTCCTTCAATAAATTGCGTCCTCGCAATTTGAAATTGTTCTTCGAAAAAAAAAGTTGAAAATAGATAATATATTTGTGGGAAAACCCACATCGGAAATTGGGTTACTAAAATTTAGTCTTAATATGAGAAAAAGATAAATAAAAGGGTCACCACCAAATTATGATCTCGATTAGGAGAACATTGGTGGCAACTAGAGACATATAATTGGAGGAAAAACGTAAATATTTATAGGTGGTGATTGAGGTCATCAATCACAAACAAGTGTAAAATTGAGGTCCTTATAATCATCAATCTATGATGATTTGAAATACCATTGGTTCAACAAAACATAGGGTATTAGGATAACAAATTTTTGACGTTTCAAAATATCTTAGTTGAAATCCCACATCGAAAAATGAATTAATGAGGCCTCTATTTAAAATAAAGAGTCGAAAGTATGAAGATTACCGAAAATAACACATACTAGGGTTCCATGAAGGAAAATATGGATATGGAGGAGAAATCTAGCCATCAATTATCTGATGGAGAGTGGTAGAGAACATGGCTATGAAAAGGCCAAAAATCCCAAAGCCATAAATTTGTGATGATTTAAGGTACCATCTAGGACAACATTTTTGTTCTATGTTTCTTTTATTAATGTTGGGGATTTTATTTATGAGATTGGCTAAGAACATTATGAGATATACTTAAATTTTAAGTAGATTTTCATTCTTTAATAAATTTCCACCACTAACTCAATTTTTTTTTAAACGATGAGTATTCAAGAAGACTTGGTCACACTGGAAGAGCTAGAATAAACTTCTATAGAATCACATGATCCATGCAGGATAAACCATATATTAATCAAAACCAAAATGGTTATTGAATGATCTAATGATCCCCCAAAAGGATATTCATTGAGATAAATATGCACTAATCTTAATTTCTAAAATTAAACCAACAATACCCCAAAGTTAAATAGATACCATTCAATAACCAATTGTCCTTAAAATCCTTTAATATAATCCAAACTAATATTGAAACCCAAAACATAGAAGAATTTGATTATGTAGTCTCCCATGTTACATTGTATCTCCAAATTACATCAAATACTCTTAAAGTCACATACTTAAAAGTAATCATCACATATTCTCTGTTATAGGTTAATCATTTCCATAAATAACCCAAATCACTATAAATCAACAATAAAAATGTAGATAAAAATCCACCAATACTCTACAAATTAAACCTCATTGTATTCTATTTTCCTTGGGCATATAGTGTTCCTAACAAAATGAACATCTTCCAAAATAACATTTATCACTTAATCACCAAATCATTTTCCTATACCAAGGGTATTCATTTGATAAGACATAAGAACCCAAATCATCTTATTATTGATCAATAAAATCATTTAACAAAAAAAAATAGTCACACTAACCAGGGACTTCACGTAGTCCAGTGGTAGGCGATAAATCCCAATCGCACTTTGGTTGTGGGTTCGATTCCCACGGCTTTGTCCGATGCGATGGGTTGTCACACGGTCTACGTGTTGTCCTTTTTCAAAAACTATATTTTATAATATTACCAAAATGAGATAAATTCCTCAAAATAACATAATTTAACCACAAATGTTATATCATACTTTGCATTTTCATCCCAAATTATAATAACTTATCATTTTCTCAAACCCCAATGATCATATAAAACCAAATGGTTATTTATACCTATATCCACAAGAGAAGAGACAATTCTTCCTCAAATATCATTCTCACATGGCAAACTGCGGGGTTACAAATACAAGAGAAAATTATTCCAAAGCAAACCCATCAACAAGGACTGCTAATACTTTTTAAATTTTTCTCCAGCCATTTATTTCCACATAGCTTCTTCTTTGACCAAGAAAATATCCTATAAAATAGGACATTCACTCGGGTAATGGCCAGGTCCCCTACATTTACGACAAATGACTGTAAATGGACTCTTGGGACCATTTTTATCTTCTTCCATAGTACTCTTCATTTTTCTTCGGCAATTCTTCACTTTATGTCCTTCCTTCCCGCACGTAAAACATTTCGTTGTCCCATTGAGACACTTTCCTGGGTGTCTCTTTCCACAATTCCTGCATGATGAAAATTGAGGTTTCTTTTCTCCATGGTCTCCATTGCTGGAGATCTTATCATTTATCACATTTCTCTTCCTTGTTGAGTCTGGGAGTTGGTTAATATATATGTTGTTGATCATATTTTTGGAAAACTGATTTGGCATAAAGACGATATCTTTCACGCCTATCAACATTCCATTTTGTTGCTCATTGCCACCACTGTTCCCAACTTGTACATCATTCTCAAAGTCACTATGACATCCTTGGAATCCAGCCATTGACTAAAACCAGAAGGCATTGTGTGAGTAATAGTAGTCGTAAAATCATTTAGAGATTAAAATGTCACCATATTCTCAATTTGAAACATATTAGGATTAACCAAGGTCATTTTCTCTCATCTTATGTATATATTACTTAAATCGGTTTGTAAAGAAAATGTAAATTATCCTAAGCATATCCCCTGGGAGTGTCGTAACCAAGAGTGCAGCAAGGCCCGTTGTCGTGCACCAGTTCCCGTTCGAGTCTAGCTCAAAGCGGTGTTTTCGGGTTTTATCCCTAGGTACATCTGTGCCAGAGCCGCCTCTACCTGCTCGTATCCAGACAGGGATGTATTGCTCGGAAAACTCACAAAATCTTTACAATACCAAAATTCTAGGAAGTTTTTTTTTATACTAATCCTCAAAGTTCATCTTAGGCCTACGTGCTCTAATCAGAGTTTATCTAAATCTAGCTACCAAGGTTTGTACTAAACTTCCTCTGATACCAACTGTAACGCCCCGACCCCAGCTACCCAGAGTCGGTGCATTAATTACATAACATTGGCATGATCACGAGAAAGATCAAGTCTCGAAAGACCGATTAGTTTAGTAGCCTTGGAATAACTAGATACATCCATAAATGTTTACATTACATCATAAAAAAAACATCTTGTCTTCATATCCCCTCATACTATCCCTGCAGGTCATTCATAAATTACTTCTTCATAATCCTGGGAAAAAAAAATAAAACATTGAAAGGGGTGAGCTCGGATGCTCATTAAGGATAACATTATAGCAGAAGCTTTCATAAATGAGCATAAACACTTAAGGCAATTTTTAACTAAAACAAAAGCCTTTTAAACTTGAACTTCAGCATAAATTTGAAAAGGTAAAATGAAATAATGCCATTTACTTACTCACATGGATATTCTACTAGTCGAATGATCACATGCAATATCAATAACCACTTTCATAATGATGGAATGCATAATGCCAGACTATCATAACCACATAGCCAAGGCCTCGTGCCAAGACTACAAATAAGATTTTTCCAAGGCCTTGTGCCAAGACACTAGTTTGTCTCATGAGACCTACCGATGCATCGAGGAGCTATAGCGGGCTCCACCCGTCACTTATTAAGTCCAATGAATTCCCATATTAAAAGGTTTAAACATAACGTAAACATTCGTATTAAACTAGCATACGAAATGTCAATACTTTCACCACAAACCATGAATGGTATAAAAATAGCACATCCACAGTCAAACATAATTCATTCGATACAATATGGAAGATTGTATTGTATCACATTAACCTCAATCAATAATAATGAAGGATGTTGACATAGATGAAAATAATCATCAAAACTATTTGAGAGAAATATCCCCCTTTTCTTGAAAACATTTAAAAGTCACACTATTTGTCAAGAAGCCATTTAAAAGTATATTTTTGAATCAAAGCGTCCCATACCACTTTGAAACTTTTAAAAGGAGTTTTAATTTTAAAACTTTAATGTCCATATAAATAAATCCTTAAAACCATTTTTAAAATATGGACATTAATGAGCATGATTTAGAAGAATAATTCTTTAAAACATTTTAAAATGGTATTTTGGTTAGAGTTTCTAACCAAAAGGGAGACACTTGAATACAAATAATTGAGGTAATAAAAACATAGTAATATCATGAGAATAAAGGAATTCATGATATACTATGTCAAAGTACATTATATACACCACATAGAAGTGATTTGGTGTATATCATCAAAGAAGTCTCAATGGAATGTAAATTGAGATGAAATTTCTCAAAAAGGTTGTATCCTTAGGTTAAGGATAAATCAATGACATAATTATGTGTGACAAATATAAATACACTAAATATGATTGGGTATTCAGTGTAAAACAATCAAAGGACATTCACACATATTCTTGTAAAAAACAATACCAACGAATTGGATGTTTAACTCAACAAATGGAGAATGAGTTAAAATTACTCTTATCAAATTCATATCAATGACTTGAGAATTACCAATGGAGTGATTATGTGTATCAAACTTCTATCCACAGGAAGGGGAGTGGAAATTATGACATAATCAAATGAATAGTGATTCCACACATAATCTTGGGGTAATATAATCAATGAAATATGTGTAAAGCCAAATGAGTGGAAATTGAAATCTCAAATTCCCTTATCGATTAGGTAACTTACGAAACATACACCCATGAAAGAAGTATCATACCATGATGATGTAAATACCCATAAATTAAAGTATATTACACAATGAATACGATCATGGGCAGTACACATACACCACATGCAATAATTAAGTGGTGATCAATGGAATTCTCACGGAATTAAAAGTGAGATAAGAAAACCCTTACATTGTACTTTTTCCTTGGTCGATGGTAGGTTTACCTCCTGTATAATGGTGAAATAATTGTTATTGAATAATAAAAGAATCATTTACTTTAATATGACATCATATAAGATCTTTTATCATTGATTTGTTAATAATATTTTAGAATTATCGTCATTTCGGGTGTTAACGGGTTCATTTTACTTTATATTCTTTGTTATGTGAGACATATTCGTTATTAATGGGATGTATATTATTCATATCCAGAATGGTATCAAGTTCTTAAACATCATTTTTAAATCATCAAATTATACGATGGAGAATGAATCTCATCGTGTTCGTGGAGACGGTAGTCCGTACGTACGCACGAACGCTACTTCCATTTAATTTTTATTTTAAAAGAATCGAATCCAAATTATACATAGGTATATTACTATTCCAGTATAATATAATATTTTATATATGTTACTTAAGTTCATTTACACCATCCTTTATACGTTCCATGTGTGGTATGAACGAGTCATATCATTTTAAGGGGGCGGTAGTCCACACTTCCTCAAATGAAATTATCGTATGTATATACAACATGAAACGAATAATGGTATGAAATAAAATGGAATTACAGAAGCTTATATATATAATATATATCATTAATATCATATTTAATTACAGTTCCATCCTAATGGCCACCATGAGAGGCGGTAAGATGTATTTGAACAATCATCGTTTCGTGAGGCGTTAGTTTTCCATCCACAGAAACATTATGTTCATCATCCATTAGATGGAGTTGTGTGAATGTGTAGTTCGAATCCTTCTTATAACAACATCCTAGTATATTGAGGATACTGGTGTTGTTATAAAATAAAGGAAATAAAAAGATTTTGGGGGTTGGAGAAGCAAAATAAATGAAAATACTTTAAGAGAAATTGTTACCATTAATTTAGGTAACTCACTTTGGTTGGAACCAAAGGACTTCTTGAAATGCTTTCTGCCTAAGGGGAAGCTTCAAGGAGGAGGAGAGGGATGTGGGGAGCTTAGTTGGGCAGAGTTTGGACGAGCAAAGTGGCTTGAGAGGTGTGAGGAAATGAGAAGGAGGAGTGCCCTTTTATAAGAGGGGTGAGGGGCACCTTTGGAAAAGCTAGAAATATTAATTTATAATAAATTCATATTCGGTTTCCAAAGGCTCCAAAGTTGACTATTCAAAGGATTAGGTGGAGATAGATCGAAAACAACTCATCCAATAGAATTCAGACAGGTTTGGGTACTTATATTAACCTTATCTTTAAGTATTAACTCTAAGTTAATTAGTTTCACTTTTACAATGTCTCTTTGTATTTTTATATAATATGGTTAATAAACTTACTATATACATCCAAGCGACCCCCAAGTGGTCCATTAATGATTAACCTATCATAATATAAGTCTCTTGGCCGAACCTTAGATTTTTAGGAATTTAATATCAATTAATAATATAATATTTGTTTTAAGAACTCTTTTATGTCAATTTTGACACTATTCAATAGTTGATTTTTGTGAAACTCATAACAGATTGATTACTTCGAACAAAGTCAATTAAATCAATCCTAATATATCCTATTATCCTAGAAAAGTATTTTAATTCATTAAAAGTTTCATATTATATTTATTTGGGTGTTTATAATATCAATTATTTTAATTTTTCACTATTATAGTAATTACAGCATCATCATTGTGTCATAAATAAAATAAATTATATAATGTCTAAAAATTATAAATAAAATATCATTATGTAGAAAAGCTTTTTAGCTTTCTAATGAATATTTATAATCTAAAAGCCAACATATATAACCCTATGTAACAATTGTTGTTCTAAAAGATATATGCTTGTGTCATTTTTGTATTCATTTTAACTAAATTAAAATAAAGTGTCATTATCACTTACAAGTGGATCCATGGGGTCCCAAAATAGACCCAAAGATTCCCATGGTCGACCATGTATCAACCAATAGGGTTAAGATACGTTTTAGGGTAATTTAGTATTATTATAATATTATTTTTTTTAACCCTTATTTACCGGATTTACCCTTAACCATGGTAAATAAAATATTTACCGCAGTAATTATTCAAAATGTCTAAAAATAAAAGTTACCTATTTACACAATTTTAACATCCTGATTCCAAATATGGAATCCATTTTCCTAAATTCAAAACACAGAAGTGGCAGAAATTAATTTAAAATTAAATCCCGCTGTCAAAACAAAAAGCGTGTTTTTAAGAGATAATAACTATCAAAAGATTGACACTCGTTTATGTTCGGTTTAATTGTAAAATTATGTCCAATGACCAACATTATATTAAATGGTAAAAATATATTCTAAATATACTTTAAAACCACTCAAATTCATAATTTATCACTATTAATTATTTTGATTAAAAAAAGTTGTTTTTAATTAAAATTTAGTAATTTTCACTATTCATCAAAATATAAAAGTTATCCGAAAAGTACCAAAATTTCACCCTAGGATAATTTCGATATTCCGAATCCAAAAATGAAGTCCATTTTTAAATATAAAATATATATAATTTCAAAAATTAGGTATTACTATTCATAACGGCTAGTTTGATTGGTTGTGGTGTGTGTTAAAACTCAAGGTTGCGTACAAGACACGCTACTGTTTTATTCAAAGAAAGCGTACCGTGGAAGCTTGGGATGTTTCATTTTAAATTTTTGATGTCCCCATTTAGTCAAAAAGTTTAAAATATAGTATTTAAAAAGGGTTCACTATTAAAGTTGATAAAAGTGCAATACTGAAAATGAATTTGTTCTTGCATTATATCTAAGAAACTCATAATATGGATTCTAAAATTATAAGGATTATATAAACATTAAAATTTATCTAATACTATTCATAACCTCTTTTGAATGGCTTGTTTGGTAAGTCATGGTGTGCTTGAACATGGTGTTGCATGTAGTGAAAGTTATTGAATTATTTTGAAGAAATAACACACTATGAAATCTTGGGGTGTTACATCGTGTGCCAGATTGGTATAAATGATGCAGGTGGAGATGAATGGTTATGATTCTAAACAATAGGCCTTACCCCAGGAAGTGTTTCCTAACATAGGGGGAGAATTCAATGACAAAATCAGATGCAAGATCCATCAATACAATAATTGGATGACTCATCTCAGGTGTTGTCTATCAAGGGAAGACATATTGTGGGAGAAGCAGAAATAATCTATAATTCCATGAGTTTTTATTTTTCTTTAACAATGCGGTATCAGCTGACTGTTTTCAGGATACCAAGAAGCAGCAAGAAAGTATCCACAAGTTCCAACAAGAATCTCCGAATAGTAGTTGAAAGAAATGATGCCACTGAACAATGACACAATGACTAGTTGTCTATTGAAAGTAATGAAGTGGTGAGAGACTCAGGGGGAGAAGAAGTGGAATATGATAATTAAGAAGCATCTACTAATAATGAACCTGAAGAATTAAAATCTCTTTCAGCATGAAAGTTGAAGAGTCGAGATACAACTGAACATGGAAGATAAAATTGGTAATTAGACGTAGGATATTGTTTCGAGACTAGCAGATAAAAATGTCATCAGGACTAAATGGGTCTTTCACAACAAGATGAATGGATATGGCATAGTGGTTCGGAAAAATCACGAATAGTGTGCAAAGGATACTCTTAGATAGAGGGAATAGATGTCGATGAGACATTTTCACTGGTTGCATGGGTGGAGACAATCAGATTATTCCTAGCCATTGCAGTGAAACAGAAGTTCAATGTATTCCAGATGGATGTCAAATATTCATTCATGAATGGATTTCTGGATGAGGAAGTGTATATTCAACATCCTAATAGTTTTCTTATTCATGAGGATGCGAACAAGGTTTGTAGACTAAAGAAGGTGTTGTATGGGTTGAAAGAAGCACCAAGAGCATGGTACTCAAGGCTAGACCAGTACTTGAAAAAGCTGGGTTTCCAGCGTGGGGGAGTTAATTACAATCTCTATTTCATAAATGGAAGTAATCAAAGGATGATGGTGGGGTTTTATGCCGATGACATAATATTTTGCGGATCAGATGAAGCTCAATGCAGACAGTTTCTTTATTTCATGAAAACTGAGTTTGAAATGTCAATGATTGGAGAGCAAACGTTTTTCCTTGGTCTACAAGTGACACAAGGAAAGAATGGAACATTCATTTCTCAATCCAAATATGCCAAGGAGGTTTTGAGATGATTTGGAATGGAAAATTCCAAGGAGATGAAGACTCTAGTTGCAACCCAGACGAAATTGTCCAAAGATGAGGATGGCAAGGTAGTTAATATCACATGATACCGGAAAATTATTGGAAGTTTGTTGTACATGACCGCAAAAGGCATGATATTGTTTTTTCCACATGAAAAGTAGCGATATATCAGAGTAGTCCCAAGTAAAGCCACTTGCTTGCAGTGAAAATAATTCTTTGGTATATCAAGGGAACGATGGAATTTGGCTTGACATATAATGACAAATCTCAGACATAGTTATTGGGATATACTGAAGTCGATTGGGCCGATTTAGCGGATGATAGGAAATTAACATATGGAGGTGCATTTTGACTTGGTGGAATATGTATTTCTTGGTTAATCAAGAAGCAGGATTGTATTTCATTAAGCACCGCAGAAGCTGAGTATATTGTGGACACTCAAGCTCGCACACAGTTATTATGGATGAAGCAACAGCTTGAAGATATGGGAGGTGAAGTGATGTCTCTAATTGGAATCCAGTGTGATAACTCAAGTTCTATCAATATTTTCAAAAATACTGTCAATCATTCAAGGAAAAGAACATTGAGATAATGTATCATTTTATCAAGGAGAATGTTGAGCAGAAGGTTGTGTAGTTGGAGTATGTGCCTACAAAGCTACAGGTTGCAGACATTATGACAATGGCCTTACCCAAGGAAGATTTTGAGAGACATCGATTGGATCTGGGAGATCAGTCAACTCCTCGCACTTGAAAGAGTGTCGATGTGGAACCCCCCTTTCCCCAGGGAATGATGTGTGTTTTTTCCCTAATGTGATGATATGCTTTCCCTACTCTGTTACAAATTGCAAATGAGTGACGTTTGGGTTCATTGACAAAGGGGAGAAAATAGTGATTGTTCAAGGGCGAGAGAGTGTGTAAATTTGATACATCATGATTGATATGGGGAGAAGCTAACAGGTGGAGCAGCGAGATAGGGGGAGAGCAATGTGACAGGGGGAGAATATTAAATCTGACGATGCTATAAGTGATCGATCAAAGAATATATATCACGATAGCTGAGGATTGTGATAAAATTAGAAGAGTGGTGTTGGAATGAGGTAAGAATATTTCCAAAAATTGGTATCAGTTTGGCGTCAACAATGGATGTCATAGTTAAAGTTATTCATTGATGAAATTTTCATTTACTCTTGTTTCTCACACCGAGCATTGCTCATGTGGACTTAGATTATGTGTTGAGTACGTCCTTGATCGCTATCGTAATCGCAATAGGCGAATGGTGGCTAAATAATTAATGGTGTATATTTTTATGGAATAGTTTTCAACAAACCTATAGGGGGAGATTGTTGGGAAAAAATTCCTCAAGGCATCATTGAAACATTTTTGAGGTGACTGTGTTTTTTGACAAAGTGGACATCTGTGTTGTGATTGTTGACAAAGAAAACCATGACGTACAAATTTTTTGACAATGGGGATTTCATGGTGACATGTAGAGTTTAAGGTATGTGGTTAACGATCCATGTTTGATTCAATAATTTCTACAATGGAATGGATGATCTGGAGACGGTACAAAAAGAACAGATACAAGGTGGCACAATTTTCCAGTGTTGGCCAAATTTTTGGGCCTGAAAATCGACAAATGGAGAAAAGTGGTTTTTGGAAAAGGGACTTGTGCGCTGTTGTCTTGAAGGAGAGGAAACTTTCACACCATATTTTTTTCAAGATCAGAACATCAAAATATGGAAAAGGGAAAAGGGGCGCCCAAGTTTTAGGGTTGGTCGTGCAAGTGACTTGCGCGGAAGAGATTTTCATGTCGAGACTTGCGCGCTGAGAGGAGACTTCCATGCCATCGTCCATGGTATCCAAATGCCTATAAATAGAGTTTGACCCCTCCTCATTCAGCACATGTTCAACACATAGAAAAAATGCGAGCACCCATCGCGCAGGTGTGGTGTTCGCGCAAGTGGTAGTGTGGTTGCGCAAGTAGAAGTTGTGTGCCAGTTGTTTGTTGCGCGTCCAGAGTGGTTTGAGCGAGGAAGGAAGGGAGTCGCCCAATTTTTGAGTTGAAGAAGGTTCTGACACACAAGTGCTTTGGTAAATCTTGCGTGCCATGTTTTGAATAAGTTCCACAGTTGATGGTTGTGCGCCAAAATTGGTTTGGGTGTAAAAGGGTGTGAGTCGCGCAAGATTGGAGTTGAACAAGCCAGCGTCGCGTAAGTTCTTGTGGTGAACATGAGCGCTAGTTTTAACTTGTGTGCTGAGACTTGCGCGCCAGCATAGAGAAGGGCACCTAGTATGGTTGAAGCACCACATTGATTCAGGGCTACGTGGAAGCTGGAATATTTCCTGATACCTTTGGTGCAAAGTGAGATTCATCTACGGGTGAAAGTTCAACTTCAATAGAGCATCTACATAAAACAGAGGATGTATTCATTAGTGATAATGAGGAGACCCACAGGTCTATAAACTATGAGTGGATCCTTTCCAGAGAAATGAGAAAAGGATGAGGAAGAAGGTGATCCTCTCCACCGGCAGTGATCCAGAGAGAGAGAGACAGGGAGTGTCCCTTAGGAAAGTAGTGAGCTGACCCTAAACCTTGTAAAGGCAGTGAGTCTGGGCATAGAAGTGATCTAGCCCAAACCTTGTAAACTGAAGTGTGCTTTACAGGATTTGGTACATCGTCACATCATCGATGTATGCTCCTTGGACGTAGCCCAGTGAGGGTGAACCAAGTAAAAATCTATTTATCTTCCTGCTTATATCCCTACATTGCATTTAAATCATCATCATTAGATAAAGAAGAGAAGAAGTGTTCATAATAAACACACTGGCGAAAACAAAGTGACCCTTGTAATAAAGATGTTAAGATCCAGTGGGGCAGGAAGAATTTTGAAAAGGAATATCGGTACCCTGATTCACCCACCCCCACCCCCACCCTCTTAGGGTATATAGGCCTTTATTGGCCCTACCAGTGGCTATGAACTTCCTCCCTCAATCTCTTACTACAACAAAACTGGGCAAGGCCCGCGCCAGCCTTTATCAGCACTAACGAAAAAGCACTGATAAAGGGGGTTACTTTTATC
Source organism: Viscum album (assembly GCA_963277665.1). Classification (NCBI taxonomy): domain Eukaryota; kingdom Viridiplantae; phylum Streptophyta; class Magnoliopsida; order Santalales; family Viscaceae; genus Viscum; species Viscum album. The sequence continues at coordinate 1,775,317,222 of OY728133.1, read as the reverse complement.
AGCGCTAAAAAAAGTGCTGATAAACGTACCCCTTTATCAGTACTTTTTTTAGAACAGATAAAGTTACCCCCTTTAACAGCGCTTTTTTTCGCTTTGTTAAAGGGTACCCCTTTATCAGCACTTTTTTAGTAGCACTAATAAAGCAGGGTCTTTATCACTGCAGTTTTTAAAAGCACTGATAAAAGGTCTACTTCAAATAAACACATTATAAAAAATATATTAATATTTAAATATAAAGGTATAGTTATATTGATATAAATATAATATATAATTTTTAAATATAATTTTAAATTTATTTTAGATAAGTATAAATATACAGTTACACTTAATATATAAGATATTTAGTGACAATGGCTTATAAAAAAATTAAGAAATTCTTTTTAATAAATAATTTTCTAATTATTATGTTGTAATAGAATTTTAATAAGAATTTGAAGACTAAAAAAATTAAAAAAATCTGAAATATGTTGAAAAGGCAACTCGAACTTCTAACAGCCATAACATTTGATTCAGGTGTCCGTTTGAGCTCTACAGCATATTGAAATGAAGTCTACAATGAGCTCTACACGCTAGTGACCCAGAGGAAGCCTCTGTCACATTTTTAAATGCCAAAAAATCCCAAAATGCCTCCAAAACTGAATTTTTAGTCGGGATGCCCTAATTTGTTAACATTTTGTGGATTTTCAGCCTCATTTAAGGGGGTATTATTGGATTTTTTTTATTGGGGACTGAATTTATTCAAAGGTATTACATTCATATTGATATTATGTCGTTAAAATTTTATCATTTTTTATAATGCACTTCAATTTATAATCAAATATATAACAATATATACATATTTTTTTATATATTCACACATAAAAATTAAATTATAAATATAAATAATAAAATATATTTACATATAAAATATATTATCATTATCTAAATAAGAACTGATATCCATTTTATTTAAAATACAAATATATTAATATTTATATACCTATATATTAATCTAAATATATATATATATTAATATAACTACATATATATATTCATATAACTATAAATATATATATTAATATCGCTATAAATATATATATATTAATATAACTATATATATATATATTAATATAACTATATATATAAATAAATAGAGATATCATGAAATGGAAAACAAATCATAATAGAGGAGTGGGAAGGGCTTAGGCGCGCAGGGGGGAGGTCTCAAGTTCAAAACCTGGTGGAGGCAGGGGTGGGCTCATGGGGGTGGATTTTGGGGGCTAGCGCTGATAAAGGGTGGAGGGGTTGTGTGCGGGTGCTTGAGGGGATGGAAAGCACTGTTCAAATGGGGGGGGGGGGCTCATGTTATATAAGAGCCCCCCCCCCCCCCCCCCGATTGGAAGGAATTTTTTAATTTTTATATATTTTTTGAATTTTTTTAAATTTTTTTCCTTTTTTCAGTGCTAAAAAGAAAGCACTCATAAAGGACCCTTTTATCAGTGCATTTTGGGGTGCTGATAAAGGGGAACCCACCTCTATCTTAGCCGTCTTTAACAGTGCTTTTCTAGCACTGTTAAAGGTCATTTTTAGCGCTGATAAAAGGGGTATTTGTAGTAGTTTCTATAAACCGCAATAAGAGATTCCATGGTATAGTGAACAATCTTACGGTATAACCTATGGCTTCATTGTGCAGAATCCTTGCATCAATCAAATATTCTTATATATTGCATGAAGAACCCTTCTGGACTAGATCACTATAACCATGTTCCAAACAAAAAACAAAATAAATTAAACTAGTTTTACGAAAACATAAATGGGGACATAAGTGGAAAAATATGTGTTCTTACAACCTACAAACTATATAAAATATCATATCTAAACTACCCCAAGAATCAATTCTAGGTATCGTTATAAAAATATGGGAATAGTGTCCACATACCTGAATCTCACTCATAATTATTCTCTTGAACATTTTCATATTCACACTACACTCACACTAGATGCATAGTATTTCCTTAGATATTCTTCAGACTATTTTCTAGAATAAAAATCAGATTCACCTCAAATTACCCATCAATAATACGCTTGATTACATCGATCTCTATCATATAATAAGATACATGATGATATCATTTATACTACGACACATGAAATTTGTTGTCCATGGAATTGTTGTATTGTGGGAGTGTCAAATGGTACACTAATAGACCAACCCTTTCAACTATCTTGTACATCCCAATAAAATTGAGATTTATCTTCCCTTGTTTCCCAAAATAGTATTTTCCCTTTCTATTCAATTCCCAAAGAAAATCATGATGACAATCCTCAAAATATAGAGGCCATATAAAAATGTTAGTGTAATATTTCTATCAAAATTTGGTAGTCACTTCCAAATTCCTAATAAACGATGCATACTCTAACATCTCTTATATGATACTAGGTCTTACAAGAACTGACTAACCTTCATATATCCAACAAATAGGTGAACCAAATGAAAATACAAATAAATACATAAAATATTTCTTCTTGATAGATTACATAAATATGTTATTAATCATTAACTCTATCTGTGTAAGTTTTTTCTTCCATTATCAAAAAAAATTAATAACATTGGCTGATAAAAAATCCTATAGAATCTGAATCATATATTAATATTCCCTATCAGTATGAGGATGATAAGATATAATTTTAAGGGAATGTGATCCAAGTTCCTTCTAAATACCTTTACAAAATAAATATTTTAAATGATGATATATATTAGAAATAATACTCATCAGAACATTATTCAATCGAACTATCTCTCTCACATACTGACTACCTAGATCATAAGCAGTGAATGTATCCCTAATAAACAAGAAGTAGGAAACCTTTGCTAGTCAATCCACAATCACCCATACTACTTCATTACTGTGATGTGTCCTAGAAAATCCTATCATGATGTCCATCATTAAATCATATCACTTTTATTATGGAAGAGGTATAGGCCATAATGACTTTTAATGTAATTGGTCCTCATCCTTCACTTATTAAGAAGTGAAACTTCTACCCATGAATCATGTTAAATACTTCATTATCAATGTACATTGATATTCCTTATATATATTGTGATAAGTCATTGTTATAACTATCTGTAAAAATAAATTATATTCCTAAAAATCCTTAATCAGATCCTCACACAAACTCATATGAACACATACATGCCTATTGATAATAAGATCATAGCTACTACCAAGAGACTATCCCGATAATGTCTCCCCACCCCATAAGATTTCAATTCGTGATAGAGCTAATATTTGTTCACATTATTAAATGTATTTAAATTATTTTACACCTAAAAAATTTATCAATATGAGTTTATTTTCATAAATTTTGGATTTATAGTGTGTGTTCATCTAAAATGTCAAAAATTACTAATTCTAGAATTTTAGAAGATTGTAATCACTACAGTATCATGGGGATAAAATTTATGAATATAATTTCAATTTGATTGAATCTTTTTTTATGAATCCTTGATTTATGAGATTCAAATTTTCTTTCATGGAAAAGTGATTATTCGAACATAAAAATTACATAAAAGACCAATCATGTTGAAAAAGTGTTGTAGACAACTGTGTGGGCCTCACCTAAAAATTTTAGACATAACTCCATTTATATACCACTAATTAGATAAATTATGAATATATTTGAAATATAAATCAATTTCTCATTTTATGATTAAATATAATGTATATTTTCTATCAATAATGTGTTCATTGGATGCTCGAAATTGTGGATCAAATTATGAAGCATTTGGCCAAAATTAATTTTTGGAATAAATGGGACATAACATTCTCTGCACATAGAGGATCAAACTAAAATTTCAAAGGAAAATTAATAATCCATTTTTGAAAAAATTTAATGAATTTTTCTAAGCATGAATTGGCCTTTTTCAAGGTCATTAATGCATGGGAATCAGGATATGTGGAATATGAAGAGTATGCCATGGTTGAATAAATTCTAGATGTAAAATTAAAATAACTACCACTAAATATGACCTTTAAAGTGGATATTTGTTTGTGAAAAGATAAATACATTTATGAAAAACTGTATGGAAGATTCTTTTCCACAATATGGCCATTTAATGAGTATAACATGTAGAAATTTTCAATAGGAAATTCAAAAAACCAAACATTCCACTGCGGACAAACCATTATGTCTCGAAACACATTAAATGTATACTATGACAAGCCAAAGACTCTTTAATTACTATAAATATGAGTCTAGGGGTGGATTGGAGATAACATCTATGATATAAGGAAGCTCTAGATGATGGTCCTTATTTTGTAATTTTATTTTATTTTCTTTTATTTTAGTATTCCATTATAATGTAATGCATGCATAATATTTATTAAAGTGTTTAAATTTTCTTTATCCACCTATCTTTCTCCTCCAACAATATTACAATTTATTTCCCACTTATATCTTTTGACATTATCTCCTTTTACTTTTCAATGGAAAGTCTCTAACATGAGGCTTGGTATCGATGGAGGTTTCACAACGTTATTTGTAATTTCTCTTCAATACATCATGTTTTCATTCTATTTGTGATAGATGGGAGAGTATTTCACTTGTGTGGTTTTCATACACCATGGAATTATTTTTGAATCCATTACTTTTTTTCTTCATTTTTCCCCAATTTATCTTAGGCATAACCTTCATACAGTGGAGTTGGTGTTGACTTAAATGAAGAAACAACATAAATTAAGCTAGGTATTTTATCAATAACATTCTCGATTAAGGTGTTATAATATTTAGATATTAGGGGAGGTGCGGTTTTTTTCACTGAAGGCAAGCTAAAATCACACACACAATAAATCTAAGGAATGTAATTCATTAATGCGGTTTCATAAAAATGAATTATCAAAATGAATTAAAACAACAAATAAAAAATGAATGAATCTCCATTATCGAACCCCAGACCAAGACATTTCTTCCATAATTTCATTTTCTTCAAATAAATTTATATCTATATTCTGAGTTTCATTTATTAAATTTCATGGTGTCCAAGAAAACAAGAAATTATATTAATAAATTCAAATAATAACACAAAATTAATTAGATTATAAAAATTAGATTATAGTGATTCATCTAACTGTGATGCTCTTAAAGTGAGATGACCTAGGTCGGGCACTGTGATACACTAGTAAAACATAAAAAATTTATATTTCCATTCCCTATGATAGGAATGCATCCAAACTAGCCCCAATTTCAGGGAGTAATGTAGCTATTTGGATTACTTTTTCTAAATTAAAATTTTGGTGAATATTTTTATTGGTTTTATTTATAAGAAATAATTAAAAACCCTCACTCCATGATGTATTCAGATTTAGAATATTATTCATGGGTAGATTACTACCATGTTAAATAGAAAAAACATTAACAACAACATGAAAACTATTATGATAGAGCCCAGTTTCTAGAACATGAAGAATTTATAAAATAATTGATGAGAAAATATGAAAGTGTTTTTGAATATGTTAATCTATTAATGGAGGAATATGATCATTAGATGAATAAATATCATGAGGTAGTGGTAGAATAAATTTCACCACTCACCTTCAAAATTGAAGAACCAGAAGAGGTAAAAGTGGATGTACATTAATATTCATTCCACCTTACTCAACCATTACTGAATATATTTAAAAAATGTAATTTTATATTGATTTAGAAAAGGCAGATCATGTAAACATAGAAAAATTTTAGATAAATTATACATAAGGTTAAATAAAACACGATATAATTATCCCTTAAAAATTAGAAGAATTATTAACACTAAACGCCTTTAATGAATTTGATGAAGAAAAAAACAATACAATTGGTGTAATATGAAGAATGGATGGTGGAGCCTGAATACCCACATCCATCTTGTGAAGATAGACTCTATCTGGAACATTCAATTGAATAGAATATTCATGTTGAAACAATTCAAGGATTTGAACATTTCATAAACTAGTTATCTATACATTCCATAGAAACGTAATTCTATACCAGTACCTGCAATTTTGATTTTAAATGTTGGGTTTACCCATGTTTTTTAATGGAGGAATATGATGAAAAAGAATACAAACCTATTGACGAACACATGAAGCTCCCTCAAGATATTGAACATTTACTGGATAGAGTAGAAAAAAAGATCCTAGTTGCTCTACCAGAATAAAAAGTGATACATAATTATAATATCAAAAGGAAATATTTTAAAACTAATATATAATGATTAAATTTTCATACTCCATCTTAATATTTTTTTTCAAGTAGCCCATGTTGTGCAACCAATGGACCGATACGAAGATGTTTCATAAGTAGAAACAAAAGGGGAAGAGCTTTCATACTTCATATTAACCCACCATCATACCTATACCACATTGTGGGGGTGATGGGTATAGTGTACTATATACCTATAATTATCCTTAATAAGGAAAAATATGTGGATAATGGGGAAATCCAAATGTGGTGGTTCAAGTCAAATAAGCCCTAACCACTATCAAATATTGGATAATAGATAGTACATCCATATAGAGGCAGTTAAAATTTAGGCCCCACTTGGCAGACCATACTAGGATTTTTCATTAAATTCATTCTTTGAATTTAGATTTAAATTTAATTTCCTAGGATTAGGGTAGAATATAACCCACTCCATCCCATATTTTTTTTTGTCTTTAATGAAATGATTCTCATGCTTAATTGAGTAATTTTTTGTTAGGTTGGTAATGGAAAAAGGAAGACCCCAAATAGTTGATGAATAGAACTACAAATTTATTTCCAATTGGAGAACAAATGTAATTATTATCTTTTTCAACTCCAATAATTTTTTAATGTGAACCATTTTTTATTTTAAAATAAATTTTTTTCCCATTCTTGATTTATGCTTTATATGAATTATATTGGATACGTGTGTTTCTTATAAATAATTTTATTATATGTTTTTTTAATATAATTTTAATGAAATTGAATTAGTAAAATCTAGAATTGGATTATTAAATTGAATCATAGTTATTAAAATAAAGACTCATGATTTAATATACTGATTGATTCATGTAAATTAGATTTCCCTAACATTTTTTGTTCACTGATTTCCAAAATTTCTTGTGAATTTATTTTTTATTATTAATCATGCATTGAGGGTTTTCCAGTTTTATAATACACATTCTAAAGAGGATTTGTAGTCCAAGATCTTCCTAATTATTATTTAACATATTTCTTGAGTTATCTTAGGACATGTCACTTAAAAAATATTCATTTGAAAATATAAATTCTATGATTATTTTAAAACTAATTTATAAGGATTGAGGAATCTCTTGAATATTACTTATCCTTAAAATAAAACATTTGAATAAATCGTAATTTAAACCATAAAAACCATAAATAATTTAGCAATGGATGAGATTTGTTTCACTCCATGTTTAACCATTACTATCATACTCTGAGTATTTTCATGATAGTTTAAAAGTAATTGGGTGGGGGAAAACAAAGTCATGGTGGAAAGGACTATTTATATTGGAAGGAAAAAATTTGGTTTTCACATTGTGGGAAATTATTTTTGTTTATTCATTCATGAAACACCATTTTTTCCCACTTGAAAAAAAAATTGAATATGAAAAAGGATCCAAAATAAGAGAAAAACTGGATGTAATTTGGGAAAACAAAAAATCACCATTACTATACCTTCGATTTTTTTCATGCATAGTTAGGTGGTGGATGTGAGGTGTATTCTAATAATAAATTTCTAAAAAATAAAAAATGGTTATTTTAATAATAATACAATGTAAAAAAATAAAAAAACAATATACAAGAGGTTGGATAAATCATTCACATTTTTTATCATAACGTTTACATCGTGTTTTTGGGAAGTGGAAGTTTCTAATTTGAATAGGAAAATTAAATTGAACATTTTATTCATATCATTCCTATTACATAAGAGATATTACCCATCCATGAGCCTTAATTTTCAAACATCAATTCCTACCAACCTTAAGCCTTAGTGTCATTTGAACCATTAATGAATTCCCATATGATTTTATATGACTTTTACCTTTAAAATATAAAGAATATAGTTCCTTTGAAGTATATAGATAAGTATAATTTTCCCATGATATGACAATAAATCTACTTGAATTTCATCATGAGTTATGATATAAAAGTTTCAAATGGGAGGTAGATCATGATTTAGAATGTAGAATAATAATAAATTGAGGAGATTGAATAAATGAAACGTGAAGTTCCAACATATTTCAAAGGGGAAAAGTAATATTAAAAAATGATTATTTATTCAAAAATTGGGAAATTTAATTGACATATTATTTGAAATTTTATAATTTGACATGAAATTTATCATTGTTTTATTTTATTGCTTTGGAATTTGAATATTGGTCACATTAGTTCCCTTTGAATTCCATGTTGACATTTATGCTTGGGTCTAAGAAATGATTAATTGTGAAATAATTGATAGATCTAATATTTTACTAATTTTTTATATGTATTTAAATTATTTTAACACTGTAAATGTATCAAAATGACCATATTTTCATCAATTTTGGATTTATTGTGTTTTTTAGGCTAAAATGTGAAAATAAAATAAATCTAGATTTTTAACAGATTTTAATCTCTATGGTATTTTTTGAATAAAATATAATATATTATTTCAATTTGATAGATTATTATTTTTAGTATTCCTTGATTTATGGTCTTTAACTTTTTTTATGGACCAAAAGATGATAAAACATAAAATTGACCTAAATGACCAATCATGTTCTTAAATTTTTTTGGAAGAAATTATGGACCCTACCTCAGTAATTGAGACATAAATCCGAATAAAAACCTACAATTAAATCAATTTCACTTTGATTTTAATGATAATTATATTCCCCATTTTACCATTGAATATTATTTTTTATTCTATCATCAGTGTGGCCATTGGATGCTCAATATTGGGAGCCGAATTAGAAAACATTCAACCAGAATTTATTTTCAAATTTAATGAGACATAAAATTTATTACACATTGTGAATGAACATAATATTTGGAGGTCAAACTTGAAATAAAATGATAAAAAACATTCATTATGTATTTTCCATGTCAAATGACCTTTTTCAAGTTCATTAATTCATTGAAATCCTGATATGTGGAATACGAGGAGTCTACCATGGTGTAATAAATTCTCCGAGTAAAAATGATGTAACTCTCTCTAAACATGGATTCTTATGTTTAACATTATAGGGGAACTGTTAAATACATTTATGAAAAAAATTATAACTGCATTATTTCCCTATTTGATCATTTAATGAGGATATAATACAGAAACATTCTAGGGAAATTCTAAAACTAAACATCCAACCATTGACACACCATTATGGACCAAAACACATTAATTATCAATTGTGACACCCAAAAGCCTCTTTCATGATTATAAATAAGATTTTAGTGGGGGGGGGTTGAAGAGAATATAGAACACAAGACTCATATACCACCTCTATTTTTGTCTTGTATCTCAATGCATCATCAATAACATTATCTTTTCCAATTGTACAATCCATATCAATGTTAAAAGACTATATATACATAACCCATCTCCTCTATCAAAGGATCAGGTATTGGTGGTAAAAGATATACATGATGCAATAATATTCTGTGTACACCACAAACATATTACCCAAAAGATAGTTCCACAAACTTCTCACGGTTTGTACCAAAACAACCAACATTAGATCTTGGGTAGATTGATTTGTCTAATGTAGTCTCAATTTTGAGAATCCATAAGAAACAACTTACTCCTCCTATATTAGAACTTTTACATGTAAAACTTCATATGTGTTATAGTATACAGTGTAGTCTTATCCGAATATCAGAAAAGTGAATATAATTGATGAGGTTATCCTCCTCTAAAACACTTGAAAATATCTCTAATAATAATGTGTAAAAATGAAAATCACAACTTTCTTGGTTAGATGAGACATTGGCACTAACAAACTGGAGAATTACTAGGTGAATCACTAATAATAACCTATTGGACAATGTAAAATATGAATCTAGATGGCATTCTTGGGTAAATACAAGGATACTAAAACATCAATATTATTTGGGTCCACTAACACTCCAGCCACTATGATAATATGTTTTGAGAAACGTTTTTCATTTAGATAGCTTCCTGTAAAGATGATTCTCTGTCAGTGTACTCTATGAATATTTATGATGTTTGGCATGATCATCTATAGATAGGGATTACAGTAATATGTCTTCAAGAAAAACCTCAAATTGATCAAAAAAGTTTGGATAATCTACTTCATTAGGGACTTGAATACCATTGGTTAATTTGTTACACTGAAAAATTTCAACAAGGAATCCTACATGACATATAATCTCCTAAAACTAGTCTAGTAAAATTATCATGATATCAAAATCAACTAATTATACCCCAACATCATGTAAATATTATATAAAAACACATAATGTCTTAGTTGGTCAAAGTGATCATTGTTTCATGGAAGGTGATATCGGCTCTTGGTATTCATCTGGTTTAGTCTATGGTAATCCACCCATAAGAAAAGAAGCCTCATCAGGCTTCATCATGAATAGAATATGAGAACCCCATGTTCATGTACTCGAACTTATAAATTCCTTAGCATTTTTATCTTTCAAATGAACCTTCTACTCCAAAAGCTACATTGGTCCCACCACATAAGGTGGGATAGAAACCATCTTAGCTCACAACACAAACTCATTCCCGAAGTCGATCTTCTTCTCATCCAGGAAGCTGAAGAACAATTTAGGAAATACATTCCGAAAACAGTTCATAATAAGAGAAAACATATCATAATTCATACCACTATCATCCAAAATAATGATTTTTATCTTTGACATGAGACAATTCTATCCACACTGAATTGACCATTCATGGCTAGCCAAAAAATCCAACTAACCCTAGTGAAAATTATTTCATGCTTCTGGATATATAAATATAACTTTAATATGGTGATAATCAATATGATCCTTGTAAATAAATATTCATTCTAATATAAGGATCAAATAAAAACCATTCCCCTCTAAAAAAATAGTGTCCTAAAAAAATTAGTAGCCTCCAAATTCAGGAGAAAAATCCATGATGATCTTCATATCATCTGAACTCACTCTTAATGATGTGTTGATGTTCATAACATTATCTAACCTATCGATACTAAAGACCAAAATATTTTCAATAGAGTATATAAGAAGCAATATGATAATCCTCTAAAAATTATATTTAAGTGGGTGATATAATAATCATACTTATTATGATAGAAGGATCTAGATCCAAACTAGATTGAGTAGAATAGATAGTGTGAATATGTCTTTCAACTCTTCCTTATGCTCCAATCAAACTCCCATGTTTTGTTCCCCCTATCAGGTACTACCACTCCAGCATTAGGGTACAATATTCCCTGACTCAACATAAACACCTAGTAAAAGTATAGATACAATTATATGGAGGTGTTTTTGAGTCATTCTAAGACACAAGTTCCTATCATGATCTCTCTGTGTTGAGCTTATGTTGAATCCTACAATATAACATTGGTAAATGGAGAAACCTAGTGTTGGAACAACACTATATTGTGGGCTATGGAAAATTTGGGTTCATGTGTATATCCCTTTAAAACTGAAATAAAAACAACTAAATAAGGTTTTTAAAGAGTGTTCCAAATCCATGAATTATCTACCCACTACTTCCATAGTGATATGTATCATAGGGATGATTCTTTTCACTAGAATAAGTGATCCAAAATTGGCTATTAAAAACTACATGGCCACCACTCTGGTTCAGTTTCAATTTTCATTCTATAATGAGAGCCTAATTCATCATGTATTTGAAGCTAATAATCCTAAATTCATTAACCTGTGACCTTATTTCATTGATTATCCCATGCTAGAAATGTCTCACCCTGACAATATCATCATCTTCCAAGGATGTATAAAAACATTGTAGGTCAGTGAGGCATCTAGCATAGTCCATCATTGAAATGAATTATAGTTTCAATTTCATTAAATTTGGATCCCTCTATAGCCTCAACATATCTGGATAGAAGTGGATCTGAATATTTTCCTCAAATTACTTCAAGGATAACTCCTCTTACTTCCCAGATTTCTCCAGAATGCCCATCCATTGCTTCGATAGTCCAAATAACAAATAGTATTAATGAATATCCCCCTTATCCATTGGTGTCTTGATGAGATTAAAGATAATAAGGATTGTGTCAATCCATATAATAGTTAACTATGGACCTCCTTACTGTGTTAATATAGGAGGATGTTGTAGCTAGAACTCTCTTGTCAGCTCAGACATCAATGATATAATAAAAATAGTCTCCCCTCCATGGATTTCATGACCCTATTGAATAATTCAAGAAGCTAATAGTCCTTTTGATTATCCTTATCTACATGATGCTCCAGCTTATCTGCATTATGAGAATTTTGATTACCACTCCCCGAATGTAGGATTCAATTTCAATGTGGTGGAATTTTATCTAAACGGTTTAACACACACCATAAAAACATGTTACACAACAAGGTATACCATAATGGTTGAAAAAATAGAGAATCAATGGCTCAATGTTCGTCTTATTTTTTCATAACAAGATAATTAGTATAACATAATAGTTTCTATCATACACTTTCTAGGTTTATCAAGGGATTTCATTTAATAGTTCATATTGATAAATATGTCACATGAAAAAGGTTTTGTCCCATGAATGAATAATGCATGTAAACATATTTCTATACATTTTTATAATGATGGATACATATTTTTCTTTGAAAATACCTATCCTTAAGAAAAATCATAATGAAAAAATAAAATCACCCAACAAGTGAATCGCCCAAGTAGAATATAATCAAAACATTGAAATGAGAAAATAGTGAACAAAATTCTCAAAAATAGGCTTAATATTTTACACTAAACATGGTTTAGCTACTCCCATGTGAATGATCATTAATAAGACCCAACACATCCCAATCTCATTTATACCATTCCAAATTTTAAAGAAAAAATTGAATCATATTCATCTAATACACCATGGAAACATCCCTGACCCAGTGCTCCCTCACATGATCGAGTCGAGTGGTTATGTGTCCTTAGTAAAACATATTGTGAGTGGCTACTGAATAAAAGAGATGGTGATAATTATATAGTAGGTATATTATACCCTTTGGTAAAAACATTCATTTATAGTGGTAATAATAGAAGAGTGGGAGAAATAGAGAAAACAATATAAGTAACCAAATGTGTATCCATCTTAGAATAGTGTAAAATCAAAAAATCTAATAATTATAGAACCATTTAAATTTAGGATTAAATGTTTCTAGGTCACATGTTTTATTTTACAAAAATAATTTAAAAAACTAAAAAGATAAGAGACTCTAAAAGCTCTAGTCCTGAGCCCCATGTCAGGATCATTTCTAAACTCCAACCCATCTAGCAAGAAACAATCCACACCATGGTCCATTTTCGATGTCCATACCTGAAATAATGAAGTATTCTTGGGTACTAGACAATAAAATAAAAAGTATGGGAGTAAAACTATATATGGGAACACAATCATGTTTATAAAATCCTGCCTGAATTTAAAGATAATCCAATCAGGTTATTAAAAAAGAGTATTAATTTGACAAGTCATACTTCATATAAAATAAATCCACTGATACTTCAGATCTTGGTTGATAGTCTACTTCATCTAAACCTACTTCGACATCATGTAAAATATCTCCATCTATGTGTGGGTCCTCTAGCATCAGGATGGATCACTAAAGTCAGTGTATGATTATTCTACCGGGGATAAATTGATTGTTACATATCATAAACAAGTGGACCCTACCCTTAGGATAATAAGAATCTCACACTCAAGTTTCTAGTGACTATGCAACATACCCTCAGGTTGTTGATATCCTATGCATTTTACCCATAGGTTGTTCCAAAAATCATGGATATTTAACTAATGTGGAAATGTAACCATGAACCTTACCATCATTCATCGTTTCTTCTGATCCTAGACATCAAACACAAGAACAAATCTTAACATGAAAAATAATTCAGGTAATACCCTTCCCTCATGCATCAATCCAAACCAATATAATTTTATGAAATAATGTTAATAATAAAAAAACCCATGTTCTAAGCATATCATACATGTCATCATAAATAGTAATGGTCAATTCCCCAAATTACTATATTTCTGACCATTAAAATTCCATAAAATCATATTCCTAATTATCATATCAATTACAACACATTCGTTTTCATTCAAATTTTAGCCAAAAATTAATTATGAATCCATTATATACCCATATATCATCATTTCACCATGATAAAACAATTATATTCTAATACAACCATCTTATTCCATATGATATTATTTAATTAAAATACCACAACTCACATATTATTCCATTTCATAATATTTATCCAAATATAACTGACATTTATAATCTAAAATATATATTATCAAAATAGTTGGTTCATTAGGATTTGATGTGTGGGTTCACCTTGAGGGTGGTCGCATGCCTAGCCACAACCCCAATAAACCCAAAATAATCCAATGGGAGGATTGACCAATGTGATTATAATGATTCATGTTTTTTTAATTAGGCAAGCCAAATGCATGGATATTCAGTGTGGTCCCAATTATTACGCAAAATATAATTACTGAAAATATATATTTAGGGGGATGTTCTTGATCGCCTACCTAAAAAGATGATAAGAAACTGAGAATTAATTATGTCCATGGTAGTGTTTAGTTCCTTCTCCCTTCCCTAAAAACTCTATTCTTAGAATTCATATATTGAAAAGATCTTCCTTCTTGTTTGTAGCGGATTCCCATAGTTTACATCTAGAATTCTTGGATCGCCATGGATTAATCCCAAGAAATAGGTGACTAAAATCAATTGAAATTATCTTTCAAATCCAATGAAGTTATTTTTGTAACACTTACAGTTTGAGTTGAAGATATGATATAAATGTGAGTTTTGATGCATGAGAAAATTATTGAAATCCTATATAATATGAGACCATGAAACAACCTTCTAGATCACATTGTATAATAGGATGACATGGGTAAGAAAATTATATAGCATAAGAGACCACACCACAACCTTCATGGTCAAACAACATTCAAGGATCACAACTAGTACTATGTTGTAGATCCTATAAATTCTAGCGATGTACTACAATGCAACCTCATACACCACATCAAAGAACCCAAAATCCCATGATGATGGATACAACACAACGTATCTATACACCACAGGGGTACCAGATTTCATAAAATGGGCTAAATCCCCCCTCTGATGCCCTTATATCATAGAAACACTCTCCACACCACAAATATCATCTTCTTAAATATCATCTTCTTAGGGATGTTGTAACTCTACAAACCAAACCACTGAGTCTCATCAAAAGTGCCATATGACCTTATGAATACCTCCCCATATATATGAGGATTATGACTTCAAATGAGGGTGTGAGTCCATCCATTTAGAGACTATACCATCAATTTCATGTCATATGATCAATAGTAAAAAACAACAACAAATTAAATAATTAGAGTAAACATGAGGATGAAGAAACAATTTACATTCATGGTATACATTAATAAGCAGATATAATGGTCATAAGCCTATACGTAGTAAAATAAATAGATAAAATATATAAACAAACAACATATTCCTATGGTTTCTATCCATATTTTGTTCTATATCTATAATCTTCTTTTTATTAGTCCACTGCAAGGACCTTTATCTTCTCTATATCATTCATCTTAATATATAAATTCACATAAAAATGTATGAGTATGGTGAGAGTTCAAGACTTCATTATAAACCACCTATGTGTCATTAACCCAGTGTGAAAATGTATACATGTTTATTCAATAATATTACTTAATGAGTAATAAGAAAATAAAAATACAATCCTAGATCATGCAGTCTAGTGCTAATGAAGCTGCCACAAACCCCCAGTTGTACTTGATTTGGTTCTATACTGGTAGGATAATGAGATGATTTCATAAATAACCAAACTAAAAATTAGGATAGTTGATGTGTTTCATGAAAAACTTATGTAATTGTGTGTACATATGACTTAGTTCTCTCATGGTCGTCAACCTACCACATGTTTCTTAGCATATTAGCATAAGGTGTCCCACTTACAAATCAACTTTGCATCAATCATGGTGCATTCAGATCAAATACACATTGATGACACTACTCACATATCAACTATATATATGGAAACTTTATACTTACCTTCTAGTTCTCTAAGTTAACCCTCAACATGGATTCATGGTTTCATCATTTATCCACCTTGTTCTTAGGTCCATCGTTTTCATCATTGCAAGTCATGCATACTGACCTGATAAGGGATAATTATATCATAAAATTCAACTTATTTCTGGTAAACAATATAAAAAACAAGGAAATGGAACCACAAATCAAAAGGTATGAATATAAGTGTTTAATAAAATATCATCACTAGAAAGAAAGTGGGAACACATAACATTATGTGATCATAATCAATCATAGAAACAAGACACACTAACAATAATCATGGAATAGAATAAAACAAGTCTCATACACTAAAAACATAAAAATGTGATATCAATTATCCCATCCCATAAAATATAATATGGAAAAATGTGTATCAAAATCCCAATAGGTAAGGAACTTCACATATTTTGTGTAGTGATGTTCCCATGATGAAGGTCGCTACACCACCAAATCATATAATTATTTACATTTTGAAATAATTCAAAATGATCACCATCTTTGTTAATGAAAATCATAAAAAATAAATATGTTAACTCTAAATAAAATACCACGAAGTATTTGAAAAAAATTAGTATTTAAATTTTTCTCTTTGAGATAAAGAAAATGGGACCCACGATGTGTCAATCTAATCAATGTCATATGACATATCAAGGAGAGAATTTGACAAAAAAATAAAAAAAATAAGAGAGAGGGATTTAAAGGTATTTTAGAGGTGTTAGGAGGATATGGATTTTCCCTTGTGCGATGACCACCACACTATTTCTCCATTTTATTATATTTTTTATTCCATTTATTATTACTATTTTAAATTCATTAATTCATTTTGTATTCATTCGTGTCTAAATATGGGATATTAAATCCTTCATGACTCAATGTGTAGAACCACCATTCCCCCATTCATTTTTTAATTTTTTAATTTTTTATTTTTTTCCTCTTAAATCCATTTAACCATTCGTTATATATATATATTTATATATTATAAAATAAACACTCATATATACACTGGAACATGTATATATATAAATTTATACTATCCCATATATATACACGCACTGTATATATACACAAAATAATAATATTTTCGATAATATCATAATAATAATAATAATAATAATAATAATAAAAAAAAATTCATTGTTATAAAATCTCCCACGTTAATAACACCATAAATATTTTGCATTTATTTAAAAAATTTGATGATATTAATATTATAACCTAACCACGCAGTTAATATTCATCCATGATGAATTATCTCTTACAAATTATGTGAATCCTAAATTAGATAATTACACATGTAAATTTCCATTTTTCCCTTGGAATGGATAATAATAAAAATACATTTATTATTATTATTATTATTTTCAACTACTCCAAAAAATATCTTTCAAATAATTTTATCTACTTAAATAAATCAATTTAATTTGATAAAATCAATGTAGAAATATATTCAATATTTTAATAAAAACTCTTAAACTGGAGAAGATAAAATAATTTCCCTTACATGTGATGTGACCAAACACCCGACATGCACAAATATTATCTAGTACCTAGGGTAATACAAGTATTTGGGTCCCGAAGGTGGTTTCATAATTTCTATATGACACACCATTTTTGAGATATTCCATTATTTTGGAGGAAAATATTTCCCACATGATATAATATATTTAGTATTTTTATTATATAAATATAGTGGCTCTACAGGCCCTAAAATCATGTACTAACTTAGAACCTTACATTGAAAATATTTCATATAATATTCAAAGTTTCTAATATGGATTTATCGTATACATAATTCCTTTAACTTATGTATGAAGGTATTTTTATTGAAAAATTAAATCTTCTATTTAAAAAAATAAAAAATTATTAACATATATGGTTCTTATTGTCATTTAGAATTGATTATTTTACAATTTCCACCCACTAATGATATTTCATCCCTGAGAAGTATCTCTAATGGTGTTGTTCGAAAAACTTGAGCCATTGAGATCAAACATCTTTGTCATGATCCTATATCTTTAAGGAGTCATATCTCAAACCAATATAATATTAGGAACATACACAAACCTTATCCTGTACATGGGACCACACAAGGTTCTCCTAAGAGTCTATCCTTAACTCAATATATAGACCTTCTAGAACTAACTGGGGTCTTTATCTATTCTAGTTAGTCACACTCATCATATATTTATAGACACAAAAACATGCTCATTTTACTAATTAATCATATCAAATTTATATCATAATAGCGTGAAATCATAGATATATCATACAATGAGAAATAATCATGAATAGATAGAAAAAATCAAGACATTTAAATAAAGAACAACTATATAGAACAATAACAAGTATATATAAGATACATGAACTTACATACCTAGTAATGATATAAAAAAGAACATAAATTCTAAAATAAATCCATAATCATTTGTATCACCAATGTGAGTTTAACCAATGGTAATAGAAAAACATAGTTTCTTCCACTTTATAGAAATATAGAGGGATACTATATAGTGCAGTTCGGGCATAGTCATAGTTCCCCTACCCGAGTCCCAACCATATTAACTCTTATCTACAATTTCCAAAATCTTGGAAGAGAGAAAAGAAATGTTAGAAAACATGATCCTATGATCCCATTTTGTTACATCTAGACCTAAACCATCATATTTGAGTAGAAGATCTAGCTGACCTCAGGCTTTCTTCCTAGTATAGAAGAGTCTTCCGACTAGAAGTGAGGTTCTGAAACCATAAATGGGGAGACTATACCCCCATTATCATGTCATGAGATAAATAAACAAATAAAATAATAAAATAATAATCTGAGTAATCATATGGAAACATAATAAATGATATATAAGGTATATAATAATAAGTGTCTCTCAATGTCGTAAGCCTGTCCGGAGTATAAGTAGCTGGTAAAAGAAATTAATAAAAAATGGAATCCCCCATCCTCAATCAAGGTCTATTGTTAGCTATCTTATCCTCCTCTCATTTATCCACCATAGGTCCATATCACTCCATCGACTCTCTATTCATGAAATCTAATGGAGCACTGAAATACCTGAGTACGGTGTGAGTATAGGACTCCGAAGCACACTAAAAATGCATCCATAACAAAAATAATTAATTTATAATAGTGTTTTCCATAATAAAACAAAATGTGTAACATGAAAATAAACATACAATCCAAAACCATGTGGTATTTTCCCAACCAGCCATCCTCAATCCACTATTCAGACATGCTTCATATCTAAGTAGCAAGGATAATAAGAAGATGTTAAAAGTAACCAAACTAGCCACTGGTCTAGTATATTCATTCCATGAAAACCTCATGGAATCATGTGTACATGAGAATTGGTTATCCAATGGTCCAAAATAATTACATTCTACTCAAAATCTAGGTATCAAGTGTGCCACTCTCAAATAAACTAGGAATCAATAACTCGGATCATAGATCAAGTAGGGATTGAGGTCACTATACACAAATTAACTATTCATAAAGAAACCTGATACTTAGATTCTAGTTCGATGAGTACATACCCTTCATGGATACATCATATCATCATATCTCCACCCTTTATAGAGGTCCACCATCCTCATCATCACAATTCATGTATATTATCCCTCCAAATGGTGATCATATCATGATAGTGAATATATTCCATGTACCAAACACAACATCCATGTAAATGGTATCACCCAATACTGGGTATGCATACAAGGAATAAATAATATATCATTATAAAAAATAATGCAAAAACACATACCAACATGTGGTCATAATGGAACATGGAAATATGATACTATGTTAATACTCATGGAAAAGAATAGAGTGGGTCACATGGGATACACACACACCGATGTGTGATAAAAATCATGAACATATATCAATTATTCCAATATATCAATTATGATATAGAAACATGTGTAATAATATTAAAAGAGGAAAGTAAATTCCTAACATAGGTGAAATGAAGTTTTGAGGACAATCGTCACTAACATAGTCCAATTACACCACCAATTCCTAGAACCATTTCTGTTTCGATATGATTTATAATTATTGTTATCTTTTATAATTAAAATGTTAAAAAATTATTGAATTAAAATAAATTAAAATACCTCACTCCATATAAAAAATATCTTTTGCATTTTAGTTTTTGAGATGAACCCAATAGAACTAATGAAATTTCAAACAAATTGGAATTGAAAAATATATTGAGGAGATATGTTTGATTATAATAAAATAAAATAAGAATGGAGAGGGAAAAATATTGGAGAGAGACTTGAGAAAGATTGGGAATTCCCCTAATACCACACCTCCCTATTTCCCCTATTTTATTAACTTTTTATTCCATTAATTATTACTATTTTTAATTAATTATTTTCTTTTTTATTTCTCTATGCGTAATTCTCACCCATTGAATCATCCAATACACCCTATGTAGTTCCCCGATGACTCCATTCTATTATTTATTCAAATTAATTATTTTTTCATCATCTAAAATCAATTTAATAATTTATTAAATATATATTAAAAAATATACATCTGTATATACATTTGGACATGTATATATATACATATATATTATCCCTTATATGTATATATATATATAAATTTTTTATATACGTACACAAAAATAATATTTTACAAAATTTATTAATAATAATAATTACATCAATAAAAATTATTATTTTTAAATCTCCCCCATTATTAGCACCTTAAAAATATTTAATTTATTTAAAAAAAGTGATAATATCACTATTTTAACCAAACCTCCTAATAAATAATCACGCAAGGCTAAAAATAACTCATCAATTAACGTAATTATATATTATGTAATTAAATAGTTATATTTAAATTTTTTTTCTGAACAAAGATAAAAATAATAATAATATGAATGTTATTATTATTTTTAACTGCTCGACAAAAATAATCAGATATCAAATAATTATATTTTTCTAAAATAATCAAAATAATTATAAAAAATTATTTGAAAAAATATATTATCACATTTAACAAATATCATAAACCAAAAAAGGATAAAATAATTACTATTACATGAGATGTATCCAATCATCCAACATGCAAAAATATTATGTCAAATATTTTGTAAAACCTGTATACTAGAAAAATTGCAGTCTTGGGTTTTCCATTTAAAATAAATTTTGGAATATATTTCATTATTTCTGAGGAAATAATATCTCATTACATAATATATTTATTATTTTTATTATATTCACATTGAGGCTATATTGTCCCTAGAATCCTTTCCAAACTTACTACATGACTCTGAAAATAATCTATAGAATATTCCAAAGTGATAACATGACTTTTACCTTTAAATAAAGACTTTAAATCATTTATTAAGTGATTTTATTAAAAAATACATATTTACATAAAAAAATTTATTATCAAATTAACTTTTTGATATCATTAAAATTTAATGATATTAAAAAATTTCTAGGATTAAACATTGCCCCAAAAATATGTAGCTCTGAACTTCCTCCCAAAAAATCTCTCCACCATAGCCTGAGAATTTATACTATAGTGACCATGCATAGGGAATAGTCCATAGATCCATATTGAAAATTCCTGACTTTAAAAAACTCTTATTACTTCCTCCCAGAAAAACCTTTTATGTCTAAATATCGACAACTAAGGTTCAAACCAAAAACAACCATTTAAAATAATTTTACCAAAACATAATGAGTTACATAACAAGAAAAATAATGGATTTAACACCATTACATGTTAATGACTTCAATAAAACATGATCTCTCACATGAAATTCTAAATCCTTCCAATGATTATAAGAATAACCTTTTTTCATCTTTAATCTTCTTTAATATAATTATGAACATTCTTCACTTACAATGTTATCTCCTAAAAAATATTTGGTTCTAGAATATTCCATTCACTAAATTCATTCCAACAAGTTTTAGTAAACCACCTCCTTCCATACAATGCTTTATATGGTGAAATTTAAATTCCTGGATAGAACCTATTGTTATATTCCACCAAAGGCAAATTCTGACATCATGCACCTTTAATGTCAATTGATCGTGACATCAAAATATCATCTATTTTATTAATAGTCAATTCAGACATCCCATTAGTATGAGGATGATTGGAGTGTCTTAAGTGTTGCTCGGTGTTAGGAGCCTTTTGAATAATCTTAATTAATTTTTAAGTAAACGTTGGATTATAGTTGGATATAATCGAATGAAACTACTGCAAAACATGCTTTTATCAGGAAAAGTAAAATGAATTTATTAGTTCTATAAAATCACTGATAATGTAATAGATGATAAAGGGTTAGATTTAATAGTGCAGATAAAAAGTGTTGATAAAGGCCCCTTTTAACAGTGCTAAAAAAGTACTGAAAAGGGAGCCTTTATTAGTGATTTTTTAACACTGATAATGGGGCCCTTTATCAGTGTTCTTTGGGTCATTACAGACGCCATAGATAAAGGGTATAATTTTTCTTCATACCCCAACCCCCTTTATCAGCGCTTCCCACCACCCTCGCCCCCCTAATCAGTGCTTCCCACCTCCTTTATTAGTGCTTTAGATAATCCCACCCCCAGCACACACCCCTTCCTCGGTCATGTTTCTATCCTTAGACATCTAACTTATATGCCAATCCTTTCTCCACTCCCTTATACTATTCATTACATTTTATGATATATCTATGTTTTTTTATACATTTCACTTTATTTTATAGTATATAAATTTGTTTATTTATTTATATATGTTTACTTATATAGTTAAATATATATTTTATTAATAAATAAATATATTTATATAGATATATTAAAATGTATATGAACACTAAAAACATTTAAAAATCGTAAAAGTGTTAAGAAACTCTGAAAACCATAAAACCCCTAAAAAGCATGCAATGACCGTAACATCTGATTTGGGAGTTTTGTTCAGTTAGACAAAAAGTCGAATCAAATATCATGAAATGATATTTGATATGATATATGGTATATTTTGAACAGATTTCCAGATCAGAAGTTATATCCATTTGAATTTAATAATACCGGTTCTGTAACAAAAATGTCAATTTTGGAGGCCTTCATGACCTTCCTAGTGGTGTTAAAATGTAACCTAAGCCTTATGATATTTTCAATAGCCCATGTCTGCATAGGTCTTGTTGTAGTCTTTGATTTGATATGTGGGGGAGAACAAAAAAACACTCGGGTAAACAGTTCTAGACAATTGATGTCCAAGTTCCTTTTCTAACTTTTTTGAAGCTGTAATATATTTTATTCCTTTTATTATCACATGATGTAAATATAATGTCCTTTTAACTCATATCATAAGCTTATATTTTACTAGTTTTGGAGTTAGAATAGACTCATAGATCTAATGTTTTGATATTTTAATTTTTTTAGGGTTTTTGGGGGTTTAATGGTTTATCACATTCGAGAACCTTTAAAACTACCATAACTTATCAATCAAGTGCCCATTTTTCCTCTACCATATATCAAATGGAATATTATGATTATATCTATGACTCGATGGCCCACTAGATCCCTTAGTCTCCTCTATTGAGGCCAAAAAGTCCCATAAGTCCTCTAAATAGAAATAACTTCTTCTATGGGTGTTCAATAATGAAATATAATGTTTTTTAAAATATAAAAATTATTAGTTATAGTAAAAATAGCTAATAAATGGGGAGAATTTTCAGCACGTATAAAAAATAACTAATAAGGTCCACCCATTTACTATAACCTTTTTAGAAGCACTGATAAATACCCCTATTATCTATAATTTTTTATTAGTTTTGATAAAGGGGGGCCTTTACCAGTTCTTCATTATAAGTATTTATAAAGGGCCCCATTAATTCCACAAAAAAAGCATTGTTAAAGACCCCCTTTAACATATATTTTTTAAGTTCTTGGAATTTGGTCTTTTTATAGTGCTTTTAGTGAGCACTGTTAAAACCCTAGCGCTAGATAAGCCCTATTTTTTACTAGTGAGATGTGTACCATGAAGTCTCACAACATCATTAATATAGAGTTTTCAAAAGATAGTGAGAGGTAGAGCTCCCCTTATACTATAGAAATACGTGGTCCTAGTAAATGTATCATCAATAACTCATATGGAATCATTCTTTCTTGGAGTAATCGTTGACCCAGTGAAAAACTCTATAGTAATAACATCACACTTCCACACAGTAGTCAATTGATGTTTCATGACCACATTGGGATGTTTTCTCTCAGCCATTACCTATATAAAATGTCCGAAAATTTCTATGTTTTAAAACATCACAAATATATACATGATTTAAAATGTGGCTAATATGTGTAATTTTTATTTTATGTATGTATTAAATTCTTCAAAAATTCAACAAAAATTTAAAATCCATTTTATAAAGTTTTATTTATAAATGTTATCATTAATTAATTATAATTAAAAAATTATTAAAAATATATATGTAATAATATTATAAATTACTAATTTTGTATATAATATATATATAAGTGAATATATATATAAATATTTATATATGTCTGTGTGCATCTGTGTGTATTATTTTATAATGATTTTTATTTATTTATTTATTTTTATATGTGTGTGTAAAGTAATATTTTTACATATAAATAAATACGCAAACATGTTAATGTTCATATATACACACCAATATATTTGCATATAATATAAATATAACATGAAGACACATATAGAGACACACACACACAAATGTATACATACATAAAAACTCATTAACATAGATTTTAAAACAAAATTATAATTAATAAATAATAACTACATAGATGACCATTATTAGTATATAAATTACTATTCATATATAAGTATGTTTATTTTAATTTATCTAGAGATATATCGATTAATTTAAGTATGTATATAAATATTTATAGTAATAAAATAAATGGTAATTATTATATAAATTAATATATACACATACACATACAATTATATATGTCTGTGTGTGTGTTTATTTATTATCATATTTATAATATATAATTATATATATATATATATATTAATAATAACAAGTGAATGTCACGACCGGCCCTCGGGGCCCGTGCCGTGACTACCCCAAGCCCGCCTTCCATAAGCCAGGGGCTGGCGACTAGCACCAAGGCGTAAAATCTCAGTAAAAAGGGAAGGCATTGCCTTAATAAAGTAAACAAGCACCTCAGAGTAACAAGCGGAAGAAAAGCAGTACACAAAACTAGAACAACTGTGCTGATGAAAAGGGGCCGGAAATACAAGCCCAACTGTAAAGTAAAGTACAACTCGATAGGGAAAACAGCAACTGAAAGTACAAGCGACTCCTGGGACGTCCTCCTCGATTCCTACCTGAAGGGTAGGTACAGATGGCTCAGCTCCTGGATCGTCCACCACGGATCCTACCTGAAGGGTAGGTACAGATAGCTTCACAACTCCTCGGGTCCAACTGTCCGCTCCGAGCACGTCCCGCTCAGTGGTCCTCCTCCGGGTACCGACCTACTCCGTTAGCCTCAACCGCAGTCAGCGCTGTCCGTCGTCTGCAACCAACACATCGAAGTGCGGGCATAGCCCGTGCAGGGGTGAGTATAAGATACTCAGTAGGGACCCCGAGACCCTCGAAGGTCTCCCGAAATCCACAAAGGATAAACCACAAGAAGATACAATCACGAAGTAACACCCGACGATGATTAGGTATATGCCCATACATATACCTATGTCACTAATTTCCGTTCGGCTCCAACACCGAGCCCAAGAACAACCCAAACCACAAAGAAGAGTAAACAGTAAATCCACACAGGTTATAACAAGTTTATGAAATCAACGGATTACCATTACCCAGGTATATGCCCATACATATACCTAAGTTATCAAGCGACCCATCTCAATCATGAGGAATCACAAAGATCATTGACTCAGCTCAAACCAGGATTTTCATTATCGAAACCGTAAATGTTGAAGAGCCCCAACTCTGAAGTGTACAGTGGTCCTGTCACGACTCCGAGGTACTGCTCACTAACCTAAGACTGCTGAAGTACTCCTCCTGTCGAGTACCGCGGGTCTGTCGCTACAACCAAGCGCACACACTCATTGAGTATCGCGGGTCCGCCGCTACAACCAAGCGCTCCACCGCCAAGGGTCTGCTGCTGCATCCAAGCGCACCACAACTGTCAAGTACCATGGGTCCGCCGCTACACCCAAGCGCTCCACCGCTCAAGGTAAAAAGAAGATTCAGCTCACACAGGTTCGGTAGCACTGTTCCACGTAGGATCGCTGAGTGTTGTAGTCGTCGTCGTCAAAACCACACAGGATCTTTGTACTGTCGTCGTCGCAGTCACAGTAGCTGTCGTAGCAGTAGTAGTAGCAGTCAGTCGCAGCCAGCACTAGGGTTCCCGCACACAGCAAGCTCGATTAGAGGGTCCGCTCCACGAGCCGAGAGGCTGATACATCAACTGTCACAAGGTCCAGAGTTGATGTATCCAAAAGTTCCGTATCGTCAACAGGAACTCAACGCAACAGACGGCGCGTCGATCGGACGCCCGGTCTGAGAGTTATTGGCATTTTCGTCTCCAAGGCCCGGTTGGTTTTTAAGGAAAAACCAACCCGACCGTACTCCACCTGCGTCCAAACCTCGGGAGGAGTATGCCAAAAGATCGGTCTCACTAAGAGGAACACAACGCGACTGACGGCGCGTCAATCGGACGTTCGTGGCTCAAGATACGAGTGTTTCCGCTCCGAAGGCCCGGTTGGTTTCGTGAACGAACCAACCCGGCCGAACTCAAAGTAATCCGAAACTTTGAGTGCAATATACCGAAATGACCGTCTCGATCCAAGGATCGCGTTGCCGCAGACGGTTTGTCATTCGGAGGTCTGAGGCTCAAGTTATGGCCAAAAGACCGCAACAGGTTCAAAATGGGGGGGTCCGGGTCCGGGCCGACACGGCCCGACCCCCCCCCCCCCCACCCCCCCCCCCCCCCCCCCGGGGCGGCGCGGCGGCGCGGCGGGCCGCGGCGGCCTGGCGCCGCGAGGGGCCGCACGCGGGGGGCTAAGCCCCCGCTGATTGAAGTGTCGGCGCGGCCTTATGTGTCGCGCCTTTGCAGCAAACGGCCCCCACGTGGGGGCCGGTTTTTAATAAAGAACCGGGGGGCTGCTGCCCCCCTTTCATGGAACCGCCCCCCTCTTAAAGAGGGGGGTTTTACATGCTGGCCGGGGGATTAATTCACCCAGTTTAATGCCTTCCGACCGGCCAGCTGGCCGGCCGGTTTTCTCCAACGGGACCGGAAATTCCGGTCCCCCCTTCGGCTTCTGACGCCGGCGGCCCGGCCGCCGGTCTTCTCTTCCGCCGCGGCCCGGAACCGGCCGTGGTGTTCGTCGTCCGGCGCAGTGCGAAGGCACCGCGCCCCTTCGCCGTGCTTTGATATTCATTCAACGCGGCGCGACGGCGTCGCGTTCTTGTTGTTTCTTCCAAGGTGCGCGCGCGACGGCATCGCGTAAGTTAAACGTACAATTATCCGCGTGGTGCGACGGCACCACGCCACCTTGCTTCCGCCCGCAAGAATAAACAACATGAACGATGGAGGGGGGTTCGGCCGTGTTCATGCGGTCCGCCCCCCCCCCCCCCCCCTCACGTTAAACAATAACACTTATATAAAATATTCAAAAGCCTCACGTAGACATGCGATCCACGAGCAAGAAATGGAATAAATTAACAATATTCAACAACCCCTACCTCGGGTAAAAGATCGAAGATTTGACAACGTCCCGCGGAAGACAACGTCGCGGAGGTCGGGCGTCGCGGTCGTCGTTCGTCAAATCCGTTGACGAAGAGATGTGCCCGAAGAGATACGTCGTTGGCGAATCTTCGTATGCCGACGAAGAAGGTCCGAGGAGGAAGCGGCGTTCCCTCTTATTGACACGGAGGACGAAGAAGAGAGGCGTCGTTCTTCGTCGGAGCTTGAGCGTTCTTCGTGTTCTTCGTCAGAGCTTGAAGATGAAGAAGAAGCTCTCAAAAGCTCTCAAGGTGGCCAAAGCATTCTAACCCAACAAAAAGAGAGAAGAGCTTAATTTAATCAAAAACTAAACAAAGAATTTCAAAGGTTTGAAATTCAAAATGGATAACTCCAAAATTAACTCACTTATTTAATATACATGAGTTGTATAATTAAATAGAAGTTAAGATATCAAGCCATTAAGAGGGAGAGAGGGGAGTTGAAAAGGTGGGGGTTCGTGTGGGCCCCACCACACTTAATCCTCCCAAGGGAGGTTAAGTGGGTGTGGGTCCCACTTCCAACCCCCTTTGGTAGGTTTTTAACAAGTTATAATAAAATTTGTTCTATACAAATTTTATTTAACTCAAACTAAAAACCCCAAAACTAACTTTCAACCCGCAACAAACGCAACTCCCGAAAAGGTCTCTTTAAGCGAATATCGGCGCTGCGAGATCATCGGTGCCCTCAGATTTCAATTCCGAGCATCGGATCAAAAGTTAGGAATTCTCGCTCGTTCGTTCACTGAACGTACCCGAGCCAAACTTCGGAAATTAATTCCGGGCACTCCGGGCCTCGGAATCAGGTGCCGTCTGAAACCGCGCTCTTGTAAAATTCTAAAGAAAATTAAGAAAAAATTTCCCTTGAATTTTACGGGTCTTTACAGTGAAATGATCATTAATGTATAAATTTAAATTATTCATATAAATTTAGAAGTATATTTATGAATTTATATATATATTTATATTCCAATTCACACAAAAACACACACATATTTATATATATACATATAAAAAATTAATATACAAATATACTTATATTATTATTTATATAATAGTGTACATATATATATAAGCATAAGTTTATTATCATATATTATAATATAAAAATATATTCCTATTAATATCATAATTAATATATAAATTTATTAATGAAATTTTATTGACACATATATGCATAGAATAATATAGATTTATTATGTTACTATACATATACCAACATGCATAGATTCATATATATTATTATGTTCATGCATGCACACACACATATGTGTGTTGATATATATATGTTTGTATGTATGTATGTATTTATGTGTATTTGTATTTATTTATTTGTGTAGCAATATGTATATTTTAATAAATATAAATATATATGTTGGTATTAATTTATATGTCCACACATATATATATATATAGGTATAAATTCTTTTAAATTTTTATATATGTACATTGAAATATTGGTTCATATATAAGCACATTTATAATAATAAATGAATTCAGATACCAATTTAAAAATATGATTTTGTATATAAATTTATAAATATGAATAAATACGTATATATATATATAGAGAGAGAGATGTTTGTATCAAATTTTGATAGAACTGGGGTGGTGATGTTGGAATGTTGCGTGTGGGGATTGTACGATGATGGTAGATTGCGGTTGGTTAGGGTTAGTCTACCGATGATGGGTGGGGGTTGGAATGAATTTAAATAACAAATGTAATTAAAAAAATAATGATGTTTTTTAAAAAATTATAAATGAAAAATTATTAAAATTCATAAAAAAAATAAATGTTTTCATGTGATTTGGAAAATTGGAAATCGATTCACCTATAGTTATAAACTACCCCACCTAAATGGTGAATTACTAAAGTTTATGTATTTAATATTGTTTATAAATGTGGATAACTTAGCAGAGTTTATAAACGCATCTATTTAATGATATTTAAAAATGTCGATAAATTACCGACCCACCATTTCTGTATGTTTTTTACAAAATTCTGGTAAATAGTTTATCTAGGATTATTAACGTAACTGAAAAAATAAAATGTTTCTATATTAAATTTTCTTGTACTGATAGCCTTCACTTTCCCATTTCATATTACCTCAAAAAAATTATTCCCCCAATCCTCCATACATTTTTTCATTAACAGGTATATAGAGAAATTCAACTGATGAACATCATCTAATATTTATCTCTTCAACTCAGATATAGATGGAATACGTAGCCACTATAAGAATTTCAACACATCATATTTATAAACAAAATACACTATTTTCAAATCATTAATAGCTTTTTTTATAAACTCTTTTCATCGGTTTGAAAAAATTTAATCTTTTCTAATAAAGATGGTCTGGAAATGATTCTGAAAAGCAGTGATGTTTCCTTATACATAGTTATTCTAATATCCATCTTCAAAAAATACTTGGATAAATATTTATTATCAATCCTAATATTAGTCCTAATACCATGATATTTTATACACAACACATATTCTACTTTATGTTGGTTTCTAGCCCAATAGAAGTGTGCATTGGTGGGGGATATAATAAAGTTTCTTTTAATTATCATTGCTCAAAACAATAGGTGAGTATCTTTCATGTAAAACTTATAATTAAATGTTTTATCGTGTGAAGAAATAAATACCTAGGATTAGGAGATTTCTTCATTGATGAAATTTGATAATTCAGAAAGACCCTTTTAAATTTACTTTGTTGCACTATGTGGATATGAGGATGGAATCCATCTATTAGTGCTCAATAAGTACTCCTTCGATCTTCGAGCAATGCCACTCAATATATGGTTGCCAGTGTTGTGAATCAAATGACTTGGGTTGTTTATTATTGATATCTCATTATTTATCCTCGATGAACACACAATTTTCTTTCTTGTTTTTGGGAGGAATGGAGAAGGTGATATTTAGAGATAATTCATTATGCACTATAATTCTCTATTTTTGATATTCACTACAATATACAATAGACAGAATCATCTATTTATAAAGATAGGTTATAGGTTAAAACATTTTTTAATTTCTTGTGGGCCATTATATAACATTTAAAACCAATAATAATCCACATTCCATGTATTATAATTATTATTCGGTGGTGTGTTCCAACATGCATAATAAAAAATAGTATTTTACTATCTTGTAAACTAATATTTGTCACTATACTCATTTTTAGTATATTTGAACTCCTCTGTCATTTATTGAACACCGGAATAAATAATTTATTTAAAAATAAATAATTTATTCATAATATAGTGAATAAATATTTATTAAAATAGTCAATAAATAAAATTAATATTTTATTCAAAATCCAAAATAATAAAAATTTATATATATTCAGATTACCAGATAAATTATTTATTAATAGACAACATAATTATTTATCAACATGTCAATATTATCTATCAGTAAAAAATGAAATAAATTATTCAATATTCTTGAAAATTATATTAAAGGTAATAATTTAATTCTAATAGAATTTAATTGAGATCATGAGAAACACTTAGTGTGTGACCCTATTGTATTCTTTATCATTGGTATTATGCGGGATTGCCTAATTTCTAATAATACTATAATGAAATAGTTCAAGGAAACCTAGAGAATGAAAATTATATCCTAATGATAATAAGAACATATGAATTATTATTATTTATGATAATATCTTTTTCTTAATATTCTATCAAGAAGGTTACATATCATTATCACTAAACGAAATTATTGATAAATAATTGTTGGAATATCTAAAATTAACACGTTTTTAGACCATGGACATGGAATTTAGGGTAAAATTTTTATTCAAATATAAGGGTTGAGATATTGAATTCCATAAATATGGAAGGAAAATGACTTTCCATGAGTTATCCATTAATGATATTACAATTGTGATGTACTCAACATACCCAAATTCCTACCAAAAAATGGAATGACATTTTTCTTTCGAATTTCTATTTGTGCATGTATTGAAATGCACCAATGATAATGTTGAATCCTAATGACCATTACACACTATTGAAAATTGGAATATCTTATGACACCAAAACATACAGAATTCATACTGCTAGGTCTATTCTCACAATACTCATTCATGGAGATTTCAAATTGTGAACATCATGAGAAGAATACTCATACTATTAAGAGTACCCACACAAGATTATTTATATACTATGTGTCCCATCACAATATTTCATCTACCAATAGAGCTATATTAAGAATATTATCCTAACATTTCATGTTTCTCATCATAAAGGGAAACTGTTATGAAAATATCAAATCGATAAATACTCAAGAAAATTATAAAATTAAATCCATGTATAAAAATGAACAATATATATTTAGATTCTTAATTAATATTCAATTCATCTATTATAAATTAAATCAAAATACAAACATATGGTTATAGGAAACCATATTCTATAAAATCTCACATGAAATAGAGATAACTACCTATGACATTTAATCCACTAGACCTCACATTGTAATCAGGTTTTTGTCGATTCAAGGCCTTTGTAATGGGTTATGACATATTATCAATCATGAAAATACTACTTACTAAAACCTGCCCTCTTTAAGAAAATACCTCAATAGATAGTACTTCTGAAGTATAGTCTTCGTCCATTGATATAACATTTTCTCTTTTGCGAGAGATGCCACTACAGTATCATCATAATATACTATGATTGGATAATGTATGGTAGGTACCTTGTCAAGCTCTTGGATTAAGTTGTGCATCAATACTTCTTCTTTAGCTACCTATGAAGCCATTATTTTCTCAATCTCTACTATAGAATCCACAACCAGAGTCTGTTTTAAGATATGTGAGCTCATAACTCCTCCATTGAATGTGAAGATGTATCCAATTTGTGACATTATGTAATATTGATCAACATGGAATATGGAATCTACATATCCTCTGATGACATTCCACATCTCCTCCATAAACTAGAAACATATCCATTGTATGCCTCATATACATATGGATTTTATTAACTATAGTCCAGTGGTGGTCACATGGACCATGTTGATATCTTTTTACAACATGTAATTCATAGGAGGCATCTATACAAGTATATAGAATTCCATACAGGACTGTCCCAATTTCTAATGTTAATGGAATCCTTTCCATTCTATTTTTTTCTCATGTGTTTGATGAATCATTTTTCAAGAAAGGTAAAGGCCATGTGACAATAGAAAAAATCCCCTCTGTGATTATTCCATATATAATCTCTTTAGTATATTATCAATGTGGTTACATTGACATAGGATAAGAAACTGACTAGAATTATCATGATGGATCTTGATCCCAAAAATATATAATGCCTCACCCAATTCATTCATAGTGAAGAATTTATTTAACCATGCATTAACGGACTGTAAGACTGGTATTTCATTTATAATGAGTAATATGTCATCTATATATAATATGAGTAAAATTAATTCACTCCCACAAAAATATTTGAAGAAAAAAGTCACATTTAATATTTTTGAAACCAATTCTTTTTATGGCTCCATAAAAATGAATATTTTATGACCAAGATGCTTGATTTAATACTTAAATTTATTTTTTGCAAAAAAAATATCATAATAAAAATATTTGTAGTCAAAACCCCTAAGATTTGTTTTATAAACACATATTCATAAGTGTTACCATTAATGAAAGAAGTGTTGAGATACATTTCCCAACTCTCATAGTTCTGATGGGCCACAATAATAAGTAGGATTCAAATAGATTCTAGCATTGAAACTTGTGAAATGGTTTCATCATATTAAATTCCTTGACATTGTTTAATCATTTTTTCTACCAGGCATTCCTTATAAGTACTAACATGAACTTTTATTTATATATTCTTATTAAATAACCATTTTAAACCAATGTTATTTACATATAATAGAGGGTATACCAAAATATGAACTTTGTTTTGGAATATGGAATCCATTTCAGAATTAATGGCTTCTTGCCACATGGGAAAATCTATTGCACATACTGCTTCCCTATAGGTTAGATGATCATTATTATCAACTAATAATTAATCACCATACTCATTGACTAAAATCCATAAAAATTGTATGTGATTTCATATATAAGTGGTATTTATAGAAATTAAGAAAAGTATACCAATGGAATAGAAATCAAACCGTTGGAATAGAAATGTGACCATTAGGAATAGTAATCTGGCCATTAGAATAGTAAACTCACCTATGAATATATAAATAAAATTTAGGTATCCTATAAATAAAAATAGATATATTTATATTTTTATAAGTAAATTAATGTATTATAAATTATAAATTAAGTGTTAGTTTTTTGGAGAAACCAAAAATGTTTATTTAAAATTTTATAATTAATATAAGAATGTAAAATAAATATTATTTTCATGAAATATATTCATGAATTAATATTTTTTTGTATTATAATTAAATTATAATTTTATGTTTTCTGTATTTATTCATGTTAATAAACACTATTTTATAGTCATGATCCAAAACAATAAATAAAATAATTAAAAACACCCATCTTCTCTGATGATAAATTTCACCCCTCACCACCGCTTCTGTTCACACATTATATTCTTTGGATCTACCTAATATTCATCCCAATTTACTTCCCAAGACTCTTCTACATGTCTTTGTGTTTCTGTTCTAACAAAAAGAACAAACCCATGTTATTTATGATGGTTCTCAAGGAGAAGATATTCAACAGTTAAAATTCACAATACTCCTCTTTTAATTTCATTTCATTTCATATCCTCTCAACAACTAGCCTACCCAAATTGAGAAGATGACTCCAAAATAATTTATATACTATAATTTTATTGTGTTAACAGAATTTACAACAGCATACTCCTTCTTTCCTCCTTTTATCACAAACACTAAAACATCGTCTATGATATGCCAATTTCTCACCTTCATGGGTAAAAAGATTCTGTTTTCCATTACAACATTCATTGATGGTCATAAAACCAAAATAATTGTTCAAAAATATTTTCAAATGTATATTAAAACTTTTTCAGGTTTCATAACTAATATTTATGTTCCTAATATTAAATAATAAATCCAAACTAGTTCATGAAGATCGAAAAACCTCCAAAATAAAAAATCATTTATCATTATTGTTTTATCAAATGCATTATCCTTATACTTGAAAAATGATATATTGGACCATTTAGCATCTATGAGTTCATTAATACCATTTAATAAAACTTATGTTTTTTTTCTTCCATTTTAAATGAACTCCCATAATTATAGAAAAGTTAACTGACCATTTAACCATGAAACAATCATTTCCAGAAAAAACGAAATTAAACATTATAACTCAATAAAATGTCCAAAAATGACATTAATAAAATTATAGTAAATAAAATATATCACGAATAGGTTATGAATTTAAATTTCAATGAATTAAATTTTTTTATACATGAAATTAATTGGAATTGTTGAACATATTCAGACATTAGTTAGGGGATCTCTATGAACCTCCAAATTTACCATTGGGTTGTCCTTCCTATCTCTTTACGCGAATTTAATTCTTAATTATTAATATTTAGTACTCATATATTTTTTTACATAACATATGTAACTATCTCAATTCATATTTCTATAATAGAGAAATATGTTTTTATAAGGTTCCCTTCACAATTCCTTCCAATAAGCTATCATGATTAAAGGGATATTCCCCATTTCATATACGTTATCAAGTATAATCTATAATATATTTTATTCCACCATTATTTTTATAATATAAAAAAACTTATCATGAAAAAATATATTAGTTCATTTCTGGTATTATACAAACAATTATTAAATTTTTTACATTAAAGTATCTTTAGTATTTTCATTTAAACGTCACTAAAGTGGTTCATTTCTAAAGTCTCTTAAATTGCTTTTACATGTTTTAAATTCATTTGGACATAATTTATCATGATATATTTCTCTTTGACATTAGGAGATTCATTTTAATATTTAAATCCATTATTTCATTGACACTGTTATGATACATCCTTTGGTAATCACTTATATGATTATTATGATTCATATTTCATTCCTTGGGTAACCACATTGTTTATTCTTTATTGTTGATTAATTATGTGGGACAAATATGAATTAATATGTTATTATTGGTGAAACCATATTATATTTACACTCTATTAACTTATATTAACAACACACCATTTTAAGGAATACCTAATACATTAGGCAAATAGTCTCTCAAAGAGCGTATTAGTTTAGTGCCTTTGGAAACATAGAAACATAAAACATATTCATAAGAAAGATTCACTACTGCCCATTAGGTTCTACATGACTAGAAACCTTCTTAGAAAATCTTAAATAATACATATATTTATAACCTGTGGAAGGTAAGTATAAGAAAGGTAGAGCTCATATGCGAAGTAAGGGTAAACAAGGGCAACACTTAGACATAATCATGATCATAAGGGTATGAAAACATGATAATAACATTATAAGATCATACCATACATATAAATTATCATATACATGATCCATTGAATAAATATAGGATATTAATAATAAATGAATCTTGATGGAATCATGACTATAATCCATTAAAACATAATAAAGGAATATGACCTAGAATTTTGGCAGACACAAAAATATGAAATATCATTCCCTATAAGTCAATATTCATTTCCTAAGCATAATATGACACTTCATGGGGACTACACCTACTTGGAGGGACACACCACTATCCCAAGACATATTCCATTCCTTATAAAGAACAATGTTTCCCAATATTGACATAGTGGATCAGTTTTCCCCATATTCACATAGTAGATTGGGTTTCCCCATCTTTCCAATGTAGACGAAGCCCTTTGACTTTTCTCCCATAATTACCTTGTGAGATATAAATATATACTCAATTTATTTAAGGGAGATATAGGTATCACCAATCTTATAATGAAATCATACATAAGTGTTCCAGAAGATCATAAAAAATAATATAATTATCCATTTAATGAAATGGGTATCATAAAAGTGTAATCTTGTCACAACTTGTAGAAAAATAGATAGGTTTCATCATCATTAAACCAAATAATAACCCATGAAAATAAGTAGGTTTCATAATCATATAAACTCTGAATGAGAAATGGATTTCAAAAATATCAAGTAATCAAAACAATAACCATTTTAATCAACAATATGATGGTAACCTTTGGATAATTTCATAGAAAAGCAAGATTAAATCAATGGATTTCATCTTACAAGGAATATAATTTGTAAATATCCTTTATGAACGTTTCTTGTGGAAAATATCCTTTTTACTTTGGAAAATAATTCCTTAAACATAAATAAAATTAAAAAAAAATCTTTGAAAATAGATTTTAAGTCATATAAAGTACAATTTTAAAACCATAAAACATTTGAAATTATTTTTACTTGAAAAATAGATAAAAAATTTATTTGAAAACATTTTTTAAAACATGGTTTTATTAATAAAACAGATTTCTGACTGAAATGAGAAATGATATCATATTTACTTAAAAACATTTTCTTAATTATAATAAGTACCAATGAGTTCATTAATGGTACTTATACAAAATTAAATCATTAATAAACATAGTATAATAAAATTTAGTAGTATTAATGATTAATGGGTCATAATATTTTATTAATGGATGCATAATCATAGACAATCTAGATGAACAAATAAATCGTTGTAATAAACTCCTACCACACGGTAATATTGAATCACACTACCCATGAAAAACAAATTACGTTATATGAATATTAAAATATCATGAAAATAAGTAGATTCATGATATTTCATCT
This sequence comes from Viscum album, assembly GCA_963277665.1. Classification (NCBI taxonomy): domain Eukaryota; kingdom Viridiplantae; phylum Streptophyta; class Magnoliopsida; order Santalales; family Viscaceae; genus Viscum; species Viscum album. Next base: position 1,775,279,380 of record OY728133.1, on the reverse strand, counting down.
GAAATGGTAGTATATACACATTTTAAAAGAATATAGGTGCATTAGAAAACATGTGACTCAGAGAAGGTAAATTGAGACAATACTACCTTATAGACATGGTATCTTTTTAGCCATAAAACAACATAAAATACATATCATAAAATTTTTATGTAAATACCAATATATTTAAGGATAATAATCATATAATAAATACATTTTTATTATATACACAACAAAAAATAAATTACATCTGGATAAGGCATATGTCTTGCTAAAATAAATGTGAGACTAGAAATCCCGTTAGCATATATCTTGAATATCATAGTATTATTAAAAAAATTACTATATAATAAAAATATGTATATTATAAACATATAAAAAACACTATTCATTCATATAATACCATATATGATTTAATTATGACCATGTATAATGTGGTTTTTAACAATTCCATGTTAAACTTACATTTCTGGTAATAACGACTTTGTTTTTTTTTCATATCTTTTAATTTTTCATATTTTCTATGATATAATGATTTTAAATTTTTAATAATTATTAAAATGAATTAAATATAATATAAATGATATATATATATATAATCATTTATATATAATAATCTATAAAAAATGAAATGTAAAATTAAATACACCATTCATGGAGAGAGTATGTTGTAAATTCGCATGAATGTTGTTTCCATTTTGTAGTCGTATTGAAAGTATGTATATAAATGAAATAAATTTTTATAAAACTACACTAAGATTATATTATGTTTATTATGTCATATAAATCATATATTTTCACTAAATACCTTTTTAATACATTACACTTAATGTGTGGACATATCTCATAGCTTGGGGGAGGCGGTAGTCTATACGCCCACAAAAGTTGTTATCGTACTTACAAAAAATGGTAATCATGAAGGTATGTGTTATATAAAAATTAAAAATGAATAAATACATCCTAAATACCATATATTTCATATAAAAACAATATTTCTTCTATTATTATGAATCATGAGAGGTGGTAAAGAAAAAATGAACAACATCTTTTTGTGAGGTTGTAGTCCACCTTACACACGAACAGTACATTCGTTAACTATTTGATGGATGTGTTTGTAAGTGTAGGTAAAACCCTAAATATGAAAAATATAATTATATTTATCATACTTATTTTATTATTTAAAAATTTAATAAGTAGGGTGGAGGGTTTATAATGAAAATTAAAAACAAAAGATCTTAAGGAAGGATGTTACATCTTCTTTGTGTAACTATTTTTGGTTTGCACCAAAGGGATAATTTGGTTTGATTTATACCCAAAGGGGGGATTATAGAATGAATTTAAGTAATTTTGGAGGAGATTATGGATGGTTTTGGAAGATCCGATTTACTTTAGAGTTTTAAGTATGTGATGGGGTTTAGTTCCCATTTCTAGGGGAGGAGGAGTGGCATTCTAGTATTTATAAAAAGGTAAATTCAATTGATAGGTATACCTTACATCATGTACCACCAATAACATTAAAAACTCATTAAATTATGTTACACGTTCAAAATATAGACATAAAATGGATTTTATAATGGTTTCTAGTTCATATTTCCTCTTATTATTAAAGTTTAACCATCAAGTACACTCATTTTTACCTTAATCACTGTAATTAATTTTAATTTCATTCAAGAATATATATTTTTGAAAAATAAGTTTTACTTATTAAAAATTATAAATTATTATGATTCTAAATATGTATTCATTTTTTTTAAATTCTAATCAAATAATTTTTAGAAATTAATTTCATATTAATCCCAAAGAAGGGATGAGACAATGAGTTTTTAATGTGAAAAGGCCAGGAGTTTTGAAATGTTTTTATATCCAATTTCAATGTGAAATTGGTTCCAATAAACTAAATTAGATTAAATGATCTATAGATCATTTAATTATAATTTAAAAAAACTAAATTTAATTAAACTATATAAATGAATTTGAATAAATAGTAGTTTTGAATTAAAAATAAGTAATTTTTACTATTCATTAAAAAAAATGACGTTTATCAGAAAAAACCCAAAACGTAACCCTAAGTTAATATTAAAATTTTGAATTAAAAAAATATATTTTATCAAATTGACTTACTAAAATTTTCTAAAATTAGTATTATTATTGTTCACAAAGGACTTAAAATCATTTCATTTAAGAAACTAGCATTTTCAAAAATATGAATTTTAAAAAATTATTTTTTTAATAAAAATATGTTTTTTATAGAAGTAAATTATAAAATATATTAAAAAATTAGTTGTTCATATTTTATTAATAATTATAATTTCTATGTTATAACTGTCTTAATTAAATAATTATAAAATAAAGTATCATTTCATAAAAATTTTGTGTTGCATGTAGCACAAGATAAGATGGTGATGTGTGTCGATAAATCTTAAATTGGAGTAGCATAAATTGATATTTTGACTTATTATATAATAAAATGAAAGAAATTAATGAAAATTCATTTATTCAAAATAATTTTTATAATAATTATTGGTGTTACATTATACCCACCTTAAAATGAGTTTCTCCCTCAAAATTAATCATTCTCATACAAAAAAATGAGGATAATTCCCCCACATTCGTTCCTCAAGTTACCACACAGATTCCTATAATTAGTGGTTACTCAACCTAAAATTACCATGTGACTGGTATTTATTACTAGAACACTCTCTATTCAAAGAAAACCAACTAGTTTTTTCTCATAAGAAATATATTGATCACGCGGTGTGACCTCTGCGTTAATTAAAAGATAAGTGTTTGGTATGTTCATCTTTGGGATAGATACATGTAAAAAATCAGTGGATTGAGAGAGATTTGGAGGATATTCCAGGTGATAGGATACCATCATGATGATATCAAAAATCTAAATGGGATTCTTATACCTAGAGATTCATATCACTTTCATCCCAAATCTCATAAACTTTTTCCTAGAAGAGATTCATAGAAATACCATATCACAAAAAACGAATTCTAGATCACACTAATGGTAATCATTATAAATGTTCTGCTGACATTGAACAACATTGATATACTTCTGAATGGTTTTAACCATATTATCAATTTCTTCAACTATCTTAGGTACAAATACCTTATTTTATCTAACTTCATTCAAGTACGTTGGATCTCTATAATTCCTTCCATATATAAATTCATAAAGAGGCATCTGATTTCATGAGTGAAAGCTATTTTTGTAAAAAAAACTCTACTAGAGGAATGTGTTTATCCAAACACCTTTCAAATCCAATTAAAAAACTTTCAACACATCACCTATTCATTCAATTGTTCATTCAGAACTACCATCAATATGAGGATGATAAGGGGTATTGAAACTCAATTCCATATCATTTTCTTTTTTAATACATCACCAAAAATATGAGGTAAAATCAGATTACGAACACATATAATGGAATGTGGTACTTCATGCGATGTTACCATATCTTTAATGTATATCTTGAATAGCTAATTCATAGAGAAGACATCTTTGATAGTGATGAAGTCTATTGACATAGTAAGGCAGTCAACTACCACACATGTATCATTATACCCATTAGAATATTTAGGGAATCCAATAATAAAATCCATAGTGATGTTCTCCCATTAATTGTTTTTTGGTATGGGTAATGTTTTAACTATCCCATTGGACTTTTTTCTTTCATACATAACTCACTAGCATACCAAGAACCAAGATACAAAATTCTATGATATCCCTCTTCATGTCATCCCAGCAGAAGTATTCCATAAAATCTCTATACATCTTCATACTTCTAGGATGAATATATAATAAAGAACTATGAGATTCTTCTAACAACTCCACAAAATCTGGTATGGAAGGAATACATACAAGGTTTTTTAACCTCATCATTCCAAATTGATCAATGTTATACTAAGGAACATTTCTAACCTTATTTTGTAGCTCTAGACCATTCTTCTATTCCACAATATTATTAACATGGATGGACGGTTTAACATTCAATTAATAAAGATAATAATTTTCCCCTTCCAACATGATTTCTATACCCATCCTTGTCATATCTAGAAATATTAGTTCTTTTTTGAAACTCATAATAGATAATCTAGGGCAATCCTTTTGAATAAAAGTAACTTCCTCCCTCTTAACTTTCCCATGTAGTTATTTTATTGAGCAGTCATAAACCTTTATCATCCCTAATATTCGTCCCTATAGCATGTTCAACTCTTCTGTGTGAAAGTATATTTCAAAATTTTATGGTCGATATATATATCACTCTTTTCTTCATAACGATAATTCTTCCATATCTTTAATGAAAAAATTAACACAACGAACTCCAAATCATGAGTTAGGTTATCTTTCTCATGAATCAAATATTTTCATGAGGAACAGACTACAACCATGTTATTATTCATAATAACACATCATAATCCCTTCATTGATGCATCACTATATATTAAAACCCCATACCTACTATAGGGTAATGTATGTATAGGTTCACTAAATTACCTTCTATTCAGTTACATGACATTTTTCTCACATTCATCTATCCAATGGAACTTGGAACCCTTTTGAGTTTACTTGGTCAGAGGATTAGATAGTCATGTGAAATTATACAAACAATATTGATAATATCCAACTAAACCAAGAAATATATGAATCTCAGTCGTGTTCAGTCTAAACTAGTATTCAATAGCCTCTTGCATTGATGGTTCTACTAACATTCCATATATTGAAATTATGAGACACAAAAATGTATCATATTACGCCAAAATACACACTCTTTAAATTTTACATACATTCTCTCCTTTATTTGGGTATTTTTTTCAATTCTCAAAGTTTATTCATACTATTCCTTGATATTTGATAGAATAATAATATAATCTATAAAGACTACCACAAACTAATCTAGGTAATATCTAATAACTATATTCATTAAATCCATGGTGATAGAAGGGGAATTAATAAGAAAAAAAGGAATAAATATATATTAATAGAGTTCATACCTTGTATGGAATATATTCATGGGTATATCATCCTTCTTATCCATCAATTGATAATATTCCAATCAAAATTTAATCTAGGAAAAGTATTTAACTCTACATAGTTGATCAAACATGTCATCAATACAGTGAAGATGATACAAGTATTTGATCATGATATTCTTCAACTCCCAATAAAAAATATTGAGTGGCATTGATCCATCTTTCATTTTAAAAAATAGAATATGTGCACCCCATAGTGACCCACATGGATGAATAAATCCCTTATCCGGGTTTTCATTAAGTTACTTCTTCAATTCGTACAACTCAATTGTGTCTATTTTATTGGGGTCTTTCAAGTTGGTGTGGAACCAAATATCATTTGTATTGAGAAATAAATATCATGTTTTGGTGTAAGGATTTGAAAATATTTTGGGAACACATCCACAAATTTACAAACAATATTCACATCATCCATGCTGATTTTTTCCCCAACCATTTGAGATAAAAATGATTTCTTAATTGGAATTTATACCCAAACACAGGATATAATATCCATAAGAAGTTCATACATAACGTCACAATGATAGTTGATCAAAGATTTATTTAAAATATCAAATTTATATTCTCTTCCTTAAAAATTGATGTGTGATTTAGAAAGATAAATCCAATCCATGCTTAAAATGACATTGAATTCAACCAAAGGAATAAGGACTTGATTTGCATGAAGAAGATTTCCACAAATTTATACCCAAGAGGAATTATTCACATGGGATGTAATCACCATTCCATTAGGTTTTTTCATTTTTAATTCGAAATATAATCATTTGGTGGGAATCTTAATAGCTATAGAGAACTCTTTAGGCATGAAAGTGTGTGTAGAGCTAGAATCAAATAAGAAAGTAGTAGTCATATTGTTGATGTTAAGTTTACCTCTCATCATGTCATTATCGAAACTCTTAATATAAATAGTGATCACATGATAATTCCCTTTGTCCAAAAATTTAAGAGATTGATCACACTGATCACCATCACCAAGCCTCTTGTTTTTGCACTGTTTAACATAATTCCCATTCTTCATACACTTGAAGCACTAAAGTGTGGTAAGTGCATTATATGATTCCTTCCCTCTATTAACATATGTATCCAACTTCTTCCCATAATTTTAGTTATTAATTGCCTGATAAATATCTCATCGTCACATAAAACATTTATTAGATCCAATATGAAAATTTCATCCATGTTTCTTACTAAACATTGAGCATAAGAGAAGGATCATATTATTTTGTCCATGGTTTTTAGGTTTTTATGTTAAACTCCAACATCATTTTTTTCTCAAGTTATTGATATTGATACATAACTCAAACCTCTATTTCTACCATGATTTCACAACACATAATCTTTTCATTTCTACTAATGTCTCTTACGGGTAACACCCTTTTGAGACTTCTCTTTAATCCACTATTCAATCATTGAACCGTATTTTTACATTGGATGATAATTCCATAAGAGTGCCTCACAAGTCCTGTAAAATTGTCTTCATAGGTAAAAAAATCATCATACTTATTCTTAAACTCAATTAACTCATTTTTAATCTTCCTACGAAGAACATAAGGAATTTACTTTTGAAGAATATATTCTTGAACCAGTCCAAATCCATGGATTCAATATCTTATTGGTTTCTCATATTCATGATTACAATCCACCACTAGTCTGATTCACTTTTTATGTAATTAATATCTAGGATGAAATTTTCATGTTACAAACATTGGAGGAAGGAAAATATATTATCAGTGGAGCTGATCCATTTTTCATACCCAAATGGATCACAAGACCCTCATAAAGAAGTTAAATGTTTCCTCATGTAGGAGTCAACAAAATATTGTTCCCTCATTTTCTAATTTTGGAGTCCATCATCGATCATAGGTTGTTGTTTTCGTGATCAATTTTATGTGAGTTTTCATTACATATCAAAATGATCATTATGTTCGAAAACATGATATGGTAGTACCCTATTTCTACAAAAACAATTTTTACTTTGTTGATTTTTTGTAGATCAAATTTCCCTTGGCCAATATTTTGGAATCTTTTCCATTCCTATTTTTGAATACATATGTGAGCACCAAAAGATGTATCCAATACACAATTTGTTGACACAAATACATTTTAGTTGTTAACAAATTCACCTGAAGCCTCCCCTTTCTTCTTTTTATGTGTGCAGTTTTTCTTTTAGTGGCCTTTCTCTATACATGTGAAACAGAAACCAGCTTATTCCATTTTATTTCCCCTTGATCTTACTCTTTTGTGAATATAATGAAGATGATTCGGGATTCAATATCATATCATTAACATACTATTTTTCATCATAAGGATGGTTGGTTTTTCATAGTTCATATCACAATCTACATAGAGAAGAAATGTGAGAGGATCTTGTAGAGACTCATCAATGTTGATCATATTGAAATTCACTAAACAGATGGTTATGCTCTAAGGGAATGATTTTATAATGATTTTGGTTCCTAGTTCTTTAGGGAGGATAAACCCTAGAAAATCTAGGTGCTCAATATTTCCAACGATCTTGACTACATGACGCCCAGTTAGGGATCACTCTTTTTGATTTATCAAAAATATCTCCTTAGAAATATCAAAATGTTCCTGTCTAGATATATCCTTTTAGATAACATAGATGTGCTCAAGCATTTTGTAAAGATCATTGTTTTCATGATACTTCATTAGTTCACTAGTGATTTATGAAAGCATCAAACTTTGAATGTTGACTGTTTTTCTCAAATGTTTTTTAATGCAATAGAACTATTCATCAGTCACCTCTTTAGTAGGTAGATCTGGCATTGAAAATTCAAACATGTTAGATATATGTTCTTGGAGTAGAATAACATGAATGGGTCAATAAAAGTCATATAAGATTCTTCCATTTAAGAAGTTATCTTTCTACAACCTTGATCAACAAAATTATTTAGATGATAAGATTTTAATTTTATTATACATTTAAAATCTCAAATTATTTATGGGTTCTCATGATCACAAATTAAGTGAGAAATAATAAATTCATTGATTTTATCAAATCTCCAACTATTTTATCACGTAACAATATCCCTCACTATTGAAATCGATATTTCTTGTTGATTTAAAATTCTACTTGAAAGGATCCATAGTCCCTTTCCCATGACCCCAACAGGGGTTGGTCAATCTACTTGAAGGTATTCTGGTAGGTTGGTCCTTACTAACTATAAACTTTAAAATCCTTAGTCCTTTGAGTGGATTCCCTTATCTTAAAATCCATACATGTATTTCCTCAACACTTTCCTCAATATTACACCATTTCATGAAAGGGATACCCCACTTGATGAAAAATGGTTAATTAAACACATAAAATTCATAATAATTCCCTTTAGAAAAGAAATGGTCCCAATAATGGTTGGACAAACACTTTGTTCTATTGAGTTTTGTTTCTAATCATGTAACGAAAGGCTTAAACTAACTTAATTTTTGTTTTAAGGATTTTAAATAGTCATTTATAAATTTAAACTTGTTTTATCCTCTACATGTATTGTAAATATTAAGTGGATGTTAATTGATTAATTTTCCTATATTAGATAAAACAAATATTCATAATTAATTTATTTAATTTCTTAAGCATAAATTTTATCTTATTTTATCCATTATATGTCTTGTTAATATTATGTTACTGTTACTCGATATATTTTCAATACTGGATAAAACATTTACATAGATAAAATTTATTTAAATTCTATCCATCAACATCTAATCATTTATTTTAATGACCGTAGTCATGAATCGATAATGTAAATAATTACATAGAAATAATTAAATAAAAAATAAAATTACATGTTCATGAATTATATCTAACTTTTGATTTAGTAAGAGGATATTATATAAAATTATTACATTTGGGAACTAACTCCTTTTCCAATCATGGAATGAGTTATAGTAGTCCACCTGTTCAACTATGTATCACTTGATTTGGCATCAATATGGCTTCATCTTTAGCTTCCTTTCTATGCCATGGGATAATCCATTAATTACATGAATTTATTACTCACACATAAGTGAGGGGAACCAAAGGATTGGATAAAGGTGATTATATGAATAACTATGGATAGGAAGATACTATTAATAATGATGGGGACGATATGAAGAACAACATTTTCATTTAATATTAAATAATCACAAACTTTGGTAATAAATTAATGTAAGTAAATTACAACACAAAAAATGGTCTTGTCCATGCTCATGAACCATCATACTTGAAAATAATACACAAAATTAACTAAATAGAGATAATTTCTTTTTTCATTCCTTTTTATTATGATAAAGATTCTTGCATTAATTAATTAATTAATTAATTCTCTTTAATCTTAATGACCATATAAACATAATTGTAGATAACCATTATTTATGGAATTCATGGAAAATAAATGAATGAACCAATAATGTTATTTTTATTATAATAAATTAATTAAGAATTTAAAATTCTTTAAAATCATTAAAAACATTCAAACGCAAGTTGGTGTTCAGTCAATAATTTTTTTATAATTAAATTTTAAATTTTATTTTATTTTTAATTATTCAATTTAATGAAAGACTAAAGGGGATATACAGTCTAGCTACACATCATGTACCTCAATTGTTTTGTACCTAAGTCACACACATAGGGATTTGGCAAGTTAACTCAGGTGAATTACATGTTGTGTACATGCTAGGAACTCATCATGTATCTATTTGTCATGTGACAGATTGGCCTGGTCAATACATGGTGTGAAATAAATACATCATGTAAAATTTTCTACTTGGTGTATCCAGGTACAATGAGTATGGGTACACAGTATTTCTCCATCTAAATTTTTTGTGACCCAATTTTATTGATCAATGATTTGGAACTTCCTGATGGAATCAGGAGTCATTATTGATTTTTTATTAATCCTTTAAGAAAATGAAACACAAAACTAACATGATTATATTTCAATAAAATTATAATTCTAATTGGATTAAATAACAAATGAAATAAAATTAAAATCTTACTATAATTACACAAATATAAACAATATAATAAATAATTTTAAATTTAGATGTAACCAACATAATACCACTTGTTTGTTCTAGGTATAGTAAAGGTTTGTGGTTATAAGAAATATATTAAAACATTATTTGATAATTATTTACCAAAATGATGAGTGAGGTTCTTGTATATAATATTTCTAAAATTTAAATTTCATATATGACGAAATGAATACCTAGGATTATGATCTTTCTTTGCTGAAGAATGTTGATCTTCTAGAAAGACCCTTTTGGACTACCTTCATTGCACTAAGAGCATCTAAGAATAGAATCACTCTAGTAGTGATCCACACATACTCATATTATCTCTGAGTAATTCTACTCTATCTCCAGGTGTTATTGTAGTGAAGAAAATGTATTCCATTTTTTATTCTTGATTTCTTTTTCTCTAGTTTTAAAGAAAGTAGTCTTATATTTCTTGTTATTATGAGGGCAATAGACGGAGGAGTCAATAGAGAATTTATTGGGAACACAATTGATCTTTTTTCAACATTTGATGCAATACAACATAGACATAATCATCTATTTCTAGAGATAATTTAGAGGATAAAATGTTATTTAATTGAATGTGAGCCATTAAATAATATTTAAATCCTTTAATAATCATCGTGACATATATTAATATTAATATTATTACAATTTTGTGGTGTTCACCATCTTGTGCAACAAAAAAATATATTTAATAGTTTTGTGAACAAATATTTATCACAGAACTCAATCATGATCCATTTAACCTCCTATGGAATTTATTAAAAAAATAAATATAGACATTGTTCATTAATAAATATTTTATTCACAATCTAAAAAATGAATATTTATTAAAGTATTTAGTAAAAAAACAAATATTTATTCACACTACAGTGAATAAGTATTTTATACGTATTCATGTAATAATATAAATTATTTTTTAATAAACAAATAATTATTTTTTACCTTAAGAATAATAGTTATTATTAAAACATGAATAATTTTATTCATATGGATTTCGAATTATATTTCTACTAATAATTATATTAAAATAGAATTTATTCGAGATAATCTGAAAAACATAGTGTTTTACCATCTAGGATCCTTTCTCAAAGGAAATAGGGGGCTTCCCTAATGCCCAAGATTACTATTTATAAAAACTTCATGGTACCCAATATAAATAACATAATGTCATAAATATGATAAAAAATAAGAAACAATATTGTGTAATATAATCTATTTTTCATAATATCTCATCAAGAATGTTACACATTCCATTCACAAACCTATATGTTTGATACATAATTCTTATATTATCTTAAATAGACTTGTAGTTACCCCCATGGACATGGGTTATATAGAATTGATTCTATTAAAATTTAAATTCCGAGATATCAACTTCTATAAAGATGGAAAAGATAAATCCTTCCTTAACATCTTAATCATGACACAACAAACATACCCAACTTCATGCCAACATATGGAATGATGGAGTTTATCTGTAAATCTATGTTCATGAGTCATAAAATGAACCAATGGTAATATTAATGTATAGGGACCATTATAGATGCTCAGATATAGGAATATATGACGACACCAAAGCATGATGAATTATTAATGGTGGGTTTGATCTAATAATCTCAAATTTTGGAGATTTTCATGTGTTAACATCAAGAGATGAAGCTTCATATTCTTATGAGTACTAAAAATTGATGTTCTAAATACTATGTGTCATTTCATAGTACATTATCAAACCTAAAATGATTTTAATAAAATTTTCAAAGCATTTTAAGGTTCTAATTATAGTAAGGAACCTCTATGCCATTATCTATGGGATATATACACTTGGATATTCTTACATTAAATCAATGAATAACAAAGAGAAATATATAATAAGGTGTTTAATTAATATTAAATATATAAAAATATATGAAATATACATACAAAAAAATGGTCATATAACACCAAATCCAATACATTATTAGTCAACTAGAAATGATTGTGTATCACAAAATCATAATCCTTGAGAATATCTACCAATATCATTTACCTCATGTGGTGATATTAATGTGAAAATATGATTTTCAACCTCTTATAATCCTTATATATCTCATATTTTTTCACCATAATAATAATTAATCAATATTATGAAGGATAAAGTACAAATACCAACACTACATCATTGGTTGGATTAATTTTCTTAATGTGTTGACAATACATTTATCACTCTTCATAATGAACCATCAGAGTAACTTATTTGATGTGTCACTATATAACACAAATTTAGCCCCTTTTGATGGTAATTTTAATACCGATTCACTGATAGACATGTTTTTCTAATTATTTAAAACATTATTTACATTACTCCATCCATAATAACCTAACACGTTAACATGTCAATATGGTTAATGGGTCTTCTAATATGGTAAAATTAAAAAAAATCGAATATTAAGAATGATTTTTAAATGGTTCTTATGGTATTAATAAATTTTTTAGTATACCAAGATATCATCAATAAATACCACAATGAAATTATAACTATATTCCTTGAGCACTATGTTTTACATATCCAAAGAAATAGGTTAAATAGTCAATATAATAGGAATTATGATAAATTAATTATGTTCATACATCATATGAAATGTTGCCTTTGGAATATCATCCTTCTTTTCTTTTAATTGATGACACCCTTAATGAATATTAATCTTTGAGAAATATTAATCTATTTGTAGTTGATCAAACAAATCATCAATTTGTGGTAGATTATACTTGTTCATCTCAGTAATTGGAATGGATTTCATGATAATCTATGAACAAACACATATTCAAAATCTAATTTTGAAATAATATAATAGGATCCCCCTATTGTGAAACAATTGGGCATATGAATCCTTTATCACATAACATCTGTAGTCATTTCATTTACTCCACTAGATCCTCTAGAGTTATTTTATTGGGACTGTTTTATATTGATTTCACATCACATATGAGTTTAATAGAAAACTAAACATCATGCTCAGGTGTATGTGTGGGCAGTTATTTAGGAATCACATCAATGTATTCTTTCATAATAAGATAAAAAATTCTACTATCGTTACATTTCTCATCCATTGGTTTTGTATACAGTTCATTCACATTGAATTTTATTAAGGAGATAAACTAATGTGTATCATGATATGATTTATATTATGAACACTCTACTATAATTATAATTAATTCAACATTTTTCATAAAAAATCTTGATCACATTAGAGTGACACTAATTTTTTCATTATTATTTGAAATCAAATTCTTACAAAGGATTATATCAATGTCTACCATGGATGTAATAATCATATTTTCAAATATGATTTGTCCATGTATCATAATGGGGATCTACTAACATATCTTTGATGTAATAGTATGTCTTCTATGTGTCTTTGTAGATAATTCTCGTTTTATTATACATGTGAAATTTTTAATTCTATTTGGAAACATGAATATATAAAAGGCTGCAATGATAAAAAAATGTAATAATGAATTAAATAAATTTTAACTTGTGATCAATGTACATTTTACCACATCATTTGAACTTCAACTACAACTGTAATAAATGAATAATCATGGTCATCTACCATTAGCATCCTCTATGATATGTTCATTTGGAATTTGGTTTATTCTTTTGTCAAAGTGTAGCATCTAATTAAAAATAAATAACATTACATTGATATATTATCCATTACCCATTAATTAATGAGCATGATGGTATTTTATTCCACACCAATTGAAAACTCTTGTTCCCTCCAAGAATATAATAGGATGTTTCCTTCCACAAGTATATCAGGTTTAAAATTCCTCGTTCTCTTCTTCCCCTTTTTGTTTTTTACTCGTAATGTGCTCAGTTCTCCTCTTCTTCTCTTGATTGAATTAAAAGTCATAAGTCTTGTATAATTTATTCTATATCTAGATAGAATGTGATATTATATCATTATATAATGAAAAATATTTGGATTCTAGTTCCCTTCAATGGATTCACATTATATTATTTAAGGAATAGTCAATATAACACTTTGGATTTCATACCTAGTCCACAAAATTTCTTGTTAGCCTTGTAAATCTTACTTCCTATGTAGAAACTATTACTCTTACTTTTATCATAGAATGGATAATTTCCACTCCATTTATTCTCATTTCTAAGGACGAAAATATTTTTTTATGAAAATTATTATAAAATCCTACCACTTCATGATCATTATTTCCTCCACATACATAGTTTTTTCAACCAATAACCACCATTGATCTGAATCCCCTTTGAGATTATATGCATTCATGAAAATATTTAATCTTTTAATACTTCCCAAAATAAGAAATATATTCTCTTTAAAATTTATCCATTTCATATCTAAAAATCTATTTGATGCTTAATTGAATGATAGAGGTTGTTATCTCATAAAAATGTTTAACATTATTTAACCACATTATGGATTAGTAGGATTCTCTATACTGGCATGGTTATTGGTCATAACATGAATCAGCTACACCAAAATATTTATAAAGTTTTCATCTCTGAAACTAGCTTCATTATCATGCCCATGAGGTTAATCCTTACATATAGTACATAAATTTATTTGGTTTCCATTTCTTACAGAAGGATTCAATTCCAAATAATTGAATTTAATCAATAATGTCATTACAATGTGAATTTTAAATCATATAATATAATTCGATGTTTTTTAAGACATATAACATAAATGGGGAAATTGGAATACCATATCTCATAATCAAAAACATTTTTCCTCTTATAATTCCTAAAAATAAACAAATAAAATCTTTCATATTTTTTTGTAAAGAGTGTATCAATAAACCTAAGATTTATCTATAAGAGTTTATTTCTAGGTGTTCACTCTAATTCCCACACATCATGCACTAGTTCGGATTGAGTAAACAATCAATCCAACCCTTTGAGATGTGTTATTCATAAGTGAATTTCTGTCACATTCTCATACACTTTTCAATATAAATATTGGAATGTATTTTCTAGTAAATATAAAAAATCTCAAATTTACAAAAAATAATATGATAGTTTCATATACATATACTTATACTCAGTCACTTCCACATAGATAGGTAGTATAATCTATGTTTTATATCTAGTTCTCGATGTTTATACTAAACATTCTATAATAACAACTATAACAATCCCAACTCATGTAGCTCGAAACATTTGGTTACATTATAGAATCAACTCAAATATAATTCATCACATCCGAATGGATATATTTGTTTTAGTCGCTTTGTAAAACTATATACATTCTTGAAACATAAAATTAAATTTGAAAATTTATTATTAAAATAAAATTTATTTTAGGGAATTTTTATTCTATCTTCTGTTTAGTATTATATCAATCATAGTACAATTCATGACATCATGGGGAAAGGAAATAGAATAAAAGGGTTACCTTAGATGATCAGTAAGATGATGTGCACAATGAATGTGATCATATAATAACTATTGAATGATTAATATGGAAGGGATAAACAATGATCAAATAATTTCGTATAAATAATCACTTGAGCTTCCAACATATAAAAGGATAACATAACTATTTGGATAATCACATTGACATCTATAACTAATTTCATAATGATAGAATAATTAATTTCAATCATCATAAACATATAATCAAGGCCTCATTCCTAGACATCACTTAAATGGGTAAGGCATATGCCAAATTCCCAACATTTTTGTCCAAAGATACCTACTAATGAATCCGGGGGGGGATATGTAATTCGTAACCCCACCAATAACATAATATTTCATATTCATTCATCATCTGAATAAACAATATAACATAATAAGTATTCATTAATGATCAATAAAACTATGCACATTATGTTCTAGTTTCTATAGAAATAAATGTTTGTTTAATATAATTTAATCTCGAGTGTTACATTCCAAATATCATAAACACATGTGAAGGGTATATTATAGAAGAAATATACAAATAAAAACATCCCAGGCATAGTATATGCAAACCACTAATGTAGATTAATGGATAAACCTCCTCAAATTCAAATATAATAACCATTTATATTGGGAGGTATGATGGAATCAAGTGTCATTAATAGTCTTATAGTACAAAGAGAACATTCTCCTAGCTTTCAAACATAATAAAAATAACCTAAAATTGTCGTATATGTAGTTGAATATATTCATAAACACTAAATAGAGGCTATATTATACATAATAGATCCATTTAACATTATATAATGGAACCATAACTCTTGTGCATCGGTATCCACCATCATTTACCTTTAGAGTCTCTTCATATAGTTCTAGTGTGTTATAAAGCATCTTATCCATCAATTTTTTAATGTTGTGCTTCTCACCATTTTTCATTTGACTAAAATAGTGAGCGATTAATTGAGAAGAACCAAATTATATAAGTAATAAGAACTAATATATTACAAAATTACATAAATAATACCAGTTTGATGAGAAATTGATTTCATTCCCTTATTAAATCCACATATTTCTCCTTAAACAAAGGAGTGGATTTTTGGAGAATAGAGTTCATATTTTCCAACAAGAAATGAAACATCAAATCAAAATTTCATGAATCCTTTTCAATATCAGACATTAATAGTGAAATGCATGGATTAGGAGTTAATTCAATGATATAAAATTCATATATTCCCAATATGTTATTCACAATAATACAAAATCCAATTTAACAACAAGTTAACAATTATCCTTTTATTACTAATGAATTATACCTAATAACCAATTTATTGATTAATGTATGGTAATATACATATTATTTGAACAAATGGGAAACTGTACCAAATCAAAGATATGTAAAAATAATTTAAAAAATGGAAAAATGATAAATAATATTCCATATTAAGGATTGAAATCATTGACTTCACCTGAATTTGTTGGTAAATATAGTGTTCTTTTACTAGTGTCACTTTATAGAAAATACCTAAAAAGATATAATGCGGTTGGTATATTCATTTTCCTCATCAATGGAAAATTGATTTTTTTTATTTCGACTCATGATAAATTATTAATTTATATAATCATATCAAACACATATCTAATGTGTATAATCATACTATTGATTTTTAACTCTTTACATTCATCTAACTGTGCTAAGAATATTATCAATGGTTCCTCAAGACCCTCATGTATATATTATTTCTTGATCAATATTAATTTTAACCAATATGAAAATAATGAAATATATTCTCAATAGTATATGGTAACACATGTGAAAATTCAGTAGCTTAATCTTTCATATATTATTTAAATTTCTCACATGATATGTGGGCATGCCCCAAAATAAATCATAATTTTTTCTTTCAAAATATTGGTTAAATTAATTTGCAAAAATATTTATTAATCATATAAATAGTTGACCTCAATAATAGGTACCTTAATTATAAGTAACTCATGGTAAATTACTATACATGTGGAATTCAAGATAACATAATTAGAATGAGTTCATTGATAATTTTTTAGACATAAATCCATTAAATAAATTAAAAATTCTCCCCCTGATTGATGTATACTATGTTATCAAAAATATGATGCTCATGTATACTTAAATAGAAATATTTCATTATAATTTATCTTGAATGGTCTAGAAATTCATTTCATATGATTAATGTTTTAGGATCATTAAACGTTTATTTTAGCATTATTGATTTTATTGTACATAACATATTCTTTATAACAAATTTTTATAAATGTTTTTTATATATCGAGGTTCCTATATTATATAATGTACCAATGTGATATTTATTTTCTAGAATGAAATTGATATATCACATTATACATCAGATATAACAAATCATTAATAATTATTAATATGCGATAAGAATGTGTTTTCTCTTCGGGGGATGTTATTTAATTTTAACTACTAGTAAATTAAATTAAATAAGCATATACTAACTCATATATGAGTTATTTTAAATGATTTAATCAAAATAATATTTTTTATGATTCTTCTTCAAGATCTATATAAAAATGTTCTTAAGGATTTTCCATTGTGCATACTAATATTTATCATTATAATTTCCACATTTAGTGGTTTATGAATTCATAATATAATTATAATGGGTGAGGCCCATCAATAAGAGGATTATTGTATATTTTTGAACATCTAGGCAAAATATTATTTTGTAATATAGCTACTTGGGAGAGGATTCCAGAAATATTTTGAAATTTGTTGATGTGGTAGTGAGAAACCTTGTGGTAGTATATTATGGATTCAAAACCCACGCCTCATAACCATCAAAAATAATAATTCATATTATAAAAAAATCCACTATTCCAAATTAAGGGAGGAATCATTTTATCAAATTTCATCATGTCTCAATCATTCATAATAAAATTAGAAATATGAGTTCCATGTATCATATCAAATTGTTCTTGAATAATTTCATTCATTCTAAGGAATGATATAAGGTTACTAAATTCACATCAAAGAATTAATTTGTTCATTAAATTTCATGATCCCAGAATGATAATTTTATATTTATCAGTAATGATTATCTTTCATAAAATATATATATTATTGATTATGAGGATCCTTGTTTTAACCACTTCAAGCAGAAAATTGATTTTCATATAATATAACATATGATCAAAATCCTGAAATTCAATTATTTTATTTATGTAATACATGAATAATAAAACCCACTTGAGAGTATAATATACTATGATTTAATAGATATGATATTTATAGTTCATAATCACTGAATGAATAATAATTTTTTATCTTGATATTACTTTTGTAGAAGAAGTAAATTCATATCATCATTAAAGGATTCAGTATTTAATAAGTATTAATAAAATTTATTACCCTCTATAAATATTTATTTTCATTAAACCACTTATAGTGGTTTTATTTTTAAAAGTGGAATTTTATTTTTGTCTTTTATTTTGGTTTATCATTTTTCATTAGTATTTTCTCATGATTCTTGGGTTTCATTGGTCATATTTTTTAGTTTTTTGCTATTTTTAGTTTGTTTCATGGTTAATATGTAGTGGTATGGGTGAACCCGGTGACCACCAAAAGAAAAGTTTTTTTTAGTAAATTTTGTTTTTTTAATGTTTAGGTATTGTGGGTAGAGCTTGATTAGATCCAAACCACAATTCCAATAGCAATAAATGTGTGGGTTGTGGGTGTTCCTGAGTAATTGCGTGTATCGTGGGAATGATATGTCCAAAAAGTACAACAAGTGTGCACTTGGGTCGGCATTTTTTTGGAAGAACCAACCACAAAGTTAGAGCATAGTTTTTTGAACTGTGTGGGTACCCTAAGAGTCGAATAGAGGGTGCATGATTGATACATATTATTCCCAACTGTGTAGACAATCATGATTAGTGTCTTGGATGTCCATTTAATACTTCACAGTTGGCACATGGTTTCCTAAAACATGAAACCTAACTATGCATAGTCCCTGGGTGCATTACGAATGGATTGTTACCTTTTTAATCATCTCGATTTTTAACCCCCAAATCACCCTTTCTCCCCCTCTTGAATCATTCAACAAGATGGAGCTCCTCCATTTTTCTCCCTTGCCTCCCCCACCTTTTATAGTGATCCCAAGGGATTTATTCATCCTTATAGGTTATTTCTCAAGATAGGATCCTCCTTCTGAGTCTATCTTCTTCCTTCTTTTTCTTATTATATATTATTCTACATTAGATTAATTTACCAAAGGTTTTTTTTATTTGTTTCTAAATCGGTTTTTTTATTGTAAAGGTTCTTCTTAGGTTTTATTTCTACTACTGACCTTCATGGAGTCATTTTATGTTTCTGTTTTCCATAGTGTAATGTTTTGAGGTAGGTTTACATATGCATTGGATATTCAATTTAGTAATCATTGAATTCGTGATGTTTTCACCATGTTTTGATACCAATTAGAAATATATAATATTGGGAATAATTATTTGGAATGAATTCATGTGTTTCGTCCTTTGAAATAAATTCTGGGAAATTATGTTGTTGAGCCTCACACACTAATTGTTTCTTAGAAAATGATGAATTGGCCTATAAAAATGTGTTTTGGTTTATAAATGGTTATTCAGGTTCTCAAGATGAGTTCTAAATGATCCAATGACTTATAAATTGTTTTTTATCCTCTCTTGGATATGGTTTGAAACTAAAAAAATATATTTGTGGCCCAGTTAGAACATTTGAAAATGGGTTTTCTTTGGATAACTATCCTCAAGATGGGTGTCTTTCCTTATTCATTACTAATGGAAATGAGAACTCCTTGGAATGAGACTTCCATTCTGAATTAATGTTAGGAATTCAAAGGGGCTATCCCTTTTGGATGTTTAAGGGTGTTTCATGGAATCATTATTTATATGGTGGATTGTGTTTGATCTAGGTATATATCATTGATTGTTTGATGCTCTTTGGACCATCTCAATCTTAGAGATAAAATTGGAACCTATCATATCCATCATATTACTCGACAACGCTTTCCACACTATTTTTTGTATTACTCTCATCCTCGCATACCTTTAGTATAGACACACCATTATTTTGGAATAATGCACCTCAGTTAGGCTAGGTATGATATGGTTGAGTGTTATGTCTATGTGATTGCATTAGGAGTTCATATATAATAGATCATTTTATAGTATTTTCTAGAATTTACCATAGGATTTTAGGGATTCCCATGTTCTTTTGACACTTGTTATATAGGATATATAATCCATCTTACTCATCTGTCATAATCACTCAAGAGTTATTTATCTATTTACCTTCTTATGTATTCATTTATTTTATCTCTTTTATAAATATGAAGGTCTGGTTTTTAATGGATTTCATATATAATGTTTTGATAAATGTTTTATACCCCTTTTCACCCAATATATCTATAAAATTGACAAGCCTCCCCTCTTTTAAAAAAGAAAAGCATTTTATGTAAAGTAAAAAGTGGTCTGTGATTTTTTGTGAAACTGTATGGATGTGAATAATATATTTATACCATTTTATTTCAAACTAACAGTAAATTAATAATTTATGTTAAATTAAATACATCGGGAATAGTTTTATATGGGAATGAATACTATGTTTTGTTACTCAATCCTATACATCAATATTTTTTTAGTATTAGGTGTAGGTTACAGATTTATATCCATCAATGGGGATAGATGTTTGGTTTTTGGTTCGAAGAGTGAAATGTGATGTGACATAGAGGATTGCTTGGATTCTAGGTATGGTTTTGTTTTATTTTCAAATTTATTATTTCTAGTGTTCATTAATTTATGTTGGGTTCCTTTATTTTTATTCAAAAAAATGCATTTATCCTAGGGAAAATTGTTACCATCGTCTATCATTAATTCCCTTATTTCTTGTTACCCCCGTGGGGTGAACAAGAATGAACCATGGGGGTATCACAGGTCGTATCAGGTGACTGGATCAGGTTTGACCCCAGTTGGTTAATGAAAAAATAGTATCATATGCATTTTATTTGGGGGGAATAGCTTTCAAAGAGCCATTTTTTGTTTGGGTTTTCAAGGTAGAAGGAGTAGGAACATTAAGAAATTGGTTGTAGGTATGGGGAGGTTTCTAGACAACACATTTTTTTTATCTTTATATTAATAGGGGAATTCTTTTTTTATTTTTTCAATTTCAATTTTTCTTATTTTTGTTTCCCTGTACTGCATAGTTTTTCATGTTTTTGTTTTATTTTATAAATTTTGTGTATTTTTTATGGGTTTCTCGTGCTTCTATAATGAAATTGGAGTTGGTCTAGTTGTTTTCAGAGATCTTGTAGGTCCTTAAAAGAAATGTTGGGCCTAGGGACATGGTCGTGAACAAATGTTTATGTAAGTTGTGTGATAGGAATGTAGATGACAACCAAACATCCTTGTTACCCATTGTCACTGGTACTCTCCTAGAATTTCATTTGGCTATTTCAAATTTTTAAACCATATAATATATTATAAATTATTGATTTTAATTTTAAAATCATGGTGTCTTTATTTTCAAAGAGATATGTTAGCTTTCAAAATCAATCTAACGAATATTCTAGTCAATGTATTTTTAACCAGAATAATTTTGATAAAATATTCCTTTCAAAATGATTTCATTCCATGTTGTCAACATCAAATATTCGAGTGTTTTGTTTTAATGTGTTTTTATGGGATTATTTTAAAATGAGAATGAGTTTTAAGAGGAAAGGGTTTGATTTATTTATGGGATTCAAGGGATTCTTATACAATGAAATTTCTTGAAGGGTGGAGTAAGAAAATTGTTTTATATTTTTTTGTTAGTAATCTATTATAAATGATTTTTTAAATTTTTGGGATGGTTTACTTTTATTCATTGGTGATTAATTTTAGTGGGTTCTTCATAGATAGGTGATTCTGATTGGGTTTTTTTTCTTCCTATATAGAC
The DNA here is from genome assembly GCA_963277665.1 of Viscum album. NCBI lineage: Eukaryota > Viridiplantae > Streptophyta > Magnoliopsida > Santalales > Viscaceae > Viscum > Viscum album. Next base: position 1,775,256,950 of record OY728133.1, on the reverse strand, counting down.
TACACCCCAACCAATGGCTTGATGGATATTCAAGGTGCTAATATAGGTCATTCAACATTATAAGACCCTTTAGATGATAAACCTAAGTACCTATTCCTTTAAAATATAATTTTTAATTTTTCTCTATTTTATATCAAAACAAATCCTTTCAAAATAGAAGAGTGGATGCGAAGAAATGAAAGGATTGTTGGATTCTTTGAGTTTCACGTGTCTTTAATAGTTATATTTTATCCTTTTATGATCAATGGTGTGTGTTGGAAGTGGTGGAAGTTGGTCATTAGGACTAGGCTGTGTGAATTCCACTATAAGGAATTAAATAAGGTTTTTTCATTAAAATGTATTCTTATGAGGTGGAAAATGTGGAAAAGGTAATACAAATGTGCATCCCATAAAATGTTTATCAGAAAATGAAATGCCTGGATCAGTTGTGATCACTGAGAGGGGAGGGGTGAATCAGTGATAACTTTTTCTTTTTAAGATTATTCCCTCTGAATGATCAATTCAACCTCTGTGGCTGGTTAAGGCCTAGATCTACTCTTTTGGTGATGCATTGATAATGAAATCACAAAACACAGAGATTTACAAGGTTCGGTACAAAGACCTACTCCTTATCATGTTGGTTACACTCCCCAACACGGATTCTTCACTATGACAAAAGATGTTTACACAGTAATTGGTTATACCCTCCAATTACAAGTTGGTTAAACCCCCCAACTTCACTGCATCTTCTTCTTCACAGCTTCACTTCTCTTCTTCAAATGTTCTATTCAATTCTTCAAGTAGCTTCAATAGACTCTAGGAGAACTTGTTGGTCTTTCTCAATAATACTAATCACTTGAAAAGATTATTTCTTCAAAAAATTATATTGTAAGGTCTTTCTTCTTTTCTTGCACACACAAACTAAGGTGTGTCTTCTATTCATCACACACTAAGTCATTTTGAATATACACACTTAAATGTGTGTTCTTATTTTTTTTAAAGTGTGCACACCTTTTTATTCAACATTCATCCAGGTACATACATGAAATTCTTCCTTCTTCACTTGTGCACACACCCTCACAACCCAAATGATTAGGTGTTTCCTTCCTCAGTTGCACACACACTCACAAGGTGTGTGGCCTTCACTTCACTTAAACACACTTCAAAGGAGGGTGGGCAAGAGTGCAGCCTTCTCCTGACTTATACCGCCCAGGGTGCTTGGGTGAAACAGGCACGCAGGGTGCAGGAGTAGCGTGCGCACAGGGTGGTGGTAGCTCCTTCTACCGCACAATTACGGCAGCTCCTTCTACCGTGAATGTGGCACGACAGCTTCCTCCTACCACGCAAGTTTGCGGGAACCGAGGGAATGTAGGTTCAGCGGCCACCTACTGCCATGCAGGTTCCACGGGCAGAAGGCACGCAAGTGTCATGTGGCTCGGCCTCTTCCAGTCATGCAAAGGGAGTGCTCAGGGAGGCCCTGACCTCCTTCTTTTGCACAGGGGTTGCACGAAAGGTTCCCACGGAGCCTCGGGTGGCTCCGGACAACATTGTCACACTCGGGCGTGAGGATTCTTCCTTCCCATTGCATAGAGCTTCATGGGACCTTTTCTCAAGCAATCGGCAACCTTCTTTGACCCCGGGAAGCTCCTCTTATAGGTAAAGGATTCCTCAAAATCCTCCGCATGAATAGGATCTCAACTACCCGTGAAACTCGGAGTTTTACAACTCGTTCAACACGGGACCCATTTGATGTATATCCTTCATGTGCATCCATCTTTGAATGAATGCATGGATTCTTCTTGCTTTGTCCATGCACGAACACAATGCCTCGCATCTTCATTCGCTTCGGCTTAAGTCGCTATTCTCCATTCATGGTATGCATGAAACTTTTAACACATGCATGTCTTCTTGATGAGGATATGGACACAATGGAGGCCCTATCTCCATCAAAGCCGGTCAAGAACTCCATATCTCTTTCTTGGGTGGCTCTGGTTTGCAGGAGGTGTCGCAGAATGTACCTTTTCTGGCAGGAGGTTGAAGACAACCTCTTCGCCGTTGGATCTATGTTTAGTGAACGTGGATGGCCATGATTATATCGTGGCGTGGATAATGAGATGAATGGCCATGATTACACACAGATCAGATGGATGGAACAGATCAGCTCCGAGCGCATCCCACATCGAAGTATCACGCTTATGTAGTGTGGAGTAACAAGCTCTACGTGGTTGCAACGGTTCAATAATCTCTTCTCCCTCCTCTGGTGCTGCCCTGCACCAGTTCTCTGTAAGCGCACTCTAGTGCCCACTCTGCCTCTTGTCCTCAGGCGCACCATTGGCGCCCACAAAGCACGGGCTTCACCTCCGCGTGGCTCGGGCTTATACACATCTCATCCTCATTGGGCTGGCCCATGAGGTTTCCCCATGGGTGTGGTGACCTCGGTCTCACATATACCTTGGGCGAGACCTTAAAACTAGCCCAATGGATGGCTTTATTTTTAGTAATTTGTTTAAACCAAGTAAGAACAAGTAATATAACCAACCAATATTCCTCTCCTCTTCATCTTCTCAATAACTCCATATATCGTCAATGTACTTCTTTAATCCAATCATAGATGAGGTTGGATCATCATTCAATTTCCTCATGCATTAAGAGTAAAGCATGGACTTCATTCAATTTTGTGACATCGTATCCTGTTGATAAATAGTCTTTGAACTTAAGATCAGTTCTCCAATCGTCTGATTTAAGGATGCTTCAATCATCATTCTTCAAGATTCATCATTCTTTAAGCTCTACTTCATCATTTGGCACACATTGACAGGTTATTGCCAACAAATGACTTGGGCACAACAATCTCCCCCTTTGTATTTGGTTTTCAATACTCTTAAGAACACTTTGAGAATGTCATAATGTGTGTGATAATGATTTCTCCTCCTTATTGGCCTATAAATGCAAAGGGTGAATGATAAGTCATACACAAAATGCATAACCGCTTGACCCTGCACAACATCAACTACCAATGCTCCCCCTCAAGGGATGCACTCATCTCCTTCATTTCCCTGCTCGTTAGTACAAATACATCTATATAAATTTAGGGAATAAGGAGGGACATTTTTCTTCCTCAAGTGAGAGGAGAAGGCTGAACATGAAGTTTCATCCTTAGTTCAACAAATCTTTCTGTAGGCTCAGCTTTGGTGAAAATATCTGCCACTTGATCTTGAGTAGAAAGGTTGTCTAGATTGATGTCTCTAATGGTGACCCTTTCTTTGATGAAATGATATTTTATGTCAATGTGCATGGATTTGGAGGGTTTTATAGGATTTTTAGACAATCCAATCGCACTTTGATTATCACATAAGATGCTCAATGGTTTTTCAGGTTTAATTCTCAAATCTTCTAGTTGCACCTGCATCCAAATCACCTGTGTACATGCATGTGTAGCTGCCACATATTCTGCTTCGGCTGTGCTCAACGTTACAAAATTCTGTTTCTTGATGTACTAACTAACACATACTTCTCCTAAGAATGAAGGTTCCACCAGATGTGGATCTTCTATCAGTACAATCACTATCCCAATCAGCATCTGTGAATCCCAACAACTTTATGTTTGTATTGTGTTTGTATAAGAGCCCATAGTTGAGGGTTCCTTTCACATATCTCAAAATTATTTTAGTTGTTGATAAGTGAGATTCTTTTGGGTCACTTTGAAATCTGGCACACAAAGTCACTGCATATGTTATATCTGGACTTGAAGCCGTGAGATAAAGGAGACTGCCACTAAATCTCCTGAACTCTTTCTGATCAACATTGTTGTCTTATTCATCCTTTCATAACTTAGTTCCAACAGAAATGGGTGTTGATACCTTCTTTGAATTCTCCATTCTGAACATTTTCACTAAGTCCCTTTCATACTTTTATTGTGAAAGAATTATGGATTTTTGTCTTTGTTCCACCTGAAATCCTAGAAAATATGTCTTTTGACTATGAATGGGCATTTCAAATGTTCTCTTCATCTACTCTGCAAATTCTTCACGTAGTCTTTCCTTGTCACCAGCAAATATAATATCATCCACATAGATAATGACTATGAGAGTATCAGTGGCCATTTCTCTAACATAGAGATTACTGTCAACTGTTCCTTTGACAAACTTCATGTTCATGAGACAACCATCCAATTTGGAGTACCAGGCTCTAGGGGCCTGCTTCAATCCATACAAAGCTTTTCTCAATCTGCATACCATACTACCATCTTTCATAGGTTGTCAACTATTCCTTTAATAGTTGGTTTTTTGTTAAACCACATTTCATAGGCTCTCATTTGTGTTTCTGGTCTTAGGAGACATCTACTTTGTATTTGTATGGCTGTGCATACCTGTTCTGTCCAGAAAAACATAGAGATATTGTGTTTAGATAACATAGTCCTCCCCGTTTCGAATATGCTTCGATTCTTTCTTTCAGCCACTCCATTTTGTTGTGGAGTATATGGTGTACTGTATTGATTCTTGATTCCATGCTTTACTAGATAGATTTAAAAAGCATCACAAGTGTATTCTATTCCATTGTTTGATCTCACGTTCTTGATGAAGATTCTTAGTTCTTTCTCAGCATGCCTTCTGAAATGTTTTTAACATTGTGATTGCTTCTGACTTGTGTTTCATGAACATGATGTTTTTCATCCGAGTGTAATCATCAATGAAGGTTATAAAATTGAGATCTCCTCTTATATACTTATGTATCATCGGTCCACATATGTTTGAATGGATGAGTTCAAGAGGCCTAGTAGACATGATATCTACTCCTTTGTGTGAACTATGGGTTAGTTTTACCTTGTGACATGTGTCACAAATTTCATCTCATTCTCTCTTTAATTTAGGCAGATCTCATACAATATTTTACTTCAGAATCTTACTCATAATCCTTTGACCAAGATAGCCAATTCTTTTGTGTCAGAGGTTTTTTTCATCCTTAGAACTAAGATAACAAGAATTCATGGGCTCACCAATTTGAAATAGGTTGCCAGTGGTTCTTATTTTTTGAGTGATTATTTTTCCCTCCTTTGAGCTCTTGATGATGCATGAATCCTTCTTGAACAACACCTCATGTCCATCATCACATAATTGGATTACACTCAGTAGTTTGTGCTTTAATCCTTCAACAAATAACACATCATTGTATTTTAGATTTTTTTTCAATCATTTCCTTTCCAACTCCCTTGATTTTCAGAGAACAATCATTTCCAAACAACACAGTTCCTCCCTCATGACTTTCTATGTTTCTAAGAATTTTTGTATCACCAGTCATGTGTGATGAGAATCCACTATCAAGAAACCATGACTTGGTTTTACTGCTGGCTTTTAGAGAAACTTCATCAAAGCATGTGATTTCTTCATTGGGTTCCTGAATGCCTTTTCCTTTCTTGTCTTTAACTCTTTGTTCATGAAGAATAGTTATACATTTATCAGCTCTATGACCTTGTTGGTCACATCTTCCACAAGCTTCACCCAAGAAATCATATTTGTTCTGAATTGGATGTTTTGATTCTTTCTGTAATACACTCTTGGTTTCAGGATATCTCCCTCTTGAATCATGCCACATACTTGGAAGAGACATGTTATATCAGCATGCATATTCTTTGTGTCCAAACACTCCACAACACCAGTATTAGCCTCTAAACCTTGACATTCTCCATTGATTAGAGTCATGTTGTAATTTTCTATCCACGATTTGAGTAGTCCTTCCTGGGGATTTCCTTTCTTCCATTGAAGATGATTTTTCACAAGTTTTTTTTATTCTGTGTTTGTCTCAATTTTATCTTTGAGCCTGCATTGTTAGAGATAACAGATATATTTTGAGATTTACTTAATGGTGAGTTGACCTGCCTCTGAGCACCATTGTGTGATGATCTGTCTTGACCTCAACAGCCTTTTTAAAGTCTTCTATCATCTTTGTCAAGATATTATGTGATTCAATCCACTTGGACGGCGTCACTGATTTCTCTTCTTATTTGAGGTGAAGTTTCTCTTCATGATCTTTTTCTATCTTTTCCAGCTCAGCTATCTTTAGTTTGTGTCTCTTGATTTCATCAATGTATAGTGTCTCTTTCTTCATACATTCTTCCAAATCCTCAGTCATCCTTTTGGTTTCCTTTTGTAACAATTTCTTCTCTTTCTTGAGTTTATTTTTTTTTCTCCAGGGAAGCCTCTAATTCATCTTTCAACTTGTTTTCAAGCTCTGTTCGTTCACTTTCATCATCTTCACTACTACAGGTGTCAAACCCTTTTTCCACATGTGCCATAAAATTCGTTTCTTCTTCTGACTGACTGGCTGATGTGGAGTCTGATTCTTCCACTTTGCTAACATAGCTTCTTCCTTCACCTAGAATGAACCTTTTCTTTCTTTCACAAAATCTGATTCCTTCTCTTGGGTTTCTACTCCATTTCTTCTTATGTGATTTTTCTTCTTCAATTTCTGGATCATTAAATCTTTTCTTGGGACAGTTATAAGCAAAGTGTCGGATGTTATTGAAATTTAAACACCTCGGTGGTAATTTCTCATTTTCCCTTAAATTTATCTTTTCCCAACCTTTTTGATAAAAGAGAAATAATTTTTTTGAAAACTTCATCCTTTTCTTCATTGTCAGTTTCACTTGATTCTAAGACTTCGTCATCTCTTATTTTGAGTTGTCTCAGGGCCTCGAAAGCCATCTCATCCTTGATCTTCTTCTTGAATAATGGGGTATTCCTCATTTCATATGCAATTAGAATGTTTTGTAGTTCATCAAGATAGAGATCATCTCTGTCCTCTAATGATGATACTTTTTTGTCAAACCTGTCAGGAAAGTTTCTCATTAGTTTTTTAACAGTAGTTGTGTCCTCCAACTTCTCTCTGAAGCCCCGAATCTGACAATTTCATTGACTCTTGTAAAATAATCATCAATATTTTCTTCTTCTCCCATCTTGATATATTCAAACTTGATTATCCAAATTTGTAATTTTTCTTCCTTGACTTTCATGTTGCCTCTATAACTGCTTTCCAATTTGTCCAAATTTTTTTTAGCATTCTTGAGTCCCATGAATTTTTTGTTTACCTTTTCTGAGAGTGACATAAGGATGAAATTTTGAGCTTTACCATCAACTTCCATATTTCTTTTCTCAGCAAGTGTCATAGAATATTCATTAGAAAGAGGAGGGAATCCAAATAAGGATGCATCTCTAACATCAAGTTTGAGAGATAGAAGGTAGGGTAACATCTGATTCTTTTAGCTATGGTAATTCTTGCCATTGAATGTATGAAAACCCCTACTATTAACAGAATTCAGATTGTCCATCTTCTCTAAAGTGGATCATAACAAAGGGAACCTCCCTCTAATACCAATTGAAATGCCTAGATCATTTGTGATCACTAAGAGGGAAGGGGTGAATCAGTGATAACTTTTTCTTTTTAAGAATTATTCCCTTTGAATGATCAATTGAACCTCTATGGCTGGTTATGGATTAGATTCTTTTGGTGATGCAGTGATAATGAAAGCACAAAACATAGAGATTGACAAGGTTCGGTACAATGACCTACTCCTTTCCATGTTGGTTACACTCCCCAACACAGATTCTTCACTATGCCAAAAGATGTTTACATAGTAATTGGTTATACCCTCCAATTACAAGTTGGTTAAACCCCCCAACTTCACTGCATTTTCTTCTTCACAGCTTCACTTCTCTTCTTCAAATGTGTTGTTCAATTCTTCAAGTAGCTTCAACAGACTCCAGGAGAACTTGTTGGTCTTTCTCACCAATACTAATCACTTGAAATGATTAGTTCTTCAAAAAATCAGATTGTAATGTCTTCTTTATTTTCGTTCACACACACACCAAGGTGTGTCTTCTATTCTTCCAACACTTAGTTATTTTTCATACACACACTTAAATGTGTGTTCTTCTCCTTCTTAAAGTGTGCACACCTTTTTATTCAACATTCATGCATGTACATACATGCAATTCTTCCTTATTAACTTGTGCACACACCCTCACAACCCGGATGATTGGGTGTGTCCTTCCTCATTTTCACACACACTCACAAGGTTGTGTGGCCTTCACATCACCGAAAAACACTTAAAAGGAGGGCGCGCAAGTGTGCGGCCTTCTCTTGACTTCTACCACCCAGGTTGCTTGGGTGCAACAGGCACGCAGGGTGCGGGAGCAGCAGGCACATAGGGTGGCGGCAGCTCCTTCTACCACGCAAGTATGGCAGCTCCATTTACCGTGCTAGTGGAATGGCAGCTTCCTCCTATCGTGCAAGTTTGCGGGAAAAGAGGGTGCATTGGTTCAATGGACAGCTACTACCGCGCAGGTTCCGTGGGCAGAAGGCACGTAGGTGTTACACGGGTCGGCCTCTTCCTATCACGCAAAGGGAGCGTGTAGGGAGGCACTGGCCTCCTTCTTTCATGTAGGGGTTGCATAAAAGGTTCCCACTGAGCCTCGGGTGGCTCCAGACTTCACTGTCGCTATCGGGTGCGAGGATTCTTCCTTCACATTGCATGGAGCTTCGTTGGACCTTTTCTCAAGCGATCAGCAACCTCCTTTGGCCTCAGTCATCTCCTCTTATATGTAAAGGATTCCTCAAAATCCTCCATATGAATAGGATCTCAACTACCTGTGAAACTCGGAGTTTTCCAACTCATTCAACACGGGCTCATTTTGATGTATATCCTTCATGTGAATGAGTCTTCGAACACATGCATGGCTTCTTCTTACTCTGTCCATGCACAAACACATTGCCTCGCATCTTCATTCACTTCAGCTTAAGTCGCTCTTCTCTATTCATGGTATGCATGAGACTTTTAACACATGCATTTGTTCGTGATGGGGAGATTAACACAATGGTGGCCCTATCTCCACTAGAGGCGACCGGGAACTCCATATCCCTTGCTCAGGTGGCTCTGGTTCGCAAGCTGCAATGCAGAATGGACCTCAGTTGGCGGGAGGTTGAAGACAACCTCTTCATCATTGGATCTGTGTTTAATGAACGTAGAAGGCCACGATTATATCATGGCGCAGCGGATGAGATGAATGGCCACGATTACACACAGATCGGATGGACGAAATAGATCGTCTCCGCGCGCATCCCACATCAAAGTCTTGTGCTGATGGAGCACGGTGTAACAAGATTGACGCGGTGCTAACGGTTCAATAATATCTTCTCCCTCCTCCGGTGCCGCCCTGCACCGGTTATCTACGGGCACGCTCTAGCACCCACTCTGCCTCTTATCCTCGGGCGCGCCATTGGCGCCCATGCTGCGCGGGCTTCACCACTGCGTGGCTCGGGCTTATACGCAGCCCGACCTCATTGGGCTGACCCATGAGGTTTCCCCATGGGCATGGTGACCTTGGTCTCACATGTGCCTTGGGTGAGACCTTAAGGCTGGCCGAATGGATGGATTTCTTTTTAGACTTGGTTTAAACCATGTAAGAACAAGTAATATATCCAACCAATCATCCTCCCCTCTTCATCTTCTCAAGAACTCCATATCTCTTCAATTTACTTCTTTGATCCAATCATAGATGAGTTTGGATCATAATTCAATTTCCTCATGCATTAAGAGTGATGCATGGACTTCCCTAAATGTTGTGACATCGTATCTTGTTGATACAAGGTCTTTGAAATTAATATCAGTTCTCCAATCGTCTGATTTAATAATGATTCAATAATCATTCTTCAAGTTTCGTCATTCTTCAATCTCAAATTCATTAGTTGGCACACATTGATAGGTTATTGACAACAAATGCAATCACTTGGGAAAAATATAAAATGTTAGAATTCAACCAATATTTAGTGAATCCAGTTATATATATACTTAATTTGGATAAGGATTGTTCTCTGAAATGTTGACATTTTTGCAATGGGATTCATCATAATCATCAATAAAGAGTGTTAGAACTAGGTCCAACCACCCCTGTTGATGAGGTGAATCAAGTAGTGGGGGTTGAGTCTGTGTTAGCCAAAGTGCTCAAGGATTATATTTCTTCTTTAATAATTGTAAATGGTGAGGGTAATTCTCATAAAGAGATGGGAATGAGACCCAATGTTTATTATGTTGGTGTGGGAATTAAGAGGCCTTCTAATATATCATTTTCTTCTTCTAGGCATAGAGCCTTGGTTTGTCATCGACGTGGGATGAAGGGCCATAAAAATCCTTCATGTCCAATTTATCTAAATACATTTAATGCATGTTTTCATTTAGTTCATCTTCACATATTCTACAATTTCATTTCATTGAAGATGAGTGGAGTGAAATTCACTCCCTTGAAGAAGCATGTGGCTCAATTGGATGAACATAGAACTATAGAAAGCAATATTTAAGGATTTTGATTTAAATTATTCTTTTTGGGAAATGGATGTATCTTCAAGTGTCATATTTTGTTTATAATTAAAATGTGTACTGTGTATATTTATAGAAATTATATTATAATGGAAACACCTTTTTGGAAATGCTAAATTTCAACACCATGGAGTGAAACAATGTTCTATTGTGTGTCTTGTTTCTTTTACATAGTTCATTATAGGGATTGTGTGTGGGTTTTCTCGTTTTTTATGTTGGTGTATGGATGGTTCCCTTAGTTTAGTTCCTAGATAGTATTATAATATGGTTGGGAGTCCACCATAGCCTCTTTATGTTATTATTGTTTAAAGTTTTTTCTATCATGTCCCATTCCTTATCTTCCATTATGAAGTCATTAGGAGGTTTACCCATGTCCTATGGAATAATCTAACTATGAGTTTCTCTTCACATAGAGAACACTAAGAACCTGGAGCAAGTCTAATGGTTTTGGTAATGATGAGCTGTTTGGATTTTGGTTTTTGATCTTCACTATCATCCAAGAAGTGGTTTAGGTTCAATGGTATGTTTCATGTTAAGTGTGATCGTTTTTTTCCTATAGTGGTCAAGACATTTTCAGGTCAAGGAGTTGAATCATCTAAGAGTGTTTACCTTTTTTCCCATAACATGAGATACTATAATCATCTAGGCTTTGGGTGAAAAAGATTTATAGTTAGGTGGATCATCTCATATTGTCTTTTCATCTTTTTTTATTTTGGCTAAACATTTTTTCTTTTGATTTTATATTATGGAATGGATGTCTCGTATAACAGTTTTGAATTTTGGGATACATTTCCTCTATTTTATGGTTAGTGTGCATAGTTTAGGGTAAACCATGTGACCATTAGACACATTATCCTTTTTCAATTCATTTTTTTCTTACATGGTTTAGGTCGAATGGGTATCATGTATTTAGATCAAAATTTTGTGTCCACTGGGAATAAATTTTTGGGTATTTGGTGTTACAAGGAGAGGGTGTATGGGTTGTTAATCATAATATCAAACTACGGAACAAGCGTAAATTTGGGGAGACAACCTTTGGTAGGACCAATGAAATGGTTCACACATGGTTTTTTAAATATGGATTCTAAACCGTGTGGGTACCCTATGGTTATAGTAGAGCATGAACAGTTGGCACACTACCTTCCCAAACATACAGTCGATCAATTCAGGTGTCTTATGAGACTATTAATGAGTTCATTGTTAGTGCATTGTTTCCCAAACTATGATGCCTAATCATGTACAGTTCCCACTTATTTATAAATGGGTTTCCCCCTTTTTCCCTCTCTCTAATTTAAACACCAAAATCACCCTTTTCCCCCCAACTTGACATATGTGATCTTAGAGAGATCCACTATTTCTCTCATTCCACCCATCCTCCTTCAATGTTTATTCAAAGTGATTTTCATTATAATCAAGTGTGATTTCTTAGTGTAATTTCCTCTTTCATTCACCATATTATTCTATATTTTTTTCACATATCTCTTCTTTTAACTTAGTCCCATTGATCAATGGTTCTTGTTTTTTGGTTTCTAATTTTTTTTGTCTTATTATTCTTTTTCTTGTGTTTTATTTTCTCTTTGGACTTTCTTGGAGTCCTTATGATTTTTTATATATGGTGTTCAGGTGTGAGGTGGTTTTCTCTATGTATTGGCCAATAAATTTAAGTATCATAGATTGCTTAATATTTTGACCATTTTTTATAGTAATTAGTAATAAAAATATTTTGAAGAAATATTTCGATGGAAAAGAAGAGGTTTTCCATTTGAATTAAGTTGTGTGAAATTGTGCTATTAAGCCTCACGCACAAGGTATTTTTAAAAAATTCTTACATGTCCATTGTAAATTAGTTTTTTTTTCATAATGGTGATCCATGTTTTCAAGTGGTTTTTAAATGAAATTTGGATTTATAAATTTTGTTTTTGGATCTCATGAAAATTTCTAGACACTCAAATAGTATTTGAGTCTGGGTTTGCACCTTTAATTTTATTTTTTGGAAAACTATGCTCAGGATTAGTCATTTTCTTTTATACATTGTTGATGGAAATGGGATCTCCTTTTCATGAGATAGCCTTTGTGAATTAGTAGTTGGAAGTCAAATGGGACGTCCCTTGGGGTAGTTCAAGTGTGGTTCTTGATTATATAAATTATGTGGTGTTTTATGTTTACATTATGTATATATTTTTCATATATTGATGCTCCTTGGATCACCCCCATTATAAACATAACATGGGAGCCCATACTAGATTTTGAATTATTCAAGAATGATTACATAACTAATCTAGTACTCTGGTCATCCTAATGGAACCTTAGTATGGAAACTCTCTACTTTCTGGATGACAACCCTCTATTAGGATAGGTAGTGTATTACTGAGCATAAGGGTTATATGATTTATTCAGGCACACTAATATGATGGATCATGTAAGAATCTGTTCTATATTTTTCCATGAGATCCTTGATAATCCTATGTTTTTAAGATTGTGTTACCCATAGAGAATAGTCAAGGTGGATCTTCTAGCATGATTACATGAGTTTTATTTGTCAATTTCTCATGTTAGGATGTAATTTATCGTATCTATTTTTTAATATTGAAGCCTAATTTTAAAATGATTTCATAAAGAATGTTTTGAAAAATGTATTATACTCTCCCCTTATTCCAATGAAATTTTGAAGCCCCCCATTTTATAGAAAAGAATTTTTTTTATATAAATAGGTTTCTGGGATATGATTTTTTAACGTTAAATTGATGATAACCCAATTTTTATACAAATATTTTTCAAACCAATAATAAATGAGTAGTTTATGCTAATGGAAATGCATAAGGAATTGTTTTACTTAAGAATTCCTACTGAATTTTAATATTCCTTCCTATACATATTTTTTTTTAGCTTTTGGTGTTTGTCCCATCTTGATCTCGAATGCCATGGAGTAGTGTTGGGTTTTGAGTTCATAGAATGACCATAGGGGTCATATAGTGGTATGGTTTTATGTAATGTAAAGTTTTGTTTTTTTTTCTGTTTTTATTATTGTTTCTCTTTTTTTAGCGCACACACATAGCCTTCACCTTATTTTTTTATTTATCTTGGGTGAAATCATTACCACCATATCTATTTCATTCAATTGCTATATTTCACCATACTGGGGTGACCGGGAACACACCTCAAGGAGGTCGTGGGTCAGCTCAGGATATCGGTTTAGGGTCTACCTTGGTTGGCTCATGGTAGTAGTAGTATTGTTATTTTTTCTCCTTTAATAGTAAAATAAAATAAAATTATTATCATAAAATATAATATTCAGTCAAACATGATTTAAAATAAAATCTTGTAAATTTAAATTTACATTGAGAAATTAAATAAATAATTTTCAACAAATTTTATTATTCACTTTAAGAAAAAAAAAATATTATTTTTTCACATTTAATAGTGTCTTCAAAACAATTGTACGAATATTTAATTTATGAATTTCATCCACTTCAGGGATAAAATATATATTATATAATAATTTTTGTTCCTCATGAACACTTATTTTCTATCAAATAATTTATATGAAATAAAGTGAAAGAAAATTTTATTAAAACAATACTGTGTTTATAAATATTAAATGTAATTATCTTATATATCATGATATTTTATTCATAATAATGAATCTTGAAACCATAATGTTGTAAAATGAATTATTTATATTAATTTTCATGCTTTTTGGAATGGTCAGTGAACTATTGCCTGAAGTATGATTACTGAATGATGTTCAACACTAATTATAAAACTTTTATTCATTATACGATAGGTATATGATGTTTATGGTTCGACCATTCTATTGGAGTCAATATTTTTATTTGATAAATGATGTTTTCCTTGACATCAGCCACATCTGTTATTAAACTAAAACATTATCTTCAAGGAAGGAGGTGATATTTTTTATTAGTGATTCATTAATTATTTTCACAAGCTCATTATTTTTCCAACTACAAAAGGTTATGAAAAAATATAATTTTAAATTTCTCACGAGTGGGAAAATAAATATGATACTGAAAATAAAAGTGCCATTTTGATATAGCTCTTTGAATTTGTGAAGATTATATGTCAAGAATCATTCCAAAGGAAGGATATATTGAAAATCATGAGGCATACCTTCTTCATGTAATAATTAATTAACATTAATGACAACTTCATCATGATGAGAAATGATGAAAAGATGATCATTCTATTAAATGGTTTTGAAATCGATCGAGCGCCGATTGAAACCATGAAGAATATTGAAATAGAAAATTTTAGAATGACTATATGTTATTCACATTGTTCACGAAACTATTTACAACATTATGTATTATTATGGAAAATAAAATATAAAAACAAATATATGATAAATACAATATGTAGAGAAAATAACACAATGTGGACCCCAAAAACCGCAACATTAATTAATATTTCCATGTATTTATAAAGTATATATGAATAAAAAAATATGGCTTTTGAAAACATGGAAACAAGAAAGAGTTTAATGGGAATGGGAGTTACTATAATTTCAACAATCACATTTAGTATTTAATAAATTTTAGGATAATTTTTTTTTAATCCCTATTCATGGATGAATGATTGATGGCCTTTTGAGGTGTGCTGGGGAATATCAATTCCCTATTAATTAGAATCATATGATTCCAACACATGTTTAAAATAATCCCAGCCATCCAATTTTGTTCATGATATTATATAATTCATAAATAATTCAAGTTACACCATTCTCTACCTTTCACACTGAAACATGTATAAAATAATCCCACCGATCTACTTTTTCTCTACAAATAATAAACCCATGTATAATTACAACCATACGTATGTACATCCATGTTTCCAAACATGCAGACAAATATATATATATATACAAATAAAACTATTTACAAGTATATACCAATAGAAATATATAAATATATATATATATATAAATACCTCGTCATTAATGTATATTTACATATAAATATGTATTTATATATAAATATATATATAAATATACATATACATCATAAATTTCACACCGAAAATTACACATAATATTTTTTAATACATTATATATAATAACTAATTTTCCTATACCTATATTTAGATAAATATATGAGAAATTTATTAATTAAATGTATATATATATTCTAGTGTGTTTGTGTGCATATTGTCATGTAATTTCCCATGAATTTTAAAAATTAATGTGATGATAAACCTGATATTTTTTTACAAATATTTTTATTAAGATTCAAGTGCATATAAAAAATTATTGATTTCAATATAAGACTATTTGATAAGTAATTCATTCTTCCCTAAGGGTTTTCTATGATTAAGGGGGTATTCATATGTTTCTTCATGTTAGTGGTCCCAATCATTGGTCTTGATCATTAGGAACTGGTCTCAATCGTTGGGTGTTAGTCTTGATCACTTTTCATTTTTCTCCATACATATTTTGTTTTATTAGTTTTATCTATTAGATTCCAACCTCCATTCATGATGGAATAACAAATATTATACAAAAAAATATAAATATCTCATTATCTGCAATCTTAATGAAGATGTAGTTCTTCAAAAAATACTATTTTTTCATATTGTAATGATTCTTACATTATGATATTTCATTCTAAATGCATTGAGGAACCCCATAGAGACAGTATTTTGGCATGAAGATGGTGTCAATGTTAGTGGAATTGAATCTACACATATTTTTTTTAATTCATTTATTAATATGATAAATGTGAGGTTTTTTGGGGATCAAAATTGTCTTTTGATAATCACAACTTTTATTGTGGATCATGAAACGGAATGTAGTACTGTGAAGGTTGACTTAACAAAATCCCCCTTATGGATCTTCTCAAAACTTTCCACTTAAATCAAGTGGGTTGATAGTATTTTGTGCAATATTGGTAACATGATTATTGAATATTTATATTTTATAATTCTATATTTGCTAAAAAATTTCTCACATCCCCACCTTAATTTGATATAATAAATTTGGAGATCATCAAATGGTATCTAAATGGTTTAGGTAAAAGGATTTATCATTTTTATATCGGTTATCCCCCCAAAATGCACTTCCAAATATAATATTTTTATCAATTATAGTGGTATCCTGAGTCTATATGAGCATGATTTGATATACCCCCATTAACCTTAACTTCTTCAAATGTTCGTAAACCCCAGTCTTAATCCTCTTCAATGACTAGTTATACGTCCAAATAAAAGATCCTTAACTTTATAATTTAATAAATTAGTAAAAATTTAATATCCTTATTAATATTGATATTACACCACAAGCCTATAATTTCTAGATTTCTCACATACAAATTTAGGATCTTCAATAGTATTCTAGTCTCAAAATATTCTATATATCTTGAATGATCTAGTACTCCTACTACACATCACAAATACTTGGTTGAATATAATATCTCCTTCCACTTCAATAGATTCCATCATTGTC
Organism: Viscum album; assembly: GCA_963277665.1. NCBI lineage: Eukaryota > Viridiplantae > Streptophyta > Magnoliopsida > Santalales > Viscaceae > Viscum > Viscum album. The sequence continues at coordinate 1,775,240,148 of OY728133.1, read as the reverse complement.
TCCTTTTCTCTCTATGATATAGATTCTAATCAGGTACTCAAAACTCAATTACAATGTGTATGAAATTCCTCACACTCACAACATTCTTCAATATCCATCACATACCGGCATATTAATATATTGTAAAATTTATCATACTTAATTTCATTCATATATATAAAATCTATAATCTCTAATAGTCACAATATTCTTATTAAAACATCCTTGGTTATCAATCAAGGTTACACTTTTAATTCAATCAAATGATTGGATGTTTCTTATTTTAAATCCACCCAAAAATAATATTTTTTAAACTCGATTTAGATCACTTTCTATAGGTCCTCACACGTATTCGCCTCGTGGAACTTCATGATAATTGTTGTAGGATAAATCTCATATTTTTTTCATTGATGGATAATTAAAGTATTCATAGGATAAATCATCCATAGTATATTTCTAGCATATGATAAACATATTCAATAACATGAAATTTTGTTAATGACTAGTCCACATATGATAATTATTATATGTTTTCTCAAATATCTTATGGGATGGTCCGCATAAGTGAATTATCTTATGAGTTGGTCAATTTAAGATAAAATTCTTTCTCAAAATATCATCCTTTTCCCATCACCCAATAGACAAGTAACAACATGTCTAGGAATACCATATGGATTGATCACACATAAAACTCCAATCAAATGTTTCATTCACTCCTCTCTAAAGGTATGTTTAATCCATATTATCATGGATGACATGTGCTTCATGAAATATCTATACTAACTTATTATTCATGAAATTTATTCCATAATAACTTATTCTTCTAGGATGTTCCTCACTAATTGATTTACCATTAGCATTTTTCTTCATGTTGCATCCCCATGCTTTATTTAACAAAGACCATGATCATTACTTAACCATATGTTTCTCGAAGAATCATTATCACCAAACTGAAAACATGTCAAACCTATTCACAATAATTGAAATAACCATTTGTGAAAAACACCCCCACCCTTTTAACCTATTTAAAATTAAATTATTACTCAATATATTGTTGGATTAATTCCTTCATCTCCACGTCATCGAAAATTAATTGCAAAGATCAGTGTATGGGTCATATCATATCTTCTTATTCGAATCAATGTATTCCCATTCTACTATATTTTTTTTAAACATTATTGGAGGATGATACAACATGTTTGTCTTAAAAAAGAGCCTTTTATTATTATAATTTATGTCTATATGGGCATGCTCAGTGTAGAAAACAAGAAATTTATAATCAAGGTTTTCCATTCTATACATGTACTACCATTCATGTGATTTCATTCTAATTATGTCCTTATTTACTAAATAATGAATTTATATGAAATATTTTTTTAAAATAAACTTGTGAACAACACATATCTTCTATAAATCATCTTAATAGTTCTTGTAAAACTCATGTATCTCCACATTTTTATGTTTAAATAACAAAAACTCACCCATTAATAAGTACATTTAATACAATCACAATAAAGTGTTGTAAGTGTGATTATCATACCATAACCTTTATGTTTTTAAATCTATTCATATATTCTAGGTTTTTCTCCCTCCTCCTAAATTCCTCCCCCCAAATATACTAAATCTTTTCCTTCATCATGGAGACTTATATACAATAATACTCTATGATAATCTCTTATTAATCTTTTATTGTTTGAATAGCTCTAATTATTCTCCTTCAATTAACCGTATTTTGTAACCAATCATGTAAAATAATAAATAATAAAAAGATACCTATGTGTTCCTTAGAGATAACACTTATGTAGAGAGATTCCTTTCAACCTTAGCCATTATTTTCTTCCAATCATAGCATGGAAAGATTTTTAGATATTCTCTCAATTTTTAGTATAATCTTTTTTATTCCATTTATTGTTCCCCTAAACATATTATTTGTGTGGAATATATTTTTCCTCCTTATTTGGTCAAATCATTATGTTTATAGTTATGGACAACTTCTCATTGACCATCACTCGCACCCTCACAAGTCTTATATGTTGCACTGAGCATCCCACATGTGATTTATTTTCAATAACCTCACATCCTTTTATAGTTGATATAGTTCCATGTACTTTTAATGCATAAAAATTACATCTTAATAGATTAATATTCAATACATTGAATCAGGTAATAGAATCATAAAATAATTTTCCATATATGGAAGTGGGAATTCTTTTCATATTTTGTCTGTTAAAACAATTTTTTCACATTTTTTGTAAAAAAGTACAAAGTGAATCGTTTGAAAAATGAAAAGAATATTCTTTATAAATCATTTTTTAAAATTAAATAATGTCTAAAAATATATTTAAAAAATAAAAATATAATAAACAAACATTATTTATTTAATTTTTATAAAACATGGATATTGAAGAAACAATATGTCCCACTCAAGAGAGAAATAATGTCACTTTTCCAAAAAAATAATTATTTCAATATATTAAGTTCTAAAAAATTTGAAAATGAATGGAAAACATATAATATACATAAATAACCATCAGAGAAGAAAATTATTGGTATTATTAATAGATGTGTAATAAAATTTATTTATTGGAATCTTAATCATAATCAATCTTGATAATCAATGATATTGTAACATAAATCCCTTAACTCAAGTCCAAATTTCTTAAAAAGATATCTAATATCATGTATAAATAATTTAAATATATTATAATATTATACCGTACTCATGTACATACTTATAATATCATATATGAACAACTTAAACATATAAACACCCATTTATTAATAACACCTTATTAAAATCATCTTTTCATGCGCCAATATTTCATTTTTCATGAGAATTTTGTTTATGTTGTTGAAATACATATTATTTCATCATTTTTAAATCATATACAAAATGTTATTAATGAAATAAATATCATATATATTCATTATATATATATACATCCACTAAATGTATAAAGAGAAAAATGAATTACACTGCTCATGAAGATGGTAGGTTGTACATATGCATGAACGTTGTTTTCTCTTTTTAATGGATGGAAAGAAAGAAAGTTAAATATTAATTTTACTTCATAGAGTAATTATTATATCATATATATATCATATATATATACATTAAATATATCCTTATTTTATTCCATGTATATTATAAGTGAAAAATGAATCACATCACATCATGGAGGTGGTATTCCACATGTACGCCCAAGCAACGATATAATTTTTCAGTGAATTGGAAAATATAAAGGTATATATGAAATTTAAATTACTTACTAGTATATATTTCATAACTATAATATATAAATATCAAAACCATTATAATAAAAATCTAATAAATATGGTTATGGAAAATTAATTTTATCACTATGTGGAGGTTGTAGTTTACACATACACTTGACTTATATATTCACATACCATTTGATGGAAAAGAGAGAGAATAATGGAGGTAAAATAATCATAACAACATTTAAGTATATTTGGTATTATTAATTCATTTTCTTTAGATTAATATAATATATTTAGAGAATGTATAAGAATATATAAATTGAAATATTTCGGATAAGGTAGTTATATATTCTTTAGTAGGACTCTTTTAGATACTATATTACGGATCATTAAAATGATCCCTTAATATTAAAATAAGCTCTAATTCAAGTTTATTAAATTTTATAATATAATTTTGTATTTTTTTTTGATATAGTTGGATAAAAGTGGTGTATGTAAAAGAGATACTGAGTGTCCTTTTAATAGGGAGGGAAATGACACACTTGGAATTTTGCAAACGATTAAAATATAACAATGTCATAATCAATTTAAATGATTAAAATTGGAAATATAAAAATTCTTTGAATAATATGAGGCCTTAATATGGCCATAAAATAGGATTTAGGAAATTTTAATTTTAAATGTTACTCTTACCAGTTCATTTAATTCCCATCTGAAACTATTTTAACAATAATAGCAATAATGACTTTTTCAATCCTAGTAGGTTATAATTTTAATTATAATGTGTCAATTGGATCAAAAACTTTTAATGGATGAAATTTAAAATCATTTTTCATCATACATATCCTATTTAATTATTTTTTTGATTTATAAATATTTAAAAAATATATTATTTTTATTAAACTATTATTAATGTCATTTTTAGACTATTTATTTAATTTGACATTAAATACATAATGATGAAAAATAAATTAAAATATAATTTATTTTACCATGAAATAATGTTATAATTGACCATTAAATTCCTTTTAAACGTTAGTTAATTTAACGAAAATATTACTTTTTTTAAAATAATTTACATTGATTTTTTCTACTATTTACAAAATCATTATGTCAGCATTGTGTAATAATTTTACTCAATTATTCCATAAGAAAAAATAAAAATGAATAAAAAAATAAAAAATAAATTACTAAATTTAAAAATAAACTTTTATACTCATTTATAACATATTCTTATCATTATGTGAACAAAAAAAAGAAATTAAAAAAATAGAGTGACAATTTCCAATTGCAAGACATAAAATAATATAAATGTCATTATCAAGGACAAATAAAATAAAAATACCATATATTTAACTTTTGGATATCTATAGTTTCATTTATCCTATAAAATTATATAAATTCTATTCTTGGTTCTACTTTGAGAACTAATCTCTTTGTTATAACCCTATTTTAACCATTTTACAATTACTCTTGCTACAAAATATTTAACATGGTTACTATTCATAATGACCAAATATAAAAGGGACCTATTTAAAAATTTTAAACTGTTGATTAAAAATATGGTCTAAATTATTTAAAATAAATTCCTTAGATTTGGAAAAATTAATTTTAATACGAAAGTGTAAAACAAAATGTAAAGTACACTATAGAAAAAATGTGTTTTAAAGAATAGAAATTCACCTTATCAGAATCAATAAAATTGGTGGTTAAAATGAAACTAATTAAATTTTTAAAAATTTAATTTTTCATATTTCAATGAAGAAAAAATATAATGGTACTTTTAAAATAAATGATTTCATGAAATGAAATGATAGTATTTTAAAAATCGGTATTTTCACTGTTTACTAAAAATTCAATTATTCGAGAAAAATCCCAAAATATCACCATAAATTATTTTTGGTACAATGATTTCAAAAATTATGATAACTTTATAAAATATAATTTTTAAAAGTTCCAAAATAATAAAAATCATTTGATTCACAAAATGAGATAAACCCACTTTTGAAGAAAATATGTTTTTGAAACATAAAATGACTTCACTAAGAATGAGTTCTTATTTATAAGTGGTAATAAATAAATTAGTATGAAGTATGAACACTATAAATTTATTTAATAATGAATTTAATTATTTTCATATCATACAATTCAATGACTATGTTATAATGGTCATATAATAATATCTTTTTATATTATATCACAACTCACTTAATGTGAAGTGTTGCGTGATAAGAAAACTGTCAAGATTAATATTCTTTTTAATAAACTATTTTGGGAATTATATTCAATGACCTAGCACCCCTATCTTTAACTACCCTCTTCTCGATGACTATCACCCATTCCCTTAAAGTTTTTATTCTCTCTTTTCTTGTGCATCTCTTCTTCCTTAACATTGATTTGTCAAGCCAATAACCCTTGGGTCTTCGGTAAGATATTGATATAAATTAATCCCCATCCTGATTTTTTGTAATGATTGGTTAATTTAATAGATTTTAGGTTTTTATGTTTATTTGGATTTATGGTTTGTTAAAATCTTCTAATTTTTATATCTTTAATTCAATCCATGAATTTGATGAAATTAATTGATTAATTTTTTTTAGTTGGGTTTTCAGAGTTTTGGAAACATGTTCACTTCAATAATTATTTGAATCTCCATATTGATATATTTTTTTATAATTTAAAATTTCTTTATTTTGGTATTTAATTTTGTTTCAATTTCAAATTACATATTACATTGAGTAACCTTTTTTTATTATTTTATGTACATGTATTATATAATTTTAAAATGAAAATATTCATTTATTTTATAAATATTTTAAAAGATATATATATTATGATTAATTAAAGTATTTTAAGTTCAATATATATGTATATATATGAATTATAATTTTATTCATTTGAATTATTTCTATTTCAAACATAAAAAAATTATTTGATAATTTTATAAAAACATTTTTCTTTATGCATATATTTATTCATAATAAATCATATTAATTATAGTTTATTTAAATTATATAAAAATTTATACTGATTTTTTCTATATTGTCTCAAATGGAAATTTTAGTATATATATATTCAAAAAAAATTGTAATAAATTATAGTGGAGTGATGAAATTTCATGTTGAAATAGTTATATAAGAGTTGTTTTTGGTTATTTGTGATAACTATTATAATCATAAAAAATTTCCCTATAATTATTTAATATTTATGATAATAACTATACATGAATTTCATGATAATTACAAAATTATTTTTGTAACATTTCCTTAATATTAATATTTAATCTTTTTATGTTTTAATTATTTTTTATATAGATACAAATATATACAAGAGATGGGTTGATCTACAGAATATTTTTTCTCTTAATTATTTTAAAGGATGAAACAATTCGATATTTCACCTGTGGATTCCAATGAGACTTTATTAGTTTTCTATGTATAAAATTTGTAAATAGATATCTCATAAAACAATATTTTATTAGGGAACATCCATTTCTAAATTGGTTTTTGAAAATGTATAAGACATTGTCACAGTATTAGGAAGAGCTTATTCCCAAACATAAATCAAATTATATTAAAATGTATATTGATCCGGTTATATCTGATCTGATAAATGTAATGATAAATTGCATGATATACCTTATTCATCCAAAAAACAGTAACATCTATAATGATGATTTTTAGGCAGTAATCTACCTTGAATGGAATAAAAATGATTTCCACCAAGTGACGGCTTGGTAGAGGGAGTACCATTGCTCGTGATCATGGGGATTTTGATTCGAATGAATGTGTGTTTGTTTGTGTGAACATAAATGATTATGAAAATCTTAATTAAATGAAATATTTCAACTATTTGTATGATAATACTCATCTTGGGTTATATTTATTTTTGAATTCATTTTCATCTATTTAATTTAATATTTTAAGACAAATTTATCTTCATTTCATGTTCTTCTAGCCTATTTTTATACACATGTGAATTCTAAGGATAATATTGGGAAAGTCTATTTGGTGGGATTTCTATATGGTATTATCACTCACCCTATACATATGCACTTTGAGCTATATAAAGATGTTGTTTTTGTGATACATGTATTGGACCAATTTCTCATATCACTAGTGAGGATCCTTGAGGTTGTTGTATAGGTTGGTGGAGGTAGAGTATGGAGTGTTTGTGTCTTGGCCTGGAGTGGTGCCACCTTTGTTCCAAAGTCATTTACTTAATTATAGTTTTAGTTTTATATATTACAATGACCTAATATTAATCTGACATTAGTTATTTTTTTTTATCATTTTTAGGGTATATATTATTATTTAATATATTTTTCTTGAATACATCATTAAAAAATTGTACTTGGTTTTAATTGATCATTATTATCATGTAATGGCCTTTTTAGTGCATTTTTATGATAAAATTAACACTCCTTATGTTTTATGTCTAAAAATAAAGAATTTATTTTCATAAATAGGTGTTTGAGGAATGTCACCTAAGATTAGTATAACTATCTACCGATTAGAGACTATGGGTTGGGTAAAGGATGTTATAAATGGTATCAGTTTAGTTGGTCCTTCAAAGAAAATGTTATCAAGAAGATATGCTATGATAATACATGAAATTTGTACAATGAATATATGTATCAAACCTTTTTATATTGAAATTCATGTTAATGGGGATGGATTGTTACTAAAGTGTTTTTAAGAACATCTTTATGATATGTAAACTCATCATCATGGGTTTAGTTGAAAAGTGGTATGTATCATGTATTATAGATCAGACATCCCACTTAGACTATATGTTTTCATTGTCATTTGATTTTGGAATTTTAACATTGTGATTTTTTTGGGGAAAATATAATATTACAATGATAATAAAATTTTAAGAATTGAATTACTATTTAATATTGAATATTTTTATAATTAAAATGCCACACTTAATGAGAACAAGTAACTAGTGAGATGAAGAAGCTAATAAATTTTTTTCAACTAAACCATAGTTTAACCAATATTAGGTTCAATTTATTGTAAAAATCCATTTTGTATATTAACAATGGACCTAAGATTGAGGAACCTAATTATCTAAATCACTCAATATAATTTCTAAAGAAGAATCCATTGAATATTCATAGTGAATCAATACCAAAAATTATAAAAGTATGTATAAACATGATGAACATGTTTATTCTACTTCTTGGGGACTCTTAATAAAATAATGCTCAAACTATAAAAATTTATTCTGGAGGACATGGTGCTAGCATGGTGTAACATAGTTATTCAAGATAATTTTTACTGATACCTTGCATGTAAAGAATTAGTGGAACTATTTAATAAATAATTCATTCCATATTCCTTTAAAATATTTAAGAAAAAATCATTTTTCTACTTGAATAAAGAATTATTTCAGTGAAATTATATTCTATAAGATTTACTCAATTTGTTCACTTTGTATTTGAGATATCTGCGAGCAAGGGAGTGAAATCTAAAATAATTGAGGTAGTCCACTAACCCAAGATTCACTCAATGGTAGTAATGATATATATTACATAATATAAAAAAAGTGAGTAAGGTTTTGGTTGGAGAAAGACACATTTTAGGGAATCATAAGATAGGGGACACTATTTTCCTCAAGTGTTGGTGGGAGATTAATTATGAGTAATAAATGAAAGTGGGAGGGTTACTATCAGGGTAGAAAGGAAACATAAAATTATTCCATGGGATCTGTTTGTTATTTACCCTTTCAAAGAAATGAACTTCTTTATTTACATTATTTATTGCTTGTTCCTAGAAATAAGGAATTTACTACACAACTAATGATTTTTCACCGCATTAGTATAAAAGGTAATCTAAAAAATAATTTTAAAAAATAATAGTGGTTAGATGGTTGAACTATTTTGACCCAGGCCAAATATTTGTATACTCATATTGAATAATCTCACCCAATTAGTTCTTGTCCACAATCTCAGGTGAACTAGGACAACTCCAAGAACACATTTGTTTCCTATTTAACACCTCAAAAAGGATTAATGTTATATCCAATAGAAGTTTATTGATAGTTAAGTGGATTAGATAATGCTCCCAAGACTAAACAATCTGGTCCCTCCACAGTTTGAGGTACCATCTTCCTAAACTCGATTCTTTTTCATGTATTGTTTAATATTTTCACATAACATTTTTTACTTCTTCTTATTTGTTTAAACAATTAGGATTACATGTGGAAATGATTCCTTAAAAATGAGTATCAAGAAACTCATAAAAAATGAAGCACGCATTATTCATTTAAATTTATAAAATGTAGTTTCATTGGGATGGAATTGTCTTAGAGATGGATGTTTTGATCTAATTTTTAAAGTGGATTAGATGGTGGAATTTGATGCCAGTATTGGCTGCTATGCTCAAAAATTATCATTCACATACCAATATAGATGTATTTATGTATTCAATGGGGGGTTTGGAAATAAATGTAGGTCGAGTGGGACATTTAGATTATATGGATGAAACCATATCTGGTTAGCTGTTACTAATGACCCAATGTGATATGGATGAGACTAGAAATCAGATTCATCCCAAAAAAGTTGTAAAATACTCATTTGTCTTTTCAAATCAATTCTATTGGTCACCTCTAAAATTGGAAATCAAATTATCTATAGATCATATCCTATGTAAAATAGTTATTTCTCTCTTTTAATGTAAATGGAGTAATCTACTAGAAGGGATTAATGTTCAAATTAGTGGTTTTGGAGAAAAAAGGATGTATGAAACCTAGTATATCACCTTCAATTGTACTATTTTTACTCATACAAAAGGAACATTACACACTCTGTTTATTTTTTTGATATCATAAATTGAATAGTGTTACGATGTAATATTGGTTGTTTATTCCTCACATAAATGATAATTTTGTTTAAATTAATGGGGACAAGTGTTTATCAATAATTAATCAACAGTTAGGACATCATCATCTCATATTGATAAAAGATAATGTTTTGAAGATATTATTCATGATTCATTATTGCCATTATGAATATGTCATGATTCCATTTGTCCTAACAAATTCACCATCGTGTATTCAAGAAAATGGTGAATCATATCATACACAAGTACAATAATTCTTTTTTCATGGTATTTATGGGTTATTTTTTGGTTTATTCTCTAAGTGAGAATGATCACTCCGGTCACATCATAATTTGTCTTAGCATATTGTGTTATCACTATTTATATGAATTTTTCTCTAATTGATACTTCAAGAAAAAAATAAATCTATTTCATATGTAATTTCCTTTATAATGATGGAATATCAATTAAAAATGGGAAGATAGACCAAATAATCACTTGTAAACCACTAAATAATGTCTTCTAAATACACAGTTTTTGGGGATTATCATGATATTATCGATTATTTGTCTGGTATTTATCATGAATTTCTAATCTAATGACTTTTATGATGAGAAAGTTTATTTCATTCACATTGAAATATTACTATCAAAGTTTCATCCTATATAATAAAGATCATTTCTCATTTTCACAAATCGTAATTCTTATAGATCCTTGTCAAGGATATGTGGTATATTGTGATGTTTCTGGAACTGGTCTCAGTTGTGTTCTCACACAAGGAGGTCATGTTGTGGAATATGGTTCAGGGTAGTTGTGAATTCATGAGAAGAATTATCCTATTCATGATCTAAAACTTTCTATTGGGTTCCATGATTTATTAACATGTAACTCTTTAAAATTGGAGAAAATTTTACAAACATCACTACCCATAATATTTTGGAATTTATGATTTCTCAATAAGACTTGAACATGTTGGTAAATGTATTGGCCATAGTGGAAGCACCTTACTGAGAATTAAATTTTAAAATTTCTTTTAATTTTAAGTTACCTAAATCTTAATTAGGGTGTCTTGCATGTTAAATATATAATTACTTTATTCAGATTATAATAAATTATGACATCATTTCAGTATCCTCTCTTTGATGACATTTTTTTCTTTAAAATCCTTTTTAGATCATATTCATTTTACTATAAGAGTTAAATATTAGAATACCTCTTGGGTTTTCCAACATGTTCTCATTTTTTATATGATTAATTCCATTTTATTTTTTAGATGGTAGAATAATATTTCACAGTTAGTGCATTCCTTGTACATTAATTTTCTAGTTTTGGTGGTTCGAGTTGTTCGGAGGAGGTTTTGAAAGTTTATATTGGAGACTATAGGTGTATTAGAGATTTTGTAGAAAGTTTACATCATGTATTAATTAAATAATGAATTATTTCATTATATGGATAAAGATCTAATTTTTGAATGAAATATTATTTTACATGCCATCAAAGTTTCAATCGATGTGAAATCAATGGAATTCCAGGTTTTATGTTCTTTCTCAGTCTAATTCATTATCATTCATCCATAATCCTTCTCACTCTCATTCATGAAAATCTCTAGGTTCCCTGAAGCGACCTTCAAGATCACTTCCCCCTCATTTGATCTACTGGATTCGGAAATTTTTTTTGGAGATCCATAGTGAGTGATTCTACTTTTCCAAAGGGTTTTATCTTGTTCATTTATTGGGGGTTGACTATAGTGATGTTCTTTTTAGGGGGTGTGTTTGGGGGAATTTTGATGATATTTGTGTGTGGTGTTGGTTTTTCCATGGTTTCATGTGTTCTAGTTGTGGTTTGAAATCATTTCATCTTCACCCTACAATATGTAGTGAGTCAGAAAAGTTTTTTGATGATGGGAATCATTGGTTTATCACTTTTGTGAATCATGGTGGAGGGGTTACATATTTTTATCTATGAGGGGTGGTTATCTATGATTAATTAATGATAAATGAATTGGATAATTTAAATTTAATTGAAAAGGTGTAATGTATTTCATAATTTGATTGTTTTTCTATATTTTTTATATTATTAATTATAAGGGATAAACGACCCAATGAGAATCATGGTCATTGCGGGTCATTTCTTATTTAGTAGATTTTGTGATACAAAACCCTTTTTCTAGGTTATTTTTATATCACCCAAAATGAAGAACTGTTTAACATCAAATATATGGCTAAGAAAATTGTCACCCTAGTATTATGTATTGTGTGATAACACCCCTAAAAATAAAAAACGGAAATTGATAAATCCATATTGATACTATTGAAATGATATTTGATGTTTTTTAATGTGTTGTTGTGTGTATCTGGTGGTGGGATAAAATGTGGCTATTGTGATTTTTGTGGTATGTTGTGTATTTATATGATGTGTGGATTGTGGTGGAAAGGAGTTAATGGGTGTTTATTTTTGTGGGGTGGCAGAGAGAAAGTTGTTTAGGGGATGTTGTGATACCATTGATGTGTGGTTATGTATAAACAGAGGTAAGAAATATGGTTATTTTGGAGGATTTTGATCATCTTGTGAGGTGTGGTCACCCTTGTGGGGTAGTGGGTTGATGGTTTGTTTGGTGTGTGTTGATATTCTTATGACATGTGGCTGGGATGTGTTAATTTCTTAGTGAGTAATGGAATTTGAAATGATAAGAATGAAAGTCTAATGACTAGTGCTTGGTTTGTTTTTTGGAATGTGAAAGAACAAAGAATGAATAATAATAGGATGAATAATTAGATGTGCCTAATGAAAAGTGTTGTGTGGTTTAATGATTGTTTTATGGTTTTATGATTTTAGTGGTGGCATTGAATGTGGTGTAGGTTGTGAGATCGGGTGGTGATGTTTTGAGTTGTTTAGTGATTGTTGTGATACCATAGGTTTGGAATGTTTGTGTGTATGAATTATATATATATATACCATGTATATTATTATGATTTTCTATATCCACCCAACCCTTTTCGAGAACCTTATGAATACAACCAAATGTTTTTGGAGTGTTTCCCCAATATCTCGATGGGGAGGCTAGAGGGATGACTACCTTATCTCCTGTTCTCCCCCTTTCAAGCGATGAAGACATGCACAAGCTATGATGGACAAAATTCAAATGTTTCACTGGTGATATGTGATTCTTAGTAGTATATGGGGTGCTATTGTGGGGGTTTTTCAATGCAGGAGGAGGACCTGAGGTGGATTTCAAACATGTTCATGATACCCTTCAACACTGGTTATGTGATGGAAGGAATCACATGGAATGCATGTAGGTAGGTGTATTTGGGAGATATGTGATATGATGATTAGTGGAACACGGGTTGCTTTCCATGATCTGATATATGAAATAGGTGGTAGAGCTAGGACGTACATTGTTAGGGTGTGAGAGAGACATATTAGTAGGAAATAATTTTAAGATACCCTTTTTGTATATGATTCTTATTATGTTATCATAATTAGATTGTGTTCTTTGGTTAGCATGACTTGGTGAGGGTGGGAAGTATAGTCATCATGTTTAGGTGTTTTTGGTTCTTTTTTTTCATGGGTGCAATATTATAGTTCTTTAACATGTGCATGATAGACATTGGTTTTCCTAATGAGTATAATTGTATGCTTTTCCTTTGTATATAAACTAAATTTTAGGTTTTCATGAGGACTGCGTGGAAGATTCCAAAAATTACTAGCTTTGAACATTGGATAGATTTTGTTTTGCAGATAATTTTTTATTTTGTTTATATACTTTGGGATGATTTTTTCTTTATTATTTTTATTTACACATGAATTATTGGATGGTTTTCATTTTTTTATATTATGTCATGGCGTTTCTTGTGTAAGATTAATCATATTTTATTATGTCAGGGTGTTTCTTGTGTACTATTATTCTAATCAACCAATCCTATATTATTGTAGAGTGTAATTCATTTAATTTCATATGTATTTTATACACTCATTGAATGTTTCTAACCCTAGGCCTACTAGAGATGGGATTTGATGGGTCATTAACTAACTCCTCTCATTCAATTTTCATTGGTGGTAGGGGGTCATGATAGAGTGGTATATAAGGTGATGGTTGAGAGATGGGGTGGATTTTGGAGATAGTAATATTGAATATTGTATTGGTAGGTACGGATATGTTCTAGTCAACCTTGGGGAATGACTTAATAATTGGATACTGGCTAGAACATGGGATTTTAGGGCCCCCTGTGATCCAGTGCACAAACTCTATGCTTATTGAGAGACAATGTGATGTGGACTTGTTTGAAGGTTAGAGACCTCGGAGAGGAACATGTATCTTAATTAATTTTGTTCTTATTTCATAAGGGTTGTCATGTGATGTTTAAAGTGAATATAGTGAATTGAAATGAAACTAAAAAACCATATTACCAAGCCTAGGAATTTATTATTTTGTTTTCAGTAATGGATCTTGTTCATATTCTTCATGTGGATTAAGAAGATTAGGTTCAGTATGCTAATTTTTCTAATCTATATAGGTTTTATTGATCATTGTATGGTGACATATGGTGGATAACGTTTCAAACATTCCAGAAGATTTATTTGGAGAAGTTAGAGGAAAGTGTTACAATTGTAGTGACAGCGAGTTTGTTGGAGGAGATCAATATCTCCTTTAGTTTGAAACTAGCCTAGATAGAGTACTTGGTCCCCTTGAAAATTGGTCATATGTGGTTAGATACATGTTATTGGTGGAAACTATATTTGGGATCATAATTAAGAGAATGTTTCATGGGTTAAATTTCAAAAATGATTCCGAGGGTAAATCCTGTCATCGACAAAGATGGTAGTGAAGAGGTAATAGCTTCTTTCTCTTTAGTAGGTGGTTTGTCAGTAATGGAGTTGGGGATCAACATCAATCACCTTATAATTTTTTCACAAATACTTCTCTAGATGATGAGTCCCATGTGAGAATTCTTGAGGAGGAACTCCATCATTTGATCCAGTATGGTTTGACTACATTATTATTGGTGATGTTTCTAGAGTATCAGGAGAAGAAACAGGAGACTAAGTGGATGAACATGCAAGAAAGATTAATATGGTAGGGGATCCATTAGGGTTCCATGAAGAGAATATTTTTTAGTGTTATGTCCCATGTACTTTAACATTCAAGGTTTCAACTAGACATGGTTCGGTATTAGCATCTTACTTTGTAGCATATTGGGGAAATTGGGTTAGTTTGTCTTTTATGTGGTGGTTATAGTGATAACCAGGATTTCTCCCCATCAGTTCCTAAGGATCATCTTGTTAGAGGTGGTTTGTTTTACTGTTATTTTCATCAATAGTTTTAATTATTCTTTTTCAGCATCTTGGGACGTGTGAATATTCTCCGTATATGGCATAGGTGATAGGCATAGTGTGACCTTAGGGTGTTCATCATGATCATGGACTGAGTATCGAGTGTGATCATGGATATGTCTATCAGAGAGAGATATAGGAGTTGGTCAAGGCTAGTATCATTTATTATATGTAGAAGATCATGAGGGGCCATTAGTCATTTAAGTTATGCTCTATTGGTCATGTGCCTTTGGTTGATCTTCTTTCTTGATGTGTAGTTGTTCTTCTGATATTTTCTTATGTAATGTGGCATTCTAAACATCAATAATATGAATAAGGGTACTCCTAATCCTTAATTAGGACATGTTATTCTTGGACATGTTTAGAATCGTATAGGTGAGTCAGTTCCGCCCAAATCAGATAATATCTTGACATGGGGAAGGTAATTACTTTATTTCTGTTCATGGTGATTTTTTTTTGATGTTGGGTCTTGTTGCATTCTGAGATTTACTATTTTTTTGTTATATGATATGTGATAAAATTCATGACATATAAAAACAGGAGGACTTGATTCCTAACTGAGACACATTAACATTGATACAATTAAAACTATACCGGAAAGAAACTAACATGTATATAAAATTTTATCTTGACATGGAGGATGTAATACCTTTATCTGTATGTACAGTGTGTGGTATGTTGGATGTGATGGTTTTTGTGTTTTTGTTCTATGTATGTTGAATAGTTGTGCTGATGTGGATGTGTAGTGATGATGTAGTGTGAGGTTTTTTTGTCAATTTTCTTTTTCATGTTTGGCAAGTGGTTGAATTTGAGATATGAATTGATCCTTGATAGTTATCTCAATGAGTAGTTGTTCGAACCACCTTCCTTCTATGTTTGGTTTTGATTATTAAGGGGAATAATCATTTGATATGTGTCTTATGTAATTTTATGTTCTTCCTTAGTCCATTAAATTTCATTTTCACTATTTGGAGGTGTTTTGGGGAGGTTCCAGGAGTTTCTAGTGGACCATGGACTTGTAGTAGAGCCACTAAAATAATTTCATGTCGTGTAAGTGGAAAACACGATGTGTAATGGTGGTTCAAAACATGTGTGGCATGTGGGTACATAGATTATTTATGGATAAGGGGGAATCTGTGAGATGGATTACATGTTGGGTAATTGTAATTCCTAGTGTGTATTAATTAAAGACTGAGGTGATATGTTTTTTGATGAAAGATGGAATTATTTTAATTCCCATACAATATAGGCTTAGAAAATCTTACAAAATCTGAAACTAGAAGGATTCAAATTTTTAATTCATTCATAGCCCCATTTTCTTTGATATGGCCATACCTCTTCTCTCTCTCTTTCCAAACAAGCCCTAAGTTTCTCAAGGATAAATTCAAACCCTCTTCCCCCTTCTTTGATCCTTTGGATCTGATGATTGTTGGTCATTGATCTACTGTGAGTGCCTCATCTTATTTCAATGAATTTCTTCTGTTCCTTTCTTGGGGATTCTATATACTGATGTTATTTTGGTTTGGGGTGTGTTTGGGGAAGTTTTTCGATGATCTTTAGGAGCGGTGTAGGTTGGTATGTGTTTTATTATGGTGTAGTTGTGGTTTGTAGGTGTTTCTTCTTCCCCCTGTAGAGCATAGCAAGTAGGAAAAGCTCTTCAAGGATGAGAACCCTTCATTTTTTTTCACCTTACGAGAGGGGTTTCTTATGTTTAACTATGAATTATATTTTTTCTAGTTGAATTAAAGATAAATTAATTGATTAATTTAAATTTAATTGGAAAATTGGGAATAATTCACACACTTTGATTCTTGTGTCTGATTCCTCAATACAAAAGTATAAAACTATCATAATACTACTGAAACAATTTTAATCTTCATCTTCCTCAGTATAGAAATCAAAATACAATGTTACTATTTTGATGATCCAACCTAATATGATAATCCATTTAATATGATCATATCACATACTTTCATCTTTTGTTTGGAATACATACTCAATTAAGCCTGATCTGGAATCAAATTCATTCTATAAATGAAGATATTTTCTCTCCTCTATTATGAACAATGGATGTCATAGAATACAAAAAGTATTCTTCTTCTTTTATAAACATTCCAAAATGAAATATGATGGATTATAAACATTTTTCCCACTTTTAAAAAATTCTAGAATCTTCAATCTTCCGTAAATATCATATCATTCGTTGACTTTGTTAGTGCCTTTAATTTTCCATAAATTTTTCCTCTCTATTTTAATTCTTCAATGCTTCATTTTTAATAAAAATATTTATCTAAATCTGATTCCTAATTCTGATTTCCAAAAATTATTTATTTATTATGATAATGAAAATTGGTAACTCTGATTTTCTTGATGCACTTGCAAACAAATCAGAACTGAAGAAATCTCATTACATTTATATACATCATTGGAAAGACTAATCTTCCCATTCTTATTTCCTCATTACAATAAAGATAGTATATTCTTAAATTCGTTACTTTGTATAAATTCTAAAAAAATTAAAAAATATGACTTCCCATTAAAATTATTTGTACCAACTAATAAAAAATCCAAACAAATTAATAGATCTTCAAGAAAACTTCTTATCCCCAAACACATTCAAAAAGTGTTCAAAAAAGAATCATCTTCCTCTTTTTTTTCTCTTGACCCACTTATTAGAGATATTAAATACATTCATTATCACTTGACTCAATCGAAAAAACCCTCTTTCTAAGAAATTTTTGACTCTATTAGTGATTGACATTATTTTTAAAAAAATTATTATTTATTTGTCCCACCATATCCTAAGTCAATTATTTACAAAAATAGTTCGGCATCAGCAAAAAAAATACAAAACTTTCCCAGATATCCTAAGGATACCAAAAAAATTAATGACTAATCCATGTTAGAGTAACTCTGATTATAGATGGAATAGTAATTTTGATGGAACAAAATTAGGAGTAACATTTTTCTTCCATTGAATATGATACTACAAGTTATCCTAATTTTAAACAACTCTAAATATGGTGACCTCATACTGATGAACATGACGCATGACTATTTTTCCTTCATTAAAATTTTTTCTTCCACAAACTCTTTCTTGTACCATGAATTATGCATGACATTGAGAAATTAAGTATTAGATTCAATGTCACCTGACATATAATAGATAGTATTTTAACTTCCCATTTTTTAGAAACATATTTCATTAAAACCCTTGATACATTTAAAAGAGATGGTACTCCCCCTTTATTTCATTAAGCTTGCATCACATGTTTTATGTACTTATGATTTTTTTAATTAGAAATTTGTAATGAATCATCAAATTTTCCTCAAATCCATCAAGACTCTAAATAAGCACCTCAATACGATGTTCCTTTCATTCCGAACCCTAGTTGAGTCTAATGAACCTTTTTTTCAAAAAAACATCTTCCTATTCTGATTGAGATTATTTAGTTGTTTGAATCCAATTTCTTGAATAAGATGGTTAGTTTGATCATCCTCTTTTATAAGGTGTGGTGATTTATATTCTTCTTTAACCTTTCCTTGAAAAAAAATACAACACACAAATATCATAATCATTCTTATCATCTTAGTCCTAACAATCTACCCTTTTGTATTTTTTTTGTCAAACAATATGCATAAATCACTGAACATTGTAAAATCAGTAAAACTATTACTTATCGTAAAATCTAATCCAATTTATGCTAACACATTGTAGGAAATAAAATCATTGACAGCATAAACATGTTTTACAAAAGTAGTGACTCATAAAACCCTCACTATATTTTCTTCACAAATTTCTTCAACTCTTTCTTTTTTTCTTCCAAACTCCTATAACAAAAGTTATGTTCACTAAAACAATTCCAAATAAAGTTGGAATAGTTCACATGCTTACATGATGAATTCATAGCATACACACAAATCCCCCATTATTCATACATCTGTAAGGTTATATTTATGAATCAATTCTCCCACTTGACAACACTTTCCAAAAATAGTATGAGAGGGGGTGGAAAACATATACATCAACCTTGACGAGATTGGGATCGAACACCCATGTTCAACCTCATTTTAGAAAAAAATATTTTGGTAAAGGTTTTGTGAAAATTTCAACAACGTTTTTTGATGTAGAAACATAATCTGGCTTCGACGCATTCTTCTCCAAATTCTCTTTGATGAAACGATATTTTATATCAATACATTTTGAATGCTTATTATTTACCAGATTTCTCATAAGGGTGATTTCTCTTTTATTATCAAAACCTAAGGGTAAGGGTAACATTATATATAAAATTAAGTCTTCTAATTGAGTATCCATCCATATAAGTTGGGTATAATCTTGAGTGGTATCAACATAAATAGATGCATCCATGTAAAGATTTAAGGAATTTTGTTTATATATAATCCAACTAACAGAACTCATTCCTAGAAAGAGAACTCCACAAGATGTGGATGTTATTTCATCTATATTTCTTACGCAACCAACATTTGAAAACCCAAACAATACAATACTTTCTGAGTCGTCATAATTGAATCTGAAATTTTTTGTTCCTTTAATATAATTAAGAATTCTTTTCCCATCTAAAATATGTGATTATTTTAGTTCACTCTAAAATATTTCACATAATGTAATAACATAAACAATGTCGGGTATTGAGGCAGTCAAATAAAAAAATCTCCCTATCATATTTATAAACACCTTCTAATCAACTTCATTTCCAAATCAATCTTTAGACAACATAGTTCCCAAAGAAATCAGTGTGGAAACTTATTTCAATTTTTTGATTCTGATCTTCTAAATAATTTCTATAGCGTACTTTTCTTGGAAAAGAAAAACATGTATCTTATTATATAAGATTTATAACCTGTGAAATAATATCATTTCTCTCGACATGTACATTTCAAACAAAATTTTGAATTCATCACCAAATATTTCACAAGATCATTCACCATTCCAATCAAGCATAATTGCATCAAGATAAACAATTATGATAAAATAAAACTCTTAGCTACCCTTTATGTAAATATTGTAATCAACTCTTCCTTTCATGAAACTCATCTTCCCTAATCAAGTTTCTGATTTTGAATACCATTCCATCCAAGCTTGTTTTATCTCATTCATGGATTTCTTCAACTTACAAGCATAAGATTATTCTTTCCAAAAAAATTAAACCATGTGGTTGTTCAATGTAAAATTACTCATCAATATCCCCATTAAAAAATAGATACTTAATATACATTTGGAATATTTTTTACCTTCATTGTGCAAAAATACCAGGAAAAAATCAAATTGTTTCTAAAAATTCCACTGAAAAAAATGTTTCAACAATGTCAATTCCTTCTATCTATGAGTATCATTTTTATAGTAATATTTATTTGTTACTTATCACTTTACCGTCATCATTCATTTTATTCCCAAAAACTCATTTTATTCTAATAATGTTTTTTATCTGGATTGGGAATGGGTTCCCAAGTATCATTCTTCTCTATTTGACATGTATTCTTATTAATAGCGAGAACCCATTTTGGATTCTCCAAAGAATCATTCATATCTTTCATTTCAAATTCTGATTAAAAGGATGTACGTCTAATAATTTTTGAAGTTATTTTTGTTTGATACTTTTGATGTTGGCCACTAATATTGTTTTGAGTGTCCACTGGCTTCCTCAGTATTCAAAGAGATTTTGGAATTTCTTCCTCTTCATTTTAAATAGTTGAGTACAATTTTTCTTCTTTAGTAGGATTATTATTGTCATTATTCTAATCAAAATTGTTTACAAAACATTCCTTATCCACCTCAAATTCCTTATCATAATAATTCTATTTATCTTCCTCGAATTTTCCAAAACAATTCACATAAACCAAATCAAAAAAATAATCTTTTATTTTTTTAATAATTAATATCCTCTTCCATGTAGATAATATTTATGAAAATGGACTATAAAAACATTGGTTTTTAATATACATGGTAGTTCTCATTTATTACCTCTAAAAGTAATTATAATGGACATGTCCAAGAAACATGGTTCTCCCCATTACCACAGTACTTCTATTCATTATTTAAAAAATTCCCTTTTGTTGAGTGGTGTATGGTGAAATAAACTCATTACAAATTCCATGCTTCTCAATATATATTTCAAATTGTTAATTTTTTTACTCACTACCTATTTTAGTTCTCAAATTCTTCACTGAATACTCACATTAATTCTCCTCTTTCCTTCGGAAACTTTTAAACATCTTCATATAATCTTAGTTTTGTTTTATATACAGAACACATGTTATGAAAATAACATTAATGATGAAAGTGATGAAGTAATTATATCTATTATTTTATGTTTTTTTTATTGGATCACATATATCTAAATGAATAAGATCTAGGGGTCATTTTGAAGTAATCTCAATGTTCTTATGCACTATGTTTTGATTTTTCATTTCTAAAAAATAGTGCAACACCGATACCATCTGCATGAAATATCTGGAATACAATGGATGTTGGTTCTCTTATATGACATGGTCATGTTTCTTTGAAACATGTGTGATATCAATTTATGCCACAAATGATTCACTCTAAACATTCCCAAATAACATGTTTTTGTTATTTAACCATCATGGAAGAAGTTTCCTTTTGTATGCTGGCCTCTTGTAATTATCTTTCAATCTTACTCACTTTTCACAAGAAATCTATTTTTCCTGAAGTTATATTTTTTACCCTCATCAAAACGATATGAAACACTATATCTGTTGTGTTTCAGCCCAGAAATAATAAAATCCATTTCATATTTCAAATCTTTGTTCCCAATGATGGTTAATCCAACACATTTAATTCTCATTGAATCATCATTTTAGAATGGCACTATTCCTTATTTGAAGTCTATTATATTTTTCAACAATTTTATGTCTCTTATAATTTGATTAGAAAACCCACTGTCAAGAATCCACGGTTATTCTTCTTATGTAGATTTCATATAATTTTAACAAATAAGGTCATTTTCCTTCCAATTATCTTTCTTTACATCCATCTTCTATGAATCATGAAAAACATATTTTATTATGATAAAATAACAATACATATTTTAGAAAGATTAATTGGTTGTTAAAATATTTCTGAAATTATTTCCAATTTTTTGAATCTATTTTTAACATTCACAAAATACTTCTTATGTTTCTTCTAAATATATTTCTCATACTTCATCTCTTGAGGGGATTTACTCCCCTTAAAACAAGTCCTTTTTTAGATTGTGGAATAATTGTAATTTTTTATTTAAATTAGGAATATTTGTGTTTCTGAATCACTCACAGTACCAAGAGTATCCATTGAAAGAGTATATTCCTCTGAAACATTCATGTTTACTAGATCTATGAACATGTTTCTCAGAAATATTCTTATCAGAACATTTTTGACAACAAAATGTTCTGTTTGAAGGGTTAATCATCTTTCCACCTTGCATTTCTTTTCATCTGAATTAGAATAATATGTAATAGAAAATTTTCCAAACATAGATTATTTAGAAATATTTTTTGACTCATGTTTTTTAAAAACAGATGACTTTTAAAACTTGTAAAATTTTCCCACATATATAACTTTCCTAGTGTTCTTCTTGTCCTAAACAATTTCAACATTCATTTAAATATTTTAAGGTGAATTTTTATGATCTTTATTAGGTTTATCATTATGATAACATTAACTAAGTTTGTATATATTATTTTTAAAACATTTAACAATCTATTAAGCTTTAGATTGTTTTTGTTGAACATCATCAAACTACTAGTCATTTACATTAATTTTTACTTGTATAAACTAATTATATTTATTTTCATTCACAAGATATTTCTTCAAATAATTAATATCTTTCATTAGATTTAATTTATAATCATAAAAACCTTATTTATTATTTTTTATGATTTTTAATTCATTAGATTCATGATTTTAATACCTTTCCTTCCAATATTTCTCAAACACTATTTAAATTCTTATTTAAGATAAAATTATAATAGAGTTTCTTCTTATTCTTCAAAATTGTTGCTTCTAAACTCTTAATAATTCACTATTTCAATATGATTATTCTCCCAAGTATTTTAAGAAGTTTTTTTATTTAGATTCACTTTATTTTTCCTCTTTATATTTATTTAAGAATATTCATTTGGATTTAAATAATTTTTTATCTTTACATCTGGAAAAATATTTATACTTATCACCTAGTTTCTTCCTTCACCTTCTTAACCCTATTTATTATTCTTTTCTATCTTATTATATCATTCTTTGTGGATAATTATCCATAAAGTTCCCAATGAATTCTCATTAAAAACACATTGAGGGATGAATCCCTTTATATTTTCATGTGCCTCTTCTACCAGTTTTAGAAAACCAGGATAAGATTTCGTAAAGATTTTAACGTACCTCATTTTTGGATTCAGAGTCATCAAAATTACTTTCGTCCAAAACCATCTTATTATTTCCTTTCTTAGAATCATTGAAATCCATTTCCCTATCAGTTTTTTGTTCCTTCATAACTTTTTCCCTTCTCATTTCATATTTAGTGTGAGTACAATAAAGATCTTCCAGAGATTTAGTTTCAAGATATCTATTTTCTAATGAGGAGAAATTAGTATCAAAATTTTTGTGAATAATATTTCAAGATCTTTTCAACAACTATATAATCTTATAACTTTTCACCAAGATATTTGATAGTGCTTTAAAAGTTATTCACCCTTGTAAAGAAGTTCAAAATAGATTCATACTCACTAATTTTCAGTTCTTCAAACACTAGTCTCTAGATTTGTAATTTTTCCTTCTTCATATTTTAATTTCTATCGTTAATATTATTAAACATATCCATGTTACCTTTATAAGTGGTTAAGCCTTTCAATCTTAAAAATTCACTTTCCTAAAGTTCTGAGAGTAAATTATTTTTATCTCTTTCATCATTCTCTAGATTCTTCAAAACAATAGTTGTAGGAAGAACCTTATTGTCAATAAGAAGAAATCCATTTGTGGTAGCTCCAAGAACATCATACCTAAAAGTAATAAGATAAAAACCCATTCTATATTTCTAGATATGATATTTAATTTCATTAAAGATCGAAATCCCTTTACTGTTCAAATAATTCAGAATCTACATGATAACTTTTTTTCAAAAACATTAACAAGGAGTAATGAAGGGACATTGGCTCTAATAACACTTATAGTTTCCAAGTCAATATTATTTTGTCACAAAAATGGGGAGTGGTTGAATTAGTGATATATTTTTCTTTTATGTTTCCTAACTTGAAACAAACTTAACCTCCTATTGAATATTTCTTTTTCTAATAAAAACAAATCAAACACAAATCTGTAGGAATACAATAATTTAACAGTTTCACTACTAAACAAGAGTTGGTATGTCCTTGATATGGTTTAGAAGCAATCAAATACCAGAATATCTACTAGAAAAAAATACTTTTGTGTAGAATAAAATCAGTATGATATTTCCTTACACTCATGTAGCACTATGATCAAAACAACAGTGCATGTTCTTAAAGTATCACAATATGATGTAAGATAATTTTCATACCAAGAATGTTTATGTGATTCTTAATAAACATTCAAAATTTTTATCTCTAGAAAAAATTCTTCACTTTCTTACCTACAAGCTTGTAGAAACATCCTGGTCTTCATAATGACACTAAGACTAATTTCTTATCCTGATTCTCAAGTCTGATTTCTCAATAATAAAATATAATTATGATATAACTCCACTAAAACAATTATAAACTTATACTTCCTCAGTTTGTAAATCTCAATATTATTTTCCTGATCTAATGATCCAACCCAATTCAATAATTATCTAATTCTATCTAGAAAACTTCTTTAAGTATGTTCAATCAAGAAACTTCTTATTTCTTGAAATGTGGAGTTTCTCTCTCATATTTCGTGAATAATTCAATTCATAGAATACTAAAAGTATTATCCTCCTTTTATAGACATTTCAAAAGTGTTTAATCAGGATTCTGAAATGGTTTTCCTCTTTTTCCAACTTTCTTGAATCATTAATTTTCCTAAAATATTGATTCATTCAATGATTTTGTTTACTTCCATTAATTTTATTACAAATTTGGATCTCAATTTAACTTCATCAACACGTCAGTCTTCCTAACATATATTAATTCTAAATATGTTTTTAAATTCTGATTTCACAATATGTTTTCTTCATTATTATAAATTAATTGGGTCACTCCGACATTCTTTACCCACAAGAAAACAAATCAACACTGAAGACATCTCATTATGATTCTTTACACTAATATAAAAACAAATATTCTAACATTGGTTTCCTCATTTTGATGAAAAAAAAAATTCTATATATTTCTCTATATCACATTGGAAAAATGTAAAGCAAATGTCTTATTATTATGATTGTTTATAAAAGCTAATAAAAATAAAGGCGATCAAATTCAATGAAATTCAATCAAGCTTAATGTCCCCCAATACACTAAAAAGTATTAAAATGATAATCATATTCCACTTTTTCTCATTACCCACTTTTTATAGATATCCAAAACTTTTATTATCACTTACCTCAAATAATAAATCATCTTGATGAGGAATGGTTGAAAATATATTTAATTTTATCTTGGTCTTAAAAAAGTTTTTTATTCTATTTTCCCAACACCCACTATTGAAATTCATTTTAAATAATGTTCTATATTAGAAAAAATATATATTATCAATCTACTTTTAATTTCATAAGGATATCAAAAAAATGTAATAAATAATTGATTTTAGGGTATCTCTTATTATTGATGGAATACTATGTCCTATGGACCGATATTAGCATATACTTATTTCTTATTCTGAATACGATACTCCATGTTATCGAGACTTCAAAGCATTCAGAAAAGGGAAATTTTATTCCAATGAATTTGAGATCGGAATTTTTTTCCTTAGTAAACTATCTTATTCCAAAAACTAAACCTTGTATCATGACTATGAAAACATTAAATCTCAGCTTAAACATCATCTTTATTATAATGGATATTATTTTAACCAATCATTTTTTCATTAACATCTTCCTTTCCAACCTTTAATACGATTAGTATCTCCAGTACTCCTACTTTCTTCAAAATATTCCATAGAAATGTTTACTTCCTTATGGTTTTTTGGAATTATAATAATTCAATGCATTATAGTATTTTCATCGGAGCTATGTGTATTATATAGTAGAACCTCAATATGATATTCTATTCATTCTAGATCCTATGGGAGTCTAATGAACCTATTATTCCAAAAAAACATATTCATATTTCGATATAATTTCTTAAGGAGTGTGAGACTGATTTCATTAATTAAACAATATGATGGATCATACTCTTTTAAAAAGTGCGGTTATTAGTTTCATATTCAACATTCCATTGTCAAAAAATAACAATACCTAAATATGGTAATATTCCTTATTAGCTTGATCCTAAAATACATTGCATAAAGAAGGATGCACACTTCATGCCATCATCCTTTGTTGCTTTATTATTCATTAGCCTAATTGTACAAAAATACCTTCTTCAACCATGTACATGAATTTAGTGAAGGTACGTTCATCCTGATAAAATAATCCTGGTATATTACTTCCCTTCAAAAGAGACAAATTATATCTTGATTATTCAATAAATTTCATACCACTAGTTACACACCCAACACTAGCTAACTCACTGTGACATCAATGACATAGTTTTCATCTTGTATCAAAGTATGCGATCAAATAAAATACATTGTTAATAATATCAAATATGGAGACCATTACATGTGTTCAAAAATAGGAACAACTAGTGAAATATGAAAAATGTGGTGTTCCTATTAGTGGTGCAATCATCATGATCTCATCTACTAGATATCATCAGGTGTGGAATTCATGAGAATAATTCATAATTATTCTGATCCCCTGAATACTAATTGTCAAAAATAATCTATTTCCAATCATTATAATGTATGGATACCACATGACCTATCATTTTAAGATTTATTTCATAGTATCTCAAGATTCTCATAATAGTTAGTGAATTGTTATAACCATTTGATACAAAAATAATCTGTCAACATTACAATTTGAATTGTGAACATAGACATTTGAACATTATAATAATATGTATACATCATAAATATATCACTATATACACGACACATTAATATAAAACTACTATTTATGTTGGGTTTAGGGTCTCCAATTTCACACTAATCCAACAAAAACTAGATCCAATTAGATTACTATTCTCTCTATCCCTCTCTTAAAAATATCATGCTTCCTGGGAGTTATGGATTCAGTCAATGGACCCACCACATCAACTCTACAAAACAATTCATATATCGATGGCCTCACCTCCTTGAGTAAGACTCCTTAAGTGATGATATCCTAAAGTATATTCTTTTATCCAGTATAAAAACATCACATTTTTTTATTGTACAGAAAATAGGATTATTATAATTTCAATTATGATAGAACTTCACTTACTTGGTGTGATCTAAAAAACTAGAAAAAATAATTGCATATTGTACAATACATATTTAGTTGAATCAGATGCTACAATGAACATTATATTTTTATATATTTCTACCACAATATTGAATGATATTCTATTACATAGTACCATATACTGACTATGATATTATATCATATTTATCTAATATAGGAATAGTTTTTTTTCCTATAAACTAGTTTCCCTTCATCTCAAAATACCAGGTACATATCCCTTGTACTCTCTCAAGTACAATTGGATAGTTCTGAAGGATTCCAATGCAATTATCTAGGATAAAATGATATTTTTATAATATATATGTATTGGAAATATCATATGGAGTACATAGTGTGGAATATGTTATTGATCCATCACAGAAGCATATAGAATTCAACTGAACACATTAATCTCCTCTTATATCCCATACATGACTTTTTTAGATATTAATTCCATGTGACATTGGAAACAATTATTGATATAAATTTTCAAAAATGTATTTTTCAATAACTTTATAGTATATTTAAATTTGAATTGCACTGGGAAACCCATTAAATCTACCTCGGTAGAACTTATTCCCTTTCATTTTTCATTCTACATTAAGTCGAATTCATGGGAGTTTGTTTCATTCAATTATTGACTAACTGTAATAATAATAGATGTTTTATGTATTCTATAAAAAAATAATTACTTATATAATAGTGGATCTCCATCTAGCCCCTTCCGTGAACATGAAAAAAAACATTCCAAATGAATATTTTATGATCGTGTAGCTTAATTTGATCCTAAACATGATTTTGGCATCTAATAACCCCTATTTTCATTCTTTTCTGTCACATAACCCATCCAATTATGTCACGTAAACACCATCCACAATTGGTGGACTTGACATCCAATGACCCATTTTATGATCATATAAAGTAGTTTCGACAAGGCGAACTCGAATTTTTTTTGCATAACAAATGGTATTCCCAATCATGCCTTATTGGTACCACACTTGTACCACCCATGTATAGTGTCACTTGAGTACCCAATATAGTATTTAGGATAATAATCACATGTACTTTGATACATGGAATATATTATTAAATTTTAATGGACCATGTCAAGAATAACTAATTTCTGTATACTTTTTTCATATATGAACCATTACTCTCAATGAATGAAGTATTAATAGCCTTATTGATAGTAAAACCGTTTATATGATTTTATCCTTCCTATTTAGTAGGTGTCTTTTAATCATTATTTGTACACATCATCTTGTGGAAATATCTATTATGCTAACAATTGGTGTACCTATAGAATTTACTAGATCCAAGTCAATCTTTCACCCACTATATTTAATTGATATGTGCACCCTTTTATGGAAATATAGTCTACTTCATGAATAAAATTTTCGTCAATCATATGGATTTTGTTACCTTATTTATAAAACATAATGATAATTAAATTTTGTAAATATTTTATTTATCTTGGTTATTTTTTTAATAACCATAATAAATACTTTTAATCAAAACATATGTGATTTCAACATAATGGTTTTATATAATATTTTTACTCATATGATAACCATTTTTTAATATATTTGACATATGGATATGGGATAATATTACTATTTGGGAAGAATTCCATCAAAATTAATGGATGTATCAATAATGGAAATGTCTATAAACATTGATGCTCCATTAAATACAACGTTACTATGATGTGTATATGTAAATGTGAGTTTTGGAATTTTTCTATGATAAATTTTAATTGAAATGTTTTTCATATATGTTTCATCATTGACCCTACTTTCTAACATCACAACTATAATGTGTAAAAGAAAATAGGTATTTAGGAATTACATCATGAAAATGTTTATCAATCAATGAGTTCTTATTCAATGTATTCCTTGAAATGTGTGTATAAAGAAACTCATATCTTCTAATCATATATATATTATTCATAATTTTTACATTATTTAATAAAACATAAAGTAATATTTTGAATATTACTTACCATAATCATAAACATGGAATTTTTCACACTCATAAGCTAAAAAATATAAAATCTTTGTGGATTAACTTTATTTCTAAAGGTTTCTATTCCCAAAATATAAATAGGTGTGTTTATTGATAATACCTATGGACTTCATCTATAAAAATTATAAAAACATGACACTTATATCCTTGGGAAGATCCTTATTGTTACCTGAAAAAGAATTATTTAGCTATAACTAGTTATAATTGAGTCTTACATTTTTATATTCATCAGTTATTTCCAATGATTCATGCATTACAAAACCTTTAGTTGATTATAAGACACCATAAAAACATTCATTCCAAAAAAATGAATAATTTAGACTTGTTTCGAAAGAAAAAGTGAGGTAAATCATCAATAACAATCATTAAACATAGAAAATAGAAGTTGATACCCTCTCATTGATAACTTATGAATCTCTATTTCTCAACTTAATGGATAATTCACAGGACTTATTATAACATTTCTATTCATACATAGTTAATGTATTTAATTAACCAACTTTTATATTAATATTGTATTCAATACCTATGTTGTATAATAAATATTACATGCGGCGATCAATATTCCAGAATAAGAATATAAATTGTTCTTCATTAATCTAGTTAATTGCATTTAAACACCCATTTACTTATACAGCAACATGTGAATCAAATTACATCATGTACGATGGTCAACAACATTTTCATAAAGGATATTATAATTGTGTATTTGGTATATCACTTCTCATTGGTCTTTTCATTATTTCTTTTAACTTGTTTTCCATAAGAACTAAATAATAATCTTTCTTTTATTTCTTACCAACTTGTAGAACTTTACCCAAAAGGTAATGAAACTTTTTCTCTAAACTTTTTGTTTCTTAATCATAAATTAAACTGGAGTAAATATGTGATAAATTTATTATAAATTCATATATTGAAAGATCATGATGCATATTTCAATTCACATGTAACTTTATAATCATCACCCCATTAAAACCCTGAATTACCTTCTCCTCGCCTACTTCTCACGGATAAGAAAACATGTTGATATCATACTTCCATAATATTTTTTTTCCAGAACTCACTGGATATTGGTCATATCATTATGATATATACAAAAATTTATTTTTATATGTGTATCCATTAGGAAACATTATCTCCCTTTATTAATGAGTTGGTTTAACAAGTAGTGGGGGATATGGAACTATTAATTTCCTACATAATAGTACATTTCACAAACACATATACTACCCTTGTAAATACATTCTAGTGAGCAAATTTTATTTATCCAATTAAAATTGCAGTCTTCCTATGGTATTACATTGTATTTTTCTACAAAATTAATTTCATAATATTAATACTTTTTTCTAGATTAACAACAAGACAATATTGATTAACTAAGTCATTAGATTTATCTCTCTGATTTATTGAAATATAGTATCCCTCACTACTAGATTTAAAAAACATAGTTTCTTGATTATTGACACCTCCTTGAATTTTTGAGTGAAGTACCTTCTTTGAAAAATCATAATCTGAATTTACACAATTATTTGCCTTTAAATATGGAACAACATAGAGATGGATACTTGTTTTCTATCGTATTAAGTTAAGTGGTTTTGTCACACTCATAATAACTCCTTGGTACTATGAGGCACACTAAAAAAAAGTTGATGAGAACCCCTACACCTGGGATTTTAAAACTTCAAATGATGGAAGGTGTTATAAATTTATATTTATTTGGGTTTTTTTTCATAAATAAAATAATTTTCTATTTTATATTCATTTACTATGTGATCACCCTCTCAACTAAACTATGTAGTAAATAGAAAAAACTCATCATGTCTTATATAGTCTTAATCTATGAATTAATTTTTTATTATTTTATTTGTGTGTAAACTTTTATACTAGTAATGATAATAATTGATACATAAATTAAATAAATAAAGTTATAGAACATGAGGATTTAATATTGGCAGATGGATTTATTCTCTATGTATTAATAAATACCCTAGGGGTAAAATACCTGATTCATATCTAACTCAAACCACAGCTCACACCTCGATCCAATGTATCACCATCCTATCTGGAATGATGCCTAATCTTTGCACAGTTCACCTCTTAAAACATACTCTTCATAAAACCTAAATACTCACACATAGAAGAGGGGGTCTTAGTAAGTCAAAGATACATATAGAATAATATTTATGGATGTGCAGGATCTTATATATATAAGATGATTACAGAAATTTCACATACCAAAAAAATAATTATATTTATTAAATGCATCGTATGAATTAGAATAAATAATTAAATATTAAAATCCATTCAGACATTGTTCAGTCCATGAGAAAAAAGTGGTTATTATAATAATTTTTTGTATCCATGACTATTAGAACCTCTAAAACATAGTTTAATAGTGGTTACATAAACTACCACATATTTCATGGAAAATAATCATTTCACAATGGTTCAACATTTTCAGCAGTAGATTATATATGTTTAAATTTAATGGGTTCTTAGAAGTGGGTTTTAATTCATTTGGAGGTGTTTTATTTATAATTTAATAATAATGATGATAATAATAATACTCTACCCTAAAGTAATTTCTCTGTGATTAGGTTTCATAGTGGTTATCAGAAACCACCATGAAAGGGATAGAATAAAACATATTTAGCATTACATCTCATTATCTACATCTAAATATATTAAAAAAGTTATTTATTTTTAAATATTTAATAAAAAGTAATATACACATAAAAAACTAATCCGTACAATTATCTAAACCACACGTGCATAATAAACTCATTATACATTCCCAAGAATACACCAACAATCATAGATATAACCCTCAGTCAACCCATAACCTTGTAAATCAATATATACAAATAAAATATTGTTCAACAAAAACTATTTAAACATGAAAAATATGCATTCATCCCACAACCACTACAATATCCATCTACCTCCCCATCATGTCATCAACTTGAATTGATCACATCATGTCATTAACTAGAATAAAAAAAGATATAAATTATAAATAAACATAATATATCAAGATTATTGTGGAATAATTGATAATATTTAACCACCCTATCTAAACTAAGTACCATCATGAATACCTTTTGAAGAACATCAAGGATCAAAATAATTAACCTCTTGGCTACTCTCGATATTTGAAACCAATAACACAAACAAGAATGTTTCACATAACACTTTTTTATTTTGTGGATAAAATATAGCACATTCTTATATAAAAATAATAAATCATGAAGAGAATTTTGAAAACATAAACGAACCTATTTAAGATATTATCCAACTCTTGGAAGTGAAAAGGGGCATGTATATAATAATTTAAAAAATTTAAACCGATATGTGGTGCGCTTGAAATTATAAAATAATTTTTTAAGAGAATTTGAAATGAAAATATTTATTCTATTTCAAAAATAAATAAATTGTGTTGGTCTCATGATTTCACCTTAATTTGACACCGATTTATATTGTTATTACAATTATATAAACGTTTTAGTGTTTCAAAACATTGAAACAATGTTTTCAAAAACACATGAAAAACCATAACTCAAATTGACATGACGTCGGTTCTTACATTTCATAAATCTATATATGCTCATTGTATTATTATTTAATAGACACACAATGACATTATCTTAGTTATGACTCCATACACATATTTAAAATGATATTATCATCCTTTAAAAATGATTATTGAGTCATTACAAGTACATTTCATGTCGGATGCATGTGTAGTCTATGTGTATATTCCAAAAATAATTAAATGGTCGTATTCCCAAGATTTTAAAAAAATTGATGTCCTTTTCTTTGGGTTTTACCATTAGACACATGTTTTACTGTTTTAAAATACTAGAAATGTTTTTATGGTAATATTGGACAAAACATAACTTTAAATGAATCATTTTCAATTAATAAATTTCTAAAATAAATATACTATCATTTTCTAATGATTTCATGGACATGTGATGTTGTTTTCTTGGTTTTAACCCTATAAGACATGTTTTTATTGTCATTGGAATATTATAAACTATTTATTATTTGATTTAAAATATACCACATGTGGGATGGATGTGTTTTCCATGTGTTCACATAAAAAATAATTAATTTCTGGATTTTCGAATATTTCATGTAAATATAACCTATTTTACAATGGTTTTGACTGTTACATGAAAATTTTAATTTTTTAAAACACCAAAAATATGTTTATGGGAATCCTAAGAAAATATTTAGTCAATTTGATGTTTATTTGGTCCCTATATTTCAATAAATAATTTGATATTTTCCTATGATATCACTTTAATCAGACATTGCTTTCTGGGTTTTGACCCCACAACACAAGTTCTTGAAAAACTGGTATCATTTAAAATTGTTTGTTGGCCCATTCTAAGAACTTTTCATGTCATATGGGCATAGATTATATATATAAACTTAAATAATAATTAAATGGTGTATTTTACATGATTTTTCATCAATATTAATGCATTTTCTTTGGTTTTTACCTTTACACGTGTGTTTTTGTACTTTAGAATATTAAAGACACATTTAAGACAATCCCCAAAAAACTATAAATTGATGTGATATGTTGTAGGTTCATATATTTTAAAAACTAGTCAGTGATCGTTTTTCATTTGATTTCACTTCCTTGTGATGTCATTTTCCTAGTTTTTCTCAATAACCTAAGTTTTTAAAGCCTTTAGTATCATTTAAAAAATATATTGAGTCATTTTGATCATGCCACACTTTATATGGACATGTTTTTTTTTGCATACATAACAAAAATAATTAAATGGTAGTTTCCCTAGTATTTTACATCAATATGACGTTTTATTATCTGGGATTCACCATTCCATGTATGTTTTTCTATTTTAAAACACTAATAATTTTTTCTGATCATCCTAGGAAAACCATAAATTATATTGATATGAAGTCAATCCCTATATTTTGTAAATCATTCTCTTGTCATTATGCTACAATTTCTTGGTACTTGGATTCATTTTTCTGGGTTTTGACCCCCATAAAAAATTTATAAATACATTGGTATCTTTAAAAACTATTTATTGAGTCATTTTAAGAAAAAAATACATCATATGGATGTTTTTTTATAAATACACTTCAAAACTAATTCAATTATTTTTTTATCACGATTTCAGACAAATATGGGGTTGTTTTTATGGGTTTGAACATTTCGCATGTGTTTTAGAGTTTAAAACCCATAAAAATGAATTTATGGTCATCCCTAGAAAACCAAAGTACTGGTTGATTTATATTCTATTCATATATTTTAAAAAGTAGTCTATGGTAATTTTCATAATAATTCCTGGCCATATGAAATCATTTTCTTAGTTTTAACACCATGATATAGATTTTCAAAGATTTTTGTATCTTATAAAATGGTTTATTGAGTCATTCTAAGCACACAACATGTCATATGGATATATTTTCTATGAAGATATGTAATAAATAAGGAAATTGAAGGTTTTCTAATATTTTAGGTTAATATATGATTTTTTGTATCTATTATTTTTACCTCTAAAAGCCTATTTTAGTGTTTCAGACACTAAAAATATTTTTAAGGGAATATTGGAAAAACCATAACATGGATTGATGATTATTTTGTTTCTACATTTACAAAAAAATCTGTAATATTTTTCCTATGCTTTAAAATCCATAAAACATTTTTTTTCTTCGTATTTACCACTAGCACACATTTTTAAAGACTTTTCTATCTCTTAAAAGTATTTGAAGAATCATTTCGAGAACACCACACATCATATGAATGTGTTTTCTATTTGTACAACTCACAAATAATTCAACTTTAGTTTTTTTATTATTTCATGTTAATATGAGGTTTCTTCCACGGTTTTGACCATTAAGTTCATGTATTAGTATTTTAAATCAATAAATTTTTTTTTGCAATAATCCTGAGAAATTCATAACATGGAATTATGTGTAATCAATTATTATATTCCAAATATAACCCTCTGTCCATTAATCTATGAATTAATAATAATATAAGGTCATCTTCTTGGTATTTATCCTTAAACACGTATAAACATACTTTGGTATTTTTAAAACTATTTATACAGTTGTTTTTACCTCATATCACATCAGATGGATATTTTTTTCCATGCGTATAAAATAAATATAATTTAATGGTGTTTATCCAATGATGTCACATCAATATGAAGTTATTTTTTTGTTTTTACTATTACATGTATATTTTAATATTTTAAAACACTAATAATGTGTTTACAATCATTCCCATGAAACTGTAATTCTGATTGAAAGGTCAGTGGTTTCTACATTTCACATGTTAGTCTCTTGTTGTTATTCTGTTATTTGTTGTCTATCTAAGGTTTCTTCATAGTTTTTATCCCCCAAGACAAAATTTTAATGTCTTGGGTATCTTTTAGAACTATGTATCGACTCGTTCTGAGAACATCACATATCATATGAATTTGTTTCTATTAATACATGTCACAATTAATTATACTGTGGGTTTTCAATGATTTCACATCAATATAAGGATGTTATATATGGTTTTGATTATTATACATATGATTTAGTGTTTTCAAAGACTAATAATTCTATTTGAGTAATTTTAAGAAAACTGTTACGATAAATTAAATTTCACTAGTTTATAAATTTCAAAAATCAATCTATTGTTGTTTTCCTATGATTTCACGGCCATATAACATTGTATTCGTAGTTTTTACCCCTCGACACAATTTTTGAATGACTTTGAAATATTTTAAAACTATTTATGAACATTTTTAATATGTGGACATGTCCAAAATAATTCATCGATGGTTATCTAATGATTTCATGTCAAAGTGAGGTCATTTTCTATAGTTTTGATTATTACATTCTTGTTTTACTATTTTAAAATACTAATAATGTTCTTACAGTCATCACGATCATACCCTAACTCATAATGATATCCTGTCAATTAATATATTTTAAAACTAATTATACATATATGTTCTAATGTTTTTACTTCTATCTGATTCACTTTCATTGTTTTTTACCATCATATATGCATTCTAAAAGAATTTGGAATCCTTTAAACCTTTTTACTGAGTCATTCTCAGCTTAACACGCATATGACAGATGTGTTTTCTTAGCCTACATGTCATAAACAATTCAATGGTGGTTGTTCCATGATTATATGTCCATAAGATACATAGCGTGGGTATTATGACTCAAAGTGCATGATTTCAATATAAGTTTTATTTTAATTAAAAATGCCAATCAAATTTCAATAACCAAGAAACCAAGTCCAAATGTTTTTCAAT
Source organism: Viscum album (assembly GCA_963277665.1). NCBI lineage: Eukaryota > Viridiplantae > Streptophyta > Magnoliopsida > Santalales > Viscaceae > Viscum > Viscum album. Next base: position 1,775,202,978 of record OY728133.1, on the reverse strand, counting down.
GTTTAGGGTAGTGATTCATAATTAATTTTTGATGTATATTTATTGACATAACATTAATATGACACATGACATATTCGAAATGACTTTATGTATGTATTTACAATATAAATGTTTAATTTTAGTTTTATTCATGGAAGTTGTGTGATTTCATTGGAAATGTGTGAATCATCTGTAATGTTTAAAATATAAATAAGCAAGATGATATATAGGAATGAAAATTTCACTAGGGAACATGATCATAATCAGTTGAAATATAGAAGCTAAATATTTTTCAATTTTCAACGACCATTGATCACATATTTTCTACAAGTTTCATTTTCATTAACTTTTTTTTTTAATATTTAAATTTCTATTCGTGCTTCATAGACCTGGAAACAGTTCAAAACTCCGCATGGTGTAGTAAAAAATGATGTTGATACCCTACCAAAGACAGGTTATGGAGTAGACCCATACCCCATCCCCGATTAGTGCCCCAGATTTTATGTCCCTAAAATAACTACAACTACATCGCTATGGGGAACCTATGATGATTAGGAAGTGTTCAATTAGAAAACTTCTTAAATATCAATATATCAATACCAAAATATTAACAATTATTTTTTAAATTATCTGAACTCCAATATATTTTCTAATACATAAATTACTAATTACTATTTAATTATATTACATTACTATTACAAACATAATGAAAAATAAATTCTAACAATAAAAAAACCATAAACCCAATTAATTGTGGCCAAATACATATATCAAACAACACTAATAGGGATAACTGACATTTTTTGATCCATGTTTTCCTCCCTAGATAATTGGGTATAAGGTGTGTCTTTTTTTATAATTTATTTTTAATTATTATATTTTTTAAATAATGAAATAAAATAAAATATTAATGAAAATAAATTACTCTAACATCTATGTTTGGTTCATTCACAAAATTTCCATTAGTCTTCTTATGAACATTAAGCCACATATTTGTCCAGCCAATAAAGTAACCTAATTTATTCTCCTTTATAAAAATAGATATAATTTTAGAAAAAAAACCATGATATATAATGAAATTATATAAATAATAACGGATAAAATACAACACAGATTGTTCTTTTTCATTAAAAACTCATAGATAAAACAATATGAATAATATCTTGTTTCTCAATATTCATACTATTTTTTTAGATAATTCATAAATAATAGAAATATTTATAAAAATTGTGTTTTTTGTGTGTTTATATTTTTAACATACTATAAAATATAAAATTAAATCATGAAATTCATCTTTTTTAATATCTAGAAACATCTTTAAATACTCATGATGAACTCCTTCAGGGACTTCCTCATACATTTTTTGTGAGATAAAAGATGTTGCATTAATACCATTCCATAATCTATATTTAGAATCTCTCTGTTTAGTGACCAAATTTCAATGAGCCCATTGGTGTGAAATGGATTCAGGGGAACCTTAATGAGAAACAACTTGAAATTATAAAATATAACTTGTTATAAGTATATTTAGAATTTTACTTGTGTCTTTTAAATTAGGTAATGATGAATATTAAATTAGTAATACCTTTAATTTTTCATCAAAGTCATCATGTTTCCAAGATGTGGGAATATGTATCAAATTTTAATAATTGATGGAAAATCTCACTATATTATAACAAAATAACCCAATAATCCATACATAGATATTGGAAGCATCAACTATAGGCACCTTGAACTCATCAAATAGAATTATAATCTTAATGTCTATCTGGTCCCATTCACCTTATATGTTTTTATTTTTATCTCTTTTATTATTATATTAATCTATTTTAGGAATTCATTAAAATATTATTTAATATATAGTTTTTTTATATAATTAAAGACAAATCAGTATTGATAACCTTCCAATAGCTCCTAGATTTATGGGTTTCCAAGTTCTCCATTATCGGATGCGCATCGGATGGTGGGCTACCTACAACATCTATAGAAACTACTGTCTTGTTATAAGCCTCTAGTATAATTGAATCAATTGGATCCCCTGATGTTGATGGTAGTGGTGGTGTGCTCTAAGATATTGATCACCTAGGGTCTTGAAAATTGTTTATTCTCAACATTCCTATAATTGAAATGATTTAAAATATTTTGATTGTATATAAAAATATATAAGAAAAATATTGAAATAAAAGAAAAAATTGAAAATTTTATATATGTATGAAAAACTTATAAATAAGAAATTTTAATATTTTTCATTACCAATTTATACATTAATTTATTTTCATCTTCACTTTCATCATTGTGATAAACCGCTATTACGATGTGTACTTTATTCTCAACATCTCTGGATGGTTCTATAATTTTAATATTGACAGGAAAAAATTGATCAATGTTTTCTGGTTGATGAGGTTCACTTTAATAAAGTAAAAAATTGGTCGTCATCACCCATATTATAAAATTAACTCTTCCTTAATTGTATAACATCACCCCAACCTTCATATAGTTTATTATCCAAATAATAAATGATGTTTTCTTTTTAATACAAGATGAAGGGATCATGATCTCTAAAATGAATTCTACAGATCATATGAGAGAATATTAAAGAATTAATATTTAATTAATCTCTTATTATACCTCAATCAATGTTGACCCACATTCATTTGAATACAATAACTAAAAATTATCTATAGTGGTTTAATTCAATAATTTCAAATAGATTTCCATTGAATCCCACTTCTACAAGTGAAAATACAAAACTATTTTTAGTTTTCATGTCTTCTTCAGAATAAATTTTATAAAAAATAAGGCCATGAATACTATAGGCACCAAATCACTCTGGCTTCCTTTGATGTCCTCAAACTAAAAACATTTAAATAGTTGTTATTTAATCATGATTCCCAAAATTAATTATCTTGAAAATATTGTATAAGGTGTTACTTTTAAAATTGAATAAATAACTATACATCAATAATATGAATATGATTATGTACTTACATGATAGTTGAACCATTTTACAATCTACATATTAATAACTTTTGTTAATTCCCTCTCATTTCGAGTTCGACCCCTTAGTCAGCTCTTTATTTTCAATATAAATTAATCAATAAATGTCACGACCCGTCCTCGGGGCCCGTACCGTGACTACCCCAAGCCTGCCTTCCATTGGCCAGGGGCTGGTGACTAGCACGAAGGCGTAAATCCCGGAAAGAGGGAAGGCATTTCCTTTGAAAAGAAAACAAGCACCACAGAGTAAGCAAGCGAAAAAGTAAACACTAAGTAAAAATTGTAACAAGCTGTGCTAAAAGTAAAGGGGGATAAAAATACAAGCCCAACTGTAAAGTACAACTGAAAGGGGAAAACAACAACTGAAAGGAAAAGCCGCAGTGTTGACCCGTCCTCTGGAAGTCCCACCTGAAGGGTGGGTACAGTTAGCCTCCACTGCTCCTCAGGTCCACCTAACCCCTCCGAGTACATCCCGCCCAGTGGTCCACCTCTAGGTTCTATCCTGCTCCGCACGCTTCCACCACGATCAGCGATGTCCGTCGTCTGCAACCAACACAACGTAGTACGGGCATAGCCCGTGCAGGGGTGAGTATAAGCTACTCAGTAGGGACCCCGAGACCCCCGAAGGTCTCCCGAAATCCACAAAGGATAATCCCCAATGGAGAGATACAATCACGAAGTAACATCTGACACGGCTTAGGTATATTCCCATACATATACCTAAGTCATCAATTCCCGTTCGGCTCCAACGTCCAAGCCCAAGCACAACCCAGTACACACAAGAAAGAAAACGTATACCCACACAGGATAGCACAACACAATCCACAAATGAGTGTAAACAGTAATCCACATAGGATAGCTCAACACAATCCACATAGTGTAAACAGTAAATCCACATAGGATAGCTCAACACAATCCACAAAGGAGAGTAACACAAGATTCAGCTCACACAGGTATATTTCTTCGGATGACGATAAAGATGATCACTGATCCATCTAAGTTGTAGGACCAATAATGGATCGATAGGTACTAACCCCCGCAAAGACCCACACAGGATCGGGCCCACACAGGACCTGTAGGTGCTGGCTCACATAGAACCGCTGAGCGCTGACCCACACAGAATCGGACCCACACAGGATCGGGCCCACATAGGACCTGTAGCAATGATCCACGTAGGATCGCTGAGTGCAGTAGTCGTCGCAGTCCCCGGAGGATCTCTGCACAGTCGTCGTCGCAGTCCACTGAGGATCTCTGCACGGTCGTTGCCGCAGTCCACTGAGGATCTCTGCACCGTCGTCGCTGTTGAAGTAGCAGTCGCAGCCAGCACTAGGGTTCCCGCACACAGCAAGCTCGTTCGGGAAGGTCCGCTCCACGAGCCGAGAGACTGATACATCAACTGACACAAAGTCTGAAGTTGATGTATCCAAAAGTTTCATATCGTCAACAGGAACTCAATGTCGTAGACGGCGCGTCAATCGGACGCCCGGTCTGAGAGTTATTGGCTTTTTCGTCCCAGGGGCCCGGTTGGTTTTTAAGGAAAAACCAACCCGACCGTACTCCACCTGCGTCCAAACCTCGGGCAGAGTGAGCCAAAAGATCTGTCTCACTTAGAGGAATTCAAAAAAGCTGACGACACGTCAATCGGACGTCCGTAGCTCAAGATATGAGTGTTTCCGCTCCGAGGGCCTGGTTGGTTTCGTGTATGAACCAACCAGACCGAACTCAAAGTATTCTGAAACCTTGAGTACAATATACCGAAACGACCGCCCGATCCAAGGATCGTGTTGCCACTGACGACGAGTCGTTTGGAGGGCCGTAGCTCAAGTTAAGGGCATTTGACCGAAAACAGTCCGAAAACGGGGGGTCTGGGCCCGGGCCGACCCGGCCCGACCCCCCCCCCCCCCTGCGTGACACCCCCGCGGCACCTGCGGGGTGTCGCCCTGGACAAGGCCGAGCGACGCGGGGGGGGGGGGGGGGAGCCGCCGCCCCCACGTGACAACCCCGCGGCACCCTCGGGGTGTCGCTCGGACAACAGGACGCAGCTTCAGCCGCGTCCCGCGCGCGCCGGACCCGCGCGGTCGCAGGTCCGCGAGTGCCGGCGACGGCGGCTTCCGCGGGCCCCCGGAGTCGCTCCGGTGGTCCGATTATGTTCCCGTCTGCGCCGCTGCTCCTCCCGGGACTCGCTCTTCACTGCGGAACCATCACACTTCTGTTGCGGCACGTTCCGTCGTCGCCCGTCAAATCTGCACAATAACGAAGAATGGCGGTGGGTTGTCGGGCCGTGTTCGTTTGGTCTGCACCCTCCGCTTTAGTGATAAACAACGGGAGGAACAATATTCAACATATGAATCAGCAATTTTAAAGCATTAAAATTGTTCTTATTGTCCTTTTCTTCACTTTTAAAAGAAACGATCATGGTAAAAAGAAATTATTCACAACAACCCCTACCTCGTAGTCATCGTCGTACGCACGTTCTTCGCAGATTTGTTCGTCGCGGAAGGAGGGGATCATCGCGTCATCACAGAAGGGTGTCGCGTCGTCGCGGAATCCGGTGTTGAGTCGGCGAACTCAACGGGCCAAGAAACAACAGATTTAATTTAATTATATAAAATTAAATCTGTGTATTGTTAAAAAAAGACACAATGAAGATTTAAGGGAAACCAGGAGTTTCTTACCTCAATCAGCAGATCGAAGATTCGTTGCGGAGGTAGAGACGTCGCAGAAGAACGTTACAGGAAGGGAACGTCGGCGTCGCGGAACACGGCGTCGTGTCGTCGACTTCCACGGGTTCGGCGTTCTTCATCGGAGGTCAGCGTTCTTCACATTCTTCGCGTTCTTCACGTTCTTCACGAAGGAGGATGAAGGCTCAAGGATTCTGTCAAGCCTCTCCACGAGTAATCCTTCAAAATACATTGTTTGTCTTATTTTATTATAATGCCAACAAACGAAAAGGTAAGTAACAACCCATCAATTCGTTGTATTAATTCAACGAAATTAACAGCTCATTTAATTCACGAAGATAACCGCCTAATTAAATGGACTGTTAAGAATTTAAGAAAACGCATCAGTTGACTTTCATAATGACGGGTTTTCGCGGGTGCGTTACTTAGTGGAATGAAACGGTGGGGCTCGTGCGGGCCCCACCTCGCAAATATCCTACCAAGAGGGTAGGATATTTTTGGATAGTACCCTATCCGCTTCAACTCAGTTTAAGTGGCTTTCAAGTGGCTTCATGTGGCTTAAGTGAAATAAAATAAAGTCTGTCAAACAATTATTTTATTTCATAACTTTAAGCCCAAAAATTAAAAACCACACCCGAGCAAACGGAACTCCGGAAGAGGAGTTTCTAAGAAAATATCGGCGCTGCGATTTAATCAGTTCCCTCAGAATTTGATTCCGGGCACTGGTTCAAATGTTATAAAAACTCGCTCGTCCGTTCACTGAACGTACCCGAGCCAAACTTCGGAAAATGATTCCGGGCACACTGGGACTCGGAATAAGGTGCCGTCAGAAACTGCGCTCTTGTAAAATTCCAAAGAAAATTAAGAAAAAAATTTCCTTGAAATTTATGGGACTTTACATTACTCCCACCTCAGGGCTTTACGTCCCAATAAAGATACATCAAAAACTAGGGAAACAAATGTGGGTACAGAGCACGCATCTGAGCCTCCCGCTCCCATGTGCTCTCCTAGAGGTTCCCGTGCTGCCATCTGATGCACACAAGAGGAATAGATCGCCCACGTAGGACCCTCTCTTGTCGATCCTCTATCTCCACGATGACCTCCACAAAAGTCTCCCCATCATCCACGTCTAGCTCCCCATAGTCAATGATGTGCATCGGGTCGTGCATGTATCTCCTCAGCTGAGATACGTGGAAGACGTTGTGCACCTGATGCAACTGAGGTGGTAGATCCAGGCGATAAGCCACCTCGCCAATCCTGCTGAGGACCGGGAATGGTCCAATGAAGCATGGAGACAACTTGTCGCCTCGGCCAAATCTTCATAATCCACGTCGAGGTGAGACACGCAAGAACACGTGGTCGCCATCCTCGAACTCTAGTGGCCTCCGCCTCCTGTCAGCATATGACTTCTGCCGGCTATGAGCTATCCTCATATGCTCCTGGATGACCTGGACCTTCTCTGTCGTGGCCCGGACCATCTCTGGTCCCACAAGTGCTAACTCCCCAGGGTTTGTCCAGCACAAAGGAGATCTACAAGGCATGCCGTACAATGCCTCGTATGGTGCAATCTCGATGGTGGAGTGGTAGCTGTTGTTGTATGCAAACTCCACTAAGGGTAGGTGGTCCTCCCAGCTACGACCAAAGTCGAGGACACATGCGTGGATCATGTCCTCGAGAGTCTGAATGGTCCTCTCCATCTGATCATTCGTCTGAGGGTGAAAGGTGGTGCTCAGACGTAGTCGCGTCCCGAATGCCTCCTGCAACCCCTTCCAAAGCTGGGAAGTAAAACGAGCGTCCCGATCAGAGATGATAGTCGATGGGACACCGTGAAGCCGTACAATCTCCTGAACATAGAGACGCCCCAAGATCTCCACTGAGACCTGCTCTCGAATGGGTAAGAAGTGTACCGACTTGGTGAGTCGGTCAACAATCACCCAAATGGAGTCGTGACCTCTGGAAGTGCGGGGAAGTCCAGTCACGAAGTCCATAGATATCCCGTCCCACTTACACTCCAGGACCTCCAAGGGTTGTACTAAGCCTGGTGGTACCTAATGCTCTGCCTTCACCTGCTGGCAGGTGAGGCATCGAGAAACAAACTCTGCCACAGCCTTCTTCATGCCCGGCCACCAGTGCTGTCGTCTGAGATCCTGGTACATCTTCGCCACTCCAGGATGTACCGCCAAAGAAGAAGTGTGAAACTCTATCAGCAACTCCTCTCATAAAGTGACTGGTACCAAGGTACGTCCTCTGAAAAGGATGTCGTGGTCTTCTCCAAGGGATAAACCATCAGGTTCCTGTCCCGAGGATATATGTGCACGCTGCATCTCACAGTCTGCATCCCCACGCTGTGCCTCTCTAACCCACTTCAGTAGTGGAGGGGTGACTGTGAGAGACTGAAGAAAGGATGTTCCGTCTCTATCCATGAAGGATATCTCCAAAGCGGCTAGCTGCTCTGTCGCCTCCTCAAGTAGCGGATGCCCGTCCTCCTGCTGAGGGCATCGGCTACCACGTTCCCCTTCCCAGGGGTATAGACTATCTCAAAGTCATAGTCCAGGAGGAACTCGAGCCAACACCGCTGTCTCAGGTTCAGGTCCTTCTGAGAGAATATATACCTGAGACTCTGGTGGTCAGAAAACACTGTAAAACGCTCGCCCATCAGATAGTGCCGCCATGTCTTCAGAGCGAAGACCACTGCTGCTAACTCCAGGTCATGGGTACCGTAGTTCTGATCATGCGGCCTCAACTGACGTGATCCATATGCAATCACAGCCCGCTCCTCCATCAGGACACACCCGAGTACGGTCCCTGATACATCGCAGTAGACTACATTTCCAACTCCCTCCTCAAGAAACCTCAAGATAGGTGCACTGTTCAATCTCTGCCTCAGCTCCTGAAAGCTCTGCTGGAATCTATCTGACCACACAAAGGGTTTCCCCTTCTTTTTCAACGTTGAGAGTGGCGCCGTAACTCTATAGAAGTACGGCACGAATCTCCGATAGTATCCGGCTAGGCCCAAGAAACTGCGCACCTCTGTCACGCTCCTGGGTGGCTCCCAAGCTAGCACTGCCTCGATCTTCGCGGGATCCACAGCAACTACCACCTCAGAAATGAAGTGCCCCAAGAAGTGGACCTCACGTAACCAGAACTGGCACTTCGAGAGCTTGTCATAAAGCTGGTTCTCTCGGAGTGTGTCTAGTACAACCCGCAAGAGGTAGGCGTCCTCCTCCTCTGTGGTCGAGTACACCAAAATGTCTTCGATGAAGACCACGACAAATAGATCGAGGTACGGCTAGAAAATCTTGTTCATGAGGCTCATGAACACTGCTGGAGTGTTGGTTATGCTGAAAGGCATAACCAAGAACTCATAGTGGCCATACCGACACCTGAAGGTCGTCTTCTGCATGTCCTCGTCTCGAACTCTGAGCTGATGATAGCCTAACCTGAGGTCTATCTTCGAGAACCACCGTGCTCCCTTGAGCTGATTGAAGAGGTCATCAATCCTCGGTAGCAGATACTTGTTCCTCACTGTCACTTGGTTCAGGCGACGATAATCTACACACGGTCGCAAGCTCCCGTCCACCTTCTTCGCAAACAAAATCGGGGAAGCCCAGGGTGAAACGCTGGGTCGGATGAACCCATTGCCCTACAAGTCCTCCAACTATTCCCTTAGCTCTCGAAGCTCAGCGGTGGCCATCCGATATGCTGGAGTGGATATCGGGGCTGTCCCGGGGTATAGATCAATATAAAAGTCTACCTCTCTATGAGGAGGTAGCCCTGGAACGTCTTCGAGAAAGACGTCCGCATACAGATCCACCACTACAGGAAAACTAGGACTCTCCACGTCAACTGCTCCAAGGACGAGGCTAGCCAACTGATGAGTGATGGGCTGCCCTCTCCTCTGCGTGATTCCATCATGTGCTGCTAAGTCTCCCTTCTCGCCGGTGAAGGTGAACCTTCTCCTGTCGGTGTGCACACATCGCACCTTGCGCCTAAAACAGTCAATCTGAGCATGGACCATAGATAACCAATCCATGCCCAAGATGACGTCTTAAGGCCTCGATGCCGCTACAAGAAGATCCCAGCCGAAGCTCTCGCCTCCTAGAGTAAGCTCACACTGCCGGCACGAGTGCGTAATCGTCGAGTCTGCTCCCGTAGGGGTCTCTAGCCGTAAGGATCGAGCCAACATCTCTTTTGGAATCTCTGAGCTCCGAACAAGGGCAGCGGCTATGAAAGAGTGACTCGCTCGTGTGTCTATAAGAACTACAGCAAGGGTGGAGTAGACACAAATCTTACCTCGAATGAACTCTGGCACGCCGTGGTCGTAGGCCTCTGCTGCCTGGAGCTGTGCCTGTCTCTGCCCGCCATCTCCCTCTAGTCAGGGCGGGCCTCCAGGTGGTGGTGGTGGCAGAGCCTCATAGCGTCGCCCACCACCTGCTGCTCGGCCAGCTCCTCTGCCTCGTCCGCCTCCTCCCTACGGACCTCCACGGTCGACCCTCTGCCTCTGCCTGGGTGGCCCCTCCACCGTCTACTGCTCCTCAGTACGGCGGTTCGGGCAGTCACGAGCCATTTGGCCCTGCCCGCCGCACGAGTAGCACTACCTGCCTCTCGGAAGACTGGCTCCGCGATGTGTGTCCTGCACTACTGATCCAGTGTCCTGAGGTCGTCTGCCGGAAGGTCTGGTCCACCTAGAACCCTGATTCATCTGTCGGCTACCTGCTGCCAAAGACTCCGCTACCTTCCGCCATGCGGTAGGTCTCGCTGTGGACTCTGCCAAAAAGCTCTCGATTAGAAGGGCTCGCTCTAGAACTCCTGCCTGGGTTAGGATGCTGAGGGAGATCAGCGATGCCCTAATCTCATGTCTCAATCTCAGCTCGATGGTCCGGGCCCGGAAGAAGGGGTCTCGTACCATGTCGGTCGAGTAGCGAGAAAGATCGGTGAACCTCACCGCGTACTGAGCGATCGTCAGGCTGCCCTGCCGCAGCTGAAGAAGCTCCTGAATGCACACTGCTCGGAGGGTGTCCGGGATAAACTCTGAGCGGAAGAGGATCTAGAAGTCCGTCCAGATGAAGGAGGACTCATCGTGTACCTGGAGCATCAAGCTCCACCATCGCCCTGCTGCTGCGTGCAGTAGGCTCGCCGTGAGGATCACCATGAGGTCTGCTGCTGTCCTCACTAGCCTGAAAACTCGGACGACTGCCTCCAGCCAGTCCTCGACTGCTTGGGGGTCCGTCTCCCCACGAAACCTGGGAGGTCGCGGGTGCTAGAACTCGTGCAGAGCTCCGAGGCGTCGTGCATCGTCAGCGGTCGGCGCTGGAAGCATCGGGGGCTCGGCGGGTAAAGGTACCGCTGGTGCCTCTGCTGTCAACAGGCCCTGTACCGAGGCCTCGTCGCTCGGCGGGCTGTCGTTGCACTCTACTCTCGGAACCCTAGATGGCTGCTGTCGTCGGTCCATCCTGAAAAGGAAACAAGTGCGCCACGGTCAGAACAGTATACCTGGTGAGCTGACACAAGTAATCACAAAGAAAACTTGAAACACACATGCAATCAATGTTTTCGTGCATTAAGTCGGAAATCAGAAGTCAGTGTCCTAGTGTACGGATACGTCGGTCGCCGCACCAACACTGGACACCGTGGACTGATAACCACACTCAATATGCTAAACACTATTGATTCACATAGAAGAAAGATCAGAGTCTGCGGTAGAACCGACCACCTCTAATACCAATTTGTCACGACCCGTCCTCGGGGCCCGTGCCATTACTACTCCAAGCCCACCTTCCATAGGCCAGGGGCTGGCGACTAGCACCAAGGCGTAAATCCCGGAAAGAGGGAAGGAATTGCCTTTGAAAAGTAAACAATCACCACAGAGTAAGCAAGAGGAAAAGTAAACACTAAGTAAAAACTGTAACAAGCTGTGCTGAATGTAAAGGGGGCCGGAAATACAAGCCCAACTGTAAAGTACAACTCAAAGGGGAAAACAGCAACTGAAAGGAAAATCCGCAGCGTCGAGCCGTCCTCTGGAAGTCCCACCTTAAGGGTGGGTATAGTTAGCCTCCACTGATCCTCAGGTCCACCTAACCGCTCCGAGTATGTCCCGCCCAGTGGTCCACCTTCAGGTACTCTCTTGCTCCGCATGCCTCCACCACGATTAGCGCTATCCGTCGTCTGCAACCAACACAACGTAGTGCGGGCATAGCCCGTGCAGGGGTGAGTATAAGCTACTCAGTAGGGGCCCAGAGACCCCCAAAGGTCTCCCAAAATCCACAAAGGATAATCCACAAAGGAAAGATACAATCATGAAGTAACATCCGACATGGCTTAGGTATATTCCCATACATATACCTAAGTCATCAATTCACGTTCGGCTCCAACGTCCGAGACCAAGCACAACCCAGTCCACACAGGAAAGCAAACGTATACCCACATAGGATAGCACAACACAATCCAAAAAGGAGAGTAAATAGTAATCCACATAGCATAGCTCAACACAATCCACAAAGGAGAGTAAACAGTAAATCCACACAGGATAGCTCAACACAATACACAAAGGAGAGTAACACAAGATTCAGCTCACACAGGTATACTTATTCAGATGACGATAAAGATGATCACTGATCTATCTAAGTCGTCGGACCCACAAAGGATCGATAGGTACTAACCCCCGCAAAGACCCACACAGGATCGGGCCCACACAGGACCTGTAGGCGCTGGCTCACACAGAACCGCTAAGCGCTGACCCACACAGGATCGGACAAACACAGGATCGGGCCCACACAGAACCTATAGCACTGATCCACGTAGGATCACTGAGTGCAGTAGTCGTCGCAGTCCACTGAGGATCCTTGCACAGTCGTCGTCGCAGTCCACTGAGGATCTCTGAATGGTTGTCGCCGCAGTCCACTGAGGATCTCTGCACGGTTGTCGCCGCAGTCCACTGAGAATCTCTGCACGGTCGTCGCTATCGAAGTAGCAGTCGCAGCCAGCAATAGGGTTCCCGCACACACCAAGCTCGTTCGGGAGGGTCCGCTCCACGATCCGAGAGGCTGATACATAAACTGACACAAAGTATGAAGTTGATGTATCAAAATGTTCCGTATCGTCAACAGGAACTCAACGTCGCAGACGGTGCGTCAATCGGACGCCCGGTCTGAGAGTTATTGGCATTTTCGTCCCAGGGGCCCAGTTGGTTTTTAAGGCAAAACCAACCCGACCATACTCCACCTGCGTCCAAACCTCGGGCGGAGTGAGCCAAAAGATCCGTCTCACTTAGAGGAATTCAACAAAGATGACGGCACGTCAATCGGACGTCCATAGCTCAAGATATGAGCGTTTCCGCTCTGAGGGCCCGGTTGGATTCGTGTACGAACCAACCCGGCCGAACTCAAAGTATTCCGAAACCTTGAGTGCGATATACCGAAACGACCATCTCCATCCAAGGATTGTGTTTCCGTTGACAGCGAGTCGTTTGGAGGCCCGTAGCTCAAGTTACGGGCATTTGACCGAAAACAGTCCGAAAACGGGGGGTCCGGGCCCGGGCCGACCTGGCCCAACCCCCCCCCCCCCCTGGGTTGGCCGAACCGGGCCGACCCGGTCCGGCCCGGCCAGGGTGCGGCCTGGCTCGGCCGAGCGGCGTGGGGGGAGCCGCCGCTCCTGCGTGACACCCCCGCGGCACCCGAGGGGTGTCGCCCTGGACAAGGTCGAGCGATGCGGGGGGAGCCGCCGCCCCCGCGTGACAACCCCGCGGCACCCGCAGGGTGTCGCTCGGACAACCGGACGTGGCTTCAGCCATGTCCTGAGCGCGCCAGACCCGCGCGGCCGCGGGTCCGTGAGTGCCGCCGCCACGCCGGCGACCCGCGCCGCCGGCGGCTTCCGCGGGCCCCCGGAGTCGCTCCGGTGGTCCGATTCTGTTCTCGTCTGCGCCGCTGCTCCTCCTGGGACTCGCTCTTCACTGCGGAACCATCACACTTATGTTGCGGCATGTTCCGTCATCGCCTGTCAAATCCACACAATAACGAAGAACGGCGGAGGGTTGTCGGGCCGTGTTCGTTTGGCTCGCACCCTCCGCGTTAGTGATAAACAACGGGAGGAACAATATTCAACATATGAATCAACAATTTTAATGGATTAAAATTTTTCTTATTTGCCGGTTCTTCACTTTTAAAAGAAATGATCACGGGAAAAAGGAATTATTCACAACAACCCCTACCTTGTAGTCGTCTTCGTACGCACGTTCTTCACAGATTTGTTCATCGCGGGAGGAGGGGATCGTCGCATCGTCGCGGAAGGGCGTCGCATCGTCGCGGAATCCGGCGTTGAGTCGGCGAACTCAACGGGCCAAGAAACAACAGATTTAATTTAATTATATAAAATTAAATCTTTGTTTTGTTAACAAAAAGATAGAAGGAAGATTTAAGAGAAACCGAGAGTCTCTTACCTCAATCAGCAGATCTGAGATTCGTTACGGAGGAAGAGACGTCGCAGAAGAACGTTACAGGAAGGGAACGTCGGCGTCGCGGAACACGGCGTCGCGTCGTCTACTTCCAAGGGATCAACGTTCTTCGTCGGAGGCCAGCGTTCTTCGCGTTTTTTGCGAAGGATGATGAAGGCTCAAGGATTTTGTAAATACTCTCCACGAGTAATCCTTCAAAAGAACATGATGGTCTTATTTTATTGTAACGCCAAAAAACGAAAAGGTAAGTAACGACCCATCAATTCGTTGTATTAATTCAAAGAAAGTAACAGTTCATTTAATTCACGAAGATAACCGCCCAATTAAATGGTCTGTTAAGAATTTAAGAAAACGCGTCAGTTGACTTTCATAATGACGGGTTTTCGCGGGTGCATTACTTAGCGGAAAGAAACGGCGGGGCTCGTGCGGGCCCCACCTCGCAAATATCCTACCAAGAGGGTAGGATATTTTTGGATATTACCCTATCCGCTTCAACTCAGTTTAAGTGGCTTTCAAGTGGCTTCAAGTGGCTTAAGTGAAATAAAATAAATATTGTCAAACAATTATTTTATTTCTTAACTTTAATACCAAAAATTAAAAACCACACCCGAGCAAATGCAACTCCGGAAGAGGCGTTTCTATGAAAATACCGGCGCTGCGATTTCATCGGTGCCCTCAAAATTCGATTCCGGGCACCGGTTAAAATGTTAGAAAAACCCGCTCGTCCGTTCACTGAACTTACCCGAGACAAACTTTGGAAAATGATTCCGGGTACACCGAGCCTCAGAATTAGGTGTCGTCAGAAACTGCGCTCTTTTCTAAAATTCCAAAGAAAATTAAGAAAAAAATTTCCTTGAAATTTACGGGTCTTTACAATAAATGTATATTCAATAAAACTATTGAGTACAACATATATATGCTCTTGTAGTAACTCTAAATCAGTGAGTGTAAAGGTTTACCCCTTTCAAATTGGTTTTCATATGATTGGAAATACAGATGAATGGTTTTTAGAATAACAATTAATGGAGATGTCATAAAAATATCCAACATGATTTTAACTAGTTTCAATATCATCCAAATACCAAGAAAAAATTATAATCACTCTTCATCGATACAACCATCAGTAATAAAGGCTTATGGTTTAGCTTTATTCCACACATATGATTTAAAATTATCTATATACCTTGGGAATAAAATTGAATCATATTACAAAAATATATTATGATTTGATATAATTGAATTCATTTTTGAGAATAAATATATTATTACCCTACCACTCAATTGGATACATCCATCGATAGTCTACCAATCTATAATGTTTAGCTTCTTCAAAAAAAAATATAGTTGAATGAATCATAACCATGTTGAATTAAGGTTGAAAACAAATTCTAATTTAAAATTTTAAAACAAATTATATTTTAAAATTTATCAAGATCAGTTAGATTTAATGTTCTACTGAAATGACCTCTAAAAAATGTACAGAACTCTACTCAAACTCAATTTATTGTTTCTGATAACATATTATGAAATGCTAATGGAAAAAATTTATCAGTCATAAAATGTGATTCAAGACTTTTCAATCCTTGTAACATTCAATTTTTTTTATAAATTATATTTTAAATCTTACTATAATATCCATATAACACTTTTACATTCATTAATGCTTTAAGGAATACATCTTTCACATTATTTTTTATTATAAAATATGGTTGAAGGATACTTTTTATTCTCATAATCCTCCAAATGATGCATTATATTAATTTATTACAAATCCATGTGAGTATTAAGTTGATCGTTCAATTTACTCCTCTCACTAAACAATGTAAAAATTACATTGTCACAGACGTTCTTCTCAATATTATTTATTCCATGATTATGATGTATAAAATTAAACTCCAAATAAGGACGTTTGAAAAATATAATCATTTTCTTCAATTATTTTGTTCCAACTACTTCAGATATTTTACCGCATATGCTTCCCCTATTAAACTTATTATATTTTTGAAGTTCTATGGTGATGTTCATTAATTTTTCCATGATTTCCAAACTAGATAACACCATAAATGGATTTTTTTTTAATTCAATTTCTCCAATGAATGTTATCTTATTAAACCAAGATTTATAGTAAGCATTAAGAAATAGATGATGAAACCAAAAGAACTATTTTAACTATGAGGTAATCGTTGAGGTTCAAAATCAATGTTACAAACAAGACTAGTGATACTAGTATGACTGTTCCAACAAGATGAGTTTTCTAGTCCAGTAATTTCAATAATTTTATACATTAAATAATCATATGATTTGAATAGTATATTTGGTGAATCATCATTTTCTTCCACACCATTATATATAAGTTATCGCAACTGTTTCATTAGAGGGTGAAGATATTCAATAATATAAATTTTAGGAATTTTCTTTCCATGAGTAATCCTTGAAATAATGAATGAATTATTGTTCATATGCATCAGTGGAGTTATATTATTGGGGATAAAAACAACTATCCATAATATATAATTAGTACATAAATTTCCAAAAGGGATAAAACCATCATAATCTAATAAATTACATAAATTCATAGTATCTGAATAAAAATAAGGATAAAATGAATCGAACACCTTCCATAATGTTTGATCTTTTCGATGTCTCCTCAAGCCATCGTTGTTACTATCCTTATCATGGAACTTCATTTCATATGAAGTCTTAGATGACATGAATGATCATAAAATGCATTTTTTTAGAGGAAAGTAATGCAATACCTTTGAATGAGTTCTCTAATTCTTCCTAATATTTGATTAAAATTTACTCTCATTGTTTCTCATTAAATTAATTCTAATTTCATTAACAATTGTGATATATAAATTATCTAAAAATTCCCTATGGTGAATAATACAATCATTATGGCTTGAAGATATCTTTTTATATTCATGTTTGTGTTTGTTTTGTATTTTCTTTATCTCAAAGAATTATTTAAGGATATTATCTTTACTATGTGAATCAAGAAGTAACCCTAAAATCATAGAAATTTCACTATTAGTAACTCCCCAAACACACTCCATATGATTCAACATAATAATAAAAGACAAAATTAAATATATGGAACACCCTTCATACAGTTCTAAATTTCTATCTTCAACTAATTAATAATACTCATTTTTTATTCATTGAAGTTATGAGAAAGATTAACCATCCAAGGATCAACTAATGGTTAAGTTTATCTACTAAAATATTTGACATTGTATCATATAATGATAAATGTTTCATTTACCATGTCTCAAACCGGTGTCCCCTCTGAATGGTCACTTTGTGTGTCAATGATAGGATAGTCATTTTTTGACATTACATAACTTTTGATTCAACATTCAAAATCTGACATATATATTTAGAATTAAACTATTTCAATATCATGTGCTCGTATAATTTGTTTCAATTCAAATATATCATTAATTTAAAAATTGGAAATGAACATATGATTTTACCATCCACTAATCAATTCTCAATTACAGAATCAAAAAATTCTTCAAAACCCTTGGCATACCGATGTGTATTTCAGGGTAAATTAATACAATTTTTATCCATAGCTATTGTATTATGGCTCTTCTCCATATACAATATCGATAAAAAGGAAATAAATTCTTAATAAACAATTATAATCAAATTATAACATCACCAAATTTCATCATTGACCAAGGTAGGTTCTTGAATTGAAAGACCACAAATTTAACATGGAAATGATTCAATTCAATGTCAAAAGTATAAAAACCATAAATGAATAAATAGTACCCCTCACGTTTTTTTGTATGTCATTTAATAAGGTATCAAAGGTAATGAGAAGGTAAAATACAACATTTAAATTTATTATACAAGCCATCAATCTCCAAATTTAATGGATACTGAGGAGGCAATAGGTAGTACATGGAAATTTTGAAGGGGTATGTCTCAACATCAATTGGGGGTGGTTATTTCAAGGAAATAAGGAAGAGGTAGCATTATGCCTAGATAACACCTTTGTAGGGGAATCATAAATGACAGTGTCAAGGGAGGTGGGTTAATGTCGAGGTATGTTTCCATGGTTTGGTGATATGGGAGATGGTTTGGGGGGTCATCATCGAGAGATGGGGGGATGATGATTGGTGGTAGGCAGTTGATGTCGAGGGAGGGGTACTTAAGGGGGGTCGGTACCATGGGGGTCAGTGTCAGGCTGGGGAGAAGGTCGGGGTAGTGGTTTAGGGGATATTTATTAGGTTTATTATGGATTTAGTAGTTGTTTCAAAAGAACCACCTCTAAATATAACTATTAAAAGTGGTTTTATGAAACCACAACTACAATAGAAATAATATACATGAAATTTTAATTATCATTAGTTATAGGAACTGTCACCAATAAACTACTGCTAAAGCCTCTATTAAATACCAAATATCTAACCACGCATAAATTAAATGTTAAATAAATTGAAATATGTGATAAATTTTTATAGAAGGAAATAGTTGAATTAAAATATTTCATCAAATTTTTATTTTAATTTTAATATTTATAGACTATTCCAAATTAAATTTTTACAAAAAAATTAGAAGCTAATTTTTAAATTATATATATATATATATATGGGTGTGTGTGTCTTGGGAAAAAATTCCCCAGGGTGTCACCTATCCATTTCCTGGGGACTATGTTTGTTGAAAAATATAGATGATCGTGCTTTAGTATTATTGATGTTTCTAATGAAGATATTTTTGTTGTTTTAGTTTCCCAGTGTTAGTCAATTTTTTGGTTCTCAATATCAGCAGCTTTATTTATGGAAAGAGATGGGTTTTGGAAAAGGGCCCCATGAACCTCAATTCCTGAACTCTGATGTGTTGAGTTTTTAAACTAGATAGTTGCGTAGCTATGATATACGGACCGCAAAGCAGGTATGTGGAACTATGAAAAAAGCTGGTGTTTTCCAAAAGAAGTTGGTAAATTAATTCCTCCATATAGGATTGTGTGTTATGTGAAATGTGAAGCATACTAGGTAAACTGTATTGTGAAATAATTTCACAATAGGTACACCGTTTGCATCTAGAGGTGGGTTTTTAAGATTATTTCGAAGGGTTTTTTCTTTCCAGAGGCCTCCATAAAGTATTAAATGTTCTAAGCATACTATATAGAAATATTGTAGTGAAGGTTGTCCCACATCAGTGTTTCCAATTATTTTCATCAGTGATTTTTTGGATCTATTTTTTTATATAAGTACCTCTATTTATATTATTAGTTTTAGATAATTTCAATAGATAAAATAATAAATATAAAAATTTAGTGAATTTGGAGGTGGTCTGCAACTAAGAAATTATGTGAAGGAATATGTTCAAGATTGAGGATTATGTGAAGGAATAATCCATGAAGCAAAGATATTTTGTGAAGAATAGTCCTTACATGGAGAGAAGGTTGTCTATGTAGTGATGGTAGTCCATGAATAATCAGTGGATCATGAGGCATTAGCTATCCAAGATGAATAAGTGATCCACGAAGAAGAGGTTTTATGAGATGCACTTGTGCCACACAGTGCAATGAAATTAGAAGGGGTTGCAATATAGTTTTCTGAGGGATAAATTATGTTTGTTAAGTGACTAAAGAGAGTTCATGAAATATATTTTTGAAAACAACTAGTATGATGAAAAGTGGATTTCATCTAATGAGTGAAAATCAGACTTCATGGTACAATCATATTTCTGTGAAACAATTATGAGGTGATTATTAACAATAAGAGACTCTTCTAGAGGAGTGGTGGAAACACTTCATTAAAGAGAGTAGTGAGATTTCAAATTGTGATTGGTTCTAAACTAGGAGGGACAATGAGTCCATTATAAACATCCTAAATAAATTTAGTCTTAGCATAGATGTTATATAGGTCAAACCACAGATTGGCAGTGAAACATAGTGGATTTGGTACATCAGCACATTTCCATTATATGCTCCTTGGACGTGGCCCAGTAAAGGTGAACCAAGTAAAATTATTTTCTCTCTTATATACATTCATTTATTTTCATATATATCTATAAGAAAGAGAGAGACTAGAGTTTGGTTTAACAAGAAAACAAGATCTGAAGGGGTAGTAGTTTGGTTCAATCATGCCCTAATTCACCCCTTCTCAAAGTATTTATCCTAGTTAGGATAACCATATGTAAGTATATATATATATATAAACATTTATCTTGATCCCCCTCACTTCCTGAAAAAACCCTTAATATCGGCTTTAGGCCTTTGATGGACATGAAATTGGAATGGTGAGTAAGGTATGGCCCCACATTCCCTGGCATGGGTCTTGCGGACTGAACATTCAGTACATGTCACTTTTAGGAGGAGAGTGGGAGGTGGTGGGGGAAAAACATGTAGCGGTGGCCCTTGGTTTGGGAGGTCATGTGGTATGCAGTTCCAACTATGGGAATGTACTTCTAGTATGTGGCCAAGGGATAAGGGAGGTTTGTGATGGATTTAGCGGGCGGTGGTAAGGTGTGACAGATGTGGCGCGAGGGTTCGTGGTCCACATGTGATAGGGAAAAAGGTGGTAGTGTTAGGAACAACATGGTCCATTGGGGAAAACGAACCAAACACAATGCATTTCAAAATGGGTAATCTTAGTGGGGAAATTGTGGGAGGTAGTGAAACAGTGTAGAAAAGTGAGTTTATATTTGGTAGTGAAAAAACTCTACAGTAGGGCGATTGGGCGGTTTCTCAATGGGATATAGTGTGGGATGGTGGAATCATGTAGGGTAGTGTTTTGGGGTGGTGCATCATAGATGGGGGGGAGGTCGGTGATGTGACTGTGGAGGGGGAAGTAACTCAAAAAATTATCATCTCTCATTTAGGTCTCAACATGACTTTTGGTTTGGTTGTACGATGGATTGCACATGAATTATAATTCTTTTGTCCCTTCAGTCAGTAATGGGGTTTCAAAACCGTGAGGGGAATTCAGTTGAGATTCGAAAAAAATATCAGTCAAAACCCTCAGCAATCCTCTCAGTCAAAACCCCCAGTGATTCCCTCCAAAAAACCTGAAGGTGTATCCCTCATTAATTCCTTTATCTCTATAAAAAATATATCTACAAATATATTTTTAGATCCATCACTTATGCATTAGTGAATCCCTCAGTCAAACCCTCAACAATAATTTAGTTAACCCTTCTTCCTTGAATCTATTGGCCAATGTGTTGGTGAAACCCTTAGCCAATCCCTCAGCTAACCCCTTCAAAAAACCCTAGGTGAATTCAATAGAAAATCCCTCAGTGAACCTTTTGGTAAACCCATAAAGGAATATCTCATCCAACCATAGTTTTATATATACAAAGATGGATGATTTCAGGTGGTTTATGTTATTTCTATTTGTAGGTTTCATTTTTATTTAGTATAGTGTCTGGGATACTATGGTATTCTATTGTTTTTAAATCTTCATTACATAGGGAGATAGATAGATTAATATGGATTCAATTCGTTTTTTTGGGTAATTGAAACACTCTAATTGAGATGATTTGGTTTCATAATTATGGGATGTTCAAGTACAAATCTTTCCATTGAAGTTTCATTTTTTCTAGTAATTTCAAGAATGAAAAAATTTAATGGAAATTCCTATTGATTTATGCTAGGAATTGGTTTTCATAATTTCCACTATAATTAAATAGATTTGTTTTTTGAAATTCACCTTCTATTTTTATTGTGATTTCCAACTAGAAATTTTCATTTTTAGTGGAAATTTTCATTTAGTATTTAACACTGATTTTGGCCATTTGATTTGACGAGTTTGGCAGTTTAGATTTGGATTACCAAATTGGCTGTTATTGTTAAAAAAAATATTTAGTTCCATTAATTTTGAGTACTATAACAAGTGGGGATTTTTGTTTTTCATTTTTACAATAATTTTTCTTTCAGAATTTCTACTGTTAGTTTTTTTGAGTGTGAATGTTTCTTACTATCTATTTTGAGTTTCCATTAGGGATTTCAAGAGGTAATTTTCACTATGAATTTCCAATCAGTATTTTCAATACAAAATTTAATTGAAATTTCCTCTTGAAATTTTTATTTCCTTGAACAGACTTGATTTTTAAATAATAATTTACTGAATGTGTAAATTTTATTTATGAATTTTTTGTTCTAAATAGTTTTTTAATACAGTTTCAAATTTCTTATATTTTCTAATTTGGATTGAAAATCGAAATTTCATATATTTATTTCTATAATAAATTTATTTACATTGATAATTGTTGTTGGGAATTATTATTGGAATCAATTATTGGGTATTTCCACATGGAATTTCCCATAGGAAATTATAGTTTTAATTCATAGTGAAAATTCAATTGGAAAGACCTTGTAGAAAATTCCAATTGAATTTACTAGTAAAATTCATTTATAAATTCCAACTAATAAAAATATATATTCAATAAATTGAAACCTTCCTTCGATAAATACCATAATAAATTTCTGCTGGAAAGTTCTAATTGCATTTCAATGTTGAATCTTCTAGTGGATATTCTGAGTGTATGTTCTCAGTCCTGACTAGAAATCCACAGTGAAAAACAATTACAAATTTTAACTACTGATAAATTTTTAATTGTATCATTTGTAATTTTTGAGTGATAATTTCATGGGATTTAGTGTTCAATTACCAATTTAATTTTACTATAGAAATTTCCATTGGAAAGTACCATTGGAAATTAGAATTCCCTATGTAAATTCCATATAGAATTAAATTATAATTTAAAAATGTAGGGAAATCTATATAAAGCTTTGAAATTTTATAGATATATTTCCCACTTTTTCCATGGAAATTTCCACTACATATTCCCAAATGAAATTTCCCCTAGGAATTCCCACACGAAATTTCCTATGGAAATTCCCACTAGAAATTCCCACTAGAAATTCCAAGGGTAAGGTTTCAGGGTTACCCCCTTTGGAAATTATTAGTGAAATTAAATTACATTTTTTATGTATGAACAATTTATAACTGAATCAGTTGTAATTTTCCATTGATGTTTAATAGTGAAAATTCAGTATTGATTTCCCAATTGAACTTCCAAGTGGAAATTTCCACTAGAAATTCCCACTAGAAATTCCCACTATAAATTCTAAATATTAGTTTAAATTCCCTATAGAATTCAATTATAATTTTAAACTATATGATTACTGAGTTGAAATCGTACACATAGAATTCCAATGGTTTCCATGGGGAACTTTACGTGAAATTTTCTATGGGATCTCCATTGGGAATTAATAGGGGGATTTTCACTAGGAATTTCAACTACTCATTCTCTCTATAAATTTCTACCCACAAAACAATTTTTTACGATCAATTGAAAATTTATAGTTGGAATTTATAGTTATAATTTCAACTAGAATCTTCATTAGGACTTATCCCTATTATATTTCAATTGATATACAATTTCAAATTATATTACTAATTTTTTGACCTAATTGAATATTTCTAGTAGGAATTTTCCCTAGGATATCTAGTAGATATTTTTACTAGGAATTTCTACTGGGATTTCCAGATTAAATTTTAATTGGTCCACTGATTTGAAAGTACTTATTCAATTCAGGAGTAATTTTTTTTGTTAGAATTTTTACAAGGATTTTTGTTTTTCACTTGTTTTCCTTATAATAACATTCAAATCTTTTTAATTATTATTTTTTATAAATATTGTTATTTTATTCCACAAGAATCCTATAAATTATTTACCAACCACTACCAGTCTTCAATGAATGGGTTGTGGAAAATATTTAATGAGATTAGGCCTAATATTACTGAAAATCACATGAAAAATCTTCAAAGGATGTCATTTTGGCAATTGTTTGAAGTGTTTATTGATAACATAGTGCCATTTTAGGATTGTAAAAAATTGGTGGGTTAATTTTATTTTTAATATATTCGTACAATGTTGATTTAAATTTTTTTACATTTCTGGTAGGTTGATGGAGTTAAGAGTTGTTGAAATTTACCATATATATGGCATTTACGATGGTGAATTACCTTTGTTAGTTGCGTATAAATTATAGCCAAATAGTTCCATACATTTTAGGATGATTTTTTCCAATGTATTATGGGTATTATCAAAGGGTGTGTTACAAAGGTCCATTATTGAGACAATTCAAACTAGTGACGAGAAATACTTCATCAATGCGGAATTTTTTTATTTTCTAATTTAATGTGAGGTAGTATTTTACTCCACATTGAGTTTTTTTTTGGGTTGTAATTTTTTGAAATATTTTTATGATAAGGAAAATTGAATAATTTTTATTGATTTTCTGGTATTCATGACCAGTTTATTAAATCCGTTAAAAACTCACACAACTCAATTAAAATTTGTTGGTTCTAATTTCATTTTATTGGAATGGTCTTAAACATTATTTAACTAATTAATTTTTCCAAGTTGGTTAAGAAATTTCTAATAATATTAAATGTTACAGTATTGGTAGGATAAAATTATTTGGTATTTCTCCCCAAAAAGAAAGGGCATACTATTATTTTTATAGTAGAGTTTGTAATATGTTGTTGATTCTCTTTAAGAAACTACCGTGGTAATATTAGTATACTATACTTACAAATAGTAATTTATATTCATATTAATTTATAAAATCTATATTTATTTCTATATAATACATTATACGATCTAACCACCTGAGTACAGAGATACATGTTTCAATCAAGGCCTTCTGAGGCTAAACAACTTATTTAGCATGTTTTTTATAAAGAATTATTCCTTTCAGTATAAAAGAAAAAGAAAAAACTATATCAAATGAGGATGGTGTGGTCTTGTATATACAGAATGAAAAAAAAATATGCAGGTAAAAAAAAATAGAGGCCCAATTGAAAATGAAAAATATATAGATTATACTTTTGAGATAAAGGATGACGATAAAGTAGAAGGAATGTATGAAAGAATTTTATGACTATGAGAAAGGAGGTGTTTTAGAGGATTTTCAGATTGAATAAATTGAAATAAAAAACAATACAACATAATCAACTTCTATTGAGGGTATCCTATATGAAAATCTTGTATATTAGATAACGGAAACAAGTAATATAGATTTAAGAGAGGTGGAAGATGATTTCAATGAAGAATAGCATAAGGATGAACCAAAAAAGTGTTGTGTAGTCTACTACACCGTCTTCTTCCTCAATGATATAGAACTCATTGATTAGTGTTGTGAAGAGTACATAAATGAAACCAAAGATTCAGTCTCCTTATATATATTTATTGGTTAAAATGAAGAAGAAGCTGGCAATGGACCCCAAGAAATCCCAAGTAATACCTATATAGAAGAAGAAGTAGAATATAGTGAAAACACATAAAACAAGGCTCCTAAAAATATTTCTCCATGCTGATGGGGAGAGGTACTATTACTAAATTTATATAGTTAGAATATATTTTAAAATAATTTAATATGTACTCAAAATAAAAGTGTTGTTCCATGAAAATATAGTCATAATATTGGAATCTACTGAAAAATCATAACAAATTGATATGCAAATCATTATGGATTTATCAAACAAGTGGTTCACTCTCAGTATGGTATGTGTTATACCAGTTTTTTTACCAGTGAAATTATTTTATCATTTATTGATTTTTTTTAAAATTGGTCATAGGATCATATATGGTGAAAATTGAAGAAGGATGTCAGCTTTATAGTATGGCTATCATTATAGAATTATAATGTTTTTCCTTCACGTCAAGAACCTTTATTGTAAGATTGATGTTCAATTTTGAAAAAAAATTATTCATATTTATCCACTTTCTCTTTTACTTCACTATAGGTTTAAAGTTAACCATGACTAAATGTTTATATTTTAATTTATCATTCACTTCTATAGAGTTATTTATTCATCAAATTATAAATTAAAGGTCATCTTTTTTAACTAAGTAGCAGTTCCCAATTTGAATAACTCCACATTTTTATCCCTAGTAAACTCGGATAATATCCGTTTGACATTATTAGAGAAAAATTTGAAAAAGATGTGTTTAGAGATTATGAATCCAATCAACCTATTATAGGAACAAGAAAAAATTATCCATTTACTAAATATGTAGTCAGTGTGGTATGATGATATATAATGCCTAGAAAAATTTCTAATATTTTGAAAGACGGACTACTCGTTGATATTTTTTATATAAATAATATATGGAATATGTGTTCCACAATGTTTATGTTGAAAAAGTGAGGAAATGTTAATGAGATATGGAAACTAAGATGACACCTCAATATAGAGATTCCAATTTGGATTTTAGTTTCATCATTTGTTATGTTATGTAATGTTTGGGAACTTTAGTTTTAGTGCCAAATAATTTAATAGAAAATGAAGTTTATGAACCATGATTGTTTATGGTTTTTTATTTCCTAAATTAATCTATAAGAGCAATGTCGCAGATGGATGTTTAGAGTAGAAAGTATTTGCTAAATTCAAAAAACATTGAATAAAGATAAATTAGTTATTCCCCATAACATAAATTTATTTTTGTTTTAACTAGCTAAACTACTGTGATTTATTGAGATATATTGGGTGGTCATGGGATTGAGGGTGGTAGCGATTATTTTATGATGTAGATGAACATATGGATGTATTCTTTTTTATATAGGTTTTACACTACATTTTCTTTGTAGTATGCACTGTATTTTCATTGAATCATTTGAAAACATGTTATGCATAGGAATGAAAACTTGGAATTTCTATTGGAATTATCAAATGGACATACCCACTACAAACTCTATGTGGAAATTTTTATTTTATTTTACGTGATTTTTCTAGGTGGTACATATGGGTTGAAATGTTTATTTTCTGATATGGATGAACATTTCTATAAACCTGATATTATTATATTCTATCATAGTATGATTGGTGTTATATAGTAATTCATCTATGTATTCTCTACTGTAAGGTTTTTGAACGCAACCCTATTAGGCATAGAAATTACAACACTGAATTTTCATTTGAAATTTCCTATTGAAATTCCAAGGGTAAACTCAATTGAAATTTCCTCTTTGTTATACATTAATTATATGGGTCACTCTTTTGGGATGTAAATGGTTATTAGATGATATAGATGAACATTTTTTTAAATTTGGTATTGTTATATTCTGTGATAGAAGGATAGGTGTTGCACTGTAATTTCTTTTTATATCATCTTCTGTCAGTTCATTGAATGGAAACCTAATGTGCCTAGAAATTATAACTGGGAATATCCATTGTAAATTTCCTAGGGAAACACCTACTGTAAACTTAGTGAAAATATCCAATTTGGTTTACATCAATTGTCAGTGTGGTAAATAGGGTGTGGAAATGGTTATTTTCTGATCTATAAACATTTTTAATAATGTTGATATTGATATATTTTTTGATAGTATGAAAGGTGTTACACTATAATTTATCTTTATAATCATCACTACAATTTCATTGAAAGGAATCCTTTTGTGCATAGAAATTCCAATTGGGAATTCCCATTGAAATTTTTTAATGGAAAATCTAAGAGGATATTACCAATTTGGGGTATGTTAACTATTTGGGTGGTACATATGTGTTCAAAATGTTTTTATTCTCATCTGGAAGAACATTTTCATAAATTTTATATTGATTTAATATTTGATTGTATGATAGGTGGGACATAATATTTTCTCTGTGTAGATTCTACCATCATTTATTTGGACAAAATCTTTCTGTCCATAGAAATTACAACTAGTAAATCCCATTTAAAATTTTGAGTGGAAATTTCCACTATAAACTTCTTGTGGAAATTTCCACTTTGATAATACACTAGTTTCTAATTGAAATCTCTACCACAAAATATAGACACAAATTTATTTATAAAAATAAATTTTCATAAATAGTTGGATGTTCTGATACATCTATATTTAATGTTTTGTATCAATAGAATTTTGAAATGCTTCTAAAATGGTGTCAGTTCTGAGAAATTTGTTATCATTTTTATTTTTAGCAGTTTTTAAATTTTCCCACCTAAAAGGGGGGAAATTTCCCATTGATGACTCCTAATTGCAGCAATAACTATATGTTGATAACTAAAAAGAGAAATAGAATAACAGTTTCCTTTGATTTAAAATATCACAATATATCGTGTTCTATGAATTTTTTTTTGAATTTGAGAGTTTTTAATATATGGTACAATTTTTAAACACATTTATATCTATGAAAGGGTCACCATGGTAGTAAGGATTTGATGGTTCTATATCACATCCCTACAATAACATTATAATATTATTTATTCATGATAGCATTGAATGAAATAGTTGAATAACATAATAAAATGTTAATAGAATTTTTGCATAAGATTTTAGATATCACAATATATGATGTTTTATGAATCGTGTTTCAATGTAAATGTTTTTCACCTACAATAAAATATTTACATACATTGAGATATATTATATGTTCACCATGGTATCCACTATTCGATGTTTATTTTTCACTTCCCTAAAATAACATTATAACATTGTTTATGCATGATATTCGAATATTTAGAAGATAAATAACATAATAAAATAATAAAAATCTCATACATGTTTTTTGATCACCTGATTTCTTATTTAATTCCTATTTATCAAACATTTTATCCCATATCTAGACAAATTTTTGAGTTTTTCATGACATTTCCTTTTATCTTTTTTCTTGAATGATGTTTTGGGTTATTTTCAATGTTTCATTTCACGTTCTGCTAGAATGAATTTTGTGGGTAAATTATTTTAATCTTTCCTATAATTCCATGTCATAATTATTACGATTTGACATCTCGATATAATTTCCTTGTTTAGACTCAAGGGAATATGTTATATGATTTATTTTCATTTGCGCCAACAATTCGTAGCATTTATCTTTTCTTGCAACCAAATATTCATCGTCATGATTAAAAATTATTTATTCCCAGTGGATTTCACTAAACTGTCATACCCATTTCTTATAGATATATTACTCCGAAAATCACTGCACATACAACCTTTCCAATATTTTGAGTGCATGACAACAAAAATACCCATAAATATCATATTTTAAAAAAATAATACCAATTCTCATAGGTGAAACTTGGTACAATTTAACTGTATACTCATATAAGGAAGCATTCATTACAACAACATCCATTTTTGGGAGAATTATATCATTAGAATACATAAAGAAACAAGATCTATATTGTTGGTGTTCATACTGAAAATGATAAACTCTTTTTTGAGTGTATAAATGAATTATTGAACCATGATTGAATGATATGGAAAATGAATGCATGGGATATTTTCCCTTCTGTAAAATTTTTCCTTAATTTCCAAATACTTATTCTTCTCCAACACATGTTCAAATTGTTAGAAGAATTCCAAGACACTAAGTTTATGATTCAATTAATCTTTTAATACACCATTGAAACTCTCATCTAATTATGTGCTTCAAATTTCTAATTTCACAATAATATTAATAATACAATAATACATTTTTTACCTTAGTTTTTACATATCATCAATCCAAGTTGAATTTTTATAACTGTGATCTACTTGGATTTTATTCCATCTAGCCTCAAATATTGAATTTTCATCAATGCCATACACGTTTTTTTTATTTTTTCCTAATGTTTGGAGACATATTTAATTAGATGTCCAAGGTTTTTAATGCCATTTTCCCTAAGTTCCTAGTGCATAGGTCGTGTCTTGTTTTTGGTAGTTTCAAACCAATGGCATTAGATATAGCTACATCTTGATCAAGGAAAATTATCAGAAGATTCTACCCCCAATGAAAATAAAAAATTATATTAAACAACCAAATAAATGAGTCTATAGTCACATCATATAATAATGGTGCACCAAAAATTAAAATCTCTTTATGATGGTTTGCACATGTAAATCCCCTCGAAGCCCGATACTCCACATTAATGTTGATGGTACTATGAAAAATGATATTGTCTCTTAAATGATCATAATCCACAATATTTTTGGTATCAAACAAAAAAATGTTTCAAATTTGACTGCACTAGTCAAGTTGCACTAAGTATTAGAATGATGTGTTTTCCATTGATTTCATCTATATGTATTGCAACATAACATCATAATTACATAGATTTGAGTCCCTATGTCTTTTGGACAACAGATTATTCATTTGGTCCACTCGTGTATATCCAAAGACACTTACGGATTCCTGTAATAACAAATACAACTAAAAATCAATCACTAGGATTTAGAATAGAATTATCATTAACATCAAACTCTACAACTCATGCATCACTGATGCATCGTTTTGTTCCCATGAAATGCATGGTCTTGGGAGAATTTAAGGTGTGATTATGATCCCTACCAAATTGTATGAACTCTTACTAGATATAGGAAAATTAGAAAACTCATATTTGTACTGTAAAATTAGCCCTTATTATTTCATGTGGCTTTCAAACATTGAAATCATGCCTCTCTTCTCTTAGGTATCCTTCTTTACTATATGTATATCATGTTATTGTTACTAATATTTTTTCCTTTTTCTATTAACATACTTATTTTTTATACTAAAACCAATAATACCTCTATAAGAAATATAAAATTTATAGGCTTCATATTATGATTTAAACACCATCCCAATGCATGGTCTCTGTTTACTAATGTGTTTACAAATTATATCACATGGGGTTCTTTATTATGAATTTGGAAAATCATCTCTATCGATGAAAATGTCTTAGATACACTTTTATTGAGTAATTTCTTCAATATTATGCTCTATCACATAATAGTTAGAATAATTATACACAATATTCAAATCTAATGAATTTATTCTTCCTACATAATGTATAACATCTAGATTCAGTTTGATCACTGTCATTATGATTTTTACAATTTATATACAAAAACTATCATATCCCATTTCATTGTAATTTTTTTTATGGGTTTTTTATTTTGAATTAATTGGAAAATCAAATTGGAAATTTCAACCAATTTGTTAGAACGGAAAATACATGTTGAAATTTCTACTCAAATTCAATTTGAAATTCTATTAAAAAAATACAACATGAAAATTTCACTTTATAACAATTAAAAATAAAAAATCACTTCTTCTGAATCTTTTGAAAATTTGATCATGGAATTTTAACTACAAATTCACAGTGAGAATATATAGTAGATATGTCATCTCGGATTTCATTGAAGAAAATTGTAGTGTAATTTTTAGTGTGGATTAGCAGGGAAAGTTTCTATAGGTCATTCTTAGAATCAATTCAAAATTCCCATTGTAATGGAAATATCATTGGGAATTGACATAGATAATTTCTAGGGGAAAATCCAAATTAAAATTTGATTTAAAAATATTAATATTCATTCTTTTTTATATTTATATAGTGACATTACAGTAGAAGTTTTCACATTAAATAACTTAAAAAATTTAACCAATTATTTTTAAATTATTAAAAACATCAATTAAGAATTCATAGTGAAATTTTATAGTATAAATAGTATTTAGTAATTCCTTTTGGGAAGTAACAATAGAAAAAAATTGAGGAAATTACCTATGGTAATTAACTATAGAAATTTATAGTGTAAATTCATGATTGAGTTTATAATAGAAAGTCCCATCTAGAATAATGAATATTTCTATGAATACCCCTATAAAAGACTACATTGTAGGGAATTCCAATTGAAAACGACCCTCTAAACACACCCTGAAAACACCCCCAGCAGACACCCCTAAAAATGCACCATGAAAACACCCCTATAAATGTTTGCTGCAAACACCCCTACAAACACCCACTCATTGGAAAAATTTATACATCATACAAGAAGGATGGTACCAATTTTAGGTTCTCTAAGAATTTTGGAATTCAGCACACTGGTATCGCTTCCCCCATATGGATAAATATTTCGATATCTATTTCTTCAAGGAGAAATAAATTATCCAACCTTTTTTCTCTTCTATGTGGATTTTTATTTTTATTCTACAATGTTTTAACAATAAAGATATGACCAAATGGCATGAAAGGCATCCAATGGACTACCTGAGCATCATATTGTGGTGATATACCAGAGATTATATTAATCCCAGCAGTAGTACCACCACCAATGATAAAAGAATATATATTTTTTGGAAATATTACTTCTGTATTGGTAGGCACCTCCCCATAATGGGTATCCTTTTTTAATTTCTATTTTGAAGAGCGAGTGCCCCCATTTTATGATTACTTATCATGATGCAGACAGTGTATGCCCCATCTATAATTTTTTTATATACATATTTTTTAATAGACTATGAAAAAGGCTATTGATAAATTAAATTATAAATTTTTATTATTAAAAATTACACTTTTTAAAATTATTCCAATTCATAAAACCTTTTTATGGATGTTGGTAACTAACATAATATATGGTGAACTAAAAAACACTACTAGTCCTTGGATTGAATTTCCAGATATGTCAATGTGTTATCAACTTTTAAAACCCATAAACACAAAATTTATTCCAATTTTAAACATAGAATATCTAGAACATCATAGTCCAATGTCATATTGAATTGTTTTCTTTGGGGTTGGGGACATTGTGAAAACCTCTACAAGAATTTAATGATAATTTTATTATTATTTTGATTAAACCATCTTTCTCTCCCTCTAGTACCAATTGTAGGTATTATAGCTCTAAATGGAAGAAAATATAATAGTGATTTAAAAATATCGACTTACAATCAATGTAACTACATTATCACTGACAAATCATAGCAAGGAACAATAGAAAAGGTTCTCGTGTGATCAATTTCATGCATAGAAAGTGAATTGAAGATGACATTGTTCGATCTAAATCCACATTTCTCAACTGTTCTTCGATGGCGATGGCGTTGCTTGATGGATCTAAATATGGATCCATCTATATCATCCATGAAAGATTAAAAAGTACCTGGGAGCATTCATCATCAAATGTTTTGTGCTAGTAAGGATATCCAATGATGCCTTTTATGTCCTGATGATCACAACTACGATGATCCTTTGATATGTGAAGATGAACTTGGATCAAAAGATCATATCATCTCTGACTCACTCTTGGAAGTAGGAGAGGGGATAGAGTCTCTAAGGTATTGTGTGTTGATTATCAATTTACATGAAATCCCCTTTCCACCTTATATAGTGTGATTCTAAAATACCCAAAATTGGCTCCCAGCACCTAGATATTTATTACCCACTATAAAAAAATCAAATGACTCCATTACAAATTAATTTTTATCATTTATATTTCTATCAGTTACGTTTAATATAATAAATATATTACATGAAAAAATTACCCATTAAGTCGACATGTCATTCCCACAAATATTTAACAAACCATTAATATTCAAATAATATTATTTCATGAAATATTTTCCACATATTTTTCTAATACTTGTAAATACATTTAAAATTTTAATTTCATATGAATTATTAAGAACTCAAAAATGAGAATTATTTTATTACCTAGTGATCATATATTATCATACATATATTGAACCACGTGGTGGGGCACACCATGTTCTATATTCTAATTCATTAGAATGGGTTGTACTTTTGAATATGCTAACTGTGTGACCCTGGAGGTCCATATCTCGATATTAGTTAATATTATACAAATACCAAGAGAAAATTCTAATAACCCATCAATGACCCTAATGAGATTAGTAAAATTCATTGCAATGAAATTCATTCCTATTAACAAATGTTGCATAATATAATATCATTGTCTTGTCATATCTCATATAAAAGACACAATATTTATGTTATCGACCTTTATTTATTTATTATTTATTCTCCTAAAGATATGAACTAACTTATACCACCATGTACATGGATTTAGTGAAGTTACATCCATCCCGATCAACTAGACCTAATATATCACTTCCTTTCAAAAGTTATATCTTTATTTTCAATCAATGTAATACCAACAATGATGCACACTATGAAAGATAATGTGCTACAACATCAATGATTGTATCAATGTAGGCGATCAAATTGTATAAAATAAAAATACTCTCATGTCTGGAAATCGTTACACGTGTTCGTAGATGGAAATAACCTATGGTACATAAAACATTTAGTGTTCATATTGGTGGGTTGGTTTTCATGATCTCATATACTTGAGATCACTATGTGAGAATATGAAGAGAAGAAATATCAATGCTTATAATCCCCCAACACCTAATAGTAAGATATCGTTTGTGTCTAGTCTATGTGATATATCTAGATCCTAGGATATATGTTTATGATTAATCTCATAGTATATCATGGATCTCACAATATCCTGAAAACTACTATAACCTTACGATGTGAAAAACAATCTATTGATATTACTATATAAATTTTGGACGAAAGAAATATCAACACTATCATGGTTAGTGTACATCATGAATATCTCACTCTCTAAATGATATGTTAACAAAAGGAAACTATTTATGTTAGGTACAGGGAGCAAAAATTTATAGAATAGCTTTTCCTTCACAACTATAGTAATGTGAAAAATCCCATAAAAGGATTAAAAATCAGAAAACACACATGGATTGGTATAAAAATATTAGAGAATGATCATCAAGTCATTTAGTATTTTAAGGAACTAATTTAGTGTCTATAAGATGATAGTATGCCACATTATGATCAAAAACACCATTGATGACTATTAAAATGACATATCTTCCGTATGGGGGTCAAATTTCATGAACCAAGATGGGATGAAATCCAACTTGACATCGGATCCAGCTTAACACAAGCATTGAAGGGTGTTCCTGATCCCCATGGGTTAGAAACCGGTATCAGGCGTCAAAGTAATCACTAATGATTTTACCAAATTCACCATTATCATGTAAAATAAATTAAACATGTTGAAGAACTAACAATAATAGAAAGAAAAAAAAACAAGTCCAGAAAAAACAACTTCTGAGAAAAAAAATCTAAAAACATAATTGAGACCAAACCATGACAACACGGTCTTCATGTGACATCTAGGTCAATAACATACATAAGACAAACGTGCTCTAAAGGAACTACCAAACCATAAACCTAAAATTAAAAAAGATATCAGTTCTACCAAATACACGTGGCACAATTAGGGTGGGATATGAAAGTGCTCAGTAGGAAATCACTACAGATTCCATGCGATTCCATTCCTAAAACAATCCATAAACACTAGTTTGATATGCATTTAGAAAATAGGCTTTTAAATTTTGTCGAAAATGTATGCATATCTTTTCACACATTCCCATTTCAAAACAACACTCAAAACATTTCCATTCAAAAAAATATTCACCAACCAAAACCCATTTAAAAAATCTCAAATGGAAAATATAACTAAATAAACAAAATGGGCTATGTAGAAAAATAAAGGAAACCAAACAAGCTGGAACAACTAGAAAAAAAATACCCAACATTAAGTAGTATAAAACAAGAAATACTGATTTTTGATTATGGAAATTTCATGAACATATCTAGAGATCATCCCTAGACATAATCAATTAGAACTCACCTTCCAACTTATGGTACAAAATCATAGTCAATAACCAACTGGTCACTCTAAACTAGCCAAATGAGTGGAACATCTCACCAATCCCCATCAATTTAAGGGTGTTTCAACCCATCTAAATAGGGGTTAAAAATAAATCATCACTCGACCATCTAAATGATTCCCAGGAATCCAATGATAGTGATAATAATAATAATTATTCCTGGTGATATGGATGGTGATCGCATGCATGATCCATACCATTGTGCTTGCCAAACCAGAAATCTACAACACCTATATAATCCCATATTTCACATGGAGTATCCTCCTTATAGTTTTTCATTATATATTTCACGCCACACACAAATGAAAAAAGGTCATTCACATTAATTCAATTTTCCATAATACTTTCTAAAAACATTAGAAAATATAAACCAAGCCTCAATCTACCTGGTTTTTCAATCAATTTTCCATAACATGAAAAAATTACCATCAGGCCTATACAACACATTATATCCAAAACCAAATGCATAAAATTTCACTTGGTTCCAAATGGGATTTCACATGGTTTCTCATCCAACAAAATCTTTAATAGAAACACAAAGTTCTAATATTCCCTTTAACATTTCTGACACAAAAATATTTGAAAAGACCCATTCCAAACCGCTTATAAATTTCTAAATATACCCACTTTCACATGAATAGTGATAAATGGGACTTTATACCAATTTCAGATCAAAAAAACAAATTCCAACCTGGAAATGTTTTTATACACACATTGAAACTACATTTAAATTCACACAAATCACCAACATTATTTAGAAAACACATTAAAATTTTTTTTTTCAAAATTCATAAAACTCATTTTTGGAAATAAAATATGATAATTACACATGAAATCCCACCCCATTGATGGGAAAATACCATTTCAATTTCATAATCACACTAACACCCTTTTTAAACAAATCTTCTCACTGCTTACATAATTGATATTAGACATTTGAGAAGAAAAACATGAACATTCATGTGCAGTAAAAACCCACCATATTTAGATTGAAATATTTTTTAATATATATATATATATATATGTATATTAGTTTCTTGGGGGTACAAATACATTCAATCACACACACAGCACAAATTTAGACCAGAAATGCAGGCTTTATCCCCCACCCTCGCCCTAGGGAAAAACCCACCCATCAAGCCTTATTTATTTAATAAATGACACGTAGGATCAATGAGCATGAAGATAATAAAATATCCCAGAAGCCATGTACATCATCATCCCTACATCATCTTGTATACATCATAAAGCATGCATCATGCATGTGTAACATCCTACCTAAATCATTCTTGTGTCATCACATGTGTGTGTCATCATTGAATCACCACATACATAGAAATGTAATAGTACATATGTCCACCCTGATTTGATCTTGTGTCTGATGAAGAATTATAGGGCGCCTTTACCACTCAGTTAATCCCCAAATTATTTGAATAATTCCATCTTTAATAACATTCATGCGTCAAGAC
The DNA here is from genome assembly GCA_963277665.1 of Viscum album. Classification (NCBI taxonomy): domain Eukaryota; kingdom Viridiplantae; phylum Streptophyta; class Magnoliopsida; order Santalales; family Viscaceae; genus Viscum; species Viscum album. Next base: position 1,775,165,909 of record OY728133.1, on the reverse strand, counting down.
ACTTCAAAAACACCTTTTTGAATAATTATTACATTTTTCCTACGAAAACAACAAACCAAACATAAAATTCATACCAAAAACTTCACCAATTCTTAATCTAACAATGATATCAAGACATAGCCAATGGTAAACACTACCCACAACACCATTTTTCACTTCAAAAGTTGAATTTGTATTTTATTAAACACCTTTAATGAATTTAACATAGTAATAATTAATAAAAATCTTATGGAAAATAATTTTCACTCATTTTCCCTCATCTAAATACCAAAATTATTCTTTCTAACACATCATAAGAAAGACTATATCATATTTGAAACATTATTTAAAGATCAATCATCAAATGGAATGTGTCGGAAATGAATTGGATAGAATCACCTACCTCAACAAAATAATAATGCAATCAAACATTGGTATATAGAATAATACACCCAAATGAATAATCTTCACACACTAATAACAAATAAAACACCCCACAAATCAACACTAACTCTTAGGGTTCTTCCAAGTTACAAAACCCACCAAGAGAAACCAATAAATAATGAGGGGGAAGAGAATAGAAGTGTAAAATGGCTCAAAAACATATGTAATCACCAAAGGAGCCTTCATGAAACATCGAAGGGGGTTGGGAACAAAGGGAGGAGGGTCTTGGAGATCATCTTGGTGCGCTTAGGTCAGTGGAGTAGAGGAAACATAAAATAGTGTTAAAAATAAATTGGGAAAGATTGGAATTTCATATTTTTATTGAAATGGGTATGTTGTGTGATTTTTACCTGTGGTTTGAGAAATAGTGTTCCAACCATGAATGCAATAATGGAGAAGAGGGGCACCCTAAATGTACTTTCCACATGGTTTCCCAAAACCATTCACCAAACATGACAAATTCCTCTGACTGATTCTAGAACAAAAAAGTAGGCTTACAGCACTATTTCCTTAACCGTGTACAGGCCATAAACCATGCCTCATGCACCAAACTCAAGATTCATTGTTACTAGGGTGAGGCCACGTAATTTCCCCAAATCTTGTGATAATTTCTTTGAAGCCCAAAAATTACATTCTTCAATAAAAACTCAAAAATTCAAATCATAAATCAACCTGAGCATCAACCAAATGATCCAAGATCAAGAAAAGAATTAAATAAATGATTTTCTATGGTCATGGTGAGACAATTATCCCCACTAAAAATACTTAATTCCCCTTTAATGTCACCATCACAAAAGATAAAAAATCTTGACTTAATGTACGATAAAAATAGAATGAAGCCATGAACCTCGGGGTAACCATAATCTCCACAAGTCACAATTACTGAGATCTACAGGAATCCACAACAAGAATAACAACATGATAACACAAGAAGGTTCTCCCCACCATAAGAACTCAGCTAACACCACTAACATTTCAACCTAGACACTAAGGCACTAACACCCAAACCCACCACAATTCAATCAAAGAACTCCTACCCTGATCCTAAAACAAACCAACACATGTTGAAACACACAGAATGTATCCAAACCAAATAGAGAACCAAAACTACAATTAAACAACAACATATGATTCACCAAATATAGATAAGAACAAATTAAAACCAAAACCAACCAACACAAGGACTAGGCACACCCAAGAAATAACAATAAATTTGAGACCTACATTTAGATAATCTAAACTACTCAGATTATATAAGAACAAGTCTGTCACACTTTTATAATTAAAAGATGAAATTAAAATAGCATAAAAACTAAGAAAAGTAAACATTAAATAGCTCCACCCCTTCCTAATAGACAACCTAGGTCAAGGTTCTCCACACCCCTGGTGATTCTTGATTGTGCTCAAGCGTCACTCAGATGCCTATGGATGCAGCCCTGTTGAATAAAAATCTTCTAACTCACAATCTAGCATTGACATCATTAGATCAAGGCTTATTATCTAGAAAACACTTACTACAAAACATATCTAGGTGTTCCAAATTGATAGAACAATGAAAAATATCCAGAGGATCACAATAATATGGATTCAAATTCCCTAACCGACCACACTGGGAGCACACGAGTGAATAGTACAGCATAGAAGAAGCCAGATTCAATGAAGGATACTTCTTAAGAATATGTTACTCTAGAATTAACCTTTTTTCCGATGGGAAAATATCATATGTACAGAGAAAAACCTATTTACTGACCTCCACTAGCTGCACCCCGAGAACTAACTTAGGTAAAAATATTTCATCAACCATATTATCAAACTAAACATCATCAAACAAGGGAACTCACAAATTGATCTCAGGAAGAAAAACCTAATGAAAGGGAGTAACCTGTAACATATCATATGATTTTATCCCTAGAGATATGGAAACCAGTTCATTGAAATAATCACCATAGGCCTTTATTGACCAATTTTCTAACTAAATACCCCAGAGCTCTTCATCATTATTTTACAACACCTCCTAAAGATTAAAACAATGGATTAAGGTGGTCATAAACACATCACAAGTTATACAAAATTACATCATTGATTGGATAATCACATTCTACTAGTCTAAGGATGTACCCTCAAACAATCCTAGAATAGCACACACTCACAGAGCTTCATAAGTTCATAATAATTTCATGACACTATCGACTATCTCAATCCATTCCACTACCACTAACGGGCCTCGATCACAATGAATGATACGTAACAAATATTATGTGATGGAAACTGGGAAAGAGTCACTAGAAATTTTGGGGACTTTTCTAGGTGGAATATTCTAAACAACATAAGTAGCACAAAATTATAATCGACATCAAAAAAAATCATAAGCAATGGAAAACCACAACCCAATAGAAATAGGCTGACAAGTGAAATATTATAAACAAAACAAAAAATATTCATTTCATTTAAATTTTTCGGAACCACCTTTTTCTAATGACACATTTGAAATATCAAAATACATTTTTTTCAAAAAAAATACCACTTTTCGATGAAAAATCAACACCAATCCATTTTGATTTCAAATACCCAGATATGGAATCCAATGATCCATCACATATACGTTCATCCAAATTCCATTGATATCATCCTTGTACATGTTCCAACATACACCTTATATACATAACATCACATATGAAAACATTCATAATGATTAACAACTTTCACACAAGCCATTCCATTATCAAATCCCAAAGTTTACCAAATTCTCAATCAACTTTTCTTTCCAGATTTTCACAAACCATTCAAAATTCTGAATCACATTCTCTTAAAAATAACTACAATCACTTTTGAATCTAAAAATACTTGAATAAATTCATTTTCAATTCAAAATCTACATTCATTTCAATAAACCACTCCCATCAAATAAAAATACAACATAACACAACTCGTATCAAACCTCCAGAATGAGGAACCATTGGTAATGCATAACCTTGTGACATGGTTATTGGGATTGGATCCAAGTAAGAATCAACAATAAAGAGGACCTCAAACCATGCACTTGACTCCACATGGGTCACAACTCCTTGTGAGATCTCAACATGACACTGGATTGCCTCCATTATCACCCCTCATCAAAATAACCAAAAAATGCAATGACTGAATCCAAGGAAACCCCTTGATACTCGAGGATTGTGATGATAAAGGGCTCATGATGTCCTTACCATACCTACATCCTGAGTCTTGAACATATTAATCTCTAAATACCATACATCCCAAATAACTAGGGCCTACTCTAATACAATTTTTTCATGAAACATGCTGGGATGTATGACCCGACATCTGAGCTAGCCTGAGAAATGTCCCAATGGGTGTTCTTGATCCCCAAGGGATATAAAATAGTGTTTGGCATCAATATAAACACTATGTGAATGATTTTTTCAAATAAATTAGGATCAAATAAACTAATGTAAAAACACAGAAGAACCAATAATAACATAATCATGAATAAATGCACAGAACATATCTAGATACAAAAACTGATGAGAAAAACAAAAAACTAAATATATAACGTAGACTGAACCATGATTACATGATCTCCTTATGACATCTTGGTTACCACCATCCACAAGAACGAATTTCTATAAAGTCACAACAAAACCAAAAACCTAAACCTGCAAAACAACTTAGTTCTACCGATGCCAAGTGGCACAAGTAGTGAGTGGGCATATATATCTCAGTAGGAAATATCCACAGATTCCATGAATTTTTCTTAATTAAATAGCTCAAAAACACTAGTTTGATTTGAATTTATTAAATAGTATTTTAAATTATTTCCAAATTGAATATATAGATTTCTTCATTTTCAATTTTTGAAACAACACATAATTATTTCCATTTCAAACATTCCATATCCCATATCAAAACTAATGTTCAAATGAAAAATCCAAACCAAATTACCAAATAGGACATTGCAGCATAACAAAAGAAACCAAAAAATATGTCACAACTAGAAATACCAATACCCAACACATAGTAATAGTAAATAGGACATATATATAGTATATTTCATGCATGTCTTAATCAAACCCATCTAAATTAGGGTAAAAAAGAAATCACCACAATACCCTCTAAGGGATTCCCATGAACCCCATGATACTGATAATAATAATGATGCGTGGTGAGGGGGAAGTTTCTCACACACCTGGTCCTTACCAATATGGTTTCTAAACCCAAACATGACACCACATATGTGATCCCTTCTCTCACATGTAGGATCCTCTATTCAGGTGCCCATCCCACATACCAATGTATACACGAATTCCAACTAATCCTTCACTTCAATCTAGTTTTCAAAAACAATTTCCAAAAACATTATAAAATATAAATTATTCCTCAATCTTCCTATGTTTTCAATCCATTTTCCAAAACATGATAAGATGAACATTGGGCCCATACATAACACAAGTTACAAATCCAAATTCATCAAATGTCACATGGTTACAATAAGGCATTCACATTGTTTTACATCAAAATAAATTTAGAAGTAACAAAAAGTTCCAACTGAGGCATTAACATTTCCAACCCTAATATATTTTCAAATATCTTTTCCACACAATTTCAAAATCAATACAAATCACCACTTCCACATGCACAATGAAAAAGGAGCCTTTATACCAATTTATCAATAATACAAATATCAAATGCCAACCATGAAAATATTTTACAAATATAATGAAACCACATTTAAATTCACACAATGAACAAATGATATTTAGAAAATACATTTCAAAACATCTTCTCAATTCATAAAACGAATTTTTGGAAATATAATAGGAGAAGCACATGTGAAATCCAACTATTTCCATGGGAAAATCCGATTTTAAATATCATACTCACTCCAAAATAATTTTTAAACATTATAGGTACAGTTTGATGAATTAATAGTACACATTTAAGGGGAAAAAACAAATTTTCATGTGCATAAAAACCCCACCTCCATTTAAAATCCATATTTCAGCACATGCACACTTCAAAACACATTGGAAACACCTTTATGAAGAAATATTACTTGTTTTCAAACCCAAAAAACTAACCATACATTAGATTAATTCCATAAAAGTCACCAATTCAAAATATGATAATGATATCAAGACCTAACCAATGCTAAACACCACCCACAAAACCTATTTACACTTTAAAGGATAAATTGGTATTTTTTCAAACACCTTGCATGAATTTAGCATAGGTATAATTAAATAAGCCCTTTAGAAATCAATTTCTAACCAATTTTCCATCATGTAACTATGAAAACATTTCTTCATAACACATCACAAGAAATAGTATAACATATTTAAAGCATTGAGTAAATTCCATGAATATGTTACAATGTTCCAGAAAGGATATGGATAGAGACACTAACCTCAATGATGTGTGAATGAAATCATACATTAAGAGAATGGTGAATACACCCAAAGAGATAATCCGCTTGCCCTAACTTCCACAAAAAAAACCCACACATCAATCCTCACCATTAGTGTTTATCCATGATACAAAACTCACCCTAGAAACCATGAAACCATGAGTGGAAAGAGAAAAAAATTAAAAAACGACACAAAAACATAATAAATCACCACATGAGGCTTCAAATAATAATATAAGGAGTATGTAGAGTATGTGAGGAGGGTCTTAGAGAGACCCTTGGGGTGCGTAGGTTGGATGAGTGGAGGAAAACCTGAAATATATTTAATAGAGTTGAGGGGAAATATTGCAATTTCACATTTTTATGAACTAGGAAAAGTGCATGGTTTAGCTACACAATTTGAATAACTATGCACCAACAGTGTTTCCTCTATAGTAGAATAGGGGCATCCCACAGGGGTTAGCCACGTGGTATCCCAAATTGTGAACCGACCATGCCAAATTCCACTTCCAGATTCCCTAAACCTAACCAAATGATTTCTACACAGTTTTTCTAACCATGGGAATGTCGTATGCCAATCCACAAGCAACAAACATATGCCACACAGTTTCCTGGGTGAAACCACATAGTTTCCCCTAACTCTGAGCTCCTTTCTACAAAGCCTAGAGCATACATTTTTCTGTAAAGTACACAAAATATGAATTTAATACTCAACCTAACCCTTAACCAAAGGATCCAATATTATAAAAGGGATAAAATAATGGAATTTAAATATATGGGGTGTTACATCAAAACATATAAAATGACATCGAATTGACTCAAAAAACTAATAAATCATTCATTGAATCATTTTTGATCTATTGGAATGACATTACTAATATTTGATAATAGTAAACAAATATTATTACTTCACATTTCAAGAGAAATTTAATAATAGTAAAATCCCACATATAGGAGTCCAAACTATGAAAATGATCTCATATTGTTAAGAATACATAGGAAAACATCCTTTCAATTTTTCATCTTTAGAAATCATATACACATTAATCTAATACATGAATTACTTTATATGTAATGAAATTGTTTCTTGTCCCACTCCATTATATTAGAGTGAAAAGTCACATAAAAGATGTCAAAAATCATCAAATTCAATTGGATTGAAGTGAAAAAATTTAACTGTGATCATCATTATTTTTATGATATGTAGGAATCAACTATGTGTCAATTGGATACACATATGATACATATAAACAAAAATAGCATTGAATATGTATACATTTATTAAAAGTTCTATATCAAAATACAGAATCAAAACCAATCAAACTAGTTCTAATTGACATGAAAATGTAGGAAAAAATTCTAAAATCATATGAGATCTTCAATAATTGACTCCACTTCACTCTAATACCTTGATTGATGTATATGATGGAATGGTTAATTTAAAATTTAATAATATCTATTTAATTGATAGTTAGATAGTGTAATTAGAAATTTTATAGAAGCATATCATTACTTTATTAAATGATTTAGTATTTATGATGTTTTCTCTATGTCACACTAGATATGTTAATTTTGTAATTCTCTATAAAATGAATAATTTCATTTTTAATAAATTAATGATTAATTTTATATTACATATACATTTTACCATTTTTTCTATATTGTACCTACTGGTTTTTAATGAATGAATATGGGAAGGGATTATTAGATGTGTTTAGTCTGGTGCAATTTATTGTGAAGGGCTTGCTAGTGGTTTGTAATGGGGAACATATATATAACGCAATTGTTACCAATATTGGGTATTCTTAGCATCTTTCATTAGTATCCTGTTAGTGCCCATTTGTGGTAAGGCAACTAGGACCACCAAACATGGTCACTCAATGACCACAAAAAGGTGATAGTGGTTCCTTTTGGGGGTCACTAATGTTTTTTTGTTGCAGTAAATTTTTTATATTTTTAATTATGAGAAAAAATTTATAATTGATCAAAAAAATTGATTAATTTTTTGGTATTATTTTATATAATTTAAATTTTATTATGAACACTATCAAAAACACCCCTTTTATCAGTACTAGAAATAATATTTTTTTGTGTTATAAAAGTTTTGATAATCTTAGCATCATTAAAAGGATGTCTTTTTTTCATCACTAAAAAGCTGCTAATAAATTCCCCATTTATCAGTGCTAAAAAATGGAGATAAATGTTAATAAAATAAAAAAATTAATTTTTTTATACAAATTAAGAAAAATTAAATGTCTAGACAACCACCCCCCCTCCTATCCTACCCCATCATCAGTCAATTCCATATATTTAATAGCACCGGGTCACCTGCATCACACTCCCACACATCCCAACATTCTCTAGGTTCCGAACATCAGATATCCCCCTCACGGTTTTTCACAATAACCACTCACCTATTTTTTTGTTCTTTAATTTAGGGAATACATATATATATATTACATTTTTCCATTTATTTATATATATGTTAATATAATTATTTTAAACTAAACATATAAAATATTGTTAGTGTGTGTGTTTATAAATACATACATATATTTATATAGGTGTGTTTTTTAATATATAAAAATATACATATTTATATTTATTTACATATATTATATATTAATAATTATATACATATATTATAATAGACATATAAATATTTTTTTTTGTCGATACACAGACAAATATATATATATACATTATATATATAATATTTGGATATGTATATAAATATTAATACACTTTTTAAAATAAAATGGATATTTTTTTTATTTATAAGTAGTTTATCTACTTATAATTTAATTTTATATGTAAATATGTTTAGCTATTTATTAATAAAAAAAATTATGTTTAAATGTTTGAAAATATTAATATGTGTGTTTATATTTAATTAAATATATTAATAAAGTATGAAAAATGATCAAATTGGAATATTTTAATATCCATATGAGTTTAATCCAATAGAACAATCTATGTATCCACAAACAAAAAGATAAGGGGACACTCTTAAATGATGATGTAATTTCATTAAATGATAATAAATTGAGGTACCTTGATAAAAAAACTCAGTTCTTGGAGGCATTCCAAACCTTTTTGACCTCCAAAAATCTAATGACTGTGTTCCCCAAGTAATAATGGCATGGATCATTTCACAAGATTTAATTTGATATGTCGTAAGGCTCAAATAGAAAATTGGATCAAAAGTTATGGCTTTTAAATCCCAATACATGTTTTTAGCCTATTTTAGATTGTTTATTAATTTAAAGAATTTTTCTATCATCTAATTTTTTTAAAATTTCTATTACTCAATAATAATTAGGAAATTTTTAATTACTATTTTTTTAATTTTTTTATAAACCATTCTTCCCTAAATAACATATATATTAAGTGTGACTACATATTTTGTATTATATAAACCTTATTTTATAAAATATATTATTCTTATTTCAATGCAAATATCTTTATATATTAATATTTTTCTTTTAATTATATATTCCTTTTTTATGAAATATACATTTTTTTGGTGATAAAAACAATCGTTCTTGCACCGGTAAAAGATAGATTTTAATCCGTGCAAGGAAAACCACTTATAAAAGTACCATTTGTCTACTGTCACGAACCAACCTAGGTCGACCCTGAACCAGCCACCTGAGCCGGTCTGCGACATTTCCTGAGAGGCGTTCCCGATCCTCCCAAGCTGGCGACAAGTGACAGGGCATCAACAGAGGTTGTGGGAATGATTTCACCCAATACAAATAAATAATGCAGCTGGAATAATACAGAGCAACTCAGAATAAATAAACCAAATAAATTGACTAAATTGGAACAGATGAAAAATAAAACTGACCAAACACAACATCTGAACTAACTCTGTGCGACCTCGCGGGTCACTCTCCGACTCAACGATCTAGAGTCGCCCTAAGCGAGTGCACTCAAGTTATAGCCTGCACAAATACAAATAACAGAAAATAACTATAGTTATGAGTATTAAAACTCAGTAGGCTAGCCCGATATCTATTCCCAATAGACTACCATTAAAATTAAAAAAAACATCATTTCAAGTTTGAACTACAATTTATAAAAGTACGTTCTTCTAAGTATTTGACTTAAAAACAAAGTATGAACCATTACCCTTAACCATTTCCAAAATTTGGGTTCATTTCATTAGTGTCGACGGTTGTTTAGAAATGTAAAGTGATGTTTATATTTTCAAATTTGTACAAAGAGGATTAAAAACTTTCATTTGAAAACTATTTTTAGAAACCTAATCAAAAGCAGTTTACCACTTTCGAAGGAAAACAATACACTGAAAATGTAGAAAGTAAAACACACAGTAAGGGTAATGTAGGTATACATATAAGCATTATAATCACTACTGCAAGCAACAAAATCCGAATATACATGGGTGAACCTAGGAGATCGAGAACAAACCAGAAGACACCAATACATGAGAAATCATCCTCATTGACATGTCATACATGATGAAATCAAAACGCTCAATACGCTGACCATCCTTTCTCAGGCAGGTCGAGGGAAAATCCCATAGTAATAAACCCAATATATCCACCTTCTATGGGCCACTGGTCAATACCATAACCTACCAGTGCAGCAATCATTCATAAAATATTCTCTCAATATGCCAAATTCCCATGTACCAAGTGTTTGGAAAGGGGGTGATCCAACTGATGCCAACCGAGCATCCAGTCATATATATATATATATATAAAGCACAACAAGCATCACCCCGAGCCACTCCATGGGACAACCTCTTGCCTTTAAACCAGTCAAGTACCCGGGAGCCTCTAAGTGTGGCCTCCCAACAATCAAATGAAACCAAGACAAGAGAGTTATCCTAGGAGGATTTTTATCAAAACATTTTCATCATTTTACATAAAGTGTCAAACGGGCATTAAACACCTTTCACAACCACCATTTAAAAAAATACAACTTTTTTAGAAGACCAAAACCAGTTTGAAACCATTTAAGGAGCCCCAAAACACTACTTCACAGGCTGGCAATATTTTTATAAAACCAAACCAAAACATTTTATTTTTCCAAATAAACATTAAGAGTCAAACGAACAATTTCTCAAAAGAACCAAAGAACTTTTTCACACTTCAAAAGAAATAATTTATCATTAAACCAGAACTCTATTTGATATTCTGTGAATTATTTTTAAAATCCAAATAGGAATTATTTCACTATTGGGTGTCTGCTCATCATGAAAATATTTCAAGTGTTGTGTATAAAATAAACAGTACTTTTTTACACTGAGTAATTATTTAAAAAAACAATTCTCTAACACTATTTCACATTTACTAAAATTAATAGAATATTTAATTGAAAAGTTAGCATGTGAAAACATAACAAAACGAAACCATTTTCACGCCATAAGAATTGAATTATATGTTTCCATAGTAAATGAATTAATCTCACGTTGCATAGTAATATTCAGATTATATATAGAGGGATCAAACCCCATGAAATAAAGTAACAAAAATTTTAAAAGCATTGCAATGGGGACCTACCTCGGATACACAACGCAACGAAAACGCTCGCTCTGAATCGGGGCGAGACGACAAGGAAACTTTGGAAACAAGGCGTGATGACGACGCTCGCTTAAAAACGGCCTATGTGGGTCCTAAAATCCTAAACCAACCAATAAAAACCCACCATCAACTAAAACCCGTAATCCAATAAGAGTAAGATGATAATAATAATAATAATGATAAGAAGAATAAGAATCAGAATCAGAATAATGATAATGACAAGAAGAAGAATAATAATAATAATAATAATAATAATAACAATAATAATAATATTAATAATAACAATAATAATAATAATAACAATAATAACAATAATAATAACAATAATAATAATAATAACAATAATAATAATAATAATAACTATAATAATAATAATAATAATAATAATAATAACAACAATAATAATAATATCAATAATAAAATTAATATGAATAATAATAATGATGATGATGATGAAGATAATTATAATATGAATAATAATAATAATAATAATAATAATAATAAAAGTAAAAATAAAAATAAAATAATGGTTTGAAGGGGGGTCTCACGGCTTGAGGAAGGAGGATGCGGAGCACCGGGGGATGCTGCGACCGGCACGCTGCAAGGGAGAAAGAGGGAACAGGGGGCTTCCGGTAGGTTGGGTGTGGCACTGAAGGAGGTCGAGCATGCTAGAGTGGTGTGCTGCAATAGGGAAAACCAGGGGGTTGTACACAGCAAGGGGAGCATGGGGGAGCTGAAAATGAGGTGCTAGAGGTGGAAATAGGAGGCGTATCTGATGGAACCGGCGCAAGGAGGTAGTGTGCGGGTGGCGGGTTGCGCTGCCGGCGAAGGCTGGCTGCAGGTCGAGAGGTGTGGTGGCGGGGACTCGCGGTGGGAGTGTAGGTGGAGGCGAGGCCGGAAAACCGAGGCATCGGGGTGTGCTGGTGGTCCGCGCTACACAAAGGGATGCTACTGCAGATAGAGGAAGGGAGGAGGCAGAGCTGGGGGTGTCTGGTGATTGGGTCACATGGGTTGCAGTGAGGGGAAACCCAGGGGTCGCTGCTGCAGCAAGTAGGGGATGAAGAGGGTCGTTGTGGGCTGATTGCACCAAAGGAATGAGGCGTGGTGCGGCAAGTGGGGAAAAACAAGAGGTCGGGTCGCACGGGAGAAGAAGGGTGGAGGCGCTGGGGTGCGGGAGCAAAGATGGAGGGTGGCAGCGCAAGGAGAAAAAGAGAAGCAGGATGGGAGAAAAAAAAGTAATGCGCTAGGGTTAGGGGAAAACAAAATAAAAATAAATATAAATATTAAACAAAAAAACAAACAAATAAACTAAATGAAATGAAACATTAATTCACATAATAATAATAATTGAAATTCAAATAGCTTAATAATAATATCCTTGAACCTCCTATAATAATAACAAAATTCTAAATAATAATAATTATTATTATTATTATAACAATAAGATTAAAATTCTATGTTTTTTTCACCCAAACTAAATATATATAATAATGTACTTAATAAAAAGAAACCTTTGTTTTAATTAAAATCTTATTCATTTTAATAATAATAATAATAACGACAATAAAAATTTTAAATGACACCGCTAACTGACATTTATTAAACCACTATAATTCTTAGAAGAAAAAGAAAGGCCATGCAGTTTCCTAAGTGAAGTCGTGCGGCATCGTGCTTCGCTCGTGCATCCAACGATGTCAAACCCAAAACACGCACTTTTTATCTTAAGCTCAAAAATTTCATCCGCGACTCAACCCAAACCCCGAAAAAAGAATTTAAGGCCAAGAAAATAATAAAATAAAATAAACAACTTGGTTGGGGTCCGACAATTCTCCCCACCATAATGCTTTCCTCCCCCAGAAAGCCACAACCCTATCCAGCCTATCGATCAACACCTAAGGATTCCACACAACACGATCCAACCTCTTATCCCAAGGACATCACACTAACTACAAGAGGGACTGAACCTTATTGCCCGACATTAATCACCAGCAGAGGGGAGTCTTGTATGGGCTCCCCACCATAAGAACTAAACTATAATTTGATAACTACATAAGAGAAAACCCAAAGAGACTCACGGTGGGTCTCCCCACCATAAAGGACCGACCTATTAGCGACCAACCATAAATCCAACTTAGGCCAGAACCGGGCCTTACCCAAGCTATAAAAATCACATAAAAAACATTTAAACCAACCACTCCCATCCGAAAGGGATTAGAGTTAATCCTGAAAGTCTATACAAACCAAAAACCCTTAACCCATGGGCGGAGAGGGAGGGCTCAAGGACCGGATCAATGAAACTACGACAGACAACTACTCACGGTTCACCACTTCGAGATGGACACAAACCAAAGACGCAACTGATTCACATGGGTGGCCCATGCAAGGTCACTAATCAGCACTTTTCATCCAAAAAAGGGAAAATTAGTAATATTGCGCGATGGATAAATCCATCATGCTCTTTGCGACAAGAGGAAATCTATAATGACAGAGAAACCACAACAGACACGTTAAAACTGCCTCACCCGAACGATAGAGGTGAAACCTTAACCAGACTCCTTAAAATTCTATGAGGTTCCTAACTATGCATCGGCTACACTCTGAGGAATTTTGGCTAGAGATATGATGGATGAAGTGTCTCCTACCTCAGAGTCAGGTTCTGATAATCCCAATAATAAACATACATCTTTTGATCTAACAAATTAAAGGACAAGATTTTAAAATTAAAAACATACCGGCATTGAAAGTCGGAGTTCTTCAAAAGACACATGTCATTCCCATACATTTCAAACCCAAAACAAAACCCATACAACAGCCACAAAAAAATATCCCTTACACAAGAAGGAGACATACATAAGAAACTTTACTCAAAAACCCAATAGAACATCACTTCTAAGAACTCTCTCTGTGACGCTTCCTTACAACGCCCTGAAAGAATCGCCGCGAGTGACCTAGGCGTCCACATGCCTGGCAGGGCTTCAGAGCACTTGGGAATGATGGCTTCTTGTGACCCAGCTTGCCACACCGATAACACACCAGGATATCTCGCTCCGAATAGTTTGATGAAAGATCTCGAGGAAACATGATTCCACGACCTGCTTCATCCACTTTCATTTTCTTACTCATCTCTTTTCCAGAATCTTCACCATTGATCATAGGGATTGAAGTAGGGAGGACTACATTGAGTACTCCTGCCATCGCGGCTTCGACATGAAAATCTTCTCTCGCCACATCGACAAAAGAAGTTAGGTTGGACTCTGACACCTTCGACTGTAGATCAGGGCAGAGACCCGCCTTAAAGCGTTGAGCCTTCATGGAGTCATCTATGGCGTACCTAGAATCATAAGGGACTAGATCCACAAAGTGCTGGAAATATTCCAACATGGATCTGTCACCCTACAGCAGACAATCAATCTCCATCACCTTTCTCACCCTTTCTTCCTCAGAGAAATACTGAAGAATGAACAAAGCCTTGAAAAACTCCCAGGTAAGCTCTTGACGGTGCTTGTTCCGAGACACTGACTTCCACCACATCCATGGTGAACCTTCAAGCATGAAGGTCACAAACTTGATCTTCAACGACTTGGGAAACTCAACGATGTTAAATTCTCTTTCAATCATCTGCATCCACTCCTCCGCTATTGAAGGATCTGCTTGACCATAAAAGAGTGGTGGATCCAGTTTTCGAAACTCAATCATAAAATCCTTAGGTAGATCAACCGCACTACGATCACCCGTCGAAGTTTCAAAGGGATAACCGCTGGACAAGGAAAAGTCAAAAACCCAATCAAGGCCAACTCAATGAGTGAATAAAAACCTCAAAATCAAACACTGCGTAGGTGACAAGCTCAAAACATGAGAAAAAAGTTATCATAACATCAAAACATTCCTCTTTGAAAACATCATTAATTTAAAACAATTTTGGTGGGTTAAGCCCTCGCCATTGGTTTCCCTTCGAGTCTCACTCACATGCATTTATCTGTTCCACCCCGGGAATCCATCCACCATACCAGAAATCCACCCATATTTCTAACATACCACTATGAATGTGAGCACCCATAGGAACACAAATCCCAAGACAAAAAAACTTCATTTTATAGAAACAATTAATTTATACCACTTATTTTAAAAAAATCCGGAAATTAAAAATGTCATTTCAAACAGCCACTTTTTTTTCTTTGCAAAACCCCTTTTTTCCAAATTCAAACCACTCTCAGAAGTTACAGGAGACCCAAAACATCTCAAACAGGGAACTAGTGTCGGTCGGCGACTTAATCATATGGTTGGCGGCCATATGTCAATCATGTCACCGACACGAAGAGTCTTTTTGGACCATGTCCCTAGCTCCACATGACTTGCCAGGCCATGCATCTTAGGACTATTATCCCAACTCACTTTGTCGTACCCCAATCGGAAAACATTTTTTTTCATAAAAACCCAAATAAACAAATTAAACCGGACTTCCCATGGAAACCTGAGGATCAGAACGAGCAAGAGTTCATGACGCTCTTCCCGCTCCTACCCCTTGAGTCCCGGCAATCCTACTCTCTCTACCTTGACATCCCAAATACCAAAGGGTGCTCTGAGAAGCGAGCTCGCTAAGACCTAACCTCATCTAATACCATTTTTTCATGAACCAACCTAGGTCGACCCTGAACTGGTCACCCGATCCGGTCCGTGACATGGCCCGAGAGGCTTTCCCGATCCCCCAGGCTAGCGACAAGTGCCAGGGCATCAACATAGGTTGTGGGAAAGATTTTTCCCAATACAAATAATTAAAGAAGCATGAATAATACAGAGTAGTGAAGAATAAATAAACAAAATAAAGTGACTAAACATGAACATAAGAAAAATAAAACTGACCAAACACAACGTCCGAACTAAATCAGTGTGACCTTGCGGGTCACTCTCCGACTCAACGATCAAGCGTCACCCTAGGTGAGCGCACACAAGCTATAGCCTGCACAAACACTAAAAATAGAAAATAACTGTAGGAGTGAGTATTAAAACTCAGTAAGCTAGCCCAATATCTATTCTCAGTGTAATACCCTTAAAATAAAAGAAACATCATTTCAATTTTGAACTACAATTTATAAATGTGCATTTTTCTAAGTATTTTACTTAAAAACAAAGTACGAACAATTTCCCTTAACCATTTACAAAATTTGGGTGCATTTAATTAGTGTTGATGGCTATTTAGAAAGGGAAAGTGATGTCTATATTTTAAAAATTTTACAAATTGTATTCAGCACTTTCATTTGAATACTATTTTTATAAACCTAATCAAAAGAAGTTTACCACTTTCCAAGGAAAACAATACACCGGAATTGCAGAAAGTAAAACGCCTAGTATGGGAAATGTAGGTATACATATAAGCATCATAATCACTACTGCAAGAAACAAAAGCCGAATAGACATGGGTGAACCTAGGAGATCGAGAATAAACCAGAAGACACCAATACATGAGAAATAATCCTCATTGACATGTAATACATGAAGAAATCAAAATGCTCAATACGCTCGACCATCCTTTCTCATGCAGGTCGAGGGAAAATCCCATAGTAATAAACCCAATATATCCACCTATTATGGGCCACTGGTCAGTACTATAACCTACCCGTACAGCAATCATTCTTAGAATATTTTCTCAATATGCTAGATTCCCATGTCTCAAGTGTTTGGAAAGGGGGTGAGCCAACCTATTCCAACCGAGAATCCAATCATATATATATATATATAGCACAACATGAATCACCCTGAGCCACTCCATGGGACAACCTCTTGCCTTAAAACCACTCAAGTACTCGTGAGCCTCTAAGCGCGGACTCCCAACAATCAAATGAAACCAAGTCTGGAGAGTTATCCTAGGAGGTTTTTTATCAAAAAAATTTCATCATTTTCCATAATGTGCCAAATGGGTATTAAACACCTTTCACAACCACCAATTAAAAAATAAAACTTCTTTAGAAGGCCAAAACCAGATTGAAACCATTTAAGGAGCCCCAAAACAATACTTCATAAGCTGCCAATATTTTTATAAAACCAAACCATAACATTTTATTTTTCTAAATAAACATTAAGAGTCAATCGGGTAATTTCTCAAAAGAACCAAATTAATTGTTCACATTCAAAAATAAATCATTTATCATTAAATCAGAACTCTATTTGATATTCTATGAATTATGTTTAAAATCCAAACGGGCATTCTTTCACTATTGGGTTTCTGCTCGTCATGAAAATATTTCAAGTGTTGTGTATAAAATAAACAGTACTTTTCTACACTGATTAATTATTTAAAAAAACTATTCTCTAACACTATTTCATGTTTACAAAATTTAATAGAATATTTAATTTAAAAGTTAGTGTGTTCAAGCATAAAAAAACGATACCATTTTCACACCACAAGAATTGAATTATAAGTTTTCATAGTAAATAAATTAATATCAAGTTGCATAGTAATATTTAGCATATATATAGAGGGTGCAAACCGCAGAAAATAAAGTAACTTAAATTTTAAAAGCAGTGTAGTGGGGACCTACCTCGGATACACGACCCAACGACAACGCTTTCTCTGAATTGGGGAGTGATGACAAGGAAACTTCTGAAATAAGGCACGACCATGATGCTCGCTCAAAAACGCCCTGTGCGAGTCCTAAAAATCATAAACCAACCAAAAAAAACCCACAATCAACTAAAACCCATAATCCAGCAAGAGTAAGATGATAATAATAATAATGATAACAAGAATAAGAATCAGAATCAGAATAATGATAATGAAAAGAATAATAATAATAATAATAATAACGATCATAATAATAAAAATAAAAATAATAATAATAATAATAACAACAATAATAATAATAATAACAATAACAATAATAATAATAATAATAATAATAATAATAATAATAACAACAATAATAATAATAACAATAATAATAATAATAATATGAATATGAATAATAATATTATTATTATTAATGATAATAATGATAATATGAATAATAATAATAATCATAATAAGAATAATCATAATAACAATAATAATAATGATAATTAAAAATAAAAATATAAGAAAGGCTTGAAGGGGGGGTCTCACGGCTTGAGGGAAGAGGATGCGGAGCACCTGGGGATGCTACAACTGGCGCGCTGCAAGGGAGAAAGAGGGAACAGGGGGCTTTCGGTAGGTTGGGTGTGGCGCTGAAGGACGTCGAGTGCGCTGGAGTGGTGTGCTGCAATAGAGAAAACCAGGGGGTTTTGCACTACAAGGGGACCAAGAGGGAGCTAAAAATAACATGCTGGAGGTGGAAATAGGAGGCGGATCTTCTAGAACCGGCGCAACCAGGAGGTGTGGGAGTGGCGGGTTGCATTGCAGGTGAAGGCAGGCTGCAGGTCGAGAGGTGAGGCGGCAGGGACTCATGGTGGGAGTGTAGGCAGAGGAGAGGCTAGCAGACTGAGGTGCCGGGGTGTACTGGGGGTCCGTGCTACACAAAGGGGGGCTGCAACTGACAGAGGGAGGAAGAAGAGGTATGGGTGCGACATCTACACTGCTAACTGACATTTATTAAACCACTATAATTCTTCGAAGATAATGAAAGGCCACACAGTTTCCTAAGTGAAGTCGTGTGGAATCGCGCTTTGCCCGTGCATCCAACGACGTCAAACCCAAAACACGCACTTTTTATCCTAAGCTCAAAAATTTCATCTGCGACTCGTCCCGAAACCAAAAAAAAAAATTTAAGGGCAAGAAAATAATAAAATAAAATAAACACCTTGGTCGGGGTGTGACATCTACACTAAAAAATCATTGATAAAGTGCATGTTTTTATCATCGCTAAAAGAAGCACTGATAAGGGGTTAATTTTATCCATACTTTTTTTAAAGCTAATAAAATCACCCTTTTCACCTTTTCTTATCACGGATAAAGGCTAGCACTGGATAAATCCAAATATGTGGTAGTTGAAGATTCATTATTCTAAAAACTAAATGTCCTATAAATGAATAATAAAAATTTTGATTCCCGTTAAAAATTGATGTTTATATTGCATAAATATTATTTCATCATTTTATTATAATTAAATTTAAATTTATGAAATTTCATTATTTTGATTTTAATAGTGCTATTAGAAAAATTATTCTTAATGTGATGGGAAGAGAGCGTGGAAAACATTCCGAAATAAAAAAACATATATAAAGACAATACACATAAACTAAAAAATATCATTTTAAATAATTACTTATTGAGAATTAATTGAAGGAAGAGGAATATTCAAAGAATTTTCTTCCAAACCAATTGAAAGAATAAATTAATATTAATTTTTCATATCCAAGACATCATATTGTGGAGGGAAATCTGTTCTCTCTAAATTTTCTTTCTCCTCATGTTGCGAGCATAATCCTTTTCCATTTTCAATTTAATTTATTTTATTTTAGACCACATCCGTTTTAGTTCATCTAAATAATAATACAATGGTGACACATTAAGTTAGGTGAAAATAGATTATAAGAATTCATACGATACAAAATATCTTTTCCATTACCAGTATGAGATCCATTGATCCTATTGCTTTGAAATCCACACATTGATTCATATATATGGAGTTTTCTTCATTTAAGATACGGTATATCTCTTCCAATATAGATTTAACTTTTAAATCATATTTTCTTTCCAATATTTCTATAAAATTATATAATTAATTAAAATAACATGATTAATATAGATAACAAGTCATAATTAAAATATGAATTTGTACTAAAATAATTTATATAATTCAGTAGATATTTAATAATAATCTAGATAATTAATAATAAATGAAATGAATTCTTTATAATATGTAATTAACAATTAAAATTGATAACTAATAATTCATCATATAAATAATAAAAAGTAATAATATAATTAACAATTAATCATATAGTTAATAATTAATAATAGTTTATTGATGATATAACTAACAATTAATAATTATGAATAAAATTGAAAAGATAAAACATACTCACAATATCTAATCCATTGATTTGGAATCCCAACCCCATATATCCAAAATTTATTAAATCAAAGGTAATGGTACAAGGGAAATATGGATGTATAATTTCAAGTGTGACAAAAATGCATGAGGGAAACCATAATGTGAAATCTTCCACATTGGGAACAAAGAATTAATCACCTCTTTTTTGTTGGATTGTCTGACTCTATCACCCCCCTTGACAAGGTGGGTGCCACCCCCCCCCCATCATGGAATAATTGGCACAATGAATTCTTCATCCTCCTAGGTCCCTCAATTATGGTTAAGGTAACTTCCTCATGTACTAGTTCATTATTTGATGCATCCTTGATGGGATGGTCAATCAGATCATCCTCTTTAGAATAAAAATCAACACCCTGATCAAATTATTTATGAAAATTCCTTCATACATAGGGGAATAATCTATGGTAAATAGATATTAGTTTCAAGTCATGTTTTATACTTCTCATAAAGGCCAAAGCCACATTCAACAAGGCCTCCGGTATAGTGAACATGAACCTATGTGGCATTTAAATTTAATATAAAAGATCTAGTGGGTTCATAGTAATCCTTTAGGATAATAATCTCGTGGGTGCAGGTTAGTATTTATAGTTTGTAATATAATATACCTATGATAACTGTTATCTATTGAAATTATTAACAATTAATTTTATTAAAAAAATATTATATTATTCATATTCTCAGATATTTTTATTTAATTATTATGTATTATATATATTATTTAGGAATAATTTTAATTAATAATATTATTAATTTTAATTTTTTTTCATAATTCATAAATTTTATTATTCTTATGGTCATAAATTGAAAATTGAATCTCACATGGAAAATAATTAAATACACACACACACACACACATATATATATATATATATATGGTTCTTTATTATATAATGGAGTCATACATTATTTTAAAAAATAAATTATAGATGGTTTGAATATGAAATGTTAGTCTCAAGAATAAAATGCACTTGAAGATTATTCATTACACTTGTTTCTGTCATAAAACAGAGCTCCTGGTAGGAAACCATCTCCTGTAAACTAGTTTGAATAATTCTATCCACATACTCAACTATAACAAAAAAAACTAAATATTCCATACCAATTAGTAGAACTGACATTAAAATTGAATAAAATATACCCAAAACTAATAAAATAACATTTTCAATTTAGGTGAATTATTTATTAAAAAAATTAATTTTTTTATATAACATTTTTAGTCTTGTGTCACCTAATGTCTCCATCTTACTTATTGGTAAATAGGAATTTTGGGAACATAAAAGTGATTAGAGAATTTTTTTAAAAAAGTTAAAATCCTAAAAAATGATATATATTCAATGGGAATGTATAATTATATGTAAAAAATAAGTGAATAAGTTTGGTGATAATATACAACTAAGGTAATATAAAATAGAACAAATTCCATGTTTACCAGATCACTAAAGAAAATATTCTTAACCAGTGGCATATTATTTCAGTACTGGTGTATTATTAACCAAGGGAATATAATATAAAATAATAAGTAATTTATAATTAAAAATAAGTATCCATCATTTTTTGGTGTTGTCTTTTTAATTCTTCATTAACTGGCTAATCAAATTTAAAATAAAAAATTAACAGTATAATAATATATAAAGTTAATTTTGAAATGACTAAAAAATACAATAGTTTTATTTGAATAAATGTTAACATGGTTTTTTTAATAAATTAAATATTATATGAATATATATAGATTTGATTCATATAAATATAATATTTTATGTTTAATAAAATATACATGTGGAATGAAATTCAAAAATTATAAAATTTATTAATTTTACAATGGGTTAATATAGCCATCATTGGTGTGTTTAACAAATATACACTACCTTTCATTAATTAAAAATATTAAGGGAAGTGATAATTTTATGTGGCCGTTTAAAATTTTTCAATACCCATTCCTCATTTCATGATATTTCAATAATGTCGATTTTTTAGAATAATTTTTTCTAAAAAAGTAATTTAATTAATCAATATTTAGGGGCTGGAATATCAAATTCTAGAAACATGTTTTTAAAGGAATATATTAAGGCTTCTAGCACATATCATTCAAAGTACTACATGGAATGAATATGCCACTACTTAAGAAGATTTTCATTAGTGATCTCATGAACATGTAACATATTCTAATGTATATTCTCCCAATTTTCTACTCCCACCATTCCTGTTCATATGTTTCTTCATACATATAATTATACTTTTTTCTTCATTCTATGTATTTTATTAATATTTTCCCTTTGTTTCAATACTCTAATCGATGTTCTCTTCCCTTGATTTTTTCTTATATACTATTAATATGCCTTTGCAACCACAAATTAATGGACAACTATTGTGGCGATAATAGTGAGATAAAATAATCTATGAAAATGTAGAAATATATGAACCTATATGTAAAGTTGAAACCCCTCCAAAATTAAAGAGGTTTAAAAACATGGAAAATTATAATGATCATTATGAGTAAATGTGTGTTTGAACTCCCTCGCTATTTTAAGGAGAATACACACATAAATAAATTTATTTTATATATGAATAAAACACATCACAAAATACAACACATAAATGATGGAATACTAGTGATGAGATGGTAAATGTGATAATCTAGAGCCACTACGGAAGGGAAAATTATATATTCTTCCTCCTCCCCTATTACCACCAACTCTTCTCATCTCACGTTGTGTGTTTAGAGAGGCTAGCCACTAGCCATTCCTACTACTACTTTCCCCATTTGACAAATCATGTTAGGTCGGCACCATTCATGGAAAAAAAAGTCTACCAATGTGTCTCCCACAAGGAGATTTGAATGAGAACAAATTAAATCTCCACACACATGTTATATCTACAAAACCATGATGCTCTTGTCTCTATGAGGACACATGAGGATCTTCACCATCTAAACATATTATATTTATTCTCCTTTATTAAAAAAGTTGTGATATTTTTTAGTGTTAGTTTTTGCACATCCACACTTTCGCCCTCCACCACATCTCATAAAATGTGATTTTTGTACCCCAGTCTTATTTATTCTAGAATGAATTGTTGGATTTTATTCAATGTGAATGTTTTTCTAGTCGCCAAAATATAATGGAATGTGACTCTATCGATTACTCCAACTCCGTAATGGATAAAGAAACAATTGATTGTAACTTTTTAATACATCTCACAAATCCTCCTACAAGAGATAATACATAACTAGTAGAATATGTATATCATTCATAATCACCTATATAATATGAATTAACATATCCTATGATTAAAAAATATGATCCTCTATAACATAATGTAGTATCTATGTTCTCTTTGATGTATCCCAGGATAATCTTCAACTTGTTCAAATACACCAGATGTGGATTCTCCATTTACCAACTAACTACTCCCACTACATGGGAAATTTATGGTCTGGTATAAACAATAACGAACATCAAAAGCCTCACTAATGGTGTATATGATAATCAAAACATCTACATCCTCTATACTTCACTTCTAGGACTCATAGTAGAGGATAACAAAAAATTAATAACAAGAGGGGTAGAGATTGGCTTACAGTCTTTCAATTTGAATTGTTTCAATAATTTCTAGGATTTATTCATCTATGATATCCAAATATGACCATTATTTCTGTCTTGGAAAATCTATATCCCCTGAATCTTATTTTCTATCCCCAAGTCCTTTATAAAAAATTCCCTAGCTAGATATGCCTTTTCCTCTTTTATTTAATCATTTTTGGGACCTGCAACCAACATGACTTCCATATTCAATAGAACAATGATGAAATCATTACTATTTAAACCCTTGAAATATGGACAAGAATATGAATGAATTGTGTTTTATCTGAGGTTCATGAATTAGAAGTCATATCACTTATACAAACACCCAAATGCCTACTTGAGACCATATAAATATTTTTTTCACCCTATAAACCAATTTATCTTTTACTTATTCTTTAAAACCTTCTTATTGATGCATATAGTTTTTTTATCAAGATCACCATTGATAAAATAATCCATCACATTAAACTGCTCCATATATAAACCTTATGTATCAAAAATCTCTATAACTACCCAAAAATTCATCATTCTAACAATAGTTGAAAATAATTCATTGAAATAAATACCTTCCTTCTAAGCATATCAATTGACCACACTCTGGTATGATAAATTTCCACCTGGTATTTTTCATCCAAATAAACCTAAGATACCCTTTTATTGTCAATATCCTTCATTCCATGAGGTCATTGAAGAAGATAAAAATTCATATTCTTGCACAAGGCTTCAAGTTTCTCTTTCATTACTATCATCCATGTGGAAAATTCTGGACTCTGGGTCTCCTCTATAAAATAATAATGATATTCATCCTCCATTAATAAGAACAAAAAAATATGGTTTTGGTGAAATAATTTGAGTGTTATACTAGTTCTTTTTTCTCCTGAAATGACCATCATGGTTTAGACTCAACTGGTACATGATTATCATGCTTTGGTAATTACTCAGGAGTAACTAGTTTTTCATTTGATTTTCACAACACCTCAAATTTTTTAGGTTCTATATTATCATTATTAATGTCTCTATAAATTATAATTTACACCTAGTATTCCATAAAAACTATATCTCTACTGATGATAAGATCATTGGAATTGGATTCCTATAAATGACACACCTTCATAACATGTGAGTATCCCAAGACAATACATTTCTATGATCTTGAATCAAACTTTGATTTTTTGAGGATATTAAAAAATGCATATATAGGACATAAAAAAGTATGTTACTAAGAGTAGTTAGTGTGCTTACCAGTATAGATCTTCATTAGTGTCTTTATATTAATATCCATTTAAGGATTTTAGTTGATCACATAACATGTGGTTTTCAGTACTTCTACCCAAATTGATTTGGCAGTTCCAATAGTATTTAACATCAGCCGTGTTCAATAAAAAAGGGTTCTATTCATCTTTTATATCACTTCATTATATTGAGGAGTGTATGCCACCTTGAACTATCTCTTGGTAACTTCCCATTGAAACAATGTATCAAAATCATTACTTGTATATTCTCTACTATTGTCATCCCTTAAACACTTGATGTTCTTTCTATATTAATGTTCCATCACTTCCTTGATGTTTTGAAAACATCAACAATATATTACATACTATTTATTAGGTACACCAAAAATATCTTTGAATAATCATTTATTAATTATAAAAATTATTTTTATCCTCCCAATGATATAATGGGTGCATGAAAAATATTGGAATGGATCAACTATCAGATCACTTCAGTTATCATTATTGATGTCCTAATCATTAACCTGTGTTTCCTTCTAAAAAACGTTGCTCAAAAATTATTATGTATACCTTTGTTATCCTATTAATACAATTTTATTCTACAAAAACCATCAGTCCTCATTCTGATATTTGGAAAATTTTCCAATGACATAATCTCTCCAGTGCTTCCATTGAGGCAGTTGATGCGGTACCAATCTCTACCTCATACATTTCCCCCCTAATAATGTATAGGTTATTCATGATATTATATTCCTTCATCATCAAAAATTAAACATTCACAAATATCATCACTCCGTTATTGGTGTGATATTTTCTTTTGATGAAATAAATTCCATAACACAATATGTTATTCTTCTGGTACTTCACATTGCATACTACTTGGATTATTATTATTATGACATTATGAATCAGCAGTTTGATGGTACCAACTCCAATGGTCTTCATGTCATTCAATCCCTGTGTACACAAGTCCTTATTAGATGGTTTCAAACCAATCAAACCATTCCCATCAAGATTTCATGTGTCATATTTCTCTAAAGATGATTATCGATGAATCATTGTGATATTTCTTGCTTCCAGTAGTCATCACTGCTTCAATAACAAGTATATCTCATTTTTCATAAGAACTCTCCATAGTTCCATCCAGTTCACTATTTTGGACCCCACTAGATCCATGATCTATCGTCACTCCTATCATTCTTTTGACAATTACTGATAAACAATTATCCTTCTATAACACTTCTTGCATCTTTATTTTCCACAGTATAAAATTATTGGAGCTAATTTTTTTAATCATGAATTTTGTCACAATCTTGACATGACATTAGTCTTGAAACTCATATATTTCACCATTATGTATTTAATAATTTCAATAAATTATTTATACTATGAAAGATCAAGTAGAGTCACAATAACATAACATAGTAAAAATTATGGTAATTATTAATTACCAAAAAAATGAATTGAACTAGGCCAAAAACATCCTACAATACCACTTTTGGGAAAAAATTATTTTCCCTCCAGTGTGGTGATTATAGTGAGATAAAATATATAGAAAAAAATATGGCAATAGATGATAGTGTATGTGACATAGATAAACCCTAAAAAATAAATGTGGTAAAAACTATGGGAAAATAGAA
Organism: Viscum album; assembly: GCA_963277665.1. Lineage (NCBI taxonomy): Eukaryota > Viridiplantae > Streptophyta > Magnoliopsida > Santalales > Viscaceae > Viscum > Viscum album. The sequence continues at coordinate 1,775,139,054 of OY728133.1, read as the reverse complement.
GAATCACTATGGGTAAAGTGGGTACACACTACTTGAATATTATAAAGATAAAACCCTCATAAATATCTTTCTGGGATATATGGATAAAACATCTCAAAAAATACCACACATAAATGATGGAAAATCGGTGATGAGATGGTGAACTAGATGTTCTGAAACCACTGGGGAAGATACCATTATATAAGATGCCTCCTCCCCTCCTTCCACCTGCTTGTCTCTTCTCCCATGAAGTGGTTAGTGAGTTTGAACAACAACCATTCCTAAAAATTCCTAAACCCTTTGTAAAATCAAGTGGGTGTGGCTCTTTTAGTGGAAAATAATTATACTAATGCTTGGTGGTAGATGGTGGCACTAGACTAGAAAGGTTATAACTGAGAAGAATTATATTTTGAATTTATTATTCCATGATTAATTTAAATTAGAAATTTAATTATTTTAGTTATATGTAAATTTATGTATATTATCAAGATATTGTTATTTTGTGATGTTGACTGGTATGGGATATTTGATTATTCTATTACAGTTGAGGAAGTGTTTGTTGTTGTTTAAACTATTATATAGGAGATGTATTCTTGTGAGGACTTTTTTTAGACCACAAACAAGTGAAACCAATAGTCTTTATATGGGGTTAATGAATAATAACTACATTACATAGAAATTAAATTTATGAATTAACTATATAACATATGGTTAAAGAATTCCATGGACTTCAAACATCCATAACTTTTTTATCTAGGTTTCAATTTTAACATTTCTATGTATCAAATAGAATTTTGTGAAAATATCTACAATATGGTGATAAAAAAATGTTGACTAGTGTCTTTTTTATGATAAAAAATTCCATAGGTCCTCTAAAAATGATTTTTTTTAATGAGGTTCCCCAATTACATAAACTTTTATTGAATTTATGACTCATTTAAGGGGTATTCTGGTCCTTTTTAGATACAGATCGTTTTTATAAAAAATTAATTTTTTTTGAATTGATAAAGGACTTGTGATTTTTATGATAATTATATTATCAACATTTTTTATCATCTGAAATGTTCATTTGTATCATTAAAAAATTTTACTTTGGTAGTAGTGTAACAAATATATCATGAAAACTCTCATTCATTAATTAGAACATGGGTTGTTTAAGGCCAATTGATAGCTCATGTTTTGGAGAAAATCAAAATATGATGGTTCAATAGTTTTCATTAGTTGGGATTAGTATTGTTATTTATGATATAATTTTTTTTGTTCACAACTATTGATCACCATTTTATCAGCAATAGAAATAGAATTTATTAGTGCTAAAAAAGCATTTTGGTTTTATAAACCTTTACAAGGGGGTCCCTTTGATAAGTGCTAAAAAATGAACTTATCACGTTCGAAAATTTAAATTAAAAAAAATTGTTTTCCAATAAATGAATACATGAACCACCGTGATTTTATCAGTAGTCAGAGCCCCCCATTAGTGTAGACCCCTCCCCCAACCATTTTTTCAGTATTAGATCCCCTACCCTTTTACCAGTGTTATACAACCTCTTTCCCATGAATGCATGCCTCTACCTTTACTTGGTTTTGAACCTAAGACCCCCAGTTTCACAGATTTTATCTTTTACCACTGTCCAATATTATCTTGTTCTTAATTTATTTTGATATATCTATCTAATTTTATTTGTTTCTTTACTTTTTTTATCTACACACACACAGATATATATATATATATATAAATTAATACATTTATAAAATATTTTTTGTGTGTGTGTATTTATAAATACATTCCTATATATATAAATTCATGAATATATATATATATATATAATTATTCAAATTTGTGTGTCTATAAATATAATTATACATATTTATTTTTGGTTACATGTATTATATATTAATATTTATATAAATGTATTAGAATATTGGATAAATATTTTTTTGTTATTACAGACACACAGACACAAATATATATATATATATATATATTATACACATTGTATAGATATATAAATATTGAAAAAAATTTAAAATAAAGGGATATTTTTTTTAAATATGGTTTATTTATTTTGAAACATATTTATTATTTAAATATGTTTGAATATTTATTTATCAAATTATATTTTTATGTGTAAATATATTTAAATATCTATATATGTGATTATATTTAATTATAAATAACATTAAAATATGAAAAATGATAAAATTAGAACATTATAATGTCTATATAAGTGTATTCTTTGAGAATAAATTGAGACTCGACCAAAAAATTATAAGAAGACACCCAAAAAATGATGATGAAATTAAATAAAATTTTAAAAAAATTGGTGTACCCCCAATAAAAAAAACAAATTGTGGAGGCATTATAGACATTTTTTACTTAAAAATGATGATCAAGGCCCCCCAAACCACCATGATATATATATTTTGGGAACATTCTATTTAATATGTGGTTGAGCTCAAACGGATACCCTGATCAATTGTTATGGTCATTTGAAGTTCAAGTCATGTTTTCAGCATATTTTAGTTTTTTTATAAGTGTATTGAGTTTAATATCTTCACGTTGTTATTAAATTACTATTACTCAAAAATAATTTTAATTTTTAAAAATAACTTTATTTTTTAATTATTTTATAAATAATTCTTCACTAAATATCTTATACATTCGGTGTGATTTCATATTTTATATTATATAAATAATGTTTTTTAAAATATTTTATATTTATGTCAATATATATATATATATATGATCATTTATGATATATATCATTTTTTAGTAATATACATTTTACCAGCACCAAATACAATGGTTCTGGAGCTAACAATAAACATATTTTTACATGCGCCAAAAAAGTGTTGATAAATTGGGTACTTTTATCTAAACTAAAATTCTAATAAATGTGTACATATATAAGAAAATTTTTAAAACATATAATGATTATATATTAGAATTTATTTTAGTGTTGATTAAGGATAACTCAGGATAATGTGAAATTTGTGCAAGTGGAAGCTTATTTTTTAAAAAAACTGAATGGAAAATCAAATAAGTTTTAAAATTAAAATTCTCATTAATGAATGATATTTATTTTGAGTAAAATATTATTTTTATTTTATTTTATTTAAAATTAAAATTATTAAATTTCATTCTCCCTTTATTTATGCTATATGAAAAATGATTTTTAATGTGATGGGAAGAGAGCATGAATAACCTTTCCAAATAAATAATATATATTTAGACAATATACATCAGTTAAAAAAATATCATTATAAAGAATTATTTTTTGACAAATAATAGTGGGTAGATAAATACTCAGTTAATTTGTATCCAAACCCATTAAAATGATATATTAATACTAATTTTTTAAGCTAGAACTTTATATTTATGCCAGAAATATTCATTCTTTACTTCTTCTTTCTCCTCATGTTGTGAGCCATAACTTTTTCCTTTTTCAATTGATTTTTTTATTACGGACCACATCTGGTTTTGTTCATCTAAATAAGATTACAATGGTGATGCATTAGAGAATTAGAATTCATTCGATACAAAATTCTGTGCCCCTTACCCATATGAGATCCATCGGTCCCGTGGGTTTGAAATCCTTGTGTTGCTTCATAAACATTGTGTCCTCTTCTTTTAGGATATAATCCAACTCTTCCATTTCAGATTTCACTTTTAAATATACTTTTCTTTATACCATTTCTATATAAGTCAATAATTAATTAAAATGGCATGATTAATATAGATAACAAATAATAATTTAAAAATGAATAAGTACAAATATAAATAATATAATTAAAAATATATTTATTAATTTCCAAGATAATTAATATTAAATGAAATGAATGATTAATAATATATCCTTAACAATGAATAATTTATAACTAATAATTAATCATATAAATACAAAAATGTTATAATATAATTTGAAATTATTTTCATGGGTAATAACTAATATTATAATTAATAGTAGTTAACTAATGATATGAAAAAACATTTAATCAGTAAGAATATAATTGATATTTTAAAACACCCTCATGATGGATCAGCTTTGGATTTGGAAACCCAAAAACATGGGTCCAAAAATTATTAAACAAATATTAATTATACAAGGGAAATATGGTGGTACATGTTCCAGTATGACACCAACACACTAAGACAACAACATTGTGAAATATTTTATATTGGGAACAAAGCATTAATAACCTCATTTTGTGCCATATTTCCAAACTCCAGGACCACCCCCCAATAGATGGGTGAAGCCCACAATTTCATTGTGGCATACATGGAAGGTTGGGTTATACATCCTCTGAGGACCCATCCTTTAGTGTTAGAGAATATTCTTCCTATACTAGTTTTTCAATTGATGGATCCTGATTCAGATTGTCAATTAGCTAATCCTATTTATATAGGCATTCATCACTCTTATTAGATAAGTGATTAACTTCCTTCATACCTAGGTTTATCCACATTGGTGAATCTACAGGAGTGGCATGATATGTTTTATAATTTTCATATGGGCCTTTGGGCTAATCCCACATTCAATCGGGCCTCTGATCCAGTGAACATGAACCTTCGGGGCATGAAAATGTAATATAATAGGTCTAGTGGAGGAATTTTTATCCTTTACGAAAATAATCAATTCGGTGTGCTTGAGTATTTTTAGTTTCTAAAATCATATACCTATTATAATAATTATCTTCTTAAATTATTGAAAATTAATTTTATTATAATTTATTAATAATATTGTTTATATTGTGGCATTTTATTTTTATATTTTTATTTATTATTTAGTTTAATCACACATCATTTTAAATAATAATATCCACAAATTGGATTTATTATTCTTAATTCATAATATATTATTATTTTAATGGTCCAAAATTAAAAATTGAATATCACATGGAAAGTTGATACATATATATATAGTCCATTATTTATAAAAATAAGTCATGCATTAATTATAAAAATAATTCTTAGATTGGTTGAATAAGTGGGTCTAGTTTAAATAATTAAAACTTCATGAAGATTGGACATTTCACTTTTTTTTATTCTAAAATGGAGCTCCTAAGATGAATTCATCCCCTAAATACATGTTTGAATAGCAATAGTCGCACCCTAAATTATATCAAAAATACTGTATCACATACCAATTAAGAACACTAACTTTAAAAGATCTGAAAATTTATAAACAATTGAAACCACAACATTTTAAATTTAAATGAAGGATTGATTAATAAATTTAAAATATAATCTTTTTTATATAACCTTGTTGGTCTCATGTCACATGTTTTCACCATCATACATATAGGTAAGTAAAAATCATGGGAATTGAAAAGAAATTAGTGAAACAAAATGATGGGAAAATCCTAATAAAATATATAGAATCAATGTGAAAGTAGAAGTTATTGTACAAATAAATCTATGCATTGGTATGGAGGGAGTTGAAAACTAAGGAAATATACTATAGAATAGATTCCATGATCACCAGATCATTAGAGAATAGATTCATCACCCGTGGTAGATTCCTTCAATATTGGTCGATTCTTAACGAAGTAAATATACTATATAATAATAACTCATTTAGAATTAAAAATAAATATCCATCATTAATGAGAATTTAATTTTTAATTCTTCTTGAATCAAAAAAATAAATTTTTAAAATAAAATAACATCATAATAATATATCAAATAAATTTTTAAAAAAATACCAAAAAATACAATAGTTTTTTTAGGATAAATGTTAAAATTATTTTTACAAATAAATAAAATATTATAGAATTTAAATACACTCTTGTAACATGAATATAATATTTTAAGTTGAATAAAATATACAAATTGAATAAAATTCAAAAGTTATCAAATTTAAAAAAAATTCAATGGGTTAATATAACAATTGGTGGCATGTATACCAACTAGTGTCAACATATTATTAATTAAAAATAAAAAGGTAAGAGATATATTTTATATGGAGATTTAACAATTTTCGACCCCCGTTTTCCATTTTTTGATGTTTCACTAATGTCGGTTTTTTATAATTTCTTTTCTAAAAAATAATTTTAATGGGTCAATATTTACTAGCTTGAATCTCAAATTAAATAAACATATTTTTTAAACAATATATTATGAGTTTCAATGAATATAATTTTAAATATCCTCACATAATGAATCTATCGTTGGTCTAAAATCATTTCTATGTTGATCTGGTGAACTTGGGATATGTTCTACAATATATTTCTTTGATTTTCAACCCCCATTATTCCTATGAATAAATTTATTCGTATATGTAATTCTACATTCTCATTGATTCTATAAATTTTCATAGGATTTACACTTTGTTTTGACTCTGCAATCATTTTTCTCTACCATGGATTTTGTATCACATACTAGTTATATGGTGTTGGGACTGAAAATGAAAGTCCCTTTGGTGCATTGATAATAGAAAGATAAGATAATGTTCACAAACATGAGATTATATGATATCGAATGTAATTGGAAAACCCCAAAAATGAAAGTGGTAAAAACTCAAGAGCAAATAGAGGAATCACTGTGAGTTAAAGATGGTACACACTCCCTCCCAATTATATGGAAAAAAACATCATAAATTAATTTCTTGAATATATGGGGGAAATAAATCATAAAATAAATCATATAAATTATGGACTACCAGTGAAAATATGGTGAAATTAGTGATCTGAAACATCATTGTAAGTGAACTTTATATTGGATACCTCCTCACCACATGATGCCCGCTTTTCTCCTCTCCATCTTGGTGGTTGGTGAGGATGGCCACCAACCATTACAACCACTTACTTCCCCCTTTGATAAATTTTATAGGGGGTACACCATCCATTGAAAATAGTTCGGCCAACACATCTCCCACCTGGATATTTGACTGAGAACTAATTACATCACCAAATATAATTCTCTATGACATGCCATGTTATGCTTGTCTTTGTGAGGCCACTAATGGATCTTATTCATTCAAAATTATAAAATTTATTTTCCTTCTTTAGTAAATCATTCAAATTTTCTGTAGTGTGAATTTTATACATTCCAACACTTTCATCCTCCACCACATCTTAGAAAAAGTGATATTGTACAATAATGGGATTCATTATAGAATGAAAATATGGATTCTTTGAAATGTGCAACCAAATATATCTTTTACAAAATAATGTTATTAGACCATATATGATCTTGATATCCTTGAACATCCTTCTCATCCATATTGTGTATTTGAAAGAAATTTAGCTACTATGTAGTATTCCTTTATTGTGGATAACGACACAGTTTACTATAACTTGAAAATATATCTCACATATCCTATTGAAAATTTGAAAATGATAAATTATTTGATAGAAAAATATTATCCTCCATAACATATTGCAACATATGTGGCCTCTTTAATGTACCTCAGGATCCTATTAACTATCCTACAATTCTTTTTTCCTGGATTCGACATGTAGAAACTTACTACTCAAACTTCATGTTCAATGTGTGGTCTAGTATAAACCATAATTAACATTGTAATCCCCACCACTGATACATATGATAGTCTAAACATCTACATATTACCTTAATCACTACTACGACTCATCAAACAAGATAACATGAAGTTAACATGTAGAGGGGTAGATATTGGATTTCAATCTTTCATGTGGAAGTTTTATAATACATTATGTATGTAATTATTCTATTATGGAAAAATATTCCCATTAATAATTTCATAGAAAAATTTTATCCCAAGATTATTGTTTTACAGTCCAATGTCCTTCATGTCAAAATACCTGGACAAATGTACCTTCTTCTATTAGATCTATTCATTATTATGGCCTTCGACAAATATTTCATTCAAATAAAATAGAATAATAATGAAATAATTAAAATTTGAAACCCTAAAATATGAACAAGGATCTAAATAAGTTTGGTTGTATCCAAGTCCCATGATATTGGAGTCAAATATCTAGTACCAATAGCTTAATTCCTTCTTGAGATCGTAATGTGATTTGTTTCACCAAATAACCATGTCCTCTTTTCATTCTTATTTAAAACCTTCTTCTTGTAGAATATAAATTTCTTCAATAGGGACACCATGGAGAAAATAGGTCTTCCCATCGATCCACTATAGTTGTAAACTCTATGTAGAACACTTCTCCAGAACAACCTCAACATTCACTAGTCTAACGATTTTTTGAAAACAACTCATTGAATCAAACACATTCCTTCAAATCACATCATTTGACAAATAGTCTTTCATTATGTCATTCCACATGCTCTATTCCATATTTCTTGACCTTAATGACAGATTTGATACCGATAAGATTCCTTTCATGAGGTAACGGAACCTGGTCCCATGTATTGTTCTTTTGTATGGATTTAAGTTCCTATTGCGTCTCCTGCATCCATTAGGAAACAACTGGACTCTGGGTCACCTCCAAAAATTATGATGGATCTCCATACTCCATAAATAATAAGTATACAATATTTCTATCGGTTACATAATATGATTTAAAAAAATTTAAACTTTTCTTCTGGGTGGACCTCTATGGCCCAAACTCAACTGATACTTGATCATCATGCTCTGGTAATGAAGCATAGGAAACTGGTTCTTCCATGGATTTTTTCTCCACATTTAATTTTATGTTTATGTATTCTCTCTCTCCATGTATCCATCAATTCTTATTTTAACCTTGTCATCTACAAAAATTAAATCTCTGCTGGTGATATCTTTCTGTGCATTGGGGTCCTAAAAAAGACTCCCCTTTACACAATCAGCATAACCCAAGAATGTACATTTCCTAAATCTTGAATACAACTTCATTCATTCCTAGTCATTAAACATGGCATAAAAAGGACATCTAGAAGTATGTAACTGAGAATTTTCAATGGGTTTACCATCCAATATCTCTATTAGTGACTTTAGATCAATCTCCATTAACGGATATTTGTTTAACACATAACATGTGGTATTAATTGCTTCTGTAAAAAATTAATTTTTAATTCATGAAGTCTACAACATCACCAATTTTCTATATAACAAGGTTCTATTAATCCTATATACCACTCTATTCTATTGAGGAGTGTATTCTACTATAAACTATCTCTTGATACCTTCCCATTGAAAAAAAGTATCAAAGTCATCTCTTGTATATTCCCCAGTATTATCAGTCCTTAAACTCTCCATGTTTACTCTAGATTCATGTTCATTATACACGATAAATTTTCTAAAGACACCAAACACTTCTACCATACTCTTTATTGGGTACTCCCATCATCTACTTGAATAATCATCAATCAAGGATAAAAAGTATATTTCTCCTTCTAGGGATATAATTGGTGTTTTCCAATGGTCTGGATGGATCATCTTGAAGATCACATTTATTTTCAGAGTTGAAATAAAAACATTAACCTATGTTTCTGGCTTAAAACACAATGCTCAAAAAACAGTAAGGATACCATTGAAAGACAAGAAAATAGCTTTTAATCTTCATGAATATTCAGGACTCATTCTGACATTTGGCCATTTTATGATGCCATAAAATATTCAATACTTCCATTGAGGTAGTTGATTTGAAATTTGTTGCTACATTATATAATTCACCCAAAGGAATTTATAGGATTTCATTATCAACTATACCTTTATCACCAATTGTGAATCCTTTAAAATTTTCATCACTTCATTCTTGTGTGAGTCTGGAAGTCAATGTCATAAAATTTTCCCAAGGAAAACATGTTCTTATTCAGTTTCATCACATGGTGCACTTCATGGATGGTTTGTACTATGAAACCATGCATCTATAGTGTGTTTATAATAACTCCAATTATCTTAAATGTGTGATCATGCCTCATGTAAAAAAAGTACTTTTTGGATAGTTTCATCCAAATTAAGGCATTCCCATCAAAATATTATGTTCAATGTTTCTCTCGAGTGGATTAGACATGAATCATTGAGATATTACATGTATCCTATAGTTTATACTACATCCATGACTCATATATCAACATTTTAGAAGTACATGCTACATTTACATCCATGTCATAAATTGGTCTCCCACTAGAACCATGATCAATCATTACACCATCTGGTGTTTTGAAAATTTCCCATATACAATTATTTTTCCATATCACTGCCTATAACTTTTTTTTTCACAACAAAAAAATTATTCCCATTGATCATTTTTTAAATTTCCCATCCTTATGAACACACCATAAATCATGAACCTCATCTATTTCAAAATATGGTATTTAATAATTCCAAAAATTTTGAAGTGAAATATTTACCATAGTTGTAATGATAGGGTATACCTAAATTCACAGGAATTCATAATACCCAAAAAAAAGTTAATAACACTAAGATAAAACCTTCCTCTGATACCACTTATTATGTCAAAAATGTTTTCCCTCTGGTTTTGGGAAAAAATATACATATAATAATGTGTAAAAATGAAAAAAATAGACGACAATATATGTAACATGGAAAACACACCCAAAATGAAAGTGGTAAAAAACCACAATAAAATAGTAGGATCACTATAGGTAAAAGTGTGTATACACTCCCTAACTATTAAAAGGATATATCCTTTTTAAATATCTTTCATGAATATGTGGGGAAAATTCTGCACCAAAGGCGACACATAAATGATGGACTACTGGTGATGAGATTGTGATCCCAATGATCTATAACTCTTGGGGAAGATCCAATTATATAGGTTTCCTCCTCCCCTCATGCGGCCATCCATTTTCCAATCCCGCTAGGTGGTTTGTGAGGCTATCAACTAAGCAATAATACCACTTCCTTCCCCTTGGACGATTCATGTGGGGTGTCACCATCCATAAAATATAATTCTATCAACAGATTGTGAAATTATGTGACATAAGACCAGTTAGTTTATATATGAATACTTTTTGATATTAAATTTATTAATTGATAATTAGTTTAAATTAGAAATGTTATGGTTTTATTTTTTGTAAATTTTAATCTATATTCATGTTGATGTTATATGTTTCTACTGATAAGTGTGCGATATTTTGATTGTTTTGATATGGATGTGGAAGTAATAGTTATTATTCAAATTGGTATATCATGGATGGATACATGTAAATAAATACATTTTTTTCTACAAACTAGGGAAAAAACTAATCAAAAGGTGGGGTCAACGAATAAAAATTACATTATGAAAAAATTACACAAATTATTAAGTGATCTATGATATTTTGAAAGCATCACTTGGACTTCAAATTTCCATCACTTTTGATCTGTGTGTATTTTTGGACATTACCACATATAAATTCATTTTTTAGAATATCCATGACATGATGACTGGGGGAACCCTTATTAGTTTTCTTTTTAAAGTTTAAAATGTTCAATAAGGCCTCTAACATTGGTTTTTTTTAACGATGTGCCCCGATTTTTAAACATTGATTGAAATTCAACTTCATTTTAGGGGGTCTTATTGTCAATTTTTTATAGAAAATGCAACTTTTACCAGGATTATTTTTTTATAGTTGATAATGGTTTCTAGTTTTCTATGATGCTTCACTAATTATCATTTTTTATCATTGAAAAAATTTAATTTGAGTACTAAAAAATATATTTTTTATTAGTGTTTCAGATATATCATGAAACTTTTCTAGAATTAATTAGAAAATGGGTTGTTTAAGGCCAATTAACAGATCATATTTGGGAGACAATCAAATTATATAGGTTATGTAGTTTCCTTCAGTTGGGATTAGTATTTTTACTCATGATATTATTTCGTTTCTATTGTTCACTACTACAGATCCCCTTTTTATCAGTGCAATAAATCGCTTTTATTAGTGAAAAGAAACACCGATTTTCTATGCACCATTAAACGGGGATCCCTATTATTAGCACAAAAAACCTAGATAATGGTCAAAAATGAAATTTAAAAAAAATATGCAAATGGATACAGGGACCATACCCCTTTTATTAGCACTCAAATACCCTCCCCTTCTCTTTTATTAGCACTTAGTCCTCCCATACCCTTTTCTCAATGCCAGATCTCTTGCCCTTTTAGTAGTGCTAGACATCCCCATAATGACACCTACATGTATCCACCTTCACTTGGTTTTGATCCTGAGACCTCCAACTTCACACATCGATGCCTTTACCACTGCCCTAGATTTTCATGTCATCTAATTGTTTATATATCTATTTATTTAAATATATTTCATTACATTTTGTGTCTATATATTTATACATGTATTTACAAAAAAAATTAAAACATTTATAAAATCTGTTTTTGTGTATTTTTTTAAAAAATACATACAGGCATATCTATATGCATTCACACATATATATAATTATACATATGTATGTGTCTATAAATATAATTATACGTATTTAAATATTTTTACATATATTATAATATTAGATAAATATATATTTTTTTGATAATACAAACACACACACAAATATATATATATATATAAACAATACATACACCTTTTATAGGTATATAAATATTCATATATTTTTATTTTAAATAAAATTGATATTAATTTTTATTTAGATATGGTTTATATATTTATAAAGTCATTTTATATGTAATTTTTTCATAAATATTTATAAAATTAAATTTTTGTGTGTAAATGTATACAAATATCTAAATCTGTGTATATATTTTATTACTAATAACATGTCATCACGAAAAATGAAAAACGTTGAAATTCATAATATCTATATGAGTGCAATACTTGAGAATATATTGAGTCTCTAACAAAAAAAGATAAAAGGTCTCTCTTAAATGATGATGAAATTCAATCAAATTTTATAAAATCATGATACCCCGATAAAAACGTAGTTTTTGAGGCCTTTTATACCATTTTTTACCTCAAAAAATTGATTAAAAGGTTCTACCATGTCACCACAACATATATATGTTCTCAATATTCTATTTAAAATATGGTAGAGCTCAAATATATACTTGAATAAAAAGTTATGGTTGTTTTATGTTCGAGTCATGTTTTAAATTCATTTAAGATTGTTTATTAATTTATTGAATTTTTGTATCTCCAAAATTATATTAAATGAGTATTAATCAATGAAAATTAGAAATTTTTTAATTAATATTATTTCATTATTTTTTTTATAAATTATCCACTAAATACAAAATATATTAAATGTGAAAACATATATCGTATTATATAAATCATTTTATTTAAAATATATTAAATTTATATCAATAAAAATATCTTCATATATTAATATATTGTTATTAAATATTTATAACTTATTTATATGAAATATACCTTTTATTAGTGCTAGAAACAATTGTTCTAGCGGTGATAAAAGTAATATTTTTATGAGCTCTAAGAAAAGAGCTGATGAATGTATCTTTTATCAGCACATTTTTTAGTGCTAATAAAAGCATTCCCCTTCTCAGCATTTATTTTAGTTCAGATTAAGGGTAGAACTAGGTAAACCCAAATCTACAAAAGTAGTTATTACTATGAATTTTTTAGTCATGAAATGATTTTATGATGTATGGTTTTCATATCCTTATATTAACAGGTCATTCATATGATCATTCTATATTAATTCTAAAAAAAATTCAAGAGAGATGGATTTGAAATTGTAATCTCTTTTGGAAGTGATGGACTCTAAAACCCTTCAAATCCAATGCATTATTTGGGATGAACATTGAGTATTTTAGAAGGGAAAGAGAGGGATTTCTCAACACACTAGATGTCCCGCGGGTAATGGATAAGACATTTGGTAATATATGAATTCTAGTTTTGTATATGCTACTTATTTATTTTTCACTTAATGTGTATTCTTTCTGTCCATAAAAATTGTTGCAATAATAGAATATAAAAAATTATATTATATGTTGGATAAGGAACTATCGAATATCAAAGAATAAAATTCTTTAAACTAATGTGGGTCTCTAGATGGAAACAATGGAGGATCCCAAAGGACATGAAGTTCGGTTTCGTTGGAAAATGTTTTGTATATGTCTGTTAATTTTTATTATAATGTTTTTTACATCTCAGTTTTCCCAACTATACTAAGACCCTATAAATATACAAAAATTTTAAATGGGAAAATCATCTCATTTTCCCTCTTTTAGATCCCTTTGTGATGTCTCATAAATTATATTTATCATGCACACCTCTCTTAATGTAATGAAAAACATTTTTTGAGGTGGGTTATATAACATGCACATAAATCATGTTTTAAAATAAATTATTAATTTTTTTAGTTGTTAAAAAATGATGTGTTTATTTTATTTCAATTTATAGTTTATTTATTTTATCATCAAATCTCTTATTTCCTCTCCTCTAATGAAAGATAACTTGCATACTGAGAATGAGGTGATGAAGGGAATGGATCTTCAGTACCTGTTGACCAAAATCTTGTAGTCCATTATCCGGTGTGTTTATTGCATTAATAATGGTGAGGCAACCTAACTCTAAGATTATTGAGTTCCATCCTCTCATGATGGAAAACCTTTAATCTTTGAAAATAGCCTAAGCCTATGGAATCAGTGGTTCCTAGAATGCTTGTAAAAAAATTTGACACAACCATGTATCTGAGGGAGTCAAAAAAAGCTAGCCAAAACTAGTGGATCCTCCTCCAAAAATTGTCTCATCCACATGAATTTTCATGGTATATATTTGTTGGGGGTCTCTAAAAAATGTGTGGAAAGACAGTTAGAGTCTATGGATAAAACTTTGGACATTTCCACGTCTCCATCCATGATGTTGCACATCCCGTCCAAAAAGAAGGATGATTTTTCAACTGATTGAAGACTCGATTGTTTCTTCTGACCTATATAAACCATGAAACATAACTGAGACAGTCCACCTTCTCAGTGGGGAGATATGGCTACCACTTTACCATACAGGAGGTTGGATTATCCATCGTATTCACTAAGTGAGAAGAATTTGATTCCTGTTCATTCCACACGACACTGGAACCTGTGCACAAAAAGATTGAATGTGATGGGGATTCAAGTCCAGTCATACATGAAGGGAAAACAGAGTTATCGATAACATTATGGAAGAGAATAAAGTCCTTCTTGGGGAGGATGTCATGACATTGTCACCACCAAAAATACTTTATCTTGTGGGGAACCACCAAACAAAAAAGATTCTCTTACAAAAGGGACTGTCAAAATTATTCATTAGTCTCTCTCATTAATACATCTATCCCGGTTGATGGGACACCAACCCTCCCCAATGATGTTTAACAAGTAGTTTAGCATAGCATCTTACCGTCTGGGAACTGGAAGAGATGTGGTCTTCATCGAATCGTTGTCAAAAAGCCAGGGGTATCTCCAATCATTTATAGTGTACCCATCTCCAATCTGCTAGTAAATCCCCCTATAATGTATCCCTCGACAACCCTATAAGCTCTTCCAAAAGAAACTCTGTTGGGGGCACGAGAATACCCAAGGAAATCAGAGTGTAGATGAAACTTTTCACGAAGTATCTGAGTGCACATCGAATCAAGACCTTGTAGTATACTCCATCCTTAGCGAGAAGCGCATCATTAAAGATTATTAAGTCCCATAATCCAATCCTCTGCAAGTTTTATGAATACACAACTTTTCCCTGGCAATCTAGTAGGGTTTTATTTCTCCTATCATTCAGTCCCCACCCGAAATTTGAAAGGATCTAGTGAACTTGCCCAATGAAAACCCACGAAAACTTAAATAAGGAAATAACATTACTTGGAATCACCTATTCCGTTGACTTAAAAAGGATATCCTTCCATACTTTGGAGATTTTATTAAAATTCAATGCTAGAATTATTTTCACAATTCTATCCTTGATTCATGAAAAAATATTTCACATGGAACATTGAAAGATAGTTGGAAGTCCATTATATTTTTTATATTTTTCAACAACGTGAATACTAGAGGAAATAGAGAGATCCTCTCTCCAACATTGATGAGAATCAATGATGATGGAAATATATGATTTAGAAAGATTAATATATTGATTGGATTACTGCTTGTAAGTGGGAATTAAGT
Organism: Viscum album; assembly: GCA_963277665.1. Taxonomy (NCBI): domain Eukaryota; kingdom Viridiplantae; phylum Streptophyta; class Magnoliopsida; order Santalales; family Viscaceae; genus Viscum; species Viscum album. The sequence goes on along the minus strand of OY728133.1, from coordinate 1,775,123,076 downwards.
TGTGAATCAAATTGAATTCTTTAGTAATGGCCCTTGAATAGAGAAAACAATCATCAAAAAAGAACATACCAGAGATAGGTGGACTCAGCCTCCATAGTTTTGTTCCATGAATTGAGCTATGAGAAGATTATTCTGAAATAATATTAGAGGACAGGTCAGTAGCCACTATAAAATGGAAAGGATAAAGAGGGTCACCCTGACAAAGCACCTTGATGGTGACCGACATTGATAGTGGCCGCTATTAATCATTATTCTTAAAGAGAAGAATGAGCCACATTTCATGACTATATTAGTCTATTCGGTATATAAAACCCATTTTACACATACCATATTGCAGGAAGGGCCATTTGACCCTATCATATGCCTTTTTCATATCCATCATTAAGTCCATGAGGCCTCTCTTACAGACCATTCAAGTTTTCATAAAGTGGAACACTTCGTGGGTGATAATTTCATTATTAAAAATGCACCTTTCAAGGAAGAAGGAACCCTGGTTTTGAGAAATGATAGAGGGAAGTCACAGCTGCAAGTGATTAACCAAAATCATTGAAAATTTCTGTAGAGAATGTTGCATAAACTAATGTTCGTGAAGTCTGAAATAAAGGAAGGATTATTTATCATGAGTATCATGGTAATGATGGTTTTATTCCACACACAAAAACTAGATTTTCCTTCCCATAAGTCTTTCATGAGAGATGAGATATCCTACCGAAAGTATTCCAGAACTTCTTAAAAAAAATTGCCTGAAACCCATCCATACTGTAAGCATTTATTTTTTGAATTTGATTAAGATACAGATAACTTACCCCTACCGGAAAACTCTCAAGTTGATGGTTCTTTTCCTCCACCACATTAGGTTAGATTAATGAAAAAAATATCAGGAGAAGTGGATGACTCTCCAGCTATGTAGAGATCCTGATAAAATATGAAAGTTAGTTCATTGATCCTCATCTCACTAGACACCACACACTCTTCCATATTGGTCAGACTAGTGACTATTTTGTTGTGGTGCCTTGCAGAAGCCTTCATATAGAAATATGCGGTATTGGTGTCCCCTTCCCTGATATGGGTTTCATGTGCCTGAATTTCCCAATATAATTCCTTGATTTTAATGGCCGCATCGCACTCAACTTTAGTGATTAAAAACTATGATAGAACGAATCGGAGGGGGCATGAATAAATATTGCTCGGTTTCGTTTCAATGAAATAATAATGATAATATATATTGCTGGATTTAGAATTTCTCTAATGTGATAGACTAGGATATTTTGGCGAGAGGGGATTTTTGTTTTTTGTTTTTTAATGGGTTTAGGGTAAGAATATTAGGGAAATGGGTGACTTGAGCGCCACTACATGTGGCACTCAAAGGGTGAGGAGGCCGAGCGCCACTACAAGTGGCGCTCAGCCATTTCATCGAAGTATCTCTTCAGTGCCACCTGAAGTGGCGTTGAAGGCTTAACCAACCAACAAAAGTGGCGCTGCTCCTTAAATCCATCTCCATTCGGCGCCACTCACCGCCTTCCTATAAATATGGTCGCTTGCCCTCCCCATTTCCTCACTTCCCCCTCTCTCTCTTTCAATGTTCCCCCCCTCTCTCTCTCTCAAAGTTCTCCGGTTTTTCCTGCGCTTTGCATCTCCGGTAGCTCTTCCTCTCCGGTTGCTCTGCCTACATAGCTACATCTCCACAAATGTAAATCTTTCTTTTAATTTAGTTAATATTTTGATTTAATAATTTAGTTGTTTAATTTATAGAATTAGTTTACAATATTTTTATTATATAAATAGTATAGTTTTTTTAAATGTAATTAGGTAATGAAATGATTATAGTTAGTTAATTAATTAAGTAATTATAATTAGGTAATTAATTAATTATATTTAGGTAACTAATTAATTCTAATTAGGTTAATAATTAAATCTTATTAGGTTAATAATTAATTCTAATTAGGTAATTAATTAATTCTAATTATGTAAGTAATTAATTCTAATTAGATAATTAATTAATTACAATTAGATTATTAATTAATTCTAATTAGGTTAATAATTAATTATAATTTGGTTAATAATTAATTCTAATTAGGTAATTAATTAATTATAATTAGGTAATTAATTAATTATAATTAGGTTAATAATTAATAATAATTACGTTAATAACTTATTATAATTAGGTTAATAAATAATTATAATTAGGTTTAGAAATAATTATAATTAGGTAATTAATTAATTATATTTAGGTAACTAATTAATTCTAATTAGGTAATTAATTAATTATATTTAGGTAACAAATTAATTCTAATTAGGTTAATAATTCATTCAAATTAGGTTAATAATTAATTCTAATTAGGTAATTAATTAATTCTAATTAGGTAATTAATTAATTATAATTACATAAGTAATTAATTCTAATTAGATAATTAATTAATAACAATTAGGTTATTAATTAATTCTAATTAGGTTAATAATTAATTCTAATTGGGTTAATAATTAATCCTAATTAGGTAGTTAATTAATTCTAATTAGGTAATTAATTAATTATAATTAGGTTAATAATTAATAATAATTTAATTAATAATTATTATAATTAGTTTAATAAATAATTATAATTAGGTTAATAAATAATTATAATTAGTTAATTAATTAATTATATTTAGGTAACTAATTAATTTTAATTAGGTTAATAATTAATTCTAATTAGGTAATTAAATAATTGTTATTAGGTAATTAATTAATTATAATTATGTAATTAATTAATCTTAATTATATAAGTTATTAATTATAATTAGGTAATTAATTAATTATATTTAGGTAATTAATTAATTCTAATTAGGTTAATAATTAATTATAATTAGGTTATTAATAAATTATAATTAGGTTAATAATTAATTCTAATTAGGTTAATTGTTAATTCTAATTAGGTAATTAATTAATTATAATTAGGTAATTAATTAATTATAATTCGGTTAATAATTAATAATATTTAGGTTAATAATTTATTATAAGTAAGTTAATAAATAATTATAATTAGGTCAATAAATAATTATAATTAGGAAATTAATTAATAATATTTTGGTAACTAATTATTTCTAATTAGGGAAATAATTAATTCTAATTAGGTTAATAATTAATTCTAATTAGGTAATTAATTAATTCTAATTAGGTGATTATTTAATTCTAATTATGTAATTAATTAATATTAATTTGGTAATTAATTAATTCAAATTTGGTTATTAATTAATTCTAATTAGGTTAATAATAATTACAATTAGGTTATTAGTTAATTCTAATTAGGTTAATAATTAATTAAAATTAGGTTAATAATTGATTCTAATTAGGTAATTAATTAATTATAATTAGGTAATTAATTAATTATAATTAGGTAATTAATTAATTATAATCAGGTTAATAATTAATAATAATTAGGTTAATAATTTATTATAATTAGGTTAATAAATAATTATAATTAGGTTAATAAATAATTATAATTAGGAAATTAATTAATGATATTTAGGTAACTAATTAATTCTAATTAGGTAACTAATTAATTCTAATTAGGTTAATATTTCATTCTAATCAGGTAATTAATTAATTTTAATCAGGTAATTTATTAATTCTAATTTAATTAGTAATTAATTCTAATTAGGTAATTAATTAATTATCATTAGGTAAATAATTAACTATCATTAGGTAATTAACTAATTCTGATTAGGTAATTAATTAATTATCAATAGGTTAATAATTAATTCTAATTAGGTAATTAATTAATTCTAATTAGGTAATTAATTAGTTCTAATTAGGTAATTAATTGGTTCTAATTAGTTAATTAATTAGTTCTAATTAGGTAATTAATTACTCTTAATTAGCTAATTAATTAATTCTAATTAGGTAATTAATTAATTATCATTAGGTAATTAATTAATTCTGATTAGGTAATTAATTAATTCTGATTAGGTAATTAATTAATTCTGATTAGGTAATTAATTAATTCTGATTAGGTATTTAATTAATCATAATTAGGTAATTAATTAATTATCATTAGGTAATTAATTAATTATCATTAGGTAATTAATTAATTATCATTAGGTAATTAACTAATTCTAATTAGTTAATTAATTAATTAATTTTCAATAGGTTAATAATTATTTCTAATTAAGTTATTAATTAGTTCTAATTAGGTAATTAATTAGTTCTAATTAGTTAATTAATTAGTTCTAATTAGGCAATTAATTACTTCAAATTATGTAATTAATTAATTCTAATTTGGTAATTAATTTGTTATCATTAGGTAATTAATTAATTTTTATTAGGTAATTAATTAATTCTGATTAGGTAAATAATTATTTCTGATTAGGTAATTAATTAATTCTGATTAGGTAATTAATTAATTATGATTAAGTAATTAATTAATTATCATTAGGTAATTAATTAATTATCCTTAGATAATTAATTAATTATCATTAGGTAAATAATTATTTATCATTAGGTAATTATTTAATTCTGATTGGGTAATTAATTACTTATAATTAGGTTAATAATTTATTTTAATTAGGCAATTAATTAGTCCTAATTAGGTAATTAATTAGTTCTAATTAGGTAATTAATTAGTTATAATTAGGTAATTAATTAGTTATAATTAGGTAATTAATTAGTTCTAATGAGGTAATTAATTACTTCTAATTAGGTAATTAATTAATTCTAATTAGGTAATTAATTAATTCTAAATTAATCAGTGAAGTAGTTATATTAATTAGTGAAGTAGTTATATTAATCAGTGAAGTAGTTATATTAATCATTGAAGTAGTTATATTAATCAGCGAAGTAGTTATATTAATCAGGGAAGTAGTTATATTAATTAGAGTGGTAATTATATTAATCAGCGAAGTAGTTATATTAATTAGTGAAGTAGTTATATTAATTAGCAAAGTAGTTGTAAATTGATTCTGTAATATACCTTTGCATTAAATTCTAGGTATGATAATGAATTTAGTATGCAATCTACCTTGACCTCGGTTTTTAATTGAAGATATGAACTTGAATTTAGTAGTTGAATATATTTTTTTCATATTAAGTGTTAGAGTTGTCATTAAATGATTTCCCTCTTGAGTAAAGTATCCCCAGGTAGAGGGGCTTTGTGTCGGACCACCTACATTCCTGGAGGCTTGCCTTGTCTATGAATGTGAATGGGGTTCTCTATCTGTCGCTTTGGGCTTACTCATGTGGAGATTTTCAATTTCATATAACTCTATTCTTTTACATGACGTGTTCATGTACCTCATGCATATAATACTTGGGGATATGTATGAATATGTTTGACTTCTATTTTTGGGTAAGTAACACAAAAATGTTGGTTGTGTAAATAGTTACACATCAATATGGTTTGAACATATTGATTTGGTGGATGGATTAGAATTCCAACCTAAATTACTAGAAGCATGCATACGTAAATTGATTCTTTAATCATATTTAATTAATAACAATGTTTCTTTTAGATAAAAAAGATGGCTCCCACCAATATTTATTACAACAGTCAAATAATTGTGACAGAACAAGGATGTAGTTATAGTATACATCAAAAGCTGTCGTGATGCTTGGAGGATGTACTACTTTGGAATCTGTGCAAAGGAAAATTCATCGGAAGTTAAAACTAGCAAGGAATCAAGTGATAGAGTCCATCACATTCAGACATCTCCAATTTATAGATAGGTTTTGGCATGTGCCCTATCTAGTAAATGATGGTGATGATTGGGAATATATACTTTCATTGGATAAGTATATACCTGAGAATCAAATGAGGGAGTTGTATGTCACTATAGCTACAATGGAGGTTCCATCGACATTGGAAGTTGACCCATCTCAAATTCATGAGACTATGTCATATGCTCCTTCACATCAAGAATTTCCATCAACATCAGTAGTTGTTCCATTATTTCCATCAACCACAGTTTCAATGGATAGTCCTCCACATACTTTATATGCATTGGTCGATGAACTTCAGGATGATGACAATTTCAAAGAAGAAGATGAAGAGGAAGTTTAAGAAGAAGAAGAGCATGCAGAAGATCAGTCTGTTCCAACTCATGTGAGGTTCAACTGACCATTGAAACATCCTCCAATATTGGCTTCATGGTCGACTGAAGGCATGAATCGCTTGCCATAATTTGATTATTCAGTTACTACTCCTAGTTCATAATTTCCAGGAATCATTGGTGGCACAAATCGAGTGTCACATAACGGTGTTATTTATATTGGTAGAGAGTTTGAGATGAAAGAAGTAATGAACAATGTGATAAAACAATATCACATTGAAAGAAATTACTCATATGTTGTAGAAGAGTCAAAGAGGTTTTACTATTTGATACATTGTGAAAAATAGGAATCGAACTGTCAAATGCGTCTACGAGCTATTATTGATAACACTTTTCACAGTTGGCGCATCACTAGATTTACTCTACACACCTGTGTGAACCCAAGCTTGTCACAGGAATACTCTTCATTAGATGTTGAGTTTGTTTCAAATATTATTGTTGAAATGATTAGATCATGTCAAGATGTTCCTGTGGTTCTGGTCATTGAGGGAATCAAACAACTTTTTGGGTATCAAATCTCTTACTGAAAGGCATGGGAAGAACGAAAAAAGGCTATTTTGAAAGTGTACGGTGATTGGAATGACACTTATCGAGTTTTACCACAACTATTGGAACTTCTATGCCACAATAATCAAATAGTATATTGGGTACATACTGTTGAATATGTTAACCAACAGAACCATCTTGACCTCTCAATGGTTGTGTTTGATAGAATATTTTGGACATTTTTACCATGTGCGGCAGCTTTTAGACATTGCAAGCAGTTCATACAGATTGATGGAACATTTCTGTATGGAAAGTATACCGGAAAATAATTGATTACCTCCACACAAGATGGAAATCGAGCCCCTCTACCTATATCATTTGCAATTGTGGAGAAAGAGAACTTCTCATCCTGGATCTGGTTTTTGGAATGTCGTTGAGAGTTTGTTACGGATGCAGAAGGGATTTGTCTTATTTCCGATCGCCACCGTGAAATCAAGGAGGTGATACAGTCTAAGGGACTTTCGTGGAGACCACCCTATGCCCATAATTGAAACTTTATTCGACACATTTCCATCAATTTGTGAAAGAAGTTCAAGAATGAGTCAATGAAAAAGTCAATCTTAAAAATTGGTATGAACATCCTTTCTTGTCTTAAATTTTTTTGTCACGGTTATTTTCATAACTATTCAGATGACTCCTTGTATGATAGCATATGAGCCTCAACAACAAAGGGTGGAGGAGCATCTTTAAGATATTAACAGAGTGAATCCAGATGTTTATGATTACATGATGCAAATTCCAAAGAAGAAATGGTCGTTGGCATAGGATGATGGGAGGAGATATGTTCATATGACGACCAACATTGTAGAATGTATAAATGTAGTTTTCAAGGGAGTTCGAAAACTACCTATGATAGGTAAATACGAATATTTGAATATATGTTACTTTGAATAGCTACTATTATAATATAATATTTGTATAATGTCATAAATCTATATTTTACGGTTGGTACAAGAGACCTTCTATCATAGTGTAAAGTAATTTCTAGAATGAGGAAAGCAGGCTGAAGAGGGCTTGAACAGAGGGATGTGCTATGGAAACCATTTCCAATGCGAGCTAGATACAATTCTTTAGGAGGCTGAAAATTACTGTGTAACTACATTTAATCGTCTAGAGAAACGATTTGAGGTCGTTGATCCCAGTGATATTGTGGCATGTAGCAATGGTCGTGTGCGAGTTGTTTTACTGGAGAAGCGTTATTGTGAATGTGGAAACTTTCAGGCACTAAGATATCCCTACGGCTATGTGATTGCAGCATGTTCTTATGTACACATATCTTGGGAGCAGTTCGTTGAGCTGGCTTATTAACTCAAGAGCATCAAATCCAGCAACAATACTCTTTGGATTCCAATAGGGGAATATCCGAATTTTCAGCTGCCTGATGGCACACCCACACTTTTACCGAACAACAGTAGACTTCAACCTAAAGTGAGTCCAAAGTTGACTCATATTCGGAATGAGATGGATTGGCCTAGTGAACATCCAGTGGGACGGCGGTGCAGCATATGCCACCAGGACGGTCATATGAAGACACGTTGCCCTAGACACATAGGGCAATCATCTAATGGTTAAAATGAATCATGTACTCTATCAGTTAGTGTAAATATTTGTACATGTAATAATTTTTATCATTATCTCCATTCTTAATCGTATTTTTCGTACTTGTATATAATGTAGCTTTTGGAAAATGTACCACGATTTAACTTGACATTTTTTTGTCGAATTGTAAACATTACATAAGTAGCTTTAAAAAGACAACACCAACTCAAAAAAAGGAATGTACCTGTATAAGAAAACATTTATACGTCCTGTGAGGGTTCATTGAAATGATGTATTATGGTTATTTATATTGTTGTTTCTACTGATGTAGTGTTTTTTGTTTAAACCTACTCATGCAGTGCTAGCAATTTAAAGTATCACAATCAAAAAAACAAAACCATTTGAACTATTAAATGAAAATGTCATCAGCCTTTTATAATGAAAGATGAACTTACAATGGCCACAAAACAAAAACGTGGAAACTCCAAACGTCTTCACCCCAACACCCCAACAAGGGAGACAACAACTGACCAAATGTGTTTATGATTATTTCAATCATTAAATGATAAATTTCATATCTTACATGATAAATGTTATATCTTACATGAAATTAATGTTTTACTGTTTTCACATTCAGATGGAGTAGCCAATTTTATCTGGCCAGGAGACGCACGTGTCGCGTGATGTGATGGCGCGACGACCTGTTAGACATCTTAATGTTCGGAGAGAGCATCGTTTCCATCATGAGGCACCACCGACAGTTATTTATCCATACCTTAGACGTGTGGGATTTTATGGAGTCACTATGTGTGACTTCAAGATCATTGACCATCATTTGATAGCTGCGTTGGTAGAGAGATGGCGGCCAGAGACACACACATTTTGTCTCCCTGAGGGGGAGATGACTATTATATTAGAGTATGTCACCAACATGTTGGGGTTACATATCCATGGACATGCAGTTATGGGTGACATTACTGGAGATTGGGTTACAGTCATACAGACGATGCAAGGCATTGACGTCATTAGTGCACGGGGTGCCCTCTAGGGTTCGCGCTTGCGCATGAGGTGGCTTGATCAACATTTCAACATCATTCATGAGGATTCAGATGAGGAGATGCTTCTTCAGCACACACGTGCATACATTTTTCAGCTTCTCAGAGGCATGTTGTGCGTCGACTACTCCACCGCTTTGGTACACATGATGTACCTCCCATTACTTGAGAATCTGGATAAGACTGCTACATACAGTTGGGGGTCTGCTGTATTAGCACATCTGTAAAGATCTCTCTGCACTAGTTGTCAGGCTGATTCACATCAGATTGTAGGTTTCATGGTGTTAGTACAAATGTAGGTCTGGGATCGTTTTCCACGCATCGGTCCTTGAGTTTTCACACCGCTTGCACCAAAGCTACTTTAGGACTGTCCTCAGGGATGATGGTATCTCTACATCATTACTTTCAGTTATTTAGTACTTTTGTTATTGTTTTTTATAAACTTACCATAGATTAATCTATTTTCTCCAGGTGGAGTCAGTCTCAGAAGTTTGCACATACTCAGAGACATAGTGTGCATAGCTTCCGACAGATATTTAACGCCATGGTGCCAGCTGATGTAAGTTAAACGGTACTTTTTTTAGGAAAATTTGTTTTGTTATCACTATTTTAAGTTATTTCAATATAATCTCAGTAACATTTTCATTCTACTATATGACTTATTTTTTTAGTTTACATTTCATGTTTCATGGAATCTTTATACAGGTTATTTTTGCACATCACTTCCACTATACTGCACAGCTATGGTTGGAGATCGTGATGCAGTGGTGCCAATCATTCACTTCCACATCATTGAGTGGCACCATCCAGACCGGTTCATGTGCCAGTTCAGTTCTATACAACATATCCCCATAGAACCATGACAGTTTACCAAGTTACATTTGATTGTGCTTATAGGTAGACAGATGACAGACTGGCGGGAACATCATGCATCTTATATCGAGCTTTGGGACAGGCATGCCCGATTCAATATCTTTCCACATGGATATACCACAGCACACTCTCAGTTATCTGATCAGGGGGATTATGCACACTTGTATCTCTGTCACACCATCATGCACCTTACACGTCAAGGGATTGGCATTCAGCGATTGGTATGTTTACTAAGATTAATTATTTTTGTTTAACTCATTTTTAATATTAATTTGAATGTTATTTCATTTGCAGGAAGACTCCATTGGTCATCTTGTACATTCCACACAGCCTCAGAAGCATGAATATATTCTGCGGGATATAGTTCATCGGGATGTGGTGGCTCTATTCGACCATCTTCGGTTGATACGTGATAGTTTTTTTGATGAGGAGCCATAGATATATCCTGATCCATATCTTCAGGCCGAAGCACCTGAGGATGATGATGTCCTTGTTGTGCCTATTGAGGAGGATGCACCGCCACCACCGTCGCCAGCTAGATGACAGAGATGAGCACAACCGGAGGGGTAGAGGAGACGACATCGACATTTGAGAGCGGCTCCTGCAGATGTCGTTTCACCATAGAGAGATGATCCGGACCAACCAACTGATGATTTTTCATAGTATGCAGATGCTTATATACCACATATGGAGTCTCCTCATACTACTATGGACTTTGATCTGAGTGCAGTCACACAGCTTATGGAGGCCCCCTCTCCTCTAAATGAGGCCTTCTATAGTAACCCATTTTTATCATTTATAGGAGCTTCGGAGCCATATGGAACCCCATATGATTTTGGGGCATCTTCCTCACATGGTTTTGGTCAGTCCTCTACACAGTACCATGAGGAGGCACCAGAAGCACCGGAATAGGAGGAACCCACAGATAGTACACCAGAGCAACACGGATGTTGGACTCAGAGAGGACGTGACATTCAGACGTCGCGTTGTGGTGTCGGGGGGCATCGTCGTTGATGTTTTTGGATGTCATGTTGTATATATTAAAAAACTTATTTACTATGATAAGTAATTGTTGTTTAAGACAAATAACATGAAAATAAAAAATATAGTAAATACAAACTAATTTAAATTAACTATTAAATTAATAAAGTACAAGTACAATATTAACAAAATTTGTCACACGGACTAAACGTCTGATAAATTCTTGGAAAATGAAATGAAAAACCTACATATAGTAAACAAAAAATATTTTACACGACTATATAAATATTTATAAACATTACATTTATAATTATATAAAAATAATTATATTTATAAATTTAAATAACTAATTAGTAATTAATTAATTAATAATTATCCATTAATAATTCATAATTATATTGATGAATAATAATTAATAATTATATTCATAAATAATTAATTATTTTATATTTAATAATTATATTTTATAGGCTTTCAAATTAAAATATTTGAATCATTTTTAAGTTTCAACTAGGTGGTTTTAAATGCCTATAAAATATTTTTTAATGACATTGTTTACGTAATTTTTTTAATTTCATTTATTTATTATATGTTTAATCCATGTTTTATGTTTCATTTATATTGGTCATATAGTTTATATTTTATAGGATTTAAAATTCATACTTGAAACATGTTTAAGTTTCAAGTAGGTGGTTTTTAAAGACTATAAATTATTTTTTATCAATATTTTTTACGTACTTTTTTTATTTTCATCTATTTAGTATATGTTTATTCCATGTTTTAAGTGTCATTTATATTGGTCATATAGTTTCTATTTGATATTCCTTCAAAGTCACATACTTGAAACATTTTTAAGTTTCAACTAGGTGGTTTAGAAAGACTATAAATTATATTTTATCGACATTTTTTACGTATTTTTTTTATTTTCATCTATTTAGTATATTTTTAATCCATGTTTTAAGTTTCATTAATATTGGTCATATATATTATATTTTATAGGCTTTCAAAGTCACATACTTGAAACATTTTTAAGTTTCAACTAGGTGGTTTTGAAAGACTATAGAATATTTTTTATCGACATTGCTTACATAATTTTTTTAATTCCATCTATTTAGTATATGTTTACTCCTTTTTTAAGTTTCATTTATATTGGTCATATATTTTAAATTTTATAGTCATTAATAATACTGTCGTTATTACCAATTTATAATATGTTTAACAATATTTCAAATTTATTTATAAATAATTACTTTTAACTATATCGACATATATTAGTAATTATAGATTTAAAATTATATATATGTACAAATATATAATTATAAAGATATAAGTATAACTATAATTACAATATATTTCTAAATATAATTATAAATATAATTATATATTTATATATTTATATATGAATATTAAATAAATTTATAAAGAAATTTTAAATATATATGTAACAATATTTTCATAATTATATATTTATAAATATATTTATATTTATATAATTAAAAATATTAGTTTATAATTAAAGAATTATAAATATATTTTTTATTTTAAAAAATTTATATAAATAGATTTATATTTATAAATATCTATTTTTAATTATATATATACATAATTATATTTATACAAACATATATATTTTACTATTTATAATTATAATATTTATAATATTTATATGTAAATATATAACTAAAACACACAAATCAGAAAAAACCCTTATATTTTATATAATATAACAATATAAATATAAATAAATCATGTATTTTTAATTTAATACATATTTTTTATTTAAAAAATTATATATAAATTTATAAATTTATATAAATAATTATATATAAGTTTTATTTCATTATTTTATTATATAATTAAATAAGTTTTATCACTATATAAATATAAATTTATAATTATATAATTATAAATATAATTATAAATAAGTTAACGTTTTTAAATACATATTTATAAGTATATTTTTAAAATTTTAATAATTTATTTTTTAATTATTTATTTAAAAAGTGATGGGGTGCAAAACAACAGAACAAAAAAAGGGGTAAAAACAACAAAAACAAAAAAAGGGGTGGCAAAGCACCATTTGAAGTGGCGTTAGCCACCCAAAATGGTCGAGCACCACTTGAAGTGGTGCTCAAGTCACCCATTTCCCTAAATATTTTCACCCTAGACCCATTAAAATAAAAAAGAATAAAAACTCCCCCTCGCCAAAATATATGACAGACTATCTGCCATCGAGTTGACATTTTTTCCAATATCAGGGTTTCCCACATTCCAGCAGGAGAGTAATACCTCTTCACATTCACAATATTTCGCTCAAAAACCTTCGACTATGATGAGATTTTCATGTCTCAGATTCCTTCTTTCATGGGAGAAATCAATAAGGATGGAGTAATGGTTAGAGGAATATAAAGGTAAGTGAGATTCCTATAAAAATATGAAGAGGGTCTTCCATTCACTCTACCCCAAATATGTATCCAGACATTCTTCAATTCGAGTATTTTTAGTATTTCCCCAAATACAATTATGAGGGTTACCAGAGAAGCCAAGATCAAAAATACCCTAAATAGAGGTTACTTTCTGAATTTCTAGCATTGGTGCAGGAGGTCTGTGGGTCCCCCCTATTTTCTCCTTTTGGAAAAAGCTTTTATTGATGTCCCCAATGATGTCGATCGAACCAGGAAATTTCCCATATAAGGAATTTAGAAAATTCCATGACCTCCATTTATCCCTCAGTGAGGGCCATCCGTAGAAACAATCAAAAGACCATATATGCTCCCCTATTGGGTGAATGGTTGCAGAAATATGATCGTGATAAATGGATTTGATTAGTAAATTCATATCCTCTCTCCAGATAAGACAGATTCCACCTGTATTCCCTTTCCAAGTTATTGGAATGCAACAACGCAACCAGACTTTTTGAAATAGAAATCATTTCTTTGAAATCTAATATGTTTCTAGAAAATAAAACCACATTAGGACAACATTTATCCCAAAGTGGTGGCACTTCATGTCATATCTTGATTGAGATTTCGATCTCTTCCTCCTTTGAAGACATTGGACACGGGGTTCTCTTCCTATACTTCTTCCCTACAATTTATGCTTCCCTTGTCTTTCAGTGACAAGAGCCTCTGATTCAGGTGTATGTCCCTCATATTTTCTTCTAGAATATTAATTCATCATTCTCTTTTTCACCGTCTCCACAATGATAGTTCCATCTGGAGTATAATTGCTGAAGGACACAACTACTGTGTCCCACGTATTCAGTAAATAACTCAACATCAATAGTTCCTGCAACTCATTATCAATCACCATTTTCATAGAATTCAGCTGATCAACAGTACCATGGAACTCGCTCATGTGCTCTGATACGTTGGTCCCATCTTTGTATTTCAAGTTGACAAGACGACGTATCCGGTTTTCTTTGTTTTTCACGGTTGTCCTCTGATGAAGTGTTGTCGTGCGCGCTCTCAAAAATATTTATACTAAGTGCAGCATAGTAGCTGGCCTAGGTCGATCTCTTGAGGAGCCTTTTGCGATCAATCACTCACTACTTCTAACTCCCTATATATATATATATATGTTAAATAAAATAAATGAAAAGGATATTTAATAAATGAGAATGAAATACTAAAAGTAAAATATGCAAATGCAATGCAGACAGAATGAATGCAAACAGAATGATGTTAGACAGAAAGGAGATCCTCCCGGGAGATTATCCAGAGTGAACCTTCATTGTCTCATTTTAAGTTTCAAATCTACTTAATGAGTATGATCCATCATATGCATGAACATCCACTTATGCCTATGGTTGTGAACATATGGTATTCTCAATGATCGCTGAGAGACCGTACATCCACCTCCTCAATCGAGGGAGAATGTGACATAAGTGAAAGCTAAGCTTCGGGTGGCATGTGGAGACACAAAGGTGCCTTTCCCACTAAGATCCCATTTAGCCTAACTCTAAGTAAACAAGAAACTATATAACATTAATTATCAAAGACTTTGGTTCACCGCTGAATTAATCTTCCGATAATTTCCTCGGGTTAGCTACTCATTATCATGAGCATAAAAGTTCACAGTGATAAGAAAACGGGGGAAGAAAACAAAAGAGAAAAAGAAAAGAGAGAAAGGAGAACACTTGAATTAAAATATGGAATGAAATTACAAAATTAAAGTAAAATAAAATAAAATACTAAACTACATATAATTGACAAAAAAGGTTATTCCTAAGTTGCTAACCCTTTGGAATGAAGAAAGCACACTCTTTTATAGAGAGAATGTGTGAAAATTTGGATCCAAAATTCTTCTCCAAATTTATGCACGTGTATGGACCCTTTAATGACATAATTTTGAACAATTTCCTTCTTGAAAGATGTTACCCTTGATCTCCTATGTAGACCCACGAAATGGTAGCTTCATTTTCCGGGAAATGAATTATTTATGGCTATGTCAATCAGAGTATTTAATTATGCCAGGCAGACTATTCGTATTCCAATGCACCAACTTGCAACGCATTAATGTCCCTGAAACTGAAATAATCATGCACGTCCATATTAATAAAACATGTTCCTCTGGATATATTATAGCTCCATGTAAAAGTTCATCTCCAATTTTTTGGCCATTTATGTGATATGGTCCCCAAAATAAAATTCTTCAGTTCTGTACACAGTTTTCGAGGCTTGGTTTGTGAGCTAGCTTTGAGCTTCCAAATGATGGTTTGAGCTTTGAGTCCAGAAGGATAAAATGAATCCCACGAGCATAGAAATCCTAAAAAAATGAATCATAAAATTTCGATCACAAATATAAAAGATATACCTGAATTATAGAAGCTCCACAAAACTGCTAAATTTCCAGAATTAACCAATTTCCACAATTAAGCCCATAATTCACCAAAATACTAAAATGATACAAATCATCTCAAATTGATTAATTGGAAGGGGTTAAATCATTGAAAAAATATGAAAAATTATGAAAATATTATCTCTATCATCCTCACATACATTTTTTCCAATTTTCTCCAAAGAACGAAGGCATCGTGTGTTGGAGTTGGTGGCATAGAACAAACTACTTTCTACTGTATTAATTAATAAATGACTTATCACATCTTGATTGTTCTTCGGTGTGACAATGCATGTGATAATGTCTTAAGTAAAACTGTTGCATTAATGGATCATAGCGGATCCCTATTATGATGAGAACCTGGAAGTGCCATAACACTGTTCTTGAATATATGTTCTATGGTCGGATGATGTTATTTGAGGGACACAAATAATACAGTCCATTAGGGGTGAGAACTCATAAAACTTTGAGGCACCTTCTCTTGGTGTGTACCCTTTGTAATATGTAGGATGGTATTATGAGGATGAAACCTGCCAGTAGGAAATCCACATTTCATAGTTTCATTGGATGTTCCTATAAGCGGATGTGTGTATTGGTCCTTAGACTTTAAGATTATTATTAATATGTATTACAACATGCGCACATAGATGTATTTAAGAAAACTATGATGACACGTTGTTCACAGCGATGTAGGATACGTTGGGTGCGTCACGAGTAATTCCGCCTTAATAGATAATGCGAGAAAGGATTTGTCCATTCTGTTCCATAACAGAAGTAGATATCTCAGGCCCTTTGATGGAATTTATATAGCCTAAGTAAATCCATGGCTATGGTAAGGAATGGGAAAGTTCAATTATGGAATTTCAAAGAAATAATGGTTGAGCACATGGGTTGAGGGCACTTGCATGCAACCCTCTTGATTAGAAATATCGAGACAAAGGTATTATATTACACGGTAAGTGTTCGTATGAGGTGACATGTCATTGAGGCGTTAAATTCGTTCTCTATGGGTGCCTTGGTGTGTTGCTAGACGCTAACCTTGGAATTTAGGTAGGCTCCGCCTAATGCCACTAAGAAAGAGGCCTAGAGGGTCACACACTAAGTGTGACCATGTATCTGTGTTAAATATTAATTTAACAAGTTAAATAAAGATTATTCCCGACTGTAGTTTAATAATTATTTAAGAATGCCTGATCGCATTTATTTAGACACTAGTTATTCAAGAGAATATATTGTGGGTGAAATAATATATTTATTAGCGAGTAATGCAGTTAGATTTATTTAAGAAATAAATATCCATTATTCAAGGTCTAATAAATGTTGAGGAGGAGATAAAGAAAAGTGGAAAATAAAAGTACACGCCGTGTAGTTTTTTGGAAAACAAGTACATGCCGTGTATTAATGATTACAGAGTGTGTGGTTTTTCCAGGCGGGATTTGAGGATATAATGTTGTTTTATTAAATGATATTAATTATAATCAGCATGGTCGCATGTCACGGAATTAATAATTCGACATGGGGGTTTCAATAAGAGTTAATGAAATAAATAAAACGCGTAACACATTTATTTATTATCGTGACTCTATAAACTCAACCCCGATTATAAATATCCTCACAACTCCAACACTTTTCCTACCAACCATTGTGCACTAAAATTCTAGAGAATTCCTTCAAGACCAAACGAACTCCTTCCTCCAAGAACGCTCTCAAGACCGAGAGACCAAGGCGATCGAAGGCGGACATCGCAAGCGAAGGTTCTTCTGCGCTAGCACCTGTAGATCCCTTCGGCAACGTCCAGAGAATCATGGCACACATGTGGATCACTACTAGAGGAATCCTACACTTGGATTCTACGACGCAACGACGGATCACAGGATCGTGACCAGAGACATCAACGAAGATAGAATTCCACCAAGGTAATTCTTGTGAATTAATTAAATTAATTATAACCAACATATGATGATCCTATCTCTATGGTTCCGGGATTCCCTCTTATGTTTTTGTTCTTCGTTCTATTCTAAATATTCGGATTTTTAAATTGTGATGGATCTCGGATTGAACATTGCATAACGCTAAAATTAAATTTGGGAAAAATAAAACGCACTTTTGTTGTGCCTGGAACCTACAAGTGGTATCAGAGCGGTCATATCGTTGATTATAATTATTTAGTTTTTCATTGATGTTTTACGAATTTAATAATTTAGTTGTTTCAATTCAATTTTAATCATTCTGAAAATATGAATCTCAAGATTTGTTCCTTCTCCCTTGTTTCTCATTCACCTCACAGAAACAAATTTTTCTTTTAATTTTCATTAAAATAAAATAGAGGCACACATCCGGAGGAGCCTAATGTTTCTGGTCCTATAACACTAGATTACACGCCGTGTAGTCTAGGTTCATTCATCGGACTGGTCTGCCAAATCAGGTCGTGTATTGATCTTATCTAAGTCATTTATGACACTGTGTGTTGACCAGGAATAGGTGGCACACGGTTTCCGGATTACATGTCATGTGGTCCAACAGAACACGGCGTGTAGTCCCTTCAGGTTAGGGTTGGACCGTCTACCTTGTACACGGCTTGCATGGCTGGAAACTGTGCAATACAGAAACTACACGGCGTGTGTCCCACTGTACATGCCATGTACTCCGAAAATTTCTGAAGTACAATAACATTCCATGTCCCCATGCGTGTACTTCGGATGGACAGTGAAGAAAAGTATATTGCATGTAGTCGGAACTAAACGCCATGTACTCACCCAAATTATGCAGATTTATTAAAATTTATTATTATATTATACAAACCTTTGAGACGTGTACGATAGTATAAGCGTAAAGTTGAGACACAACACGTGATAGGTGATATATATATGTGTGTTTAATTTAACATCTGTGTAATAAATGGGAATTCACCAGGTTTCCTCCAATGTACAAGTTATGTACAAGGATAATTTTAAATGAATTTATTTGTTTAGAATTATGATGGATGAGAATCTCAAGGATGTTCAGAAAAGGGTTTAGGATAAAAGGATTGATTAATTAAAGATAATTAATTGATTCGAGCATGATTTATCTTAAACAATAACGATTAAAGAATTGAATGTTAGTTTTATTTATGAATAAATATCGTTGCATGTATGGGTGATCATGAACTAGACCGAGACCTTTGTATGTGAATGGTTTCTTTTACTTTATTTATTTAAATTAAATTTTTCGGCCTGCGAGCCATCTCCTCATTAATATGTAGGGCCTGCGCACACAAGGATTCTTTTATGTAAAACCCCCTTTTTACCCCTCACTTGTGTGTGAGATAAATGCATATGGATGGAGCTCCCAAGCTAGTGGAGGTGGCTCAAGTCAGGAGCCAAGGTGAAACCAATCCAAGGAGATAAAAAGGTGGACAGGTGGAAAGCTTTAAACATGATCCCGAAAGGTTCAAGGTGTTTCTCCCCTAGGTCTTGGGTTAGTTTATCAACCGCTAGATATTCTAACCAATAGAAAAGCTAATGATCATACCATTTGTTTTATTTCTGTCATTTTCATGGTTTATTTATTGTGGGTGTGTTGTCACAATCAGACAATTAATGAATTAAACAAGCATGCAAGACAAAACTAAAATAAAAAATGGATTATGCGTAAATATTATCTTAGACATGGTTAATCACTTAAATATATCCCACTGAATATTAACAAGCATGTAATAAAAGATAATAAATTTGACATTTACATATAAGGAAAAAATACCTCAGAGAAATATTAAGTCAGTATAGCTTTCATAATCTTGGTTAGAATCGAACCATAGTTCAAAGCGCTTGACCGACCCTAGTTGGGGTGCTTTCAATTATCAGGGAATTATAATTCAAGGTTTTGGGTTGACTTGACTTGGTTCACATAAAGCGTTGACTTCCACAGTAGGACTTGGTGTGACCAAGAGGCAAAGGTTGAGGAAATCCAAAATAAAAGGATTTCAGGATTGGGGAGTCCACTCAACGGATCAAGGAGCAGTGAGTTAATGCAGTTGGCATTTGGAATGCCTACCTAAAACCCTTCACGTTTCATAACTAACCCTAGTTGGGGTAATGCGAAGGGAAATATGGATCCTTTCCACTAAAATATTCAGGAAATAGAATATTCCAATGTCAATGGTGAGGGCTATTGGATTTCGATAAAATAGTGGGAGACTAATAACTATTAATTTATTTATTTGTCTCAGTTTTTGTAAAATAGTCCTAAACCTTTGCTCATCTTAATTTGTAGAAATGGAAAGAAAATGACTTCAAACAAATCATTGAGAACCATACTCGAGAAGGAAAACCTTCTCACCGGCACCAATTTCCAAGAGTGGCAGAGGCGTTTACGCGTCATCCTTTGCCACGAAAGGAAATTGTATGTGCTGGAAGAGCCAATTCCAGTTGCACCTGGGAAAGAGGCCAGTGATGAGTAATTATCTCTCTATATGAAACACATGGATGATGCCACAGATGTCCAGTGTTTCATGCTATCGTCCATGTATAATGAGCTCTTGAAGCAACATGAAAACATGGATGTGTATAGCATGATGTCTCACCTTAAGGATCTCTACCAAGAGAAGACAAGACAGGAGAGGTATGAGATATCCAATTCTTTGTTTACAACTAAGCTTGGAGATTCTGTGCTAGCTGGTCCTCATGTAGTCAAGCTTATTGGCTAAATTGAACGCTTGGACATCTAAGGGATTAAATTCCCAGATGAGTTGCGTACAGATCTCATCCTATCATCACTTCCCAAGACCTTATCTAGCTATATTGTCAACTACAACATGAGAAACAATGAGAAGAGTCTATTGGAACTTTTAACCTTGATTTTCCAGGCAAATAAGGACATGGGGCGTGACAAACACACAATTCTTATGGTGAATAAGAAAAGGAAGGACATGTAAAAGGGGCCAAAGACTTATAAATGGTGTAAATCCCCTGAGCTTCATCCCTCCAAGAAGGGGAAGATCTAGGGGCAGGGCAAGGAACATGAGGCGGTGTGTTTTTTATGTGGCAAGAAAGGCTACTGGAAGGGGAACTACACCCAGAAGTGAGGGGACGTTAAAGGTGCATTCGTTATCGAGTGTAATCTTTTTATTTCTACACATTGGGTATTAGATACAGCTTGTGGGGCTCACATCTATATTCAAATGCAGGAACCAAGTAGATTTAGAAAGATTTGTAGAGGAGAGGTGGATCTTCGAGCCACCGATGGCACAAGGTTGGCTGCATTGGCTATTGGAGATTACCACCTCTCATTGCCGACTGGAATGATTTTGGTTTTACATAACTGTTATTATGTTCCTAGTGTTACCAAGAACAAATTTTTTGTATCTTTTTTGGATATGGATGGATTTATTTTCATGTTTGGAAATAAGGGTTGTCTCTTTTATAAGAACAATTTATGATATGGTATGGAACATTTAAATAATGGTTTGTATGTATTAAGTTAAGAAAACCAAGTGTTGGAAATCAATAACGAAACAAACTCACATGACTCATACATCACCCAGTTGTGGCATCACTGTCTCAGTCATGTGAACAAGAAGAGCTTGACAAAGCTCTTCCAAGATGGATATTTAGACTCTACTGACCTAAAACCACTTGATAGATGTCATGCTTGTTTACAAGGAAAAATGACCAAGCCACCTTTTGGTGGACAGGGTGAAAGGGCCACACAACTTCTAGGATTGGTACACACGGATGTGTGTGGACAATTTCCAGAAGAATCTAGAGGTGGATATTATTACTTCATTACTTTTACTGATGATTTGAGTAGATATAGCAATGTCTACTTAATTAGGTATACGTCAGAGGCCTTAGAGAAATTTAAGGAATTCAAGAATGAAGTAGAGAATCATCTGGGTAAGAAGATAATGAAACTTCGATCGGATCGAGGTGGAGAATATCTGAACCATGAGTTCATCAATCTTCTACGGGAGTCTGGGATTCTATCTCATCTCACTCCTCCTTATACATCATAGCGGAACGGTGTTAGTGAAAGGAGGAACCGCACCTTGTTGGACATGGTGAGGTCGATGATGAGTCAAGAGGATCTTTCGATAACCTTTTGGGGATATGTATTACAAACTGCAACATACACATTAAACCGAGTACCAACTAAGGCGGAAAATGGAATTCCATCCGAGTTATGGAATGGAAGGAAACCCACTTTTTCACACACATGTGTATGGTGATGTGAGGCGTTTGTTAAGGCCTTCTCAGGAAACAAACTAGCACCCCGAGGTACGAGGTGTATCTTTATAGGATACCCCAAGGAAAAAAAGGATATTACCTATATAACCCATCAGACAAGAAATTGATTGTCACCAGAAAAGCTGTCTTTCTTGAGAGGGAGAACATCCTCAAGAAGGATAGTGGGATCAAGATTGACATCGAAGAAGTTGATTCTCAAGATACATAGGAGTTGGTATAGGAACAAGTTCCACAGGTCCCCATGGAAGAGGTTCCAGAAACACAAGTATTGCGTAGGAGCTCAAGAGAGGTAAGGGAACCAGAGAGATTTGGGTTCCTAGAAACTAAGGATGGTTAATAATTATTGTTGTACAATGATGAACCTATCTTCTAAAAGGATGTAGTAGAAATCTCAAAATCTAAAAAATGGCTAGCAGCTATGAATTCTAAGATGGATTCCATGTATCAGAACCAAGTCTGGGTTCTAGTCGATGAGCCAGTTGATGTAAAGACTATTGGATGAAAATGGTATTCAAGAGAAAGATGGAAATGGAAGGTCATGTTAGCACCTATAATGCAAGGATAGTGGCTAATGAATTTATACAGCGTCAAGGAATTGACTATGATGAAACCTTCTTCCCAGTTTCCATGTTTAAATCCATATGAATCATAGTTTCCATAGCAGCTTACCATGACTACAATATTTTGCAGATGGATGTCAAAACAGAATTCCTTAACGGGAACCTTCAAGAAGATGTCTATTTGACACAACCAGAAGGGTTTGTGACACCAGGTGAAGCCAAATGGGTTTGCAAGTTTCAAAAATCCATTTATAGATTAAAGCAAGCATCTATGTCATGGATAATTCAATTTGATGAAACCATAAAATAATTTGGGTTCATTAAAAATTAATGTGATCCATGTGTTTATAAATGGTTTAATGGGAATATGATCTTTATCTTAGTAGTATATGTTAATAACATATTGCTTATTGGAAATGATGTACCAGTATTACAGTCAGTTAAGGACTTGTTGAACAAGTGTTTCTCCATGAAGGACTTGGGTGAAGAATCCTACATTCTAGGGATCAAGATCATTAGTGAAATATCCAAGAGGCTTCTTGGACTAAGTCAGAGTACATATATTGACCAGATACTAAGGATATTTAGTATGGAACAATCCAAGAGGGGATTGGTTCTAGTGTCACAATGGCCTACATCTTTCTACAAAAATGTGTCCTCAGACACAGCAAGAGAAAGATAGAATGAGTAAGATCCCATACGCTTCGGCTATAGGATCCATCATGTATGCCATGTTATGTACCAGGATTGATCTTTCTTATGCACTGAGAAAGGTAGGTAGATATCAAGCAAATCCAGGAGAACAGCATTGGACGACTATTAAGACTATCCTTAAGTATCTGAGAAGAAATAAGAATATGTTCCTGTATGGAGGAGATGAGGATCTTGTCATCAAAGGGTATGCTGATGCAAGTTTTCAAACAGATCAGAATGAACTGAAGTTGCAATATGGATATGTTTTAGGTCTCAATAGAGGAGTTGTGAGCTCGAAGAGTTCAAAGAAGCTAGTTTTTGCCGATTCTACAGCAGAGTCTGAATATATAGCGGGTTCAGATGCAGCCAAAGAAGCCGTCTGGATTCGGAACATTGTCCAGGAGCTTGATGTGGTGCTTAGCAGTAAAGATCACATTACATTGTATTATGATAATACTGCAGCAGTGGCTCTTGAAAAAGAACCAAGGTCACATAAAAGGACAAATCACATACTCCAGAAGTATCACCTCTTGAGGGATTTCTATCAAAGGGGTGAAGTTGCAGTGATCAGAGTGTCCACAGAAGAGAACGTGGTGGACCCCATGACTAAAGGCCTATCTCAGAAGAAGCATGAATATCATGTGAGAGCTAGCTGGTTAACGGATGTTATCATTTGGCTCTCGTGCAAGTGGGAGTCTGTTGGATTTGGTGGCCTAGAACCAACTACTTTGTACTTTATTCGTAAATAAATGCCTTATCACATCTCGATTGTTCTTCTACGTAATGCATGTGTTAATGTCCTAAGGAAATCTATTGAATTAATGGGTCATAGCAGATCCCTGCTATAATGAGAACCCAGAAGTTCCATAACACTGTTCTTGAATATATGTTCTATGGCCGGATGATGTTATTTGAGGGACGCAAATAATACAGGCCATTAGGGGTGAGGACTCATAAAACATTGAGGCACCTTCTCATGGTGTGCGCCCTTGGTAATATTCATGAGGATATTATGAGAACGAGATGCGCCAGTAGGAAATTCACATTTCATAGTGTCATTGGATATTCCTATCTGCGGACGTGTGTATTGGTCCTTAGACATTAATATTATTATTAATGGGTATTACAATTCGTTCACTTAGATGTATTGACAAAAACTATGATGACACACTATTCGCAGTGAGGTAGGATACGTTGGGTGTGTCACGAGTGATACAGCATTAATAGATAATGCAAGAAAGGATTTGTCCCTTCTGTTCCATAACAGAAGAAGATATCTCAGGCCCTTTGATGGAATTGATATAGCCTAAGTAAATCCATGGCCATGGTAAGGAATGGGAAAGTTCAATTCCAGAAAGTCAAAGAAATAATGATCGAGCACCTGGGTTGATGGAACTAGCATGAAACCCGCTTGATTAGAGATGTCAAGATAATGGGATTATATTACATGGTAGGCATTCGTATGAGGTGTCATGTCATTGCAGCATTAACTTATTTCTCTACGGGTGCCTTGGCGTGTTTCTAGACGCTAACCTTGGACTTTAGGCAGGCTCCGCCTAATTCCATTGAGAAAGAGACCTAGAGGTTCACACACTAAGTGTGACCATGTATCTCAGTTAAATATTAATTTAACAAGTTAAATAAAGATTATTCTTGAGTGTGGTTTAATAATTATTTAAGGATGCCTGATCGCATTTATTTCGACACTAGTTATTCGAGAGAATATATTGTAGGTGAAATAATATATTTATTAGCGTGTAATGAAGTTACATATATTTAAGAGATAAATAGCCATTACTCAAGGTCTAATAAATGTGGAGGAGATAAAGAAAAGTGGAAAATAAAAGTACACGACGTGTATATTTAATATACACGCCGTGTAGTTTTATGGAAAACAAGTACACACCTTGTATTAATGATTACACGGTGTGTGGTTTTTTCAGGAGGGATTTTGAGGATATAATATTGTTTTATTAAATGATATTAATTATAATCAGCATGGGCGCATGTCAAGGAATTAATAATTCAACATGGGGGTTTTAATAAGAGTTAATGAAATAAATAAAATGCGTAATGCATTTATTTATTTTCATAACTCTATAACCTCAAACCCGATTATAAATATCCTCAAAGACCCAACACATTTCCTACCAATCGTTGTGCACAACAATTATGGATAATTCTTTCAAGACTGAAATAACTCCTTCCTCTAAGAACACTCTCATGACCGAGAGACCACGGCGATCGAAGGCGGACATCGCAAGCTAAGGTTCTTCCGTGCTAGCACCCGGAGATCCCTTCGGCGATGTCCGGAGATACGTGTCACACATGTGGATCACCACTAGAGGAATCCTACACTTGGATTCTATGATGCAATGACAGATCCCAGGATCATGACCAGAGACATCAACGAAGATAGAATTCCACCAAGGTAATTCTTGTGAATTAATTAAATTAATTATAACCAACATATGATGATCTTATCTCTATGGTTCTAGGATTCCCTCTAAATTTTTTCTTTCTTCCTTCTATTCCAAGGATTTTGAATTTTAAATCGTGAAGGATCTCGGATTGAACGTTGCTTAACGTCAAAATTAAAGTTGGGAAAAATAAAACACGCTTCTGCTGCGCCTGGAACCTACATTATGTTCATTGGCAAAATTTTGAAAGATACTTTTGTCTATCCACTGTCTGATATGGGTAGTGCACTTCCAATTGAGTACGACCCACACTGCATCCACTGGCGGGGTACTGGCTTATGTATTCTCATCGGTTTTACCGCTAGTTGATGTTTCCTCCACTTGCACTGTAATGGGCTTAGTGGTTTCCACTATAGGCTTCTACAAATCTTTAATATACAAAAGGTCCTCCATTTTCGGTTTCCAGATGGAATAATTAAACGAAGTGAGTTTAATAATATTACCAGTATTTTCATTAATTGATGGGGTTCTAATTTCAAAAATATAAGCATATGTATGTGTCTGTAACGGTCAAAATACCTGAAATCGACTCCTGGATCGTTGAAAACGGGCTCCAATTGGCCAAGTTATGGCCAAAACAAATGCAACGGTCTGGATTGACCGCTGACTGGGCGTGTCGGAGCAGTGGCCAGAAATTTACCGGTGGCATGAATAGTGTCTTCTTCTCTAGTACGAGGGTACTGTAGCACTCACGGTTTGAAAAAACTTGGACTGGTCATATCTTCTTCGTTTGATCTCCATTTTTGACACCGCTTCCGCCGTTGGAATCGTCTCATCGTGCTCTTCACAGATCTGGGCTCGAAATTTTTTTTCGAGCAACTTCAATTTTCTGGTTGTCAGAAAATTTTGCTGCCACATCGTTGTTTCACTTCCAAACCCTCTGATACCACTTTGTTGGGGAATTAGAGGTTCGTGGTGAAGAAATCAAACACAAAACATGAAGAAAACAGATCAACGGAGAGATTTATGTGGTTCGGTAGTGACTCCTATGTCCATGGGAGAAGAGGGGGTCGTTCTATTTCTTTCCGGATAAATTCTTTAGAGGATACACATACACACACCATTAAAATTCATGGGACTGAATCCCATTTTAATGAATCTGAAAAAAAAAAGATGTCAAGGGCTGGTTCATCAACCCTTGACGTTTCTCCCACTTCCAGCTGCATTCAAAGATGACTGCTTCAAAAAATCCTGCATGTCAATCCCATCGGCTGCCTACCAAAGGAAGAAGTTGTCCACTGGAGATTTTTTCGACCTTAGACTTCATCCCATTGAACAATCCTGCAAATGGGAGTGGCCCCCACAAGAGGCCCCATTTGCCGCATTCTGAAGTCATCATCATTCTTTGTAGCTATGATAAGCTCCTTTTGTTTTTCAGAGAGTGAGATACCTTTACATTGGTTCAATAGATCATGTTCCATATCACCTTGTAGCTGATAAGAAGTATTTGTCACTGAATAAGAACAAACAATGATCTTCACAAACCAGGAAGAAACCTGGTAGAACCCCAACCCTAGGAAGACCTATGAGATAAACTCTCAATAGCTGGATAAATTGAGAAATATTTTCCCAATGTCAAATATATATATGTGTGTATATATATATCATAAATGTCCCATATTATATATAGTTTTAGAAAATTAAAATCATTAAATTATTATTATTTTAAATAATAAATAAAAATTGACTCCAAACAATTTGATTCGTGACAATTATTATTAATGTAAACTTGTTCACATTGAAACATAAATATTTATAAAATTATAAAATTTTATAAAAAATATATAAAAAATTATATACAATTGTTTGAAAAAATATTTAATTAAAAACTTTTTATGTTTTTATTTTTTATTTTCCAATGATCTATATAAATTTTTTTTTATTTCAGTATATTTTGTTGTGCAAGAAAAATCATCTTCCTTGAAAGATAAATCTCCTATTTTATAATATTACAAAAAATAAAAAATTTGATATTTGATATTATTATAAAATGTTTTTCAAATAGATTTTTTTAGCGAAATTTATTGAAATAATATATCACTTATGAAATTATTGTTTTTTCAATTTTTATTAGAAGTTTATCTTAGATAGCCAATGAGATGGTTTTTTATATATCATTATGAAATAGTTTAAAAAATTAGTAAGTAATTCAATTCAAATTCATTTAATGAATAAATTAAAATTTCTCCTTTTTTGATAAAAAATTATTTTGTAAATTTTAAAAATTCATTTGTTCTCAAATGTCAAATTAAATTTCCCATATTATATTATAGTTATAAATAATAACGATCATGTCATGAGATAATCTTCATGTATAATAATATATCTGGCATAATAACATTTAAATATATCATAAGTTAAATGTTCCATGTATAAATAATCATGAGATAAATTTCATATATAATAATAAATCATATATGATACGAGATAAATGGCACGTTTTTCAAACAAAAGTTATCTAACGTTTGATATGAGATAAATGATATCTTTTTTAAATAAAATTTATCACACAATTGACATGGGACTAATTTATCATACAATGACAGATCATTGAAATGATATAATTAATTTCATGTATGAGATTATATAAAAACACATTTATCTTGTCATATCATTCAAAAAAATACCATTGTAAATATGGGCTTTAATAACACTATAAATAGCCTTCCTCATCGCTAAAATATTATATATTGTTTATCAATAGTTAAAAATTTATTTTATGAAAGTTTAAAATATTTTTTATATTTATAATTTAGTAATTTGTGAATAATTTTTAAAATGATAACTTATATTTATGTTTCAAAGAAAAAATAATTTCTAGCTAAATTTATAATAACTGATATATAGATTATATATTTAACAGTATAGTAAATTTTATCTGAATCTATGAATATAATTATTTTTTAATTCAGCAAATATATTTATAAAACAGTTGTTTAAATTTAAATTTTCAATTTTTTTAGATAATTTTTTAGTGGATTATAAAATAAACTACATTTTCTTGGATAATAATTCTACTAATGAAATCCACTTTAAAAATATATATTTTTAATTATTGGTAAAAAATCACACTAGAATATCACACTATAATTCTACACAAAAAATTTTGGGTAGTAAAAATCAATTTTTTTAATTGTCATGAAAATTCTCTTTGTGAATTCCACTAGATTTTTTCATCTAAAATTTATTGTTTAAATTATCATTAAAAACCCCTTTACATAAAAGTGTAATTTTTTGTAAATATAAAAATAATTCAATAAGGAATTTTTATTTTCAAATTTCAAGGAAAAATTCAACAAAATATATTCATTGTTAAAATTAATGACTTAATTCATGTTTTTAATACCACAAAAAACTAAATTGAGAATCATCATTAGGATATAATATCATAGAAATTAGAAGGGAAAAAGTCATCAAAGAATTATACATAGAAAATCCATTGCATCAACTAGAAAATTATTCTGAAAATTCCCAAAAAAATTCACTAAAATTTTAACAGATACAACATTAGTCATTCAACCAAAAATTCAAGTGAAAACATTTACATGAAATTTTCCCTATAAAACTCATTGAGAAACGTTTTATAAAAATTTCATTGACAATTTCACTAAACCAATTGAAAACTTCCATTGAAATGTTTTAGAAGAACTATCACTGAAACTTTGAGTGGATCGTTCACCAAAATTTTTAGTTAGAATTTCACAAAAAAATATTGTGAAAATTTCATAAAAATCAACAAAACATTCACTGTAAAATCATAGTGGATGTTTCAATAAATATTACATTGTGATTTATCACCAAAAAAATTTCAACATAAAATTCTGAAACAAAAATATTAACTAAAAGCACTATTTTAGTATTTTGGTGAATAATTAAAATGAAAAATTTAATTAAAAATTAACTTATTAAATAATGAACCATTCCTTAAAATTTCAATGGAAATTTCCATTAAAATATTCATTTAGAAACAATAACTAGAAAATTTTATTGGTGAAATCCATTGCAAAATTCTAGTTTAAACATCATGTTGAAAATTCCAGTGAAAATATCCACTGCAAAATTCTAGTTCCATCTTCCACTAGAGTCCAATTGAGATTTCCAGGATAAAATTACATTTGAAATAATCACTATAAAATTCATGTTGAATCTTTCAATGGAATTTGGGAAAATTCTAGTGTCTAATTTCATTATAAATTTCCAGTTGAAACCATTATTGGAAAATTTTGGGTTAAACATACGTGGGGAAATTATAGTATAATATTTCACTGAAAACTTCCATGTGAAACTTCCACTAGAATATTCCACTTGAAACATCCTCTGGAAAATATAATTTGAAACATCCAATATAAATTTACTATGAAAACATCCACTATAATATTTTATTAGAAATATAAACCTCTAATGGAAAATTCTAATTGAATCTTCTAATGGAATGCGTGAAAATTCTAGTGCTAACATATCCTCTAAAATTCATATTGAAACCTCAACTAGAAAATTAGTATTGAAACATCCAAAAGAAAAATTCCAACAAAGACTTCGAATAAAATATACTAGTGAAAACTATTAATTGAAATTCCAGTAAAATCTACCACTGGAAATTTCTTGTTGAAACATCCACTTGGAAATTCATGTGGAAAATTTAAATTAAATTGGAAAATTTAGTTGAGTTTTCTAGTCGAAATATCTAGTGAAATCATAGACATCACCTAAAAAAATCCATTATAAAATTTCAAATTGATTTTAAAAATTGAATTTTTCTAAAGGAAATATGAACCCTTAAAAATTGAACTATTTTTTGGGGAAATTTAATAAACCCTTAATATTTAAAATAGTGAAATATTTTAATGATTTTAAATATTATTTATAATTTCAGTCAAAAAATAATAATTTCTTGTTTGAGAAAAATATTTCTTAGTTTTTTAATAATTAATAAAATTATATATATTTTAGGAATCATGTATTTTTTCCCTAAGTAATAGGAAAAGTTAATAAATATATACACATATTATTTTATCATTTTTTGTACTCAACATTTTTTATTCATGGACAATATACACATTACTCCATTCCCCCTTCGATCATTATTTGTATAAAAAAATTCATCATCTCAAGTTTTTTCTGGATGATCCCATGTTTTAGGGATCATTATATGATAAAAACCTTAGAATGATTCACCGATAATTCTAGAATCTCCCATAAGTGAATAATGTCTTATTCTGGGATCTGATGCACATGAAATATATTCTACACCATATTACATTAGTTGTCTACTCCCACCGTACCTATCTATATATTTCGTTTTATCTATAATTTGAATTTCTCATTGTATCGTTGTTATTGGTATGGATATTTCCTATTTTGGATTCTATATTAGATGTTTTATACTCAAAATGTTTTCATACCTAATTATAAAATACTAATAGCATGCGTAAATTGACAAGTAATTATATTTCATAAAATTATTATACATTTATTATATCAGTCATTTATTATTCAAAATTTTAAATATAACAGATTCAGATCAATGGGTTTAAATTTTTTTAGATCTTTTGGCCATTTTCAATTTGATGTTATAAAATTGTTTTATTTATAGTTGTGGATCCTCCTGTGAATTTTCAAATTGGTTTGTGTGTGGTGGTTGGCTATAAGGAGCATCTTTTTAATCCAAAATAAGTGAAGTGAAGCACTATATATTCACGTTAATTTAGAGATAAAAATTGCACTTTTCTAGTTTAAATGAGAAGAACTACGTCTATGTCCTTGAAGATGAATTTTCTAGATATACTTGGGTATATTTTCTAGCTCACAAATGTGAAGCATTCTATTACTTTATTAAATACTCCATGTTTGTAGAAAACATTTGTGGACTTAAGATTAAAACCTTGAGAAGTGATCATGGTCGTGAGTTTGAAAATCATGAATTTGAATCATACTGCTCACACAATGGCTATAATCACAACTTCTATGCCCCTAGGACACATAAGTAAAATGGTGTAGTAGAAAGAAGAAATAGAACTCTTCCGGAAATTTCACGAACTATGCTTAATTAATATGATTTACGTGTTTATTTTTGGGTTGAAGCTGTAAATACAGCTTGTTACATTATAAATAGAGTTTTGATTAGACCAGTACTTAAGAAGACCCCTTATGAATTATGTAATAATAGAAAAACCTAAAGTTATTTATTTTAAAGTTTTTGGTTGTAAAATTTTTGTTCTAAATAATAAATATAATCTGGATAAATTTTCATATAAAAGTAATGAAGGAATTTTTCTTGGTTATTCTTTAACTAGCAAAGCCTGTAGTGTTTTCAATAAAAGAGCCAAATGTGTGGAAGAATCTGTTCACATCAAATCTGATGAAACTAATCCACATGAACCTAAACCTTATCTTGAAAATCATGAATAATTTTGGTCTGTTCTGAACCTTAATGATAAAATCAGTGATTCTGATGTAAAGACAACTAGTTCTGGAAATATTTCAGAATCTACTACTGGTGAACCCAAACCTAGAGAAGAACCTGAAATTTCAAGTCCTTCCTTTACTAGATCAAATAGAATTCTAAAGAATCATCATTTATATATTTTTGTAGGTAATCTTGATAGAGGGACATAGACTAGAGCTTCTCTAAGAAACCAGGTATAACATCAAGCTTTTCTTTCTCAGTCAGAATCTAAAAATATCAATGATTCTATCAATGATGAATTTTTGGTAACGGCTATGCAAGAAGAGTAAAATATATTTGAATGAAACAAAGTCTGAAAATTAGTATAAAGACCTAAGGAAACTTTGACCATAGGCACAAAATGGGTATTTAGAAATAAGGTTGATGAATCTCGAAACATCATTAGAAAAAAAGATAGGTTAGATGCACAAGGTTACATTCAAGAAGAAGGAATTGATTATGAAGAGACCTTTTCACCCGTTGCTAGATTAGAAACCATTAGGATCTTACTTTCTTATGCATCTCATCTGAATTTCAAGTTATATAAAATGTATTTTAAATGTTCTTTTCTAAATGGTTATATAATTTAAGATGTTTATGTTTAACAACCATCTATATTTATAAATCCCCATTTTTGAAAACATTTTTTTAAACTTTCTAAATCTTTGAATGGTTTAAAACAAGATCCAGGAGCTTGGTATGATAGACTTACTAATTTTATTTTTTCAAAAGGTTTTTCTAAAGGAATTAAAAATACCACTCTTTTTACCAAAAATATTTCCAAAGATGTTTTGAAAGTACAAATATATGTTGATGATATTATTTTTGGATCTTCTAAAAATTCTTTATGTACTGATTTTTCAAAGATTATGCAAAATGAATTTGAAATGAGCTTAATGGGAGAACTCAAATATTTTATTGGATTTCAAATTTTTCAAAATAGGGATGGTATTATTCTAAATCAATGTAAATACACAAAGGATTTATTAAAACGTTTTGGGTTGGATAGTAATAAGAGATGTGATACAGCTTTGAGTACCACTAATAAGTTGGATATTGATGAATCTAGCAAACCAGTAGATCAAACCAATTACAGAGGTATGATTGGAAGATTAATTTACCTTAATTCTAGTCGACCTGATATTATTTTTAGTGAATGTATGTGTGCACGATTGGAACTTCAAGTTTGGTAAGTCGTAGTGAGCTCGAGCTTGGTGTTTCATATAGCGCAAGCTATTGAATTACTTAAAATAAAATAATTTACTATTAAATCTTGGGGTGTCACATTGTCTACAAATACATGTCATAAATAATTCAATAGTTGATATCCAATTATGTCATTTCAATCAAATATACGAAGTTGGTGGTATGTCTCAAAGTGTTTTTTTTTCAATATGAGTTCCATTTTACTTTAAAATGCCTCTCACAGGGCCATAATGGAGAAAACAAGCTCATATTATATTAAAACTTTTGGAAAATGATCCATAGACAAATTTGGACATGTATTAATCAACATCATGTCATTCCAAATCATTGTTTAATTTTTAGGATTTGAAGATCTTATTTTCAATATAAAAGAATCATTTTAGTTTAATTTATGGAATTTATATGAGTTCTTTTTAAATGTGTGAATTATCTTTGATGTTTAAAAAGAAACATGATATGAGGAACAATATGGATTGAAATTTACATAGGGATCATTCACATAATCCTGTGAAATATTAAAACTAAAGTATTTTCCATATTCAACCACCACTGATCATGTGTTTTCTTATAAGATTTATGCTCTAGAACATTTTCTTTCAACTTTTCAATTTCAAAATTTTCTTCCATATTAATGACGCTACTCAAACCCACACACGGTGTAGTAATAAATCATTATGATTCCCTATTAAACACAGGTGATGGAGTAGTACGAGAACCCATCCCCCATAATTCCCAGGATATTAATTACCGAAAACAAATGTAACTACATCATTCTGGGAAACCTATGATGATTGTGAATGGTTCACAGACCAGCCTTCTGGACATTCAACCAATTAATAAAAAATTATTAAAAATACTTTTTTTAATTATCTAAACTTAATAATACTCTATAACTCATAAAATTTTAATTTCTTCATAGTGTTATTAAATAATTGTAAAAAAAAGCTAATGAAAAAAATTCAAAAAACTAAAAAACCTTAAGCTCAATTAATTGGTGTTGTATACATGGATCAAAAGATGAAAATATAGCTAATTGAAATCATTTGATCCATGTAATTGGACCCATTAAATTTGTTTTTAGGTGTGGTTGTTTTTTATAATTTATTTTCGATTATTATTCATTTATAGTAATGAAATAACATTAAATTGTAATGAAAATTATGTACTCTAAAATCTCGGGTAGGTTCATTCACAAAACTATAGTCATATAACCTATGAAATTTAATCTAGGTCTATGTCTGGCTAAAATAGTGACCTAATTCATTATCCTTTAAAAATAATATATAAAATTTTGAAAAAAAATGACTTATAATAAATTGATAAAAACATTTTGGATAAAATATAATAAATAATGTTCATTTTTTTTAAAAAACACTTAGACTGAGCAATATTATGAATAACATGTTTCTCAAGGTTAACATTTTTTTTGAAAATTTCTATATAAAATAGAAATATTAATAAAAATTATAATTCAATTTTTTAAATGTTTTTAAGATACTATAGAATATATAATTACCTCATAAGATGCATCTTTATTAATATTGAAAAGCATCTTAAAATTTTGATGAGAAACACCATTAGAAATGTTATCTTACATTTGTAGTGAGATGAGAGACTTGCCACTAAACTGATTCAATAATCACCATCCAAAATATCTCTATTACACTCCCAAAATTTTCAGAGTCCATGGGCGTGAAATGGATTCAAGGGAATCAAACTAAAAAACATCTTGAAATAAAAAACATAAACCATTATAAGTATAATAGTAATTTTAATAATGTACATTAAATTAATTATCAATTATTATTAAATTAATATTATATTTACATGGTTATTAAGGTCCTCATTTTTCCATGTTGTGGGAATATGCCTCCAATCATTGTGATTAAAAGATAATCGCACCTTTTTTCAAGCAAGATTCCAAAGAATATGTCCATAGATTCGGACATCATCACTGGTAGGCATCCCTAACTTATAAAATGGAATGGTAATCAAGATTTCATGTAGGTCCTATACATATTATATATTTATATTTATATCTCTTATGTTGTTATCTATATCTTTTCAAAAAATTCATTAAATAATTAGTGAAATGTATAGTTTTTTTATAATGAAATAAATACTTGTAGTGGTAACTCAATAATATCCCCTATATAGAGGGATGACCAAATTCTATATCATCATATGTGAATAAGAAGGTAGGATACCAACAATATATTTAGAAACTACTGGATAGCTATAAGTCTCTCATGAGGCAGAATCAATTGGATCCACTAAAGGTGATAGTAATTGTGGTGTGCTCTGAGATGTCGATAGGATAGGATCTTGAAAAAACATTATTCTCAACATTACTATAATTCAAATGTATAATAATATATTAAAAGTTTAAAGAAAATGTAGAAGTAAATTTTTTACAAAAAATGAAAAATACTACAATGAATATATGTAAGAAACACTTATATATGAGAAATTGAAATTCATTTTCAATAACTACATACAAATTCAATTATCATCGTATTAACTGTAATCATTTTTATCACCCTCAATATCTAAGAGTAATTCATTTTCACTATATCTTGCATATTCTATTGTTTCAATATTTTCAGTAAAAACTATTCAATTTTTTTGGGTTTATAAGGATCACCGTAAAAAGTGAAAATTGATGTGCATCTCCCATATCATATAATAATATCTACTTTAAGAGAAAAAAACACTCCAACCATCATGTATTTCATTATCCACATAAATAACCATCTACACTTGTTAATCCATGATAAATAGGTCATGATCAATATAAGGCCCCAGCCTTAAACCTTACTTAATCTTGAGTTATTACAAGATTACACATTGAGGATCTTTTCAGGTTTATAGTTTTAGAGAATTAGGTCATGAAACTTCCATTACATTCCACATTTAAACAAAGTGGTTACATAAAAGATACTATTCATTCTTCCCATCAACGAGAACATATTTAAAATATAACACAGATTCTTTCTTGACACATCCTTGACACTATCATCACATCATGTACCTTTCCCTTGACCTGTGAAAAACATTTCAAAAACTTGGGATGAGCATAAAAAGCTCACTAAGAGTTATAAAAATATGGAAAGGAAACATGAGTTCATATATACATTAGAATGAAATCACACTTTACCCATAAAACATAGGCATAACAAATCATGAATAAATCATAGAAAACATAAGACATAAAGGTAACTTGAGGCATTCATAACATTCTTACGTAGGGAGTAACCCTCTTGGTTAGGTTTGGAATACCCATCACAGTATATTCCCTAAATCGCTTCGGAGAAACCTTAACGTTTCACTCCTTCGCGTTACCCAATGCATTGGAGAGCTATATCGGGCTCACCCGCCCTTAGTTTATCACGGAACCACCCATTTTCATAACAATGCCCAAGAACCATAACATAAATGTGTCACATAAAACATGCATAAAGGAAACATAACATTTCCACATTTCAATCACAATATAACATTTTAGTATATTGAAATAATGAATCCATTCAAAAAGAAAACATTTCGAAAACCATTTAAAACATTTAAAAAAGAGATTTTTGAATCAAATTGTCCCATACCACCTTGAAGCATAAAATTTTAAACCATTAATATCCATATAAATAAATCCTTAAATCCATTTTGAAAACATGGATATTAATAAGAACAAATAATTAAAACATTTAAAATGATATTTTGGTTAAAGGGGTTTTACCAAAATTAGAGACACTTGAATACAATAATTGAGGAATAACATTTAGTCAGAACTTTATAATATCATGAGAATAAATGGATTCATGATATAATACTCCAAAGGACAGTATATACACCATATAAGAGTGAATTGGTGCATAACAACAATGAACCCTCAATAGAAAAGTCAAATGTGATGAAATCCCTTATAAAGAAGATATTCTTAAATTAAGGACAAATCAATCTCAAAAATATGTGTGACAAATATAAATACACCCAATATAAGTGGATATTAAGTGTACAACAATAAAAGGTCATTCACACATATTCAATGGATGACACATTCAATGACTACATGTTGAACCCAAAGAAATCGAAATTGGGTTAAAAAGTTCCCTTGACAGCCTAACGACATCACATCAAAATGAGTTGATGAGAGATAAAAAGAGTATCTCATCACTTGGACATAAAATTTACATCAATAAGTATATATGAGAACATATCCCAACATAAAAATATGTAAATTAAAAGACCCAACAAAAGAAGTCTTTTAAAAAAAGAGGAGGGTGAAAGGTTCCCTTACCGACTTGGGTATCTTTCAAAACGTACACCCCATGAAAGAATGACAATAGATCATTGATGTAAATACTCATAAACGAAAGTATATTAGACAAAGAGTAGAATAATGGGCAGTAAAAACACCACTCAATGGAATTTGTGGCAAATGTAGCATAAATCTCACGGGAATAAAAGTGAGATGAAAAATCCCTTGCGAAAACTCGGCAGCCTAACGGCACCACAGAAAACTTCCGAATATGGATTGATGAGATAAAATAGGGTATATAATCAAATTACAATAAAATTTACAGAAAGAGGAATATAAAATAACATCCCCCAACATTACAAAGAGGAGCTTAAAAGAAGTGACATAAAGGAGAGTACGTAAAAAGAAAGAGAGAGGTTAGATCTCTTACGAAAGTTCGACAGCCTAACGGCGCCACTCAAAACTTCCAAAATGGATTGATGAGAGAGAATAGGGTCTCTCATCACATGAACATAAAAATTACAGTAAGTTTAATATAATATATCATCCCAATAACAAGAAAAATGAGCTTTAAAAGGAATGACATAAAAGTGTGTACTTAAAAAGAAAGAGAGGAGTAGGATCCCTTACCTCGGGTCCGACTTGACTCGATCGTTCTTTAACGTCCTGAATAATAAACATGAGTTAATTTCTACTTGATTAAGAACCTTTTCCAAGTTCATTATTCCTTTTATATCAATTATTTACCTGTTATAAACATTATGTAATCATTTAAGTTAATAATGTTTGTTTTGTCGATATTTGGTTCTTAATTCGAAAGTGGACTTCTTACAATTACATGTTGTTCGTGTGGTCAAAGGTTCATTATATCCATAATGATATTCATGAATTGGATATCATATATATCATATATATCCAGTATATACATGTATTTATAATATTACATAATCATTTAGAGGTAAGAAATGAAATGCACCGTTCATGGAGACGGTAAGCCGTACGTACGCATGAACGCTACTTTCATTTCTGTGTCATATTAATGGAATTAAAACTAAATTAGAGGTATGTATATTTTAATTCCATAATTATATTCATCATTTAGATGTATCATTCATTATATATATCCATTATATACATGTACTTTTAATAGAACATTACATTTGTGGATAAGAAATGAAATGCACCGTTCATGGAGACGGTAAGCCGTACGTACGCATGAACGCTACTTTAATTTCTATCTCATACTTTAATGGAAAGAAATAATAATGATATAGATTTATATTATAATTACAGTATAACATAATATATAATAACATTAAATCCATCCTTTATACGTCCCATGTATGGCATTAACGAATCACATCACTTTGAGGGGGCGGTAGTCCGCACTTCCTTAAATGAAGATATCGTGTTTACCCATAATGGAAACCATAAAGGTATGCACAAAATGAAAACAAAGAAGCTTAAGGAAAACATAAAAATATTTTATATCATATATAAAAATAGTGACATCATAATGGCCACCTTTGAAGGTGTTAAATGAGTATTGAACAATCATTGTTTCGGGAGGCAGAATTTCGCCATCCACGGAAACCGTATGTTCTTTAACCATTTGATGTATTTGTGTGAGAGTGTATCTCTAATAAATCTAATAAAAACATCCTAGTATAATTAAGATACTTTTGTTGTTACAAAAGAAATAAATAAAAAGAGTTTAGGGGGTTGGAGAAGCAAAATAAAACAAATGAACAAGAGAGAATGAATCACCTTTAAAAGTGTAACTCCTTTGGATTTGAGCCTAAAGGCTTTCTTTGAAAGGATTCTGCCCAAAGAGAATCCTCTAGGATGAGGAGAGGGAAATGGAGAGAATAAATGGGCAGGGTTTGGCCGAGCCAAAGGCTTGAGGAGTGTGTGTAATGAGGTAGAGGTGGGGGCCTTTTATAAGAGGAGAGGAGGGGCACTTTTGGAAAGTAAGAAATATTACTTTATTTGAAAATGTGTTTCGGTTTAAAAAGGTCCCACATTGATATAATTCGTGGATAAGTTGTTAGGGGTTCGAAATCCACCCATCCAATAAGTTTTGGACATGTGTAGTTCATAGATTTTATATTATCTTTCCATTTTATTTAAATCGTTAAATAATGAGGTCATCGCTTCATCATCATGATGTCATAAATAATTTAATTTATTTAGTGTCTAATAATTATAAAAAAAATACTATGATGTAGGAAATCTTTTTAGATTTCCAATTACTATTTATAATCAAAACTCTGATAATTATAGCCACATGTAAAATTTTTTTTCGTAAAACATATTATGTTTGTGTCATTTTTACTTTTACATTAAATAAAAAGTTATTTATGTCATTTCCCAACCAAAGTGTCTACATGGGGTCCCCAAGTTGACCCATGGCTTTTCTTGGTCTGCCATGATACAACCAATAAGATTGGGACATGTTTCTAGGTCATTTCATATTATTAAATCATTATTTTTACCTTAAACTACACTAATACCACTAATCGTGATTAAGAACTTAATAAGTTACTATTCACCAAAAAATTATTATAATCTCATTGAACCACATTTTACTTCTTAATGACAACCATGTATGTCGGATTTTTTGAAATTCAAAACACAATGATTGAAAAATTTCATTTAAACGGAAAATTAGTCTTTATAAGTACCACTTAGTGGTTTCACTATTTATCAAAAATTGAAGTTTTTCAGAAAATTACCAAAAATTCACCCTAAGATATATTTGATATTACGAATTCAAAAATGAAGTATATTTTAAAAAATTAAAAACATATAAGTCACATTAATTAATTTAATAATTAATTCCCGCTGTCAGAGCAAATAGCGTGTTTTTATGAAACAATAAGTATCAAAAGATTGACACTGGTTTAAGACTGATTTCAAAGTGAAATTAATTCCAACGACCACTATTGGATTTAATGGTAAAAATATATTCTAATTTCACTTTAAAACAAATTCAAAATATAATCTAATCATATAAATAAATAAGATTAAAAAGAGGTTTTGAATTAAAATACAACATTTTACACTATTCATTAAAAAAATGAACTTTATCGGAAAGATACCAAAAATTTACACAAAGTAAATTTTGATGTCCCGATTCTTAATAAGAGTTTTATTTGGTCCAAAAGAATGTTGAAGAGTGAACAAAACTATATTTAATTATGGTTCAACATCAAAAGGTGATAAGTGAACCTTTAGTGAAAACGAGGGCATATGCACCTAAAATTGAATTCTTTTCGTATTTTAAGCCTCTATCATTTATTGGATAAATGTAAAAACATTTAAAAACATATATAATCATATTTTAGTTATTTCTATCCATTCCCACCATTACAACAACTACATGTTAACTACCATTTAAAATAATATTATTTTATTATTAGAGTGCAACATAAGATTCCCAAGAAACTCGTTGTTGCATATTGGGTACGCCATCGAGCATAGCATCCCCTTTAAAGTAATATTAATGTTTGATCCACAAATATGGGTAAATATAAAGATTTCATATTCTTTATTTACCTAGGGTGTTACATCCTTCCCCCCTTTTGGGAATTACGTCCTCGCAATTTTTAAAATTTCGCTTGGAAACATCCTTGAAAGTCCCACATCGGAACAAGAGTCGGTAAAACAATCACTTTAAAATAAGTACAGAGGTCACCCGAGTTAACCCATACTAGGACTCCATGTAGGAAAACATGGACATGGAGGAGAAAACATAGGGTCATGTTCTGATGGAGAGTGATAGAAAACATGTTTAGGAGAAAGTTAACCATGAGAAAATCACAA
Organism: Viscum album; assembly: GCA_963277665.1. Classification (NCBI taxonomy): domain Eukaryota; kingdom Viridiplantae; phylum Streptophyta; class Magnoliopsida; order Santalales; family Viscaceae; genus Viscum; species Viscum album. The sequence continues at coordinate 1,775,081,472 of OY728133.1, read as the reverse complement.
ACTTGTGATGGGTTAAACGGTATTCGATTCCCCAGTAGGAAAAGTTATTAGACAACATTTTTGTTTTCAGTTAATTTTTATTGAGGAATTTATTCATAAGGAAACATAATCACTTGTCATGTTGACATTCATCTTTTACTAGATTCCTTAATCAAACTCATATTTTTTCCAAAAGACGAGTATTTAGGGAGACTTGTTCGCATTAAGAGTACTATAATAAACTTCTAGAGAATCACCTAATCCACAAAAGAGAACTATATACTTCCCATGTTTTTAGACTTTAACCAAAACCAAAACCAAAAAGTCTAGTACAAGATCAGATAATCCAAAAAATGATAACCCTTTATAAAAAGAAAATCTATTCTTAACCTCCAAAATTTGTCCAACAAAACCCAAAGTTCAACGAGGACCATTAGATAAACAATTTGTCCATAAAATTCTTCAAAGTAAACCAAACTAAGATTGAAACCCAAATATTTGAAGGATTTAGTCACATAGTCTTCCAAGTTAAATCGTAACATTTATCTCCAAACAACATCAGTTTCTCCTGAAGTCTCGTATTGAAAAGTAATTAACCTAATCACATATCCTCCATGATAGGTTAATCATTTTCATAAATAACCTAAAATCAACTTACTATTAATTCATAAAATCATATAACTAGAAAGAATCAGTCAAACTAACCAGGTACTTCAAGTAGTCTAGTGGTAGGCGATAAATACCAGTCGCACTTTGGTTGTGGGTTCGATTCCCGCAGCTTTGTCCGACGCGACGGGTTGTCACACGGTCTGTGTGTTGTCCTTTTTTAAAAACTATATAATTCTTAAATCATTCCCCAAAATGAGATAAAATATTCAAGAATAATCATAACATATTTTAACCTCAAGTTTATATCATGACCTTCATTTTCCATCATATCATATAATAACCCATAATTACCTCAAAAGTAAGGATCATATAAACCCTAATGGTTACCTTAATAATTATTACCTGAATTTCCACATCGAGTTGGCCATCTCGTACATGATCCATTAGAGAACTCACCAAGGTTGAAGTGATTGATCATGACTCCTTGATAATTGGTTTAGAACAACTATGAGATTCCTCATTGAATCCCCCATCTCATCCAGTATCTTAATCAGAGAACCACCACAGTTTCCTTCAAACCCATTGTCAATTTGGTTCCTGCTAGATCCAGCTATTTACTAAAACCAAAAAGTTCAGTGTGAGTATATCAACAAAACCATCATGTACAAATGAGGAAGGTAAACACTAAGATATACTTACTCATTCACTTTATCTAAAATTAGGGCTCTTTCTGAAATCCTAACCATTATGGTAATGTCACTTATGCTTAAAGAATACCCTAACCTCTAAAGTTATCTAAACCGACCTTTGATACCAATTATAAGGCCCCAGCCTTAAACCTTACTTAATCTTGAGTTATTACAAGATTACACATTGAGGATCTTTTCAGGTTTAGAGTTTTAGAGAATTAGATCATGAAACTTGCATTACATTCCACATTTAAACAATGTGGTTACACAAAAGATAGTATTCATTCTTCCCATCAATGGGAACATATTTAAAATATAACACAGATTCTTTCTTGACACATCCTTGACACTATCATCACATCATGTACCTTTCCCTTGACCTGTGAAAAACATTTCAAAAACATGGGATGAGCATAAAAAGCTCAGTAATAGTTATAAAAATATGGAAAGGAAACATGAGTTCATATATACATTAGAATGAAATCACACTTTACCCATAAAACATAGGCATATCAAATCATGAATAAATCATAGAAAACATAAGACATAAAGGTAACATGAGGCATTCATAACATTCTTACATAGGGAGTAACCCTCTTGGTTATGTTTGGAATACCCATCACAGTATATTCCCTAAATCTCTTCGGAGAAACCTTAATGTTTCACTCTTTCGCGTTACCCAATGCATTGGAGAGCAATATCGGGCTCACCCGCCCTTAGTTTATCACGGAACCACCCATTTTCATAACAATGCCCAAGAACCATAACATAAATGTGTCACATAAAACATGCATAAAGGAAACATAACATTTCCACATTTCAATCACAATATAACATTTTAGTATATTGAAATAATGAATCCATTCAAAAAGAAACCATTTCCAAAACCATTTAAAACATTTAAAAAAAGAGATTTTTGAATCAAATTGTCCCATACCACCTTGAAGCTTAAAATTTTAAACCATTAATATCCATATAAATAAATCCTTAAATCCATTTTGAAAACATGGATATTAATAAAAACAAATAATTAAAACATTTAAAACGATATTTTGGTTAAAGGGGTTTTACCAAAATTAGAGACACTTGAATACAATAATTGAGGAATAACATTTAGTCAGAACATTATAATATCATGAGAATAAATGGATTCATGATATAATACTCCAAAGGACAGTATATACACCATATAAGAGTGAATTGGTTCATAACAACAATGAACCCTCAATAGAAACGTCAAATGTGATGAAATCCCTTATAAAGAAGGTATCCTTAAATTAAGGACAAATCAATCTCAAAAATATGTGTGAAAAATATAAATACACCAAATATAAGTGGATATTATGTGTACAACAATAAAAGGTCATTCACACATATTCAATGGATGACACATTCAATGACTACATGTTGAACCCAAAGAAATCAAAATTGGGTTAAAAAGTTCCCTTGACAGCCTAACGACATCACATCAAAATGAGTTGATGAGAGATAAAAAGTGTATCTCATCACTTGGACATAAAATTTACATCAATAAGGATATATGAGAACATATCCCAACATAACAATATGTAAATTAAAAGACCCAAAAAAAGAAGTCTTTTAAAAAAAGAGGAGGGTGAAAGGTTCCCTTACCGACTTGGGTATCTTTCAAAACATACACCCCATGAAAGAATGAAAATAGATCATTGATTTAAATACTCATAAACGAAATTATATTACACAAAGAGTAGAATAATGGGCAGTACATACACCACTCAATGGAATTTGTGGCAAATGTAGCATAAATCTCACGGGAATAAAAGTGAGATGAAAAATCCCTTGCGAAAACTCGGAAGCCTAACGGCGCCACAGAAAACTTCCGAATATGGATTGATGAGATCAAATAGGGTATCTCATCAAATTACAATAAAATTTACAGAATGAGGAATATAAAAGAACATCCCCCAACATTACAAAGAGGAGCTTAAAAGAAGTGACAAAAAGGAGAGTACGTAAAAAGAAAGAGAGAGGTTAGATCTCTTACGAAAGTTCGGCAGCCTAACGGCGGCACTCAAAACATCCAAAATGGATTGATGAGAGAGAATAGGGTCTCTCATCACATGAACATAAAAATTACAGTAAGTTTAATATAAAAGATCATCCCAATAACAAGAAAAATGAGCTTTAAAAGGAATGACATAAAAGTGTGTACTTAAAAAGAAAGAGAGGAGTAGGATCCCTTACCTCGGGTCCGACTTGACTCGATCGTTCTTTAACGTCCTGAATAATAAACTTGAGTTAATTTCTACTTGCTTAAGAACCTTTTACAAGTTCATTATTCCTTTTTTATCAATTATTGACATGTTATAAACATTATGTAATCATTTAAGTTAATAATGTTTGTTTTGTCGATATTTGGTTCTTAAGTCGAAAGTGGACTTCTTACAATTACATGTTGTTCGTGTGGTCAAAGGTTCATTATATCCATAATGATATTCATGATTTAGATAGCATATATATCATATATATCCAGAATATACATGTATTTATAATATTACATAATCATTTAGAGGTAAGAAATGAAATGCACCGTTCATGGAGACGGTAAGCCGTACGTACGCATGAACGCTACTTTCATTTCTTTGTCATATTAATGGAATTAAAACTAAATGAGAGGTATGTATATTTTAATTCCAGATTTATATTCATCATTTAGATGTATCATTCATTATATATATCCATTATATACATGTACTTTTAATAGAACATTACATTTGGGGATAAGAAATGAAATGCACCGTTCATGGAGACGGTAAGCCGTACGTACGCATGAATGCTACTTTCATTTCTATCTCATACTTTAATGGAAAGAAATAATAATGATATAGAGGTATATTATAATTAAAGTATAACATCATATATAATAACATTAAATCCATCCTTTATACGTCCCACGTATGGCATTAACGAATCACATCACTTTGAGGGGGCGGTAGTCCGCACTTCCTTAAATGAAGATATCGGGTTTACCCATAATGGAAACCATAAAGGTATGCCCAAAATGAAAAAAAAAGCTTAAGGAAAACATAAACATATTTTATATCATATATAAAAATAGTGACATCATAATGTCCACCTTTGAAGGTGTTAAATAAGTATTGAACAATCATCGTTTCGGGAGGCAGAATTTCGCCATCCACGGAAACCGTATGTTCTTTAACCATTTGATGTATTTGTGTGAGAGTGTAGCTCGAATAAATCTTATAAAAACATCCTAGTATATTGAAGATACTGGTGTTGTTACAAAAGAAATAAATAAAAAGAGTTTAGGGGGTTGGAGAAGCAAAATAAAACAAATGAACAAGAGAGAATGAATCACCTTTAAAAGTGTAACTCCTTTTGATTTGAGACTAAAGGCTTTCTTTGAAAGGATTATGCCCAAAGGGAATCCTCTAGGATGAGGAGAGGGATGTGGATAGAGTAAATGGGCAGGGGTTGGCCGAGCCAAAGGCTTGAGGAGTGTGTGTAATGAGGTAGAGGTGGGGGCCTTTTATAAGAGGAGAGGAGGGGCACTTTTGGAATGTAAGAAATATTACTTTATTTGAAAATGTGTTTCGGTTTCAAAAGGTCCCACATTGATATAATTCGTGGATAAGGTGTTATGGGTTCTAAATCCACCCATCCAATAAGTTTTGGACATGTGTAGTTCATATATTTTACATTATCTTTCCATTTTATTTAAATCGTGAAATAATGAGGTCATCGCTGCATCATCATGATGTCATAAATAATTTAATTTATTTAGTGTCTAATAATTATAAAAAAAATACTATGATGTAGGAAATATTTTTATATTTCCAATGACTACTTATAATCAAAACTCTGATAATTATAGCCCCATGTAAAAATTGTTTTCGTAAAACATATTATGTTTGTGTCATTTTTACTTTTACATTAAATAAAAAGTTATTTATGTCATTTCCCAACCAAAGTGTCTCCATGGGGTCCCCAAGTTGACCCATGGATTTTCTTGGTCGGCCATGATACAAAAAATAAGATTGGGACATGTGTCTAGGTCATTTCATATTATTAAAGCATTATTTTTACCTTAAACTACACTAATACCACTAATCGCGATTAAGAACTTAATAAGTTACTATTCACCAAAAAAAATTATTATAATCTCATTGAACCACATTTTACTTTTTAATGACAACCATGTATGTCGGATTTTTGAAATTCAAAACACAATGATGGTAAAATTTCATTTAAACGGAAAATCAGTCTTCATAAGTACCACTTAGTGGTTTCACTATTCATCAAAAATTGAAGTTTTTCAGAAAATTACCAAAAATTCACCCTAAGATATATTTGATATTAAAAATTAAAAAATGAAGTATATTTTAAAAAATTCAAAACATATATGTCACATTAATTAATTTAATAATTAATTCCCGCTGTCAGAGCAAATAGCGTGTTTTTATGAAACAATAAGTATCAAAAGATTGACACTGGTTTAAGACTGATTTCAAAGTGAAATTAATTCCAACGACCACTATTGCATTTAATGGTAAAAATATATTCTAATTTCACTTTGAAACAAATTCAAAAGATAATCTAATCATATAAATAAATTAGATTTAAAAGAGGTTTTGAATTAAAATACAACATTTTACACTATTCATTAAAAAAATGAACTTTATCGGAAAGATACCAAAAATTTACACAAAGTAAATTTTGATGTCCCGATTCTTAATAAGAGTTTTATATGGTCCAAAAGAATGTTTAAGAGTGAAAAAAACTATATTTAATTATGGTTCATCATCAAAAGGTGATAAGTGAACCTTTAGTGAAAACTAGGGCATATGCACCTTAAATTGAATTCTTTTCGTATTTTAAGCCTCTATCCTTTATTGGATAAATATAAAAACAATTAAAAACATATATAATCATATTTTAGTTATTTCTATCCATTCCCACCATTACAACAGCTACATGTTAACTACCATTTAAAATAATATTATTTTATTATTAGAGTGCAACGTAAGATTCCCAAGAAACTCGTTGTTGCGTATTGGGTACGCCATCGAGAATAGAATCCCCATTAAAGTAATATTAATGTTTGATCCACAAATATGGGTAAATATAAAGATGTCATATTCTTTATTTACCTGGGGTGTTACAATCAACATTCTTATCAGTATAGATCAGTTTGGATAAAGCGACATAAATAACATGTATGGAATATTTCATTATAAAACAATAAATATTTACACCATTTATTTTTAATAATAAAACCTAATGTTGACCATGATTATTTAATTTGATTATATCAAATATATTTTCATATTATCCCACCTCTGTAAGTTAAAATACACAAATATTTTGTGTTTTCAACTCATTTTTATGATATATGGTATGAAAACTGAAGTAATGAATATCATTGGCATCTGATCTCTTAGTATTTCTTAGAGGTCCTTGTGCCAAAATCATCAAATCATTCACTAATAGAATTCTTGGTAATTGAAACGGCCTATTTGTGACGGGATCCCGTGACAAATAGGTCGTTGCGAAAAACGCGGTTGCAAATACAATTATTTGTGACGGGCCCCTCACCCAAAATCTTATTTGTGACGGGAAACATCGTCGTCTCAAATAATCCTCCGATTATATGTATTATATATACATAAAAGTTTTCACGACAGGCCCGTCGCAAAAACTATTTGTGACGGGTCCTTGTCCCGTCGCAATATATATATATATATATATATATATATATATATATAACATTCTGCGATGGGCCCGTCGCAACAAATTATTTGCAACGGGAAAGTAATCTCATCACAAATATGTTTTTAAAAATACTTAGTTAGACTATTTGTGATGGGACCCCATCGCAATAGGTCCCATTGCAAATAATAAATTAATTTTTTTTTAAAATAAAATTTAATAAAATTACAATTAATGAAAAAATAATATTACTATTATTAAAACAATTAAAGAAAATTAAAAAATATTAAAATTCTCAATATTCACAAAAAAAATATTAAAAATTAAATAAATATTAAAATTTAAATTATGTAATATTTGCACCGATATAAAAAGACAGAAAATTAAAATAATTCATATTACTATGTTAAATTCAAATGGTTGTAACATAAAATAAATCATTGGGGGGCTCGACTTCTAGAGGAGGTGGAGGAGGTGGAGGAGCTGAAAGAGCTGGTGAAGGAAACATCATCCATAAACTACGAGTTAGATAGTGCATGTAATCCATCTGCCTGTGATGTTGCTGCTGCTATCGATGCATCTGCTCCTCATAATGTTGCTCCTGCTGCGGCTGCCGCCGACACATTTCTTCTTGCTGCTTCTGAAATGTCTCTATAAGCTCAGCCTGAGCTCGCAACTGCTCTTGATACTGTGAGCCAGAAGATGATGCCTCTCCATGAGCTCCTCTTGAGCTGGACGCCAAAATCGCAGCAGTACCATAATAAGTACCAAGAGTCAAATGAGAGCTGATTCCAACTACTATGCCTTTCTTAAAGCCATACTGAGTCGCCTACATCCATGCCGCCTCATCGAAATTGTGAGCACTGGTCTGCTCAGTCATCTCGTCCTAACCCTTAGCCTGTGTCTGACAGGTCGCAGCCTCATATGACTCCTTCAATTCAAATTTAAAATTAAAATTGTGAAAATATTATATGTAGTTAATTTTAAAGCTGAAAAAAAATAATACTAACCACAATCTGACGCTAGCGATCACCTCTAATCTCTTCAGTGGGGGGATCACTGTACATCCTCTGATAAATGTTGAACTCCATAATATCAGGATGCTCAAATGCCTATAGAAATATAAAATAAACTGTTTATATTTAATGTTATATAAAATATTTAAAAAATATACTTACCAGATGTTCTCTATGTGAACTGAATGTACGACTACCAGCTCGATGTGTCACCTCCTGTCTCCCCCGATTCTATCGTCCCACTAAATATCTCCTCTGAAATACACCACCCAACTAGTGTAAACATAATACATCCCAAATGTGAGATGAAATGTACTCTGGTCGGTGGGCTCTACACAACTCATCAAATTCTGTCACCTCTGCTTTATTAATGGTTGTTCTTCTCAAATTGTGCAAAAACTGACGGAAACGGTCACGCATAGAAACCTTCCATGCCACGTGGATAGCATCGCGCATGTTATCATTGATAGGATATAATAAACCCTACAAATAATTTATAATATCAAGTTGTTAATAAAATAAATTTCAAAATAAATATTATTTATTTACGTACCAGCCAATGATGGAACATGTCACGTCACACATCAATGGGGATATGTTCCCATGTGATCCATGGCTGAGAAAAATAATTGTGCAAGATAGTGATCCCCTGTCCAATAGCTACATGTGAAAAACTGTGAAAAATTAATAAATAATCAAACAATTAGGATATATATAAATAAATAAATGAAATATAACTAAAATATACAAGTCACCATACCTCCGTGTGCGTGGATAGAAACCAATATGTGGACGTTGCTCGGGGATAGGGTCAGGAATCATCAGTCATACAAGACCGGGCCCCCTCCGCATACCCCCTGAACTACAAGTTGGCTAAGGGTCAGCTGAGCCAAAATCCCCCTCATCCAACAGTAGGTCAGCCTCCTGCAACTCGAGAAATAGCTCAGGGTCCATCTGAAACACAAAATGATTATTGTTAGCTGATAGTTGAAAATAACTATTATATATAGATATATATTACTTATAATTATAATCAGCATTTAACTGCTTCAATGTTCATCTTCATCCTCTTCTACATAGCTTTCAATGTCAATGTCTTCATATTTCTCCTCATGATCATCAATATCCATATGAGTTTTAGTTTCAACATCTCTTGTCATTTCAAATTCATTTGTAATATTATTAACATCTTTATCACCATCAATCCTTAACTATGGTGTGCCATCATCGATATTCATGTCTCTTTGTGAATCAGATGGATTTTGAGCAGTCTCTTGAAAAATTTCAATTCCTTCCACTTCAGCGGAACCACATTCATTTTGAGTGAACTGATTTTCCTGAGATTTCGTTTTTATTATGCTCCACCAATTGCTCAAGTCTCTTGAAGTAGCACAGTAATTTGCATAATAAATTTTATGTTCCTGTTGAGCTAGTAAAAATGGTTCATTTACTGCAAGAATGATTTTATATTTAATATCGATGATTCTAGGAGTCGGATGAACATGAAAGCCTATCTATGTATCCAACCGTCGACATTTAAACATTGTTATGTAATTCTGTCCTAGATAACATAGCTCATTAATTTCATCCAAAATTCCATAAAAGTCAACTTTAGTTTCTCTGTGATGTGATCCTTTCAAGAAAACTCAACTGTTCATTGTTTTTTTATTCCCCATATGCATGTGTATGAAATCAAAAATCATTCACCACATATGCATTATAAGATTTAACCATTTTGGATGGTGGGTTACTCAATATACACAGTCGCTTATCAATTTTATCAGCATATTGAGACACCTGAAAATTTGTAAAACAATTATCAATATAATAAATAATAAACGGAATTGACATTAAACCATAAATAATTTATGTTACCAGTTTTTAAAACTATTGAGAATTTTTTTTTGTATATGTTCTTCAAGAGTAGATGCTGTAATTTGTGGAAGTTGTTTCTTGATATGATTATCATATAACCTATAAATAAAATAAGTTTAAATAATGTAACATAAATTATAGAATAAGTTATAGAAGCACTCATAGGACAAAGGATGTCATTTTTCACAGTTGAGCAGAATGTATGTATGAGCTCTGTGATGTTCATCATCTGAAAGCCATCGTTCATGAACTCCACTGAAACCAAGATTTGGATTATTAAAAACTGTTAATTGATTTTCCATTTCATCATTAACATTCCCATCGTTTCTTCCCATGTGATTTTGTTTTAAGGAATATTGAGATTCAAAATAATGAGAGAAGAAAAAAGAAATTTCCTCTTGCAAATAAGCTTCAGCAAATTAAACCATCAACTGATGCTTTGTTATATATATTTTTTTTCAATTTTTTCATGCATCTCTCGAATGGGTACATCTATTGAAACTACACCGGACCTCCACATTTAGCGTCATGTGGAAAATGTAAAATCAGATGTTCCACTGAGTCAAAGAAAGCCGGCAGAAAGATATTTTCCAGTTTACATATAATTACAACAACAACTTCTTCCAGTTTTCTTAGCGCATCATAGTCTATTGTCGCTGGACAAATGTCTCGAAAAAAATATGATATGTCTATTATCAAATCCCAAATCCTATAATTCAACAAAACTCTGAATCCAATCATTATAAGTATTTTCATTATAACATGACAATCATGACTTTTTAATTTAGTAATATAACCATTCTTAACACATCTGCCCAAATTGAATGAATAGCCATCTGGAAGTCTCAAATATGAAATCCACTGACAAAATAATAGGAGAATTTCTTTGGATAGTGTATTAGCTGCTTTTGGCTTCATTAACCTCTATGATATGACATTTTCAAATAGTTCAAGTTCTGGTTTCCTGTAAATTTGGGCAAGATCTAATCATGCCTTTACAGTATCTTTGGTCTTACCTGGTGTATCCAAAATTGTATGAAATAAATTATCAAAACAGTTTTTCTCAATATGCATAAAATACAACATGTGGTGGACCAAAAAATCAGACTAATACAGAAGATCCCAAAAAATGCTCCATTTTATCCAATTATGTTCTTTCCCAAAGCCATGAATTTTCTGTTGGTTTACTGTTGGTCCAAATGTGATGGGGGTATGAAAATAAAACTAATTTTAACTCTGTACATGACATCTCCTTTAGAGGTTCATCCCTTTCAATTGTACCTTTTCTAAAATGAGAATTTTTCCTCCGAAAAGGATGATCGGTTGGAAGAAATATATGGTGACAATAAAAATAACAAGGTTTTTTTTCTATTGACAAGCATAAAGGCTTTGTTTTCTTTCATACAGTAAGGAAATGATTTCAGACCATGTGTACTATAACCAGATAACATGCCATATGCCAGAAATTCACTAATCGTTCATATCAATGCAGCTTTTAATAAGAAATTTTGTTTCGCAGCAACATCATATGTATTAACACCATCACTCCACAATGCATTTAACTCATCAATCAATGGATGAACATAAACATCAATATTCTTTTTCAGATGTCCTAGGATTAATAGAGTCAAAAAGATATAAGGATCCTTCATCAACACCCATGGAGGCAAATTGTACAGAGTTATAAAGATATGATAACATGAATTCTCACTACCATAAGAATCAAATGGATAGAAATCGTTAGTAGAAAATCTCAATCACACATTTTGGGATTCTATATCAAAAGACATATGTAGATGGTCAAAATGTTTCCATGAATCACCATCATATGGATGATTCAATCTTTTATCAGTTGAAATATTGGTTTTGTGTCATGACATCATTGACGCTGTATTCTGAGATATAAATGAACGATGAAACCTGGGTTTCAGGGGGAAATATCTCAACTATTTTACTAGAATTGATCTAGACATCCCTGGTTGAACTTATTTATACCTCGATTTTACACATGTGGGACAACTATCCAATGACTCATTTTCGCTAGAATATAACATGTAATCATTTGGAAATGCATGAATATTCCAATAACTAAGGCTTAGATTACGAATCAGCCTCTTTCTCTCATAGTAATTTGTAGGCAACACATTTCCTTCAAGTAATAGTGCTTTAACCAAAGAAAATATCTGATCAAAACAGTTGTTTGACATTGCATTATCTGATTTAATAGAAATAAATTTTGCAACTGCTTCTAATTTTCTTATCTTGCAACCAGGATATAATGCATCCTCAACATACCTCAACAACTCATAAAATTCGGATGGTGCCAACTCATGAGTTAAATCAATGTCATCATGAATTTTAGTTTGTTGCACAAATGGACCTGCAACATCATGTACTAAATTTTGAAACCATAATGGATCCGGAATCAAGTTATTAGGATCTTCTCCGGAACTATGTTCACCGTGTTGATACCAAAAAACATAATCTGGTTGAAAACCAAACCGCAAGATTGTCCCCCACCCTTGTCAAATGTGTTAAACGTTATGAGAGCACATTTTTTACAAGGACGCTTAATTGTGCATTTTGAAACATATTCTGGTTTCGATGATGCAAATTCTAAGAAAGATTTAACACCCTCAATATATACATGATTTCAACTAGAACCATTTATATTTCTACGTTGATTTATCCAAACTCAATCATCTAATAATGACTGATGTCGACTTCCTTGTTTCATATTTTTCTACATAAAATATAAAATCATCACTGTTTTTGACTAATTTGAAATTTTAAAAAAAACTATCTGAAAAAATAAGATAAATAATTACAACTACTTAATAATTACCATTAATTAAGGGTGACATAATTTTCAGTGGATTGGCGGCTACTCTTTTGTCTGACGTCTCATTTAATTACAACTTTCTCACACTTATTATTGATAATTATTGCTAATTATTCCTAATTATTCCTAATTATTTCTAATTATTTCAAATTAGTACTAATTATTACAAATTATTACTAATTGTTACTAATTAGTAATAATTATTAGTAATTATTACTATTTATTATTAATTATTACAATATGTTACAATTTATTACAATTTATTACTATTTATTAATAATTTATCAATACTTAGAAATACTTAGCAAAATGAAAAGTTCTTGAATAATGAAAGGAAATTTCGTAATCATCATTTTGGAGATGATTACAAATTTTCCCTTCATTATCTAAGCAGATTTCGTTTACTAATTATTACAAATAAAAAATTATATTATCAATATTTAAGAAAAAACAATATTAATATTATTAAAATAATAAAATATTTATAAAATATTAAAATTATCAATATTCACAACAAACTTTGCTCTATTGTTAACATTATCAAATCTCAATGGGTCGTCAATTTTCAAGTCATGCACAATAAAAATTTTATGTTAGTCATGTCCAATGTAAACTCTATAATTATACTTTCATTGTTGATCACCTCACAAGTAGTGTTGCAATAGCACGACCAAAGTAATGATGTTCTCGTCTCTAAGAATCATCTCACATGATGCATTACAGAGATCATTCTCCCTTAAAAATTTGAGGGGAGATCAGCATATTTCCCATAATTTTACAAGGAAGAATGGTCTATGAAAAGGTTCATGTGAAATAATTCTTATAGATAAGGAGGGAATGGCTTGGGTTTTCCTATTGCAACACTACTTGCGAGGTGATCAACCATGCAAAGACAATTATAGAGTTTACATTAGACATGGCTAACACAAAATTTTTATTGCTCATGACCTGACAATTGGTGACCCTTTGTGATTTGAACATGTTAAGAATAGAGCAAAGCCTGTTGCGAATATTGATAATTTTAATTTTTTATAAATTTTTTATTATTTTAATAATATTAATATTGTTTTTTCATAAATATTGATAATATAATTTTTTTATTGCTAATTATTGGTAATTATTTCTATTTATTCCTAATTATTGCTAATTATTTCTAATTATTCCTAATTATTGCTAATTATTTCTAATTATTGCTAATTATTGCTATTTATTGCTAATTATTGCTATTTATTACTAATTATAGCTATTTATAGATAATTATATCTATTTATTGCTAATTATATCTATTTATTGCTAATTATATCTATTTATTGCTAATTATATATAATTATTGCTAATTATTGCTAATTATTTCTAATTATTGCTAATTATTTCTAATTATTGCTAATTATTGCTAATTATTGCTAATTATTGCTAATTATTGATAATTATTGCTAATTATTGCTAATTATTGCTAATTATTGCTAATTATTTCTAATTATTTCTAATTATTGCTAATTATTGCTAATTATTGCTGATTATTGATAATTATTGCTAATTATTCCAAATTATTGCGAATTATTGCGAATTAGTGCTAATTATTGCAAATTATTTCTATTTATTTCTAATAATTGGTAATTATTGCTAATTATATCTAATTATTTCTAATTATATCTAATTATATATATTTATTTCTAATTATTGCAAATTGTTAACAATTATTGCTAATTATTGCTAATTATTGCTAATTAATGCTAATTATTCCTAACTATTCCTAATTATTGCTAATTATTTCTAATTATTAATAATTATTGCTAATTATTTCTAATTATTACTAATTATTACTAATTATTTCTAATTATATCTAAATATATCTAATTATATCTAATTATTACTAATTTTTACTAATTATAGCTAATTATTAATAATTATAGCTAATTATTACTAATTATAGCTAATTATTACTAATTATAGCTAATTATTACTAATTATAGCAATTTATTACTAATTATAGCTAATTGTTACTAATTATAGCTAATTATTACTAATTATAGCTAATTATTACTAATTATAGCTAATTATTATTAATTATATCTAATTATTCTTAATTATAGCTAATTATTCCTAATTATTCCTAATTATTCCTAATTATTCCTAATTATTTCTTATTATTCCTAATTATTACTAATTATTCCTAATTATTCCTAATTATTACTAATTCTTACTAATTCTTACTAATTCTTACTAATTCTTACTAATTCTTACTAATTATTATTATTTATTACTAATTATTACTAATTATTACTAATTATTACTAATTAATACTATCTATTACTAATTATTACTAATTATTACTATTTATTACTAATTATTACTGTTGATTACTAATTATTACTAATTATTACTAATTATTATTAATTATTACTATTTATTACTATTTATTACTATTTATTACTATTGATTACTAATTATATCTAATTATTATTAATTATTACTAATTATATCTAATTATTACTAATTATATATAATTATTACTAATTATATCTAATTATTACTACTTATATTTAATTATTACTAATTATATCTAATTATTACTAATTATATCTAATTATTACTAATTATATTTAATTATATCTTTTTATTGCTAATTATATCTATTTATTGCTAATTATATCTATTTATTGCAAATTATATCTATTTATTGCTAATTATATCTATTTATTTCTAATTATAACTATTTATTGCTAATTATATCTATTTATTCCTAATTATATCTATTTATTCCTAATTATATCTATTTATTCCTAATTATATCTATTTATTCCTAATTATATCTATTTATTACTAATTATATCTATTTATTACTAATTATATTTAATTATCTCTAATTAATATTAATTATGACTAATTATTTATAATTATCACTAACAATATCAACTTCTTAGTAAAAGTAAATATAAATAAAAATTAGTTGAAATCTAATTAAATTACAACTAATAAACAACAATTAAAATTAACATAAAAAATAAATAAAATATAAAAAAAATTAAATATAAATACCTTAAACCTTGATATTCTGAAGATATTGACTCCCTCCGAATGATCTCGTATAAAAAATTTCGATCAAAAGATAATTTTTCTTTGAAACTGAAGAACGAAAAGAGGGAGGGAGCCAGATCTGAATGATTTGGGAAAAAATAGATGATTGTATATATAGGTTAGATTAGTTGCGACAGGGTTATTAGAGATGGATTTCCCGTCGCAAATGGTGCTATTTGCGACGGGGCCCGTCACAAATACCCCCACCCACATTAATTACACTCGGTGGTTAAAATGTTATTTGCGATGGGCCAATCGCAAATAGTTCCTGCCGATAGTCTTTTTGCGACGAGACGACATCCCGTTGAAAAAAGTTATTAACCGCCGCCGGATATTTGCGACGGGATCCCGTCCCAAATACCCCTGTGCGGTTTGGCGCGCTAGCCGCGCGGTTTGGCGCGCAAGTCGCGCTAAACTATTTGCGATGGGAGTCATCTCCCCGTCGTAAATAATATTCACGCGGGTTGGAGCGCAAGTCACACCAAACTATTTGCGACGGGAGATGAAAACCCGTCGCAAATAATTTGTCATTTGCGACTGTGAATTTTCCTGTCGCAAATAGCTTTCTGGACGGGTTATTTGTGACGGAAAGAAATCCCGTCGCAAATAACTAGTCGCAAATAGTGACTTTTCCCATAGTTATTTGATATTTTAACTTGGTACTAAATATTCATTATCTAGAAAAAATGGTAGAATGTGTTACCTCTAGCATAGACAAAATTACTACCTGTCAATAATATGAATATGTGTATATACATACGAGATTTGAAAACCATTTTACAATCTCCTTATTAAAAACGTCTGTTAATTCCATATTGTTTCAAACTTAACCCCTTAGTTGAATATTTCATTGAAATATCAGTTCATTAATAAGTGTATTTGAAATAAAACTATTAAGTATAAAATATCCATGTGTTTATAGTAACTCTAATTCGGTCAGTGTAAAATTTGAAACATTTCTAATTGGTTTTCTATGGTTGGATATATCAATGAATTGTTTTCAGAATGAGAATTAGTGGACATGTCGTCAAAATTTTCAACATGATTAAATCTAGTGTAAATCCCATACAAATACCTTGAAAAAAAATTCAATCACTCTAAGTTTATGTAACCATATGTAATAGATCCTTTTGGTTGATATTTATTCCCACCATATGATTAGAAATGATCTAAGTACATGATGAAAACAATACAAATCATAGAAAACAATTAAGACAATTATTCGGTAAAATTGAAGTCCTAAATGTAAATAAAAATAATAATATCACACCTCTCAATTGGACACATCTATTTTGGGTACATTAAGCAACCATGTTTAGATTCTTCAACTAATTAAATTGAACAATGAATAATGAATTTGATTAATGATGGGAAAATAACATCTCCAAATGAAAATGATTCAAAAAAATATATCATTATGTTTTTTTAGCATGGTTGTATTTAGATTTTTTTTCCAAAAAGTCTATGATAAAGTTACAAAACTGATCTTGAACTACTGTTACTTTTTTAGGTAACATACTTTTCAATTCTAGTGCTAAAACCTAGTCCATCTGGATATGTGATTCAAGACTTTTCAGTCCATGTAACAGTCTATGTTTTTTTGACAATGCACATTGAAATCTTACTTGAATATCCATATTGCACATTTACATTCTTTATGTATCAATGGAAAATGTATTTCTCACAATTTTTCATTTTGGAAATAGCAGAAGATTACCTTGCATTCTCATTTTACCACAAACAATGATTTATATTCAATAATTCCAAATCCATATGAGCATTAAGGTGACCCTTTTATTTACCCTGCTCATTAAGCAATGTAAAAATTACATTATCACATATATTGTTCTCAATATTCATAATGTATATATTATTACATATAAAATTAAACTCTCAACAAGTAATTTTGAAAAATATATTCATTTTTTCTACAATTTTGTTCCAACTGCTTTGGATATTGTACTACATACCATTTCCCCCATTTTTTTAAAAAGTTTACATTTTCTAAATTCGATAGTGGCATTCATTAATTGTCCCATTATTTGAAAACATGATAAATCCTTCCCTGGTATTCTTAATTCTATAAATCCATTGAATTGTATCTTATAAAAATCTGAATTTATGAGAAGTGTCAAGAAATAAATGTTGTCAAATAAAACAAAAAATTCTACTATTATGTAATTGTTTTGGTTCAAAATCAAAATTAAAATCTAGACAGGTGAAACTAGTATGACTATTCAATCTAGAAAAGTTTCCTTTTACCCCAAAGTCCATAATTTTTTAGATTAATTCCGAATGCATTTTGAATAGTTTTCTCATTAAAGAATCATATGTTTTGACACTATCTCCCCAAAATTCTCACATTTGCTTATTAGAGGTTGATGGTATATATCACTATAATTTCTAGACCTTTTCATTCAAAGAATAGTCATCAAAATACTGAAAGAATACTTCTTCGTATACATATAAAGAGATATATTCTTGGGGATCAAAAGAAGTGGTCATATTCTATAATTAGTACTTAATGTTCCAAATGGGTTAAAACCATTAGAATCCAATCCCAAACATACAATTCTGGGATTTGAATAAAGATCATGATATAATGAACCAAACATCATCCATAATGTTGAATCATATGGATGTATCCTTAAGACATTGTTGTTACAATCCTTAGAAATCAACTTCATGTCATATATTATCTTATGTGACATGAATAATCATTTCATGCATGGTTTTAGAGGAATGTATTACAATAGCCTTATATGAGTATTCATCTTCTACTTCATTGTGGTGTTTCATTGACCATTACACTCATGATTTCTCATTGAATTCCTTTTGCTTGTGTGATATAATATGTATTCTTCTTTATTGGGATCTTATCCCCAAGGAATCAAGAAATCATTAGGGTGTGCATTGTCATTGTATAATAAAGCTCATGTTTGTTGATTATTTTAGTCATCTCATAGAATGATATTGGGATCTTATGTTTGCTAAATTCATCATGAATAAACTCTAAAATCATGTATGTTTGATTTCTAGTAATTCTATCGAGACAGTTGATATCCTATAACCAATGTAAAAGTGAAATCATAAAATACTTAACACACCCTTCATAGATTTCATGTTCTCCATCTTCAACTAATTCATAAACCATAATTTTTTATCAGTAAAGTTCATAGCATTATTGAACTTCTTCAGATAATCTAATGATTAAATTGATCACTTATATCCATTGAAATTGTATCCAATCAACCAAAAGGCATTAATTATCATTTTTTGAAATTAATTCTCATCTGGTGGGTCACTTAGTGTTTCAATGAAAGGATAGTAATTATTTTGACTTTACATAACATTCATGTCACCATGTGAAATCCAAAATTCATATTGATCAGGAAACTATATCAATATCAAGTTCTCATATACTTTATTTCTATTCTACTATCACATGAATTTACAATCGAGAAACTATCATTTGATTTCAACTGCCTTAATATGATTTCAATTGAATAATATAAAATTTCAACCAAACCCTTGGCATATTGTTGAGTTTTGTGATGAAACATTATACGTCTTTTATCTGTAGGAATTAGACTATGACTCTTATCCTTGTACATTGAGATATAAAGATGTTAATGTTTAATAAAATAATTACAATCAATTTTTAACATCACCCAATTTCATCATTAACCACAACAAGTTATTGATTTAAAAGAACATAAATTTAACCAGAAAATGATTATATTCAACATGAAAAATATAAATAAAATAAACAAATAAATATTACCGTTTAGAATAATAGGTTAGATTTCATAATAAAAGGTCATTGTGGTAGTGAGAGGTAAAAAGAGTGCATGGATATTGGGGATATGGGACCAACAACATGAAAAATTAATGGAAATCTATTAGGCATGATGGAGTATAGGGTAACCTGGAAGGGGTTGTGGGACGAAATCAATTTGAGAGTGGTGGTCTTTAAGAAATTATGATGTGGGGTCACTTCCTATAGTGAAGACCCATCAAGCTGCATCGCCATAGCTGGCCTCGAGGGAGTGGGGTCAGCAGTCAGTGGTCGGTGTCAAGGGAGGATGTCTGCGGTCAGCAGTGAGGGAGGGAATTGGGGGTCAATGTCAAGGAAGGGGGTTGGTGACCAGTAGTTAGAGGTCAGCATCTAGGGATGGATGATTTTGGGTGGGTGGGGGGTGGGTGGGGGGTGGGTAGGGCCATGGGGGCTGAGTTTGGGGATGGACCGGTGGTCGGGGTAGGGGTTTGGGGAGGCCTATTAGGTTTTAATGGATTTAGCAACAATTTTAACAAATATGTTTCTAAATCTGACCATTAGCAATGTTTTTTTGAAACCGCTGCTATATTTCTATTAATATTATGGATTTTTTAATTAGTGAAAGTTAAAGGAACTGATGCTAATTAACTGCCCCTCATTCCCCCATTTTTGTAGTGGCCAATGCTCAAAATGTGACGACACGTATATTAAATGTGTAATAAAATTTAATATGTAATAAATGTATATCGAGGGAAATAAATGAAAAAAAATAATTCATTACATTTTAATTTAATTCTCAATCATCTGTACCTACTTAAATTTTTACAAAAATTATAACTTAATTTTAAAATATATTTATATATCTATGTATGTATATATATATATAATCATTTATCCTCAGCACCTTGGTGCCCTAAAAACCCAAAAAATTGGTTGGGTCCACTAGCAGAAATATCCTTAAAAATGGTTTTGGGCCATTGATGGACCCAAAATGGTCACGGTGGGTTGGGAATTGTTCCACTAGCCCTGGTTCAAGTCAGGCAGAACCGAATTTGACCATGGGTCACTAGTTGGATGTGAGTGGGAGCAGGTAGGGGAAACCAGTGTGGTGGTGGACATAGGCATGGTAGGTCGGATTTTTTTTTATGTTTAAAAAAAATTTCCAGAAAACGCTTAGGAGAAATAGTTTTAAAAATGTGCCTCAAAGGCGGCATCCGGGATGTCGCCTTTGCATTTCGAGGGCAAGGCGGCATCGCGGTTTCCTCCTTTCTCCTAAATTTTTTTGTGAATTTTTTTTTTTGTTTATATATATATATATATATGTATATATGTATATATATATATATACATATACATATACATATATATATAAACAAAATAAAAAATTTCAGCAGAATTTCTCTACTATTAAAGATCCAACGGTACAGCCATTACAGCAATCTGGATTCTGACAGAAGCTCTCACCCAGGCCTCCCTTTTATAAGAATGCTTACCCTGGAAATCATTCTGCATTTCCGATGTGGGATTCTGGTTCTTCATTTCCTATACAGAACATTCTGCATTTCTGATGTGGGATTCTGTTTCAAGTACGTGACTTTGAAAAACTATAAAATATAAACTATAAGGCCAATATAAATTAAACTTAAAACATGGATTAAACATATAAAAAATAGTTGAAAACAAAAATAATTTCCTCAAAAATGTTGATGAAAAATAATCTCTAACCTCTCAAAACAACCTACTTGAAACTTAAAAATGTTTCAAGTACTTGACTTTGAATGACTACAAAATATAAACTGTAAGGCCAATATAAATGAAACTTAAAACATGGATTAAACCTAAAACAAATATTTGAAAATAAAAAGAATTTCATAAAAAATATTGATGAAATATAATTTATAAGCTTTCAAAATGACCAACATGAAACTTAAAAATGTTTCAAGCATGTGACTTTGAAAGCCTATAATATATAAACTATAAGACCGATATAAATGAAACATAAAACACGGATTAAACATATAACAATTAGTCAAAAATAAAAATAATTTCGTAAAAAATGTTCATGAAAAATAATTTATAAGCTTTCAAAACTGCCTACTTGAAACTTAAAAATGTTTCAAGTATGTGACTTTAAAATATTATAAAATTATTACTAATTAAATGATTAATTATTATATAATTAATATTTAGATTAATAATTTACTAATTAATTATTATATAAGTAATAATTAATGAGTAATAATTATTAATTAATAATTTAATGAGTAGGTATAATTAATATTTATATTACTAATTAACAAATTAATAATTACTAATTACTTATTAATAATTATTAATTACTAATTAATAATTATAATGAATAATTATAATAAATATTTATATTACTAATTAACTAATTAATAATTACTAATTACTAATTAATTAGTTATAATTATTAATTATATTTCTAATTAACTAAATATTTATTATATATGTAATAATTATATTACTAATTAATTATTATATAATTAATGATAATATTACTAAATAAGTAAATAATTATGGCATATTTAATTATTAATAATTACTAATTAAAAATTATAAAAATTATATTTAATAATAATATTACTAATTAAATAATTAACTAATCTATAATTAATAATTATATTACTAATTAACTAATTAAATATTATATAATAATTTTTAATAAATACTAACGAATAATTATAATGAATAATTATAATGAATAATTATATTACTAATTAACTAAATATAAAAAAGGCCTCGACTCTATCTTTCTCAAAAAATTAACTAATTAAGTATTATATAATTGATAATTTTATTACTAATTAACTAATTAGTTATTATATAATTAATGATTAATAAACACTAATTACCCAATTAAAAATTATATACTAATTAATTAGTTATTTCGTAATATAATTATTAATTATATACTAATTAAATAGTTAATTAGTAATCGAATTATTAATTATGTAATTTTTAATTAGGTAACTAGTAATTATTAATGTTTTATTGTTATTTTCGTATGGTTATATAAATATATATAAATACAACCTAATTTACCCCCTCCAGAGATTCCACTCTGACCAACAAGTAATAATTTTATTTTGATTTCAGTACACATAAAACATGTAAACAATAATGTACAATCAATGCATATGTCTATGGCGAGGAGATTCCGTCCCACATGGTGGTCTGCGAATAGGACATCCGCGTCGAGTGCGCAGTGGAGTCTGATGACCTGGAGAAGGCTAATCCTCGGGCACTGAAACATCGACTGTCGCATCCTCCATCTGTGTGTTAGTGGAAGGAGCTGTCAACTGCATCTCGTACTGCCATTCGGATCCTTCTCCAACTTGGGTGGTAGAAGGACCTGCCTCCATCGTAGAGGGGAATGAATCATGTGATGGAGCTATACCCCAAGATGACAACGGCTCTAGAATCCAAGGTTGTGAAAGATCTGGAACCCATGATAGAGAGAACTGCGGATATCCTGTCAGGAAAGATAGATCCCATGCCACCTGAGGCACATCCTGAATAGGCTGATCCTGGACTACTAGAGGCCTGACCTCTGCCTGTGGAACAAGCGAGGCCCCACGTGCAGCACGACGCTATCTACGACACCGTGGTCGTGGCTCCTCAGCACCAACAACAGCTACAGGATGTTCCTTTGTGGCAGGAACCGCCTCTTTCTGAGCCAGACGCGCGAAGATGCTCCCGGAAAGCGCATGAAAAATGCCCTCGCCTCCAGCGCTGTAGCATGGATGACTGCCCAGCTAAAGACCCCCTCCTCCTCTTCATCACTCATGTGAACAAGCTGCTCTGTGTGACTTCCCTGTAAGTAGATTCAAAGGGAATTAGAAAATAATTCAATAATCAAATTAATAGAAATTTATTGACTTTCCATCCTCTGCATATCTATGCCAGCTTGGGTAAGATACAGTATATACTTCAGTCTATACCATGGCGCATAGTCAACCTGCTCTAAAAGAGAGAATCAATTTGTAGGAACACCCTAAATACGTAACTCTACACGTCTGTGCCAGCAGTCGATAAAACTCGCATGTACTTGGAACCAGTCATCATCCTGCCTCCCTGTCAGCTTCATCCCATGAAGCTGGTCTTTCTATCTAGATGGTAATGGAATCAGCTAAGTACGAAAAAAATTAGTGCATGACCCTATCAGGCTGCTTCCACTTAATAATATGAATGTGAATGAGGGGAACTATAGCCATAGCATCCTCAAGCCCAACAATGCAGTATGCTGGCAACTAGTCCGTAATAATCCAGTATGGAAGCCATGAAATCTGAAATGACAAGTGATTTTGTCAAAAATACACCCAACTAAAAACCAAAATTGATGTTATTATTAAATATGTTAGACAGTGATATATTGTATATACATACCTGATCAGGTAAGAGACAGCCCAACTATAGCCAATATACGCCCAAATGCTCTCTCGGAACCACGTCAAAATTGTGTCGCTGACACCACCTGTAAAATACAACGATAATGACAAATAATGATAAATTATAGTCAGTAACTCATAGTAGAATCAAAAACCAATAGAAATGACATATCATACCAGCGTCCATGTGGAGCATCATGCAGCTCCTCCATCTCAACCGGTCGACCAGCAAGGTCGGGGCGGAATGCTGGGATGCACTCCCATGCCAACATCTGAATACGGATGACACATCCTCCAAGACCTGTACGGTCCCTATGGGATAGTCTGCATAATGATCTGTACATGTATTCCAAGCAGGCTGATCCCCAACTGTACGTCCCATCCCGATCAAAGTCATCTAGTAGGGGTAGATACATCATATGCACGTGCATCCCCGAGTGATTAGTAAACATGGTCCCACCAATGAGTCATAAGATATATGCATGGGAATAACGCATGACGGTCTGCTCATCACCATCATACTGTAAATGTGGAATATGTGACTCCAACCAATGCATAGATATGGACGATCCATCTGTATCCCTACGGTCAGACAAAATATCAACGCCTAACAAGAATTGAGCAAGGTCTGGATAAGCTGCACGAGTGGGTCCAATAACGGGTCTCCCCTAGATAGGCAGACCGAGAAGCACTGCGAAATCCTCGAGGGTGATGGTCATCTCTCCCTCAAGCAAGTGGAATGTGTGTGTCTCTGGTCTCCATCTCTCAATGAGGGCAGAAAGTAGGTAATGATCTACAAATGTGAAATCTGATATGGCAAGGCCATAGAAGCCAGCACGACACAAGTAAGGTCTAATGGCATGTGGAGGCTCCATGTGATGAAAATGGTGCGCTCGACGCACCTTCACAAATCGATCTGGACGACCCTCTAACACGGCCTGTGAAATATGGGTAGGATTCTGAGTGAGTATTATGGTATCATCCATCTGCATATAAACAAAGAAAATGAGTCATAAGTGTAAAATGTAAATATAACATTATGATGTTTTTAAAATTTATCTAACAGTATGTATTCAATATCTTATGTTAATTATTATGATACTATAAATTTTTTATAGAACAGTTTTCTAAAATATCATGCATGTTTAGATTGGGGTTTAGGTTAGAAGGTTTAGGGTTAAATTTTTTAATATTAACGTCCAGGAAACATGTTAATGGGTTAACTGACATACACTTTTCAATATGGGTTAAGTGTTCCGCTTTCGGAGTTTTGAAATAAATTATATTATCTCATATTTATAGTTATTTCTTGAAAGCATGAATATTACTATGAAATAAGTTATGTTATCTAAAATATTGAGTCTTGAATTTGGTTACACATATTTTGGGGGAGCTTTATGATTAACTACTTATGGATTGTATTAAGATAAACCTTGTCAATTAATAATGGTGTTTTTAGAATTTATCTAATAGTATGTATTCAATATCTTATGATAATTATTATGATACTATAAGAATAGTTTGCTAAAATATCCTGCATGTTTAGATTGGGGTTTAGGTTGGAGGGTTTAGGGTTAAAATTTTTATTATTAACGTCCAGGAAACATGTTAATGGGTTAACTGACATACACTTTTCAATATGGGTTAAGTGTTCCGCTTTCAGAGTTTTGAAATAAATTATATTATCTCATATTTATAGTTATTTCTTGAAAGAATGAATATTAATATGAAATAAGTTATGTTATCTAAAATATTGAGTCTTGAATTTTGTTACACATATTTTTGGGGAGATTTATGATTAACTACTTACGGATTTTATTAAGATAAACCATGTCAATTAGTAATGATGTTTTTAGAATTTATCTAACTGTATGTATTCAATATATTATGTTAATTATTATGATACTATAAAATTGTTATAGAACAGTTTTCTAAAATATCTTTCATATTTAGATTACGGTTTAGGTTGGAGGGTTTAGGGTTAAAATTTTTAATATTAACGTCTAGGAAACATGTTAATGGGTTAACTGACATACACTTTTCAATATGGGTTAAGTGTTCCACTTTTGGAGTTTTGAAATAAATTCTACTATCTCATATTTACAGTTATTTCTTGAAAGCATGAATATTAATATGAAATAAGTTATTTTATATAAAATATTGAGTCTTGAATTTGGTTACACATATTTTGGGGGAGCATTATGATTAACTATTTATAGATTGGATTAAGATAAACCATGTCAATTAGTAATGATGTTTTTAGAATTTATCTAATTGTATGTATTCAATATCTTATGTTAATTATTATGATACTATAAATTTGTTATAGAATAGTTTTCTAAAATATCCTTCATGTTTAGATTGGGGTTTAGGTTGGAGGGTTTAGGGTTAAAATTTTTAATATTAACGTCTAGGAATCATGTTAATGGGTTAACTTACATACACTTTTCAATATGGGTTAAGTGTTCATCTTTCAGAGTTTTGAAATAAATTATATTATCTCATATTTATAGTTATTTCTTGAAATCATGAATATTAATATGAAAACTTATCTCAGATGTTTGGGGTTTAGAAAATCGAGGAATAAAGAAGAGATAACAACATTTAGTTTACAATATGGGAATGTGACAATGAAGACAATACATCATTATGAATGAGACTGTGAAGTCGACCCAACAACGTTAAGGCATCGCTTCCAGTTATGACCTTCTTTATGACATATTGTGCATCGCAAACTCTGTCCTTGTTCTTGAGGCCAGTCCATCTCATTACGCATCCTACTCGCCTTTGGTCTCCCACGAGGACGTAACCGATTCATATCAGGTATCACTATCGGCTGGCCTTTAGGCATTGGGAAATAACGATACTCCCCAATAGGTGTCCATGGTGCAGCATAACAGTTATCCATGATATCCATCTGGTACACTGGATCAACATATGCTTCCCATTAGATGTTCACAGAGGCACATGATACGATGGAGTGTGTACATGGAAACTGTAAGGCCTGAAATTTTCCACATTGGCATTACCTTGTTTCCAGTAATACCACAATTTTTTCACCGACGTGATTTGTGATGGGGTCTGAATGCTCTTGAACTTCAAATTGGGAGTCTTCTCTTCGAAAGAGACAGACGTGATAACTAGAAGCTTCTTCAATATTTTTTTCAATCTCTCATTGAAAGTGTCTTCCATATCTTATCCCTTGATGTATTCCATATGATGCTAGTTTTTGTCTATCCACAAAGTACTTCACGCATCGATATAATGTCTCCTGAACTAAGGCGGTTATAGGTAGCTTGTGAAGTCCTTTGAAAATACCATTGATGCACTCCACAATGTTTGTCGCCATGTGTCTGTACCTCTTTCCCTCGTCGTATGCCAATGTCCATTTCTATTTTGGAATCTGCATCATATAATCATAAAATTCTTGATTAGCCTGACGAATTTGTTCAAAATGTTCTTCAAATAGTCGTTGGTCCGACTCATATGCTACAAAACATAGATGATATTTCACATAAATTGATTTTATATTTATATTGAAACAGTAAAAAAGAACGAATAAAATACGTACCAAGCCTCGTGATTGCCTTCTTCATCGGTTCGTTGTGGAATTTTTTATGCACATTTCTAGCAATGTGTCTAATGAAGAACCAATGATGTGCATTTGGGTATCTCCATGTATCAGAATCTGTATTGATTGCCTCATTAATTGCTCGATGTCAATCAGATATCAAACAAACTCCCTGAATGTTGGTGAAATGGTTGCTGATACATGCCAGAAACCAACTACATGATTCATGGTTTTCTTTCTCTATAATGGCTAAGGCAAGTGGAAGAGGTGAACGGTTTCCATCTAGGGTTGCCGCAATCAACAATACGCCCTTGTATTTTCCATACAGAAATATTCCATCAATCTGAATAAATTGTTTACAAAAATGAAATGCGGAGATACAAGGAAGGAATGCCCATAACAACCGATGAAATTGAACACGAGATGGATCAAGTCGATTATCAGGAGACACATGTTCGTTTGTATGCATATGGAAGACAACTTGGTTATGATGCCTCATTATGGCTAGAAATTGTGGCAATACTCGTTATTAGTCATCCCAATAACCATATACCTTCACAATTGCCTTCTATTTCGCCATCCATGCCTAATTATAGGAAATCTTATAACCGAATGTATGTAGAATCCTCTCTTGCACAAGGGATATTGGAACATCTTGACATGTCCTAATCATCTCAACAATAATAGATGACACAAATTCTACATCCAATGAAGTATGATCTTGTGTGAGAGTTGGCTGAACGCAAGTATGAGCTGCCTCAATCCTTGAGATTCTCCAACCTCCAAATGTAATGTCTGGAATAGCCCTTAAGAGAAATCTACAATCATCCCCATACTTCACGCGCCGTATAACATATTTACTACGGCATGATTCGTGAACTACATAGTTGAAGTTTCTCTCAATATAAAATCTCTTTAATGTTCTTTTAAGGCATCTTTACTAGGAAAATTCCTTCCAATATATAAGGTTTTGTCCACCTCACTAAACCTATCTGGTACAACTCCAGGGAACTCAGTTGTCGGTGTGAGAACAGTATTATCGAATTCAGGCACGCGTGTCATTGCTTTTGACCAAGATGAAAATAGTGGGGGATTATTTATTGACCGAGGTTGATGTACAACAATTGCATTTCTCAAAACCTCCTCTCTATCTTCTGTTGGTCCCTCCTCATCAGCACTGTTGTCGACATCTGGTCCATCATTACGAAACTCCTCATCAGAAGTCGGAATGACATGTATATCTAGGAGATCATCTAGGTTGTCCTCTTCTGCTGCATCATTTGGAATAGGCTCAATGCCATGGGGTTGATTGTCTTCAACCACTCTTGTATTTCTATGTCTTTGTACAAGTGGACGTTGTTGTTGTACAGTAGAAACAACAACGTATAACTCCATCATGGTACCATCTAACCGTTGAGATGATAAATTAATTGCTTGGACCCACTGCGCATCAGCAACCAATGGACAAGCTATATGCCACAGTGTTGTTGGAAATTGAAAATGTCTATAGCTCATAGACATGATCTCTTGATCGGGTCCCTGATTTAAGAAAACACGAATTCTCTCTTGAAGGTCACTTATGGTAACACAATCAACTATACTAACCACCGTAATTGGTTGTGTACTGTAAGAATCTCCTTGCTCAGTTTGAATAATCTCCCTATAACAGTACACACAGGAAAACATGGCTCTCTACGTCAAAAATGTTTCTTTCATCAAAATTATGATAGTGTAAAAAATATTAACAATTATGTTTGTCGATATGATGTTTATTATAATGTAATTTTAGTGCGCCTTTCTATACCATAAACTAAGCTACTGATGTTTAGAATTTAATTTTAGAGCTCCTTTTTATTTACTTTGTTTGTTCCTCTTCATTTCACATTATATGTTCATTAGTATCGTTAGCTAATCATTATATGAATCCATGTTTTAATCCTATTTTATTTATTAATTATTCTAAAATTATCTAATAATAACTAATCGTTAATTATTCTATTATTCTATAATTAACTAATAATAACTTTAATTTGTTAATTCTTATGTCCTTATTTGATTCTATAACATTATATTTATCATTTATCATTGATGAATATACTGATTTTCTTTTTCTTCTCTTATAAATTTTAGTAGTTTATAAAGAAAATATGAATATCTTAAGAATATTCCCCGGGAGTGTCAAACCAGGATGCAGCAAGGCCCGTTATCGTGCACCATTTCCCGTTCGAGTCTAGCTCAAAGTGGTGTTTTCGGGTTTTACCCCTATGTACATCTGTGCCAGAGCCACATCCACTTGTTTGTATCCAGACAGGAATTCAATTGCATAGATAACCACATAATCATTAAGCTACCAAAATTTATAAATACTTAATCTTAAGTTAATCTATACTTAATCTATACTACCTAACAATAATTATTTAAAACTATATATAACTAATTAAAAAAACTAAATAACCAAATATTAAGAACTACCTAAACTACTTAACAAATGAAAGATTTAAAACTAAACAAAATTAAATTAATTAAATAAAAACATAAAATTAAATAAATAATCATACCTCTAAATGAAGATTCCTAAAAACTCTCACATCAAAGGAGTTTTTTAGAGAGAGAGAGAGAGATATATTCGGAGAGATGAACTGAGGAGGGAGAGAGGAAGGCAATGATCAAGTGAGGAGAGGGGAGGGGGGTGGCTGCCATTTTATCGGGAGTTCAGGCGAAGGCGGCATCGCGGAAGCCGCCTTTCGCCTTACCCTGAGGCGAAAGGTGGCCTCCCATGGCCGCCTTTGCCATGTCATCAATCCGGGCCAAAGGCGGCACAGGGGAGCAAAGGCGGCATCTCAGATGCCACCTTTGTACGCTAAAACAAAGGTGGAATCTGTGATGCCTCCTTTGTAGCATATTTTTAAAAAAACCGACCTAGGCAGTTTTTCAAAACATTTTTTTTATAAAAATGTATTTAAAAAAAACTCATGGGATGTCAGTTGATTGTGAGGACCTACTGATTGAAAGTGCTGGTAGAAGGATTCCCAAGGCCAAGGGATACCATCGAGAGCATTAGCATGTGGGGGGAAAGAGAAGTGCCTGATATGCCGGTGTGCGGGGTCAATGTACGCTAAGGACGTGATAGTTGTTCACAGGGAGAGTAGGGTTCATTAGGGATGACGAGCTGAATGTAGTGGGTCTCTAACTAGGAATCTAGGAAGGGAAAGGGTGGGAGGAGGAACGATCGTGTGGAAAGATGATATATGATATGGAAGCATGAGAACACATCATGAGAGGAATCAGAAGGCGGCTCGACGGGATATAGGGTGGGTGGTCGACATAATGCGATGAAGCGGTTCGGGATTATGTGGCCATGCTTGGGGGATATGATGGTGGAGGGGGTGGGGGTTCTAATTATTCCAAAATTCAAGATATTTTTTTAAAATATTAATTTTCTATCCGTAGGTGCTTCAATATAATTTCTATCATTTTCTTAAAATTTCTAGTTTGACCCGTGGGTTCCCCAATTTTATATTAACATGTCTAGTTGTAGACAGCTGCATCCCCGTCATTCCAAAAAATTATGTATATTTATCAAAAGCCTAAGAAATGGGCTTATGAAAAAAAATATTATTTTTATAATTAAAAATTAAATTCTATTAAAATTATTCCCAGTTGGAAAACCCTATTGTTGCCACGGAAAACTTGCCAAACAATATTGTAAACAAAGAAATGCTAATAGACAT
Organism: Viscum album; assembly: GCA_963277665.1. Taxonomy (NCBI): domain Eukaryota; kingdom Viridiplantae; phylum Streptophyta; class Magnoliopsida; order Santalales; family Viscaceae; genus Viscum; species Viscum album. The sequence goes on along the minus strand of OY728133.1, from coordinate 1,775,050,183 downwards.
TAGATAATATTTAAATAAAAATACATATTTTCTAAAAACATAAAACCCACAAACACTAAATCAAAATCTTTGGACAATCATATCTCCATTTACCGATGTCATATCGAATCATCATATAATGCGTGGGGAACATTTTGATACCCTCTCTCTGAATTTAATGCTAACTTATTTTTCCTTTAGATTAAATGATCACATAATCTCTCTGAAAAAAAAGTGTATGTATTAGGGGATACAATGGATAAAATAGTATGGGGATTTATATTTTTTTTCAAAAAATCATTATAACTATGTAGTTGCTAGAAAATCATAGGCCAATACAACTATCAATGTTCATGTGTGATAAATTTTAAAACACAAATTAAATAAAATATTGTGGTATTTGATCTCAAGCCATGTTAATCAATGGTGATCGTTCCTCAAATTAACTGAATAAGGATCCATTTAGATCATCCACACGCACATTGAAATCCTTTTGGAGTGTTAATTGTGAAAATTAATGGTTCTAGCACAGAGATATGACCGAGCTATTGATGTCTAGGCGATCACTAATGTGAGGGTCCTTTCATCTCTATAGAAGAACATGGATCATAATATCAGATAATTTTATTCTCTCTTTATAACATGGGATAAGAGATAGACTCTCGAACATTGTGTAGTGAATAGTCTTTTTCTTTAAAGCCCCTTTCCTACTCATATAGTGAGATTCTTAACTACCACAAAATGTCACCCGACCCATAGATATTTATTACCCACTATAAAGAAAATCTTGTTACTACTTTTCCAAGTCATTAATATCATTTATATTTTTATCACTATCTTGTAATATAATTAATATTTTACTTCATAAAAATGATCCATTATCCTCACATTTCATCCCCATAAATATTAAAAAATCATGAATATAAAAAAAATATTCATTTGTAAAATATTTTCCACGTATTTAATTTATTACATGTATATAAATTTTAAAAATAAATTTAATACTAGTAATTAAAAACTCAAATAATTTGAATTTATATTTTCCATAGTGATCATATATTCTCATAAATTTCCCTGATCCTTTGTTGGGTCCCACCGTGTCCTATACACAAATTCATTAGAATTGTGTAGACTTGTGAATACTCAAAGTGTGGGACCCTCTTGTCCCTTATCTCGATAGTAGTGAATACTATTAAATGACCAAGATATGATACTTGCAACCAAATATGGATGAAAAAAAGATATGGAAAATTAATAGTAATGAAAACCATCCCTACAAAAACACTCCATTTATTTGTATCACATAGGGTCATAGCATAATGTTTAATCCATTGAGGGGTCTCACGAGAGGTCTCAGGTTTGAGTCTCCCAAAGTACATGTAGGGGACATTGATTTTCTTGGTTTATTTATATCCCCCTCCCCAACATATTTATGAAAAATAAGAAACCCTGTAATAAAGGCCCTTTATCTCATTATATTTCATAGAGAAAGACACGAAAATCATGTCATAATCCTTTATTAATTTAATATTCATTGACCCGACTAGATGGACATACCATCTACTAAAATGGATATGAATTTACTGAAGGTACTACTAGCCAGATCAATTAGACCCAGGATATCACTTCCTTTCAAAATAAAAAAAAATCTTTCATGATTATTCAATCAAGGTGACACCACCAATGACGCACGATATGCAAGAAACCTGGTTATGAAATCAATGCATGCATCAATGTGTACGATAAAACAGTTTAAAATGATATTAATTAAAATACATGAAATCAACACACATTCTCACAGATAGGAATAACCAATGATACCTAAAACATGTTGTGTTCCTATTATCAGGTCAGTTCTCATCACATCATCAACTAGAGATCATGAATTGAAAACCTCCGAAGAAGAAGAATCAATACTTATGATATCTAAGTACCTAATAATCAGACATAATCTTTGTTCAGTCAGTGTGATATATATAGATCATAGGATTTATCTTTACGATTAACATCTTAGTATCTTTAGTTTCCCATAATTTCATAGTACATAGTATAACATGTTTATGTGATAAAATATATATGGATACTACCATGTTAAGAGTGTAAAAAAACATCAACACTATTATAGTATGTATACATCATGCATCTCTCGTTGTATACATGATATGACTGTTGGAATTAAATTACATACACTTGTTAATACTGGACAAAAATGTGATTTCATATTACTAATGTTAGTTAATAATAGACAACTCACCCTTGTAAGGGTCTTAACCGAACATATGATATGAGATTGACATGAAAAAACAAAAAATAAATCATTTAATTTAGGATCATCAGGAATCATATTCACTAAAATTTGAAATATGAATTGGTTTGTAGTATCTAAAGACTCGTTTTTACCTTCACATTTGTAATAAAGAGAAAAGTCATATAAAAGGGTAAGAAAAGAAAAAAATACCCTTGGAATTTCATGGAAACATGGGAGAGTGATCATCAAGTCATTTATGATTTGTATTTCTCAGAATAAATGAATATAACATTGAACTTATATACATTTATTAAAATTACTATCACTCATTTGTGGGATAAAAATGAACAAACGTGTTCCGATTGACCTTAAAATGATTGAAAAATTCCTTAAATCATCTGAGATCTACTATAATTGGTCACACATTAATCAAATTCATTGATTGATACAAAGAAAAAAAAAATTGGTTTAAAATTTAATATTATCTCATTAAGTAATAGTTAGATAGTGCTATTAGACATTTGAGGCTAACTTAACATTATTTTATTAAAATATTTTACTACTTATGTTGTTTTTTGTATGTGACACTGGATACGTTGTTCTAATTTTTTGATACAGACAATATAAATTTTAATTTAGTAATTTAATGTTTAATTTTATTTTCCACATACATTTAATAATTTCTCTATATTGTGTCTCCAAGGTGACAATAAGAAAATACATGAAGGATTGGTGGAGGTGTTTCTTCAGCTATTAATTTTTTTTGAAGTGTCAACTGGTGGTATCTAATGGGATACATATAGATACTGACAATGTTTGCGCTATTGGGTATTATTAGTTATTGACATTAGTGGTCGCTAATACCTGTTAATGTCAATTTTTATGGGACTGCCAAATATGATAGCACAATGACCACAAAAAGGTAACAACGATTAATTTCTGGGGTCACTAAAACCATTGTTATAGTAATAAAGTGTTCATATTTTTCATTATTTTAATAAAAAAATTATCAATTATAAAAATGAATCTATTATAAGTTTGGGAATTTTTAATATTTTTGAAATATAATTATGAGCACTATAAAATCACACTTTTATCACTACTATAAATTGATTTTATTAGTTCTTGGAAAGAATTTTTAATCTATGCACCATTAAAAATGGGGTCCCCATTATCAATACTAAAAAATTTCAAATAAATACCACATTTAACAGTGCTAAAAAATCATTGAAAAAGGTGAAAAAAAATTAAAAAGATTTTTTTTCTATAAATTAAAAAATTTAATGTTGGTGACCACCCCTACCTTTAATCAATTATCATAGACCCAAACTCATCCTTTTAATAGTGCTCATCTAGAACACCCACCCATTTATCAATGCTCAAATCCCCCAATTAAAGAATGCTAGGCCACCTCCTTCACACCCATGTGTGTCCTTACCTTCATTGGTTTTCAAACCTATGATCTACTCCTCACAGATCTACACAATTACCACTTATCTATATTTCATTATTCTATATTTTATAATATATCTATTTATTTATATATATTCAATTGAATTTTTTATACATTTATATATGTACATAATTATTTTTAATTATATATATAAAACATGGTTGTCTGTGGATTTATAAATACATATAAACAAACATACATACATAAATACATATATATATATATATCTATTTCTATCTATAAATATAATTATACATATTTAAATTTATTTATATAAATGTTATATAAATAATTGTAAACAAATATTAGAATATATAGATAAATATAAATCTATTTTTCAATATACACACAAATATATTAATATTTATATAAACATTATATATATATTAATTGTATAAGAATATAAATATTCATACATATTAATTTATAATAAAATTGATTTTATTTTTATTTAGTTTTTGTTTATAAATTTAAAATGATAATTTATATGTAAATAGGATTACATATTTATTTATAAAATTAAATTTATATGAGTAAATGTATACACATATCTATATATGGGTATATATTTATTAATAAATTATAGTAAAATATAAAAATGAGAATATGTAAACACCATAATATCCATATGATTGTAATCCATGAAAATTAATTGATACTTTTTCAAAAAAAAGATAACAAGACAACCTCATTTGAGGATGAAATTACATCCATTGTAAAATGAATTTGGTACCCTAATAAAAAACATATTTTTGGAGGTCTTACACGCCTTTTTTACCACAAAAAACAATTTCCAGGATCCTCCAAGTCACCATGGAATATGTCATATTTCAAGATTTGATTTTATATTTCATAGAACTAAAATGGGAAACCATATTAATAGATATTGTTTTTTGAAGTTCGAGTCATGTTTTGGATTTATTTTAGATCATTTTTAAATTTATTGAATTTTTATTTCATTAAATTTTTTAAATGAATATTACTCAAAACAAATCAAAAAATTTCTAATTAATAATAAATTTTAATTATTTTATTAACCATTTCCAATAAATATATAATATATTAAGTGCGATTAAAAATATTGTATTATATAAATAATATTTTATTAAATATATTATATTTATGTCTACAGAAATATATTTATATATTAATATTTTCTTATTGATATATAACATTTTTATGAAATTTACCATTTATAAGTGCCAAAAAAATAATCATTATAGTGTTGATAAAAGTCATATTTTTAACAGTGCTACAAAATGTTTTTATAATAGTACCCTTTATCATCACTAAAAAAAGTGCTGATAAAGGGGGTACATTTATCAGCATTGAAAAAATCACTGAAAATGGAATACTTTTATAACCACATTATTTAACACTGGTTAAATCACCTTTTATTGGTGTTTTATTAGTGGTGATAAAGTGAAGCACCTGATAAGTTCAAATATATGAAAGTGGAAGTTTCTTAATTATATAAATTGAATAGCGTGTTGAAGAATAATTATATTTAAAATTCTCATTGATGGAGGATTTTTATTTTGAGTAATAATCCTATTGATATTTTATTATAATTAAAATTATGTTTATAAAATTTCATTATTTTATTTATGGTATTGGTAAAAATAAATCTTAATGTTATGGGAAGAGAGGGTGAAAATGTGCCAAAATAAAAAAACATATATTAATATAATATACCACAATTAAAAAATATAATTATATAAAATTATTTATTGGGAATTAATGGAGGGTAGAAGAATATTTAGATAATTTTCATCCAAACCCATTGAATAAAATACTATACTAATTTTGGGATCCTGTAATTCATATTGAGGATGAAAATATGCTTTTTTGCATCTACATTCTCCTCATGTTACGACCCATCTCCATTTCCATTTTCAAATTTTTTATTATATACCCTATCTAGTTTAGTTCATCTAAATAAGACTATAATGGTGATTCATATGGTAGGTGGATATAGATAATAAGAATTCATATGATACAAAATGTCATATCCATTACCCATAAGTGCGATAGATATCCTAATACTTTAAAATCCTCATGTTTTTTCATAAACATGGAATTATATTCTTTTAAGGGAAGGCCCATCTCTTCGAATGGGTATTTCAATTTTAAATAATCTATTCATTCCTCCATTTCTATATAAGACTAGAATCTATTATATATAATATAGGGTGTGCCTACAAGTACATGTGTATCCTCCACCTTTTTCCTCAACTATATGTTTGCATCCCATTTATATAAGCTCTCCATCCCCACTATACCCTTCTCCACCACCCTGACTATCCTTCCCCAACCCAATATACTCCCCATCCCTCTCTCCTACCCCCCCCCCCATCCCAACCTCCTTCCCACCTCTTCCTTTGTCTCCTCCTCCTCACTAAGATTTTCATCACCTGGTCTCCCTTCCATAATCAGTCCCCTCGATACACTGACCCCATTCCATCCACCTTTATTGTCATCGCGTCATATACCTCCCCATTGTCACAACATCCCCATGATCTGATCACATTTTTAGTTTTTCTATCCATTCTTTTCCAGAAAATCTATCTTTATTCCCACCTCTCACCTTTCACATCTTTCTCCTCACCTCTCACCTCTCGCCTCTTTCCTCTACCTATACGTGGAACCACCACCTTGGCCTCTTCCTCCTATCTCCATTACTATATCTCCATTTATTGAAGAATATTTGTGAGAGACCCAAGGAAATACATAAGTTATATAAAGAATAATAAATATATTATCACATAATATTTTAACCAAGAAAAATCCCTTTGTTGTGGAGGATTAAAAAACCACAAGGAAATTTTGAAATATCAATATTGAATTAGAGAATAAAAAATAAAATTAATCCCCAAACATGAATGTTAATGATGGTGTAAATATAATTTGTCTGAAACCCACAAACTGATATTCCTATAACATCTCTCTAAAAAATATCTCACTAATTCAATTCTTGAAAGATCCATCTATCACAAGAATCCACCTGTCTATTGACGAAACATCACATCCTCTGAGATATTCATCAAAACATGAATCAACCTCACACCATATTGTGACACCAAAAGGATTTCAGTCTCACATGATCTCACCATTATGATGTTCGAATAATCATTAATTATAATACACTACTAGGTTTCCGATATCAGTAGGACTTTTGAAACATGTCCCCAAACATTGATCTCATTATTTCTTCATATCACTAATTAAATGTTGTTGCATCACACGTTCTACCGCATATGTGGTAGCCCCCTTCATCCTCTCTATGTACTATATCATGAACAACATACCAATAACCTCTTCATGGGTAAAATTTATTTGTGTCCTCATCAACCTATCACACAACACTGTTAAAAATACAGAAACAAATTATAGTTTCTCTCTTTCTAGCTATGTCACGATGAAAGACCTTGAAAAATATATTACTATCTCCTATTTTATATACACGAAGTCCATATTTTCAATTTATGCAGTCAATATTAAATTGTATATCAATTAATATTGAAAAATAAATCACCATTAATGTTGGGAGAAAATATTATAATAATGATCCACAAAATTTCTATCTCTTCCATAAATCTGTTGAATCCCAACTTTCCTTTCATTGATATGTATAAAGATAATTTTTTTACATTCCCCCATGTATAAGATTTAATTTTTTAATTTGATTAATTTTTATTTCTAATTTTTCTCAATTGGGTTTTCCCAATTTTTATACGTTATCCATGAATTCTTGGACCAGGAATATTACACACTATTTTTTAATGCTTTTCCCCCACCTATTCTTTGCATTCTTCACCATTGGGAAATAAGGCCATGGTTCAACATTTCCAAATAGGATCGAGTGTGATCGAACCCTAAAAATCATGGAGTATTATAATGAGATTAATGGAATGATTATTTGGTGATGGATCATGGTTTTTTGTGGGATATGGGTGATGAATACCATGGATTTGATATCCAAGACAGAACATCAAAATGTGGGAGAATGGTGGGTCATGTGATGCTTTCCTATAAATCAATGGGTAGCATTTTTCCAGCCACATGATGACAAAAAAATGATGAATAGAGATCTTTCTATATGATTTTAGTAGATGAAACAACCTTATTCGAAGCCTAGATGGATAGATTTGGACACACAGACAAGGATATGAGTTTCTAGAAATATCAAAACTACACGCCATGTAGTCCTATGTATATGAATTTTGTAGGCCCATGGCTATGTCGAGCATGTTTTTATAGGATTATAAGTATAACAAAACAAGTGGGACAAACACATGTCTTGTGGCACATGTTCTGTTAGATCTTCATGTTCTCTATGAGTACACAGATCTACGTATGAACAAACACACACCATGTGCCAAAGTATATGTACACAAGAAGGATAAATAGACATGACCATAGATCATGGGAAGGACCTCGCGTGGTTAATGAACACCTTGAAGTCCACCTAAAAACAATTTATGTATTCTTGGGAAGTGATACGTGCACCTATGGTGACTTGATCTTGTGGTGGAGCTGGACCATAGGTTATGCAGGTCCCCATTCACATTATTTACCCATTCTTTCCATCCATTGAAACATTAACCTCTCATATCTCTTTGTTTGGACATATATTATAGCCCATAATTAGCCTATGAAATGTGTTTTTTACATATGAATTTTCATGGTGGAATCTGATTGGTATCTTGAGATAGTATGTTATATGTTCCAAGTGGGATGCTTCTTTAGTTGTTGCTTGATGATGATAGTGATCAGTTATGATCACTGAGGGATTTAGAGTGGCACCCTCTAGCTAGGCTATTCATGGGTCCTCTAATAATATATTTGTGTTTCAACCTCATACAGGACTTGGAATGGGTCTTCAACCAATCTATTTGTGTTCCACCATCCCTTGGGAAAATGTATGGTTCTTATACCTATCATTACATTTTTCATCCTCCAACCAGGATGTGCATGGTTCCTAAGTCATATATTAGAGTAGCACCATCCAACCCTGCTAGGTATGGGTCCTTTCCCTATCCACTGAGTGGAACCCTCCTATAGTGTTAGGGAATGGGTCCCTGACTACGAGAGTGGAACCTACTACTAGGTAGGCCATGTGACGTATACCTTCTATTTGAGTGACATTGTCTTATCATATCAGGGAATAAGTCCATGACTACTATAGTGGAACCCACCATAGGGGCTGGGCATGGGTCCTCTTCCAACCGTTATAGCGACACCCTCATGTTGGGTAGGGCATGGTTCCTCTATCGACTAAATGAGTGGAACCCCCTATTATACCAGGTCATGGGTCCTCAATCTTGAGATTGTGCCCCTCGACTGTGTGTCATAATGTCAAGGTGTGGCTTGAATTAAATAATTTCTAATCATAATGTGTGTTAGATTTATGGAATTATTGATTGACATTTTTGAACAGAAGAAACTCATCTCCTAAGTTGGTATGTAAGATGTAAATACCCTTCTCTCTCATTATGGTTTCTTTGGTTTGATCATATGTATACCTATATCTATTTCATGTTATTTGTTTACTCACATTATCTTGGTTGAGCTATGTACTGTCAATCTATTCATGTAGTTTCTCTTACCACTCACACTTTGTCTTTTGGGGCATCCTAATGGGTATGTATATACTTACCCATGCATGGGATTTTCCAACATGTGTTGTGTATTTTGCATACGAAGGACATGTTTGCAACACCTAGAAAGGATCTTCAGGATACATGGTTCATTACAACCCATATGGTGGTTGGAGCCTGTAAATTAGGACCTAGGATCACTCAAAATTTTACTTTTATATTTTTTTGTTAGGGACATCTATCTAGTTGGGCATGTAGTTTTTTTAATATATATTCAATTTTCAATTTCATACTCTTGTAAACCCCATACATTTTTCATGGTTAGTAAAAATTTATCTTAGAAAGACTTTTTTTCATTCTTATACACTTTTTCATTGAATTTTTTAGGTGTGTTCATATGTGTACATTAGTAAATGTCCTCCCAAACTAGTTATTTCTTTTGGATCTTGTTGCCAGCCCATGGCCTATGGAGGTGGGATTGGGGTAGTTGCAGCTTAAGCCCTGTTGGGTCAGGTAATGATAGAATAGTATCAGAGAAGTTAATTCCATGAGATGGTGTTTTGAGTAGTCCCTTTTAATTATTTTTTGGATTCAGGGAACAAATTAAATTTTTCTTGAGTGTAGATTTCAGGATAGGGAATAATGTGTCTGTCTGGTGGCCAACATATCCATTCACAAGGACCTTGACTACTTTCTTTTTGACTTGGTATACTGAGAAATTAGTTAAACGGTTAAAATGGTAGATGGATCATATAGTATTAATTATTTAATTGTTTTTATAAAGTCATATCACTAGTTTGTATATATATATATATATATTCTATTCTGATTGTGGTATGTCTTAATTTATTTTTCAGGATGAATTTTTTATGGATGAGATCCAGGATTCCATTTTTGGATGTTGATGAAGATATTATGTGTGATGAGGACTCAGTTTAGGTTCAATCCCACAAGATCCTTCTTCTAGATTGATATGTAGCATAACCCCTACCTATCAAGAAGTAGATCATACTTATAGAGCTATTTGAGGATGTGTGAATACAAAACATGATCTTATAGTTCTTGTGCCATAGGCCACTTTGTTTTCTGGGTGAGATAGATCCCAATGAAATTTTTTATTTTCAAGATATGGTGATCTATGATTTAAAGCTTACCAAGATGCTAACAGATCATGTGGTTTCACTAGAAGCTTGCCTATTCCACAAATCAACTTGTTACTGGTGGAGCCTTGTTACCCATATGCATGATGAGTCAACACTCACATGGACTGACATCCAATAGATATCTGGAGGGGAGTAATACCCATATTGGTTGCACTCCATATGAATTTAATATATTCATGAGCTATGGTAGGGTGGGATGACAATGGATGAGTCTGTGGAGGAGTTCCCAAACCTTTCATGATACTCACTTTACAAGATCTGGGATGTCTACTTCCAAGCATGGAACTTTGAGCAGGGTTTCTATAAAGATATCCATGAAAATTTAGTGGCCTTCTACATTACCACTTATTTTGGGGTGTTGGAGTGGGAATTGGTGACATATATCTTCCTATAATAGGGATACCAGGTAGTTGTAGCTGGTAGTGGGCATCACAGGGCTGAGTCATCTATAGAATATAGAAGATTCTAGTCAAGAGGATATTGTTAAAAGAGGTAATACTAGGATTAGGCTCAGGCACATGGTTGGGGGAACCATAGGGTACCAGGGAATCCTGTAGAGTGGTGGATCTTTGGTTTTGATAGTATAGGTCACTTGAGGTGTGAGACTAACTAACATGATGTATTGAGGAGCATAGGAATATAGCGGGGGAACCTTTACAAATTAGGAATCACTACAATTAGGTATCATCAAAGCGAGGGTAGGGTGGCCCTTAGGTTGGAGGATTTGGAATAGGAGTAGGTATAGCTCTAACAGGTGGAGAATCAGGTGGTGGACTATGTGTTGAGATCCTTCCACCACCAACCCCAGGTTTCCCATGTTAGACTCTGGGAACTAGGGGATGAGGATGTGTATAACTATAGGATAAGATGGTTTGTAACCGTGAAACACACAAGGTGATTATCAGCATGATTAGTGTTCATTATACTCTTCCATTAATATTAGTAGAAACATTTTTATTTCATTATATCTTCTCATTACTAAAGGGTGGATAGATGGGATCCCATTTAAGGCTTTAGTACAACATCTTTGTCTTCAGGATCCTACTGGGAACACTTCTATATCAACAATATTCCTATAATTTTATATCATTATTGGTTGAGAAAGGTTCATGTGGTACCATTTGGTTAACATAATGGGACCTTATTACCTAATATTGGGTATGGATTATCTTTCTATGGTCTGAGCCTAGATTTTTTATCACTGTAGATGAGTTATAATCCTTCACACTGATAGAATTAGATTCTTTAATATATGAAAGAGAGATATCATCTAGGAATGAGAGGGTTTAGGGAGAAGGTGGTTGTACCTCATTACCCATTTTTCTACAGTGTATCCCTTTCTGATGCAGGAACCTCAGGAATCTGGATTCCAGTAGTCATAGATGATTATATGGGTGTCTTCCCAAATGACATTATGGGAATACCAATGAGGCTGGAAATGGAGTTTTGTATCAAATTGAATCCTAGGAATGGATTGGTATTTTTTTGGCATATTTGATGGTCCCAACCAATATTAAAGAGCTGTGTAATTTGTTGGAGGACCTATAAGACAATGTTTTAATCAAATCCTGTGAGTCCACTTTGGAAAATATGGTGCTGTTCAAATAAACGGTAGATGAGAGACTGCGGTTTTATGTGAATTATCATATCTTGTACCAGACCATGATAAATAATGACCACCCATTTCCAAGTTTTGATGACCACTTTGACTAGTTTCAAGAGGGAGATAGTTCTTGAAGATAAATATTAGGTATGGCTACCAACTATTGAAAGTTCACAAGGTAGATATTAAAATGGGGACATTTATATGTTTCTATAGACACTTAAAGTCTCTAGTGAATCTCATTGGCCTTAAAAATGAGTCCTACTTGTTTATGTAATTAGAGGATTTAAATTTCTTTCAGTACTTGGATTTTTTTGTTGTTGCCTTAATTAATGTTTTACTCATATACTCTGGGTCATAGGAGGAGTTGTAGATCACCAGAGGATGCTCTTTTATTTTCTTCAAGGGCACCATATCTATGGTAAGTTCTCAAAATGCTTTCTATAGATTCATGAGGTTCAACTTATGTTGTATGTCATTTTTGAACAAGTTTTATCCATATACATAGTGAAGATTGGTGCGGTTCTTTCTTGGGATTCACCTTAGAGAATATTAGAGGTTTAGAGTTTTAATGGAATTGTGGGGTACTACAAGTGTTTTTTAAAGACTTGATTATGATTTCCTAATATTTTACCACCCTAACATGGAAAGGGTATCTATTTAGAAAGAATGGGTAGTACCAAAGGGCCTTTGAGGAGTTATGGAACAGGATGATTGGTGCTCCATGTTTCAGACTACTAGAGGACGGAATGGTGTACATAGTTTATTAGGATTATTTATGATCTGGGATTAATTGTTTGTTGATGTAGAGACTAGAAGTTATCACATATGGGTCAATCTTGGTGGGACCCCATGAGAAGTGCTATACGACATATGAACGATATCAATATTTAGTTGTATTCCCCTTGATAATTAGGAGGCAGTATCTTCTTGGAATGTTCTCTATGGTTTACTCAAACCATTAGAGTCTTAGTTAATTTTTCATGTAGGTGGACATGGACCTACAATAGATTCACTTTTTTCACTTCCTAAAGAACTATGACTTTGATACGGTCAGTAAACTAAGGAAGGAAAATGTCATAGTAGATTCCATTTGATGGATGTCAAAAGATTGTTTCATGTAGGAGGCTTCTGAGTAGTTTTCTTCCATTTAGCTAACCTTGTTTTAGCATGAGTTTTTACCATTTCATTTGTCAATGGTGTTGACTCATCTTCTCCTTTAGCGAGTGAAAGTACCCCATCTGAGAGACATTGACTTTGAGGTCATTCATGATGAGATATCATCAGAAGGTTCATTATAAGGGTTTTCTGATGGATGGAATCATGTCATCATATTCCATGGACAGAAGGTGGTACTCATTATGATGTTGGAGGAGGTTATGTGAGAATTTCACACATCACAATTTTCAGTACATCTCAGTGTTGGAAAGATGTACTGAGAAATTCAGTGGTAGTTTTGGTGGTCGTAAATGTGACAAAGTGTGGCAAAGTTTTTCTCATGGTGCCTCGCTTGTCAGGATGTGAAGGTAGAGCGTGAGGTTTCTACTGGTTTATTGCATCCTATTAAGATCATAGAGTGTGAATGGGATGAAATATCTATAGACATCATGATAAGGATTATTCATATAGAGAATGTCCAAAATTCTATCAGGGTGATAGATGAACATCTCATTCATTCGGCACACTTCCTTGTTATTTGGGAGTAGAGTTTGGTGGCGATTATGGGGTCGTTGCATATACAAGAGATTATTCTCTTTCATAGGATTCCCTTGGCTAATATCTCTAATCCGGATGTGTGGTTCATGTCATATTTGTAGAGAGGCCTACGAGAGGCATTCAAGACCCATATAAGGATGAGAATAGCCTTTCAACCCTATAGAAATGGGAAGATTGAGCACACTATCCATGTTTTAGAGGATATTTTAAACTCTTGTATTTTAGTCTTTGTCTGGAGCAGGGAGGATCACTTTACCTTGGTTGAGTTTCTATACTATAATAGCTACCACTCTTTTATTGGAATGAGTCTTTTTGAGGCTATGTATGGGAGACCATCATGGTCACCCTTATACATGATAGAGATTGGTGAGGAATCTCTTGGGGGTCAAAATATTGTGTATGCGATGAAAGAGAAGGTTAATATCATCCATGATTGGATGATGATATCCCAAAGAAGGTATAAAACATACAAATAACAATTTTTTAGGCCCATATAGTTCGATCATGGATATTTTTTTTATTTTGAATCTCCACATGAAAAGGATTATGATGATTCAATTGAGGAGGCATAATATATCACTATTCATTTGTTGGTTGAGATCTTTCTGAGTGTTGGTGAGGTTTCTTACCACCATAGTTGGAGTAGGTTCACGATGTCATCCTTGTTTCACAGTTGAGGAGATACATGAATGAGTCTACACACATTATTTACTAGGGTGAGATGAACATCAATGATGAATCTACTATTTCGAAGCACTTATTGGTGATCGAGGATTGGCAAGAGATGACCCTACATGGATGGAGCATCCCCTTAGTTCATGTGTTATGGAAACACAAGAGTGTGCTGGAGAGCTCTTGGGAGTGGGAGATCAAGACACGAGCTATTATCATGGGGTTTTTTCTTATTTTTCTCTTTTTAGGGATGAAAATCATTAAGGAGGGAATTATAAAGGGACTTTTTTTATTATTTGACTTTGGAATTTTTCTATATATATTTTTAGAGCAAGGGGTAGATACGATGTTCTATTCCAAGGCCTTATATAAAAATATTAAATATATTTTATATTGAAAATGTGTGGTTTTATAATGAAAATATGATAACTCTTAAACAGAATAATGAATCATAAATATGAGACCACAATTGACTCTGTATCATGGTTTTTACACTTTGAGAAACATAAAGTAGATCGACAGAGGGAGTTTTCATAAAATTGGTAATGGGTGTGTGTGTTTAGTTAAATAAATAGTTAAATTAATTTTATTAATTAAATTAATATATTTATATTTCCTCTATTTAAAAAGAATTATGGATATTTTATAGGTTTAGCTACATAAACCTTAGGTGAATTGAGAGGAGTTTTCACTCTCTTTCATTAGATAATTGAAATTTTACGATAATAGAATTTTAGATCAGGCTATATCATCACCCAATAAATGAAATGAATCCACTAACTCATTAGGAAAAGCTCTTTCTTCCAGAAGGAATGATCCAAAACTAGGTAGGAATCATAATTTTTTTACTTATTCCCATATAGATTGAATTGATTGATCATGGTCACTCCATTTATATATCTCCATCATGTTCAATCATTTTCATGCACCCATGTATTATATTTAATTTTTTAATTCAATTATTTTTTATTTTCCATGTTTTCTCACCCTTTTATTCCAAAATTAGATTCACTGGCCATGAATGTTAGTCTAATGATTGTTTCAATCTTCTTTATTGTGTGTTTCTCCCACTTGTTCTCTTCATTATTCTCCACTGGGAATTGGGGGCATGTTTTGACATTTCTAGGAAAGGTTGATCATGGTTAGACCCCAGGAATTCATGAAGGATTCATGTTCGATCAATATAATGATGATTTAGGGATTCATTGGGGTGTGTTTTTGGATACAATTGATGAATACTTTGGATTTGAGATCTGGGACTAAATAGAGAAGTGAGATAGAGACATGGGTCATACAAAAAGTTACCTTGGATCAAAGTGTAATGTTTTTTCAGCCACCAAATGGTTGAAAATTTTATAAGGGATCCTACCCTATGATTTTTGGATAAAAATAAGAATAATTTTATGGGGGGTGGAAAGATCTAGAAATATGAGCCTGGATATGAGTTTCTTTAAAAATCTTGACTACACATTGTATAGTCCTAAGAACACATGGTGTGTATGGAATTGACTATGACATATAGAGTTTATTGAGATTACAATTATCACATACCATGTGGGACCCCCACATGCTAGGTGAAACTTGTGTTAGAGGCAATACATGTACTCTAAGAGTACACAGACTGGGGAACCACTAGGCATACACCATGTTCCAATGTACATTGACATGAAAAGTATACACAGACATGGCTAGGGACCATGGGAAGGACCTCAGGTAGATAAAAAACATCATATAGTACACCTACACAACATGTATGGACACATCAACATCGTTCCTTGTATTTTCTGGGACACATCTTATAAATGGACATATACCACATTTTTTGTGGGTCCCCTTACACAATGTAAACATCTTATTTCCTTTTATGGAAACCTTATCCAATCGTATCAATTTCATTTGGACTCAAATTTTAGGCCATGAGTAACCTATCCTGAGTGTTTTTCTATATAGAATATTCCAGTGGAATGCAATGTCAATTATTAGACATAACATGAAATTTTATGAGTGAGACTTATATTTATGAGATGCTCGAAAACAATAGTGATATGGTAGCATTACTAACTTCTTTAGTGTGTAATGCTCAAGAATTTCTAGAAATGTGTCCACTAAATATATATTAGAGTGGAACCATCCTATTGGAAAAGGAATGAGTCTTCTACCTATCTTTTATAGTCGAAATATCTTGTTGGATAGAGGATGTGTTTTCTACCAATCTATCTGAGTGGAACCCTCCAGCTGGGCAAGGCATGGGTCTCCGATCGACTACTGGAGTGGCACCCTCTATCCCAACTAGGCCTGTGACATCTATATATCCACCGAGGGGCACACTCCTGTGAAGTCAGGTCATGGGTCCTTGACACTAGAGTGGAATAGACCTGATGGTCATGAAAAGGGTCATATACCTACGAACTTAGTGGAAACCCCTTGTCAAATCAAGGCATGGGTCCTAGACTACTTGAGTTACACCCTCATGCTGAGTGGGGCATGGGTCCTCTACCACCATCAAAGTGGAACCCTCCTTGAAATGTCATGGGTACTCTATCAAATACCTGTTTGAAACACTCCTATTGTTCTAGGGCATGGGTACTCTACCTAGATATTTATTCCCTCGACTGTGCGGAATAGTGAATAGGTGTGTCTTGTCTTGGATGTTTTTTACTAAGTAGATGTGTGAATTTTCAGAATCATTGATGAAATTTATCGAACAAAAGCCATCCTTTTTTTGGGATGAGCTATGAGATGTTTATCCCCTTTTCTCTCATTTGGGTTTCTTTAGTTTGATAATATATATATATATCATTGGATTTTTTTACTATATTGATTTGGGTTGAGCTGTGTACTATCTATCTATTCCTATCTTGTCACTTACTGGATTACGTTAAACATTCATGAAATTCTACTAGGTTTGTATATACTCACCCCTATAGAGAATGTTACCAAACATTTCATGTCCTATGATGATGATGGATAGGTCAATAGTGACTAAAGAGAATATTAGATACACCTAGTGAATGGGACTGTGAATAGTTATTAGAGATTGAAGATCAAGATCCAGAATCTCTCATCATTTAACATTTCTAGTTTAGTAATGTAGGGAAATATTGCTCGTTGGATCTGTATTTTTTCCTTTTTTACATTTAGACTTCACATTCTTAATCATATATACCCTTGAGGTTTTTGAGGCTTGGATTATATTCTCATTGTTCCATATTTTTCATTTATTCATATAGTTGATTTCATTGAGATGGTTGGGTGTGCGTGTACGTGTACGTTAGGAAAATGCCTCCCATAATAGTTATCCAATTTAGCACTTCTCACTAGCCTCTGGCCTGAGGAGGTGATCTTGGGGTAGTATCCACTTGAGCTCCATTGAGTCGGGTCGTGGTAGTATTTGGATTGTGTAATCTTATATACTTATGTTCATAATTATCTTCATAAATTATTAAAAATTTATTTTATTACCAATTATTAATTATATTATTTATATTATCATATATTATTATTTATTATTTTTATTAATCACATATAATTTTAATTAGTAATATCCTTAATTTTCTATTATTATTCATAATTCATAATATATTAATATTCTAATGGTCATAAATTGAAAATTGAATCTCACAAGGATAATATTTACATATATAAATATATATGGTCTTTTATTTATAAAAAGAATTAAAAATTTATTTATAATAAGGTATTGTGGAAGTGAAGAATAATAAATTCTAATTTCTAAAATGAAATCCACCTGAAGATTAGTGGTTGCACATATTTGTGGCCTAAAACTGAGCTCCTAACAAGAAGCCATATCGTCTATACTAGTTTGAATAATGATATATAAAACCTCAACTATAAAAAATAGAAAAATATATCAAATAGATCTTACTTGAAAATAGAGAAAAATTTATAAAAAAATGAAACCACAACAAGTATAATTTAATCCAATGATTGATTAAAAAATTTAAAAATATAAGTATTTCTAATATAACGTTTTTGGTCTTATGCCACCTTTTTCCACCATTAAACATATCGGTAAGAAAAAAACATGGGAACATAAAATGTATGGATAATCATAAGAAATGATATATAATCAATGGGAAGGTGAAATTATATGTACAATGAAATCTAAACACATGTATGGTGGGAGTAGGCAACCTAGGAAATATACTGTATAATAGAATCAATGTTCACTAGATAAATGAAGAAAATTATCTTATCCAATAGTGTATTCTTTCTGTATTGACATATTCTTAACCAAGGAAGTATAATATAAAAAAAACTCATTTATAAGTAAAATAAATCTATAATTTATTGGAATTGTATTTTTAATTCTTATTTGATAGATCAATCATTTAATAAAAATTACATAATAATAATAATTCAAATAAATCTAAATATATATATATAAAAACATTTATTTGGATAAATTTTAGCATTATTTTTAAAAATATTTATAATAATTAAGGAATTTAAATAGACTCATATTAAATATATATATTATTTTATGTTGAATAAAATAAAGCTATTGAATTTAATTTATATCCTCTCAAATTTAATATTTTTTTAATGGGTTAATATAGTCGTCAATGGGGTGTGTACAAACCAGATTAAACATTTTGTTAATTAAAAATAAAATCATCATGGATATTTTTCTCCAGTGATTTAACATTTTTTGAACCCTACCCATCATTTTTTGTATAACTAATGTTAGTTTTTTAGAAGATTTTTTTTTCCAAAAAAGTAATTTTAATGTGTCCATATTTATGGGATGAAGTCAATAATTATATAAACAAGATATTAAATCAATAAATAATCGGTTTCAATGCATATCATTCTAAAGATACAAATATAATGAATTTTCTACTAGTTAAGATTCTTTTTTTTTGATTTTGTGAAAATGGAATATGTTCTATAGTATATTGACTAATTTCTCTACTCCAACCATACTTATCAACTGATTTCATCATACATATAATTATAATTTCATGTGGATTCAACAACTTTTCATAGTATTTTCACATTATCTTGATTCTAAAATCACTAATCCATAGCCATTATTTTGTCTTACCTACTAGTAAGATGGTTTTGGGGCCAAAAATAATTGTCCCACTGGTGTGGTGATACTAGTCAGATAAAATAAAAGACAAAATAATGAAATAGATGACACCATATGTAATGTAGAAAAAACCCTCAAAATGAAAGGGTTAAAAAATCTATAGGAAAATATAAGATCATTATAAGTAAAAGTGGGTATACACTCCATCACTATTATAAGGAGAAAATCCTTATAAATAAATTTCTTGAATATTTATGGAAAACACCTCAAAAAATATAACACATTTATGACAGATTATTAGTGATGAGATGGTGAAATTGATGATCTAAACTATATGGGGAGATCACTTTATATAGGCTACCTCCCCCCCCCCCTTCTTCTCACTCTCCTCTCCTGTTGGGTAGTTGGTGAGGCTTCCCACCAACCATTTCTTCCACTACATGCCCCCATTGACAAATAATTTAGGGTAAAAATGATCTCTTTATTGGAATTATTCCAACACATCTCCCACATGGATAATTTTTATGAACCTATTACATCACCACCCCTACTTTCTATCCTCCAAACCATGATGCACATTTCTTAAAACGTCAACTTGCAGATCCTCATAATCTAATCGAATTAGAGTTAATCACCTTCATTATGATAGATTACATATTTTATTAGTTTTAATATTTTTCATTTCCACAGTTCATTTATTCAAAACATCTTTAACAAAGTTATAATATACCCCAATGTTTGTTATTATGGAATGAAAATATTTATTTCCTTAAAATGTACAAGGTTCTCTAACTATTAAAAAACATTGGAATCTTACCCTATCTATACATAAGATCCTCCAACAACCATTTAATAAAAACACCTCTTTGTAATCCTATGTAAATTCCATGTACATTGAATCAGTGACGGATAAATCCACAATTGGTCATTACTTAAAAATCCAGATCACAACACCTCCTATAAGAGTAAACATATAACTAGTTGT
The DNA here is from genome assembly GCA_963277665.1 of Viscum album. Classification (NCBI taxonomy): domain Eukaryota; kingdom Viridiplantae; phylum Streptophyta; class Magnoliopsida; order Santalales; family Viscaceae; genus Viscum; species Viscum album. The sequence continues at coordinate 1,775,029,708 of OY728133.1, read as the reverse complement.
GGATTTCCTCTAATCATAATCACTTGAAAATATAAATCAACATATCATATGATATTCAATTTTAATCTTCTATAACATAATGTAGCATCAGAGGTCTCCTTGATGTTTCTCAGGATCCTCCTCACAATGATCCAATGATCCCATCATGGATTCTCCACGTACCGACTAACTAGTCCATCTATATATGAAATTTCTATTCTAGTAAAAACCATAAAAAACATCAGAGTCCCCACTATTTATGCATATAGTACTTGAACACCATGATCCAATTTTCTTTACTTCTAAGACTAATTATATAGAATAAATTGAAATTAACAAGAAGACTGGTAGAATTTGATTTAATTCTTTAATTTTAGAGATTTTAAAGATTATCCATAATTAATTCTTCTATGATATCCAAATATCCCCATTATTTATGTCATATAAAATCTATATCCAACGAATCTTGATAGAGGTTCCAATGCCATTTATTTCAAAATATCTATCCAATTGTTCAATCGTATCATTGATATGATCATTATTTGGGTCTGCATCCAACTTCTCATTAAAATAAAATAGAACAATAATGAAATCATTACCATTATAACCCCTAAAATATTCATAAGGATCTAAATGAATCTAGTTTTATCGAAGTATAATGATATAATAATTAAATCTATTGTACCAACACCTTGATGCCTAATTGAGGACATATATATATTTAAACCTATAAGCCAAATTATATGTCCCTTCTTCTATAATGCCTTATTCTTGGATCATATATATTTATTTAACATTACTACCTTGGATAAAACAATTATTCACATATTTATTCTCTAAATGTAAAATATTTGTTGAAAACATCATGAGAACTACCCATAAATTTTTCATTCTAACAAAAGGTGAATAAAATTAATTGAAATTGGTACCTCCCTTCTGACCCTATCCTTTAAACACTAATATTTCATCATATCATTCCACCTGGTCCTTTCTATCTCTCATGATCTTAATGATCCAGTTTCTCTGATTGTCATCCTTCTAATATGTAATGGATAAAATTACAATGTAATGTTGTTGTATAGGGAATCAATCAATTATTGTGTTTCATACATTCATGAGGATACATCTAGACTCTAGGTCACCTTGATAAAATAATATGTATCTCTATCGTACATCAATAATAACTTCAAAATATTTATTTGGGTGACATAATTTTATAGCCATACTGGTTCCCTTTTCATTCAAGTTAACCATCACGGAACAAACTCAAATTGTACTTGATCATCATGCTCTGATAATGACTATTGGGAAACTGGTTCATCCATGGAATTTCCCCCAATTTGAATTTTGTAGATTCTATATTTTCTTTCTTTATATCTCCATAAAATTAAATTTGGAACATTTAATATAAAAAATGAAGTCTATAATGAGTATAATTTTGGGGTAGTGGTGTCCCTAATACTATACCCATTCACACCATCAACGTAACCCAATAAGATACATTTCCTGGATCATGAATCCAACTTTGTTCACTCCTAGGAATTAAATAATGCTTATAAAGGACATCAACATGGGTGTAACTAAGAATAGTTAGTGGGTTTACATGTCCCAATATCCATCAATGTCTTCATATCAATCACCATTAAAGGAGATTTATTTATGACATATCAAGTGGCATTCAATTCTTATTCCATAAAATATTTGTAAATTCATGCGGTCTTTAACATTGTGCTTTTTCTATCCAATATTATTCTATTAATTTTTTCTATCACTCCATTCCATTTATGAGTGTAAACCAACATAAATTGTGTCTTTATTCTTTTCTATTGAAAAAAAGAATAAAAATAATCACTTTTATCTTCTCCACCACTATTGGTCATTAAACAAATGATTTTTTTCCAGATTCATGTTCCTTCAATGCATTGAATTTTTTGAGAACATCAAAAACATACACTATCCACTTGATTTTGTAACCCAAAAATCCCCAGTAATAATCATCAATAAAGGATACAATGTACGTTGATCCCCCTTGTGATATACCCATTTCCTTCCAAACATCAGAATGGGTCAACACTAATATCACTTTCCATCTCTTTATTGACATCCTGAACATTAACCTAGTTTTTTTTCTCAAAAAAAATTCTCACCAAATTATAATAATTTCTTTTTAATCTGAGGAAAAAAATTCTACTCTGCAAAAACCATGAAGCCTCGATTTAACTTATGGTCAAACTTGTACTTACATAACATATTCAATACATCCATTGAGGTAATTGGTGTAACAACTATCATTACCTTAGATGTTTCACCCATATGCATATAATGTTTATTGAGATAATATCTTTGATCATCACCATATGTCTACCCATTTCAATTATCACCACTCAATTCTCTGTGTGAGTCTTACCTATGATGTCATCAAAATTTCCTAAAAGCAATATGTTCTTTTATCAGGACCTTCACATGGTGTACCCTTTATATGATTCAAATTAATCTATCTTTCATCATCAATGTGATGGTACCAACTCTAATGATATTAATAGTGTGATAATTCCCGAAGTACAGAAGTACTTTTGGGATAGTTTTATACTCATGAAACCATTCTTATTAATATTTCATGTGCCATGTTTCTCCTAATTAAATTATCCAATTATCATTGAGTTCATGATTGATTCCAGCTATCATTTCCCCTTCCCTGACTAATATATATCATTATTGGTAATTAGATTCAACATTTCCATCCAGTTCATGATTTTGTCTCCCACTGGAACAACACTCTTTTTTCACACATCCATTCTTTTGAAATTTTCAAGTAGAATATTATCCTTCTGCTACAATAAATATATCATCATTTTTTGACAGTAGAAAATTTTACATGTTGGATTGTCTGATCATGGATTTCACCAATATCTAGAAAAAAAATAAATAAAAACCCTCATATATTTCAAAATGGTATATTTAATAACTTAAAAAATAGTTTATGATGTGAAAGATCAACCAGAGTCAAAATAATAAAGTATACTAAAATTTTGTAGAATTATTAAAACGCAAAAAAGGAATAAAACCTAGATTTATACTTCCTATAATAGAAAAATATTGAAAATAGATTGATTATACCACTAATGTAGTGATAATAGTGATTTAAAATAAAGTTCAAAATGATGAAATAGATTTCACCATATGTATCCTAAAAAACTCCCTGAAATAAAACGGAAAAACCACAAGAAAATTAATGGATCACACTAGGAAAAAGTGGGGGAAATACCCCTCTATTATAAGGATAAATCCATCCTAAATATATTTCTAGGATATTTGTGGAAAACTCCTCACAAACATCAACACAAAAATGATGGACTACTAGTGATTAAATAGAAAAACTGATGATCTAAATCTATTGGGTTTGATCACTACATAGATGCTAACTTCTCCCATCCTACCACTTACTCTTGTCTGATCTTTCTTGGTGGTTGGTTAGGATGGAAACCAATAAATCCTACCACAACATTCCCCTATTGACATATTAGGTGGGGTGGCACCATGCACTGAAAATAATTCATCTAACAGATAATGGTAGTATGTCACATGAGACCAACAAGGTTATATATAAAAATGATTATAGTTTAAATTTTTTAATCATTCATTAATTTAAATTCAAAAAATTATGTTTTTATTTTTCTATAAATATTAATCTATTTTAATGTTGATGTGATGTAGTGCTACTGATTGGTATATGAGATTTGGATGGTTTTGTTAGAGTTGAGGAAGTGGTTTTTGTTATTCAAACTGGTATACAGGGTATAGATTCTTATCAAGAGCTCTATTTTAGGCCACCAACACATGAAACCACAATCCTTCATGTGGGTTTAATTAATAAAAATTTTAATACCTAAAAACAAAAGAAATTAATAAATGGTCTAATATATTTTAAAGGAAATAAATTAAAATCAAACATACATAACATTTGATCTAGTGGTTTATTTGGACTTTACCACATTTTAAATCAAATTTGGTGAAAATGTACATGACATGGTGATCGGGGTCACCCTAACTAGTGCCCTTTTGAGGTTGAAAAGGTCCATAATCCTCCCCAAACAATTTCTTTTTAAAGAGTTATCCCAATGTTTTAACCATAAATGAAATTTCAGCCTCATTTAAGGGGGTTTTCTTATATAATTTTAATATAGATTAATTTCTTACCAAAAATATAAATTTTTTAGGTTTGATAAAGGATTTGGGATTTTAATGATGATTATCTTATTTGTTTTTATTTATCATTGAAAAATATCATCTTGATCCATAAGAAAATCATCTACTATTGTGGTGTTTGAAATAAATCATGTCAATTAACATAAATTAATCATAAGAGGGGTTGTTTTTGTCTAATTGATAGATCTTATTTTGGAAAAAAATCAAAACCATGTGGTTCCATAGTCTCCTATAGTTTGGATAAATATCGTTAGTCATTATATTATATCCTTTTGGGTATTTTCTACTACAGATCCACCTTTTATCAGTGCTATAAATCCTTTTTATCAACACTTAAAATCTATAATGTTCTAAGAACCATTTAAATTATATTAATTTTATCAATTCAATAAAAAGAGTTGATAGAGCCTCCCTTTATCAGTACTAAAAAACTGATAAAATGGATATTTTATGAGATCTAAAAAAAGTGTTGAAAAGGTAAAAAAATTATATTTATTTCCTGTACATGGATATGGGGAACATCCCCTTTTATCAGCACTTCAATACCCCCCCTTTTATAAGTACTTAGCACTCCCCCCAAAACATATATCAATTCTAGATCCCCTACCCTTTGTTTAGTGTGAGAAAACCTCTTTTCCATTAATGCAGACCTCTACCTTCACTTGGTTTTGAACCTTGGAACATCATCTCCACACGTCGTTTCCTTTACCACTTCTATATATTGTATTTTTTTCTAGTTTATGATTCATCTATTTATTTATATATTTTACATTACATTTTTTCCATATACTTATATATAAATTTATATAATTATTTTAAAATAAATTTATAAAATATTTTTTTTATGTGTTTGTGTTTATAAATAACTACATACAAATATACATGAATATGTGTATATATATATATATACACATATGTGTGTGTCTATAAATTTAATTATAAATTCTTATATTGTGTTACAAATATTATGTATTAATATTTAAATACATATATTAACATATAAGATAAATATATATTTGTTTGTTAATAAAGACCCCAATATATATATATAAACATTATTATAACATTGTATAGGAATATAAATATTCATACATTTTTATGATAAATAAATTGGATATGATTTTTTTATTTATATATGTTTTACATATTTAAAATTATTTTTTATATGTAAATATGTGTACATATTTATTTATAAAATTTTAAAACAATTATGTAAATATATAATAATTTCAATATATTTGTATATATTTAATTATAAATAATAGTACAACTTGAAAAACGAAAAAATATGGATTTCATTATTTCAATATGAGTTTAACCCTTGAGAAATTTTTTTCCATAAAAATAATTTTAACTAGACTCCCTTACATGAGGATGAAATACCATCAAATGTTATAAAATCCAGGTACCCCGATTAGAAATTAATTTTTTGAGCCATCTAGAAATTTTTTACCTCAAAAATTGATGTTTGTGTTCCACCATGTCACCATCATTTTTATATATTAACAAGAATCGATTTCATATGTGATATATCTCATATGAACACCCGAATTAAATGTTATGTCCCTTAAATGTTTGAGTCATGTTATTACCTTTTTTTTAGTTTTTTATTAATTTATTTAATTTTTGTGTCTTCAAATTATTATTAAATCAGTATTAGTCAATAATAATTATATAATTTTTATGTGATATTATTTTTTAATTATTTTAAACCATTTTCCTGTAATATATTACATATTATATGTGATTATAAATTTTATATTATATAAATCAAATATTATAAAATATATTATATTTATATAATTAAAGATATATTTAAATATGAATATATTATTTTTAAGGATATAAAACTGTGTTTTTTATAAGATACTATTTATTAATGCTAAAAAATCATGCTAGTGGTGATAAAGGTCATAATTGTTTCAGGGCTAAGAAGTGAACATATTCATTTTTCTTTTCAAATAAAAATAATTCAATGAAAAAATGATCGTTTTTTTTATGAAAATAATTATTTATAGGTTCATACTCTAATTTTGGATGGGCCTTTGTTGGATTCTACAATTCTTTTGGCCACCGTGTGTGAATTGGAATTTAGTCGGATTGTTTCTTAGATCGATACATTGACGGTTCTCTTTTTTTTTTATCCATTGACAAAGACACATATAACAATACTACATATTTTCTATTGTAATTTTTGATCCCAATAAACCATAACCACTATTGGCTTCCCATTCCAATACTATTGTATGTTCTGATTTTAATGCAATGAGTTTCACCTTCATGATCTTCTTGATCCTTCGACACTTCCTCATCTATCTACCTATCCTTGTTTCCTATTATGACTCTCCACCCATCACATTACCTCTACTACTCTATTATTATTGGTCAGAACCTTTCATTATATGTGGGGACCTTTTTTTGTTTTCATTTCATTTTATTCATATAAGAGAAGATCCAGAGAAGAGTGGACCTCACTTCCTACCATGGTTCTCTACAATGCCCCATGTTCCAATCATCGTGTATAGGGTAGAGTTTATAACACAAGGAATTTTACAACCTTTTCATAAAAAAGATACATCCCAGCAGCACCAACACTGCCCTTTGATAACTATCATCCCATGTTCTGTTGAATCGGGATTTTAAGATACCTATGTTTTCTTTTCTACATTAGATCTCTTAATTGTTTCCATTATTCCTTTGTAGATTGGTGTTAGGGTTGTGTGCTTGATTTTTTCCTACACAGAGGTGTATTATACAATCTTTGTCCTAGGTTCACTACGATTCCTGGAGTGGCAAGGTCCTTATACATAAATAATGTTTGTGGTCGGCATGTATTGTCTCCCAGCATTTCATAAAAATTTCAATGTTTTTTTATTTTTTTAATAATAATATATGTTTTGGGGGAGTTTTATTTTTGGATTTGGAAAAAAATATTCCGAACCATGTAAATAAATTTGTATATCTTTACCTCTATAAAATTTTATTTCATGTTTCTCTCATCCTTACTTCCTCCTTGTTTCATTATTCTTTTCATTCTTTTGACATAATAAAACTGATTCCTTACTTCTCTTCTATTGGAACCGGTCTATCTTCATTATTATTTTTCATTTTTTATCAATTGGTATTAGAAACTGTAATTGGATTAACCTGGTCATCTGTTAAATTTTATGTCAAAACATTTGATGGATAGAATTATTTTCTTATATAAAGAGTTAATTTATGTACGATGATAGTCCACATTTTCTTACCAGATGATTTTCTTGGCCCCAGCAATCCCATAGTGAAAATATATGCTAACATATAGTTTACGAAAACTTATGTTGAGTTCGAAACCGGTATTTGGTAAAAGGCTATGTGTAAATTTCTTTTAACCACTGTATACAATGTCTTACTTGAATTCACCCATGAAACAATTTCAAAATAAATTTTTCTTAAACTATATCATTTATATATGACCATAACATTGCATGGTAATTTGTATAAAAATGAATATATAAACATTTAAAAGGACCCTGAGCTCTTCTGTACATGCTCGTATTGATGAGTTTAATATATTCCTTTTATATTTTCCTAATATATATAATGACATTAAGGATGAAGGTCCTAATTTAATACGTTTATCCTCTCTTGAGGATTCTTGTATTTCATTAATAGATTCCATGATTTATGGTATGGATTCTATTACGGTAGAATAATATAAGTATGTTGTTTTGTCTCAGGATCTTCAAATACAAGGTTTGAAAGAATAAGTTAATGGGACTAAGAGTGTACCTCAATTGGTGTATATTAAGGGTCAAATGTAAAATAATAATAATAATAATCTAAAATATAATAATTGGTTTAATAACTTCCTATGGTTTCAGTTTTGTATAAACATGCATATTAAAACATACAATCCTGATTTTAAAAATAATGATAGAATGTCCCAGTCTCATGAGTAATTCCTAGGTTTTCCACTTCTGATGTTATATTAATCTTTTTTTAGTATCCCATAAATATAATTTGAAAGAGATTATAGAGTGTCTCTCTTTTTTTATCTTAGGATTGGTTGTGAATGTGTTTTTATTGGAACCCTATAGGAAGAGAGGGTGTGTTTGGCCGGGGGTAAGCTGTTCACGCTTTGGTGTAGATTTTTATCTAGTCATATTTCTATTTTCAGGTTTCTATGTGTTTACCCATCTTTTAATATTATATTAATTTGATATTTTATATGTTTATATTTTAATTATTTTTTAACAACCAAACATGTTTTTTAGACATTTTCATATTGTTTTGATTCTCGGTTGTTTATTAGGCCTTATGTGGAGACTCGGGTATGAGTAGTAATCTCTAATTTTAATTTTTCAGAGTATTTTAATTACAAAAAATATTATAGATTTATAGTTCTAGATAGTATTATGGGTAGAACATGTTATACTATAGGCACATTCTAAGTGAAATTCATGTTGGGTTAAATTTTTTTAGCTTAGGTTTTTCTATTTATGAAAATCATTTTGTACTACTGATAAGACAGTGTTAGACAGGTTTCAAAAAAACCATCTGGAAGTGTTTTCATTTTAATTTGAAAAGGTGGATATTTTTATTTTGTTTTTAAAATTAAAAATTTATCATGAAAAGGTGCTGGTGTCATTATTTTAAAAACAATTCATTATTGGTTCAGAATTTTTTTCTGGATGGGCCTCCAGTGTGGCCTATGTTGATGTTGGACTCAATATGTGAATTGGGATTTGATGGTCCTTTTAGGCTTGATCCTTTGGTTGTACTCCCTTGTTCTGTTTATTATTGATCAAGATACATCTGATGGATCAACTTCTTTCCAATTTGGTTTTCTAATCCTTTAAGATCTATAACAACTACTGAATTCCCATTCTGTTATTGTTGTATGTTTTGGTTTTAAAAATATTAGTTGTACCTATCTGATCTCCGTGTACCTTTGGTGCTACGTCGACCATCCACCTAATCAAATTGAACGTTTTTCATGTCATTTTTTCACTATGCCTATGTTGCACCATTATTACTGCTTATGACCCTTCATTATCAATGTGGTCCTTTTTTGGTTTTCAGTAGTTATTGTTCATGGAGAATATGTTCTTGATAAAATCATACCTAACTTTCAACCTTGGAACTCCCTAATTCACCCTTTTTGGGTGATCCTCTATGGTTTAGTGTTTAGGATGCACAAGCACTTTCCAACCCCATCTTGAAGAAGTGAAGTCCCAGTGCGCAAACACCATCATTTGATGAGAATAATACCTTGAACTTTTGACATTGGTATGTAAGATGCCTATTTTTTTATTTTTACCATTTTTATGTTCTATATTTTCTCCCTTCATTCCATGGTTTGTTTTGGGGTTACATGTGCGAGTCTTTCCTTTTTGGAGGTGTATGATACAATTTTCAGATTTGGTTCATTGAGATTCATATGGTTGAAAAGACATCATCTGTGTATAGTTTATGTGGTCCATGTTCATTTTATTGCATCTTTACTTTCTCTGTTTTATATTTTTTTCTTGATTTACATAATAATATGCATTGTGGTGGTGTTCCTTCCACATAATAGAACATAACTAGTTAGTGAATTATGTTATTAATTTAATTGTTTTTAGATTGAAATGAAATGCTCTAAATTCATACATTTATATTTTTATTATTTTCCTGCATGAAAATTTGTTTTTTTATTTTAAATTATAAATTTAGTTTTCTATTAGGCTTACTCTTACTTGAATTATTTATTTTTCAACCATGTATTTTATCTTGGGCTTTAGTTTGTGTGTCCCGCTGGTTGTTTATCTCATTCCTATAATGACTTATCAATACACACTATATTTATACCTAGTAGTTGATTCCTATCAATTTATGTTGCATTAGATCTATCCACCTATTTTGGATCATCTGTTTCACTACTTTCATTCAGTTAGGATGTTACCCATGGGGTACTCCGGTTTGGTGTGTAGTTACGATTTGTAAGTGTGTTAGAGGTAAATGATCACCACCATTTCTCATTCGATTTGGAGTTATTCAACTTAGTTATATCTTGATTATATAGTTCCCAATTTCTTCTGACTATGGTATTTAATACCCAACAAGGTTATTATCGGTACTAAGCCTCCATATCGGTTGATTGTTAGGGAACACTAGTGGTGAGATGCTTCTGGTGGATAATCGATGATAGGGTTCTTTGAATTCGATGCTAAAAGGATAATAACCCAAGAGGATCATGATACTAATATAGAAGTACCATTTCTAGCACTAGGATTCTCAAAAATGGTGAAAAATTGGTATGACTCTATGAAAATACTTGGATATATTCGGACGATTTAGGCTTTATGATTCTGGATATGTATGTTTTTTTATCATTACTAGTTATCATTTCATATTATCTGTTTTAATATCTCTTAATAATTCTTTCTTCACGGATTTATGATGTAGTTCTTTTTCCATTTTTTCATTAATAAAATATGTGGGGGCTGTTTTTCCTACTTTACACATAGATCCCCATTGGACTGAAGCACATAACTACTTGTATTCATTTTTTTCTTCTTATTTATGAATCCCATTTGAATGGTTCTTAAATATTTTACATTTGAGAGAAAAACCATATTCGGTCATATTAGTTGTTTGGTGTCCTGCTTTTGTTAGGTTCAACCTTCGTCCATAAAAAGTGTTAATATATTCTTACTGGTTATACATTTCCATAGAGAATATTTTATCATTTCAGTAACTATTTGAGTATAATTATACAATATGATACCAAATAAAATCACCACATTCTTTCTAATGAATTGTTTAAGGAAACATTCCTATCTATACATACCCTATATTTGAACCCCTTTGGTCAAACATCACTTACTGCAAAAATTGGTTGGTTAAAGGGGAATACTCTTAGAATTACTACCATAACTCAGTGTCTACTCTTTGGGTAAACATTCCAACAACATGATTTGAAATCATGAAATTTAATGATGATAATTAGTTTAATGTTTAGATAATTATAATGAGTGACCTGAAGGTTTATAAGGAAATAATGGATTCCCTCTATGGGATTATGAAAACTAATATCACTGTAAATGATATTATACAGATGATCATTGAATATAAATATATATACACTAATATTTTTGTTAAATCTCATAGCTCCATACCGATTTCTTTGGGAGATAATGATCATTGGGAGGCTTTCAATGAGTTTACTTCTACTGGTATATGGCATGAATTAGAGAAATTATAGATGGAATATTCTTTAGTGGGTAAAAATTATTAAAAACACCAAATTTTAAAAATTAATATGAAACCTGGTAGTTTTATTAAGTTCCATTTATATGAATTAAAATATGTAATGTTAGATTGAACAAATAATAATTTCACTTTTGATGATGGAGATAAAGTAAGGATCCTTTTAATTTCTCTAAAGATACCTATAACACGTTACATGAAACCATGATATATGGTCGTGACTCATTAACCCTTGAAGATGTTTTATCATCCCTTATCTCTAAATAATTACATTCCAAACCAAGAATTACAGGTGAGGCCAAGAGCTTGTTCACTAGGGGTAGATCTCAATCTAAATATAAAAATAAGAAATTTAGTAAAAATTGATATAAAAGAAAAGAACCCAAATCTTGGTCAAACTCTAGAGATATAATCATTGATTGTTACATTATAGAAAACATCAGCATACTATCCTTGAATGTTGGAATACTTAACAAGAACATGAACCAAAATAAACCACTAACTAGTCCCTTCTAGTTGAATTGCATTATGACATAGCTGAAGTTTTAAAAAAAATTATCCATTCACTCAATAATGAGTGGGTCCTTGACTCATACAAGTATTATCACAAGTTTTCTTTTTGAGATTCATTCCTAGAATTGGTATAGTGAGTTGGGGTAGATTCCCTCTTTGGAAATAATAAGAGTTATAAGGTATATGGAAGAGGTTTTTTTCCTAGAATAAGATGACCAATCCATTTAAACTAATCTTGATGTTATGTGGGTTCCCAACCATCATAGAAACAAGATTTATTATAGGATTATATAAAAAAAGGGATCTACCTTTAGGTATGAAATTGGTTGTCTAAAAATTACTAAAGGTCGTATATCCATAACAAAGGGGTCTCTCATTAAAAAAATATTTTTCTTGAATTGAGAGACCTAATATGGAATGTTGGGTACTGTTTATGCAACCAACATTGAAAATGTAATGCTTGGAATATGATATTGGGGTATGTAATCTTCAAGGGTATTGAAGAAATCAACAAGCCAGGGCTGTTGAGTTATAGAACACCAAGAAATATTCTATTTCATGAAGATTTTGTGTTGGGATATTCTAAGAGAGTTACATTTTGTAGGTCCTCCTTTTATCTATCAGAACCTTTTAATACATCATTTTTTATCTATAGGGACTATCTAGGACAATCTCCCATGATGGAGATTCATATTTTTTTTATCTTTTATAGAAAACTTCTCTAGAAACATAGGGATTTAAATTCTAAAAAAATAATCTGATTTCATCAAAACCATTGAAACCAGAAAAAACATTTCTTGAAATCCAAATCGGGAGAAAATTTAAAACCATGAGAACATATAATAGACTGGAATACCCATCCACTTAATTCATCCAGTTATGTGATTCAGACTATATTAAAAGACAAAGCACTATTTGGGAAACCCCAATATAATGACATTATAGAGTGAATAAATTGACTATCTTAAATAGAGATTAAAGAATACTTGTATTCTATGGTCTCCCAAAATCAATTTTTAAAGAGGCTTACAACAATGTCGTATACCTGATAAATATGTTTCCTTCCTCTGCAAATCAATTTATAGCACATGATGAAGGTTGGAATAGTAAAACTCCATCTAGTAACTACTAAATGTTCATTGGCTGAACAACTTATTCACACATTAATATAGATAATCCGAAACTAAGAGATCCTAAATAATTTTTTTACAATATCATGAAGGAATTAAGTGTTACCAATATTGGGTTGATAAACATGGTAACCAAAAATATATTGAAAATTGGGATATAGTGTTCCACGAGTCCTATTATTGACAAACCAACTATACCACATATATTATCAATGATTTATCCCTTGAACATGATGATGAAAAAAAGCCTTAAAACCATTTTGAGGCTCTTATTCATCCCACTCCAATAGATGAATAACATACATTACATGATGATTATTTCTCTAGTTCTAGTTTATATTTTAAATCTAAACCTTTTACCACCAATAAGAATTACTAATTCACCCAAGAAATAGAAAGGATTGTTCCTAGACCACCTACTTAGTTCATCAAGTATGACATGGATTTAAATGCTTTTAATGTCTTGGGAACTAAAAGATGAATATCCAAAAACCAATAGAAAATCCTAAAAGTGACAATGACTGAGAATATTGGGTATTTTCCATGAATTATGAAATAAAATCTCTGAGAAAAAACAACCCTTGTTCTATTGTTAATAGACCACACTATTTTAATGTAATTTTTTCTAAATAGAGGTAAAATAGAAAAGAGGATAACATTAAGAGAAATAAAAAAAGAATTATTATTTATTAAGGTATTCCATCAAAGAGAAAGTAGTGATTATTCTGAAACATTTTTCCATATTGTTAACCATTCTTATATAATTATTTTTCTGGATTTTTCTACCTATAGTGATATGTACATTGAATGATATGATGTTAAAACTGACTTCATGTATGGTGAATTAACTATGACATTCTATATGAAACCACTTGATGGTTACTCTAAATAATTATAATTAAATCAGGAATTCCATATGAGAAAAGCATTATATAGTTTAAAACAAGCCTCTAGGTAGTGGAATAAAATATTTGATTTTTTCATACTATGTAACCAATTTATAAGCAGCCAATATGATCGAGGTATCTATCATAAATAAATTCAAAACAATATGATCTATTTTATTCTTTATGTTGATGGAATTATTATAATTTTTTAATATATAGGCCTCAGTATTGTTGTTAAATTTCATCTAAAAAAATTATTTGAAAATAAAGACATATTTTAAGCTATTCAAATTCTATGTGTTGAAATAATTATGAATAGACAAATTTGTTTACTTGTATAATAATTTTTTAATTTTAAATAATATCAAGAGATATTTGATTGAATCTAAAAAATGTTAATATACTTCTAGGATAATAATTTAAACTACCCTTAAAACTGGGATCCATATTTGCTGATGATATATATATAATGACTCAAATACACTACGCTAACCTAGTAGGTAGTATCATATATAGTATGATCTTCCCAAGGCCTGACATAGCCTATGAAATCTTCACCCTTATAAGATTTATAGCCACACCTCGAAAGCCATATTTTTATTCACTAAAATGGATTCTATGTTACTTTTCTCATATTACTATTCATTAATTTTGTTATGTAAAAATTTTAATACTTCTGAAATTTTGGATGGATATGTGGGTTTTAACTATCCGGGGAATATTGACACTATAAAATACTTAATTGGTTATTTATTTACAACTTTTGGTTGTCCTAATTCACAAAAAGTATTATGTAGTCCATGGTTTCTCTTTCAAACATCATATAAGAATACATTGCTTTTAATGCGGTATTCAAAGAATCTTTATGGTTTAGAGGTTATTCATATGAAATTATACTTTTCAATTATATTACAAATTTTTATTCCATTTGCCTATATAGCCTTTATTTTATCAGAAATTTAGTATTTCAACGTAAATAAAAAAACTTTGATATTAGAATATAGTTTATTAGAGATGTTGTAGAATCTGGAACCGTGCGTGTCAACAAAATACACACTAATCATTACTCGAGTGAGATTTTTACTAAATCTAGGGGTTTCTCTAAATTCAAATTATGATGTGATAGGTTTAATTTAGTTCAAATTTTAAAAATATAGGTACAAAACTATCACCATTATAAATTGAAAATGGTATATATTTTTGAATTAGTGTATTCATTTCATAGTTTTCATATTAAAATTTATTGTGATAAATTATTCATTTTTTACTGTTATTAGATACATGCATTCAAAATAGAATTTTTTATTTTAAATTATCAATTATTTTGTATTATAGGATTATTCTTATTGGGAAAAAATATTTTTCTATATGGGTGTTTGTCTTGGGATTCAGTTTGTGTGTCCTATTGGTTGTTTATCTCATGCCTACGGAGACTCCTCAATCAATACTCAATTTATCCATAGAAATTGGTTCATTTCTCCACCCATTGTATCTCATATTTCCAAATGTTCTAGATTGTCTATTTTTTCATTAACATTGTGTTTGGTTGGGTCTCTTGGGGCTCTCTAGATGGGTGTGAAATTCTGATTTTTATGATTTTCAGAGGGAATTTATAACCACCTATGCCTGCTCAATTCAGGGAGATTCACTTTTTATT
Organism: Viscum album; assembly: GCA_963277665.1. Lineage (NCBI taxonomy): Eukaryota > Viridiplantae > Streptophyta > Magnoliopsida > Santalales > Viscaceae > Viscum > Viscum album. The sequence goes on along the minus strand of OY728133.1, from coordinate 1,775,014,103 downwards.
TCTATTGATTCTCTTGTTCTATCTTACTCCCAACTCATGTATTTTATCCCTAATAATGTATAATCTTCGGGGTAAGCCTCCATGCAATTTTATCTCCACCGTACACTTTTAGTGTGATCCTTCTAGTGGAGAATCATTGACAACATCCTTCATCTTTGTTGATAAAAGGCTGAGAACCCAAGGGGAACATGATCCAAATCAGGAATTATAATTGTGAGAACCCAAATATTTAGTGACCATAAAAAAATTGGTAAGTTTCTCTGAGAATATTTGAAGAGATGAGGATCGTTTGGAGTTTTTTTTTCTTGTGCAGAAAATATTTCTAGCTTTACTGATTCAGGTTTCATAGTAGAAGTTGTTTTCTCTAATTATATTTTTTTCACTATGGATGAAATTAGTGATTCTATTTCCATTTTTATCATTGATAAAAAATTGGGGGTTTTGTTCATTCCATTCACATGGGTCCCCATGGGACAAAATAGTGTAAATACTTTTTTCATGTTCTTTATTTTATTTCTATCAGCTCTTTTGAATGAATCATTATTTTTCAAATTTTGAAAATAAAAAAACGTTCTGTTCTATTTGGGTTTTTTATTCTACTTCTATTCTGTTCATCCTTCCCCCTCATATGGTTCAAGCCACATAAATCCATGTGTTTTTCTTTACATTCATATAATTTTCTTTTCTTTTTCTATTTTTATTTCTTTTGCCATGTTCCTGTCTTTTATTCATTCATTCAACATCACCAAAAAAATTCCTTACTTATCATCTATTGACACTAAACCATCTTCATTAGAACAATTAATTTATTAAAAAAACTAATAAATATACATTTTATCACCAATATTTTCAGTTATAATAAAATTATCACCTCTAATAGTATTTCTTAGTGTGGATAAATAGTAGAACTGCATAAACCAAAATGTGTGTTAGTGAATGTAAATTGGATATTTTTTATCTTGTAATGATTAAATGTTGTATGATTTTTGTATCCATATCTTAACGCCTCATTCATATGCCCTTTCTAAGTTGATTTTTAAAAGGCTACAAGAAAAAAAAGAATTCAAATTGAGATCTCTTTTGCAATCGATAGACTCTAATCTCTATATTGCTAATTAAATATTTTGGATGAATCTTGAGGATATCATAAGGGAAAGACAATAAGTTCACAACACATTAGATATCCCACAGGTAATGGATACGACATTTGGTAATATATGAATTCTTTTTCCTTATGTGATTCTTATTTTTTTCACTTAATGCATCATGTTACAGTCTATAGAAAATACTACAATACTAGAATATAAACATTATAATTTCATGTCGGTTGAGATATGATTGGATATTCAGAAATTAATAGTTCTAAATAAAATAGGGAATCTATAAAGGAATAGAGGAGTCTCTCAAAGGACATATGGTCTGATTAAATCAGGGAATGATTTGTATAGATATACTTGTTTTTATTATAATGTTTTCATTACTTCTCATTTTTTACAACAATCCTTATACCGTATAAACATACAGTTACTATATAAGATGAAAATCATCACTTATTCCTTCTTTCATATCCCTTTGTGATGCCCCTTAAAAATATTATTATATCTCCCCTCTCTATTAATGTAATGATGACATTTTTTAGACATGGGTTACATAAAATTCATGTCCATAATTGTATAAAATAAAATATTAATTTTATTGAGTTGTAAAAACCCTTGAAGTGTATATTTTTACTATTTTTAATTTATTTATTTTATCATAATGTTTAATTTACATGATTGTTGATATATAATTAATTTTTTCAAAAATTTCCATTTTATAATTATATTCACAAATATGTATATATAAATATATGAAAAATACGCAATATTATAAACAATTTTTGAGAATAAAAAATCTTAAATGTTTTTAGTAAGAATTTAAAATTTAGATAAATTATTTTTTTCATGAGAAATATTATTAATTTAAAAATTATAATATAGAAACATTAATATATATAAAATTATCAATTTTTATAAAATTTATAAAAAATTGATATGTAATGGCGAGAAAAAATTTTTATTTAAAAAAATATTTTATTAATTATTTCTTATGAAATGAGAAATATATTTTTTATTTTAAATCTCTACATTTTTTCAATAAAGAATAATCATCATTCAGGTAATCTAAATCACATATTTTAGAGTCTTATTATGAAATAAGAAATACGAATTTAGATCTCCTCATAAAATGTTGATCATATAGAGTTTTTGAGTGAACTTTTCTAAAATGATATATCACATAAAAATATATATATATTTTTAATTTATCTAATATATAAATGATGATAATTTTTTATATAATAGTATGAAAGAGTTTAAAAAAATTGTATGTAATGTAATTCACATATATTTAATAAAAAATATAAAATTACTTCTTTTATGGGATAAATTTATTTTGTACATTTTATAAGTTAGAGTGTTTTAAAATGACAACTTATATTTCACATAATATATTATATTTAAAAACAACAGAAATATATCATGAGAGAAATTTCTTGTAAAATAACATATCTAGTATAATAAGTGATAAATATATTATGAGTAAAATATTTCATGTATAAATATCTCGTGAGATAGATTTCATTTAAAATAAATAATCATGTATGATATGAAATAAATGACACCTTTTGATAAAATTTATCTCATATATGATATGAGATAAATGGTACCTTTTAAAAAAATGTTTTCAAACGTTTTATATGAGATAATTTTTTCCTACAATGAGACACCAACAAATGATATAATTTCATTCATGTACAAGATAATATAAAATCCACCTATCATGTTATATCATTTAAAAATTAACACTATTGTAAATATGGTCTTTAATAACTCTAGAAATAGCTTTCACCAATGCTAAAAACATATATATTTATTATTGATAGGTAAAAAATTATTCTATTAAAGTATAAAATAATTTTTATTTTTATAGTTTGGTTATTTGTTAATAATTTATAATATGATAATTTATATTTTTGTTTCAATTAAATACTGATTTCACTCTAAATTTATAATAACTCATATTTGATGATTATAAAATTAACATGATAATAAATTTTATCTGGATCTATGACTTTAATAAATTTTTAATTCAATTAACCTATTTATAAAATTGGTTTTTTTATTTTTATTTTAATATTTTTAATTTCTATATTAACAAATTTTATTGTTATAAAAAAATATCTAGATTATTCTGGATAATAATTCCCCTAAATAACTCTACCAAAATTTTATTTATAATTTTTTTGGAAAAACATATAGTGAAAAATTACATTACAATGCTACATCAAATATTTTAGCTGGTAAAAAATAATTTTTTTTAAGGTCCTAAATATTTTATTAGAATAATCTAGTAACATTTTACATTTAAAAATGATTTTTGAAAATTTCATTAAAAACTCAATAATATAAATGTCAAAATTTTTAGTTTAAATGCAAAAAATATTCATTATAAATTTCTATTTCCAAATTCAAATGATAATTTTAACAAATTATATTCATCGTTAAAATTAATGAATAATTTGAAGCGTTCAACTACAACTATAAAATAATGTGAAAATATTTCAAGGGAAATTAAATTCTAAAATTTATAATAAATAATTTCATTAAAAATTCATAATAAATTTTATTTTTCTTTAACTATAAATTTATATTGAAATTACCAATAAAAGTTTCCACAAAAAATTTGACAGATATAATTTTAAAAATTAAGCATAAAATTCATGTGATCACTTTTACATTAAAATAACTCTAGAAAATTCTAATGAAAAGTTTCACTATTCGGACTTAAAGTTATTATTTAAAAATTCAATGAAATAATAAATGAAAATTTTTAGCTAAATTTTCTCTAATTCAATTGGAGGAATTTACTTGAATATTCTAATAGAAAAATTTAGAGTAAAATTCAAATCAGAACATCTAATTAGTTTTTTTGTTGAAAAAATCACTCATTCAAGTGAATAAATTAAAAAAAGTGATGGTATATCATTTTATATAACAATTTTATTTGAAAATATCATATATAATATTCAATAAAAAATTGATCATTTCAACTATAAACATTTAATAGAATAAATAATTTGAAATTTTCAATATAAAATTCTTGTATAATTTTTAAATAATAAAATTCACTAAGAATTTCACTAATCTAATTGGAAACAGACATTGAATCTTTTTAGAGTAACATTAATTGAAGCTTCCACTGGAACTCTCCTATAAATTTTTAGTTGAGGTTTAAAAAATAATTATAGGTGAACATTAACTAAAACATCATGGAAACATTAACTAGGTAATATTATTATCAGTTACACTATAAAATATATTTTGATCTATCCCTAAATAATTTCAATGAAAAAATTTCAAAAATAAATTATCTCAAATGTTCAATAGAATTATTTTGTGGAATAAGTCTAATGAGAAATTTTATTAAAAATGAACTTATTAAATTAGGAAAAATATCTTAAAATTATAGTGGAAATATTCATTGAAAAGATCAAGTGAAAACTACAAATAGAATGTTCTAGTGGAAAAATCCATAAAAAAATTAGAGATTAAACTTCATGTGGAAGACCTAGTGAAAACATATATAGGAAAATCATAGTGAATAGTTCCACTGGAATCTAGATGATATGTATTATACAGTCCTTGGATTCTCTTTCAAACAAAGTATAATAATACATTGATTTTAATGAGGTAGGCAAAGAAGCTTTATGGTTTAAAGGTTATTCATATGAACTTACCCTTTTAAATTCTATTATATATTTTTATTCCATTAGCCTATCTTGCCTTTATTTTTTTCATAAATTCAGTATTTCATTGTACATCAAAAAAACAATGATATTAGACTATAGTTTATTAGAGATGTTATAAAATCTGGAACTGTGCGTTTCAACAAAATACATACTGATCATAACCCAACAGATATTTTGACTAAATCTAGGGGTTTCTCTAATTTAAAATTTTTTTGAGATAGGATTAATTTAGTTCAAATTATAAAACTATTGGTAAAAAACCTTCACCATTTTAAATTAAAAATGGTACAGATTAGTGAATTAGTATATTCTATTCATAGTTTTCATATTCAAATTTATTGTCAGAAATTATTCCATTTTTATTGTTATTAGATACATGCATTCCAAATTGTATTTTTTATTTTAAATTCTCAATTAAGTTTTCTTCTAGGATTATTCTTGTTGGAAAAATTATTTGTCTATATGGGTGTTTGTCTTGGGATTCAGTTTCTGTGGCATGTTGGTTTTTTATATCGTGCCTATGGTGATGCATTAATCAATACCATAGTTATCCATAAGAATTTTTTCATTTCTCCACCCATTGTATCTGATCTTTCCAATAGTTTTTTCTAGTCAATTTTTTCATTAACATTGTGTTCGGTTGTGCCTCTTGGGGCTCTCAAGATTGGTGTGCAATTCTGATTTGTAAGATTTTCAGAATGAATTTATCACCGCCTATACCTACTCAATTTAGGGAGATTCAATTTTTATGTATATTGATTCTCTTGTTCCGTCTAACTCCCAACTCATGTATTTAATCCCTAATAAGGGATAATCTTAGGGGTAATCCCCCATGCAGTTTGATCTCCATGGTACACTTTTGGTGTGATACTTCTAGTGGTGAATCATTGAAAGAATCCTTCATCTTTGATGATAAAAGGAAGAGAACATGAGTGGAACATGATCCAAATCGTGATGTATAATTGTGAGTACCTAGATATTCAGTGACCGTGAAATTTTTTAAGTATCTCTGAGAATATTTGAGGAGATGAGGATGGTTGGGCGTTTTTCCTTCTTGTGCTAAAATATTTTCAAGCATTAGTGATTCGGGTTTCACAGTAGAATTTGTTTTCTCTAATGCTATTTTTTTCTTCATAGATGCATTTAGTGATTATATTTCCATTTTTATCATTAATAAAATTAATTGGGGGTTTTTTCATTCCATTCACATGGGTCCCCATGGGACCAAATAGTGTAAATACTTTTATCATGTTCTATCTATTAATTCTATCATCTCATTGGAATGAATATGTATTTTTTGAATTTCGAAAATAAAAACAAGTTCGGTTCTATTTGGGTTTTTTGTTCTGCTTCTATTCTGCTCATCCTTCCCCCTCATATGGCTCAAGCCACGCAAATCCATGTGTTTTTATTTACATTCATATAATTTTACTTTCCTTGTCATTTTTTGTTTCTTCTCCCTTGTTCTTGTATTCTCTTCATTCATTCAACATCGCCAAAACAATTCCTTACTAATCATCTATTAGAACTAAACCATCTTCATTAGAACTATTAATTTATTAAAAACACTAATAAATATACATTTTATCACCATCTTTTTTAGTCATAATAATAGAATCTCCTCTATTAGTATTTTTTATTGTGGATAAATGGTAGAACTGCATAAACCCAAATATGTGGTAGTGAATGTAAATTAGATAGTATTTATCATTTAATGATTTAATGTTGTATTATTTTTGTAACCATATATTAACACCTCATTCATATGACCTTTCTAAGTTGATTTTGAAAAGGATACAAGAAAAAAATATTTCAAATTGCAATAACTATTGAATTCGATGGACTCTAATATCCACAATGCTAATAAAATATATGGGATGAAACTTGAGGATTTCAGAAGGGAAAGACAACAAGTTCTCAAAACCCTGGATATCCGATAGGTAATTGATATGAAATTTGGTAATATATGAATTCTTCTTCATTATGTGCTTCTTATTTTTTTCTCACTTAATGCCTCATGTTCCCGTCTATAGAAAATACTGCAATACTAGAATAAAAATATTATAATTTCATGTCGGTGGAGCCATGATTGGATCTTAATGAATTAAGGGTTCTAAATAAAAGAGGGACTCTATATGAGAATAAAGGAGTCTCTCAAAGGACATGTGGCCTGGTTGCATCAGGGAATGTTTTGAATAGATCAACTAATTTTTATTATAATTTTTTCATTACTTCTAATTTTTTACAACTATCCTTAGACCATATAAATATATAGTAACCGTATATGATGAAAATTATCACTTATTCCTTCTTTCATGTCCCTTTGTCATGCCCCTTAAAAATAGTTTGATATATCCATTCTCTATTAATGTAATGATGACATTTTTAGACATGGGTTACATAAAATGCACGTAAATAAATGCAAAAGATAAAATATTAATTTTATTAAGTTATAAAAACCCTCGAAGTATTTATTTTTTCTATTTTTAATTTATTTATTTTATAATCATGTTAAATTTACAATATTGTTGATAAATAATTAATTTTTTCAAAAATTTCCATTTTCTAATTATATACACATATATGTATATATATATATATGAGAAATGTGCGATAATATAAATAATTGTAGAGAATGAAAATTGTTAAATGTTTTTAGTAAGAATTTAAAATTGATATAAATTATTTTTTTGCATGATAAATATTATTAATGGAACATCCCCAAATGATAAAGGGTTAACTGACGAAATGATATGACTCATGTCAACAAGGTGCACCTTCCTTTTCAGGAGCCTGTCTGATTAGAACTCCACAGTTAAGCGTGTTTGGCCTGGAGTAGTGATTAGGATGGGTGACCTCTTGGGAAATTTCTTAGTGTGTGTGTGAGTGAGGAAAAAACACACTAGAAAGGATATGTGTTGGCCTGTGGGGACTGCCATTAGTCAGATGACTCGTTCAGGCATGTGGGTGGACCCTTGGGTGGGCCCCACATGTCTACAGGGCAACTGGGGGTATCTGGTGGGCCAGGACCCGACGGCCATGTTAAGGCGGGGTGTCTGTGCTGTCACCGGGACCCGGTTGTCACATTTGGTATCAGAGGAGGAACCCAGCATTAAGTGCGGTGCACTGCCTGGGTTGAGATGTAGGGCCCACAACGAGGGTGTTGTTCTCTAAAGGGGGGGGGTGATTGTAACATCCCCAAATGACAAAGGGTTAACTGACGAAATGATATGACTCATGTCAAGAAGGTGCACCTTCTTTTTCAGGAGCCTGTTTGATTAGAACTCCACAGTTAAGCGTGCTTGGCCTGGAGTAGTGATCAGGATGGGTGACCTCCTGAGAAGTTTCTCAGGGTGTGTGTGAGTGAGGACAAAACACACTGGAAAGGACATGTGTTGGCCTGTGGGAACTATCATTAGTCAGATGACCCGTTTAGGCATGTGGGTGGACCCCTGGGTGGGACCCACATGTCTGCGGGGCAACTGGGGGTACCTGGTGGGCCAGGACCTGATGGCCATGTTAAGGCGGGGTGTGTGCTGTCACTGGGACCCGGTTTTCACAATTAATGTAAGAATTTAATATAGAAACATTAATATATATAAAATTATATATTTTTATAAAATATATATATATATTTGATATGTAATTGTGAGAAAAAATATTAAATTTAAAAAATAATATTTAATTATTTATTAGGAAATGAGATTTATATTTTTTATTTTAAATCTCTAATTTTTTTCAATAAAAAATCATCATCCAGGTAAGCTGAATCACATATTTTAGAGTCTTATTATGAAATAAGAAATCTGAATTTTGATCTTCTCATAAAATTTTTATCATATAGAGTTTTTGAGTGACCTTTTTTAAAATGATATATCACTTAAAAAATAAAATTTTTATAATTTATCTAAGATATAAATGAAGATACTTCTTTTTATAATAGTATGAAAGAGTTTATAAAAATTGTATGTAATATAATTTACATACATTTAATAAAAAACATAAAATTAATCCTTTTATGAGATAAATTTATTATGAACATTTTATAAACTAGAGTTTTTTAAAATGAAAACATATAATTCACATAATATATCATATTTGAAAGCAACAGAAATATATCATGAGAGAAATTTCTTGTACAATAATATATCCAGTATAATAAGTGATAAATATATCATGAGTAAAATATTCCATGTATAAATATCTTGTGAGATAAATTTCATTTACAAAAAATAATAATGTATGATATGAGATAAATGACACCTTTTGAAAAAAGTTATCTCATATATGAAATGAGATAAATGGTACCTTTTAAAAAAATGTTATCAGACGTTTTATATGAGATAAATTTCTTTCTACAATGACACACCAATAAATGACATAATTTCATTCATGTACAAGATTATATAAAATCCACCTATCAGGTTATATCATTTAAAAATAAACACTATTGTAAATATGGGCTTTAATATCTATAGAAATAGCTTTCACCAATGCTAAAAACATATATATTTATTATTGATAGGTAAAACATTATTCTATTAATGTCGAAAATATTTTTAATTTTTATAATTTTGTTATTTGTTAATAATTTATAATATGTTAATTTATGTTTCTGTTTCAATTAAATACTAATTTCATTATAAATTTCAAATAATACAAATTTGATGATTGTAAAATTAACATGATAATAATTTTTATCTGGTCGTATGACTTTAATAAAATTTTAATTCAATTAACATATTTATAAAATACGTTTTTTTTATTTTAATATTGTTAATTTTTAGATAAAAAATAAATTTTAATGGTATAAAAAATCATCTAGATATTTCCAAATAATAATTCCCCTAAAGAACTCCACTAGAATTTTATTTGAATTTTTTTGGAAAAACATATTGTGAAAAATTACATTACAATGCTACATCAAAAATTTTAACTGGTAAAAATAATTTTTTAAGATCGTGTATATTTTATTTGAATAATTTAGTAGATTTTTACATTTAAAATTTACTTTTTAAAATTTCCTTAAAAACCCCATTACATAAATGTCAAAATTTGTAGCTGAAATGAAAAAATATTCATTATAAATTTCAATTTAAAAATTCAAATGATAATTTTAACTAATGATATTCATTGTTAAAATTGATGACTAATTTCAGGTGGTCAACTAAAACTATATAACAAATGAAAATCACTGAAGGGTTATTAAATTCTAAAATTTATAATAAAAAATTTCATTAAAAAATCTTATTGAAAATCCTTTTTTCTTTAACTGTAAAATTTTACTGAAAATGCCAATAAAATATTCCACTAAAAAATTGATAGATAAAATTATGAAAATTAATCATAAAATTCATGTGATCGCTTTTACGTGAAAATTTCACTAGAAAATAATAATGAAACATTTCACTAATCGGACTTAAAGTTATTATTTAATAATTCAATGAAATAATAAATGAAAATTTTCAGAAAAATTTTCACTAATTAAATTGGGGGGATTTACTATAATATTATGAATGAAACATTCAGAGTAAAATTCAAATTAGAACGTCCAATTTGTTTTTTTGTTGAAAAATTAACTCATTCAAGTGGAAAAATTAAAAAAAAAGTGATGGTATAACGTTACATAGGACATTTTAATTTGAAAATATCTTATATAAGATTCAATAAAAAATTAGTCAATTCATCTATAAACATTTAATAGAATAAATAATTTTAAATACTCAATATACAATTCTAGTATAATTTTTAAATAATAAATTTCACTAAGACTTTCACTAATCTAATTGGAAATATAAATTGAAACTTTTTAGCGGAACATTCACTGAATCTTGCAGTGTAGCTCTCTTATAAATTTATAGTTAATGTTTAAAAAATATTTATAGTGCAACATTAACTAAAACATGAAAGAAACATTCACTGGATAATATTATTGACAGTTTCACTATAAAATATATTGGCATCAATACCTAAACAATTTCAATGAAAAAAATTCCAAATAAATTTTCTTAAAATTTTCAATTAATTTATTTTGTAGAATAAGTCTATTGAATAATTTTATTAAAAATTAACATATTATATTTGGAATAATCTCTAAAAATTAGAGTGGAAATATTCATTGAAAATATCAAGTGAAAACAATAAATAGAAAATTCAAGTGGAAACATCCATAAAAAAATTTGAGTTTAACCTTCTTGGGGAATACCTAGTGAAAACATATATAGGAACGTTATAGTGAAAAAATCCATTGGAATCTAGTTGAAATTTCTACTAAAAGATTTTATTTGAAAAAATCAATAGAAAACTATAGTTTAATATTTTAATGGAATTTGGTAAAATTCTAGTGTCACGTCTTATGAAACATTTCTAGTTGGAATACTTATTATAACATTATAGTTGGAAGTTACAATGTAAAATTCTATTATAACCTTCCATTGATAAATTTTAGTGACACCTCCTACAAGAAATTTCAACATGAAACATCCACTAGAATATTTCTCTTGAAATTTAAACATGATAATTCAAGCTGAAACTTCCACTATATAATTCTTATGAGAACTTCAATAATAGAATTATTGTATCAACTTCAAATCCACCTAGAAAATTCCAATTAAATATTTTAATGAATTGAATAATATTGTGCTAAATTCTTATGAAAAATTCATATTAAAACCCCTACTTGGAATTAATGTTAAATAATTTAAGGGAAAATTCCAATGAATTTTTCCACAAAAAATACCTGTAAAAACTTCTTATCTGAATTTATCTAGAATCTGGGATAGGAGAATTACAATCAAAACATCCACTGAACAGTTCTAGTGAAAACATCAAGTTTCATGGTTAATGATTTGTGGAATTTTTTAATTATTAAATTACAGTGAAAAATAATTCATCTACTAAAAATATTCCATCAGAATTTTTTAAACTAATTTTTTTAATGTTATTTTAACCCTAAATAAGTAAAATATTTTGTTTATAAAATAATAAAAATAACTTATTGTGTAAAATATTGAAATGTTTTATATATTAATTAATATTTTTGATTTTTTTCCAAAAATAGTTATTTCTTTTTTGGATAAAAATTCTCAGTTTTCTTAAAATAATTAAATAAATTATATATATATTTGAATAATGTAATTTTAATTTTTCTATATAAGATGAAAAGATAATAAATATATTATTTTAACTTTTTGTTTTTACGCAATTTTTTTTCTATTGGGTCAATATACCCTTTACTCCACGATCTCCTTTGATTGAGATATGTGTAAAAAATCAAAATATCACCATTATAAGTTATTACTGGATGATCCCTTGTTTTAAAGAACTTCAAATGATAAAATCCCAAGGAAATATTTGCTGACACTTGTAGAATTTTCCACAAGTGAATAAGGTTTTCTTCTATGATCATGTGAAAAATTAGAATATTATACAACAAATTTCCTATATTTTCTAATCCCATCATACTTATCCATATATTTCTTTGTACATATATTTTGAAATTACCTTTGAATCATTTTCATTCTTTATTATTTTTAATATTTTTGGATTCTCTGTTAGTTTTTTATGCCCATGAATTTTTCATTCTCTCTTGGATACTAGAAACATCAAGTGACACTAATCCAACAAGTATAGTTCATATAATGATTATATATTTAAAAATTAAATAAATTATTATTCTAAATAAAAAATATGGTCGATTCACATAAAAATGGTTTTTTTTAATTTCTTTAGCCATTTTCATGTTAATCTTATTTTTTTATTTTTTTTATATGTATTTATCCACTTTTATGTATTTAAACTCATATGTGGAGGGTGGTTGTATGTGAGAAGGTTATTTTTAATCCAAATCAAATGCATTACACTACTTCATATTTATGATTATTAAGAGATATTCTCTAAGAGTTCTAAACCTAAACATCAATGATAATATATGAACATTTATCAATACTAACTGAAAAAATAGAAAAAGATTCACTTTATCAATTCTAACTAAAAGTGCCCTAAATTATACCCTTTTTGTTATTTTCTTATCACTTACTAAATAAACCACATAGAAATGCTAAAAACTATGTTAAAGGGAATGATGAATAACTTAATTTATATATACACATTTATATATATTTAATATGATGTATTTATTAATAAGTAAATATATATTTCTAAAAATAATACATAAACATAATTCATAAAACAATATTTTAATTTTTTTTCTAAATATTATTTTAATATTTATATATATTTAAATATCATCACTATATAATATAAATAATGTTTAATAACATAATTATATACATTAATTTAAAAATATATATATTAATATAATATATTAGTATTTTAGTCAAATAATTATATTAATATATAAATTAATATATATCCCAATATGTATTGATCATATTTGAAATTATATATTTATATTAATATTTGAGAATTTAAAATTTACAAATGTATTTGTTTGTATGTGTATGTATATGTACGTGTTTGTTTAGATGTGTATATATGTGTATGTTGTTATGAATTTAATTAACAGTGACACACCTTCTTGGTGCTTATTCTCAAACTCCCTCTCATCAGATGGGCTTTATCGGTGCTGTTGTGTTTTCAACGGTTGATAAGGATCCTCCGTTGATGACGTGTTTCTGTAATCTATGGGATATTTGGTTTGATCAGATTTTCTGGTGATGCCAAATTTTCATTCTGGTTATTTATAGTTCCATAACAATAGTGTATCCAATCTTATTTAGAGTATATATACATTGTTGCTTGAAATGTGATGCGATGGAGTCAGATATCATAAACCACTAGCAAAACCATTCCTTGACGGATAAGAGAAATTGATTTTCGCTACCATGAAAGTTGAGGATGTATTTTTAGGACATATAATTTCACTTTTAATTGTGTAGAAATTTATCATTGAAAATACCTTCAACCTATGCATTCTGAAAAATCATTTTCAAACATATAAAACATATTATATGGTGTTGTTATATATATGTTGGGAATTGATTTCTATTTTAATTCATTAATGAGAGAGAAAAAGAAGAAATTAGTCAAAGGAAGGTCATTCTACATTGAAAACCATATTTTTTCTAGGGAGGATCTAAAAGATCGGGGGTATACAAAAAACCATTATTTCCAAAACCCTATTATGGATAAATGTTAAATTAATCTCATTCTGCAGTATAATAGAGTAATCCATACATGAGAACATATCTGAGATTTGAAAATTTATGGATTGGGATCGATTTGATCATGTAAAATGGGGGATGATATTATATATTAGATTATTGGTTAATGTTTCACTATGAATGATTAGGGGTAACTACTTATCAATAATATAATAAAAAATTCGCTACCTTTTGAATTTAAAAATCATTGAATATTTTTATTTTTCTATGGGTGTCTTGGGGACTCTAAGAAAGATTATAATGTCAATTATGGGGATGATGAATTAAAAATAATAAAAACATATTGTCCCGTAATTCATGTAAAATATTTTGAAATATCCTTTATACCCAAACTTGAAAATCATATAGAATGTGATAGACTTGAGAAGGCATTTTTTAAGAAGCTTGTACATAATCACATTAATTTCATCAAGCAAGGACTGTCTTTTTCCTCTATTGTTGTGAAAGAGGATAAGAGGGTGGAAGATATGGTGTTTCAATATAGTGGATTAGGATTGGGTGATAATGGTGACAAGGGTGATAAATTGGGTATGTATATTATGGATAAGGTGGCCCTTCCAAACTATTTTCCAATTTTAGTGGAGGACATGGAAATATCACACTACAGTCCAAAAAAAATTAGTTTGGTTCCACTAGAAGAGGTGTATACATTGATACTCTATGCTCCCTTATACATGTCTGTGAGAGGATAAGGACCAATTGAGTCCTTATTGGAAGGATCCAAAAAATAGTATATAAGAGAATGGAGATACTGGAAAATGATAATAACACTTGAATTAGAGAACATGAAATCAATATATTTATAAGGTTCATGGTTAAAAAAATGAATAATAAAAGATATTAAAACATATGGAATGTGATGGGAGATGTATCTTATGATGAAATATTAGATGTAGAAGTTGGCTTGAACCAACCCCACTTATCCCAAAAAAAAATCCTATTTTGGAACTAACATGGGGTTGGAAAGTAATGATCAATTTGGATTTTATAGTACCACCATTCTTAAATTTTACATGGTATGGTTTTTGTATGAATCCATATTATAAATCATTTACATGAATGTCATCACTAAATAAAATTGTATTCATTGGGGTTTTTATGGTAGGGCCTCTCAGAGGGAGAAATGGAAATCATGGAAGTCGATCAAAAATCTCCAGGTTATTCTCCTCGAACCACTATTTATGGTGGTGTTCTCAAAGATAAGTTTCTCTATAATGAGAATAATGGTGGTTCACATTGACTATTTTTCATCAATAATGTATTTTTAGTAGGTAACTCATTTGGGAGGGATTTTTTATTTGGGATATTTAGGTAACCATTTAATAGGGTTACATGGTACTTCTGAACAAACCAGCATTTCTGAAAGTTTGGATACATTTTTGTGGTATGATGAATATATAATTTATTTAAATTCTATCCAATGTGTCTCATATCACCCCTCTAATATTGGGACACTTATCAATCCATATTGACACTCCTATCGGGATTGGTAAAATTAGGCATTAAAGAATATTTTGATTGAGAAACTTTTGGTTGGAGTATAAGGTGTGTGAAGATGTTTTCCTCTTCTACTAGAAGAGTGGGGAACTTAAGAATGGAATAAATATCCATCAAGAAGTAACCATGTTGTAATATTGGAATGATGGAATTTTTTTTAAAATTTATTTACAATTATGTGTAATCAGAATAAGGTTCAATGACTTGTATTCTCACACTATGTGACTTGGTATTATCATTAATTTCCAGACTGGAAGAGAAACATGATGTATCACTCAAAAGTAAAGAATATTACATGGCTATATGTTCACAAGAATCCCAAATCAAATAGGGAAACTATAATAGCCTCTATTTTCATTAGAGATCCACTGTGAGAAGATAAAGGGAAAACATTTCATATATCATTGATTTAGATAGTAGATTTGTTTCTCGCATGAAGGGGATCTATGATCATATCATTAAATGTTATCTGAATCTATATATAGTATGAGATTTAGTCATATCCCCAAATATTTTTTTTCATTTACCTAATGATTGTATAAATGATGAACAACTAGGTCGTATAACACTTTTTTGATGCTAAGATTTTATTGGCACTGATGCAAATTCAATCATCCTAAATTCCTAGCCTGGATGGGTTCTATGCCTTGTTCATTTTTAGATATTGGAACATCATTGGAAAAATAATTATGGATCTTATAAATGATATCCCAATGGATAAATAATTGTTTCAAGCCCCGAATGAATACATTATTGTTCTCCTTCAGAAAATCAAAAGACCCACATTGGTCTTAGACATCAGGCCAATCAATGTGTGCAATGTGACTTATAATTTTTTTAGAATTTTTGTCCAATCATATTTATCTGTTGAATCCCTCCATTTTCTTTAAAAATCAAAGTGCATTTGGTCTAAACAAATAATATCAAAGAATTAAATTGTTCTGTATATGTTTTTTTTCATTCCATGAAAACTATATTGGTCTCAAAAAATGTATCATGGCCTAAAAACTTGAGATAATAGAGTCATATGATAAGGTTGAATAGCCCTTCCTCAAATTTGTTATGATAAAATTAGTTTTTTGAACCAAAATGATATATATTTCCTGAAAATAGTTTCTGGGGTTTTATTCAGTATAAAAATCAATGGTGGTATTTATAATAGCTTTACCCCCTCTATGGGTCTTCTGTAGGGTGACCCTCTACCCCCTTTTCTATTTAATGTGTTTTTGACATTTTTCCAATATTTAATCTTTATAGTCAATGGAAAATATGCAGCATGGGGAGAATGAATATCAGTAGGGACCTAATATTACCCACCTTTTCATTGTGAATGTTATCTATCATTTCTTGAGATCTACCTTGGATGATTGTGGTTCTATATGAAAAATTATTCATATGATTGGGAAGTATTCTAGGGAATCAGTGACAACCTCAAAATATGAGATGTCATTCATATTCGGAATTCCTCATAGTATATATGAACTCCACAGTGCTTTTTAGAGATAAGGATGATAATAACCAAAAGAATCTATAGTTTCCTACTATCATAGTGAACCCAAAAAATGAGAAGTTTTTGGTATCATGGATAGGGTTTAAAAAATATTTATGGTGGACAAGTAAAGGGGTTTATAATTCAGGTAATTAGATACTCATAAATTTTATGGATTAGACTATACCCAGCAATATGATTTTCCTTTTAAATTTGACTAGTTATTATATTAATAAATTCCATTTGAAATTAGAAAACATTGGATTGTGCATTAATACTGGATGAAAGATGAACCACTAGATGTATTTTTATATTCAATGTATTCATAAATCTTGTGATGACACGGGGTTTCATTAGACGAACCCTTTTAATTATTACATCTATCTGAAAAGCGATAGATACTTATAGAGCACCCTTTATCTTTTTGTGATCGTGTCCTTTGATCCATGTACTTTCTGCATCTGGACTTCAGAGGTTCCAAGCATGGCCCACACCGGAGCTTTCTCTAGTTTAGTTTATGGGGGTCTCTCAATCATCTCTGTAAAGGTATTTATTGGAGTATTGGTGATGGAGATTTTGTGGAAATATGTAATGATCCATGTTTATTAGATTAAAGTTGTTACATGTAAACCTCACCTATTTTTATGGTTATGAAAAATGAACGTGTACATTATTTATTTAATGAGAATGGAAATGTATAAAGCAATGAAACATGTAATAACTTGTTTAATGTGTGAGAAAAAAATCATTATTTTGTGTTTTCTAGTTTTAAGGGAGATGGGAGATGACTGCCTCTACTAGAGAAGAACATACTCAGGAAATGATTCTGCAAACTCAAATTATTCTCTACCACTAGATACATCGGATCCAGATCCATTAAAAATTAAGAAAACCCTATAGTGTTTTTCAATTCCTCATAAGGCATAATATATCTAGTGAAAATCATGTTCTTGTATTCTATCCCTTTTGGAGTTCCTTTCATCTCTCAATGCCTCCGATGACTCATTCTGCATGATGTATAGTTTGACATCGAAGTTTGAAATTAATGCTATTATTTAATTTCCGGGTGTCATGGATATTTAGAATGGGTATAATGAGAAGGATTTCTCATTTATGAAGTCAACTTCTAGTTTCTCTGAGATTATGACAACGCGGTCATCTACCATACCTACAGATTCTGATAAAATCATATGCACATTGGAATGGATGATTGGGGTTGGGATAAATGAAAATTCTCTTAATCATATGATCATACCAAATTATTTTATGTATATGTTCCTCATATTATGTTTGTATTCATAGAATTGTCTTGATTCATAGGTTATAGGAAATGAACCAAGGATTGGATCTTTTTCTTGGAATCTACCCCCAATCGAGATTTTTAAGATCAATGTTGATGCATCATTCTCTATTAGAACCTTCTCAGGCATGGGAGTTATTTTGTAGGATTTTTTTTGGCTAAACCATCACTACGTGTCAAAATTCCTTCTACTCAAGGTGGACTACAACCATTGCGGAATATCTAGTGATCATTACTAGTATGGACATTGTGATTGATATAGGATGGAGTTCTATCATCATGTATTTGAACTGTATGATAGTTCTCAATGCCATATAATACCCAGATATTGGCCTTCAATCCCTTAGTCCATTGGTATAAATGATCTAATCATTGTTTCATCTTTTCTAATTTTTTTCTCGTTCATCAAAATTGAAGGTAATGAGGTAGAATAAATTTTGGTGACCCATGTTCATTTAGGTGAATCACATGTCTAGATGCATGATTTCCCGGTATTATTGAACTCTATTACAATTTCAGATCTTCAATAATCTTTTCAATGGATGTTTCCCCTTAAAAAATTAGTTTGTGTGTGTATGTGTATATATATATATATATGTGTATGTTTTTGTATGGGTATGTTAATGTGTATGGGTACGCATGTATGTGTCCATATGTTTGTTCATATGTACATATATTTATGTGTATGTTTATGTGTACGTGTATGTGTATGTGTATGTGTGTGTCTATGTGTATATGTATGTGTATGTGTATGAGCATGTCATGTGTATGTGAATTTGTATGTGTATATGTATGAATGTGGATGTGTGTGTGTGTGTATCTGTATGTGTATGTGTATATTCATGGGTATTTGTATGTGCATATACGTGTATGTTTGTATATGTGTATATGTATATGTTTGAGTATGTTTATGTAGTATGTGCATGTTTTTGTAGAGTATGAATGATGTTTAAAGTATGTGTGTGTGTATACATGTGTGTTCCTATATGTATTTTTATATACATGTATGTGCGTGTATGTGTATGTGTTTGTGTACGTGTACATGTATGTGTATGTGTATGTGTATGCGTATGTGTTTGTGTATGTGTATGTGTATGTGTATGTGTATGTGTATGTGTATGTGTATGTGTATGTGTATGTGTATGTGTATGTGTATGTGTATGTGTATGTGTATGTGTATGTGTATGTGTATGTGTATGTGTATGTGTATGTGTATGTGTATGTGTATGTGTATGTGTATGAGTATGTCTATGTCTATGTCTTTGTCTATGTCAATTTCTATGTCAATGTTTATGTCTATGTGTATGTGTATGTCTATGTGTATGTGTATGCGTAGGTTTATGTGTATATGTATGTGTATGTATGCGTACATGTTTTTTTATGTGTATGTTTGTTTGTATACCTGTGTGTAATGTGTATGATTGTTTGTTCATTTGATATTATTCATTTTTAATATTTCTTCATTACAATTATTTTCTGTAATATATTAAATTTTAATATTTATTCATTTACTATTTTTGTAATGTATTCAGTTCTAATATTTATTTAAATATATTTAAATATTCATATTCACTGGATTTAATATGTATCTAATTTATCTAATTAATATTTATTCGTTTTTATTTAAATTTATTTGTATTTAATTATTTATACAT
Organism: Viscum album; assembly: GCA_963277665.1. Lineage (NCBI taxonomy): Eukaryota > Viridiplantae > Streptophyta > Magnoliopsida > Santalales > Viscaceae > Viscum > Viscum album. The sequence goes on along the minus strand of OY728133.1, from coordinate 1,774,994,188 downwards.
TCAATATTAATTCAATTATAATATATACTTCATTACAAATCTCAAGTAAATTTTTTTTATTTTTTATTTTTTATTTTTTATTTTTTATTTTTTATTTTTTTATTTTTTATTTTTATTATTTTCATTTTAAATATTTCATTAATTTTTTATATTAAAATTATTTATTCATTTTTAATATTTATTTTCAATTTATTCATTTGTAATATTTTTCAATTATCAATATCTATTAATTTTTAATACTTATCCCTTTAAATATTTTATTAATTATTTCATTTTAAATATTTTTTATTTAATATTTCAGTTATTTATTCATTGTTAATATTTATTTATATATTTTTATTTATTATTTTTAAATAATTTAAATATGATTTTAATTTACATAAATAATATTTATTATTTTTATTTGAATTTTATTAATCTTTTTATAGTTATTATCTATTTATTTATAATTTGGACTTTATTTTTAGAAAAAATTATTTAAAATGAAAATTTTCATATTCATTATTTATTATTTAAATATTAAATCAATTATATTATATTTGAAAAATAAATAAATAATATATAATTTATTCATTATTTATTTTTTGTTACTTAAATTATTAACTTCATTTATACATGAATAATAATATTATCACATCTTTATTAACACATTCAATTTAAAAAGTATTCTTTAATTTTGTTATTTTATTTACATTTTATTATATTGTATTTTTTAATATAATTTTGTATAAAATAAGTCCTTTATATTAATTTTTAAACTGAATTAAATTTTTTATTTTCTACAACTAATTATAAGTGCTGTATGAAGCACTGGTAAAATTATCATTTATCAAAATTAGTAAAAGGTGCTGATAAAATGGACATTTATCCACACCAAACTAGAATGAACAAACATATTTATGATTTATCAATGGTTTCCATTATATTGTGGATGAATATGTATTTTATCAGTTATTTTTAGTAGTGCAGATGAAACCCCTTCATATATTTTAATAGAATCGTAACCGAGATCGCCCCAGCTCACACTATTTAATCTACCATAGAATTGAAATTCTATCATATCCTCTTTTGAATAAATTGACATACTCTAACTAGAATTCATATATATATATATATATATTATTTTGTAATCATTTTTATTTTAATTTCATCTTTTTCATGATTTTTTATTCTTCTTGTTGGGTTCTTCTTATCTGTGTGATGTTATTGCATTGTTCTCGTGATATATGATTATTCTCCATGGTTTGTCTATTTTGATCATTATTTGGACCCTTTCTAGGATTTTTTTTGTTTGTCTTCTTCATATCGATGCTTAGACCCTTATTTTCGTAATTTTTAGTTCTATCTATTTTCAATGATTTTGGTTTTTATTTATGTTGAATTAGTATCAGAATATATTTTGTTTATTTTTATTAATTTTAGAAAACTCTCATTTTCATTTTCCTATTATTAATGGGGGTTTCCATTGAAAAATGATGTCTTATATTGGACTCCATATTTTAGAAATTCAAAATCTATATGAAAAATAACGGTATTCAATATGAATTAATGAATCAATGAGATACCAGAAAACATGGGTATTAATGTGTATATGTGAGGGATATTATTCATTATGATTATAATTCATGGATGTTGGATGTCAAATGTGTATCATATATTTTTTAGTGCAATAATTGAGAAGAAAAATGGAATTTTTTAAAGATAAATACCATCTTTATGTGGGAGATAGAGTGAGAGTTGTTTTAAACCGTGGGAACCCGCCATCTACCATTTCCCATTTAATTGCTTCTAGGATTATAAAATTGATACTAAGTTCCTATATTAAGGATTTTTTTGTGTTTCTTATTTGAAAAACATTTTTTAAGGAATTAATAGATAAGATTCAATTTACATTAATGAAATGATTTGTGGAGGTATAAGTGATCTGTAATGTTTTATATATCCAACACATTAAATTAATCATATAATGTATGAAATAAGACAGTCAATAATGACAATTAAATATAACTTCTTCCTTACCAACATGAATTTAAAAATGAAAAAACAATCCAATAGACCCATAAAATAATAATTTCCATAATATTTTGATTATAAATCATTTGATATGTTTCAATGATTTTAATTAGGAAAAAGAAACAAGAATTATTTTTAGAAAATCAAAAAGGATATAGTGAGATATTATCCTCCAACCACAGACATGTGTGTGGACCAACAAGTTCATAAGAATTTTTTACATTGTAACATTAATATATGATTTTAGTATATATATAATTGAAATTATAATTAAACATAATTACTAAATCACTAAAATGTCTGAAAATATCCAATTACAATGTTTATAAATAAACCTAGAAGTGTCATAACATTTTTTTAACAAAAATAAGGGACTGATTAACTAGGTGTTGTGTTTACCAACTAATTAAGGGGGTGTTCCATTGTATCCGAACATACTCATTTGGAAATACCATAATATAATGGTTTATTAATAGGAAAAAACATTTCTAAAAATGGTTCAACCAATGAATATTAATGGTTGAGATTAATATATTAATTTTGGATAATTATTTATAAATAATATAATTCTTAGCTAACCAATTTATATGTATGAAAACTAGAAATACACTCTATGATATATAAATTTGAAGGCATCTGATTTTTCTATAACTATTTCTTCTTCAATGTGACCTCCAACAGCTTCTAGTGAACACTAAGACATTTCATGAAGGGAACTAAATGGATATGGTGACCTCTATTTTGAACGTTTACATTATTATCTACCTTTATGAATCCATTTAAAAAAATATTTATATTATGTGAATTCTTGTAATAAAAATTTTGTGTTATAATAAGTTTAATTCATATAATTCTTGGTATTTATATTTTCTAACATGTTATTCATGCATTGAAAATTTATAATAAATATGATGACTATATATGTGTATATACAAAGGATATTCTTTCGGAATTCTACGATCATACATTCTATTTCTATTTTTTTAATAAAAATATTAATTAATACAAAAGGATAAATATGAATATAAAATTGATGGATGCTAATTTAATAAAAAAAGAGTATTTGGTCGGCGTTAAAGAGTTTTTATGTTCACCAAATCTCATTTATGTGAACTTTCTCAAATCATTTTTCAAAATTTACGTAGTTGTAATTGATGACTAATATATCTAGAGGAGATAGAGGAACACATGATCAATCAGGGAATGGATCATAGTTATAAATGAAGGACTAAACACATGGAATAATTGAATGTATCTAGTGAGTGGGATAATACTATTTTTTGGCTCATATGACATGATTACAGATGTGAATGAAGGTTAAGTTAAAATTGATTATATAATTACTGGTGTAAATTATGATGATGGTCATATTTAGTAAATTAAAATGATAGTTGAAGATAAACATTATGGTTATATAAAGAAGCTTTAGATGTTAAAGAGTCCTGAAATGATTCCATTTTATGCTGGTTTCATTGAATATATATCATGATTAGACATTCTAAATTTATATAATTTAAAATACAACCACCACTGGAGTGACACAAACTTTACTGAAATAATTTCTCTCTTTATTGATATTATAGAAGAAAATAATGAGCTTATTTTTCGATTATACGATTCTAAATGAACACTATATCAAACAGGTATACTGTATGAAATAATACCCACTTATCTATATTTTTTAAAAGGACTATGAATCAATAAAAAAGTTAATAATGTGCGGAATATCAATATAAGAAAGGTGAATCATGTCTATTGAGTGTTAAATGTAACTTTCCAATCATTCCATGGTTTATGCACTTATATTGAAAAGTGGGTACTGCAATGAAATTGACGTGGCACATAGATAAAATAAGTAAATATGGGAATCATTGTCACCTATTAGGCTCTCCATAGTGGAATAAAATTTATTGTCGTTATCCTTAACATGTAAAAATTACAGGAAACCTTTCCTTTGGATATCTAAAGATAGAGTGATTTTTTTGGGGTACAATGTTGCACTCACATTATATGACCAGTTATGTTGGAAATAATTTTACATTCCATCATGGTTAGGCATTGTTGGGTCGAGAAAAATACAAATAGAAGGGATAGAATAAATCAAGGGAACCATTCCATGATTTTGAAATCGTTCATAGATGTAGGGCCCACAATAAATCCCCTTTTTCCTCAAATTATGGTCGTTATGTGTGTATTCGCACCACATGGTGCACCAAAAAATGAACATTTGATTTGTGGGGTGAGGCAGGATCGATAGGCCCCTTACAAATGATCTTTCTTTTTTTGGGTTAAGGATCCATATTTAGGAAAACACATATGACATTATTTTTTGGTGAATGGAATCCTCTTGACGATGCTCCATGTGGTTTCCCTCACAAATGACATTTAATTTGGTGGGTGAGGTGTCATCTCAAGGCCACCAATAAATAACATTTAGTTTGCAGGGAATGGTGTCCTTTTAGGCTGCCTACAAACTAAAGTTCCACACATGTGATTGTTGATGCCTAAATATCCTTTCTAGAAAAATACATCTAAACCCCTATAAAAAAACCCCTCAATAGAGATGAATGGGGGGATGGAGAGGAAAACCTTGTGAATGTAATCCCACCAGGTAATCACTTACCTCATATCATAATTTAAGAAAAGAAATTCAATAGATCACCCACAATGTGTGTCCTCTCACATCAGTCTACAAAATTACATTTGGACCACTACACCACTTATTGAATAGTATATAGTATGGAGTATTTGTGGACCATATTCATGTGTATAAAGATGTATGTGGGATGTACCCATTGGTATATCATTCAACATTACCTTATCCCCTTTACCAACTATCATATGCGGTATTTACCCATCTACATAGAAGTCATCATTCATCAGCCCCTCCGCGAACTATATAATCATCTCTCTCTGTCAACCTTTCATTTTGGTAACTAGTCCCCATATGGGCCCCTTTAAGAGGTACCTAAGAACATCATCCACAATAGCCTCCAAACTTGCATGATAAGGGAAAAGAACATATCAAAGTGTCCACATTCTTATTATTAATTCCCTAGGTAAATGATTTCATGCCCTTATCCTGCATAATGGATAAGTTTTTCGGGTGTTTATAATTTTGAATCCCCTCAGTAACAAATAACACAACCTTGGAGGTAGTGTTAGAGACTTACCCATTTAAAACATCACGTTGAGCCACTGTCCCTTCCCTTTGACAAGGTCCAATGCCTTATCTGGCATTCATCTTCTCTAAAAACTAGAATAGGGAATCCATCTTTCAATACACCCCTTTTTTAGTTCATATCCAAACGGGTATGTATTTATTAACACTTAGGGTTGAAAACAAGAGATGGGAGTGGAACATAAAATCCCTTTTACTCTTCTACAGCCCCTTCCGTGTCAATGGATGGCGTATGAGATTGTGTAGTTATCCAAGTCATAAAATTCCACATCCTTCTCACACATATTATAACTCACATGATCTCAGATATCAGCGATGATACTAACATCCACTTAATAAAATACATGTCTTAGTAGAGATTCATTATGATGGATCACATTCTCATCTTGACTAGGGCCTCCTACTAGGTGTAATCCCCAAATCCATGTTACTATCCTCAGAAGGGGTTGTATTTACTATGAGGAAAACCCTCAATGGTCCATATTCTTAATAAAGAAGATAATGGGAATCCTATTTCTTATAAATCCCAACCATTCCCACTCATATTCCCCTTCCATATGTGTAATCCCCAACACACCCAAACATTGTGAGATTTGATTCCTGTCATAATGTGATACATAGGTAGCATCTCTGAGATTCAAAGAAACAACCTAAAAACACCCTAACAATCCCTAGGAAATGTCCCTAGTAGGTTTGTATCCAACCAAGGATGATGCATCACTTATAGGTCCTTTAGTCTGCTTTGGTGTAAGCCCTAGATAGTATTTGACTAAAAATATTTCTCCTAGGCATCTTTACCACCTGAATTTAAAATACCCAATTTTTTCCTTATCACGTGTCCTTAAAAAGAATTATTTGTCCCATTAAGTGTAAATATAATACATGTGTTTATATTACTTTCACAAGGAAATATAGAAAGCCAGACTTGTGGGGCCGGTCCAGACATCAAAACAACTCTCATCTCCTAGGACGATGATAAATCCTAGAACACCCTACTATATGGCCCTAAACTGGCATCATGATTGTAAATGATATAAGAATATATAATTCATTTAAAAAATGTACAATTGATGGAGATACTCAGATACATACAGATATCCCTAGTGATAGAAAACCTCATAAACCTATATAATGATAAAAAATACCAACACATGCTAACAATTTATTTTCAATATAATAATTTCCTATTTAAAATTTGATATTTAATAAGGGATTCGTGAATATATATTAAATATATAATAGTTTCTCATAGGGGGAATATTTCCCCTCAAAATTTTGTGATGAGCCCAAACTCCCATCTACCAAACTAATGTAATTCCCTAAGCATTGTTATATCTATTTTCAAATGACCACATTCCTCTGAAAAGACGGTTAATGAAGGGAAAAAATAAAGTAATTATCGAGTATTTCTTGTTCCATGAATAAAATAAACTAGAAACCACATAGAAAAGAAGTGAAATATTTTTCTGATGTGAAGGTTGTGCCACTAGAACACAAAAATTCATTTCTCACCAAGCTTGTCTTTCAGGGGAAAGATAAAATTTGAGAATCTGATGTGAATACTTAACCAAATTGTCAATGTCACCTACATTTTAGACCACATTCTCACACAAAATTAAATATTCCCAAACATGGATCCAAAATATTTTGTTTTGAATGTGTTAAGGTATTGTCATGCTTGTTTGGCAGGATTCTCTTATTTGTGTTTGTATATATAGGGACATTCCTTGTAGATCTATTCTATCCAAAAAGAAATCCTACAAACTATTCTAAACTTATGTATCTTCTACAATATAGGTAGGTTCCTCATCCAATACGTGGACACTATCACCATCCTAGAATCTTTTGTGACATGTCTCAGATGTTCTTGTTTGAGAGTACTACCAAAATGGTACATCACCAACCTAGTAGGTTTCATGAAAATCACTCTAGGGATTCAAGTCCCACCAACCATCCATCCAAAATTTTTATGGAATAGTTGAAGATGACTTCCAAAATTTTCTCAAATTGCTTCATGAGTCTATCCCTAGAGTGGAACAACATGTTCTCCCCTCATCATAGAGAGGTGGATTAAGAGGTCACCAAAAACCACTTTTAAATTCCACAGGAGTCCACAAAAAGGACCCCTAACAGTAACTATCACCACTAACACAACAAGACATAAAACCATTAATATGATGAGTGTGTCTCCCTCAGAAGTCCTAGATAGTTCATTCAGGATTGGGCACTTAGGGCAGCCTTCTAAGGTTAGAAATCAAAAATAGGGAGTAGGAACCTACCTATATTACCTCCAGAGAGGCCTGCCAACCAGATATGGTGGAAAATTGTGATTAAGAACAGACACCATCCAAAATATATCTTGCTTGGAAAAATTGTTTGGTGGCATCTAGAGAAGGTTTCCAATAAAATATGGTGGAAAACTATGAGCAAACGCACATACCATCCTGCATCTATCAATATTTCCAACAATGTTTGGTGGAATATAGAAAACCCTTCCTAATGAACTGAGTAAAAATAGGGGAAAACCCATATATATTCCCCTATACAAGATGATAATAATTATATACTAGAAATAGATAGAGGACTTGACCTGAAATCAATCCCTTATCCATCTGTATAATGGTTATATATTCTTGTTCCGACTATACAGGTCACACCATACATCATATAGAAGATATTGTGATAGAGATATCTTCCTTTCCTCATTATAATAGAATTACATGATATAATGGCCACATCAGCAGTAAATAGAAGTTTAGAATAAAAAAATTCTTCATATTTTATGTGACACGAAATCATAATATGAACCTCACCGTGGAGGATAGAACTGTTCTTACTCTTATCCAAGAAGGTTGTGGGCCAAATATCATAATAAATGGGAAAACATATCAGACATATAACCTTGTTTCAATTGGAGTTCATCAATCCATCCCAATATAAACTCTATTTAATGTACAAGTGTCTTCCAATATTCTAGATTCTTATTATAAAATTCAAGAAGTGGAAAGGGATCTACTCAAACTAGTCCCCGTATGTGAAATCATCCACCCCAAATATGTGGCCCCAATCACCCACAAGAAAGAATCCAAAAAAATACTCAATAAATATTATTGAAAATGAAGAGTTTCACATTCACTCATATCTATTGAATGCTTGTGTTCTTGAATAATTCAGTGGTTTGTTTGTAGAAGAACAAGATCCCACCCATCCATTACTAAATTAGAGTGATAATAGACACAATTGGAATGGTCCTCCAAAAAAATATACTGCCAATAGTTCTAGATGTCCTCCATGTAAATCTGACATTGAAGGCTTAATTTATGTCCACAATATAATTGATCATGAGTTCCTTTCACCTAATGATTATAACATAAACCTTCCTCGTTGAAAGTGGATAAGACAACATAAAGTTTCTCCCCTTTATATCATATGCATTAAAGGTGATCCCAAAAAATACTATATAAATTATCCCTATATTCATACATCAATCCTTTATGGTAGTCCTCCCCATGATCGAAATTACTATTTAGTTTCTCCCATAACAACACATCATTTATTCAAGAAGGTCATTCCCCTGACGAATCCGCTCTGATAAATCCTACTGATCATAAATCACATGGGAAAATGAGGGCATTCATGTATGACTTTACATCATTATTAAGTGATATTATTTCTCAATAGCGTGATATCACAAGGTAGAAATCATTATCCAAACCACCATTGGACCACCTTCCATCCAATATGATAGAGTAAATCCCTACCAAATTCATTATTCACAATAATTCATTAAGGAAACCTAGAGTATGTCTCAATATTGGGGAGTAACCTCTTTTAGAATACAACGGATATATATTCAGTATGAGGATATAGTTGTCTATGTGAAAAAAACTTGTAATTTTAAGGCCATTGGCCACTCCCCAATATTTTATAATATAGGGATTGTTGGAGGATTGTGTGTGTGACATCCTTCTAAATATATGGACTACTGTTCTTCATGTAAAATAAAAATTATTTCATTAATATGAATATAAATGTAATTTAAAGGCAATATAAGGGATGCATTATCAAATTGAATTGGTATCCCTTATAGATTAATGACTCCTAAAATTTGGAAAATGTCTCGATGCCCTTCAGCATGAATGTCTTGGTGCATTAAAATAATTACATCAGCTAATCATCGAATCCCCATCTGGTGTTTATATCATAGGATGGGGAGAACATAGGGTATTTCATTTCACCTCATTCATGAGTTATTATATTCCACCCATGGTGAGATAATTAAATGTCATATACTCATTTTTACTTCATAAAACACGGTCTACTCGCAATAGATGATATCATCTGTAAGAACTGTCCAATGAGAACTCTAAAATACATCAGGTCAGAAGTGAGAGATCCATTTAAAGACACTTGAATCAAGAATATAATAATATTGATCTAGTCTCCCACTTAAGGGAAACCGAATTTCATTATTTAAAATTACCAATAAAATAATTTGACTCAGATGAAAATCCTACAATACACTAACCTTATGTTAAAACAAATCTCCTTAAAATAAATATAGATTCTATGATAGTATAGGAGAAATTCTAGCTAATTTGGTGGGGCCATTTTTAACAGAACCTTCTATGATGAAAAATAATGTCCAAAAGAATGTGGAGTGGAATAGTATCCCCACCGGCCCATTGGGATGTAGTATGTTTCAACTGAACCTCTATAAAATTTATTTTTTTCATAGTTGGGAGGAGTTCTATAGAATGAATTTTTGTGGTTCATCTAATCACGTGGTATAATTTATTTATCAAGTATGTGAACAATGAAATTATCTCAAGGTTCCCTTCATATCACCATTCATTAAATGGATTTAAATGTATCCTTGAATGAAAAGATTTTCTCTCGTGATAGTCACAAAAAAATGACATAACAGGATCACAACCACTCCCTAGAATCATAGATAATCTAGTAGATGCTCTTAGAGAAACTGTATCTATAATTATTTAGAGACAGAAGAAATTGTTTGGGTTTAGTTCATGTTAGTAAACATAATTAAAACCACCCCTTATGATGATATAAATCATCAGTTTCATATATGATTACAAGAGGAGGGTATATCCATCTAAAATAGAGTCCACACTGAAATGAAAAAAGTGGGTCTGTGTGCTACAATTCAAAGGATTGAATAAAATATGTGAACTAGTTTGAATGTTAAATTGTCTCTCCAATGATGGGATTCAGTGAATGAAAATGGTAAATCTAAATCTCAATACATCCTATTACCTAAGGGTTTCTAACCCCTCACACTTGAGGAAATATTTTCATAGAAAGAGGGAGAGATAAAGGAGTTCCAAAACCTAAATATAGAAATACTTAAATAAAATATCCTTACAAGATATGTTTTATAAGAAAAGCCTCAACTATCACTCCCAACTTTTATACCGTAATGATGAGTGGTCATCTAAGAAACTAAAATAGATCCAAAACATCCTATCAATAAAGGATATTGACAACCAATATATTTGGATAAAATGGTAGAAAGAGATTAGGATTTCCTCCCTCCATGGGTACAAAAACTCTAGGTTTGTTATATATTTCCTCACATACTAGACCACATTGGTTACCCAACATGAGTAGAAGAGAAATTGACATAGCTATCCCAACCTCTTATCAAACTTTCTTAGAATCCAACCTAGTTGGTTATTCCTTCTCATCACATTGACCTAATTGAAATACTGGTATCTCTATTAGAAGTTATGGAAGGATGTTGTGTGCCAAAAAAACTATGGCAGAATCCTTAACTGGGATTGGTGGATGTAACTCATTACCCCTCATACTTTTAAAATCCCACATTCACAAAATTCAATGGTTCACAACATCTAGAATAGAATATAATTCCCGTGATTTCTAGGAGGGGCCACATTACAAGGACACTCGAGAAGCAAGATTCTTCCAAGCTCATATGTTTTATGTAGAATCTAGAAGGCCCAAGCTTTACTTGGTATACCGTTCAACCTGTCTGATCAATCAAGTTATGGGAAGACCATCATAAAAAATTTCTCTATGAATTTATCCTTACATTTCTGAAGAAAAAATTCCATGATGTCTTAGAATGAAGGAAATTATAAAATTACAGTGTGTCATATTTGACTAATATGTGTAATATTCTGTATTATTCCCTGAATTTCAGCTCCCTCAATAAGATTTGGTGGGTCTTTATATCTAGAAGCATCATGATGAGCTACCTAGCCCAATTGTTCTGGTAAAGTAACATGGTGGATTTTAGGATATTTCTACAGTAGTATAATGTCAAGAAGATTCTATTTTGTTAACCAAATAAATATTATCCTATATCATTATATCATGTGAAGATGATGGGTGGAGTGAAAACTGCAATAGTTACTTTGAAACTGGCCTCTAAACCAGCTCATTCACTATCTCCAAAATTTAATCTTGTACCTTCTCTTTTTATACCTCATTATAAATAGTAATGAAAATATCAATATACTCGTTGAGATGATAGTAAAGAGGAGAAATTTCTGAATATGGTAACTTGAAGAACAAATTCTACACCTTCTGAGATGAGACAATTCCTAGTTCAATAATCGTAGCCTTAGAAAACAAAATCTTAATTCTACTGAAATGAAAAATACATGACCACGTTAACCATGATTATCAGAAAAAGTATATCCCATTTCAAAAAATAATGGGTTAAACCATATAAGAAAATTTGTTTTCAAATATGTCCTACTAAAGATGTTTAATTTATAAAAGGTGACACATAGAAAACAACTATAAATGGTAGATTGTATTTCTACATCTACTTTAAAAGAATATGGTGAATATAAGGAATTTTCAAGAAATAATTAAAAAGTCAATGATTTCATGATTATAAAAACAAATCAATTGGACTCATGGTATCCTCTGAGAATAATTAAAAACAACCAATTGTGATCCCAATTGCTTTAGCTATGACACAACCAAAAGCTTTAAACCCACTACCATCAAAATGTATATATGGTAGGAAATATCATTTAAAAAGATTAATGGAAACAAAAAAGGTATATGAACCAAAAACTAGAAAAAAATGTATCCTTAACTCTCTTATAATTCATGCCTTTAGTCTAATGAGAATGGGAGTCCCCCCAGAAAATGTCACAACAGGTATCAACCCATCAAAGTGAATACTAATAATATAAACAATTGATCTTTTGATACATTAATTTAATAGATTTATTATCTAATGATGAGTATCATTATTAACCTTATCATCTGAAACCCAATTAGGGAGACCTAAATCGAAGCTACATGAATCAAGGAAATAGAGGGAGGCAGAAAAGTGGTTGAAAAAAACACATCACCTACATCTCTATTGTAGATATCTAAGATATTGAAACTTGAGGAAAACAACATTAAAAATATCAACATAAAAATTTATATGCTTCCAAAAATGTGTAATATCATTCAGAGTTGATCATTTTGGAAGACCTACAGATGAATAGGTGACAACATGACAGGAACAGTCATGTGGGCTGGAAAAAGTGACCCAATATAGCAGCAGACAAATTTCTTTCTTCATATCCTCAACCACATGACTCATCATCCCTAGGAATGTTAGCTCCAAAAAATCCATTTAGGGAACAGTTACCCAAAGGTAAATATAGATATTTGACCTAAAATTAGAAAAATATAAAGATATTGGACACATTTCCAAAAAATCATGTGATTCTAGACGCTCTCAATCTATTAAAAAATCTGCTAGGTGCAATTATAGATGATATAGTATTCCGAGAAGATTACTAAGATTAATTTCTTATAACCATATCATATCATGTAAGGATTGGGCCTATAGATTCGATATAGCTATCTATTCCCACAAACAATTATAGAGACAATTTCATATAGAGAAAACTCATGCCTTTTTATGAATCCAACAAATTATATGATGTTGAAATCCATCACGCTTTACTTGATAATGGCTATGGGTTAACCACATTTCTATCTAAATTATTTTACAACTGGGTTACACTAATCCTGATTTCTCTAACACACCAATGGTTTGATAAAAGAGAACAGAAACCCATCAGTTGCATTATGCTTAGATCTCAGTTTAGGAATGTTGGGTCTGACTCTATGTTCATGGTCATCTGGAAAGACACAACATTAAATTTCTTGCAAGCACTTCCTTGGTTTCATCAGCATTCAACGATCCCATCATCATATCATCAATTCCTCAAATACTATAGCAATGAGAATATTGGAACTTTTCATGGAGACAAATCTCTATTCTAGTCTTTTGAATCTCAATAAGCTGATGCAGGATTCAACTTAGGATAAGGGAAGAAAACCATAATTGATAGTTTCACCCAGGATACCACTCCAAATGGATTTTAAATGACCCCCACCTAACCCATTCAATGTCCATGATGATGAATATATCATTCCAATCAGTCAGTTCAAAGAAATTTACTCATATTCAGAGAAGTGATCACTAATCATAATGTTATTATCCTCATTAGTTAAACCTAGGGGCATTGAATAAAAATTTTACACCATTATTTGTAGTGATACCTCAAATTGAAATGCTCCAAGATTATCCTTAGAAAAACAACAATCCACCACATCATTCTATAAATCTGAAGAATTAATGATATTATCATTAGATTCTATTACTTATGTCATTGACCATCCCTCTAACCTTAATGACTCTAGTTCATCTCTCATCTATATTGACATGAAAAAATATGAAGACTAATATAAAAAAAGTAGTGTAATAAAAAGACCTTAAAAATTCTCCTCTAGTAACAAGGAATGAGTATCTACCAATGTCGGTGAACTCCAATAGATAAATCATAATACCTAGGAAGATCCTTGATCATTTCTATCCATAAATATACACCCATCGATGATCATGAAATTTTTTCTGCTTTAAAAAGTAAAAGAGGGAAATATTTTTCTTGAAATATAAGTAAATTACATTCCTTGATCCTAATTAGTAAATCCATCACTTAGGATTTCTAAGAGTCCACCACAGTCACAAGAATGCAGCAATAAGGACACATCTAACTCATGAATCCATGTTCGAAGCTAATATTGAAAGAAAAATCAATGATAATTTCATTAGAGAAGTACAGTTCCAAAAATGTCCTGCCAACTTTGTCCAACTCATGAAAAATAATGGTAAGATCATGAGTTTCATCGATTTCAGAGACCTCCAGCAACATTTTCGAAAAATTGAATTCCCATTTCTGATTATAGAACTTTCAATAGATTAAATTGATGGATATATAGAACTATCCATCGTGGAAGAATATTTAGAGTATATGAAAATATGAAGGACCCCATAAGTTGATGATTCTAATGCCTTAAATCCCCCCATAATGTTTCTTGTAATTGGATGATTCCCATTGACATGAAGAATGTCAGTGATACATATCAATGCACCATTAATCACATCTAAAAATCCAATCTGGATATGTCAATAAAGTTTTATGTTGATGATTTGGTGGTGAAATTTCAGTAATGTTTAGAATACCTTATAGATCATGAGATCATCATCAAAAAACTGTGACAACATAGTTAGAAGATGAATCCACTAAAATGTGTTTTTGATGTTTTCTCAAAAAAATCTCCCAACATCTTCATATGACATCATGGAATCAATGCTGACCATGAGAAAACTAATGAGATTCGGGTTATATCAACTCCTTGAAACCTTAAATAATTTAGATGATTATTTGGACACCGTATATACATTTGAAGCATCATAGAAATACTTATATGAAATTATTTTCCCTTTAGGAGTTGTATGAAGAAAGGGGCCATGTTTTGATGGATCAACTACTTCCACGAATAATTTGATAGGATTAAGAAATATATCTTGATCCCCCCAATATTGATTCATCAATTTGAAGGAAATATTATCATCCCATTTGTGGGTAACATAGAATGGTCACAAGGTTCCTTCCTCATGTGAAATATAATGTTGAAAGTGAATACATCATTTATTATTTCAGTCACACCATGCTCATCCTTGAGACTCAATATTTAGATATCAAGAAGAAATATTTTTCATTGATTTTCATAATAACTAAAATAATACATTACCTAAAAAATTATGAAGTCAATATGTTCTCTTGAAATTCCCCGCTCACATATATCCTCAATAACCCCACACTGACAGGACATTTGGCAGGCTGTGACGTAATTTTTCAATATTTTGACATCTAGTTCATACCACAGAAGGAGGTAAAATGGTATGACTTAGATAATTTCATGGAATAACATCCCCCTGTGGAAGAATTTATTATGTTTACTAAAATACCTGATGATGAAATATTCTCTATAAATAATTCTACCTGAATATTAGAAATGTACTTTGATTTTGCATCCCTAAGCATAAATTGAAGGGGAATGAATACCCAAATACCAAAAAGGTCGGGATTGGAATAATTTTAATTTCTCTAAAAAAATTATACCTTAATTTATTATGTAATTTGAAGGATGTACCAAAAATGAGGACGAATATCAAGCCCTCCTTGTAGGCTTGGAGTTGTATTTTCAAATACTAGTGACTCATCTGAGAGTCAAAGGCAATTCTGAGTTGGTAATTGAGAATATCAATGATGATTACACCATCAGGATTTAAGATCCAGTCCCCCTAATTAATTATTCTTTTGGTTTGATTGTATAATTACATTAAAAACTAACAAAAACTCACATCACTCTATTACCAAATGATGAAGAAGAAGAATTATGTAATGTTGGTACTGTGTAGGAAGATTTGTATTAAGATGAAACAATATATACCTTAACCCATACCTGAATAGTATAATAAAAAAATCGAACTAGCATGTAAGAGATCAAAAATATCAATTCTACCTGTGAAATTGATAATCCTGAAATTGGGTGGATGATGCCCATCCTAGAATACATTAAAAATGGGTCCCTTCAAAAAGATAGAGTAGGAAACGAACATATCAAATAAAGGGTGGAAAATGTAAACCTTTTTAATATATAGAGTCATTATATGGTTCCTCATAAGTGAAAATAGAATGGAATCTACCTCAAATTCATTGATGGATGGGATACAGTTGCCACAATGGTGGAAGTTCATGCTAGCGCTAGTGGTTCCCATCAGTTAGAAACCAATGTTTCTCACCAAATCATGTGGCTTTCATATTTATAGCATTATATTATGTAGTGTTTCAATAAAATTAAATAATGTTTCATTCCTTCCATGTACATTCCAAATTCATTAATAAACCCCAAGAGTTCCCCCATATTGGTAAATATTCCTGGCGATTTTCTATATAGGGAATGGATGTTGTAGGGAAGTACCCTGTATAATTGACCAAGTAGTTCAAATACATACTTTATTCTACTGACTTAATATCTAAATGTTCTATGTTGATACCTCTTAAGGATGTTGGGACCGAAAGTATCATCAATTTTATGATGTCTAACATCATCACTAGAATATGCATCCCTCACATAGTACTGATGAACAAAAAAACTAGATTATGCTCTTCCAAAATTAATAATTTTTTATCTATTATACCATATAGTGGAAAATGGAAAATAAGTGTAATTAAATGAAACAATTTCCAAAACTATATAGAATATTGTTGATAGGGAAAAGAAATATTTTCTCGAAAAACTTATGCATGCCTTGTGGTATTACAGAACCATTGCCTGCATTGCTACTCAGGCTACCCCATATTCACTGGTTTATAGAATGGAGGCAGTGTGACCCACTGAGTTCCAATTTCCCTCACTCCTAATAGACATATGTGGACAAATCTTAAATGATGAACAATCATATAAGGGGATTGTTGATTTATATAAACTTTATGAAAAAGGTTGTATACCCGTCAACATTTTGAAATCTATCGAGATTTTATAGAAATATCCTTTAAAAAGAAAACTTTTCTCCATTCATTATTTCAAGGGTTAATTGTTTTTTTTCTAAGACACTGATGATATCTGGGAAGAAACAACCAAATATTGAACCATAGTGGTAAGGACCTTACATCATACATAACTTCTATCCCAATAGAGCATACATAGGGGTCATAATGGATAGGGGAACACACCATTCCCCTACCAATTCATGATTTTTCCAGAAATATGTAATGTGATAAATGATACCTTCATCCTCATACCATGAGGATAAACTACACGAAATTTGGTCCTCGATGAAAGACTGGAAACAACACAACATTTTATTCTATTAATATAACATAAAACTATCAAACACCATAGTCCAAGATATATGACTCTAAACATAATATTCTAACATCACATCCACCATATGTTAAACTATATAAAAAATTCCCTACAATCAGACATTAAACTATAGGGTTTATTTCTTTCATTCATGATGTAAAACACTATAACATTTTTTTATGTCCTTAAGATGATATGAATATGTGGGTCTGGTATCCTACAATACATTTGTTTCCAGATTATGTATGGCTTAGTTATCATTTAAATCGTATATTTGGTGGTGCACACATTTTATATCATTGTCCCATCCATGAAGTACACAAAATGATACCTATCCATTATTCATTAATTAATACATATGGATTTATTCCTATCCATGTAAGATATGTACTGACATCTGGGTCCCTTAACCTAGGAATGGCTATAGTAAAAAAATAGTAGAATATATCAGTTTATTCACACTTATTTGACCAATCTATATAGGAGATCTTAATTTGAGTTTTGTTTTTCAGGGGCCCATCATGAAATCAAAATCTACCCATCCCTATATATAAGAAAAATTCTTTCATAGAACATAACACTCTATAGAAAATTCTAGCACAAATGATTCTCAAATTCTCAGAAACATTATTCCCATATATAATATTCATTTCCTTGGGAAAAATTAGATATCCAAAATCATTTACTAACCCTCAGGGTTAGAATGCATGATTCTTGTAGAAAATTAGTTTTTACTATGTATAATATTCCCTAGTTTACATCTGTAAAATACACCATCAAAGAGGTTATCAAAAATAGACACATTCATACTTAGGAGAAACCTTTTCAATCTCTGTAAGCCCAAACAACATCATGCTAGAAAAAACTTTTCAAACATGTTCTGTGATCACCCCTTGCATACTTTTTCCATTCAACTTCTCCAGATCTGAGAACACCCAATATCATGGTTAACAATTTCCTTCATCATGTCTGAAGTGTTGTAATAGTGGGAGACCTACCCAAAACATGAACAGTATATTATTTTACTACATCACGTGTACATTTATATATTCATGATGTTCACATACAATTATAGTGAAGATATTTATGTGTCCACAATTTAATGGTAATGTCTATAGGTTAATATTCATATAAAAAGGATATAGAATATTTGAGTCTATAGTGAGAATCTCCAGATACTATGAAATAAATTTTAAACAATGGTAATATGGTCTATATATATAATACAAACTAATTTTTTTATGTTTGACTATCAAATATTGGGGGTTCATAAGAATTGAGACTTCTTATCATGATTTTTGCAGATAGTGATATCCATTTAGTTATATCATGTGGGTAGACGTGCCATTAGGAACACCACTTGTTAATGTGTCATTGATTTTTTCTATCAATGGACATGTGTTTTGGGCTCCACACATGATATCATTACCAGTGTGGGTCATTTGATTACATACATTGATTCCAGAAAAAACCAAGACAATGAAATTATGTTGAGGTATCTTGTCTTTGGTGCATCATTAGTGATATGTCATTGGTTCCATGATCAAGATTGGATTTTTCAATTTAGAGTTTTGGAAGTTATATCTCATGCCTAGTTGATCGAGATGATATTAAGTTAAAAAGTATTTAGACTAGGTAGTCGAGGGTAAATTCATCGAGTTAGATCAATAAAAAATACATCTTGAAAAGGATGAAGACAGAAGTGTACGTACGACATTATGAGAGATTGAAAGGAAATGATTTAATGTTACACAGAGTGTCTTTGTTTGATGGTTGTTATTGCTAGGAAAACACCTTATCTCTTTAGAATCCATGATGGTTTCCATGAATATAGTCTTGGTTTGTGCATAATATTCACTACGATCGAGATTAGAGCTTGGAGGGTCTTACACAACAATATATTCCTGAATATTATTTATTATATTTAATATGTATATTAGACATGGTGGGCCCCACCATAGGTTCTGACTATTGTACATGTTTTATTGATCACTTATAAATAAATAATTACATTATTATTCTACTATAGAATAAGTGGGTTGAATTTATTTAATATATGTTTTTACATGTTAAGTAAATATGAGGAAAATTATAATAAGAATAAATATTATTTTAATATTCCATGATTTATAAATATTATATGAATTACGAGTAATGTTAAATGATTAATTATCATCAGGTTATATAGTTAATATATATTATAGTTATTTGATAAAATTACAATTATTTATTTTGATGTTTAGTTCATCGTAATTATTTATTTAGTGCATGTTAAATATACAGGGGTCGGGGAACCCTTTCTCACTATCTATGTATCCAATATAAATAGGTGAGAGTGGCTCTGTCACAATGACTATTACCTAAATTATTTCAAGATATTCCCTCTCCTCTCTCATTTTCTAAAAATAGAATACTTTGATCCATGTGGTCAGATCAATTTCATCTCCATGCATCAATGGAACATCAATGCGGTGATCATCGGTACATCAAATGAGTGGTCAGATCTCCACGCAAGCACTCTGAAATTGAAATTTGAAAATCCAAAGGATTTTTCAAGATCATGTGGATGATCGAGAGGGATTATTCTTCACATCCATACTTTATTTATAATATATGGAAGGAAGATGTCGAGTTCAGCTTCATATTGGAAAAGGATATTTTTTTATTTTCAATTTAATTTTCATTAGATCCTGCGACTATACTATGGAATGATTCATCAGTGACGACATGTCTCATCACCCATAAGATAATTTTTTTTCAAACCAAATTCCCATTGACTTCCCCTTCTTCATCGGTACCTTCAATTGGTATCAAAGGTATCACATAAATTTTCTATACCAAATAAGAATAATATTTCACTAAAATTAAGTATAAGGTACTAAATTGGTCTAAATAGATCTGACTGCACATTTTTCTGATTTCAGAATACCTTGTTGTGTCCATCAAAACTTTTTAATATGGATCATTTTGGTGGTTTTTTTTAGTATTAAAATTTTAGGAACATGTTATGTTTATTTTTTAGGCATCGATAAAATTAAAATATGTTGTATCATACTATTCGAGTCAGAACACAATGGATGGAATTCTGTTTTCTGGTTGTCCAATAACTGATTGAACAATTGTGTACAATATTATATATTATAATATATATAAATTATATTATTATAATAGTATTTTTATAAAAATAAAAACAAAACCATGTGTTTACTTGTTTTGGCCATTGTAATATTTCCACAACCAAATCAAAAAAAAATCAGAGCCTATAGAATTTAACAAAATAATCCAAATGTGGAGTGGGGGCCTTTTTTGAAAAAATTGGCTCCACACCAAAAAAATGTTATAAAAACTAGGGGCCATCGTGGCATCTCCCACACGCCAACACCCCTAGGTAGGCGCCATCAACTAGGCCAACTGGCCACCTCTGACGCGACACCTTGACCATTGACCCCTACATTCCCTTTGGAAGTGAGTACCTACCATTGTTGCACCATGGTGGTGAACTCCCAATTCCCACTCAATAAGATCCCATATTCTAGATATTGGCCCAAGATTACTAAGCCCCACTGTGGTAAGACCCAATTCATCCCCCACTCCCTACAAAGTCAATGGGTACTAGAGAAACACCGCCCTTGTCAGATCCCCTTTTCCAATTTAGGACTAGCCACAATCGACCGACCATATCTCTACTAGAATCCCTCCCTCTACTACACAATGGATTTTGGATATATCTTTCACCCACACTCACCACTAATTTGTAAGACTCATGTCATCACCAGATTGGTAACCCCAGAGAGCTTACCTCCAACTCAATGTGCTTCTCCTCCTTCACCTTCTAATGACAACCCAATCTGGTGCTCATTCTATATATGGAGACGCCAAGCACCAGGTAACCCTTCCTCAGGTTCTACTGTTTTTGAATTTTCATGAAACATTCCCATGTCAGTCTTCCCAACCCTATACAGGTCTAAGAGAAACATCCTGGTCCATAATAGGCCAAAATAGACATTTTATGGCCCAAAACAGGTTTTTGCATGTTCGGCATGACTCTCTTTGGACCTGGTCGAGGATTCAGGGCTAAATATTATAAAATTAATACAAATATTTAATTTAATTTAGTATTAAATTAATTAAATAAAAAGATTAATTTGTGGTTAAAAAATAATAATTTAATACTATAGGAAAATTAATTTATTATTTTTATTTTAATAAATTAATTAAATAATTTAATTTTCGGAGTTAAAATTAAATTAATTATGAGAGAAAATATAATTAATTTAGTTGAATTTAAATTAATCATTTAATTGAATCAAAATACCCTCGTACCTTAATTTATTGCAATTTAATTTTTTTTCATTTATTTTACCTACAAAATAGTCCTGAAAATTTGACTATCCTATGTATGTCATGTTTATTTATTTACTCACATTTTTATAGCCTTTATGAAGTTATCGTAATAAGTAGTTAATTATTTTTTTGATGTTCTGCACATCATCTTATTTTTTATCAAAATATATAAGGGCATGTGTGTCTAATTTATCTATTATACATTACACTCCTACGATCCCCTCCCTATGGGAGAGTATTCTTGTAAAATGAATGAAGATGATGTAATGCATAGACCCTTCCTAGATGAAGACATTGTAAAATGAAGACAATGCCTAGTCGTGGCGAAATCCAGAAGAATAGTGGATGCACTGGACTCCGGACGAGTTGCATTATGTGTAACGTAGCGACTCATGTATGTAACCCCTAGGTCATGTTAAATCCATTTAGTATAAATTCATCAACCCGTTTTACATTCTCAATAGTTTTTGGGTTGTTTATTCACTTTATTCATTTTTTAAATTTTTATTCAATTTATAAAAGCAGGAAAACATATAAAATATTAAATAGTAAAACACAAGAAGAAGAGTTGATTTTTTTTCAATTAATGTTCAGTTGTGATCACGAATACATATAATCAAATAGGTTAATAGAAATATATTAAATTAATTGAAACAAATAATAAAACCCTCAAAATACTATTAAGTTACAAACAACTTTTGTTGTGTGAATTTGAGCACAACCATGTGTTTGGGGTGATCGGTCAACTATAATTTAATGTGCCTTATACTATTGGGGAGTTCTTATGAGAAGGATGTGTAGACATGACTTAAAGTCATAGTTAAGAATTATCCATACCTAACTTTCTATATTTCAAGAGGAAAAGAGCTAAGGGAATCACATTTATGATTTCAAGATGATGGGATGTCACCCAACAAATCAAGGAGGTGTGAGTTAGAGTGGTTCGATAGTAAAAAATCATTCCTTGAACTTTCCCAGTAGTGGAATTGTCATAGAATATACACTATGAGGTGAGGGTCAAGAATAATCTCCACTACATTTATCTAGCATCATATTATTCAGATTGTAGTGTAGAGGGTTCCTATAGTTTGATTAAATAGTGGGAGTTTTTTAATGATTAAAATAATTCATAATGTCTAAATTAGTAATCACAAGGGGATTACAATCTCCAAGATTGTATTTTTTTTATTAAAAATGGTATGTAATACCGAAAAATACACTAAAATAATTTAGGACAATGTAAATTTCAAAACTATCATGAGTTTCCTAGTGTAGTATAGGGGCTTACACACAATACTATGATATCTGAAATTCAAGGTTCTAGAGTCCCAATACATGTTAATCCACATCAATAACTGAGGGTGAGATATCTTCTTATAGGAAACTCATGTGTTAAGCATATGAATTTCATATGATAATGATATCATCTACATCTGATGTTAGTTTGGGATACAAACATCAAGAAATCAATGATTTTATAGGATGTATTATCTCTAAAAAGCCTGTGAGGAGAAAGTGAAGGAATATATGAAAGGTGATTATGAAACTCGTTATGTGTAAATATGAAATGAAGACCAATATCGCTATCAGAGTTCACTCATGCATCAGATCTCTTCAATATAACCTTGGTCGCTCGATTCCGTTATCACCGTCCTTTAGTAGATGAGTTCGATCATTTTGTTTTTGGATCTTGGGGTTTACAAGATCGTGTGGTGGTGAAAATTCTTGAAACAAAGCATATTATGATCAAACTTGCGTCGATGGAGGGTTTGATTACCGCATAGTCCATGGCTCCTCAAAAATTCAATGGGAGTTTCTTTTATCTTCTCTGGTGGATGTTCTATTTCAATATGATGCGAGACACTCCGGCTATTGCGTTAGGGGTATGTTTTCCAAATCTCCCGATCCCCTTCCAAAATCCTTCTATTTTGAGGATACTTGGAATCCTTGTTGGTCACTTCCTAATCTCTGATAGTAGAACGGAGGCCTTGAGCCATCTTATTTGTCTATGAATTTGGGTGGAGGTAGATGTTTCAAAGGTGCCGGTGGACTGGGTTTGGATAATAGTTGGAGAAGAGTTTCGGTGGATACAAGATGTTGTCTTAGATTCATAGACTAATCACCGTGCATCCTACGAGAAGCTAGAACATCTTGCTACTGCCTGTCATAATGGGCGTCAGATCAAGCAGGTGCATCCTCATGGGTAAGATCAGATGATAGATGAGGTAAGAACAGAGTCTGTAACACATGGGAATGTATTTGAACAGGAGGGTCTGGGTCTCCCCTCATCTGATAATCCTATGGTCGACACTGGGTGAACAAAGGTTATGTCTGGTAATAATGACCCCGCTCTGGCCTAGTCTTCTCCTAGAATGGTTGAACCAAGGGTCGCTGATATTTTATTGCGTCTGAGGAATGATCTGGATGGTCTACAGCTCCGGGGGAATTCTCCTTCGGTGAATATGGTGGTGGGGAGTCCTATTTCTTATGCAGGGGTTCTATGGTCTGGCAGTGCTAATTATCCTACAGTGGTTCTACATGAGGGTGTGTTGAATGGTTTTATGGGGCATGGGTCCCCGAAGTCACGCTTGTATGAGGAGGTTGTGCTTAGAAGGAGACCTAGGCGAAGCAATCCATATATAATGTTATGTAATTGTTTTGATGGGTTGGAAGAGGAAGGGTCAGAACATGAGCTATGGCTGATCCAAGGGCAGGAGATTCAAGAAGCAGTGGAAGTGCATTCAACCCTCTTATCAGAGGATGATTATGAGGAAGAGCTCTCTAGTCAGCTCTCGGTGGATTGTGAGGAGGGCACTCATGTCAGAGGGCTTCTTATTCCAAGGAAGAAGAAGGGTCGCAAGGGGACTAGCGATACAGGGGGATGGATTGTGGTTGAGGGGAATAAATTCAAAGGCCGTAAAGACTATTCTCAGCTTCCAAAGCCGATGGAGACAAGGTTGTCCAGTAGGGCCAAGGTAAAGGTTGATGCAACTATGAACCGGGTTCAAGGTAGTAAGAAGAGAATAGTTCTTCAAAAATGAAAACAGCAAATTGAGATTCGGACTCCTAAAATACAAAAGAAGGGGGAGGAATTGGGAAAGGTGGACGAGGCAAATGGGAAGGAACTTCTAGAGATCATCATATATTCTAATGAAGAAATGCAGGAAGAGTCCATTAAGCTCATGGCCTCAGAGGAGGAGAAGAATAGAATCTTATAGAGAGATCTTCGAGGTGATTTCAGCAAAAGATAAAGGGATTGGATCTACAAACAAGACATTCTTTTAGCACGCGCCTTCAATGGAAAAAAAATCAATGCTGAGGAGTACATCCAAACATGGGACAAGCTTGTCAACTACTTTGAAGACCTTATCAAAGATGATCTAGATACAAAGGCATGATCCCTTCATTGGGGGCTATATCGGGTAAGCAATTCCAATATATTTATTCTCACTATTAACGAATTTGTGATTTTATACTGTGTCTAATGCTTTCGGACTTGTACTTGTATGGTTTCCCACTTTTCCTCAAAAGTGCTTTTGGAAATAAAATTTAATCTTAGTAGTAGTAGTAGAGGTGAAAAGGCCAATGGGAAGATGTATGACAAAGGAACCATTATAAATTACTTTAATGAATAGAGGATTCTAATTATATTGATGGTTATCTTATTATCATATTATTAAATTAATTTGTAGAAGGTTAATTGTAGTGAACAGAACTGAATAATAATGTACTCACTTTTTCTTCAGTTTATATTCATCAAATATAAGTATTGTTTCGGACATAAATCAAGGTATTGAATACAATATGCCTATAACAGAAGTGTATTTAAATATATTAACCATGTAAGTATATAAACATAACAAGAAGTAAGGTTTGTTCTCTAAGTGGTTGAAAAAGGGTAATTCCTATGTTAGTGGTGATAAAATCATAACTTATAATTTCTAAGTATAAGATTCAAGTCAAGATATTGCTGATAATAACCAAAAAAATTATATCATGTGTCCTTTGGATACAGGGATATATTATTCCATGTTCTATAATGAATCATGTATGTGGTGTCTCATTCTCAAATAACAGTTCAATTATACGTGAAACCTAGAAAATACCTGAGGAATATAAAATGTAAGAATTATATACAAATTTGTGGAAATAAAATTATTTTCAATGTAAAAATAATAGAGGGATAATTGGATATACCCATTTTGGTATTAAGAGTTATTAGATCTAAACAATTAGATATTACTGACATATATACTTATTTATTTTTTAAAAAGAGATCTCCAGAAATAATGGTATGACACAAATATTTTTTAATTAGTTCATCAAGAGAGAATGAAATACTCCAAAGTAAAGCAAGTGGTATATATAATTCATAAGATTCCTTTAAGTAATTTAAGATTATGAACATGAAATATGATATATGCATGATTAGAATATATGTGTTTATTTGGGCTAACATGTTGATGAATATCTTGACCAAGCAATTATTGATCATTCTCAAAGAGCGTAGAGTAATTCCTATATAGACATTACCTTAACAACATAATGTCAATAATTATTATAACAGGGATAGATATGAGTCCTAAATGATAAAATTGATAAATATAATTTAGTGTAAGGAATTCATAAACTCACATTTTATACATGAGAGTAATGATGTAATTTGTATCAAGGTTGCATATTGCAGAAACATCCACTATAATTGAATATATGATTTGAAAATAATAGTTATTTACCATAACCAAATGCTAAATATAATGAAAAATGGATATCATATGAGTTATATTATGATGTAATTCCATTTTCATAAGAACATGTGTTTAATGAAAATCATTTTTAAGGTTAGAAAAAAACTTGTGTCACGAAAAACACAAAATGAATTTTATGCAAGTATCCTAAATGTTTCTTAGGATATTGAAAAAATACATAAGATAGAAAAGAGTTATGAAAAGTTGATGACTATATATATATAAGGGTGGAAATATCTATTTGAGATAGTGGAAGCCAGATTTATTTGGGTTTATTCAATTCCTTAGATACACATGTAGTATGTACAGGAACTAGTTCCACAAGTGATTATGGAACATGATTATTCTAGTGACACGTACTACATAGGAAGGTTAAAATAATTGTGATTTTGTTATATTCACTATAGAGAGTGATAAATTATTGATAATTGGGTGTCTTAACCACAAATCATGGAAGATGTTTAAAAGATTCAACTATAAGGGATGGTGACATCAAAGATTTCTAAAAAAGGGTTTACATGTCTGAAATCTAGTTTAGGATTGAATTAAGAGAAAAGATCCTAAAATATTAATTTGGAATGACTAATTTAGATTTTTATACCATTGTTTAGTCAGAGAGACATTGTTTTTGAATATAATATGTTTGGTAAAATAAAAAAACAACTATTGAACTTATAGTTACATAAGTACAGAATGAAATTAATTATATAGTAATTGACTTTAAGTAGAAACTTATGCTCTATGGAACTAGATATTCTGAGGTCAATATAATGGTTTCTTGGACCTAGTTACTTGTACATATAGTGAAATGTTAATGAAAAACACATGGTGGATCAATTCAAGAGATAATGGTTAAAAATGTCACATTTCATAAATCCCTCCAAGAATCTATGCATGGGAATATAAGGATATTAAATTAGTGGTGTTTTGAATTCCATAGATTTATTCAACAGATCACCCATGAATACCATGATATGTACAATACTTTATATTTGAAAAATAAAATTTATTGTAGGAAAATATCATATATATATATATATATAGGATAATTGGAAGGGAAGTTGTCTGAACTATCTGATAGTAATATACCATATACAAATGATATATTCCTAATAAGTGGAAAAGAATTGAAATTAGTGTTTAGGGGGAAAACTATTTTTACTTATATTATTTTGATATAATATCTCATTTTGGCTATGTGAATTAGTGAGAAAAGATAATAAATTATAGTGGTAGCCATACCTACAAATATACAGTATATTAGACCATTTTTAGATTCTAAGAAGAAGTTATTACATGTAAAACATTGTTCTAGTCCTTGAAATCCTACCATGATGGTAATGTTTTATTATCATAATAATTATTTACTACTACAACCCAAGATTTAATGTTTTGATAGTGAAAAAAATGGATATAATTTGGGATACAATCTCTTGAGAAGTTTTAATCAATGAGGTGAGGTTTCACATAAGAGGATAGCCACATAGTGGAAACATGGAAGTCCCAACCACTAATGTCATGACTCAGTATAAATATGGTCTTTATCATATGAGAGGTAACAAGCTCGATTAGAATGTTGGATCTAGTGCAAGTGGGAGTGTTATAATAGTGTTTTCCCTAAACCCAACTTGAATAGTATTTTTGATTTACATATCATGTGTATAGTTAGATATACATGATGTATTCTTACCATTATAATGTAGAAATTGGTACATCCACTATTTAATGGTAATTACTATAGAGTAATTATCATATAAACTAGTTATAGAAGATCCCAGGCTATAATGAGAACCTCAAGATACTATGAGAATAATCTTAAATTTTTTTCCACTGGTCAAGATATATCATACTGATTGGAAATAGTGGATGTTTGGGGGATCAGAAGCATTGAGACTTCTTCCCTTGATGTACTCACTTGGTGACATCTAGTACTAATATCATGAGGATGTACCCACCAATAGTAACACCACATTTTTAGGTGTCATTGGTTGTTCCTATCTATGGAGATGTTTATTGGTCTCCTGAAATGAGATCATTACCAGTATATTCCATTTTATCATGTACATTGATGCAAGAAAAAATACCTAACAATGAAATCATGGATAGGTAGCTTGTGGTGGGTTCATCAATGATGGTATGGAATTATTTGAATGACCAATATGGTATTTATAGCTTCTGAGTTTTGGAAGATATGTATCATGAATGGTTGATTAGGATTGTAGTGAATTAATATATCCATAGAAAAGACCATCTAGTGTAATTATATAATGGTTGATCAACAAATAATTAAGCAAGAAATGGATGATGACACACATGTACGTCCAATATTTAATGACAAAGAGAATATATTACACAGTGTGTTTCTATAGGCTGGTTTTCATTTCTATGACTACTCTATATCTATTTAGGGGTCTTGATGTGTTTCTAGACTCCACTCTTGGTATGTTGATACTATTCACTACTATAGAGATATGTTCTTGGAGGGTAACACACAATATCGTATTTGAGAATCCTCCCAATTATATTGAATATGTATATTGGATATGGTGGACCGCACCATAGGGTATGAGTGTTTTCCATGTTTTATTGAATATTGAAAAATAAATAAATTAATTATTTTTTAAGTAAATTATAATTTTTTTTAATTTATTTATTAAAAGTATTTACATGTTTATTAAATACAAGGAAATATATTATTCATATAAATATTATTTTAATATTCCATGTTTGATTAACATTAATACGAATTATGAGTTAAGTTAGTTAAAATTGTATTATCACATAATATATTTAATATATATTATAAGTTTGTGTTTAAATAAATAAAATTTATGATGTAGTATAGTTCATTATAATAATTTATTTAGTGGATGTTAAATATATGGGGGATGGGGGACCCTTTTTGAGTATTTTAGGATCCACTACAAATAAGTGAGAGAGAGACTCTCATAGATTGAATATTCACTATGAGATTTCAAGATTATCTCACTCTCTTATATTTCTTTATAGAGATAGAAGCTATTGATCTTGGAAATCAGATCAAGTTCATCTTTGTGTGTTGATGGTATGTTGAAGTGGTCATCATTAGGACATCGAATGAATCATCGGAAATCCATGCTATCGCCTTGAATTTCAAGATTGATTCTCCATTGTATTTTTACAGAACATATGGGTGACAGGAAGGGAATTTGATTTGGATCCTTTAACCAACAATGACCAGCGAAAGGTAGATATAATGCAAAAATTATGATCAGGATAAAGATAGGTTTTGGATTTAATTTTTCTATTCTATCAAATTTACACACGATCATCAGACCATATTAGGGATTAGATCATTGGAAACAAAAATTATCATCCTCCTGAAGAATAATATTTTTGAAATCCATGTCCCTATATATTTTTCTTCTTCCTTGGCACCTTCTTGAAGTATGTTGGAAAAATATTGTCATGGTAACCCCTATATAACTCACAATTTCCTTGAAATATGGTCTTAAGCATATGAACTAAAACTAAAAGACACCTTTTCATCCCCATCACATGATGTTAAACTATATGAAAACATTTTCATCAAATAAATTGAATATATATTTTTACCATGTGTACCAAGAATATGATGACTTGGGAAACTACATTAGGGAGCCTCGTGCCACAAACACGACATGCCACTTATAATATGATTCACTAAATGTATAGATATAATTTATAAGACACTATTCCTTCTTTTTCAAATCAGGTTACATTTTTACTTGACTCATGACATTAAACTACCTGGTTTACAAGAATTGTGTATTAATTGACTCTAATTCCAATGAGATATGTAGTGATGTCCGGATCCAACATCATGGTATAGACACCACATGATAAGAATACCCATGTCCTTTATTAAAACTAACACTATTTTCTAAACTAAACTTTTTTGACTAATTATGTATTACACTGAACATAGATCATGTGGGAATAGGTATTTTGGTAAAATCCTCCCTGCATAAACAAGGTGTAACAATTCATATTAGGGTTCTCATGGTATGGGATTCAAGATCATAAAAGGAACACCAGACATCCTTACCACATGTTGTTAAACCAAATTGTTGATGCCACTTATTTGGAATATTATTTTGAATTTGTACAGACCTCACCTAGGAGGACCACTATTCTAGGTGTTGGTCTCCCACCACCCATCCATCCAAGAAATACATGTGTCTTGATTGATGGATTAATGAGATACATTTTGAATCTCGGATCCAACATCCAAGTCCAGAAGTAATATAAAACATTCCCCACTCACCTCTGTATTAGACATATCAATATAAGAGTGAATAGTATGGATTCTCACCTAAATAGTGAGACTATATTAAATGAAAATTTACCCTCTCACCACAATAATTTGATAAGTGTGGGGAATTGACACTAGAAATACATGTTGCTTAATTCTCAATCTGACAAGATATGCAGTGATTCCCAAACTATGTATCTCTGGACCATTTGAAATATGAAAAAAAAACCCACCCTGAG
The DNA here is from genome assembly GCA_963277665.1 of Viscum album. Taxonomy (NCBI): domain Eukaryota; kingdom Viridiplantae; phylum Streptophyta; class Magnoliopsida; order Santalales; family Viscaceae; genus Viscum; species Viscum album. The sequence continues at coordinate 1,774,963,168 of OY728133.1, read as the reverse complement.
GATGTTTCATACTTTTACAGGAAACATTTCTCCCCACTCATGAGTGATTGAGACATGAAATGAATCTTCCATATTCAGACACCGGCCTTAGACAAATAAAACTATTTGTTTTGTAAAATATGAATCTCCATAGGATTTACCTAGCTATTAGTGATTCAATGTCCAATTATAGATTTCACTTTCTCAATAACTGTTCATAATATTCCCTAGTTTGTCTTGGTATAAGATTCACTCAAATATCTTATCTACCATAGGAACATTTTCTTTGACGAGAAACCTCTTCTACCTCTATAAGACCCAATACCTTTATACGGGATACCAATGTTTGAACATATTCGGTGGTTTTTACTTTAATAAATATCCCACACATATATATATATATATATATTCATAATCCTCAATATTAGAGCTTAAAACCTTCCCTATCCATTCATGAAGTATGATGGGACATTCTTGGTCTGATAACCATGAAATGTAAAATCACAAATCTTTTGAGCAAAGCTATGTGACCCTAAACTACATAAATCATACATCACCACAACAAAAAATTAAATTTTGTGTCTGATGTCCATTTAAAAATGACATTAAACAATATATCACTTATCCTAGCTATACAAAATTAAACAATTGGGTAAGGTACTAATTACATGATCCTAACGTATAAGGCACCTATTTCCTTGTAAAACAAAATTTAACTATATGACACATGGTATAATATCTATGAAAAAAATACTTATATGAGATTTTGAACCATGAAATGGTACTTATAATATAATCCAAATATGTAGACTAATAGAAGGTTTGAATACCATATTAATAAGGACACTTAGTTCTTCTATCTTGGGTACTAGATTTGTAGAATCTCATTATTCCAACCCATTACTAGGATGAGAAATGAAAATTTACACCCCCTATGTTATAGATGAATCTATATAGAAGATTCATCCTTTATTAAGGATTAATTTGCCATGGATCTCAACCCCAACCATTATATTTCTTTTACATTATTAATGTCCCTCCATGAAATTTGATTTAGGTAAAAATGATGCAATATGTTCCCTGTCATGCACTCCCATGTGGATTTAGGAGATTTCACATGTTTACTATTTTTTTCAAATCTTAATTATTAATCATGTGATTATATAGTAATTGTATAGTCACCTAGATTAGAAAAATCGAGTTGTATATTATTTATTCAAATATGGGAACCTTATCCTCTATAGGATGACCTCAAAATGACCAGTATATGCCCCCTATAGGACATAAAACTTGTCAGATAGACCATTTATTATGGCCTATTTCTTCCCTACAAGATATCTCGATTGGTGTAGAATTTTTAGGCACAAAAACCATCTATGCCTCAGAGTATTAATACCCAATTTCCTATGTATGAGTATAAATTTTAAAGATTATTTTGTAAAATATTCTGTAGTTTTTGGACAAATGTTAAAAATAAAATATCCCCTCCCTACGTTGAGAAATATCTTTGTAGGTAGTTCTATAAACATTGACTGAAAACCATATTTGGGATTATTACTATAAATTATATTGTTCAATGTTGTTTGGCATAAAATACCAGATGCACTGGTTAGTCATGAAACGTCCAATGAAAAAAGACATAACACTCATCAGGTTGAAAAAACAAAAGTTTTGACCTAAGAAAAGGAAGAGTCTTATCTCTCCAGGTCATATGATATATGAAAATTTTAGAGAATTTTATAGTTCCCATTATTCTTTGTTAAACACACTAATACATAGATAATCTAATAAGAAATCCAACTTCGGTATTAATTGTAAAATTTCAAGGGAAATATGGACTAAAAATATTGATGATTGATTGAAAATAAATTTTCATTAACTTTTTGATGGATATTGAGGATTATAAACTACCCTGGAACTCTCTACACAAGTAAATAAATGCTCCCAAAACAATTTTTTGATAGATTCATAGTACAAGATCATTGTATTAGTAAATTATTCCACCGCTCTATGTAACACCATAAATGATGCAACCTTTATTTCTACATCTACTCATAGTTCTCCTTCCTTCTTAATAGAATCTAGCCTACCAATTTATACATCTTCTAAAAACTAGTTACCATTTCTAGAAACTACTTCTGCACAATCCAATTCTTGATTGAGTTGATCTAACTCTTGATGGAGTTGTTTCTCCAATTTCTACTATTCTACAACTTGATTTTGGTGTTGGTATGGTACCCCAACTTATTAAGATTCCCCATTAATCAATATATTTCTGATTGTAGAAAAATTATACATATAAATCATAGTTGTGAGATATGGCTACCGTGTTCTTTCACTTTCATATATGGAAACCACCTATTTCACCTTGTTATGTATGGAGTGGTAGTCAAACCCCCCAAAACAATGTATAGAGAACATATGATGTTGTTTGGGAAATTTTGATGGATGATTTTAAAGAGAGGTATGAGAAATAAATTTCTACATATAAATCCATATTGTATTTGGACTGATGCATAAATTTTAAATGGTATACTAGTATAAATTAAAATAACTCTCAAATGGAAGAACATATTTTGGGTCACAGTGAAAAAGAAAAATCCAATCATCAAAAATTTCTAGACTAATGGGATCTTCAATTGTTGGATTCATTGTGTCCTCATATTATTAGAAATTTGATTCATATAGTAGATAAGACACTTGTAACTATCATTATAAAATAGGTATCCAATAATAAATACACTGTAAAGTAGTATCTGATAATTTCAAGAGCTTGAGATACACACCTTCATCTAATAAGACACCGACCTCCTCAGTCATCATCACCTCACTTAAAGGAATTAGAGGCATCCCATCTCTATCTTTTGAGATGGCCAAAGGAGAGAACTCATTCAAGGTGGCATGCACAGTGTGTTCATGTTCAACCAAGTGACTAACCTTCAAATGACCAATCACAAACACTAATCCCATATGGATGACCATCAGTGAACTTGGGGCAACATTTTTTCCCAAACATTCTTAGGCATACTTCACTACATCTTTGGTAATACTACCTTTCATAGGAATGAGATTATTGAATCCTTAATAAGGTTCAATACTCTCATTTTCCCTTACTAATGGGATGAATATCATATCGACATGGTCGATTGAAACCGCAGAGCTAAAAATATCTATAAATTTAATATTTGGTCGCAAATCCTTATCAGATTTAAACCTTCCCAGAATTCCCTACTCCCAAATGATAGGTATTTCCTAACCTATAGATCCTATTTCTACCCCTTCATGATTTGAAACTTTATCATGACTATATAAATAACATGAAAGTTTCTTGGAAGTGTATCATGCATACTTGCTTTCCAGATCATATATGTAATGACAACTTCCTATATTTCCAAAACCATTGAATTTTTCATGAAGATAATATCATAGGTAACATAGTAAGTTGAGGATGGGATGGGAATACACATTTTGGGTCTTCAATGACCACATTATTATGCATGGTTTCCATAGGACAGCCTTCTTCAATGACCATTTCATTGATGAGAACATACATTCCAACAACAGTTCCTCCCTCTATAAATTCGGGGGAAGGAATGGGCGATGACTCAACCTTCTCCTCCTAAAAAATGTGGGGTGAATAGAATAAGGTTTTAGGATTACAATGAGTGATAAAAGGTATTTAACATAATATCTCATATTATATACTCTGTTATTTCTTACATCGTCACCAGAATTTACTAAACACAATCATAAAAAATGATTATACCATTGAATGAATTGATGGAGGCATCCACCTACTCAAGATACACAATGAAAACTTCCTAAATTTTTTATAATAAGATATGTTACGGTGTATTTATCATCCCATAACCATGAAAAAAAATTTCTTCTACTTGAATCACACCCTATATTTTATCACACAGAACACTCCATCTCCATGTATCCCACTCTATCCAAGAATTGTAAATAAATCCTTATTAGGTATGGATAATGAAAATTGGGAAAAAATCATAGGAATCATGGGATCAATTTAGAATAATTTTTTCTGTGGCATCCCATATACCACTACCCTTGGATCGAGGATCCTATAAGGTCCTAATTGTGAGGAATAAGGCATGTCACTAAGCTCACATAGGATTGGAAAGTTTTCCTCATCGGTCCCCTATGACGAAATATACCTATCTTAACTCTATCATTCATATGGTCCCAAAATTTCAAGTACCCACTCTTTAAATATGAATTTTCCTTTAGGTGAATGAATTGAGGCTTCAATGTCCTGGATATAAACTTTCACCAAGATAGGATGCTCCATAAAAAAATGCTAATGGTGAAGATATTCCACTGAAACCAGTTAAAATTATTTGCTCCCCTAAAGTAAGTGATGAATCCTCTTAATATGTATAGAATATCTCCATGTGTCCCACTCTATCAAAGCCATGTGATATGCATCCTTTATGTGGTGGGCACCTGGGAATATGTCTTAGTATCTTTTTCCACGAGGGATAAATTAGTGTATTATAGGTGGTACCCTGGATCTTCATCCTCTTCTTCTTCATTTCATAAATGAGGGGTTTCATCATTGAAATACCCTCCATAGTCCTAAATACCATTGTTTCATGTTTCTAAACCTCTTCAAACATAGCTACAGGTGGAATCATAACAATGGATAATGGCTTATACTGTTGACCATTTGGGTATGAGTGGATCCAAGCTTTACTATAGGACTTCACCAGGCTAGAATTGATTTTTTTGGTAAAAGTTCAATCTGGGAACCAATGTCTTAAAAGGTGAACATAAAAAAAAATAAAGGCATCAATAATATTCTCTTGTTTGCATTTATTATTAATAGATACATGGAACCACTTTTGGATTCAATGGAATTGATGCCTAAATTGATTTGGTGAACATCATTCAAAGATCAACATTCCATCAATTCAAGCTACCATAACACCCTCCCTCAGGGAGGTGAGGTATAATCTTATTTTATTATCACTAGATTATTCATTTACTAGGGTACCTGCAGTATAAAAATAATGATTGTAAACAAAATTTCCTTGATAATTGTGCATGGTCATCACATCCCCTAACCACAATATCCAAATATTCACACCACTCATACACTATAATTAGGGCATAAATTAAGTTCTTGGAATTCACTGGTCAATGATAAATCCATAACCCCCTCATATGAGATGTTACCCATACCTAGAAGAGTTGGAATGGTCATGTGAGCCTATAAAGAGTCCCCCTACTAATTATTCCTAGTAGAAGACATATTTTCCCGAATAATAGGATAACTAGGTTCAATTGTATCCCATTATCAAACTAGGATAATATCATAAAGGTTGTAACTCTAACTCAAGTGATTGATTCATGAATTGGTACCAAAAAACAACTTAGAAAACATTTTAAGAAATAATCCTGAATAATGGACCAATCCCAGGGAAAACATGCCAATCTAAATGATCAATGTGACCTTCTTCAACTGTCAATCATCAATAGTCAGCGTGTATCTGAATTCTATGAGTATAAAACATACATGGCCTACCAACCTGAACCTCATGACTTTTTTATGTTAAAAAAACAAGAATATAGTAATAAAAAGTGACAACCATCCTATAAAGGGGTCAAAATCATAATAATTACATGTTATGTTAATCAATTATATCTCAAGTTAAGGGATTATCTCATGGTCCCCCCACTTAGAAGGAGGATGAAAATTGTTACACATATCACCCATGATGGGTATAACAACCATGATCTTTATTACACACTTAAAATGATTTATTACCTAAAAATACACTTAAGACAACTCTTAGGATCAAGAGGTATAGTGTTTTGGGAAATTAGGAACATTACATAATGACTTAAAACATGAAACACAACATCTTTATTGAAAGATTCCTTTACATAACCACTACATTACCTCATACTTAGCATTGCAAGGGATATCCTGAGGACATGCATAAAAAGGGGTGAGCTATAAAGACCAGTAATGGATTAAACAAGGAATAAAAAGAAGAATACAATACATGTAAGGAAATAGGCTTATAAATGGTGCATAAGAGAAACAATAATATAAAGGCAAGATATAACATGATTAACATAACATGGAAATGTGGAAACAATATTTAACCTGATAGCATAAGCCAATGCCCATTAAATAGGGATCATTAGTAAACCCACATTTTTCTTGAATTATCATGTGTAAACCCTCATTGCACTTGAAGTATCATGATACTAATCTTTACCCAATTCATTGGAGCGCTATCAGGTCACACCCTTCATAATCATTTCATTCCATGCATAAGTATACCACGTGGATCATAAAACATAGATTCATTAAATATCACCATTTATTAAATGATAAAGGAATGTGGAATTAATACATGAAACTATATAATCAATAATTAAATGTGGATAAAGGTGAATATCCTTGATATAGAAATGGTCACGGTACTCACTACACAATGACTTTGGCCTAGAAAATTATGGTGCAATTTTGGCAGCATGACAGAGTGAAATATGAAATCATAAAAATGGTTTATGAGATATAAAGTAGTGTCTCATAATATGTACATCTAATGGAATTTAAGGGGGTCATATAGATACATGTACCAAAATTTTTAATGGAATTAATATTCATATTACAAAAGAATCTCCTGAATGTAAATGGGAAAAAATAAATTCCTTACTGATTTTCAGCATGGTAATGGGTGTACATGGAAAGACTTAATGAGAGATAAAGAGTTATATCATCATTCAAACATATGGAGGAATTTATGGGGGAGTTTCATAATCATACCGTAGAATTTGTAATTGAAAAAAATGGTATAGAAACATTATGAAATTTGGAAAAAAACTGAGAAAGGAAGACATCCATTACTTGGAAGTGTGATCCCAAAGCCGTGGGAGGGGCTTTGGAGGAGCTTATTAGGAGCTTGGAGAACCTTGAGAAGCTTATATAGAGAGGAGGGTAGAGTTTGGTCGAGATACAAAGGCTTTTAGTGAAGAAGAAGTGGGATCTTGTGTAACGTCCTGGTTCTGGAATCCACCCAGAGGCGCCCCGTACCCAGTTGTTCACATGGCCTCAACCGAATTTCCCCAAACACCAGAGGCTAATAACTATCATTGAGGGCCTAGGGTGTGTTAGTGGGGAAACTATTCCCTCATTGGCAGAGTACACAATAGAAGTAAACAACACATACAATAGCAGAAGCAGTAAGTATCCAACAATAGTAAACAGCAGAAGACTAAAATAATAAACAACTGAAGAACACACATATATATGAAATGATGCATGATACATATGTCTAGGAAAGTAGCCAAAAAAGTCACAATGATGAATAAAAAACTAAACCAAAGTACAAAAGAAAAATAGATAAGTAACTCCTGAGCATCGCAAGCCTCGTCTTGGTCCCATGCTCTCCTGATCCAATGCAAGTCAAGTACCTGAAGTATAAGTGAGTTTTCCCTTGTCTATACCTGCAACAATATAATCTGTTTGGGCCCAAAAGCATGACCCAAATAGGTTTTGAGACTAAATACTAGTACGCAACCACCCGAAGATCTATGCCTAACAGTCAGTGAGTATATGGCAGGTAATAGTACAGTAAGCATTAAACAGTAAGCTGTAAACATGTTGATACACAAAAATAAGCAATCCGCATATAAAACAAGCAACAGTGAAGCAAGCAGCTAACCATAAACAAGAATCCCTTTGGGAAGTACTCATAGCCATCCCCTCTGGTCCTATCCCAAAATTACCAACAATCCTCTGGGCAGTACACTCATCCTAACCCCTCTAGTTTGGTCATACGAAATTATATGACTCTCTGATGAAGCGTGCTCAGTCAATTTCCCCTATAGTATAAGGTAGTTAGGGACTCTCTAAGGAAGATCACACGGCCGATTCCACTTATAACCCCAAGTTCTAGAGACTCTATGAGGAAGTACACTTGGTCAATTCCTCTTATATCCTCAGGTCAATCACAGACTCTCTGAGGAAGCTCATTCGGTCAATTCCTCTTATAGCCTGGAGTGGTTTAAGGAAAATTCAAACAAACAAAGACTCTCTAAGTATGATCACTTGGTCTATCCCCTTATATTCTATAAAGCTCAAGACTCTCTAAGGAAGCTCACTCGTTCTATCCTCATGTAGACTATAATATCCAAGACTCTCTAGGAAGCTCACTCGGTCTATCCCTTATCGTCTATAATGTCCAAGACCCTTTGAGGAAGCTCACTCGGTCTACCCCCTTACAGTATATAGAACCAAGTTCTCACATACCCATGGCATTCAGTGCATAACAATGCTATATGGCAAAAGTAAACCTAAAGAGATACTTGGATAACCAGTCTACACCATAACAAGCATGTCAGGGAACATCACTCCATCCTACGGTCACAAGGCATGGAAAACAGGTATAACGGCCAAAGTTTGAATAAGACAAAATGGTCGTAAATAGAACAAGGCATGGGAAAAACATCCAATAATAGAAATAATCCTTATACATAGCCAAATTTCCTCTACACAAGCACACAAGCAAGGAAAGAAAACATCAGGGTAAAATAGAAAACACACAATACCCTGTTCAAGGGTATCGGTGGAATTTGCACATAATACTCAATGAATTTGAACGGAAAGGCACAAACCACATACCTTGATTCTAGGAGATAGATATACTTGAACTATAAGGCTTGAATCTCCTTATAACATCATAGATCTACAAAAACGCTCAAAAATTTCTACCCACGATAACTTGAACAAGAGAAGGAATTATAAAATGATGCTCTAGAAGAAGGAAGAGCTTACCGCTGTAATTCCAATGCAATCGAAGATGGTCGATTCAAAGAAAAGATAGAGGATTGGGGGCTCAGAGAATTTCTGGCACTGTACGATTTCTCTCGGTCGAACGAGACCTAGAAGAAGACGATTATGGTGGTCAGATGTGGGCCCGGTCGGTTTAACGAAAAAATAAAGTACATGATATGTACTTTTTGAGTACACAGCACGTACTCATATTTACTGTACTCTGCTTTAAGTGGCCTCCACATCACCCCACATGACTGTGTGTGTGGTCTGGACATGTCCAACACACAGCCTTTCATGGGAAGGGAGTACACGGTGTGTACTCATAGAGTACATGACGTGTACTTCAAAATTTTCAAGAAACTCATATTTTCTAAAAAACTACAGAAAAAGGAAAAACATACCTAAAAAAAAGATCCGGGTTCTTAAAAACTTCCCCCCTTAAAGAAATTCGTCCTTGAATTTCCCTAACGAGGCGTAGAAGAAGAAACCCCGAACAGCTCTGGCCACTGTGATCATACATCGGCCTCCCTCTCCCAAGTCTTGTCCTGTACTTGCCCATGCTGCCATATCACCCGTACTATAGGAATAGACCAGGCACAGAGAACCTTAGTACTGCTATCGACAATCCGGATAGGATGATCCTCAAACAATGCATCCGCTTCGAGCTCAACCTCCTCTGGTTGAAAGACCTGAGACAGGTCTAAAAAGTAACGTCAGAGCTGAGAAACATGGAAGACGTCGTGCATAGCCCGGTACCTCTGAGGTAACTACAACTGATAGGCAACCGACCCAAATCTCTCCAACACCTCAAATGGCCCGACGTACCTTGGTGAAAGCTTACCCTGTCTCTGAATCCTCTTGTTTCCTAACCTTGGTACGACACGCAGGAAAACCTAATCCCATACCTCATACTCCAGTGGTCATCTCTGCTGATCAGCATAACTCTTTTGTAGAGACTGTGCCATAGTCATCCTCTTCTAAATAAACTATATCTGCTCTGAGGTCTCCTGAACAAGTCGAGGTCCCAACAAAGCAACCTCTCCTGCCTCCAGCTAGCATAAAGGTGATCGGCATGGCCTACCTTACAAAACCTCATAAGGTTCTATCTGATTAGTCGCTTGAAAACGGTTGTTGTAGGTGGACTCCACAAGAGGTATATGATTCTATCAAGAACCTATAAGGTCCAGAATTCATGCTCGAAGCCTATTCTCAAGAACCTGAATCATACACTCGTAGTACCCATCAGTCTGGAGAAGGTATGCTATACTCAAAAGTACATGTGTGCCCAAATCCTTTTGAATCCCCTGCTAGAACCGAGAAGTAAAACGTGTATCCCTGTATGAAACAATGGAGTTTGGAACTCCATTTAGACGTAAAATCTCTCAGATTTACAACCTCCCCAGCTCATCAACACTAAAGGTCTCCTTGATTGTCAAGAAGTGGACAACCTTTGTGATTCTGTCAACGATGACCCATACTGCATCGTTCCCTCAAGGAGACCTCGGCAACCCTGTCATGAAATCCATCGTGACATCATTCCACTTCCACTCGAGAATGGGTAACTGTTGTAAAAGACCTACTGGTCGCTGATGTTCTGCCTTCTCTTGCTGACAAATGGAATACCTAATGGTGAAAGCAGCAACATCCCTCTTAATACCTGGCCACCAATACTGATGGTGTAAATAATGATACATCTTGGTGACGCCAGGATAAACTGCCCAAACTGAGGAATGAAAGTCCTACATCAGCTCCTCGTGTATGTCTTCTGGAACCCACACACATCCCTGTAATCTTAGGATCACATTCTCACCTATGGTCCACCCAGTAATAGGATCCACTCCTGACATTCTTTCCTGTAGGACTAGGCCTTCAGAATCTGATAACTGCCTCACTCATACACGATCAAGAAGGTTAGAGGTAACAGCTACAGAAGATAGAAAATCCTACCCCTGACTATCATGCACCTCTAAATTCATCTCAGAGAACAGATCCATAAGCTGCCACTCATTGTTGGCCTCCTGAACCACCTGTATTTGATTCCTCATGCTCAGTGCATCATCCACAACATTGCCTTTCCCAAGCGTATAGGCAAGCTCAAAGTTGAAAGACTGAAGGTACTCAACCCACCTTTGTTGTCTCAAATTCAGATCACACTGAGCGAAGATGTACTTGAGACACTTATATTAGGTACACACCCCATAGTGCTCTCCCAAAAGGTAATTTCTTCAATAGCATAGGGCATGAACCACAACTTCCAACTCCATATCATGCGTCGGGTAATTCCTCTCATGTGGCCTTAACTAATGAGACCCATAAGCAATGACTCCATCTCCCTATATAAGCACAACTCCCAACCTAATATCTGAAGAATAACAATAAAAGGTATAGCTCTTGACTGGATCTGGAAAGACTAGTATCAGTGCTGAAGTCGACCTCCCCTTCAGCTCCTGAAAGGTGGACTCACAAGAATCTGAGCATAACAACTTCGCCCCTATCTTGGTTAGACCTGTCAGTGGTGCTACTAGGCGTGAAAAGTCATGTATGAAACGTCTGTAGTATCTAGATAGCCATAGAAAACTCCGCACCTCAAAGAAGTTATTCTACTACTCCCAGGAAACTACTGCTCTCACTTTCTCTCGGTCTACTGATACTCCTGTCTCTGAGATAATATGACCCAAGATGTGAATCTGCTCCATCAAAAAGTGGCATTTTGAGATCATGGAATATAAATGATGCTCCGTCAGTGTACTCAAAACAATCTCAAGATGGGTAGCATGGTTGTGTCAAGTGTGAGAGTAAACCAAGATATCATCCACCAAAATGACCATGAAGGAATCCAAGTATGGATAGAACTCTCGGTTCATTAGTTCCATGAAAACTGAAGGCGCATTTGTGAGACCGAACATCATAGACATATACTTGTATAAACCATACCTACTTCTGAAGACTATAAGAGGTATATCAAATGGTCTAACATGCAACTGATGATAACCAGATCTCAAAACAATCTTTGAGAACACCCGGGCTCCTTGAAGCTGATCAAAGAGATCATCGATCATAGGCAAGGGATATTAGTTCTTGACCATCAACTAGTTCAACTTCTGATAGTCCACATAAAGCCTAAGGGTACAGTTTGCCTTTTTCACAAACAAGATAGGCGAACCCCAAGAAGAAGTATTGGGTCATATGAAACCCTTCACCTGCAACTCCTCCAACTACTTCTTGAGCTCCTGCAACTCAGGTGTAGACATCCTATAAAGAGGAATGGACACTGATGCCGCTCCTGGCAAAAGATCAGTAGAAATGTCTACCTCATGCTCTAGAGGAAAACCTAAAAAGTCCTCTGGAAAGACATCTCTGAAACGATCCACCATTGGATGAAAATCTAACCGTGAATTCCCCTAGTAATCCAGATATAGACTAGTAATCTGAGCTATAACTCCTCCCAACCCATGATGCTATGGACTCGCTAATCTCACCTGGATATCCCACTCACCTCTATGAAGAAACGATCCACCCTCTAGTGATACGAAACTCATCCTGCAGCGATAACGGTCGATGAATTCATGGAAGAGAACAAGCCATTCCATTCTGAGAAATACATCATAGCTCATCATCTCTAGGACATGGAGGTCCCATAAGAAGTGACACCCTGCAACCTCAAGAGGTAACTCTCTGCACTGACGCACACTAACCACTCTAGTCTCCAATGGTGTGTCTAGAGTCAAATTATCGGCATAGGAAATGATAAAAACCCCAAGGCTCTCCACAATGGAAACAAAGATAAAGCTATGGGAAGCACCTGTATCGGAAAGAGAAGAAGATAAAACTGAGGCTACTAAGATCATACCTCAAACTGTAGAAGGGCCGAGATCCTTCTCCTGATGGGTCTGCTCCACTGCAAAATTCTTTCTTGTACTGCGGCCCTGTGGCCCTACCTACCCACTCTAAGCTAATCCACTCTGTTATCGCTGGTATCCTGGTGTCTGAACACCATGACTGCGACCTCCACCACAGACCTAATGACCAAAAGAACTCCAGTTCCCAGACTGGTGAAAAACTGGTGGTGATGCTCCAAAACACGGAGTCATAGAAAAACCCTTGTCTCTGACTACTGGAGGGAAAATCTGATAGAAACGTTGGAGATGGCCCATCCTGCCGCAAGATCGGCACTCCATCGGGTCTCTTGGGCAACATGGCCTTGTATAACCGCTCCTCCCGCACTGGTAGCACACCACATGGCTACCAGATGGTGCATCCCTCCTACTTTGATCTTCTAAAGTAGACTCCCTATGGTGCTTCCTGCCATCAGTAGGAGGAACAATGAATCTAGATGTCGAACCGCCCAGGCTCACTACTTCAGAATCCCTTCGATTGCGCTTAGTGATCAGTGCCTGGTTGACAATAGAGTATATCGAAGTCAACCAGAAGATGTTCACCTGTGAGCGGATGTCGTGCCTCATACCATCGTCAAGCTTTCGCACAAGGAACAACTCATAGCCTCCTAGAATAGTCGTGAAATGCTGAAGCTCAGTAAAATGAGATGAGTACTCCATAACAGAAAGAGTACCCTGCTCCAGACTCATAAAATCCTAGGCTCGATCGACCCTCAAGGTATCCGGGTAGAAGTAATTTTAGAAGATGCATCGAAACTCATCCCAAGTCATACTATGCTGGCGTCTTGAGTGTGAGATCACCTCCCACCACCTCTTGGCGGAGTCTCAGAGCATATAGGTAGAGAGATTCACACTCTTCTTTGGAGGTATCTCCAGATGCTTGAAAATTTTCATGGTGGCCTCTAGCCACAAATCTGTAGCCTGAGGTCCTCCATCCCTTGGGAATGTTGGAGGATGCTACTGCTAGAAAACCCGCGTCAACTCTGCCACTGACAGGGTAGAAGGCGACGCTCCCTGGAAGGTCTGCATCATCCTCAGAAAATCCTCCCTAAACTACGCATCGGTGCCTGCAACTAGTATAACTGCTGGTGCCAAGGATGGCACAGCAGGGGGATCTGTAGGAGGTCCTTGATCATCCATATTTGGTGTCTGATCACCATCTGGCAGCCGACGTTCAACCAGAGGGCATATCGGTGGAATAACTCTGAAATGTCAAAAGCACAACTTAGATCAGTATTATCAAAGACTAAGAACACAAGAGTACAAGAAGGGAACATGAGAAAGAAACATTCAAGTTTTACAAAACATGACTAAATATCATGTATAAAACTACATGGCATGTTCTTTTAATCCATTCACATGGGTGTGTACTTCTGCCACAACTGGTCGTGTAACGCCCCAACCACACGACATGTTGTCCCCATACATGGCGTGTACTTGAACTCTATTACCCTGCCTGAATCTCCTTACATGGCTAACCCACATGGTCCTCTTAATCCTAGACTACACGGCGTGTTCATGAAGGACACGATGTGTACTAGACAACGTTTCAATGACCTGTGTTTCTATTTACATGACTTGCTACATGGTTCACTCTACACGGCGTGCTCCCTGAGAACACGACATGTACTTGAAGGTTTTCCCCGACCCGTGTTGTTCGTGACACGGCCGGGTACATAAGTTACATGGCACGACATGTGATAATAGGACATAGTGTGTATAGTTGATGTTTCATCCATCTATGTCGTTAGTCACACGGGTAGACACACGATCACTATAACACGGCGTGTACTTACCGTACACGGCGTGTTGCTGAATATTTTTCACAATCCCATGTTTCCTCCCACATAGTCTGTGACACGGTTTAAAAACTACACGGCGTGTATTCATAAAGTACACGCTATGTATTCTGGGTTTTTTGGGCAGCAGCTCAGAAACTACTCCGTAGCCTAGAAAACACAGAAAACAAGAGTTAAGAAGCCAAATTTTGATCTATGGGGGCCCATACTCCCCGTGAATCAAAGCTTGGCATCTCACATGTATCATATACATGGGAAACATGTCAATGATCCACCATGTTCCGATTCATGTGGGTCCATAACACCTCAATATTCGAAATTTTGTGTTCATCCAAACAAGACCTTACATATAGAAATCCTATTAAGAGCAGGTATTCTATCAAGAATCTATCACAACAACATGCATATTCTACAAAAAATCTCTCACAACAACATGAAATCTCTAATGCATCCTAGATGACATGGAAAAATTGCATGAAATGTGATTTCTAGTAAGTTCCTATATGATGCATGAGACGGCATACCCTCATCTCATCAAGTTGCAACAGAAATAGAACCTCAATAATATCAACAGTAACAACACAAATCATGTGAGTCACTCAAGGTGAAATCATATTAACTTTAAAAATTGTAAAACCTGAAGAAATTGAAATAACGAGGTAGATTGGATTTTCCCTATACACGGGTTAGCTACTCCCAGGAGAAGCTTATTACCAAGTACCTATTCCATCATATCCCTAGTTATAGGCTCCAAACAGTAAGTCAATAGAAAATAATCCCTCTGATACCACTTTGTAACGTCCCAGTTCTGGAATCCTCCCAGAGGCACCCCATACCTAGTTGGTTACATGGCTTTAAGCACATTTCCCCGAATGCCAAAGGCTGCCGACTACCAGCGAGGGCCTTGGGTCTGTTAGTGGGGAATCTATGCCCTCATTGGAAGAGTACACAGTGGAAGTAAAAAACAAATACAATAGCGAAAGAAGTGAGTATCCAACAATAGTAAATAGAAGAAGACTAAAACAATAAACAACTGAGGATCACACATATATATGAAATTATGCATTATACATATGTCTAGGAAAGCATCGAAACAAGTCACAATGCTGAATACAATAATAAACCAAAGTACAAAAGAAAAACAAATAAGAAACTCCATATCATTTCAAGCCTCGGCATGGTCCCATGCTCTCCTGCTCCAATGCAAGTGAAGTACCTGATGTAGAAGGGTGATTGCCCTTCTCTATACCTACAACAATATAATCTGTTTAGGCCCAAAAGAATGACCCAAACAGGGTGTGAGACTAAATCCTAGTAGGAAACCACCAGAAGATCTATGCCTAACAGTCAGTGAGTATATGAGAGGTAATAGTACAGTAAGCAGTAAATAGTAAGCAGTAAACAGGATGATACATAGCAATAAACAATCCACAGATCAAACAAGAAATAGTGAAGCAAGCAGCTAACCACAAATAGAATCCCTCTGGGAAGAACTCACAGCCATCCCCTATGGTCCTATCCAAGAAGTACCAACAACCCTATGGGAAGTACAATCAGCCTAACCCCTCTGGTTTGGTCATACGAAATTATAAGACTCTCTCAGGAAGCACGCTCAGTCAATTCGCCTTATAGTCTAAGGTAGTTAGGGACTCTCTGAGGAAGATCATGCAGTCAATTACCCTTATAACCCCAAGGTCTAGAGACTCTATGAGGAAGCACACTCGGTCAATTCCTCTTATAGCCTCAGGTCGATCACAGACTCTCTGAGGAAGCTCACTATGTCAATTCCTCCAATAGCCTGGAGTGGTTTAAGGAAAATTCAAACAAACAAAGAATCTATGCGGAAGATCACTCAGACAATCCCCTTATATTCTATAAAGCTAAAGACTCTCTGAGGAAGCTCACTCGGTATATCCTTCTATAGTCTATAATATCCAAGACTCTCTGGGAAGCTCACTCGGTATATCCCCTATAGTATATAATGTCCAAGAATCTCTGAGGAAGCTCACTCAGTCTATCCCGTTATAGTCTATAGCACCAGGTTCTCACGGCCCCATGCAACTAAATGCATAATAATTCTATATGGCCAAAGTAAACCTACAGAGCTATATGGCTAACCAGTCTACAACATAACCAACATGTCAGGGATAGACACTCCATCCTACAGTCATAAGGAATGGAAAACAGGTATAACGACCAAAGGCTGAACAAGAACAAAATGTCATAAACAGAACAATCCATGGGAAAAACATCCAAGCATAACATTTATCATTATACATATCCAAATTACCTCCACACAAGCATACAAGAAAGGCAGGAAAACAACAGGGGAAAATTAGTAAACACGCAACACCCTGTTCAAGGGTATTGGTGAAATTTGCACATAATACTCAAAGACTTTGAATTGAAAGGCACAAACCACCCACCTTGATGTTAGGGGATTGATTTAATTAAACCAAGATGCTTGAATTGTAGATATATGAAAATGCACAAAACGTTCAATCCACGATATCTTTTACAAGAGGAGGAATTAGAAAACGATGCTCTAGAAGAAGTAAGAGCTTATCACTGCGGTTCTAATGCAATCGAAGATAGTCAATTCAGAGAACAAACAGAGGCTCGGGGGGCTCGGAGAAGTTTCTGCACTGTACGACTTCTCTTAGTCGAACAGGACCAAGATGAAGATGATTCTGGCGGTCAGAAGTGAGCCCGATCTGTTTAATGAAAAAAAAGAAAGTACACGACATGTACTTTTGGAGTACATGGCATGTACTAGGATTTTCCGTACTCCACATTAAACGGCCTCCACATCACCCCACACGACCATGTGTGTGGCCTGAACATGGCCAGCACACGGCCTCGCGCGAAAATGGATTATACGGTGTGTACTTCAAAATTTTTTAGAAACTCCACTTTTCTAAAATACTCTAGAAAAAGGAAAAACATACCTGAAAAGAAGGTCTGGATTCTTACATTTTGGGAGGGTTTATATATGAAAAAGAGATGGAATTCATTATTATTTCGGTTTTGGACCCTACACATTAAACTAATCAAAACAAAAACTATCCCATGGTTTTTTCCCATGGTTTTTTCCAAAGGGAAGTGGAAAAATTATTTTTAAGGCCAATGTCCGAACTTCTTAAAATTTTAGGCTTTCTTCTGTGGAGGTGAGTAACACTCTAAAGTAAATCATTTTAAAAAGACAAAATAATTTTTATGTCCTAGAGGGTACACTAAGGAATTTTAAGGTAAATTAAATAAACCTAAAAACACATTATTTTAATGGTAAAAGATATATTGGCTGAACATATCATTTATATTATTTTATTACATCACTATTGGGTCATTATGATGTCATAAAACACATTATATAATTAAACGGTATTTTATTTTTACCCAAAAATTCGACTGTCTTAGAAAATTATGAAAAATTCACCATTTCATAATTTCAACATCCTAATTCCAAAAAAAATATTTATTTTATCTAATTAATTTTCAAAATTTGTGAATTTTTTTAAAAAAAATAAAATGGATAGTTATTAAAAATTCATGGGTTTTGACAAAAACGCATTTCAAACCTTATTAAAAATTAAAATTGTTTTCATAAAAATTATATGGTAATTTATTAATAATAATTTATTGAAATTCTATTTAATTCATAAAAATAAATTAATTCATAAAAATATATTTCTTAATTGAATATTAACTAAAAAAATTATTTGTTCTTTAAAAACTATTTATAAAGTAACTATAATAAAATGAATGTCTATTCGTTATCCTATACAAAAAAAAATGCACATAATCATTTTTCTAGGTACTTATTACATAACCCCTTAAAAAACTTTCATAAGACCTTAGGGTAAGGTGTGCGATGGTGATGGACTGTTGGCGAGGCACAGATAACATTTCTCGGGTGGTAATCTCTATTAACAACCACTTCTCTCGGTGGTGGTTCCACTAAAACTTAACATGTTGAACCTCGGCTTGGGCTTGGTCAAGAGAGAAGCCCAGTGATTCCACCTCCTTTACGAGCTCCGAAAAATGGGCCTCATACCGAGAAATTATACTTGATTAGGCCATCACTTCCTTTGTTAGAGTAAATTGGATTTGTTAAATCCCAATATTTATACTAATCGTGTGATCACCGTTAAATGGCTATATTATCCATGGTAATAATTATTAATGATATTTTAAAATACAAAAACATAAAACCAAGGAAATTCATACCTTTTATAAGATAATTCTACATAATAATTCATTTAATTAGATCAATTTGATTTTTCATTACCAAAATTTTAGGTCATTACAATATTCCCCCATTAAGAAACTTCACCCTCATAATTTCTATTTCCCACACTAAAATAGATGTGGGTAAAATTGCCCCATTGAATCCTCTGGTCCCATGTTGCTTCTTCTTCACCAGCTTCTCATCATAGAAGAGGTCATATTCCAATGGTTCCACTTATAGATTGAGTATAGAGATGGTTCAGGAATTTACTTCCTCAAGAGTGATACATGGAATACATCATGTACTTAAGATAGGTTCAGTGGGAGTTCTATTCAATATTCCACTGCTCCAATGAGATCAAGGATCTCAAAAGGGCTGATGTAACTTGGAATAAGATTTCCCTTCATTCCAAATTTATTAACTCTCTTACATGGTTATATGTGGAGGAATACCATGTCTCTGATATCAAACTCAAGGGCTCCTCGATGATTATCATCATAGATCTTTTGTCGACTCTGAGCAGCTATAATGTCCTATTGGATGGTCTTAACCTTCTACACCATTTCCTCGACCATTTCTGGACCTAGGAGTTTTCTCTCCCCAAATTCATCCCATCATGTCGGTGTTCTGTAGCTCTTCCCATACATGGATTCAGAAGGATCCATTTGGATGCTTGAGTGGAAACTACTGTTTTAAGAGAACTCAAGCAGAAGAAGGTGATGATCCCATACTCCTTTGAAGTACATTGTGCATTCTCTCAACATTCCCTCTAGTGTCTAGATAGTCCTCTAAGATTTACCAACATTTTGAGGATGATAAGTCGTACTAAAGATCAACTCAGTATTCAGAGCATGTTGGAGACTCTTCCAGAACATAGAGGTGAATCTGAGATCTCGATCGGTTACAATTGATAGTGGTTCTCCATGCAGCCTGATACCATCTCTGATGTATATCTATGCCATTTGATTCCATGAGAAATCCTATTGAATTGCAATGAAGTGTCTAATATTTGTAAGATGATCCATGATTACATAGATATAATTGTTTTCTTTTGGATGTCTTTCAAAGTTTGGTGATAAAGTCTATGGTGATGTTCTCCCATTTCCAAGCTGGTATGCGTAATGGTTGCATCATCCCTTTAGATTTTTGCCTCTTAGACTTCACCTGCTAACATACTAGGCACATTGATGTATACTTAGCGATCTTCTTTTTCATGTTATCCCACCAATAATTTTCTGGGAGATCTCAGTACATCATTCTGTTTCCAAGGAAAATGGAGAAATTTGAACTTTGTGCATCATCCAAAAGTTCGTTCTTCATCTCCAGACTTGATGGAACACATATTATTTTTTCCAAATCTCGTAATACCTTCTCTATTTACTTTGAACATCGAGGATTTCCCTTTTCTAATAGTTTCCACCTTCTATTGAATTCCCACATAATCCTTTTGAGGATCTTTTATCCTTTCCAAAAGAGACGGTTGAGAAATCATTTGTGGAAGGATTTGTGATGTTTTATAGTTTATGATTCCCATGTCTATCTTCACCGAATCTAGGAAGATTGGATTCTTTCCAAATCTCGTCAATGATAGAATCATTGGGTCCTTTCTACTTAGAGCATCTTCCACCGTATTCATTTTCCCATGGTGGTAATGGATTGAGAAGACATAGTATTGGATGATCTCTAACCATCTTTGTGGGTGCATATTCAACTATTTATATGTGAATATATACTTGTGGATTTTGTGGTCCGGATATATTTCACACTTCTCTCCAAAGAGTTAATGTTGCCGAATTTTTAAAGTGAAGATCACTACAACAAAATCTATATCATTTGTTGGATAGTTCGGCTCATGAACTTGCAATTTCCTTGAAGCATAGACAATGTCTTTTTCATTTTTCATAAAAACACACCCCAATCCCTTCTTTGAAGCATCCCTTAATACCATAAAAAGTTCTCTACTTGTGGGTAATTTGAGAAAGGGTGCAATGATAAGACTCTTTTTCAACTCCTTAAATATCTCTTCACATTCATAGCTCCAAAAAAACTTTACTCCCTTATGAGTTAGCGGGGTAAGAGGGTTTGAAAATCGTGAGATATTTCTCACAAATCAATAATAATATCTAGCTAAACCCAGGATGTTGTGGATATCTGTTACTGATATTGGCCTTGACCATCCCTTAATTATAGCTGTCTTGGAAGGATCTATAGATATTCCATTACTTGTGATGATATGACCTAAGAATGAGACATCCTTCAACAAGAACTCACACTTGTTGTACATTTCATAGAGATTTTCATTTTTCAAGGTCTCTAGTATAGTGCTTAGATGCTCCCCATGCTCTTCCTTGGTTTTGGAGTATATTAGTATATCGCCTATAAAGACTACCAAAATTTTTTCAAGGTAATATCTAAAAAATCTGTTCATCATGTCCATGATGATTGAGGGAGAATTAGTGAGACCTAAAGGCCTTACTATGAGTTCCTAGTGCCCGTATCTTATACAAAAAACAGTCTAGGGGATATCTTCTTTCCTCACCCTTTCTTGATAATATCCCAACCGAAGATCCACCTTGGATAAGTATTTTTATCCACATAGATAATAGAATAAGTAATAAATTAGGGGAATATGATACTTGTTCTTTATTGTGATTTTGTTAAGATCATGATAATTAGGGAAAAGGCACATTAACCCATCCTTCTTCTTAAAAAAAGGATTGGTGCACCCCATGGTGAAGCAAATGGGTGTATAAACAATTTATCCAGATTCTCTAGTAGTTGTTTCTTCATCTCCTCAAGCTCCAAAATCACATTTCTATATGGAGTCTTGGATATTGGCAATGCACTAGGTATAAGATCAATTGAGAATTTAACATCTATTCTAGGAGGAAGAACTATAAATTCCCCAAGAAACACATCAATGAATTCCCTCACAATAGGCTTGTCTTCAAGTATGGTTTCTTCCTTATAATGAATCATTTGAGCTAGATAATTATGCTCATAGGGCATTAATATCCATGCTTGAGATGATGGTTCTAAAGAAGATTCCTCCTCCTCCTTACACTTGTACATAATTGGGTGTCGATTCACCACGTGTAGAGTAATGTTTCTCTCATAACAATTTATTTAGGATCTATATATGGAAAGACAATCCATTCCATTAATTGCATAAAATTCCATAAGAGGGAGTATGAATAGGTTCAATGGGATGTTTGATCCACAAATTATGATAGAGGAGGTGCTTTATTTAGGGGATGCAATTATTTCCCCATTTATGGTACTCATTGACATCTTTAATTCCATGATTTGTGGTTATGTTGGGATTGTTCTACTAATGTTTAAGGATATAAAATAATGCATACAACCAGAATCAAAAAGTACATTTTCTATTCTTGAATGAATAGATAGTGTACCTATCACCACTTTGTTTTTGGGGGTTACATCAGTGGAAGTGATGGGAAAAGCTTTCCCTTTCTACCTTGAAGGTTTTTGGTTTCCTCTGAAAACTCTTAGATTATGGAAATGGTTTGAAAAGTGCCTTGGTTTCTTGTAGATGAAGTAATGAACAACCTGTTGAGGGTCGTACAGAGCATTCCTCTCCTCTGTGACAACTGTAGGTTTCTCTTGTTGGCATTTAATATCCAGGTTCCATTCTCTTCCACAACTAAAGCATTTCCTCTTCCCCTTTAAAAAATCTGGGGTGAATTTTTCCGCACCATTGGGGGGAGCTGAATTTTCTTAGCACCATTGTATTTATCCATTAGACCACCAGAATTAAATTCCACCTTATGCTTCTTATTCCCATGATACCCCCGAGATTCATCAATCTCAATTTCGACATTGAGGGAACATCGGACAATTTATTCATTGCTGTCGAAGTCCCGGATCACTAGGGTTTTTCATAGGCTAGGTTTTCACCCACCAAATAAGTGGTCAACCTTGAATTCGGGGGTAATGACAAAGCCGGAGGCATATCATGTATGACTTGTGAATATTTCCTTGTACGATCTGATAGATTCATTTTCTTTATGCTTGAGGGGAGTGAAGTCCCTTTATGTCTTAAGTTGGAGGGTGTGCAGAAAATATTTATAGAAAAAACTTTTATGAAAATCCTTCCATTCAAATTCCTCGACCTCCTCCTCAAGATCTATATTTTTGATCAATGTCCATAATTGATCATCATCAACCTCTATACGATAATAATAGTGATGAACCTTACCTTTCTAAGAAAATTGAAGGATGTAGAAGATCTTTTCAATGGAGTAGATCTATTGTTTCGCAACTGAGGGATAGGATGATCCATTAAAAGTGGGAGGCCTTTGTCTCATGAAGATTTGGACTGTGACTTGTTCATTGTTAGGGGGATTGAACATTCTTCTTGACCAATGCTTCTATTCAAAACTTGTGTTAACTAAGAGAGTATCATGACAAAGTTCATGATTCCTGTAACACCCCAAGCTTCCACGGTACGTTTCCTTTCGAATAATGCAATGGCGTGCATTGTACGCAATTTCGAGATTTTAACACACCATAACCAATCAAACTAGCCGTTATGAATAGTAATACCTACTTTTTGAAATTTTATAAACTCTATCTCTCATAATGGACTTAATTTTTGGATTAGGAATATCAAATTTAGCCTAGGGTGAAATTTTGGTACTTTTCGGATAACTTTCATATTTTGATGAATAGTGAAAATTACTAAATTTTAATTAAAAACAACTTTTTTAATCAAAATAATTAATAGTGATAAATTATGAATTTGGGTGGTTTTAAAATATATTTAGAATATATTTTTACCATGTAATACAATTTGGGTCATTGAACATAATTTCACATTTAAACCAGACATAAACAAGTGCCAATCTTTTGATATTTATTATCTCTTAAAAACACACTTTTTGTTTTAACAACGGGAATTAATTTTAAATTAATTTCTGCCACTTATGTGTTTTGAATTTGGAAAAATGGATTCCATATTTGTAATCAGGATGTTCAAATTGTGTAAATAGGTATCTTTTATTTTTAGACATTTTGGATAATTACTTCGGTAAATATTTTATTTACCATGGTTAAAGGGTAAATCCGGTAAACAAGGGTTAAAAAATAATATTATAATAATACTAAATTATCCTAAAACGTGTCTTAACCCTATTGGTTGATACATGGTCGACCATGGGAATATTTGGGTATATTTTGGGACCCCATGGATCTACTTGTAAGTGATAATGACACTTTATTTTAATTAAGTTAAAATAAATACAAAAATGACACAAGCATATATCTTTTAGCAAAACAATTGTTACATAGGGTTATATATGTTGGATTTTAGACTATAAATATTCATTATAAATCTAGAAAGATTTACTACATAATGATATTTTATTTTATAATTTTTATCCATTAAATAAGTAAATTTATTTATGACACAATGGTGATGAGTAATTACCGTAATAGTGAAAAATTAGAATAATTGATATTATAAATAGCCAAATAAATATAATTTGAAACTTTTATTGAATTAAACTAATTTTCTAGGATAACATGACATATTAGGATTGATTTAATTAACTTTTTTTGAAGTAATAATTCTGTTATGTGTTTCACAAATATCAATTATTGAATATTGTCAAAATTGACATAAAAGAGTTTTTAAAACAAATATTATATTATTAATTGATATTAAATTCATAAAACTCTAAGGTTCGTCCAAGAGACTTATATCATGATAGGTTCATCTGTAATGGACCACTTGGGGGTCTCTTTGATTTATATAGTATGTTTATTAACTATATATTATAAAAATACAAAGTGACATGGTAAATGTCAAACTAATTAACTAAGAGTTAAAACTAAATGATAAGGTTAATATAGTAACCCAAACCTGCCTAAATTCTATTGGATGAATGTTTTTCGACCTATACCCACCTTAACCTTTGAATAATCAACTTTGGAGCCATTATAAACCGAATATTAATTTATTATAAATTAATATTTCTAGCTTTTCCAAAGGTGCCCCTCACCCCTCTTATAAAAGGGCACTCCTCCTTCTCATTTCATCACACCTTCAAAGAATTTTGGTTCAGCCAACCCCTACCCAAATACTCTCTCAAATTCCCTCGCTAAAACCTATAGGTCTTAGTTTGATCAGAAAGCCAACCTAAGGAGCCCTTTTGATCAAATCAAAAGGAAGAACCCGAAGAGGAGGTAATGTTTTCACCACCCCTTTTCAGGTTCCTTTCTTCTTCCACTTCTTCTTTCTTTGTTATTACCATTATAAAATAATAAATCCAGTATAATATATATATTGTGATGTTATTATAAATATGGTACAACTATATTCAGTATTTTATCCATCCTTTGAATAACATGTCACCATACGTGCGTACGTACGGCTTACCATCTCCACGTCGTGGTGTAATTGTTTTTCAATATATTATTATTTAGATGGGTATAATAATGATATGTAACTCATGTAAATAATAAATATAACATGATAATTATTATGTATATATTATATACAATCCAATTATATATTATTTTAATATCAAAAGAATGATATTGTCGCTCGTGCGTACGTACAGACTACCGTCTCCACGAACGCGATGAGATTCATTCTCCATTATATCCATTCAAGTATAATTATAATTTGATGACTTAAAATAGTATCTAAGGACTTGATATCATTCTGGATATGAATAATATACATCCCATTAATAACTAATATGGATCACATAACAAAGAATATAAAGTAAAATGAACCCATTAACACCCGAAATGACGATAATTCTAAGATATTATTAACAAATCAATGTTAAAAGACCATATATGAAACCATATTAAAGTAAATGATTCTTTTATAATTTAATAACAATTATTTCACTATTATACATGAGGTAAACCTACCGTTGACCAAGGAAAAAGTAGAAAGTAAGGGGTTTCTTATCTCACTCGTAGTTTCGTGATAATTCCATTGTTCACCACTTATTTATTGCATGTGGTGTATGTGTACTGCCCATGATTGTATTAATTGTGTAATACACTTTAATTTATGGGTATTTACATCATCATTTTATGATCCTTCTATCATGGGTGTATGTTTCATAAGTTACCTAATCGATAAGGGAATTTAAAATTTCAATTTCCACTCATTCGGCTTTACGCATACTTCATTGATTATTTTACTCCAAGATTATGTGTAGAATATCTATTCATTTTATTATGTCATAAATTCCACTACACATTCTATGGATATACTTTTCATACACATAATCACTCCATTGATAAATTATCAGGTCATCGTTATGAACTTGATAGGAGTAATTTTTACTCAATCTCGATTTGTTGAGATAAACATCCAATTCATTGGTGTTGTTTTTACAAGAATATGTGTGAATTTCCTTTGATTGTTTTAAACTGAATATCCAATCATATTTAGTGTATTTATATCTTTCACACATAACTATGTCGTTGATTTATCCTTAATCTAAGGATACGGCCTTTATGATAGATTTTATCTCAATTTACATTCCATTTAGACTTCTTTGTTGTTATACCCCAAATCACTTTTATGTGGTGTATATAATGTACTTTGACATAGTATATCATTAATCCCTTTATTCTCATAATATTACAATGTTTTGATTACCTCAATTATTTGTATTCAAGTGTCTCTATTTTGGTTAGAACCTCTAACTAAAATACCATTTTTAAATGTTTTAAAGACTTATTCTTCTAAATCTTGCTCATTAATGTCCATGTTTTAAAAATTGTTTTAAGGATTTATTTATATGGACATTAATGTTTTGAAATTAAAACTCCTTCGAAAAGTTTCAAATTGGTATGGGACACTTTGATTCAAAAATCTATTTTTAAATGGATTCTTGAAAAATAGTGTGACTTTTAAATGATTTCAAGAAAAAGGGGGGTATTTCTCTCAAAACGTTTTGATGATTATTTTCATCTATGTCAAAATCCTTCATTATTCTTGATTGAGGTTAATGTGATACAATACAATCTTCCATATTGTATCGAATGAGTTATGTTTGACTGTGGATGTGCTATTTTTATACCATTCATAGTTTGTGGTTAAAATATTGACATTTCGTATGCTAGTTTTAATACGAATGTTTATGTTATGTTTAAACCTGTTCATATGAGGAATGAATTGCACTTAATAAGTGACGGGTGGATCCCGCTATAGCTCCTCGATGCATCGGTAGGTCTCATGAGACAAACTAGTGTCTTGGCACAAGGTCTTGGAAAAATCTTATTTGTAGTCTTTGCACGAGGCCTTGGCTATGTGGTTATGATAGTCTGGAATTATGCATTCCATCATTATGAAAGTGGTTATTGATATTGCATGGGATTATTCGACTAGTAGAATATCCATGTGAGTAAGTAAATGGCATTATTTTATTTTATCTTTACCATTTTATGCTGAAGTTAAAGTTTAAAAGGCTTTTGTTTTAGTTATAAACTACCGTAAGTGTTTATGCTTATCTATGAAAGCTTCTGCTATAATGTTATCCTTACTGAGCATCTGAGCTCACCCCTTTCAATGTTTTATTTTTCCCAGGATTATGAAGAAGTAATTTATGAATGACCTACAGGGATAGTATGAGGGGATATGAAGACAAGATGTTTTTTTTATGATGTAATGTAAAACTTTATGGATGTATCTAGTTATTCCAAGGCTACTTAACTAATCGATCTTTCGAGACTTGATCTTTCTTGTGATCGTGCCAATGTTATGTAAAAATTCACCGAATTTGGGTAACTGGGGTCAGGGCGTTACAGTTGGTATTAGAGGAAGTTTAGTACAAACCTTGGAAGCTAGATTTAGATAAACTCTGATTAGAGCGCGGAGACTTAAGATGAACTTTGAGGATTATTATAGAATAACTTCCTAGAATATTGGTATTGTAGAGATTTTGTGAGTTTTCCGAGCAATACATCCCTGTATGGATACGAGCAGGTAGAGGCAGCTCTAGCACAGATGTACCTAGGTGTAAAACCCGAAAACACTACTTTGAGCTAGACTCGAACTAGAACTGGTTCACGACAACGGGCCTTGCTGCACTCTTGGTTACGACACTCCCAGGGGATATGCATAGGATAATTTACATTTTCTTTACAAACTGATTTAAGTAATATATATAAATATATAAGATGAGATTAAATGACCTTGGTTAATCCTAATATGTTTCAAATTGAGAATATGGTGACATTTTAATCTCTAAATGATTTTACGACTACTATTACTCACACAATGATTTCTGGTTTTAGTCAATGGCTAGATTCCAAGGAAGTCATAGTGACTTTGAGAATGATGTACAAGGTGGGAACGGTGGTGGCAATGAGCAAACAAATGGAATGTTGATAGGCATAAAAGATATCGTCTTTTTGCCAAATCAGTTTTCCAAAAATATGATAAACAACATATATATTAACCAACTCCCAGACTCAACAAGGAAGAAAAAGGTGATGAATGATAAGAGCTCCAGCAATGGAGACCATGGAGAAAAAGAACCCTCAATTTTCATCAAGCAGGAAATGTGGAAGGAGACACCCAGGAAAGTGTCTCAATGGGAAAACGAAATGCTTTACGTGCGGGAAGGAAGGACATAAAGTGAATAATTGGTGAATAAAAATGAAGAGTATTGTGGAAGAAGATAAAAATGGTCCCAAGAGTCCATTTACAGTCATTTGCGGTAAATGTAGGGGACATGGCCATTACCCGAGTGAATGTCCTATTCTATTGGATATTTTCTTGGACAAAGAAGAAGATATGTGGAATAAATGGTTGGAGAAATGTTTAAAAAGTATTAGCGCTCTTTGTTGATGGGTTTACTTTGGAATAATTTTCTCTTGTATTTGTAACCCCGCAGTTTTCCATGTGAGAATGATATTTGAGGAAGAATTGTCTCTTCTCTTGTGGATATAGGTATAAATAACCATTTGGTTTTATATGATCATTGGGGTTTGAGAAAATTATAAGTTATTATATTTTGGGATAAAAATGCAATGTATGATATAACATTTGTGGTTAAATTATGTTATTTTGAGGAATTTATCTCATTTTGGTAATATTATAAAATATAGTTTTTGAAAAAGGACGACACGTAGACCGTGTGACAACCCGTCGCGTCGGACAAAGCTATGGGAATCGAACCCACAACGAAAGTGCGATTGGGATTTATCGCCTACCACTGGACTAAGTGAAGTCCCTGGTTAGTGTGACTATTTTCATTAGTTAAATGATTTTATTGATCAATAATATGTTGATTTGGGTTCTTTTGTCTCATCAAATGAATACCCTTAGTATAGGAAAATTATTTGGTGATTAAGTGATAAATGTTATTTTGGAAGATGTTCACTTTGATGGGAACACTATATGTCCAAGGAAAATAGAATACTATGGGATGTCATTAGAGGAGTAATGGTGTATTTTTATCTATGTTTTTATTGTGGATCTATAGTGATTTGGGTTATTTATGGAAATGATTAACCTATAATAAAGAATAAGTGATTAGGTTAATTACATTTAATTATGTGACATTAAGAGTAGATGATGTCATTTGGAGATACAATTTAACGTGTAAGACTACATTCTTATAAGTTTTGGGTTTCAATATTATTTTGGATTATATTGAAGGATTTTGAGGAAAATTTATTATTGAATGGAATTTATTTAATTTTGGGGTATTGTTGGTTTAATTTTAGAAATTAAGATTAGTATTTTTTTTATAATGGAATATACATTTGGGGGATCATCAATTCTTATACAAACCATTTTAGTTTTGATTAATCTCTAAAGACCAGTTAAATATATAGTTTATCCTACATGGATCATGTATTTCTATAGAAGTTTATTCTAGCTCTTTTATTGTGACCAACTCTTCTTGAATACTCATTGTTCAAAAAAAATAAGTTAGTGGTAAAAAGTTATTAAATAATGAAACTTTACTTAAAATGTAAGTATATCTCTTTATGTTCTTATTCAATATCATAAATTAATTCCTCGTCCTTATGTAATGTAACTTAAAACAAAAAAAATGTTGTATGTTTACTTTCCTACTAGGAGACTAATGGTCGTTTGTCCCAACACAAGTTTGTGGTTTTCATATGGTTAACTTTCTCCTGATCATGATTTCTATCCCTCTCCATCAGAACTTGACACTTATTTTATCATCCATATCCATGTTTTCCTATATGGAATCCGAGTATGGGTTATCTTGGATGACCTTTGTACCTCTCTTTCTTTCTTTTAAAGTGATAGTTTTATTCCCTCTTTTTCCGATGTGGGACTTTCCATTATATTCCCAAGCACAATTTTAAAAATTTCGAAGATGCAATTTATTGAAGGATGGGAGAATGTAACACCCCAAGCTTCCACGGTACGTTTCCTTTCGAATAATGCAATGGCGTGCATTGTACGCAACTTCGAGATTTTAACACACCATAACCATTCAAACTAGCCGTTAGGAATAGTAATACCTAATTTTTGAAATTTTATAAATTCTATATCTCAAAATTGACTTCATTTTTGGATTGTAATATCAATTTAGACTAGGGTTAAATTTTGGTACTTTTCGGATAACTTTCATTTTTTGATGAATAGTGAAAATTACTAAATTTTAATTAAAAACAACTTTTTTAATCAAAATAATTAATAGTGATAAATTATGAATTTGAGTGGTTTTAAAGTATATTTAGAATATATTTTTACCATGTAATACAATTTGGGTCATTGAACATAATTTAACATTTAAACCAGACATAAACAAGTGCCAATCTTTTGATATTTATTATCTCTTAAAAACCCGCTTTTTGTTTTAACAACGGGAATTAATTTTAAATTAATTTCTGCCACTTCTGTGTTTTGAATTTGGAAAAATGGATTTCATATTTGGAATCAGGATGTTCAAATTGTTTAAATAGGTAACTTTTATTTTTAGACATTTTGGATAATTACTTCGGTAAATATTTTATTTACCATGGTTAAAGGGTAAATCTGGTAAACAAGGGTTAAAAAATAATATTGTAATAATACTAAATTACCCTAAAACATGTCTTAACCCTATTGGTTGACACATGGTCGACCATGGGCATATTTGTGTCGATTTTGGGACCCCATGGATCCACTTGTAAGTGATAATGACACTTTATTTTAATTAAGTTAAAATAAATACAAAAATGACACAAGAATATATCTTTTAGAAAAACAATTGTTACATAGGGTTATATATGTTGGATTTTAGACTATAATAATTAATTAGAAAGATAAAAAGATTTCCTACATAATGATAGTTTATTTTATAAGTTTTAGACATTAAATAAGTTAATTTATTTATGACAGAATGGTAATGCAGTAATTACCATAATAGTGAAAAATTAGAATAATTGATATTATAAATACACAAATAAATATAATTTGATACTTTTATTGAATTACACTAATTTTCTAGGATAATATGACATATTAGGATTGATTTAATTAACTTTTTTCGAAGTAATAATTCTGTTATGTGTTTCACAAAAATCAACTATTGAATAGTGTCAAAATTGACATAAAAGAGTTTTTAAAATAAATATTATATTATAAATTGATATTAAATTCCTATAAATATATGGTTCGGCCAAGAGACTTATATCATGATATTTTCATCAGTAACGGACCACTTGGGGGTCTCTTGGATGTATATAGTATGTTTATTAACTATATATTATAAAAATACAAAGTGACATGGTAAATGTCAAACTAATTAACTAAGAGTTAAAACTAAATTATAAGGTTAATATAGTAACCCAAACCTGTATAAATTCTATTTGTTGAATTGTTTTAGACCTATCCCCACCTTAAACTTTTAATAATCAACTTTGGAGCCATTAGAAACCAAATATGAATTTATAATAAATTAATATTTCTAGCTTTTCCAAATGTGCCCCTCACCCCTCTTATTAAAGGGCACTCCTCCTTCTCATTTCTTCACACCGTAAAAGCATTTTGGTTCATCCAAAACCTGCCCAAATACTATATCAACTTCCCTCACTACAACCTAGAGGCCTTAGTTTGATCATAAGTCCCACCTAAGGTGCCCTTTTGATCAAATCAAAAGGAAGAACCTGAAGAAGAGGTAATGTTTTCACCACCCCTTTTCATGTTCCTTTCTTCTTCCACTTCTTCTTTATTTGTTATTACCATTATAAAATAATAACTCCAGTATAATATATATACTGTGATGTTATTATAAATATGGTATAACCATATTCAGTATTCTGTCCATCCTTTGAATAACATGTCACCATAAGTGCGTACGTACGGCTTACCGTCTCCACGTCGTGGTCTAATTGTTATTCAATATATTATTATTTGGATGGGTATAATAATGATGTGTAACTCATGTAAATAATAAATATAACATGACAATGATTCTGTATATATGATATACCATCCAATTATATATTATTTTAATATCAAAAGAATGATATTGTCGCTCGTGCGTACGTACAGACTATCGTCTCCACGAACGCGATGAGATTCATCCTCCATTATATCCATTCAAGTATAATTATAATTTTATTGCTTAAAAATAGTATCTAAGGACTTTATATAATTATGTATATGAATAATATAAATCCCATTAATAACTAATATGGCTCACATAACAAAGAATATAAAGTAAAATGAACCCGTTAACACCCGAAATGACGATAATTCTAAGATATTATTAACAAATCAATGTTAAAAGATCATATATGATATCATGTTAAAGCAAATGATTCTTGTATAATTCAATAACAATTATTTCACCATTATACAGGAGATAAACCTACCGTCGACCAAGGAAAAAGTACAAAGTAAGGGGTTTCTTATCTCACTCTTAGTTTCGTGAGAATGCCATTGTTCACCACTTATTTATTGCATGTGGTGTATGTGTACTGCCCATGATTGTATTAATTGTGTAATATACATTAATTTATGGTTATTTACATCATCATTTTATGATCCTTCTTTCATGGGTGTATGTTTCATAAGTTACTTAATCGATAAGGGAATTTGAAATTTCAATTTCCACTCATTCGGCTTTACACATACTTCATTGATTATTTTACTCCAAGATTATGTGTAGAATCTATATTCATTTGATTATTTCATAAATAAAACTACCCTTTCTATGAATATACTTTTGATACACATAATCACTCCATTGATAAATTATCAGGTCATCATTATGAACTTGATAAGAGTAATTTTTACTCAATCTCGATTTGTTGAGATAAACATCCAATTCATTGGTTTTGTTTTTACAAGAATATGTGTGAATTTACTTTGATTTTTTTACACTGAATATCCAATCATATTTATTGTATTTATATTTGTCACACATAACTATGTCGTTGATTTATCCTTAATCTAAGGATACGGCCTTTATGAGAGATTTTATCTCAATTTACATTCTATTGAGACTTCTTTGTTGTTATACACCAAATAACTTTTATGTGGTGTATATAATGTACTTTGACATAGTATATCATGAATACCTTTATTCTCATGATATTACAATGTTTTGATTACCTCAATTATTTGTATTAAATTGTCTTTGTTTTGGTTAGAACCTCTAACTAAAATACCATTTTTAAATGTTTTAAAGACTTATTCTTCTAAATCTTGCTCATTAATGTCCATGTTTTAAAAATTGTTTTAAGGATTTATTAATATGGACATTAAAGTTTTAAAATTAAAACTCCTTTTAAAAGTTTCAAATTTGAATGTGACACTTTTATTCAAAAATCTATTTTTAAATGGCTTCTTGACAAATAGTGTGACTTTTAAATGATTTCAAGAAAAAGGGGGGTATTTCTCTCAAAAAGTTTTGATGATTATTTTCATCTATGTCAACATCCTTCATTATTCTTGATTGAGGTTAATGTGATACAATACAATCTTCCATATTGTATCGAATGAGTTATGTTTGACTGTAGATGTGCTATTTTTATACCATTCATAGTGTGTGGTTAAAGTATTGACATTTCGTATGCTAGTTTTAATACGAATGTTTATGTTATGTTTAAACATGTTCATATGAGGAATGCATTGGACTTAATAAGTGACGGGTGGAGCCCTCTATAGCTCCTCGATGCATCGGTAGGTCTCATGAGACAAACTAGTATCTTGGCACAAGGCCTTGGCAAAATCTTATTTTTAGTCTTGGCATGAGGCCTTGGCTATGTGGTTATGATAGTCTGGAATTATGCATTCCATCATTATGAAAGTGGTTATTGATATTACATGGGATTGTTCGACTAGTAGAATATCCATGTGAGTAAGTAAATGGAATTATTTTATTTTATCTTTACCATTTTATGTTGTAGTTGAAGTTTAAAAGGCTTTTGTTTTAGTTATAAACTGCCTTAAGTGTTTATGCTTATCTGTGAAAGCTTCTGCTATAATTTTATCCTTAATGAGCATCTGAGCTCACCCCTTTTAGTGTTTTATTTTTCCCAGGATTATGAAGAAGTAATTTATGAATGACCTGCATGGATTGTATGAGGGGGTATGAAGACAAGATGTTTTTTTATGATGTAATGTAAAACTTTATGGATGTATCTAGTTATTCCAAGGCTACTAAACTATTCGGTCTTTCGAGACTTGATCTTTCTTGTGATCATGCCAATGTTATGTAATAATGCACCGAATCTGGGTAACTGGGGTCGGGGTGTTACAATTCCCACTCCCATCAGATTGGGCATCACATTAGAACAATCATCACATTTATCTTCACATCGGTTATTAGCTTTAGTCTCCCTATTAACAGCAATTGGATGGATTTAATGTAATGTTAGGGGTAAAATATAAAGGGTATTCCAAAGACAAAAATGGATGAATTATAAATTTCTCTTCTTTTTTATAACTTATGAATTTATAGACTTAAATATATGTTATCTATGATCTACTTCCCAACATATATTCTTAGGGGAATTTTTTTATTCCCTTAATAATGGTTCATACTAATCTTGTGAATTCACCAAATCATATCCCCGAGAGTGTTGTAACCAAGAGTGCATCAAGGCCTGTTTTTGTGCGCCAGTTCCTATTCTTGTCTATCTGAAACCATTGTTTCAGGGTTTTACCCCTAGATACATATGTGCAAGAGAATCCTCTACCTACTCGTATCCTAACAGGGATGTATTTTATTAATAAACCACTTACTCAATACTCACCAAAATTTAGGGATGTTTTTGTTATACTTAGCCTTATCCCTATGGATTTCACTATGGTTTTATAATCCTAATCCCAAAAATAATAAAAACATTCCTCTAATACCAACTATAACAACCTTTACAATTTATTACACTATTTAACATGATTTATTACATAAATTTTAACTTAATACAACTATGATTATCAAAAGGTCTAGTGTATTGGGAAATTAGGAACATTACATAATGACTTAAAACATGAAACATATCATCTTTATTGAAAACTTCTTTTACATGACCAATAAATTCCCTCGTACTTATCATTACATGGGATAACCTGAGGATATCCATAAAAAGGGTTGGGATATGAAGACCAATAAGGGAGTAAACAAGGCATAACATGAATAATACAATGCATGTCAGGAAATATAAATATCAATGGAGCATAAGATAAACATGAAAATAATGTCATGATATTATATGATTAACATAATATGGAAATGTGGCAACAACATTTAACGCGATAGCATGATCCAAGGCCCATTGCAAATTGAGCATGAGTAAACACTCATTGAACTTTAATTAGCATGAGTAAACCCTCATTGCACTTAGAGTATCACAATACTAATCTTTACCCAATGCATTAGAGAGCTTCCAAGGTGCACCCTTCATAATCATTTCATTTCATGCATAAGTGTGCCACATGGATCATAAAATATAGATTCATTAAACATCATCATTTATTACATGATAAAGGAATGTGGAATTCAAATATTAAACTATATAATCAATAAGTAAATGTTAACAATGGTTAATACCATTGATATAGAAATGGGTGTGGTATTCACTACACAATGACTTTGTCTTGGAAAATCGCAGTGCAATTTAGGTAGCATAAAGGCATTACATAAGAATTCATAAATACGGTTGATGAGAGAGAGAGGGGTATCTCATAATATTTACATGAAATGGACAGTAAGGGGGTTCATATAGATATATGTACCATATTTTTTAATGGAATTTATATTCATAATACAAAATATTATCTTGAATTTAAATGATAAGAGAGAAATTCCTTATGAAATTTCGGCATGGTAATAGGTGTACATGGGAGGCATTAATAAGAGATAAAGAGGTATCCCATAATTCAAATATAAGGAGTGAAGTATGGGGGAGGTGTAAAATCATACCCTATAATTTTTAATTGATCAAAAGGGTATACCAACATAATTAAATTTGGAAATAAAATGTGAAAGGAAGAAATCTCTTAATTGGAAGTGTGCTCCCATAGGCTTTGAGAGATTTGAGAGAGGCTTCATGGGAGATTGGGGAACCTTGGGATTATTATAGAGAGAGGAGGGTAGAGTATGGTCGAGATCTAAAGGCTTTGAGTGAATAGTATCTTGGTGCTTGGGTGGGTTTATATAGGAAAACAGAGGGAATTCCATTTTATTTGGGGTTTGGAACCTACACAATAAACTAATCAATACCAAAAACCATCCCATGGTTTTTCCCATTGTTTCTTCCAATGGGGAGTGAGAAAAAATATTTTTTATGTCCAATGGAGGAACTTCTTAAAATATTAAGATTGCTTATCTAAAGTTGAGTCACACTCTCAAGTAAATCATTTTAAAAAGATAAAATGTTTTATAAGTCATGGAAGGTCCACTAAGGCTTTTTAAAATAAATAAAAAAACATAAAACACATTATTTAATTGGTAAAACACATATTGGAAGAATATATCATTTATATTATTTTATTACATCACTATTGGGATGTTAGGATGTCATAAAACACATTATATAATTAAATGGAATTTTATTTTTACACAAAAAATTTACTATATTAGAAAATTATGAAAAATTCACTCTTAGATAATTTCAATGTCCCGATTAAAACTATAATATTAATTTTATATAAATAATTTCCATAATATTTTATTTTTTACTTTTCAAATAGAAATAGACATTTATAAAAAATTCATATGTCTTGAAAAAAAATTACTTTCAAACCTTAATAAAAATTACAATTTTGTTCCTAAAAATTATACGTTAATTTATTAATAATACTTTATTAAAATATTTATTAATTACAAAAAATACATTAATTCATCAAAATACATTTCATAATTTAATATTATCTAAAAATACTATTTGTGATTTAAAACACTACTGGAAATACCCTCTATCCCAACACTACTATTCCAACGGTTTAGAAAAACCATTGAAATAAGCTATGTATAAGAGTATTTACCAACAGTTTTATTAAACCATTGGTATAGAATGAAATAAATAAACATTCTCCAATGGTTTATAAAAACTGTGGGAATAGGTGCCAATATACCAAATGTTTTGTTAAACCATTAGCATATCGCACCTAAAAAAACATAACGGCGTAGTTGTGTCCCGACGATTTTTAAAGGGATGGATTTACACATAAAAATTTATAAACCCTCCCGACTCTAGACCCGATCAGCCCACCAAAGACCTAAACCAGATTCGCAGCACCCCCTTCTTCCCATGGCTGTGGTTCCTCTTCATCCCAGTGCTTCCCATATTTCCTGGTAGTTCCTACCAGCGTCCCGTTACTAGTGATTGTGGTTCCATTCTTCTCGATGATTTTTAAAGGGATGTATTTTCCGCATAAAAAATTCCCAACCCTCCTGACTCTATACATGTTAAGGGTGCAGAAGCCCTAAACCAGATTTGCAATGCCCCCTTATTCCCATGGTTGTTGTTCCTCTTCTTCCCAGCGATTCCCATTCTTCCCGGTAGTTCCTCCCAGTGTCTCGTTACGAGTGCTTGTGGTTCCATTCTTCCCAGCAGTTCTCGTTCTTCCCAAAGAATCTTCGTAGTTCTTGTGGTTCCAGTTCATCCCACCTGGCCCCATCTCGATTTAAGTCATTTTTTTATCTTCCACTTCAAATTGGTAAGTTTACGGTTTGTTATATCTTCTGACTTGATTTATTTTGGGTGTTTTCTTAGTATTTATAAATGAATCAAATATTATTAACCAATTTCTTATCAATAAACTAGTCTAATGATGTCATCACACCAAGAGGAGGAAATTATTTTCCTATAATCAGAGCGCCCATATTTTTCACAGACTATGAATGAGAACTCCCCAGTGGTGATCCATCCTTTTTACATTATCGTTTCATCTTCCACTTCATATTAGTGAGTTCTAACTATGATTTATAATCAACATCCATTTATTTTTGTTTTTTTCATTCTGGTTCTTTTTCAATCTGGAAGTAAACTTAAACAATATTTTGTTTGTGATCCATCCTTTTTTACATTATCTTTTCATCTTCCACTTCATATTAGTGAGTGCTAACTATGATTTATCATCTGCATCCATTGATTTTGGTTTTTTTCATTCTAGTTCTATAGTAATCTGGCAGTAAAATTTAACAATATTTTGTTTGTTTCTTTTATCCGCTTTGAATTATGAACCCCTTACATGATTGATTATTCTAACTCATCATTAATAAAAGTTTATAATGCTAAACATATAAATAAACCAGTTCTATGAATCTAGGACCCCCTATCTTTGTCTCTCCCTCATACTAAAGATTGATTTCTAATTATAGTATCATGGATTTAATAGTTTAATTTTTCCAATTTGACAATTCTTGACATTCTAGCATTTGTTATCTGGTGTGTTTGGTACGATGTTTTTTAGATAGAGATGGAAAAAAGCATGAGAGAAGGAATGAAAGAGATTGGCTAATCAATAGTTTGGAATTCATAGAAAACATAAATATGTAAATCGAGTGCATTTGCAGAGTTAGGGTCATGGCCCATAGATAATGAATGAGATTTAAAATAGAGAATATCAAGCCATTTAAATTAGGTTATGTTTGAGGATATTTCATTTTTCCCATATTGTGTCATGATGACATGGGTACTAGTTTCATGCAGTAGGTTATTGATTTCTATATTTTTTTATAAATTTTGGAATGTTTTCAAAATTAATTTTTTATCTAACTTATTTTCCATTCGATAGGATAACCTTGGAGAATTTTACACAGTAATCTTTAGGGTTTAAATATATTAGTCTTTGATTTTATTAATATAATTAATCAATAATATAATTCTAAACTCTACTTTTTATTATGATTGGTTTACTATTAGTTAAATATGATTTATTCATGAGTGGCTAATTCACCTGAGATGTTGGAGATCAAGAGTATAAGTATGTGTACATGAATTTTTAATCATGTTCATTCCAAAAAGATAATTTTAATTTAGTATTTATCTAAGACATATCATGTATTATATTCTATTTTGGTTTAATAAAGAGATTTTATAAAGGTACTAACTTTAAATAGTTACTGCATATTAAATTATTAAAAGTAATTTGGATTTATCTTTATGAAAAACATTTAAATATTAATTAAATTTATCTGATATAGTTCAGTGGATGTGAGAATTGAATTAATTAAGGTATTATTTTTGTATTCAACCATGTTAAAACTAATTAGAATGATAACCTTGTAGCTAAAATATCTCTATCGGCCATGACCATAACATTTTCTATCATTACATTACATATGGGCCATGACTGTAACATTTTTTATCATTCCATTCTTTGTGATGTGAATGAGTGTGTCTACAGAGTTGTTACTTAGAGCATTAGAGTCAAACTGGATGATGCTGCTCAACAAAATTGGTCTATGTATCCCAGGTGATGTCATTAACAAGGAGCAGAACGACAAGCCTAAAATTGAAGAAAAATTTAGTAATAGATTCGAACTAAACTCATAGTTGTGTCTTGTTTGGGTAACTTCACTTAAAAATTCATTTTCATACTCTTTATGGGAGAAATAATATCTGGAAGGCCTCTCCCATTTGAATGATATGTTAAACTCCATGTTGATTATGGTGGCATGAACATCTGGTGGGGTCTGACTAACCACAAAGACAACACTGCTAACTATAGCTAGGCTTGTTTTGATCAAGATAAAAGTGTGAAGCTGGTGAAAAAGGTGGGCAATGTGTGGGTGTATTTTCCATCCCAGACGGGCTTCCATTCTCATGATATCTATTAGCACAAGAACTTTGATAAATCACTGAAATTTGTAAGTTTTTTGTTTTTCAATTTGTTTTTCAGGTTGTGTTTGGTTCATCAAAATGTTTTTGTCAAAACAAACACAGTGTAACCCTATTTTAATGATTCATATCATGAGCTGTTGTATGTGTGTGGCAGGGAGAGAAGCTAAAGCATACGTCCAGGGATAGATACCCGGAGTCAAAATTCTCATCCTTCACCTTTGCTGTTGGTGTCGTGGGTGAGGGTGTGTTATTCAGCCAAGATGAACAACTACACAATCCATTTGGCTTCAATTTTCATCCACTACTTCCTCTATTTTACTCCACATTTTTGCGTTATTTTCATTTGATATATGAGGTTATCATATTTTGAAATTTATAGAATGAGAATGTTTATCTACTTAAGTGTGATTTGTATTGGAGGTGTAATAGGCAGTGGAATATTTTATATATATAGAAGCAGTGCTGTTGTTTTTAATAAATTATGGTGCTGCTGTTTTTAATTTTAGGTGCAGGTGCAGATTTTTATTGGAGGTGTAATAGGAAGTGGATGGATGCATATATATAGAAGTGGTGCTGCTGTTTTTAATCAATTATTGTGCTGTTATTTTTAATTTCAGGTGAAGGTGTAGGCACACAAGTGGAGGTATTTATTCCAGTATTTATTCCATGGATAGATAATTCCTATCCCAATGGTTATTGTGAACTGTTGCTAAAATGAAATAAAGCCTATCCCAACGGTTATTGTGAACCATTGCTAAAATTAAATAAAGCCTATTCCAACGGTTCTTATGAACCGTTGCTAAAATGAAATAGAATTCAATCTAAGCCAACAGTTCTCATAGAACCGTTGGTAAAGGGCTATCCCCACGGCTAGCATACCAATGGTTTACGAAACTGTTGGGATACCCAATCCCAACGGGTTTCCAGTATATCCCAGCAGTTTTTGAACTGTTGGTATAGCATAAATTTACAGTAGTGAAAACTATTTACTAGGTCACCATAATCAAATGAATGTATATTCTTTATCCTATACAAAACAATAATGAACAAAATCCTAGTGCTAGGATCTTGTTACATAACCACTTAAAACACACACATAAGACCTTTGGGTAAGGTGAATGTTGTTGACGGACTCTTGGGGAGGATCAAATAACATTTCTTAGGTGGTAATATCTATTAACATTCACTTCTTTCGCATGCAGATCTGCTCAAGATTAACGTGTTGAAGCTCGTCTTGGGATTGGTTAAGAGTGAAGCCCAGTGAAACCACCTCCTTCATGAACCAAAAAAGTCTACTAGATGAGGACATCACTTCCTTTTTCTGAGTAAATTGGATTTTTTAAATCCCTATATTTATACTAATCATGTTATCACTATTCAAAAACTATATTAGCAATGGTATCAATTCTTAACAATATTCTTAAATAAAAAACATAAAACTATGGAAGTTTATATGTTTTATATAATAATTCTACCTAATAAAAAATTTAATTAGATCAAAATGATTTTTCATTTACAAAGGTTTGGGTCATTATAATGGGTTCCCCCATGATCATAAAAACATCCTAATGGAAAATACAGACTACCCAATACACCAAGTGAAATGTATCTGTATCCAAGATCCACTATATAAGAAGGTGATAGATGATTGATTTGTATCAATGAGAAATTATTTGTGACAACTAGACATCCTCATATAGTCATACATCCTTCTATTCCTCCAAAAACTCTTCATAGATATGAAAAACCAAAATTTCCATACACATTCTACCGAATTAACTCTTAGGGAAAAGATCCCATTTGGATGACCACCCTAATATACCATAATAAGTGGATTTCCATGAAAGGGTGTGATGAAAATTGACATATGATTATGGTTCACATACATTTTCCTTTAATTAAAAGGGGGTGTAATTAAAAATGAACCACACATAATAGTTTTTTAGAATAAAATACCCATTCTCTGAATATTTTCCTGAGGTGTGTTGTTGCACTTAATTATCCAGGCCAACATTTGAATATTCTGATAAGGTGCAAGGGTAGGGACATCTAATGGAAACTCAAATCCATATAGAGCTTTCAAACTGAGAAGATATATCCTAAAAGTACATCATCCATGAGTCCTGTAAAAAAAATGATGATATTGAATGATGTCATGTTTTCACTAGTGTCAATTATTTTAGCCATGTCGTTCCTCCTTTCATGAGAAACTAAAGTATCATGTGTAGGACTCATTTCATATTTTATGAAAAAATATAAAAATAAATGTTGGATACAATAAAATTTCACAACGCATAAATACCCACAAGACAGTGTATGGTGAAATGAATAACACATTACATAGTATGGGAAGTACTTAAGTCATTATGCGGAATACTCTATACACCATATGGGAAAACGACCACTATATATAAAAATTATTTTTTATGAAAATACCATTTTTGGGTTGTGATGCTATAGTACATGGGAATGTCCATTTGTAATGAAATTGATATGTGAGTAATGAAGGAAATTTCTTCTACAATGGAAACATATATGGGTAAAAATTTAGAATCGGTAAGGTCATACCTAACTGCAATGTACATATTGATTACATTAAAAATTAACTAAGTTACCTGAATAATTTTATTGGGGTGGTCTATTCTCTGGGTCCACATTCAACCCTATAATCATTCAACCAGACTAAATTTTTCCTCATAAGGGACTCCTCTACATTCCAATCAAACCCCATTCCTATGGGGGAAATTTTTTGGGGTTTGTAAAAGATCCCCTAAAAAGTAATGAATAAATCAGGAGAACCACTTCATGATGTTTAAATCATTCATGGATGAAGAGACATATAAAAAATCATCTTTTTTTCATTTCACACCCACTATGCAGGTTTCCACTCTACATGGTGCCCCTTGAAATGATAATTCATTTTATAAGGTAAGGTTTAATATTCCAGACCCCTCAAATGACCTTTTATTTTGTGGGGAATGTCTTCCTCTTCAGGACACCATAAACTACTTCTAGTTTTTCAAGGTAAGGTCTCCTCTACAGAACCCCTCAAAAAAGTTTTTTTCTGA
The DNA here is from genome assembly GCA_963277665.1 of Viscum album. Taxonomy (NCBI): domain Eukaryota; kingdom Viridiplantae; phylum Streptophyta; class Magnoliopsida; order Santalales; family Viscaceae; genus Viscum; species Viscum album. The sequence goes on along the minus strand of OY728133.1, from coordinate 1,774,920,119 downwards.
GGAAAGTAATCCTATTCAAGACCTTATAAATGAAAAATAGTTCTTCAGGAAATGAATCATCCTCAACACCTCATAAAAAAAATTTAGTTTTATGGGGAATGGACTTCTGTCCAGGACCCCACAAATGAAAATTGGTATTATGGGACAAGGAATATTCTTTAATACCACAAAATGATATTTTGTTTTGATGGTAATGTTTTTCTATTCAGGACACTCTACATGGTTTTCCCACCAATTAAAAATAATTATGAAGGGTAACACATCATCTATATTCCACATAAAAATTATATTTCATTTTCTAGGAAATGTGTCATTTTAGGCCACCTATAAAAAAATGTTACCCAATGGTGACAATTGATACAAAAATATCCTGGGAAGATGGTTACATTTGTACCCTCGTAAAAACTCCCCAACATGAAAAAATGGGTGGATAGAGAGAAAATACCATATCAAGCAATATTAGTAGGTAATCATTTACTTCTTAAAATAATTTAAGAATTGGAATTCCCCATATTACCCACAAAGGGTGGCCCATCACATTCGCATAGAAAATACATTGTGTTCCACCATCCAACATAACAAACAAAACATGGGATTAAGTCTTTGTGGACCACCCTACTTTATAAAAAGTAGTGCAGAGGATGAACCTTTTTTACATCACATTCGGCCTTACCATGGTCCATCAATGAATAGTATTCCATGGGATGGACCCTTCTGCCTTGAGTTCGAACTTAACTCGACACCTTCGTGAAATGTCCAAACAACTATCTCTACCAACCAATCCCATGAAGATATAGTCCTAATATAGACCTCTTTACATGCAACTCAAGAACATCACCCACTATGGCCTCCAAACATGCATCATCAGAGTAAATGACATATCATCATGTGTCACAATATGTTATTCATTCCATTTGTAAAATGTTTCCCACAACAATTTTATCTAATGGGTAAGGTCTCTGGGGTATTTAAAATTATGCATCCCCTTCAAAATGAGTACCTCAACCTTGTAAGAAATTTTAGGGACCTCCCCATTTTAGAAAGCGAGAGAAACCCAAAGCCTTTCCCATTATCTATTTATAGTTTCTTTTCCTCCTCTCATTCTCTCTAAAACCATGAATAGGGATTCCCTCCTATTGTAATACCCTTGACTTTATTTTGGAAAAAATATATATAAGAATGTATGTCCCAACCACAGGTCTTGAAAAAAAGAGATTAGATGGGAATGGTAAAGACCTTTCTCGCTTCTGTAGCCCCGACCTCATCTACTGGTGGGTGAAGGAGATTGTGCCATTTGGAAGAACTTCTACTCACCTTGTTTCACACATCGCACATGACTCTCATGGGTATATATGTTAGTGAAGAGCATGAAATCCAAACAATCAAATATCAATATTGGTTGAGATTCATTATGATGATTTTTTCTTGCCTCAACAAGGGCCTCCTATTAGGTGTAAACCTATAAACCGTGATACCATCCTATAAAAGAGCTATATTCCCTATGAGAAAAACCTTCCAAAGCTATAACGACCCAAACTTTCATTAATGGAAATTTCTCTAGATCTAATTAAATGTCTAATTATGGTTATATATAATGTGAACTTTTTTGGTATTATTTTTCTGGATTTTAAAATACTAATATGAATTGTGACCGTTGCTAATATATCCATTGAACAGTGATCACGTGAATAGTATAAATATAGGGCTTTAACATATCCAATTTACTCACACAAAGGTAGAGATGGCCTCATCCAGTAGACTTTCCCCTTTCGAAGCCCATTTGTTGGAGCTTATAAAGTAGGTGGCATCATTTGGATTCTCTCTTTCCCAAGTCCAAGATGATCTTGAACACATTAAGCTTGAGCAGAACCGACTACGGGATAAGTGTAAATTAATAGAGATTACCACCTGAGCGACGTAATCTGAGCCATCACAAGAGTCAATCACCATCACACAGCTTACCCTTCGGTCTTATACAGGTTGTATAAGGGATTATGTAACAATACCCTAGAACTATTACTTTATACATTATTTTTCATATAAATAATGTGCATTCATTTTATTATTGTTACTTTGTAAATAGTTTTTAAAGCACAAATAGTATTTTTAGTTAATATTCAATTAAGAAATCTATTTTTATGAATTAATTTATTTTTGAATTAAATGATATTTTAATAAAATATTATTATTATTAAATTGATTTTTATTAAATATAAATGATCATATAATTTTATGAATGCAATTATAATTTTTATTATGGCTTGAAAACCGTTTTTGTCAAAACCTATGAAATTTCAATAATTGTCTATTTTTATTTTAAAAGTAAAAATTCACATATTTAGAAAATTATTTTGATAAAATTAATATTATTTTTGGAATCAGGACTTTTAAATTATCCAATGGTGAATGTTTCATAATTTTCTGAGACTGTCGAGTTTTTGGGTAAAAATTAAAAACCGTTTAAATATATAATGTTTTGATGATATCATAATGACCCAATAGCGATGTAATAAAATAAAATAAACATTATGTTCGTCCAATATATTTTTTACCATTAAAATAATGGGATTTTTTATTTTATTTTTTGATTTATTTTACATATCTTGAGTGGACACTTCAAGGATTATAAAACATTTTTCCTTTTTAAATTTTTTTCCTTGAGAGTGTGACTCACCTCTACATAGGAAACCCAATTATTTTAAGAATTTAGGTAGTTGGAATTATAAAATATTGTTTTCCACTACCCATTGAAAAAAACCATGGGAAAAAACCATGGTCTAGTTTGTGGTTTTGATTAGTTTAATGTGAGGTGTCCCAAACCTAAATAATAAATAATTCCCTCTCTTTTCCTATATAAACCCACCCATGCTCCCACTTCGTCATCACTCAAAGCCTTTAGATTTAGACAAAACCCTTCCCTCCTCTCTCAAGAATCCTACCAAGGTGCCCCAAGCTCCCAAATATCCTCTCTCAATCCCCTCCTAAGCCTTTGGAGTCACACTTCCAAGTAAGGGATTTCTTCATTTCTTATTTTTGTCCAATTTTTGTTATGTTGTTATGCCCAATTGTTTTCAATTAAAAATGTTGGGGTATTATTTCACACCTCTCCCATATATCCCTATTTATGTTTGGATAATGGGAGACCCCATTCTCTCTCATTAATGCCTTTTATGTACACCTTTTACCATGCCGAAATTCCATGAGTGATTTCTCTCTCCTCTTTTACATCCATGTAATTATTTTGTATTATGCACCTAAATTCCATTATGTTTGTTAGGACATGTATCTATATGACCCCCTTATGGTACATTTAATTTACATATGATGATACACCCTTTTCTCTCTCCTCATCCATTTTCATGAATCCTTATGCCATGTCGTTATGCTGCCGAAATTGCACCACATTTTTTCAAGCCATGATCATTGTGTAGTGAATACCACACCCATGTATCTATCAAGGGTATTCAAAATTATGTACAAATACATATTTAATGGCACTTTCATGTATTTATTCCACATTACTTCATCATGGAATAAATTATGATTTTAATTGATTCCATGTTATATGATCCATGTGGCACACTTATGCATGAAATGAAATGTTTAAGAAGGGTGTGCCCTAATAATGCTCCAATAAATGGGGTAAAGTATAGTGTCCTTATACGTCATGTGAAATGAGGGTAGACTCATTATAATTCAAGTAAAATGAGGGTTTAATCATGATTTAGGAGCAATGAGGGTTTAATCATGCTTCATTGGAATGATCCTTGGTTCATACTAATTCCATGTTAAGTATTGCTGACACAATTCCATGTTATGATTTTCAGGCTTTATCAAGACTTTATGTCCATGTTTCTTTTGTTCTACAATTATATTCCTTTTGTTTAACATGTATTTTATTCCTCATGTTATTCCATGTTTATTCCCTTACTGGGATTTATAGCTCACCCTTTTCTTATTCATGTCCTCAGGTTATCCCATGAAATGTTAAGTACGAGGGAATATAGTGGTCGTGTAAAGGAAGTTTTTAATAGTGATTATGTATTTCATGTTTGAAGTTGTTATTTAATGATCCTAATACTCAAAGACACTAGACCTATCTATCTTCTATGTTGTTTCAAGATAATTGGATGTAATAAATCATGTTTAAGTTTTTAATAATAGCATGGTTGTTATAGTAGGTATCAGAGGATAGGGTTAGTTATTTTTGGGATTAGGATTATAAAACCCTAGTAAAGGCTTAGAGACAAGAATTAGTATAATTAAAACACCCATATGTATTGTTGAGTATTGAGTAAATGGTTTATCAAGAAAATAGATCCTTGTCTGGATACTAGTAGGTAGAGGCGGCTGTGGAACAGATGTATCTTAGGGTTAAAATCCGAAAATACCACTTTGAGATAGACTCGAATGAGAATTGGTGCATGAAAATGGTCCTTGATGAACTCTGGATTATGACACTCCCAGGGGATATGTTATTTTAAATTCACAAGAACTGTATCTACCCTTATTAAAAGAATTAAAAAAATGTCCATAAGAATATATGTTCAAAAGTATTTCATGAATAGCATATATTGAAGCCTATTGATTCACAATTTAAGGAAATAAAAGTTATTTTAGTTTTTTTTCATGGATTAACCTTTATGTACTACCCCTAAATTTACTTTTATTCTAGAAAATGTCTGGTAATAAGAGGACTCCGGCCAACAACCGATGTGAAGATCAATGTGATGACAGTGCTAATGAGATGCCCAATCCGATGGGAGAAGGAATCACAAACTTTGTCATGATTCTCTCTCAGTTAACTAAATATTTGAATGGAAACATTGGTCAATAGAAACGTTCAACCCCCCCCCCCCCCAAGAAATAACAAGTTGCTATCGAGAGATTCTTGAGACAAAGGCATCCTAATTTTAATGGATCATCTGATCCCTCAATCACCGAACAATGGATCAACTACATTGAAAAGATCTTCCCCATCCTTCAATGTTCTGAAAAAGAGAAGGTTCTCTTGGTTGCTTATCACATGGAGGGTGAAGCTGATCATTGGTGGACGTTGATAAAAAATATGAAGCCTGAGGATAAGATCGAGGCATTGGAATGAAATGATTTCCAGAAGATGTTTTTCAATATATATTTTCTGTGCACCCTATGACTTATGATGTAAAGGGGCTTCTTTGACCTCAAGAAAAAAGACGACGAATCTGTCTGGGCATACGAGGAAAACTTCATAAGTCTTGAATGATATGCCTCCATATTTTTCATTATTCTTGAATGTAAGGATGAATTCTTCAATGGTTTCCTGAAACCTAGCCTACGGAAATAACTGGCAATCCATGACTTCAACAACTATGTGGAAATTGTCCAATGTGCCCTCAAGGTCGAAATAAAGATCATAGAATCTTAGGGGTACCATGGGGATAAGAAGCATAAGTTGGAATTCAATGTTGGCATTCTGATCGATAAATCCAATGGTGGTAATAATATCCAGCACGCCACTTGCCAAAGGTGCATAAATAATAACCCTAGAAATTGCCTAAAGGGGACGAGGAAATGATTTAGGTGTGGAAGAGAAGGGCACCTAGATTATAACTTCCGAAAAGAAAAACCCGTGGCTATAACATAGGATAGCAACACTCAGTTCAAACCTCTACAAATTTTTCATTGCTACAACTGCAAATAACTAGGTCATCTTGCAAATAAGTGCCCTAAGACAAGGGTTTTTGGAGGCAAACAATATCCTCCAAGGTAGAAAGGGTGAGCTTTTTTCCATCACTACTATCGATGTGATCCCCGAAAATAATGTGGTGACAGGTACACTAGTTATTTATTCTTGAATAGTGAACATACTTTTTGATTCTGGTTCTACACATTCTTTTATATCCCGAATTTTTAGTGGAACAATCCTAGAACAACCACAATTAAAGGATGTAATGATGTCGGTGAGTATGCCAAATGGGGAAATCATTGAATCCCATGAATATAACTCCTCCCCTATCATAATCTATGGATTAAATTTCCTAGAAAACCACATCATACTCCCTCTGGTGAAATTTGATGCAATTCTTGGAATGGGTTGGATTTCCTTACATAGATCCAACATAAATTTCCGTGAGAGGGAAATCACTCTCCATGTGGAGAATCGACCCCCAATTCTGTACAAGTGAAAGGAGGAGGATGAATCTTCTTTAGATACATCATCTCAAGTGTGGGTATTACTGCCCTATGAGCACAAAAATCTTGCTCAGATGATTGATTACAAGAAAACAACCATCCTTGAAGACATGCCTATTGTTAGGGAATTCACTGAAGTGTTCCTTAAGGAATTGTCTGGTCTTCCTCCTAGAAGAAGTGTTGAAATCTCAATTGATCTTATACCAGGGGAATTTCCAATATGCAAGACTCTGTACTAAATAGATGTTGTGGAGATTGACGAGCTGAAGAAACAACTACAGGTGAATCTAGATAAATTGTTTATATGCCCTAGTGCTTCACCATGGGGTGAACCAGTCCTCTTCATCAATAAGAAGGATGGATCAATGCGCCTTTTCAATAATTATCATGATCTTAACTAAATCACAATAAAGAAAATGTATCCTATTCCATGAATTGATGACTTGTTCAATTAGTTGTTTGGAGCACAATACATCTACAAGGTGGATTTGCGGTCGGGATATTATCAACTATGGTTGACGAAGGAAGATATCCCCAAGACGACTTCTCATACATGATACGGGCACTATGATTTCATTGTAATTCCTTTCAGACTCTTTAATGCTCTATAAATTTTCATGGAATTGATGAATAGAGTCTTTAGGGATTACCTCTATGAATTTTTGTTAGTATTTATTGATGATATTTTGATATACTCTAATAACAAGGATGATCATGATGAGCATCTAAGAACTTTACTAGAGACCTTGCGGAAGGAGAATATCTATGAAAAGTATAGAAAGTGTGAGTTCTGGTTAAATGAGGTCTTATTCTTGGGCCATATCATCACAAGAAATCAGATATCTTTGGACCCCTCCAAAACATATGCAATTGAGGGATGGTCGAGCCCATCATCAGTAACAGATATCCATAGCTTCTTGGGGTTATCTGGATATTATCAAATTTTTTGAGAAATTTCTCTTGATTTTCCAATTCTCTTTCCATGCTGACTCGAAAGGGAGTAAATTTTTCATAGAGTGATGAATGTGAAGAAATCTTCAAGGAGTTTAAAAGGAGGCATACCACTATACTCATGCTCACTTTACCCACAAGTGGAAAAAAATTTGTTGTATTATATGATGCATCAAAAAAGGGAATGGGATGTGTGTTGATGAAAAATGACAAAGTTATTGACTATGCTTCAAGGGAATTAAAAATTCATGAGTAGAAATATCCAACACATGATTTGGAGTTGGCTACGGTGATATTTGCTTTAAAAATTTGGTGGAATTATCAATTTGGGGAGAAGTGTGAAACATATACAGACCACAAAAGCATCAAGTATATATTCACAAAGAAAGAGTTGAACAAGCACCAATGAACATGGTTAGAGATGATCACTGACTATGACCGCTCAATCCATTACCACCCTGGGAAAGAGAACAAGGTGGAAGATGATCTAAGTAGAAAGGACCCAGCAATTCTATCACTGATGAGAATTGAGAAGGATCCAATCTTCATAGATTTGATAAAGATGTACAGGGGAATTATAAATAAGGTAACATCATCAATCCTTTCACAAATGATTGCTCAACAGTCTCTTTTGGAAAGGTTAAAGGATGCTCAAAAGGATGATGTTAGAATTCAGCTGAAAGTGAAAGATATCAGAAGAGGGAAATCCTCAGATTTCAATGTCAATGAAAAAGGAATTGTGAGATATTGGAAAATTATATGCATTACAGTAAGTCCAGAGCTGAAGAAGGAACTTTTGGATGATTCACATAGTTCAAATTTCACTATTCATCTAGGAAACACAAAGATGTATTGAGATCTCTGAGATAATTGTTGGTGGGATAATATGAAGAAGGAGATCGCAAAGTATACATCAAAGTTCCTGGTGTGTCAGCAAGTGATGGAAAATAGGAAGAAGTCTAAGGGGACGACGCAACCATTGTCGATACCTGCATGGAAATGGGAGAACATCACCAAGGAATTTGTCATTGGACTTCCGAAGGCATCCAAAGGCAACAATGAAATCTGTGTTGTTGTCGATCATCTTACAAAATCTGCACACTTCATTGCAATTCTGGATGATTTCTCATTGGATCTACTAGCATGAATATTTATTAGGGAAGTGGTAAGGTTTCATGGAGTACCACTATCTATTGTATCCGATTGAGATCCAAGATTCACCTCTATGTTTTGGAAGAGTATTCAACATGGTCTGGACACTGAACTAAACTCTAGTACAAACTATCATCCTCAAACTGATGGCCCATCTGAGCAAACTATTCAGACACTAGAAGATATGTTAAGATCTTGTTCAATAAAATTTAAAGAATTTTGGGATCAACATCATCCACTGGTTGAATTATCCAACAATAACAGTTTCCACTCGAGCATCAAAATGGAACCCTATGAAGCCATGTATGGTAAGAGGTGTAGAATTCTGACATGTTGGGATGAAGTTGGTGAGCATAAGCTGCTAGAACCATAAATGGTCGAAGAAATGGTGGAGAAGGTAAAAACCATTCACCAGCATATCAAGGCATCCAAGAGTTGATAGAATATTTTTCTGGATAACTATTGAAGAGACCTTGAGTTTAATGATGGATAAATGGTATTTCTATGCATATCTCCATGGAATAAGATCATTAGGTTTACAAAGAAAGGGATGTTAAGTCCTAGGTACATCAGCCCCTTTGAGATCCTATATCGTGTTGGTCTTGTGGCCTATCGACTAGCACTTCCACCTACCATGGCCAAAGTACATGATTTATTTCATGTATCTCTCTTAAGGAATTACATACTAGACCCTTCACATGTAATATCATTAGAGGTATTACAACTAGAGGATGATCTTTCTTATGAGGAGAAACCAGTGATAATCATAGATCGTAGATAAATATTTCTACGAAATAAGACAACGCCCCTCATTAAGGTGTTGTGGAAAAACCACAAGTTTGAAGAAAAAATTTTGGAGTCAGAGGAAGTGATGAAGAAAAGTTACCCAAATTTGTTTTATAATGGGAAAATGAAATTTCAAGGGAGAAATTTCTTAAGGGGGATGATTGTAATGACCCAAACATTCATTAATGGAAATTCCTATTGATCTAATTAAATGAATTATTATGGTAATATATAATGTGAACAACTTTGGTTTTATGTTTCTAGATTTTAAAATACCATTATGCATTGTGACCTTTGCTAATAAAATCATTGAACAATGATCACATGATTAGTATAAATACAGGGCTTTAAAAAATCCAATTTACTTAGACAAAGGAAACCAAAGCCTCATCTAGTTGACTTTCCCCATATGAGGCCCATTTTTTCAGAGCTTGAAATGAAGGTGGCGTCACTGTTCTTCACTATTGACAAAGCCCAAGTCAAACTTGAACACGTTATGCTTGAGCAGAACTGACTATGGGAGATGTGGAAGTTAATAGAGATTACCACCCAAGAGATGTTATCTAAGCCACCCCAAGAGTCTGTCACCATCACACATCTTACCTTTCGGTTTTATGCAGGTGTTATAATGGGTTATGTAACAGAACCCTAGAACTATGACTATGTATATTATTTTTTATAAAGAATGTGCATTCATTTTATTATTCTTACTTTGTAAATAGTTTTTTAAAGCACAAATAGTATTTTTAGTTAATATTCCACATAGAAATATATTTTGATGAATTAATGTATTTTTTAATCAAATATTATTTTAATAAAATATTATTATTATTAAATTAATTTTTATTAAATATAAATGATTATATAATTTTATGTATGCAATTGTAATTTTTATTAAGGTTTGAATGCTGTTTTTGGTCAAAACCCATGAATTTTCGATAAATGTTCGTATTTATTTTAAAAGTAAATAATTACATATTTAGAAAATTATTTAGAAAAAATTAATATTTTTATTAGAATCATGATGTCAAAATTATCCTATAGTGATTTTTTTATAATTTTCATGAGACAATCATATATTTGGTAAATACAGTTTAAATATATAATGTGTTTTATGACATCATAATGACTCAATAGTGATGTAATAAAATACTATAAACATTATTTTCGGCCAATATATGATTTAACATTAAAATAATGTCATTGTAGATTTTTTTTATTTATTTTACAATGCTTTTGGGGACCCTTCAAGGCATATAAAACATTTTGTCTTTTTAAATTGTTTTCCTTGAGAGTGTGACTCAACTCCACAGAAGCAACCCTATTATTTTAAGAAGTTTTTCCATTTTCCTCATAAATTTTTTTCCCTCCCCTTTGGAAAAAACCATGTGCAAAAACCATGGGTTGGTTTTTGGTTTTGATTAGTTTAATGTGAGGTGTTCCAAACCTAAATAATAAAGAATTCCATCTCTTTTCCTATAAAAACCCACACAAGCTCCAACTTCCTCTTCACTCTATGAATTTGGAGTTTGACCAACGCATTCCCTACACATTCTATAATCCTCCCATGGTTCACCAATCTCCCAAGAAGCCTCTCTCAAGCCCCTCCTAAGTCTTTGGGATCACACTTCCAAGTAAGGGATTTCTTCCTTTCTCATTTTTGTCCAATTTTTTTAAGTTGTTATGCCTTTTTTCCAATTAAAAATGTCACGGTATGATTTATCACCTCCCCCATACTGCCCTCTTTATTTTTGGATAATGGGAGATCCCTTTCTCCCTCATTAATTCCCCCCATGTATACTCGTTACCATGCCGAAATTCTGTGAGGGATTTCTCTCTCCTCTTTTACATCCAAGTAATTCTTTTGTATTATCCATCTAAATTCCATTGTGTTTGTCAGGACATGTATATATATTAACCCCATACTTTCCATTTCATGTACATATGATGAGACAAACTTTTCAATCTCATCAACCATTTTCATGAATCCTTATGTCACGTTGTTATGCTACCGAAATTGCACCGCATTTTTTCCTGCCAAGATCATTGTGTAGTGAATTCAATACCCATATCTCTATCAAGGGTATTCAACTTTCTGAACATATACATATTTAATGTTACTTTCATTTATTTATTCCACATTACTTAATCATTGAATAACTTATGATGTTTATTGATTCCATGTTATATGATCCATTTGAACACTTATGCATGAAATGGAATGATTAAGAAGGGTGTGCCCTAATAGCGGTCCAATGCTTTGGGTAAAGTATAGTATCATGATACCTCATGTGCAATAGTGTTGACTCATAATAATATAAGTTCATTGAGGGTTTACATGTGCTTCAGCTTCAATGAGGGATTACTCATGCTTCATGTGCAATGAGCCCTGGCTCATGCTAATTCCATGTTTAGTGTGGCTGCCACATTTCCAAGATAGGATTATCATGCTCTATCAAGCTTTTTTGTTCATGTTTCTATTGTTCTCCATTGATATGACTATTGTCTAACGTGTATTTTATTCCTCATGTTATTCCATGTTTATTCCATTACTATTCTTTATAGCTCACCATTTTCTTATGAATGTCCTCATGTTATCCCATGCATTGCTAAGTATGAGTTAATTTAGGGGTAATGTAAAGGAAGTTTTAAATAAATATGTTGTATTTCTTGTTTTAAGTTATTATGTAATGATACTAAGCCCCAAAGACACTAGACCTCTCTATTTTCTATGTTTTATCAAGTGAAGTTTAGGTAATAAATCATGATTAGGTTTTTAATAAAAGTAGGGTTGTTATAAAAGCTATATTCCCATTTAATATTCCAATGGTCCTAATAATAAATTTAATCATAAACTATGCTCACTCAAATGGGACTCATACATTGGTGTAAGCCCCAAAAAATCTAAACTACATGGGCTTTGATTCCTGTCCAAATGGGATATATAAGAAGTCACCCTATTATGAAAACCCAATATACAAAAATATCCTTAATCTAATATGGGACATGTCCCCAATAAGATGATATCCCACATCGGAGGAAACATCCCTTCTAGTTTCCTTAAGGTGCTTTTGTATAAGTACCACATTAGCTATGATGTAACGACCCAGACCTGAGCATCCACCTGAAGAGTGCTGAACGGGTCGGGTGTTACTACCTTAGGTGTACCTCCCATGAACGCCAAAGGCTGCCGACTAGCAGCAAGGGTCTGAATAGGTATAGTGGGGAGGCTATACCCTCTCGGAGGAATAAAATGGTACTGGTCCGAGTATAAAGCTAAATATGCAGTGGAAATAAATGACTCAAATCAGACCCTCATAGAGGAAGCATAATAATATCAATAATCCAGTGGAAGCAATGTAGAAACAACAGCAGCTAAAAGTAAACAGATCAACATGCCAGTAACAAACACCAACTATTACTATAACAAACAAGGCATTCATTGAATCAAATCATACAACTCAATATATAACAGTGTCAATGGCTAACCAACAGTTGCTACATAACATGGTAAGCATGCATATAAGAAGAAGTAAAACTAAACAAAGTAACTCCAACAGGCACGACCCCAAGGTCCATACCAGTCCCCATGCCAACAGCATTAAAGTCCATCTCCTTAGGCTGACCCTCTACCTGCACGCAATTTCATAAAGTCTACACGCGTCCCGAAGGGCCCGTGTAGGGTGTGAGACAAGTCTCAATAGGATACCACACAAGGGTTCATACCTAATATAATTGTTTAGGAAGACATGCTTATATAAGAAAAACAGTAACAGTGCAATGCCCAAAAGTAAACAAAGGCTTCGCTGGTGCTCAGCAGCCACCAGGAAGTGTCACCTGCTTCGGCCAACGCCGGAATCTCTGGTCTATAGCCCGGCACCTCATGCCACCAGACACCATGTGTCTCAAGTACCGACGTCCCAAAGGGATGCCCAACTGTCGTAACCTAGATCGAACGCTCAACCTGCCAATGGCACAACATCCGGAGGAACAATGATATCTGTCCTCAAATCATAACTGAAGGGACAATGATGTCTGCCCTTAAGTCACGGCGAGCCTCTGCCCCTCAACCTGACTGCCTCAAATCTGTCTCCCGAAGGCTCCTCACCTTCCATGTGGCTTCCTATGGCAAGCACCCCCAAACCAAAATACCTAATCGTAACTATCGGGGGCCTCTACCCAGCGGGTGGCCGTACCACCTCATCTTGGAGTCTATCTGTGTGCACACTACACAAAATTACTCAGTGAGTGGTAATCACCTCAGTATGTTCCCAAGCCACAACACCTCTGACACCTCGTGTACCTGCGAACCTGACACTCAAGTCTGATGTCCTAGCCATCCAAGTAACCCGGGCCAAGCCCAACCTGACAGTCCGACTGCTTCAACCGATGTCAATGATGCCCAATCCCGTGGTTGCAACCACCCAACGTGACCCGATCCAAAGCCCCAAACTGTGATCCTCATCACTCAACAAATATCAGACCCTCTCCCAACACAACGAGCAGTTCAACACAGATAAAATCACACATTTCATAACTATACTCAAGCATTACTTGAAACAGGCAATTACTAAACAACTAATTGCACTAACTTACGCCAATCCATAACAGTACCTAAGGTCTTAAATGCCTTAAAAATCACTAGAATTCTATAAAAAATCAACTCAGCAATTTAATCCAGCAGCAACAAAAGCAGTCTAAAATCAACAGTTTAAAATACTGGTCCAAAACATCCGCATTTCGGCACCCCCGTCCGAATTTCCCCAAACAATCCATGACCTCTCACCCAGCCTTTCTCCAGCACAACAAGCGTCGGGGAACACCCAGAGGCATCCCACAATTCAAATAAGTAATTAACAACAAATAAACAGGGTTTCTCTCAACATCTGACATCGCGCCCGGAGGTTGCAACCCCAATTTGTCTACTAAAACATGAAATAAGGTATGCACCACCCACCTCGTACTCTTATGATGACACTCCTTTGACTTCATCCTTTGAATCAGACTGAATCGATGTAGATCTGTGTTTCTGTCAAATCCAGAAATTTCCTTTGGATGGAATCTGTAGAGGAATAGGTGAGGGATGAAAGACGAAGAATGGTGTGCAGGGTTAGCCTTTCCAATGCGGTCCTGCTGCCACTGACAGATCGAAGAATGGAGGTCGTACGAAGATTCTGGGATGGTTTTAGTTTTTCAGAGGTTCTCAGACAAACTGGTCATCCAAAGGGGGGGAAGAAGAGATTTCTGGGAATGAGGCGTAACAACATCTCGATCGCTCGAATAAAAATAAAAATACACGGCGTGTATTTTCAAAGTACACGCTGTGTAGAGGTGTTTCCATACTACGACTTAAGCGGAGTCTAGCACACGGCCTGGACCATGTACGCGGTCAACACACGGCTAGGGTCACAGCCGATACACGGGACAAAGGTACACGGCGTGTCAAGGAAGACTACAGGCCATGTAGATGGAAATTTACACCTATCACCACATGACATGTACTTGTCCTCACACGGGTAAGGGATACACGGTGTGTCTATAAATACACACCTTGTTGTAAGAAACTTCTACATGGTCTTCACATGGCATGTACTCGGCGAACACACAGCTGGTCTCTCGGGTAACTCATACACGGCGTGTACTTAATGTACACGATGTGTAGTCTGGAAATTTTCCAGAAACTGCCCAGATATTCCAGACATTTCAAAAACTTGTCATAAAGTTTAAACAGGGTTGGGATTTGATCCGTTTCTAAAACCCGGGTTCTTACAAACTCCCCACCTTAACATAGCTCGTCCACGAGCTACCAAATGAAACCAGGAGATGGCACCGAACATGCCCATACCTATTAAACAACCCGGACTACCCCGGTCTCAAGGTTTTGGCTAAATTCCTAAAAGGGCTCCCCACCTTAGGACTTGCCTACACGGTCTCAACCCATACAAGGCTCAAGCAGAAAAAATAAACAAGCATGGCCCAACAACCTATTTCTAGGACCCATGGTCCTCCCGTGATGCATCGTCACCCCTGCACTTCCTTGGTGCTCACGTGTCGCTTTTGAAACCCAACGTAACCCTCACTGCATCGGCGTCCGCCTCCCTGAGGTCCTGCATCTAATAGATGCTCAAATAAAACCCGGTTCCATGCACCTCAAGTAACCCACATCCACGATGCCCTGATGCCCACGATAGCTAAAGTAAAATGCATCCTTGATGCCCCTGATGCATGCATCTAAAATATATAATAAAATATATAATGCATCTGATATGATGCCAATCCCACTAACTAGTCTCTAGTAAGTCCAAAAATAACATGTACAAATCGTGAACTCAACCAGCCATGCCTCAAGAGGCCATTCCAAAGAAAGAAAGGAAAATCATGGCCACACCCGCGGTGTACCTGCCACCATCGTGAGCTCTCCAGACTGCTCGATCCCCGGAAGCTCCACAGCGAGCACCTAGCCTGAAGCCCGACTTCTTGATCCCTGACCTCCCTACGATGCTACTCCAGTAACTAGACACTGACCCCTCAGCTGGGTCCTACTATCCCTGTCATGTCTCCCGCGTGCAACTAAACCTCGGCTACCCTCTCCTGGTACTGATCCCGAACCAGCTCCTGATGCCATAGTCTGTCCTGGTCCTGGCCTGCCGGTTGTCTGAGAAGGCTGCCTACAAAACCTCTCCAGATTCCCGACTTCCCACACGCCCGACACTCCTTCGGGGGCCTATCGCACTGAGCCCAAACATGTCCTGACTATCCTTACTGAAAGAAAACCACCGCTGAACTGCCATGAGGTGGTCTAGCTAAGTCCTTGGCCTACCCGCCCTACTAGAACTCATCTCTCCCTCACTTCCTGCTGTCTGGACCATCGCCTGAAGCTTTCACCCTACCAAAATGAGATTTCTCTCTCTCATTTCCCTCATCTATGAGCGCCTGGTTCACCACCTCGAAGAAGGAACCCAACCTGGGGATGTTTACCTGAACCCAAATGGCGTGTCATAAGCCATCCTCAAAGTGCCTCACCCTAGCTGCATCATTGCTCACCATACCAGGTGCAAAACAAGACAACTCTGTGAAGGTAGCTGCGTAGTTCATAACGGACATATCTCCCTACTAAAGACATAAGAACTCCTGAGCTCTCTCCGCCCTCAGAGTCTCCATGTAAAAGTGCTTGAAGAACCTATCCTCTAAGTCCTTCCAAGCGAGTCCCTCGTGCCTGCGAGCTTGTACCTGTACGTCCCACCAACGCTTCACCAGTCCCCTCAGCATGTACGTCACCAACTTGACCTTCCGCCCTGGAGGCGTCTCTAGCTGCTCAAAGATCATTTGCATGCTCTGTATCCAATTCTCTTCCACCTGTGGACCACCCTCATCCTGAAAAAGAGGTGGGTGCTGCGACTGGAACTCCCGCATCATATATGCCATAGAAGGCTCTGTACCATGCGCACCTCTGTCAATCCCCTGTAAGAGGCGTACCATGGTAGCTCAGAGCTGCTCATCAAGCCATGTTCCAAACCCTGCCAAACCTAGCTACTGCCCTTTCTACACTGGATCCTGAACCTAATCCTATCCTTGAGCCTGTACCTGCGGCTCCTGCTCTGCCTGCACTGGATTCTTAACCTGGTCCTGTGGTACTGTATCACCTCCGGTCTGACGCTCCATCGAGTCATGAAGGAGTAACCCGCTGAATACCATAAATGCTCAGATAGCCCAAATATATATATGACAATATATTCTTTGCATATATGGAAAGCAGTATAAGGCAGTTCATACAACTACCCTTACTCTCCCCTATCGCAACCCATGCCCTCAGCATCCCGACCTCACAGCCTCTTTACCTGCCCTCAACAGAGCCAAGTATCAATAGTACCTCGGGCCATGCCCATCCTGACAACCAACGTTGCTTCAAACCCAACGACCGAGTCGCCCAATACTGACAGTTACACTACCTCACCCTTATTACATGCCTGCTCTCATAAGAGCCAGACCCAAAAATCCTGCACATGCAATTCTACAAAATACAAATCATGGAATACACATTGTAATAAACAAGCAATTTTATTAGAATTTTCACCTATTCACATTTCAGATCATACATCGCATGGCAATTGATTTTATTCGCATGTTATTATCACTTCAAAAAGCATACGTGCAGTTATGAATTTGAAATACCCTAAAATGTGCCTATCAAAAGCCAAGCAAGAAACCCTTGCCATACCGGCCAAGGTTTACATATCATAATCAATAACATCACACAACAAGTGATCCACCGAGGTGGAAATCATATAAACCGTAATTTGAGCAAGACAAATAGCAATTCCCACCCACGACAACTCAATCCATCCCTCATACATGGGGCTGCAGGCACCCAAGAACAAGTTCAAAAATGACGTTCCAACAACAACCTATCTCCGGTCTACCATATCCCAAATAGTAAAACCAGCGGAAATAAAAAAAAGAAGTCTCTAACTCATTAGTAGCCAGCAAAGCAATGCTACTAAATCCTTTTCAAGAACTACTTTGATACCACTTTTTAACGACCCAGACCCGAGCAGCCACCCGAACAGTGCCGAACGGGTCGGGTGTTACTACCTTAGGCGCACCTCCCCTAAATACCAAAGGCTTCTAACTAGTAGTGAGGGTCTGATTAGGTATAGTGGGGAGGTTATACCTTCTCGGAGGAATAAATTGGTATTGGTCCGAGTATAAATCCAAATATGCAGTGGAAATAAATGACTCAAAACCAGACCTAGATAGAAAAAGCATAGTAATATCAATAAACCAGCGGAAGCAATATAGAAACAACAGCAGCTGAAAGTAAACAGATCAACTTGCCAACAATCAAAAACAACTATTACTGTAAACAAACAAGGCATGCATCGAAACAAGTCATACAACTCAATATATAATGGCGCCAATGGATAACCAAAAGTTGCTTCATAACAAGGTAAGCATGTAGATAAGAAGAAGGAAAACTAAACAAAGTAACTCCAGCAGGCACGACCCAAAGGTCCATACCAGTCTCCATGCCAACAGCACTAAAGTCCAGCTCCTAAGGATGAACCTCTACCTGCATGCAATTTCATAAATTCTACACACATCCCGAAGGGCCCGTTTAAGGTGTGATACAAGTCTCAATAGGATACCACCCAAGGGTGTGTACCTAATATAAGTGTTTAGGCAGACATGCTTATATAAGAAAAATAGTAATAGTGCAATGCCCAAAAGTAAACAAAGGATTCGCTGGTGCTCAGCAGCCACCAGGAAGTGTCACCTACTTTGGCCAACACCGAAATCTTTGGTCTGTAGCCTGGCACCTCGTGCCACCTGACACCATGCGTCTCAAGTACCGACGTCCTGAAGGCATGTCCAACCATCATAACCTAGCTCGAACGCTCAACCTTCCCATGGCACAACATTCATAGGAACAATGATATTTGTCCTCAAATCATAACCAGAGGGACAGCGATGGCTTCCCTCGAGTCACGGCGAGCCTATGCCCCCAACCTGACCGCCTCAAAGCTGTCTCCCGAAGGCTCCTCACCTTCCATTTGGCTTCCTTTGGAAAGCAACCCCAAACCAAAATACCTAACCGCAACTATCAGGGGCCTCTACCCAGTGAGTGGTCGTACCACCTCATCTCGGAGTCTATCTATGTGCACACTACTAAAATTTACCTGGTGAGAGGTAATCACCTCAGTATGTTCCCAAGACACAACACCTCTGACTCCTCGTGTCCCTGAAAACCTTTTTCCCAAGTCTGATGGCCTCTCCATCCAAGTAACTCAGACCAAGCCCAACCTGACAGTCTGACTGCCTCAACCGACGTCCATAACGCCCAATCCCGTGGTAGCAACCACCCAACGTGACCTGAGCCAATGCCCCAACCTGTGATCCTCATCACTCAACAAACATCCGGCCCTCTCCCAACAAAACGAGCAGTTCAACATAGATAAAATTAAACATTTCATAACTATACTCAAGAATTACTTGAAATAGGAAATTACTAAACAACTAATTGCACTAACATATTCCAATACATACCAGTAAGTATGGTCTTAAATGCCTTAAACAATAACTATAATTCTATAACAAATCAACTCAGCAGTTTAATCCAACAGCAACAAAATCAGTCTAAAGTCAGTAGTTTAAAATACTAGTCCAAAACATCCGCATTTCGGCACCCCTAGCCAAATTGCCCCAAATGAGCCATGACCTCTCACCCGACCTTGCTCCAGCACAACAAGGGTCAGGGAACACCCAAAGGCATCCCACAATGCAATTAATTAATTAAAAACAAATAAACAGGGTTTCTCTCATCACCCGACGTCGTGCCCGGAGGTCGCAACACCAATTTGTCTATAAAAACATGAAAGAAGGTATACACCACCCACCTCGTACTCGTACGATGACAATACTTTGATTTCAGCCTCCGAATCGGACTGAATCGTGGTAGATCTGTGTATCCGTCAAATCTGGAAATTCTGTTCGGATGGAATCTGCGGAGGAATATGTGAGGGATCAAAGACGAAGAAGGGTGCGCGGGGTTAGCCTTTCCGATACGGTCCCGCTTCCACCAAGGGATTAAAGAACGGAGGTCGTACAGAGATTCTGGGAGGCTTTGAGTTTTTTTGGAGGTTCTCGGATGAACTGGTCATCTAAAGGGGGAGAAGAAGAGATTTCTGGGAATGAGGCGCGATGACATCTTGATCGCTCGAATAAAAATAAAATTACATGGCGTGTATTTCCAAAGTACACGACGTGTAGAGGTGTTTCTGTACTCTGACTTAAGGGGAGTCCAGCACACATCCTGGACCATGTACGTGATCAACACATGGCTAGGGTCTCAGCCATTACACGGGACAAAGGTACACGACCTGTCAAGGAAGACTACACGCCATGTAGATGGAAATTTACACCTGGAACCACACGACATATACTTAGCCTCACACGGGTAAGGGATACACGACGTGTCTATAAATACATGTCGTGTAGTAAGAAACTTCTACACAGTCTTCACACGATATGTACTCGGTGAACACATGGTTGGTCACTCGGGTAACTCATACACTCCGTGTACTTAAAGTACACGGCGTGTAGTCTGGAAATTTCTAGAAACTGCCCATATTTTCCAGACTTCTCAAAAACTCATCAAAAAGTTTAAACAGGGTCATGATTTGACCCGTTTCTAAAACCTAGGTTCTTAAATATAACTAGGAAAATTTTTCCTATACGTAATTCATGTTTAATGGTAAACTGTATTGTTTGGTCCTCATCACATGACTATAAATGGTATGAAGTGTCCCATTAAGTGACATGGAAGTACATGGGTTCTAATTAATTTTATAAAAATATATAGGAATCTTATCTCATGGGCCCAATCCCAACGTCAAAATAATTATTGTATGCCTAGATGATGATATATTCCACAACACTATACAATGTGGCATAAAAACATCATGATAATAAATGATAGAAGATTCAATGATATTTTTACAAATAATGCCATCGATGATGAAACATAGATACATACATGTATCCCCATGGATAGAAAACCTCATATACATGATGATTATTCTAATAAAAACACATTATAACTATCATCTCTTAATATAATCATGTCTTATTTTGTATTTGGGATTTAATAAATGATACATGAATATGTTTTAAATCTATAACAGTGTCCATGAGTTGTATATATTTCTCCTCAAAAGGGTTCATTGAGCCTATCCTCCCATCCTTTTAACCAATGTGAGTTCCTAAGCATTTTTGGAACTAGTTACCAAAGACCACCAACCTTTGGAATGAATGTTCATGAGACATTATGAATAAGGGAATCTTTGGTTTTTTTTAGTTCCATGAATAAACCCCATTGGAAACCTGCTGGAAAGGATGTGTAAAAATATATCTGATGTGAAAACTATGCCACTTCCACCACAAAACACCATTCCCACCCATTGTGGTCTTCGGAAGTGAAACATGTATAAAGTGAAAATTCATTATGTTTTCTATACTTATATCAGGGTAAAAACAGTCAATAAATGAATACAATATTGATTCAGCTCCATTGATCAAATATATTCAATTAATGTGGGATTTAAGTTTTACGTTGATATATTATTATAAAAAGTAATATTCATAGTTAGAATCATATTGTTTGAGATGGTAAATGAATTTTATTATTATGGAAATTCAACATGATTTTACATTAAAGGAAATCAAGGATGTCCCATTTATAAAAAATGTACAAACTCAGTTTGGATGAATCATTCTTTTCATATTGTGTTTCTAGGCCATTGAATCTTTCTACCCTGATGAATTAAATACTGATATCAGAAGATATCATTCGATGGGAATTTAGAATATGGTATAACACAATCTCCCATTACATATGAAGAACTATTTGATAATTTAAAGGATATTTCAACTACTTTTGGTAAACTATCTTATAAAAACAATAATAAGTCAATTTGGAAAATGATGCCATTTTGTTAATTACCTTCAAATATTTTTCGTATGTTACACATTTTCATGATGTCATGCTTCTAAAAAAATGTTTCTTATAGTCTCATTTCCATGTTTCTAAATGAAATTAACAAAATAATTGATGGTATTATTGATAAGTTGTACATGATTGACATAGGGATAAATGAATAACTGGTTTTATTCAATACATTTTAGTGACCAAAATAATGAGTGAGTGAAAAATGCAGTATACCATTCTTGATCAGACAATCCAAAGATCATATGATGTGGGATATTATTAAAATGGATGTGTTATAAAATATAATGGGTCAAAATAGAAATTTCTTCTCAAATAATTACACAGCTACCAATCCAACATTTTTTTGTTCACAAAAGGCCAATTTCATTACACCCTTTCACCAATGAAAAATCTCCCAAACATCAAGGCGTAGTGAAAATTAGTTATTCCTTAATATCTACCCATTGATTCTAGGAAGGTGTTGGGAGAGGAGAACTACATCATAGATATTATAGATGAAACATTTTCATTCTTCCCTACTAACATCCAACCACCCCTCTATTATATTCTTAATGAATTTTTAGAATCAATGCCTCATAATATACTAGATTATTTACCACAAAACAAGGAAATAAAATAATTCATTAAGATAAACCTTATATATTCTTATTAAAATTCCCAATATTAAAAAATTATTTTAAAGAATATTTATATCCATCAAAATAATGTTCAAGAGTTTTTTAACAAAAGGATTTGTGTGATAAAACATGAGACCTAGTGTTGTTTTAGCACGATTGGTTCCCATGAAAGATGTATCAGGACATATGTGTGTTGATAGTTGTACCATTAAAAGTATCACCATAATTTACAAATTCTGATTCCTATAATTTGATGTTATGATTGATATTATTCAAGTAGAATCATTTTTCCCAATGTTGTAGCTTTAGATTGGTAATCATAAACATCGAATTTAACAAGTTGATTACTGGAAGAAAATCTTCATGTTCATGTAGGGGTTGTATGAGTGGTTAGTGTTACATTTGGGGATATCTAATTCCCTAAAAAACTCTATGAATCTCAAAAACCCAATTAAAAAACACTTCATTGATATGAATGATGTGATTTACATCAAAAATATTCTTTTATATAGTATGTAAACCTCTCTTAACATTGAACATATAAGGGATGTTCTTTGAGTTCTACACGACAACCATAGAATATCATATATATGAGGCACTCTATGACTTTTAAAGACATTCTTATGTTTCATGAATGTACATAGAACTGTGTCTTATGAATATTAAAATATTATGTTCTTTTTATGATTTATATTTTTTTTCATGTTTTACTGATGAATTTATTTCTAATACATTGTTTATTTTACAAAGGTGTGTGTGAAAATGAGTCATTGTACTGGTGGAAAGGGTGTGGTTACTCCCTACATCTTGTATACTCATTCAAGGTGAAATAGAACATATTAATATTCATTTTTCTTCTACACCTCTAAAACATATGAATTTATTATTTATTTTCCAATCGCACTTATCAGCAGCTTAACAGATCAGTTTTTCTAGATACAGTTATTGTGGAGAATTTCTTCCCTGACATTCGATATAAAATGGAGTGGTTTTGAATACATGGTCTACAAAATGGTAATAGTTTATGCATGACATCATATTAAATAATTATAAGGATTAATAAATTTAAGGGATCTTATTTTTGTATTTAGAATAATATTACTGATGATTATCTGATTTAGAACCAAATAGAGGGTACATCATTAAGAGTGAAGTTACTTTGGATAGACAATGATATATGTGAGAGCGTGGATAGAGAATCATTTGAACTTGTGATAATTTCTCTCAAAAACAATGTTGCATTCAAAATTTATGTGTAGAAAAAACTCTAATATGTTATAAACATGTTGGAAAACTTGCCTGAACATTACACAACTTTTAAAAAAGTCTTCATGTTTTGATGGTTGATAAGTTTAAGTTGACAAAAGGAAGTCTAGTGGAAGATCGTGTGAATGACGTCAACAAATTCATGGTAATCCATATTCAGTAAAGTTTACTTTTACTAGTGACATATATATATTTACACTATTATCCAAACTTCTAGAGATCTAGGTTGCAATAATTATTTGAATCAGTAACTCCATTGGAAAATCCAATATGGTATTTTTTTTATATCAGAAATATGATACTCAATTAATAACATCATAGAAGGGATGTTCAAGAACCTTTTTTCGTGTAATTAATTCCAATGATAGATATATATCACCCTATCAATAACAGGACAATTAGACTAGTCCATTTGTAGATAAATTACAATAATGGTTATAGGAGAAGGGAATAGGCATGTCAACTAGTCATTTTCCAACCTATTGATAATGCGATAAAAATAGAAATTTCAAAAAGGTCTATGAGAGTCAAATGAATAAAACCAAAAATATATCAATATCTTGTAGCTCAAGTTTTATCAACTCAATTGAATAAATCAAATAAAAGTTGTTGAGTTTGAATACTCAAGAAGAATGTTCCATAGTTGATGCTAGAGAATAAATCCATTCAACTTGAGATTAAATATTCATATCAAAATAGGTATCTAGGATTCTTAGTGAAGCCCATATAGTATATGTTTAATACATTTATGTTGTTTGAAATTGATAAGTAAGCATCTGAATGTGGAATGGAGGATTCCTAATGCTATTAGAGTTTCACCACACCTTTCTCCATTGGATGGATATTATTCTTGTTGGGTAATAGGATGATGATTGATATGAAAATATCAAGGAAAATGTGGTATCCAAGGATATTATAGGATCCATGGGTATTTTAAAAGCTATAAATGACTAGAAACTTTACATGATAAAAACTTCTGATGGTAGTGTAGTCATCTAAAGTACAACATCTGATAATCTAGATTTATGGTAGTGCATATTTGGTCATAGTGAAAATAACAGAAATGTTCTAAAAGGATATTTAATGTTTAATCATGGTTAGAAAAAATTATAAAGTGTGAGAGTTGTGTGAATGGAAGGAAAAATTGACTTTATTTTTCCTTACATGGTTAAAAGCCTTGAAATTAGAAGTTGGAGCTTGTACAATCAAATTTTTTGGGATTTTACCATGTTAAATATTATGGTGGTTTTCATTACATTTATAATTTTATCTATCATGCTACTATGAAATTATAAATTTACTTCTTTAATCATAAGTATGATTTATTTCAAGAGTTTATTCAGTAGAAGGGATTGGTATAAAAAATCACCTAAAAGTTGAAGTACATCTGAGTAGACAATAGTGGTGAGTACACCATATGAATATTCTGGAAAATATGGTTGGAGGAAGGTATAAGTCATGAGTATATTGTTCCCAAATCTTCACATCACAATGAATTATAGAAAAGGATAAATTGAACCTTTAAAAAAATCTAGAAGTATAAGTTTTAACTTAGGAATTCATAATGTGATTTTGATAGAGGAACATGATGGGTTGACTTATCTCATCAACATTATTCCATCCTCAGTAGTTGGGTAGAAACATGTGGAAGATTTATAGTCTAGAAAATGATGGAGGATCATTAACTCTAAGTCTTGGATAGTTTACAATATATACCTATAAATGATAAGTAAAATGATAAACGTGAATAAAAATTAAAAATATTTTTTCTATTGTTACGGCGATTAAATTTTTTGATATCATTTGTGACATTGTGATAGAAAATAGATCATCATAAGCAAGGATGTTGGCTTTGATGAGAGGGTTCAATAGAAGGACCATCACATGGTCTAGTAGGAAGTTGAAGGAAAATCAAATACATAAGTCTTGGTTTATCATATAACTATAATTTCATCATGAATATAGATCTAAAATGAATTTGATAATGTAATTTAATTTCTATATGTAATACCTTCAGAAGGTTCAAGGCATTCAAGATAAGCTGGCACTATAGGAAAAGTTTAAAAATGTGGTAGATTTTTTCTTAGGTTTTCTAAATTTCCACAAAATATTACTCCATAAATTTAATTAGGGTATGTATAAGAATAATTATATATGATAATATCATTATATAATATCATCATAGTACATATTGAACATATTTTTTATTCAATTCACTTATTTGATGTTCTCTCAGTTTTATGTAGTGTATTTTTTAGAAGAATACAATGTGGGCAGATCATTATGGGAGATGTTGAAGATCACTCATGAAATATCAAAATGTGTATCTAGTCTACAAAAAATCCTAAATTGTATGGTTTTGGCATATATTTTAATGTTATATTATTTATATTCATCTAACAAGATACAATATCTATTTTTGAAAATCATGGGTTGTTATAACTACCACCTCAAAAAAGAGGTGTAATTTGTTTATAATTTCCAAATTGCTTCATTGGTAAAAGGGATCTATTTAATGAACATATATTATATTAATAAAAAATTAATGATTCTTTATAGTTTAATTATTAATTATAATTCTTTTTTTCAATCTATTTAAATGTATAAACATCACACATTTGTATGTATGAATTATTATTTTCACAAAGTGATGTAATTCATTTTTCATTACCTCTTAATATGAATGGTTGTAAATATATATATAATGGATATATATGGTATTTATATCATTATTGACATTAAATATATGTATTAACCAAGATCAATGTTCAAGGACCATAACTTTCTAACAAAAGCATACATGAAAAATGAAGTAATTAACACCTGGAATGACATCTTTAATAGTGAATAGTAAATAAATGGGTGTTCAAGTTATATAAGTGGATAATATATTATATTATATGTGTGTATATTATTATATTATATAATTTTAATATATTGAAATTTAATTTATAGGAGGTTAGAGTGCTTAAAAATTTTGTCAGATATAAGATAAGGGTTTCTTTGTCTCCTTTTAAAATTCCTGAGACATGTTTGAGATTTCAAACCATTATTTTATTAATTTGGTGTGATTATTTCATAATGACAGTATTTTGAAATATTCATGAAATTTGTGGTCTTTGAATATTTATATCATGTTCTTTATTTACATTTACTTTGATTCAAAATATTCTATATTTGTAAGGGTTTCTTTTTAATTTTTCTTCATCGAGACATGTTTTAATGTTATGCACCAATAATTTAATTCTATGGTGGGTGTACTTCCTAATATGTTTTGGAATAATAGATGATTTATTTCAAGGTATTTATATTAAAATATGTTTTTTAAGATTTCTATGATTTTCCATTCAAAATTTAGTAAATTCATAGGGGTTCTACATCCCAATTCTCTTTAATTGAAATATATTTGATGGTATTAACATTTTTTATGTTTATGAGGAGTGTATACTAATAATTTGACCTTTTATATCATGGGTAAGTATTAAGTCATATAATTTTATGTTACCATTCAAATTATTTTCTCAAAAGGTATTTGATTCAAATGTTCCTGAAGTGGTAAGGGTTTACTATCTCAGTTTGAGTTACTTGATACATAAGTTTTGATTGTACAATGATATTATTTTATTGGGTGTATATACTAAATATTATATAAATTTTAACATGAATATACCTATGATAATGGTGTTTAACATTTCATTTTATGTGATTTCTTTCACAGGAGGTCTTTAATCAAAAGTAACCAAAGCGGTAAGGGTTGTATGATACAATCTCATTTTTACAATTATTTGTTTGGTTCAATTTTCCTATAGTGAAATTATCTGATCTATCACTTCCAAATTTTATTTTATTTCTATTCCTAATTTTTTTTACAAATATTATATGTATTAATTTTAGTTTTATATTATAATTACTCAGGTGACTGAAATTATTTTTAGAAGGAAAACTAATATTATTTCTCTCTTTGGTTGGAAATTCATTTCCTTCAGTATCCATGTTTTAAAAAATGGTTTCAAATTTTTTTTATTACTCTGTAAATAATTTTAAATTCATTTTAACCAGTTTATTAAACTCCATAATTTTTTTAAAGAAATATTCATTTCAATATGAATGAGGCTGTTTTGAGTTTTTACAAAAATATGAACGTAATTTTTGTTTTAAAAAAATTCTTCTGGAACAGCTTTCCCCACCATAGAGAATACTATTTTTTGATTCTTAAATTACAAATTTCCATGGTAAATATAAAAGAAAATAATTTACTTTGTTTTTTTAATTTTTTATATTTTCAATATGTTATTTTAAATTAAAAGGTAATTTTCCCCAACATTCTAGTGATATTTTAATGGGTTTTTAATATTTAACCACATCCTTTGACGTTGTAACATCAACATTTGTTTTCAATTTTTTTGAATTAAAATATTTATAAAATTATCCATTCTATTTTTGTTCCACTCTTATGTGGATTTTAATGGTTTTGGTTTTTTTAAGTTCCCTGGTTTGGAAGTTAGATAAGTGGTAAAAAGGCTTGGTGTTATGGTAGTTGTAAATTAGCCATTGGTCATCCAGAGGGGTTTCAGTAGGTCTTCTAGAAACAGTAGACCCCACCAACCTACTGGTTGCCAAGGAAGAATGCATGTAATTCTTTATGGTACATTTACTGGTGGTTCACCTAGTCTGGGGTGTATGGAATGAACCCATTGGGTTTTAATTTTACACATTATGGTACCATATTTAATACTAAAATCGTACCCCCTATTATTATTATGATTTTGAGACATCCCCATTGCTTATTAACACTTAAATATTTCCCCTACCTCTCCAACATTAGACCAATCCATGATGTAAGAACGATAATGTTTTTGTTTAGTTCTATGAAAAATCCTTCTTCATCCAAGAGATATGTGCATGGATCAATATGAAATATATGTTTTCCATAAATATCAATGATTTTCCCCCTTTTAATTCTATAATGGTGGTGGAACTTGAATATATATTCCATTACATGGTCAAATCATTATCTACCAATGAATACTAGTGTTATATGGGTATGTATTGTTTATTCATCTTCGTATACCTCATATTGATAGAATATTTTTTATTTATCCTTAATCTATTGACAATTAATTGGTGGAGTGGTAGAAGATTTTGACATATAAATAGAAATGCCCTTGATCATAGGTAGAATTCCCAAGAACATTTGATGTTTGTGGGTAAGTCGTTAATGAAAGATCATCAAGAGACCTTTCTTCTTCTTTAATCTCATTAAGAATATATTTTCTTTTGAAATTTTGATGATGAATTGATGATAGTTTTTTAGAAATGAGGAACTCCACTAGAATTTAAAAGGTGATCCTGATCTATTATATTAACATCAACGGTTTAAATGAATTAGCATTCCACCCTTCGATATACCTCATAATTTAATCCATAGACATAGTATCTAAGGAATGGTGTTATAGAACAACCATATTAACATAGATTTATCCCAAACCACCATTATAAACTTCTTTCATGATAACCCAAATATTGAGTTATAAACCTTTGACATTTGAGCCATTATCTTTTGGCGTGTGACATGTTCGGTCTTCAATTACTCGATGAACCTAATTAAGAGAACTAATAACCATGATGTAAGAAGTTTCATACCATATTGGCATCTCATATACACTTTTTTCACTATATAATTCTTATAAGAGAATACCTTGTTTGACCATTATTTATTTTGATCCCATGTGGGTGTCTGTGTAGCCCAAAAGACCCATTATAATGCTTAATTCCTCAAGAGTTTCAGGAGTACATTGTTTTTATGTTTGATGAATATCACATGTTTTCATGTGTTGTTAGTATTTATATCATGATGATATGATATGTGCTCATTAAATGATTTATACAATTATGTGTGTTATCATTCCTTTGATGTTATACTTGGTACTTGAGATAGGTGAATCTTCATGTGATTATTTTCCCTTTCAGGGGGTGTGCACACTGATTTTGATGACGAACCTAAGCCCAGTGTAGATAAATGACTAAATGAGGGTCTCATCCCGAGGTAGTAGTGTATGGTAAATGAAATCCTTGAGGTCTGACCTAAGGCATAGATAGGGTACAACATTCTAGAGGCCAGACCCATGACATATCAAAAACAAGATGGTTCGGGTCCTGATCCAACTGAACTCTTTTAGACACCAGATATACATAGTTATAATACTTGTGTCTAGTTCTTGAAAACATATGAAATGTTATGAATTTTATTCAATCCTGAAGCTGAAACATGTAAAAATGAAGGCTTTTTGAGATTTGGTTTCAACAGAACCAGTCGGTACGTTATTGTATGTTTGTTATGCTTGCTTTACATTTATTATTATCTTTGAATATAACTCTTATACCATTTCACTATTGATAAGGATTCAATTTTGGTGTCTTTATTGGATTTACTACTCACGCTATTCATAAACATCTCAATGTGTGTGTTGAATTCATGTCTGGGGATCCAAGTAAGGGAAAGGGTCATGCGGATAATGGCTGAGTAGAAGAGTGTGTAGCAGACTAGGATAGACTCTAGTGGGCTCCTCAAGTATTCATTTATTTTACCAACTTACATTTATACATTTCTTTAGAAATCTACCCTAGGAGACTTGTTTAATTATTTTTATAACTGATATTATATTTTATTAGTTTCTGTTTGTTTACTGTGATTACTTTATTTTACTATATTCTGTTTTATTGTTATTTGTGTAAGGACAAGATAATGAAGTTATTGTCTTCCCATTGATTGGTTGAGACCCCGTGCTAGTTAGAAACCTCTTTTGTATGGGGAGACATGAATGAGGTCATGGGTAACTCCATTTTGAACTTAGTGAATTAGGTTGGGGCCTTGAAAAATGGTGTTAGGGAACAATTTTCATTTTTTTGATCACCCTACGACATTTTAGATTAGAGATATGTTGTTTGGTACTCATGTATGGGAGCTTTCATCCTCCTAGATGAATCATGTGTAATGGACTTTTGAGTTATCGTTGGAGGAATTATTGTTACTATTTTATGATTATTTAGGTGCATTCAAGAACAATGTATCAGAAAGTAGGATCACATTCCATATATATGCATGTTTTTGTGATGTATATCGATTCTTAAATTTAATACCTTCATTTTTGTTATCTATTCATGATAAACTATTACTCAGTTTCAGGATATATCTATTTTACCTTTTTTATGTGATATATATTTTATGGAGTTAATTAATAGATCTAGATAATTTTTTTATATTCATGCATACGAATATGTCATATTTTAAGGGATGGAGACATTGGTTAGTTTTAATATGGATATACCATGGGTTATTGGGAGAGTCCTTGAGAAAAAAAAATTAGATTCAATAGATCCATTAAAACATATATTAAATGTTATAAATGATTCCCATAAGGTTATAAAATATTTCAACTCATATAATATTGATAGTACTTGTAGATAATGTAGGTCAGGATACTCATTATAGGGTCAATTCCTATACTACACCAACTATTTTATAGGAGGCTGCACTAGTGTACACTTCCACACCAGCTTCAGTGGTGCATGATGTTGGGTCACCATTGTTGGGTACCCTCCCACTTGTTCATGTCTAGGGTGAAGGGGCACCGAGGTCCATAACCGACTATTCTAGAGACTTACATCTTCAACATCTTGTAACCTTTTAGGGAAATGGAAGACCATAGGTTTCATAAGACTGGAAGACAACATGTTGGTGAAGATTAATTGTTGGTCATAATGTTCAATGATTTTATGAGGTCCCTACTTGTGTTGCATCAGATGCATATGTTCAGGATAGTTGGTAGTATTTCCTTTTGGATCGAATGAAAATCTGATGAAAGTTCCTAGTAATAACAACATGAATTAGAGAACCCTATAAATGTATCATCTCAATATATGAACACATAAAAATGAATTTTTGTGGATCCATTTTTGTCCCTCTTTCATTTTTTGAGATAAATGGCCTTGAAAGATGGGCGACACAATCATTTTGGTTAAGAATTCATGTCAGATTCACCATTTTTTCCTCCCAAAAACCATGTAGGGAGTGAATGGATTTTTTTGTGTTTGTGGTATATCCTTCTTGTAAAACACAAATTCCATGTTCTTTCCTTGCAGTTTCCAAAGGGGTTTATTTGTGTAATTGTATACACCCAATAGTTAACTTATCAACAATGTTTTGTGAACCTACATTTCTAATGATGGTGGACTTTGTGAAATAGATCCAACATCTCTTAGGGACCCACATTGATTGAAAAGAAGGGAATTTAGGCACATCATACCATTTTATGTGGAATTATTTCCTAATATAGGAATCTTTTTTAGATTTAGGACATATTCAGGAATCCATTATTTAATCACAAATAGAAAACATCTCGACTTTATATTAATAATTTATTGCCTTCATGGTTTGGATTTAGAATCATCTGGATGTATCATAGGTTTTCTATCAATAGGGACATCTATATGTATCTAAGGTTATATATTTATGGAACAATTTTCAAATTAATTATATATTCTTATATTGTTTATTATCAAGATTTTGGTTTTAATCCACACAGTTGGGTGGTATGAAATTTATTGTTATACAGAGAGATGATAGTCGTTTTGATGTTGGGATTAGGCCAATGATATGAGATCTCTATGTATCCTTATGAATTTAATCATATCCCATATTGTTCTATGCCACTAAATGTGATGCATCATACCATTTATGTTCAGGTGGAAAGGACCAACCCATGTAATTTAACGTTGTGCAGTAAGGACGTTTAGGTGAATGGTTTCTATTTAAATTTGGTGTCGTACTAATACCAAATTGGACCAAAATACCTGGAAGGAATGTGTAATCCTATGCGGGATATGTCCATGTTGGGGGCATGGCCCTAGTATTACTAGGGTGAGATCAAGGTGCTGGGTTTTATCCTCATGGAGGCTTTCTGCCAAACCCATTTGAATTACAATTAAATGCCACATAGTTCAGGTGTATTTAGGGATTACACATATGGAGGATGCCCATTTAAATTCTTATGATTGGGTATTAAACTAAATATGAGAAAATTTTCCTTCTTCATGAGGAATAGGTCCTCATAAAGGTTTTCCTCCATAGGAATGTGGCCCTTTAAGAGGATAGTAACAAGTTTTTGGAATTATAGCTAGTAGGAGACCATTGTTGTGGCATGCAAAAGATATTTCTTAAAGTCTATCTATTGAGACATGTATATTATTGTGTGGATTACATGATCATCTTAAAATATTAAAATCATGTGATTTATGCTCAGTGTGAGAAGCATGGTGATGTCTATGATCTGATAAACTATACAATCTTATTCTCCCATTGCAGGATGAGGTCGGGGCTACAGAATAGAGAAAGGGATTTTATGTTCCTCTATCCTATCATGTTTTCAAGAATCAAGGTTGGGAAATAATAACCCATATATATATAGACATTATGAAATACTAGGGTCCTGATCAAGGAGGGATTCCCTATTTCGGGTTTTAAAGACAATTAGAGGAGGATAACACACTAGAAATCATCAAAGGGAAATGCTAGTGGTTCCCCTCCCTGCCTGAAATGGGGTGGTCCCTAACACCACCTCTAGGGTTGGGATCCTCATTACAGAGGGGATGAAAAATTGTAAACACCCTGATGAACTTTCCCATTAGTTTGGATAATCATGGGATAACTTCTAATGATAGAATTCACAACCCAATGGGAGGAATTTTGATATTTCAATTTCCCTAATCTTACAAGTCTAGAGGCCTTAGTGAATAATGTTCTTGAGTAGCTCATAAAGGGGTCCATATGGAGCCTAGTGATTTTTGGGAGAGTATGACGGACATGGATCATTGGATAGTTCATGGAGGGGACATGGTAAGTATGAACACTACGAAGAAGGGTCTTTCCCAAGTACGATAGTTCACAAAAGGGCAGAGGTAAGGCCAAACACTAGGAAGAAGGGTCCATCCTTCATAATTATTCCTATATGGGATAATGTTCTTCAGAGAATCAATACTGTATAATATATTTTATAAGGAATTATTGTCTACAATGGGATTTCTATGTGGATGAGTGAGGCCACACTTTAAAAATGATTAGGTGAATTCCCATTTTTAGGTTACAAGAAACGATAAGTGATTAACTGATGATATATATAGCATGGGATTTTAATTTCCATCCATAATCCTTCACTATAGGGTGTTTTTATATAGGTATGGGTGTAACTAACTTTCCAGGATATTCAGGCATCATCCATCAACCATGGAGAACATTAGTTTTCTGGTGTCCTAAAAGGACCCCTTTCCACACAAACAATATGTGATTTTATAGTGGCCTGGAGATGAAGGCTCTCCCAAAAAAATGAATTATCATTTTCAGGGGGACCATTATGGGAATCTTAAAGAGTATTCCATGCCCCCCCCCCCCCAAATGAGATATTACATAGGGGTCCGGAAGATAATTACTTTCCCAACAAAATGATAGGTTGTTTGCGGGTGTCCTGGAGATGATACCTTATCTCAAAAAATGAATGGACGTTTCTCGAGGAACCAACACAGAGTTGGGACCCACTTAGTAATTGTGCTATGGATAAAAATTGATTTCCTTGGGTATTTATGTCTATAAATAAATCCAATATCAATAAATGGTTCTTTTGATTTATTATATCATTTCCTTGTGATCATTTCCAAACCCAACAATTCATAACTATGACTGAAAATAAATAAATTCTTACATAATTGGTCCTGTACTTTGAGTGACATGTTTTACACAGAGAGAAATAAATCTATCTTTTAATACCCCTAGACATGGTTTAATGATCATTTACAAATTTCGAAAACTAGGGATCAGTTTTATTCCACTATAGAGATGTTACTGGCTAACAAACATTCCCAATATTATTTCTTGTATTTACTTGCCATGCCAATTTCCTTATAGTCTCCTCACTCCATATAAGAGACTAAACCATTGAATGTTTGGAATTTTCCATTTATATCTTAATGAATCTGAATTATCCTTCATATATTGAGACACACTAAACATTGTGAATTTTCATGTGATCGAGAGTGATTTCAAAAAAAATTATACAATCATTTAGATAGGCATTTACATCTTCAAAAATTATACCCATTTAATGTAGCATTCATTTATCAACATATATTATCCAAGGAAGCTCATTATTTTCTTATATCATATCATTAAAAAGAGAAACTAGTTTTGTAAAGTTAGTTTCACTCCATTGGTGGATATATTTTAAATTATTAAGCTTCAGAATGGAAAATAATGTGGTATATTTAGTGCCTCTAGAATTCAAAGCATCATTCCATAATTCTTTAACTTGTGAAGTAGCTTTATAAAGTCACAATGTTCACCAACAACTATTATTGTAATATTCTGAATACTATATTTATTATCATTTACCCTTATAATCATATCATCGATATTATCTTCACTATCATTCACATGTGTAATCATGTCATATGATCCACAAAACACAGTGTCATCCCATTCACTATCTACATTCAATTTTCATCATGATAAGTCTAGAATTTAAAACATTGATCAATTTCATGATAGACAAAGTGTTCTTCAGACAATTATTGGCTAATTAGTCTTTAATTAAAATAATGTAAACACATATAAAGGATATGGTAAGGGTCATATGAATGATATTTTGTAAAGATGA
Organism: Viscum album; assembly: GCA_963277665.1. Lineage (NCBI taxonomy): Eukaryota > Viridiplantae > Streptophyta > Magnoliopsida > Santalales > Viscaceae > Viscum > Viscum album. Next base: position 1,774,884,963 of record OY728133.1, on the reverse strand, counting down.
TGAACTCTTCAACCCCGACCTCATACTCGATTATTATAGAATTGGAATCTATCTCTTTTAAATTCATATCCAATCATTTTTATTTATTAATATTTATACTAATAGAAAAATAAACATAAGGTATGCACTTATAATATAAATGGGTATTCTTTATATATATGCACATATTGTCATCATATTTGATATAAATTTGCATCATGTCATCAACTTTTTAGAATATATAAATACCATGAATTATATAGATTTAATGTATAGTAACACTAATTTTATATTACTGGAAGTATCATATTAGAAAAAAAATAAATTGATTCCTCCATGGAGATAATAATGTAAGCATTTGAAATGGATATCTCCATCTCTATTCAATTCAATTCATTAATGTTACAAAATTTTATTACATTTCATTGGAGGTCACTTTGAAGAAAAAATAGTTATAAAAAAATATGCCTTCATATCTACATCTCATATGGTGTATTTTGAGATATCATACATGCAACATGGTTACCTATAAATGATACTGATTCTAAAAAATGATCCAACATTAATATAAATATATCAATCATAAATCATTGTTGGTTGAACCATGTTTTAATGTGGTTTGTATTTTAATAAACTATTATATGCTGGAATTTTCAAATGAGTGGGCTCTTATACAATTCACAGACCCCTTAAATAGAATGTAAACTTTCACGTAGGTATTCACTCAATCGATTTCATTAAAAAAATTAATTACACTTCCATGGATATATATTTACAAGTTTATTGGATTTTTCAGATCATTTCAATGATTTAATACTTTTCTTCATTACAAAAAAATATTTATATATATTAAAATCATCAATGACATTAAAAAAGTACCATAACCTACAACATTATTATGTACTTGTTAATCTACACACATGTGTATGGTTTGAGGAAAATAAATCACTATATCCATTTTTATTTTCTAAAAGGAACTATTTTTGTTTTTATTAATTATAAAAATACAAACACGTAAAATTATTTGTAATCATATAATTATGGAAAATTTTATTTATGGGTCTATTGGATGTGGTTTTAATTTTTATATTCTAGATTGTACTAATAAAATTTATATTTAATTTTCAACTTTTTCCATCTTATTTCTTATATTATAATAATATTTTAATGTATAGGATATATAAAATAGATAAATCACATAAACCACCATGAAACATTTCATATTCATAAATTGAATCTATTTTATTAATCCTTAGAAAAGATTTTGGATTCAAAAAAGAATTAAAAATTATCTTCACTATGGTAGAAACTTTGTATCAATTTTATAATCCCAGAATCAATTCAATGGTAAAAGTTAGACGGTAGGTTCATATGGTTAAAAACGACTGTAAGTCGATTCCCCACTTGATGTTAATCTTTTACACTAAAAATTTCCATTTTTTCTCAAATAGTGCACATGAAAAAAATGTATGATACACATCCGATGAACAAAAACCATAAAATATAACAAAAATGATTAATATACCTAACATATGCACCTTAATCCCTAGGTTTTAGAGTTTTTCATAAATTCCTTCAATCATATAAAATAACTTTATGTTTTAAAATTGATTTTGAATTTCAAAAATAGGACGTCCACTATATGACGTCATATTTCAATGGAGAAAACCATTAATTGTATGAAATTATCATTATATATTTTTAAAATTCATATAAATTTTAAAAATTATTAGGAGATTAAGAAGAAAATTAAATTTAGTGAACAAAAAAATGTTTTTAAAAATACGAATAAATCAAAATCGTAAAAATAGAGGGCCAAATAACGATTTGAGGAAAATCGACAAAAAATCATCTAGGAAATGGTCCAAATACAAATCATAAAAGAAGAACCAAAGATAATAATAAAATATAATGAGTAATGTTTCAAATTGTCACATAGTTAAGAAGAACCCCTTGACAAGAATAAAAAATCAGGGAAGAGAACAAAATCGATTAAAAATGAGGATGGAATTTGGTACCTTTGATTTCATGTTTTATTCAGTTGGATGATTTGAAATTTGAGACTGGAGTATTTCACTTCAATGGTAGCTTGCACTGTGTGAGCTAAGGAGATATAGGTTAAGGTTCTTTTAAAATATGTGAAGGGGTTTTATTTGTGCTACTAAAAATCACTAATATAATAGACATTTCACAACATTAAAAAGAAAAGAATTGATAATTCATAAATTTATCATTTCATTCTGCTTTAGTATGGATAAATATTTATTTTATCAGGGCTTTTTACTAGTGCTGATAAATGATACTTTTAGTTGTACTTCATAAAGCAATGATAAATACTAGTAGAAAATAAAAAAATCAATTTATAAATAACAATAACTTACTACTTATATAAAAAAAATATTTCAAATTATAATATAATAAAAATTAACAAATATGAAAAAAAATAAAAAACTAAAAAACTAAAAAAATAAACAATATTTTTTATAATTAATGTATCCAAAAATTTGATAATATTATTATGAATGTATAAATGATGTTGATTATATAAGTCGTAAAAATATTAAAAATGATTAAATTGTATATATATATATATATTAAAAAGAAAATATAAATGATATAGTATTTAAACCAATTAATAATTACTAAAAATCGCATCTGAGTTTTTTTTGAAATAAAGACCAAATTAAAAATGAATAAATAATAATGATAAAAATATAAAAATTCAAAAAATATGAACATAAAAATGAATAAGTATTAATTATGTAAATTAAATACATATTAAAAATATTTAATATTAATAAATAAAAATATATAATTAAATGATAAATATTATTAAATTAAAAAAATATTAAATGAATAAATATTAAAAATTAATAAATTAAAAAGATATTAAAATTGAGTAACAATTAAAAATGAACAGATATTGAAAAATGAATAGATATTACAAATTCATAAATTGCACAAAAATATTAAAAGTTAATAAAGAATTTTAATTATATAAATTAAAGAAATATTTAAAATGAATAAATATTAAAATAAAAAAATATTGAAAATTAAACATAAAAACTTGATATTTTTTATAAAGTAAAAATTATTAACACATAATTAATTATTGTATAAATATTTACATATAAATATCTTAAAATAAAAATGAATATATATTAATTAAATAAATTAAATAAATATTAAAAGTATTAAAAATTATTATTCAAAAATATATTAATAACTATCCAAATTGAATACATCACCAAAATATTAAATGAATAAATATTAAAATTGATTAAATTACATAAAATATTGAATATGGAGAAATATAAAAATTAATAAATAATACTAAATGAACATACAGACCTTCACATTACCCATATACACATACAGACTTATATATGCATAAAAATACACGTACATATACATACACATACACATACCAATGCACTTACACATACACATGCACTTACACATACACATGCACTTACACATACACATACACATACACATACACATACACATACATGCATATACATGCACATATATGAAAATTCATGCATATACAAATACATAGAGGTACACAAATGTATACACAAACACATATAGAAAATTACATACACATTCTAAAAAACAAGCACATACTACATATACATACTCATACATATACTTATACACATTTAAATACATACATATACATATATATACATATACACTTGTAGATATGAATACACATACACATACAAACACACATGAACATGTATCCACAATCATACGTATACACATACACATACACACACAAACATATATGAACATATGCAAACACATATAGACACATACATACATACAGGTACAAATAAACATACACATAAAAAAACATAAATCTATATTAATATACACAATCAAAAAATAAATACACATAAAACACATATAGATGAAAAAAAAACATACCCACACATACACATACTAACATACAAATACATATGCGTACACATGCATGCAAGTATATGTGTAAATTTTATAGCTTTTAACAAGATTGTAAATATATAATTTCAAAGATTAACCTCATTTAAATGAATATATATTTATTTATATATTTATATAATTATTCAAATACAAGTTTAATATTCTATATTTATATATTCATATTTTACTTAATGTATATAATTATATTTTTAAAAATTCTTTTGATTATATGAATTCAAAATATTTATTTGAATAAAATTATCAAAATATGAATGATAATAATTTTTTAAATATATTTTTATATATTTCATATGTATATATTATATTACAAATATATAATTAATATTATATAAACCATATTTAAAAATATAAGAATTTATTTATATAAATTCAATTATTCATGGTGCCCATTATTATAGTATTTGGCACTATTAATGGGGGGATTATATCAATGATAAGAAATACATGGGAAAAAGTTATAATTTTATCAGTGCTTTTAGTTAGCACTGATAATGATCACCTTTATCGATGATTTTATTTATCACTGATAAATGTACCTCTATTTTTAATACTATTTGTTTAGAACTAATAAATGTTATCACATAATAAACATGAATATATAGTAGTTCACTACACTTGTTTTGGAATAAAAGGATTCTCCTTTCATCTGACCACACTCTGTATACCAGTTTGGATAATCATATGAGGATTGATAGCTATAAATAAAAAATCAAATGAAATTAACCTGAAAATGGCCAAATTTTTTAAAAAAACTAAAACCCATTGATGTGACTCAACAATATTTCTAATTTCTAATAATAAATTATGGTTTTTATTAAATGTAATATTTTTTCAAAAAAACATTGATGATTTAGTGAGACGTGTTGTTTTCTATTTCCAAGAAGAATTGCCAAAATCATGGGTAGAAAACAGTCAGTAGAGATTCCAAAAATAATAAAAATCCAACAAAATTACAATCATTAAATAGAAAAGTCAAATTTTATGTTAGATGAAATCATTGGATAGGTACGGTAGATGTAGTAAATCTTGAAAATATTTTTCAGAATAGATTTCATGTGCACAAGATCATAGATGAAAAATGTATTCCATTGTGGAAGATTCTCTATGTGTGGGTGAATCTTTCTTAGGATTTTTATCATCTTCAGTTACTCGAGACATGGAATCATCTGATAATAACATTAGATGGTGAATTTTTTGTTTTTTTCACACATCATGATCAATTGAGGCCATGGATTAAATGGTATGTTGGGCCAATAGAAAAAAGTTTAGAACACAAAAGTGAAAAAATTATATATGTATTAAGATTTCATTTATCATGTTTATCTATAATATACACACATTGTAATATATATATATATAATTTATTTAATTATTTCAAAAAACCAAATATTTTTTTAAAGGGGAACTAATTTATTTAGAATTAAATCATAAATATTTTTTAAAATCAAAAAATATTTCATAATATTATATAATTAGAGTTTAAATATTTTTTTAATAAAATATTAGATTGAATATTAAGGGTTAAAAATTCAATTTTAAAATTTCAATTTTAAAAATATAATGGAAAAAATATTAGAGGAATATTTTTAGTGGGTGTTTATGTTTTTACTACAATTTTCCAATGGAAATATTCCACAAGAATTTACCCTTGTGATTTTTTTCCCACATGAATTGTCCAATGGACGTTTCTAAAAGAATTATCTTATGGTAGATTCTACACGAGTTTACATTATACATTTTAATTCGGATTTTGACACTACAAGTCCCCAAATTCACATAAAAACTAAAATTTTCTTTTATCAAACGCTTTATGTGTAGGACTACTCAACATATTTGTGGAAACCCCTTTAAAAACCACTTCCACTAATTTTTTCCATTATAGAAACACCATAAAAAATCACAAGAATTTGAAATATATGTTCAAATTATTTAAAAATCCACAAGAATAATTGGGTTTAATCGGAAAGAAAAATAATGGAAACAATATCCTCAATAGAGTGTAGATGACAAAATCATCAAGGGAAGGAAGAAGTAGACACCATGAATGATCCTTAGACCCAAAAATCCATGAAAAAGAAAAATATTATCCATTTCTAACCATAGGGTTTGGCCAATAGAGTAACCCTCCAAAATAGAATTAAGAATCAAGAAGAAAGGGAGAAGAGAATTTGAAATCGACTAAAATCACAAGAACTCACCTTATGAAACTTTAATGGGATTCTTATATTTAAGGGAAGAAAATGAAAAGAATCTGGGGCAACACCATAGAGCATCATTCTTGATAAAGGGAGGATAATACTGATTTTGGATTTAAATATCATAGGGGAAAAGAGGGATGTTCAGGTTTTTAATGAATGTTCAACTCACACGGTTTGGACACATGGTTTACCAATACTCGAGGCAACCATTCTGTAGTTATTTTCAATGAGGGGATGACCAAATGAAATATCCACAAAATTTGAACTACAATTTTAAAACTGTGCATTAGCTTATATCCAAAATTCGATACATGTTTCACAGTTACCTGGGTTGGGCTACACGATTTAACAAACCATGTACCCAAACTATCTTTAGGCCAAAAAGCCATCCAAAACATCCAAGAACAGAAAATTTTAAATTGGGACCCAAACCATTCCTCCACTAAAACATCCAAAACCAGTATAAGAACAAAAAAGGGAATATATATGGTAGAGGTATGAAAAATATGAGTCATATACATGATCTTTTGTAAAAGTGATGACCTCTTTAACCCTGAAATCATTAACTTTTGTTATAGAATTGGAATCCATCAATTTTTGATTCATATTGATCCTTTTTTATTTAGAAATATTGATATTTTATAAAATTCATTGAAGGTATGATATTATAATACAAATAGTATATTCATTATATATACTCACATATAGTCAAAATATTTTATATACATGTTTATTACATGAAAAACATGTTATAATATGTAAATATCAAGAATTATATGAATTTAAAGTATTATAACAATTATTTTTTAATATAATATTTCAAAAGTCATTAATATTTTTAAAATGGATTCATAAAGGGATATATTAATTTAAAATTTTAAAATGTATATTTTCATATCCACTCAGTTCACTTCAACAATGGTTGTAAAGTTCCTTAGAATCCATCAGAGGTCACCTTAAAGAACAAATGGTTATAAAAAATAATGATGTATTCATGTCAACATCTCATATTGTGTATTTTGAGTTATCATACATAGATCTTAGGAAAATATGAATGCTATTGTTTTTTAATTAGGATCCTTAATTAATATATCAATCCCAATATTAGATCACCATTTGTTGAACAATGTTTAGTAATGTGTTTTCTTTTAATACACCACTATAATATGGTATTTCCAAATGAGTAGGTTAGGATACAATTCCACACCCACTTAAATATTTGGTAAAAACATCATATAGTTATTCACTCGATCCAATTCGTTTAAAAATAATAATAATATTTCTAATGTTATTTATTTACATAGATATTATATATTTTGGAATATTTAAATAATTCAATATTTTTGATTCATTAAAAAAACATATTTGTATAAACTAAAATAATCTATAAAGTTATAAAATTACTTTAAAATACAACACTATAATGTACTTTTTGATCTATGCACTTGTTTATGGTTGGAGGAAAATAACTCACTATATCCAATTTTCATTCGTAAATGGAATTATTTTCTATTTATATTTAAAAAATTCAAACATATCAAATGATTTATAGTCAAATAATTATGGAAATTTATATTTTTGGGTCCATTAGTTGTGTTATTCTTTTTTATATTATAATTAGTAATGCTAAATGTGATATTTAATTATTAACATTAATCGTCCTATTTAAAACATTATAGGAATATCTATAATTATATGATATATAAAACTGTAAAATAATATATACCACGATGAAACATTTAATTTATACAAATTTTCACTTTTTTATTAATCCATAAAAAACTTATTTGTTTTAAAAAAACACAAATAAAATTGTTTATGGTAGGAACATGGTATCAATTTTATAATACCAAAAGAGACCCACTGGGAAAAGGTAGATTGTTGGTTATTATGGTTAAAAACAACTCTCACTCAATTTCCCACATGAAAATGGTCTTTTAATTTAACAAATTCTATTTTTCCCAAATAGTGCACATAAAAAATTGTTTGATACACATGTGATATCCAACATCCATGAAATATAATAAAAAAAATTAATATCCATAACATATATACATTAATACCCTTGTTTTATAGTTCCATATTAATTTACTTATTCGTATTTAATACCTTTATGTTTTCATATAGATATTTTAATTTCTAATAAATGGGGTCCAATATAAGAAATCATATGTCTATGGAAAAAACCATTAATAATAGGAAAATGATAATTAGAGTTTATTAAATATATTATAATAAAAAAATACTTATGTGATTATGAAAATAATTCAGTGTACTAAAAAATTAATTTTTAAAAAACACAAAGAAACACAATAAATCACAAACATAAGGGGATAAACATTGATCTAAAGAATAACGACCAAATAACATCCAAGGGGATTAACATAAATCATAAGATAATAACACGAGGCACAAATGAAATATCATATGAAAAGTTCCAAAACATTATGCAAATAAGAAGTACATAATGAGGAGAATAAAAAATCAGCAACAAGAAGATAAATGATTAAAAATGAGTATGTAATGATATACCTTTGATTTTGGGTTTGATTTGGTCAAATGATTCAAAAGTGAAGATGGTAAAATTTGGCTTATGTGGTAGCCTAAATGGTGTGAGCAGGGGAGAACAATTTTTAAGGTTCATTTAAAATATGTGAAGGGGTTATATTTGGGATACTAAAAATCACTCTAAAGAAAAAAAACAAAAAAATGAAAAGCATTTATAAATCATAAATTTATTTTTTCTTTCTATTTTAGTGTGGATAAAAGTTTTTGTTATCATTTCTTTTTACAAGTTGAGATAAATGATACTTTTCATAGTGATTGACATAGAATTTATAAATACATGTAGAAAATAAAAAACTAAATTTCAATTTTAAAATTACAATAACGAGGCTTGTATCTTCTCTAGAACACTCCCTAATGATATTCTACCTTTGTTACAAAGGGATAAATGTATGATGTCTACCATTCAAATGTTGTAGAATTTCTTCTTATCAATGTAAGAGACTTAATTTCACTTTTCTCAAAAAATACAATAGATTACTTTTTATATAAAAATTAAAACAACAAATTACAATATAATTAAAAATATTAAATATTAAAAAAAGTAAATATAAATTGACTATATTGTTTATATTATACGCATTAATAAATGTGATAATGTTATTAAAAATGTATTAATTATGTTATTTATTTATGTTGAAAAAGTATAAAAATGGATAAATTATATACCTATATATATCAAATATAATATAAATGAATTTACATTTACATAAAAATGAATAATTACTAAAAATTACATTAAAATTAATATTTTTAAATAGAGGATAAATAAAAAATGAATAGAAAATAAATTTAAAAATATTTAAATAAATTAAATATTAAAATAAAAATGAATAAATTTTAATTATATAAATTATGAACATATTAAAAATATTTATTATTAATAAATAAAAATGTATAAAATAATATTAAAAATGAATATATTAAAAAAATATTAGATAGATAAATGTTAATAATGAAATATTACAATGATATTAAAAGAAAATAAATATTAAAAATGAATATATATTGATAGTGGAATAAATATTACAAATGAATATATTGGAATAAAATATTAAAAATTAAATAAATAAATTTGATTATAAAAATTAATAAAATATTTAAAATGAATAAATATTGAAATAAATATAAAAAATTATTAAAACTAAAATTTAATAACTATATATTTCTAATAAAGTACATATTATTAATGAATAAATAATGATTTTATAAATATTTAAATACAAATATATTAAAATAAAAATGACTAACTACTATTTTAAAAAATTACAAACATATTAAAAGTATTGAACATTAATATTTAAAAATGAATAAATAACTATTCAAATTGAATAGATTTAAAAAAGATTTAATGAATAAATATTAAAAATGTATAAATTATTGAAAATATTAAAAAGAGAAAAATATCAAAAAAATGATAAATAATATTAAATGAAAATCCAAACATTCACATTACACACATAGACGAACACATATAAATATTCTTAACTATACCTGAATATACACATACACATACAAATACACATACACAAACACATACACATATACATGCGCACACTACCACAAATGCAAGAAAGGGAAGAGCTTGGGTTTTATCAGTGCTAATCAGAATGCGGTGATAAATGGGGGAATTATTATTAGCACTAAAAAAATTCATGATAAATATACCCTTCATCAATTCTAAAAAAAGCACTGATAAAAGTTTCTAATAGAAAATATTATTAATTTATATAGAAATATTTTAATTATATTAAAGTATTATTTTTAAATGTATACATTAAATAAAAAACCCATGCTTATTATGTTTATGTTTTATTTATGTTATTATGTTTATTAGTTTTAGTTATATGTTTATTATATATTTATTATACTATATGTTTATAACATTATATATAAATACATTTTAATATATATATATACAAATACTTATTAAATATATATATATATATTAATATGTTTATGTTTCCAAATTAATCTTTCAATAGATGTATACGTTCATATTATCATGAATATATGTTCAATTTTTACCCTAATGTTTTCCATATATACTATAGTACAATATAAACATGGTGTATTCATTTTTTTCCTATATATATGAAGCTTTATCTTCTCATAAATAATTAATATAAAAATAAATATATTTAAATAAAAAAAATGTATTCATTATATTTAAAAAATAAATATCTAGTTATATATAATTATATACATTTTTAATATATTATATATAATTATAATTATATATAACTAATTAAATATAAATTTGTTTAAATAATTATAAAATTAAAAAATATTTTTCTTAAGTGACAAATATATAAATTTATGACTACCTTTTGAATATATTTATTTATAAATATTTTTCTTTAACGAATATATTCACAATCGCAGAAATATTTATATATATACTTATGAAATTAAAACTAAAATTAAAATATAAATTTATATTTATATATATTTAATTATAATATAAATTATAAAATTATATATATAATTAATTATAATTTATACACAAACACAAATATATATATATATATATAGTTGAAATTATTAAATAATAATAGAAATATTAATTATATTTTTTATAATGTTATAAATGTAAAAAATATATTGGTTATAATTTTATAATTATGAATAAATGGTATGCTTTATTATTTCTATTTAAGAAGAACTAATAAAACATACATTTATCAATACTTCTTTAGTGTTGATAAAGATGCGCCTTTATCAGCGCTAAAAAAGAACTCGTAATGTCATGTTTTATCAGCACATTCAATTGTAACAATCATAAATCATACATTTACCAGAGATTTTAATTGTAGCACTGATAAAATGTAATTTTATTAACACTTTTTATCTAGTGCTGATAAAAATGTCCCTAGGTTTTATAAATAAACCCTATGTTCCTCCTCCTTCCTCGCACCCCATAGGCTCTCGTAGAAGCTGATCTCTACCGCCGATGTCTCCCACTCATCTCCTCTCCTCCCTCCTCTTCTCCATCCTCCTCCTTCTTAGAAGCTGACTCCTCCATCACTGTGAACTGAGCTTTATCGTACGGCTCTCCTCTGTCGTGCCTCTCCTCCACCAGTGGAACTCTTATGTTGCACCTCTCCTTCATCGCAAATATCCTTCGAAATTACCTCTCATCCACCGCGCCTCTCGTACACCGGGAACACACCTACACCACATGCTGAACCACACCTCTGCGGTTAGTTTTCTCCCCTTTCTCATTGGGTTCACTAATTACAGTTTGATATTTATGGTGATGTTTTGAATTGTACGGGCTAAGAACCCCAATGAAAATTGTGGTCTTCAATGGTCCCTATTTGTGCACTATTCATATTTGGTAAAATTTAATTTTCTTATACCATATTTTGAAGGGTTTTATTAAAAAAATTAATGCAATGTGGGTTTTAATCATGGATATTTCAAAAAATACAAAAAAAAACTCTATAAATTCAGGAATAAATTTTTTGTTATTAACTCCTATTTTTTTATAAATCTTCTATATTTTTCATGATTATATTGTAAAATTTTCATTTTAAAACAAAATGTCTTAAAATTAATCCAAACTCTTTTATATAAAACATTGTGTATTTTTTGTGTTTCTATTATAAAAATTATTTTTAAAAGTAAACGTCTTCAATGTATTTCAACTTCATTTACTAAAAATGTAATACATTTCTCATGTTTCTAACATTTGTGAATGTTTTTATCCATTGATGTCCATGATCCTGCTCCAAAAGCTTCTTTGGGAACCGAAACCACCAACAAGGTCTCATTCATCATATCAAAACATCTATATGATATGTCCCAACTATAACACCCCAAAAATCACCAGGACTGAGTCGAAGTGTCACATGACATCATATATGCTTCCTGATACAAAATATGTTTTCAACTGGGGGTGAGAGATAAATGGCATCATAGGGGTACTATCCCCTTGGTAAATAATAATAATTAGATTATAGAATAGTACAAATAATAATCAAAGTAAAAAATTAAAACTGAAAAGGAAAAAGAAGATCATATAACAGAAACATCAATCCATGCTACAAAAATATAACTTACAATATACAGGACAACATTCAAGAGGTCCCAATATATGGTAGTACCATAAACAATAAACAATGAAAAATAAATGAATAAATAGGTATATATACAAGGATCTTGGAGTATATCCAGATATCACCTCGATTAATATACTCCTTTGATATAATTGCCATATGTAGGGCCACTACCCCCATATGGAGTCGAGGTTAAATAAGTCTTCACATCCACAGAGATGATCGTGTAGGGTGTGAGTATAAAAATTAGTAATAAACCATTTATATGTTCTTAACATAAGTGAAATAGTTATATATAAGTGTATGTGATGATAATAAATTAAATTCCCAAGTAAAAAATATCATGTTGGGTCATCGTGCACTAAACAGGCTGCCACGAACCCCAACCCTTCTATCTTCGACTCCATATTATAATAAAATCTATATCCAGTTTCCATGAATCTCATAATAGTCCATATGGATAATTTAAGTCTCATAATAGTTCATAACTCCATCATGACTTAGGTTAATCCATAAGTCCTTCATGCCTCACTAATTGTAGCAAGTCAATCCATAAATCCATAACTCTCCACCGACTATCTCAGGTCAAGCCACAAGTCCATCTTTACTTGATTCTAGTATCAGGTCAATCCATAATTCTATCATCTCCCACTATTTTTCATTCAATACCCTCACTATAATCACCATGCATAATGTTGAACATTCTTCCCCTCTAAGGGATTAACCAATCCATAAAGGGTATATATGTAACCGTGATACGAGATAACATAAGTCTACATGTATACACATATATAAAAATAAAATCCATAAAAAGAAAACTATTGATCTATATAGATGAATAAACATGTCAAATTAATTGATGTATCATGGGTCAAACACACACACAAAATAATGTCTTATTAAGAGAGTTCTCTTAGGTCACACACAATAACACACAAAAATGAATTTCATACCAATAAAATTATTATTGTAGGACACACAAACACACACAAAAAATTTATCATTAAATTATATATAATTTCTATAACACGATAATAAAATTCGTACTTTAAGAGTAACAAATCCAAACATCATGGTTGTCGAACTAAAATAAGGTCGGACAACAATGGTCCCTATAACCAATAACAAATCACCACATAATGATTCAAGAGTGAAGATATCAGAATACGAACACGTCAAGGGATATTATTAGTTTATAATTACCAAAAAAGATCCAAAATAATGATCATATCTAGATAAATTTGATAAAAATCTATAAAGAAATGTATTTATACATTCCATTTCTTAAAATATAGAAGGAATCCCAAGAGATCATATCAAAATTACTAAATCTGGCCATGATAGTTTGGATATTGGGTATTTCCTAATAAGAAGAGAGAAGTTCTTATATGAAAAATAACAATGGAGAGAAAAGAGAACATTTACCTTGAAATACATAAGACTAATGTCTATAGATCTAATAGAAATTATCTATAAAGGGAAGGAAATCACCCAGGACAACCACTAGTGTAACTAAGTTTGAGATCCCTATGTATCTAAATAAGAATGAGGAGTTTTCAGAAGTTTTGAGTAAAAAATTACAATTTTTGGATTAAATAATCCCACATGAATGGTTTTGTATCATGATTTATCTAACAGTGTTCCAACCATGCAAGGATAATTTCCTCTTTAGGGTACACTCATGGTTTTGCTACATTGTTTTGTTAACCATGTGCCAATCATGATTTTTTTTTCTATTTCGAGTTACATGGTTACCTGGGGAATGATACATGGTTAGATCTAACTATGGTCTAATCTTGTTCCACCCTCCACTCCTCTCTAATAGGCTACATAATTTCCTAGGTAAAATGACATTGTTCACCTTAGCCATAATTCCCCTTAATGGATTTTAAACACCTATAAAAAACCTATAGAATATCTGAGACTTCACCCAAACAAATAATAACTAAAATCCCATTAAATAAAGGATTAAATTGAGTAATAACACACCTAGAAATTATTATTGCATTACAATCTCCCCCTACATGATCTTATATTCCCTAAAAAGTGTCTCTAGAGGTCTTACTCGACCATCTTGGGCCACTAAGACTATGCATCAAACTGCTTATTCTAATATTCTTCTTGAATACACCCATGATTAAAAAAACCAAAATGTTAGGCACCATATTCCTTCTCAATATCTTTTTAATCCAATCAATAATTTATAGTATATGTTTCTCAAAAAATTAATTTCCCACCAAATGAAATTCTTCATTATCAACAACATATGAAGGATCCAACTCATACTTTCTAAGTTTTGATACATGTATCATATCATGAACACCTTAATGTCATGCAAGAGGATCGAACTAGAAATACAACATCCTGACCTATTCCACTATCTCGAATGGTCCCACAAACCACAATGCCAACTTTCCCTGCCTCCATAACCACTGATTCCCCAACCAAGGTGATAGTTGAAAGAAATTTTAATACACCATGGAGAAATCTAAAGGTATCCATAATCTATCTATATAATAACGGTGTCTGATATAAATGGAAACCAACCACTCTTTGATTAGTTGCACTATTTTTGTTCATTAATTGGTGGTTCTATATTGGGGATTAAATAAATATATTGATTTCATCCCCCTTATGCTTTTATTATTAGTGTAACTATTAATGTTGGTTTTCTTTACTATTATATTATTTTTTGACCACGTGGTTCCCTTCTTGATTGTGAATTTATTTTCCCTAGTTGATATTGGTTATTTATGAGATAATTAATGTTTGATTTTCAAGTGGTAGAAAAATTTATTTATTATGAGACAGGTAGTACTTATATTTCCCACCTATTCTTTGGGAAAATGATTATTTATCAGGATATATAAATGTTATGTGAATAGGTTAGTAAGTATAATGGTTCAAAAAGGGTGATTGTTATTTCTTTAAGATCTACTCATAACAATACATGTGAATATGTTATCAAGTTTCTATGTTCACGGTTAAGTGTGATGGTGTTAGTATCTAATTATAAATTTAAATGTGAATATGGTTTTCAGTAGCCAGTGGGGGTCGGAACAGAGGAAGAGGAGATTACCCACTAGTGATGGGTTAGCTAGTCTATAAGGTTGATGGGAGGAACACTGAAAACCAGTGATTAGAGCTAAATAGGGGGGTTCATGAGACATATAAATCATGCGGCCTTTAGTGATTTGCAATGGCTGTATAGAGGGATGTGAAAATGGAATCTACTGATTTTGTTAGGAGTTAACTTTAAAATGATTCAAGTGTTTTGAAATGTTTCTTAAACAATTATTTGTGTTCAACATACAATATTTTGGTTTTAAATTGTTTTATAATGGTTTTGATAAAAAATTGGGTTTTTGAGAAAGGATGTCAGGAACTAATTGGTTTATTTTAAAATGTTTTTTTAATTTAAAGAGGAATTTGTGAAAATTTTTTGTTTTTTAATTGGATTTCAACTATGATTCTATATATTGTTTTCAAAGGATATTTAAGGTATATAACGTTTTAGCCTTGGTTATTTTTTATATCACCTTTTTGTTTATTTATTTTGTTTAATATTAATATCACCAAAAAAATATGATATATATGAATTAATAATGGATGGATTCCCATCGTCTGACCAAAGAGAAAAAAGTTGAAGTGAAAGATTTCATTAAGTTGGAAAAAATTAATTCATATGACCCTTCTCAAATCCTTTGTCAATGTTTATGCTATTGTTATTCCAAAAAAGTTAGTCCAAAGGATTTGGAAGAAAACTTGATCTATCATGGAATAGATAAATGTTATAAATGTTGCAAAAATCATGGGGAAAATGAGAATGTAGCAAGTGACTGAGATAAAATTGTGTTTTATGGAGAATTGGATATGATAACAAGTGTAGAAAATGAAGAAGACCATATCGAAGAAATGATTACAAATGTGCATGATGATGAAGATAGTATTAAAGAAATGACAAGGACAGTTGAAGACAAACATTATGATTTCCCAAAATTGTTTGACCAGTTAAAGAGTTGTGTAAATATGTCATTGTATGATGGTTGCAGTAATTATACAATATTATCAGCCATACTAAAGCTGTATTATTTAAAAGCAGGAAACAGATGGAGTGACGCTAGTTTTGTGTAATTACTTGCTCTCTTGTGTTGAGATCAAGATGATGATAAAGGTGATGAAGGTTTCAAGAGTTTTTGTTTTTTGTCAAGGTTGGTTCTGAAGAAAATGTATCACATCACTTTGTTTTGGAAGAAATTGTTTTGGGATTTTGTTTTGAAAAGAATCAGAGTATTTTCATCAAGAATTTTATCCTTAGGATGAGAAGGAAACAAAAAAACTAGAATGAATGGAAGGTTATGATACTTTCCAATGTTTAATGTAATGATTCATTACTTTTTTGAATTCTCATAAATCATAAGTAATGTGGTGGAACTTATGATGCAATTTTGATGGAAGAAACGGGTAAGTAAAAGTTGTGAATGGTGGTGACTATTGAAAATTTGTGAATTCTGGTGACTATTAAAAATCTTGTAATGGCGGTGACTATTTCAAAGCTATGAATGGTGGTGACTACTACAAATCTGTGAATGGTGGTGACTATTGAGAAGTTGTGAATGGTGGTGAGTATTGAAATTTTTTGAATGGTGGTGACTATTAAAAATCTTTGAAGAGTGGTGACTATTGAAATGCTATGAATGGTGGTGACTATTGAAAATCTATGAATGGTGGTGATTATTGAAAATCTTTGAATGGTGGTGACTATTGAAAATTTGTGAATGGTGGTGACTATTGAAAATCTATGAATAGTGGTGACTATTGAAAAGTTGTGAATGGTGGTGACTATTGAATAACTTTGAATGCTGAAGATGATGGGAATAGTCATGTTGATGGAATAGTCCTACCAATGAAATAAGAGATGATTCATTTCATGCTGACATGGTAATAAAATTGTTTTGCATCAGAACTAAAGTCTTTCCAATGGAATAGTAATGCTGATGGAATAGTCATGATGATGGAATAGTCATACTGATGGAAGAATAGATGATACATGTCATGTCGACATGGAAATGACTTTGTTTTGCATCAGACTCAACGCCGTGATGATGGAATAGTCGTACTGATTGAATAGTCATGCCAATGGAATAGTCATGCTGATGGAATAAGCATGCCGATGATAGAAGGTATGATGCATGGCATGCTGACATGGTAATGACTTTGGTTTTCATTGGAATCATAGTTGTGCTGATGTAATAGTCATGTCGATGCAATAGTCTTTTCGATGTAATAGTCATGCCGATGAAATAAAATATGATGCATGTCATGCCAACATATTAATGAATTTGTTTTTCATCAGAATCAGATTCATTCTGATAGAATAGTCGTTCCAATGGAATAGTCATGCTGATGGAATAGTTGTGCCGATCGAAGAGGAAAGAGTCATGCAGATGGAAAAGAGGAAAGAGTCATTCAGATGGAATAGTCATGCCGATTGGAATAGTCGGGCTGATGGGAATAGTCGTGATGATAGGAATAGTCATGCCGATGGAAATACTTGTGCCGATAGAAATAATCATGCTAATGGAAAAGAGAAAAGAGTTATGTCGGTGGAAAGAGAAAGTGAAGAGATGTTTCCTATCAACCTGACATGGTAACAACTTTGTTTTTCATCATACACAGGTGAAAGTGAAAGAAAAGTGATGTTGTTGATTAAAGACCATCGTACCCAAAAAAAATCATACCAAACAATTGTACCCACATTTATTATTTTAGAAAAGAAATTTTTTTTTGGTTTTATAGAATAAGAAATGGGTATGGCGATAAAAATGAAAGATCTGAATATTTAGATGATGTTTTGAGATGATTTGAGAAGCTTCGAGAATCTAGGAAGAAGTCAAAAATATATCCCATAATATTAGGGGAAAATTTAAATTTAGGAAATTTTGATTGAGAGGGAAAAACTTTTGGATTCCCACCAATTTTCACCGATAAAAGAAAGAGGTACATTGTATTTTATGACAATGAGTGTTGTTCACAGCTGAGGAGAGAGAATATATGGGTTTTAGAGAGAAGAAGAGGGTTTAAAGTGGCATTTATTATATTTTTCATGACTAGTATTTTAAAGTATTAGAGTGGTGAATAATATATTCTATTATATTCAATTAAAAGAACAGACTGAGAAGAATCGAGCAGGGAGCATCATACTCAGGGTAATTGTATTGATTTTTTTACATAGTCCAAGAGGTTCTTACCTTTATTTTAGGTAAGGAAAAAAAATTATATTACAATTTAATACATTTTCTGAATTGAAAATAATCACAGGAAGCATGGGATGTTAGAAAATAATTGTATTGCCCTATTGTGCTTAGATGGTTTACATGCATGACTTGTATTGTATCATAGTTCAAGGGTACATCCTACTCATTGTAATTCAATGATTGACTTCTAGTGGATTGTATGGTTTTGGATCATTTCCAAACCAAAGCAAGGACATAACTATTCTTATTGAATAGTGAACCATGTAAATCTTTGTGTTCCATTGGATGTGTCTTGATTTTTTCTCAGTAGGAAATTAAAATCATTAACATGATGTGAAGGTTCTTTCAGTTGAATACAAATATAAAAGAAAAAGAGTATCACCGATTCACCCCCTCCTCTTATCAGTGATACAATACTATGAATGGGAACTTTCAATTGGTATCAGATATTGGTTCCCGTCATTATTCATTGCTGATAGAGAATTTTAGGTGTGAACAGTAAAGGAATTTTAGTATTTTTTGGAAAGAACTATCATATTTGGAAATATATAATTTTTCTATATCCAATGTCTATCAGTTATTATGTTCTTGAATCTGCAACAGTTGGGTTTCCTCCCATTGATGTTAGTGATACACCGACACCTTTTGACAACAAGTTTCACAGGAATGGTGGAAGGGACAAAAATTCTATATTACCATCACTTTCTAAAAGTGAATTCTTGAGATTGAAAGGTGTTTCCATAGATAAAGGTATATGGGATAAATTGAAAAAATATATACGAAGGCAATAAAAAATTGAAAAAGTAAATGTTAAAAATATGAATATTGAAGTATGGAGAATTGATTATGGGCGAGAATTAATTTGTCAGGTAATTCTCTACCAAGGTGAATGAAATTATATATACTATCAGACATCATGGTGAAAAGCTAAAATACTCTATAGTTGTTCAAAATATCTTGATAATCCTACCTGATAAATTTGATGCAAATGTTTCTTCATTGGAAGATAGAGATCCTGAAACATAATCTCTTGATGATTTATATAGAACTTTTATCACAAATGAAATGAGAAGAGAGAATTCTAGGAAGGTAAAAACAATGGTTGATAAAGAAATGTCTTTCCAAGCTATGAAGAATGAAAATTCAAAGAATATTGTTATTGAAGATGAAGCTGGTGATTCTGACTCAGAAAATTAGTTAGGTAAAAATCTCAATGAAATTATATCCTTGTTTTCTAACAATGTGAAAGGAGGTACATGGAAATAAAATAGGAAACTTATGTTAAAATGTTCTGAATGTGGGGGTGTTGGACACTTTGTGGATAATTGTCCTAGAATAAATAATGAAGAGGATAGTGATATTGAAGAAATAAAGACAAGAAGATCATGGAAGAAAAAGGAAGTCAAAAGAAGAGAAAATAAATTCTTCAAATCAAAAAGAAGAAGTTTCTTGTCCAAAGATGATGAAAAAGAATAGAGTGATGCTGAATCTAAAAAATCCATTGAATATGGTAATGAAAATAAATTCCTTTTAACAGTAAAGGATGAAGAATTTTGAAGTATTATTTCGGAAGAAGAAGAAACTCATCTTGAAATTCATTTGAATGAATAGTTGAAAGATTTTATGAGAATGATTAGAAGGATTTGTAAGGAAAAAAAGTTTGAAAGATGAATGATCAAGAAAAAAATATTTCTTTTTTGCGAGAAAGGAAAGAAGGTTAAAGAGAATTATTATTTGTAGAAGTCTATTGAAGATGAAAAGAATTGTAATGTGCATTTGAAAGTGAAGCTAAAGGGAAAATAAGAAGAGTTGGAACATGTCCAACAAAAACTCTCTAAAGATGAAAATAAAAGTCCATGTTTCCAAAATTCTATCCCTAAAGTTGGTGAAAGTTTTCATAATGAGAAACTTTAGAAGGTTCAACATAATATATCTTCAAAGGGCGAGAAGAAGAATGGAATTGTGTCTGAAAATAATAATGATGGTAATGTTATGTATGTGGTCAATGTAAAGAATTTAGAAGTTACAAAATATCCTGAGTCTGAAATGTTTTTATCTAGATTGAAATTTTTTCAAATACTTATGTTCCTATCATGGTTAAAAAGAGGAATAATAATAAAATTTAAATTGAAAAGAATATGGTTGAGAAATGTCTTCACAATTTTGATCAGTATGGAGGTTTTAGAGGAAAATACTCTTTCAATGGGTATTTTTGGTATTTTGGGGGGTTCATTCAAACAAGAAGTATTTGTTGGTTCAATAAATAACATTACTATTATCACATAGTTTATGAAAGGAATATATTGAGAGGGTGTAAATGTCCTCAAATAAAGAAAAATAATAATTTCATCTTGAAGAAATCAGAAAAAATGAAGTGAATGTTGAAAATAGGTTCCAACCCTTGGAAACTATTTTTGAAATATGTGAACAACCTCGACACCTTGAAAAAGGATGTATTGTTTTATTACCGGCTCAGAAAAAGATTCCCAATTCTCAAAAGTTGAAGGTGAAGAATGAAAAGAATGGGGAAAAGGCACATGTTTTAGAAACATCATTAAAAGCCATGAAGGAAGAACGACCCTGGATACTTGATAGTTGATGTTCTCCTCACATGATACGAGATGTGAAACTATTGAAGGATGTGAAAAATTATAAAGAAGGCACAATGACATTTGGCAATAATGAATCATTGAAAATTCAAGGTGTTGTCTTAGCCATTATTGGAAAATAAAATATGAAATCTTAGAAAACATTGTATATTTATGGGATAAAACACAACTTGCTAAGTGTTTCACAATTCTGTGATGAGGGTAACAAGGTTATCTTTAAGAAAGATGGATTTTTTGAAAAATGTGAAGAAGATGGAATGTTTGTTTTGAGAGTCCAATGTACAAAAGGAAATTTTTTTAGGTTTTTCATTCAAAATACTCTTGTTACATGAGTATGGTGGAAGAAAATCAGTTATGGCATAAGATACATGGATATATGTGTTAGAGAAACATGAGAATGTTATCTTAAAGAGAAAATGTTTGAGAAATTCCTGATATTCCAATAAGAAGATATTTGTGCTTCAATATCTCCAAGAAAAGAAAAAATTACAAATGTTGTGCATAAGAACGTTGATAATTGTTCAAAACAATACCTAGAGATAATCCATTTCGACATATGGGGTCTAATGGGAAAATAATAAACACATAGAGATAAGTAATTCATTACATTCATTGATGTTTCTACTCTCCTTACATGTGTTATATTTGTCACGACCCGTCCTCGGGGCCCGTGCCGTGACTACCCCAAGCCCGCCTTCCATAGGCCAGGGGCTGGCGACTAGCACCAAGGCGTAAAATCCCAGTAAACAGGGAAGGCATTGCCTTTATAAGTAACAACCACACAGAGTCAGCAAGCGGAAAGTAAAGTGCAGAAAAGTAAAGGGGCCGGAAATACAAGCCCAACTGTAAAGTACAACTGAAAAGAAAAAGAACAGCAACTGAAGAAAAGACGGCGGCCTCGTGTCGTCCACTGGCAATCCCACCTGAAGGGTGGGTACAGATAGCCTCCAGGCTCCTCGGGTCCCACGTCCGCTCCGAGCACGTCCCGCCCAGTGGTCCACCTCCAGGTACCGTCCTGCTCCACGCCCCAACCGTGATCAGCGCTGTCCGTCGTCTGCAACCAACACAACAAGGTGCGGGCATAGCCCGTGCAGGGGTGAGTACAACTACTCAGTAAGGACCCCGAGACCCCCGAAGGTCTCTCGAAATCCACAAAGGATATAGCACAAAAGAAAGATGCAATCACGAAGTAACATCTGACTCGACTTAGGTATATGCCCATACATATACCTAAGTCCCCAATTCTAGCTCTGCTCACGAGCTCAAGAACAACTCAATCCACAAAGGAAAGCAAGACCCAAATCCACAAAGGAGAGTAAACAGTAAATCCACAAAGGATGGTTCAACACAATCCACAAAGGAGAGTAACATAAGATTCAGCTCAACCAGGTATACTTTTTCAGATGACGTCAAAGACGATCACTGATCCGTCTCAGTCGTCGGACCCACGAAGGATCGATAGGTACTAACCCCCGCAAAAAGACCCACGTAGGATCGGGCTCACACAGAACCTGTAGGCAGTGGCTCACACAGAACCGGTAGTAAGGACCCACGGAGGATCGGGCTCACACAGAACCTGAAGCACTGATCCACGTGGGATCGCTGAGTGCAGTAGTCGACGCAGTCCACTGAGGATCTCTGCACAGTCGTCGCCGCAGTCCACGAAGGATCTCTGCTCTGCCGTCGTCGCAGTCCACGGAGGATCTCTGCTCTGCCGTCGTCGCAGTCCACGGAGGATCTCTGCTCTGTCGTCGTCGCAGTCCACGGAGGATCTCTGCTCTGTCGTCGAGGTCACAGCCAGCGCTAGGGTTCCCGCACGTAGCGAGCTCGTTTAGGAGGGTCCGCTCCACGAGCCGAGGGGCTGATACATCAACTGACACGTAGTCCGAAGTTGATGTATCCAAAAGTTCCGTATCGACAACAGGATCTCAACGCGACAGACGGCGCGTCAATCGGACGCCCGGTCTGAGAGTTATTGGCATTTTCGTCCCAGGGGCCCGGTTGGTTTTTAGGGCAAAACCAACCTGACCGTACTCCGCCTGTATCCGATCCTCGGGCGGAGTATGCCAAAAGTTCCGTCTCACTTAGAGGAAACTACCACAGCTGACGGTACGTCGTTCGGACGTCCGTAGCTCAAGTTATGAGCGTTTCCGCTCCGAGGGCCCGGTTGGCTTCGTGTACGAACCAACCCGGCCGAACCCAAAGTCTTCCGAAACCTTGAGTATAATATACCGAAACGACCGTCTCGATCCAAGGATCGCGTAGCCGCTGACGGTTCGTCAATCGGAGGTCCCAGGCCCAAGATATGGGCGAAAGACCGAAGAGGGCCCGAAACGGGGGTACTGGGCCCGGGGCGACCCGGCCCGAACCCCCCCCCTGGGGTCGGCCGAACCGGGTCGGCCCGAACCGGGTCGGCCCGACCCGGCCCGAACCGGCTCGGCCGGGTCCGGTCCGGCCTGGGCGCGGCCCGGCCGACCGGACCGGCCGGCTCGGTCTTCGGCCGCGCGGCCGAAGAGCCGCCGCCGCGGGGTTGAACCCGCGGCTTGAGAGGAACCGCGGCCCCGCGGGGGGCCGCCTGTCACGCGGACGCGGCCGGGCCGCCGCGTCCGTCCCGGTTCCGCGCGGCCGCGGAACCGGCTGCCGCCGCCGCCGCGGCTTCAGCCGCGGCGGAAGGTTTCCACGGCGGCGCGCCTGGCGCCGCCGCCTCCGGTCGCCGGCGCCGCCGCGCCGGCGACCCGCGCCGCCGCCTCCTTCCGCGGGCCGCCGGAGATGCTCCGGTGGCCCGATTTCTTTCCCGTCTGCGCCGATGCTCCTCCCGGGGGACGATCTTCACTGCGGAGCCAACAAATTGCCCTTGCCGCACGGTTTGTCGACGTCCGCCAAATCCGCACAACCAAAATAGATCGGCGGAGGGTTGCCGGGTCTTGTTCGTTAGACCCGCACCCTCCGCGTTAGTCATAATCCACGGGAGGAACAATAAAACAATCAACAACAATTTTAAATGTTAAAATTGTTCGAAGGTCATGCTTCTTTACTTTAAAAGAAATAAATCACGGGAAGGAAAATATTCCAATCAACCCTTACTTTATCGTCGTCGTCGGAATTGCTCGTCGCGGAAGATGGAGATCGCCGCGTCGTCGCGGAATCGCTCGTCGCGTCGCCAATCTCCGGATCAAGATCAACGGATTTAATTAGTTTAAATCCGTTGATATTGAAATTAAAAAGGGAGAAGAAAAGATCTGATTCTCACCTTTGTTGCCGAACGAGGGTCGGCCGCGGAAGAAGAGGCGTCGCCGAAGAACGTCGCGGGTAGATCTCGTCGACGTCGTAGATCTTGGTGTGCGTCGTCGAATTCCGGTCGCCGGCGTTCTTCGCGTTCTTCGCGTTCTTCGCGTTCTTCGCGTTCTTCGCGTTCTTCGCGGAGAGGGTGGAGGAACGAAGATTCTCTCAAATCCTTTCCAAGGATTTTTATGTTGGTCTTATTTTATAAACATGCCAACACGAAACCGGTTAAGAAACGATCCATCAATTCGTTGAATTAATTCAACGAAAGAAACGACCCATTTAATTCACGAAGAAACAGTCCATTTAATTCACGAAATAAACCGCCCAATTAAATGGTCTGTTAAGAATTAAAGAAAACGCGTCGGTTGACTTTTCAGTTACTTTGACGGGTTTTCGCGGGTGCGTTACTTAGCGAAAGAAACGGCGGGGCTCGTGCGGGTCCCACCGCACAAATATCCTACCAAGGGGTAGGATATTTCTGGATAGCATCCTATCCAGTTCAACTCAGTTCAAGCCGTCTTTAAGTGACTTCAAGTGGCTTCCAAGCAGCTTAAGTGAAATAAAATAAAGTTGTCGCACAAACTTTATTTTATTTCTGACTTAAAGCCGTAAAATTTAAAAACCACGTCTGAGCAAACGCAACTCCGGAAGAGGCGTTTCTAAGCAAATACCGGCGCTGCGATTTCATCGGTGCCCTCAGAATTCGATTCCGGGCACCGGTTCAAAAGATAGAAAAACCCGCTCGTCCGTTCACTGAACGTACCCGAGCCAAACTTCGGAAATTGATTCCGGGCACACCGGGCCTCGGAATCAGGTGCCGTCTGAAGCTGCGTTCTTGTAAAATTCCAAAGAAAATTCAGAAACAAATTTCCTAGAAATTTGCGGGTCTTTACATTACTCCCACCTCAGGGCTTTACGTCCCCGTAAAGATACACCAAAACTAGGGGAACAAATGGGGGTACTGAGCACGCATCTGAGCCTCCCGCTCCCAAGTGCTCTCCTGGAGGTTCCCGTGCTGCCATCTGACGCGCACAAGAGGAATCGACCGCCCACGTAGGACCCGCTCCTGTCGATCCTCGATCTCCACTGGAACCTCCGCAAAAGTCGCCCCATCGTCCACGTCCAGCTCCCCAAAGTCGATGATGTGCGTCGGGTCGTGCACGTATCTCCTCAGCTGAGACACGTGGAAGACGTCGTGCACCCGGTGCAACTGAGGTGGTAGAGCCAGGCGATAAGCCACCTCTCCTATCCTGCTGAGGACCTGGAAAGGCCCGATGAAGCGGGGAGACAGCTTGCCGCCTCGGCCAAATCTCCGTAAACCACGTCGAGGTGAGACACGCAAAAAGACGTGGTCGCCATCCTCGAACTCTAGTGGCCTCCGCCTCCTGTCAGCATATGACTTCTGCCGGCTCTGAGCTGTCCTCATCCTCTCCTGGATGATTTGGACCTTCTCTGTCGTGGCTCGGACCATCTCTGGTCCCACGAGTGCTGACTCCCCAGGGTCTGTCCAGCACAACGGTGATCTGCAGGGTCTGCCGTACAACGCCTCGTATGGTGCCATCCCGATGGTGGAGTGGTAGCTGTTGTTGTACGCAAACTCCACCAAGGGTAGGTGGTCCTCCCAGCTGCGACCAAAGTCGAGAACACATGCACGGAGCATGTCCTCGAGTGTCTGTATGGTCCTCTCCGTCTGTCCATCCGTCTGAGGGTGGAAGGCTGTGCTCAGATGGAGCCGCGTCCCGAACGCCTCCTGCAACCCCTTCCAAAGCCTGGAAGTGAAACGAGCATCTCGATCGGAGACGATAGACGATGGCACACCGTGAAGCCGTACGATCTCCTGGACGTAAAGACGTCCCAAGCTCTCTACTGAGCCCTGCTCTCTGATGGGTAAGAAGTGTGCCGACTTGGTGAGTCGGTCGACAATCACCCAAATGGAGTCGTGACCTCTGGAAGTGCGTGGAAGTCCAGTCACGAAGTCCATATATATGCCGTCCCACTTCCACTCCGGGACCTCCAAGGGCTGTACCAAACCTGCTGGTACCTGGTGCTCTGCCTTCACCTGCTGGCAGGTGAGGCATCGTGAAACGAACTCTGCCACAGCTTTCTTCATACCCGGCCACCAGTGCTGTCGCCTGAGATCCTGGTACATCTTCGCCACTCCGGGATGTACCGCCAAGGGAGAAGTGTGAAACTCTCTCAGCACCTCCTCTCGTAAAGCGACTGGTACGAAGGTACGTCCTCTGAAAAGGATGTCGTGCTCTGCTCCAAGGGAGAAACCATCAGGCGCCTGACCTGAGGATATCAGTGCACGCCGGGTCTCACAGTCAGCGTCCCCACGCTGAGCCTCTCTGACCCGCTGTAGAAGTGGAGGAGAGACTGTGAGAGACTGAAGAAAGGCTGTTCCGTCTCTATCCACGAAGGATATCTGCAAGGAGGCTAGCTGCTCCGTCGCCTCCTCAAGCAGCTGAATGCCCGTCCTCCTGCTGAGGGCATCGGCTACCACGTTCCCCTTCCCAGGAGTATAGACTATCTCAAAGTCATAGTCCTGGAGGAACTCAAGCCATCTCCGCTGTCTCAGGTTCAGGTCCTTCTGAGAGAAGATATACCTAAGACTCTGGTGGTCAGAAAAGACTGTGAAGCGCTCGCCCATCAGATAGTGCCGCCAAGTCTTCAGAGCGAAGACCACTGCTGCTAACTCCAGGTCATGAGTGGCGTAGTTCTGCTCATGCGGCCTCAACTGACGTGATCCGTAGGCGATCACGGCCCGCTCCTGCATCAGGACGCACCCGAGTCCAGTCCCTGATGCGTCGCAGTAAACTACGTACCCAACTCCCTCCTCAGGCAACCTCAAGATAGGTGCGCTGGTCAATCTCTGTCTCAGCTCCTGGAAGCTCTGCTGACATCTGTCTGACCACACGAAGGGTTTCCCCTTCTTCGTCAAGGCTGAGAGTGGTGCTGCAACTCTGGAGAAGTCTGGCACGAATCTCCGATAGTATCCCGCTAGGCCCAAGAAGCTCCGCACCTCTGTCACGCTCTTGGGTGGCTCCCAAGCTAGCACTGCCTCGATCTTCGCGGGATCCACTGCAACTCCCGCCTCAGAAATGACGTGCCCCAAGAAATGGACCTCACGTAACCAGAACTGGCATTTTGAGAGCTTGCCATAAAGCTGGTGCTCTCGGAGTGTGTCTAGCACAACTCGCAGGTGGTAGGCATGCTCCTCCTCAGTCGTCGAGTATACCAAAATGTCGTCAATGAAGACAACGACAAATCGGTCGAGGTATGGCTGGAAGATCCTGTTCATGAGGCTCATGAACACCGCTGGAGCATTGGTTACGCCGAACGGCATAACCAAGAACTCATAATGGCCATACCGACACCTGAAGGCCGTCTTCTGCACGTCCTCGTCTCGAACTCTGAGCTGATGATAGCCTGACCGGAGGTCTATCTTCGAGAACCACCGCGCTCCCTTGAGCTGATCGAAGAGGTCATCAATCCGTGGCAGCGGATACTTGTTCCTCACTGTCACCTGGTTCAGGCGACGATAGTCGACACAAAGTCGCAAGTTCCCGTCCGCCTTTTTGGCGAACAAAATCGGGGAAGCCCAGGGTGAAACACTGGGTCGGATAAACCCCTTGCTCTGCAAGTCCTCCAACTGTACCCGCAGCTCTCGAAGCTCGGCGGGGGCCATCCGATATGCTGGAGTAGATATCGGGGCTGTCCCGGGGTACAAGTCGATGTAAAAGTCTACCTCTCTACGAGGAGGTAGCCCTGGAACGTCGTCGGGAAAGACGTCCACGTACTGGTCCACCACTGCAGGAAAAGCCGGACTCCGCACGTCCACTGCTCCTAGGATGAGGCTAGCCAACTGATGTGAGATGGGCTGCACTCTCCTCCGCGGAAGTCCATCCTGTGCTGCAAAGGTTCCCTTCTCGCCGGTGAAGGTAAACCTGCTCCCGTCGGTACGAACACATCGTACCTTGCGCCTAAAACAGTCGATCTGGGCATGAACCGTGGATAGCCAATCCATGCCCAAGATGACGTCGTAAGGCCTCGACGCCGCTACAAGGAGATCCCAGCCGAAGCTCTCGCCTCCTAGAGTAAGCTCACACTGCCGGCACCAGTGCGTAATCGTCGAGTCTGCTCCCGTAGGAGTCTCTAGCCGTAAGGATCGAGCCAACGGCTCAGTCGGAATCTCCGAGCTCCGAACAAGGGCAGAGGCTATGAAAGAGTGACTCGCTCCTGTGTCTATAAGTACTGCAGCAAGGGTGGAATAGACACAGATCGTACCTCGAATCATCTCTGGCATGTCGGGGTCGTAGGCCTCCACTGCCTGGAGCTGGGCCTGTCCCTGCCCGCCGGCTCCCTGTGGTCGAGGTGGCCCTCCTGGTGGTGGTGGGGGTAGAGCCTGAAAGCGTCGCCCACCACCCGCTGCTCGGCCAGCTCCTCGGCCTCGTCCGCCTCCTCCCTGCGGACCGCCACGGTCGACCCTCTGCCTCTGCCTGGGTGGCCCCTCCACCGTCTGCTGCTCCTCTGATCGGCGAGTCGGGCAGTCACGAGCCATGTGACCCTGCCCGCCGCAAGAGTAGCACAGCCTGCCTCTCGAAAGGCTGGCACTCCGCTGTGTGCCTCGTACTGCTGAGCCGGTGTCCTGAGGCCGTCTGCGTGGGGGTCTGGTCTGCCTGGACCCGTGAGTCATCCGTCGGCTACCTGCTGCCGAAGACTCAGCTACCTGCCGCCCTGCGCTAGGTCTCGCCGCTGAAGAAGGCTCTGCCAGGAAGCTCTCGATCAGGAGGGCTCGCTCCAGCACTCCTGCCTGGGTCGGAATGCTGAGGGAGATCAGCGACGCACGAATCTCCTGTCGCAAGCCCTGCTCGAAGGTCCGGGCCCGGAAGAAGGGGTCCCGTACCATGTCGGTCGAGTAGCGAGATAGGTCCGTGAACCTCGCCGCATACTGAGCGACCGTCATGCTGCCCTGGCGCAGCTGGAGAAGCTCCTGGATGCGCACCGCTCGGAGGGTGGCCGGGACGAACTCAGAGCGGAAGAGGCTCTCGAAGTCCGTCCAGAGCAGGGATGCCTCATCGTGAACCTGGAGCATCAGGCTCCACCATCGTCCTGCCGCCGCCTGCAGGAGGCTCGCTGCGAGGATCACCATGAGATCCGCTGGTGTCCTCACTAGCCTGAAGATCCGTACCACCGCCTCTAGCCAGTCCTCGGCGGCCTGGGGGTCCGCCTCACCGCGAAACCTGGGCGGTCGCTGGCTCTGAAACTCGTGCAGTGCCCTGAGGCGACGTGCATCGTCGGCGTCTGGTACTGGAAGCATCGGTGGCTCGGCGGGTAAGGCTACCGCCGGTGCCACTGCTGGCAAAGGGCCCTGCACCGAGGCCTCGTCGCTCGGTGGGCTGCCGTCGCGCCCTACACTCGGAACCCTAGCTGGCAGTCGTCGCGGGGCCATCCTGAAAAGGAGAACAAGAGCACCACAGTCAGAACAGTATACCTGGTGAGCTGGCACAAGTAATCACAAGGAAAACTTGAGACTTTCATAAAGCAGATCAGTATACCCGGTGAGCTGACATAAGTAATCACAAAGAAAACTTGAAACACACACGCAATCAATGTTTTCATGCATTAAGTCGGAAATCAGGAGTCAGGGTCCTGGTGTACGGATACGTCGGCCGCCGCACCAACACTGGGCTCCCTGAACTGATAACCACACTCAATACACTAAACACTATTGCTTCACATAGAAAGAAAGGACGATCAGAGTCTGCGGTAGAACCGACCGCCTCTGATACCAATTTGTCACGACCCGTCCTCGGGGCCCGTGCCGTGACTACCCCAAGCCCGCCTTCCATAGGCCAGGGGCTGGCGACTAGCACCAAGGCGTAAAATCCCAGTAAACAGGGAAGGCATTGCCTTTATAAGTAACAACCACACAGAGTCAGCAAGCGGAAAGTAAAGTGCAGAAAAGTAAAGGGGCCGGAAATACAAGCCCAACTGTAAAGTACAACTGAAAAGAAAAAGAACAGCAACTGAAGAAAAGACGGCGGCCTCGTGTCGTCCACTGGCAATCCCACCTGAAGGGTGGGTACAGATAGCCTCCAGGCTCCTCGGGTCCCACGTCCGCTCCGAGCACGTCCCGCCCAGTGGTCCACCTCCAGGTACCGTCCTGCTCCACGCCCCAACCGTGATCAGCGCTGTCCGTCGTCTGCAACCAACACAACAAGGTGCGGGCATAGCCCGTGCAGGGGTGAGTACAACTACTCAGTAAGGACCCCGAGACCCCCGAAGGTCTCTCGAAATCCACAAAGGATATAGCACAAAAGAAAGATGCAATCACGAAGTAACATCTGACTCGACTTAGGTATATGCCCATACATATACCTAAGTCCCCAATTCTAGCTCTGCTCACGAGCTCAAGAACAACTCAATCCACAAAGGAAAGCAAGACCCAAATCCACAAAGGAGAGTAAACAGTAAATCCACAAAGGATGGTTCAACACAATCCACAAAGGAGAGTAACATAAGATTCAGCTCAACCAGGTATACTTTTTCAGATGACGTCAAAGACGATCACTGATCCGTCTCAGTCGTCGGACCCACGAAGGATCGATAGGTACTAACCCCCGCAAAAAGACCCACGTAGGATCGGGCTCACACAGAACCTGTAGGCAGTGGCTCACACAGAACCGGTAGTAAGGACCCACGGAGGATCGGGCTCACACAGAACCTGAAGCACTGATCCACGTGGGATCGCTGAGTGCAGTAGTCGACGCAGTCCACTGAGGATCTCTGCACAGTCGTCGCCGCAGTCCACGAAGGATCTCTGCTCTGCCGTCGTCGCAGTCCACGGAGGATCTCTGCTCTGCCGTCGTCGCAGTCCACGGAGGATCTCTGCTCTGTCGTCGTCGCAGTCCACGGAGGATCTCTGCTCTGTCGTCGAGGTCACAGCCAGCGCTAGGGTTCCCGCACGTAGCGAGCTCGTTTAGGAGGGTCCGCTCCACGAGCCGAGGGGCTGATACATCAACTGACACGTAGTCCGAAGTTGATGTATCCAAAAGTTCCGTATCGACAACAGGATCTCAACGCGACAGACGGCGCGTCAATCGGACGCCCGGTCTGAGAGTTATTGGCATTTTCGTCCCAGGGGCCCGGTTGGTTTTTAGGGCAAAACCAACCTGACCGTACTCCGCCTGTATCCGATCCTCGGGCGGAGTATGCCAAAAGTTCCGTCTCACTTAGAGGAAACTACCACAGCTGACGGTACGTCGTTCGGACGTCCGTAGCTCAAGTTATGAGCGTTTCCGCTCCGAGGGCCCGGTTGGCTTCGTGTACGAACCAACCCGGCCGAACCCAAAGTCTTCCGAAACCTTGAGTATAATATACCGAAACGACCGTCTCGATCCAAGGATCGCGTAGCCGCTGACGGTTCGTCAATCGGAGGTCCCAGGCCCAAGATATGGGCGAAAGACCGAAGAGGGCCCGAAACGGGGGTACTGGGCCCGGGGCGACCCGGCCCGAACCCCCCCCCTGGGGTCGGCCGAACCGGGTCGGCCCGAACCGGGTCGGCCCGACCCGGCCCGAACCGGCTCGGCCGGGTCCGGTCCGGCCTGGGCGCGGCCCGGCCGACCGGACCGGCCGGCTCGGTCTTCGGCCGCGCGGCCGAAGAGCCGCCGCCGCGGGGTTGAACCCGCGGCTTGAGAGGAACCGCGGCCCCGCGGGGGGCCGCCTGTCACGCGGACGCGGCCGGGCCGCCGCGTCCGTCCCGGTTCCGCGCGGCCGCGGAACCGGCTGCCGCCGCCGCCGCGGCTTCAGCCGCGGCGGAAGGTTTCCACGGCGGCGCGCCTGGCGCCGCCGCCTCCGGTCGCCGGCGCCGCCGCGCCGGCGACCCGCGCCGCCGCCTCCTTCCGCGGGCCGCCGGAGATGCTCCGGTGGCCCGATTTCTTTCCCGTCTGCGCCGATGCTCCTCCCGGGGGACGATCTTCACTGCGGAGCCAACAAATTGCCCTTGCCGCACGGTTTGTCGACGTCCGCCAAATCCGCACAACCAAAATAGATCGGCGGAGGGTTGCCGGGTCTTGTTCGTTAGACCCGCACCCTCCGCGTTAGTCATAATCCACGGGAGGAACAATAAAACAATCAACAACAATTTTAAATGTTAAAATTGTTCGAAGGTCATGCTTCTTTACTTTAAAAGAAATAAATCACGGGAAGGAAAATATTCCAATCAACCCTTACTTTATCGTCGTCGTCGGAATTGCTCGTCGCGGAAGATGGAGATCGCCGCGTCGTCGCGGAATCGCTCGTCACGTCGCCAATCTCCGGATCAAGATCAACGGATTTAATTAGTTTAAATCCGTTGATATTGAAATTAAAAAGGGAGAAGAAAAGATCTGATTCTCACCTTTGTTGCCGAACGAGGGTCGGCCGCGGAAGAAGAGGCGTCGCCGAAGAACGTCGCGGGTAGATCTCGTCGACGTCGTAGATCTTGGTGTGCGTCGTCGAATTCCGGTCGCCGGCGTTCTTCGCGTTCTTCGCGTTCTTCGCGTTCTTCGCGTTCTTCGCGTTCTTCGCGGAGAGGGTGGAGGAACGAAGATTCTCTCAAATCCTTTCCAAGGATTTTTATGTTGGTCTTATTTTATAAACATGCCAACACGAAACCGGTTAAGAAACGATCCATCAATTCGTTGAATTAATTCAACGAAAGAAACGACCCATTTAATTCACGAAGAAACAGTCCATTTAATTCACGAAATAAACCGCCCAATTAAATGGTCTGTTAAGAATTAAAGAAAACGCGTCGGTTGACTTTTCAGTTACTTTGACGGGTTTTCGCGGGTGCGTTACTTAGCGAAAGAAACGGCGGGGCTCGTGCGGGTCCCACCGCACAAATATCCTACCAAGGGGTAGGATATTTCTGGATAGCATCCTATCCAGTTCAACTCAGTTCAAGCCGTCTTTAAGTGACTTCAAGTGGCTTCCAAGCAGCTTAAGTGAAATAAAATAAAGTTGTCGCACAAACTTTATTTTATTTCTGACTTAAAACCGTAAAATTTAAAAACCACGTCTGAGCAAACGCAACTCCGGAAGAGGCGTTTCTAAGCAAATACCGGCGCTGCGATTTCATCGGTGCCCTCAGAATTCGATTCCGGGCACCGGTTCAAAAGATAGAAAAACCCGCTCGTCCGTTCACTGAACGTACCCGAGCCAAACTTCGGAAATAGATTCCGGGCACACCGGGCCTCGGAATCAGGTGCCGTCTGAAGCTGCGTTCTTGTAAAATTCCAAAGAAAATTAAGAAACAAATTTCCTTGAAATTTGCGGGTCTTTACAATATTCTTGAATCAGAAATCAGATGCTTTGGAAATAATTAAAAAATTTAGAAGAAAAAATGGAAAAGAATGTGGGTATTCTATAAAGAAGTTGAGAACTGATAATGGTGGTGAATACAGAAGATAAGAGTTTGAATACTATCCTTAGAAGCATAGAATTCAGCCCGATTATAGTTCTCATTACACTCCCTAACCTAATAGGGTTACTGAAAGAATTAATAGAATCCTGGTGGAAATGGTAATAACCATGTTACTTGAGAATATAATTTTTCATTACTTTTAGAGACAAGCCATGAGTACTGTTATTTATATTTAGAATCTTTGTTTCTACAAGACTCAATCAGGTATAACTCATATGAATTGTTTTATGAAAAAAAAATCAAGTTTGAATCACATTAGAGTTTTTTGGAGTCCATGTATAATAAAGAAGAAAGGTGGAAACTATGGTAAGTTTGAGAAGAAAGGTGAAGATGGAATATTTCTTGGCTACACTCTGAAAAAAAGAGGTTACAGATTCTTCAACAAAGAAACAAAAAGAATTGTTTATTCTGTTGATATAGAAGTGATTGAAGTATCTGAGAAAGGTAGATATGTTTAGGCATACAATGAAGTTAAGAAAGATGAAGAAGATAATTATTATAAGGATACAAACAATTGTAATCTTAATAAAGTTGAAGAATCAGACTCAACATTTTTCATTCATGAGGAAGACAATCCAAAATCTTATCAAAGGCTAAGGAAACATGTGAATGCACAAAATATAATTGTTTATCAACATCAGAAAGTCGAAATAAAAAGAAAAACCAATTCCATTACACATACTCCTTTGAATTCAAAAGTGGAACCAAATGACGTGAAAGAATATTTTGAGCATCTGGAATGGGTTCAATCCATGAATAAAGAATTAGATCAGATTGAATAGAATAATACATGGGAACTCATACCCAAGCCTAAAAACAAAACCAAAATTAACACCAAAAGGGTTTTCCAGAACAAGCTGAATGAAAAAGGTGAGGTTGTAAGAAATAAAGAAAGATTATTTTGCAAATGGTATTCACAGATTGAGTGTATTGATTTTGATGAAACCTTTTCTCCAGTGTAAAAACTTGAAACTATAATAATCACTATTTCTATTTCCACACAACTAGGCTATAAGATCTTTCAAATGGATGTTAAATCTACATTTTTAAATGGTGATCTTGAATAAGAGGTCTATACTGAACAACCTTGTGGATTTATTATTGGAAGTGATGAAAGTTATATGTGAATATTAAAAAAGGAATTTTATGGCCTCAAACAATCTATGAGGGCATGTTATTCCAAATTGGATATGTGTTTATGAAAGATGAATTTTAGTGAAGGAAGAGTGGATAACAATATTTACATCAGATAAAGTCAAAAATATTCCCTCATTGTAATTATTTTTGTTGATGAAATTTTATTTGATGGGAATGATGAAGGAATCTATGAAATAATTTCTTAAGAAATGAAGACTGTTTTTGAAATGTCCATTCTAGGAGAAATGAAATAATTTCTTGGGTTAAAAATATAGCAAGAGAAGGAATACATTTTTCTTTCCCAAGAAAATAATGCCAAAGAATATCTCAAGAGGTTTGTCAAAGAAAATTAAAAACATATTTGGACACCCATTTAAGTGGGAACAAAGCTAAGTTAAGATGGAGAATTAAAATAAGTTGATCAAAAAGAGTATCAGAATATAATTGTATTATTTGACATTCAAAGAAACAAAATTCAGTAACTCTCAGTTCGGCCGAATTTTAGTATGTCGATGCTACTCAATCCACTACTCAACTTATATGGATGAAATTACAATTTGAAGATTTACTTATAGTAGTAAAGTTACCCTTTCTCTTGGGTTGTGATAATCAATGTACAATCAATATCACTACGAATCCAGTGCAACATTCTCAGTCAAAACATATTGATATGAAATATCATTTAATCAAAGAGCATGTGGAGAAGAATGAATTGAAGTTGGATTATGTTCCAGTATCGGAACAAGTTGCAGATATTTTCACAAAACATTTATGGAAGGAATAATTCTCAAAAATGAGGTTGAAAATGGGTGTCCAACTGCTTTCTCTTCAAGGTTGAGGTATGTGTATCTGTCCCCTCACTCATCATAGCTTTGTATTGTTTTATCAAGGGGGGTATGGAACTCTTTTGGTCTCATAAATCAATTTTATAAAAGATATAGTTGTGGGTAAGCTATGAATTTACCTTTGTTTTGTGATTGGATTATTCTAACTTTTTGTTAGAGTGTTTATAGGAAAATAAGTTTACTTCTTTTCCATGAATAATGAAGAAAATAAAGAGATTTTCATTATATTTTTTTGGATACCATGGTTTTCCTATTAATTATTCTTGTTTACTATAATGAGTTAACTCATGTAGGCTTAAAATTGATGATATGTAATCCATTGCTTGAGGATACCATGTTTAGTGATTTATGAAACTTTGTTGACAACAAATTACAAAGGGGGAGATTGTTGGGAACAATTTGTTGATAATGGTGATGAAGGATTCAAGAGTTGTCCTTTTTTTTTCAAGGTTGGTTTTAAATAAAATAAATAACTTCACTTTTTTTTGGAATAAATTGTTTTGGGTTTTTTTTGAAATGAATTGGACTCTTTTTTCAGAAATTTTATCCTCTGGATGAGAAAGATATAATGAAACGAGAATGAATGTAAAGTTATGATAAATTACAATGTTTAATGTGACGATTATTTACTATTTTGGAATTCTCATAAATCATAAGAAAATTCCTATAACTTATGATGAAATCTTTATGGAAGAAAGGGGTATGTAAAAGATGCAAATGGGGGTGAATATTGAAAATTTGTGAATGGTGGTGACAATTACAAATTTATCAATGGTGGTGACTATTGAAAAGCAATGAATGGTGGTGAGTATTGAAAAGTTTTGAATGGTGGTGACTATTGAAAAGCTGTGAATGGTGGTGACTATTGAATGTTTTTGAATGGTGGTGAATATTATAAAGAAATGAATGGTGGTTACTATTGAAAAGCTGTGAATAGTGGTGACTATTGAAAAGTTGTGAATGATGGTGAGTTTTGAAAATTTGTGAATGGTGGTGAATATTGCAAAACTGTGAATGGTGGCGACTCTTGAAAAGCTTTGGATGGTGGTGACTATTGAAAAGTTGTGAATGGTGGTTACTATTAAAAAGATGTGAAGGGTGATGACGATGGGAATAGGCATTCCAATAGAGTAGTCATGCCGATGAAAGAAGTGATGATGCATGTCATGATGACATGGTAATGTCTTTACTGTGCATCAGACTCATAGTCGTGCCGATGGAATAGTCATACCAATGGAATAATTGTGTCGATGGAATAGTTGTGCTGATGGAATAGTCATGTCAATGAAATAAAAGATGATACATGTCATGCCAATATGGTAATGACTTTGTTTTTCATCGTACTTAGAGTTGTGCTGACTGAATAGTCATTCTGATGGAATATTCATGTTGATGGAATTGTCATGCCGATGGAATAGTCATGTCGATGAAGGAAGAGATGATGAATGTCATGACGACATGGTACTGACTTTGTTTTATAATGAACTAAGAGTCATGCTAATGGAATAGTCATTTATATGGAATAGTTGTGCCGATGGAATAGTCTTGCTGATAAAAGAATATATGATGCATGTCATGCCGAATTGGTAATGAATTTGTTTTGCATAGGACACAAAGACATGCTGATGGAATAGTCATGTTAATGGAATAGTCTGGCCAATGGAATAGTTGTTTAAATTAAATAGGAAAGAGTCGTGCTGAAGGAAAAGAGGAAAGATGTGTGCCGATGGAATAGTCGTGTCGATGGGAATAGTTGTGCTGATGGGAATAGTCGTTCCGATAAGAATAGTCGTGCCGATGTAAATAGTTGTGCTGGTGGAAATAGTCGTGTCGATGGAAAAGAGGAAATATTCATGCTGGTGGAAAGAGAATGTGGTGAGATAATTCATTTAATGCTGACAGGGTAATGAATTTTTTTTTCATCAGACTCATTGGTGAAAGTGAAAAGAAAAGGGATGGTGCTGATTAAATACCATCATTCCCAAAAACAATCATACTCAAAAACTGTACCCACATTTATAGTTTTCTAAAAGGAAAATTGTTTTGGTTTTCTAGAATAATAAATAGTTATGTAAACAAAATATAAAGAGATGAAGATTGATATGATGTTCTGAGAAGATTCAAGAAACTTCAAGAAACTATGAAGAATTCCAAAATGTATCCCACAATTTCAGGGTAAATTCAAATTGGGAAATTTTGAGTGAGTGGGAAAAACATTTGGATTCCTTCCAATTGTCACCTACAAAAAGAGGATGTAATTTGTACTTTCTGACAACAAGTATTGTTCACAGCAGAGGAGAGATAAGATCTGGGTTTGAGAGAGAGAATAAGATGTTTTGAAGTGGTGTCAATTCAATTTGTCTTGAATATTGCATGTAAGTATTAGAGTGGTGCTGATTCTATTCTATTGTATTCAATTGAAAGATCTGACTGAGATGAATCTGACTGGGAGAATCGTACTCTGGGTAATTAGACATATTGTTTTACCTAATCCAATAGGTTCTTACCGTTACTTAGGGTATGAAGAAGAATAATTGATTTACAATTGAATACATTTGGTGAATTGAGAAGAACCACATGTAACATGAGATGTTACAAAACAAATGTGTTACTCAATTGGGATGAGAGGGTGCACATGCACTTGTTGTATTGTATCATAGTGCTACATTAGTTTAAGCGTACATCCTACTCATTGTAATTTAGTTATTGATTTTTAGTGTATTTCATGGTATTGGATCATTTCCAAACCACACCAAGGACGTGGCTATTATTATGGAATCGAGCACCTTGTAAATATTTTTGTTCCTTTGGATGTATCGGGATTTTTTTCTCAGTAGGGAATTAAAATCATCAATAGAAGTTAATGGTTGTTTCAATTCAATAGAAATATAGAAGAAAAATAGTATCACTGATTCACCCCCCACTCAGTGATACAATATTCCAAATGGGCACTTTCATCTTGAATGACATGCTCCAAAAATATAATGAGCTCCTGAGTCAAACATATGATGCCCAATGGATGCTACGCTTGATGGGAATGATCCTTAAAATAATAAAAACCTACCAAACTAAATGTATAATATTTCTCAAGGACCAAAAATCACTTAGATAATCCCCAACGTGTGGTGATTTGTGATAAAAGAAAGATGAATCCAGTCTTGTTAGAGATTCATGATACTTTCCAATAATTTTATAGTTTAGGAACCTATATGAAAGTGAGAAGACTATAGGAAAATTGATGTGGCATGTAGACAGAAGAAAAAATATTGAAAACGATGAAACCTGGTAGACTCTCCTCAGTGGAATCAAATTGATCATGAGTATCTTGTCTTTGGAAATGGTCAAAGAAACCTCCATCTTGTGTTATCTATAGATGGAGTGAATCCTTTTGCTTTTCAAATCTTCACTCACAGTATGGGGCCAGATATGTTTGTACATTATTACTTTCCATTGTGGTTATGCATGAAATGAAAACACATCATGTTATCAATTATTATTTCTGTACAATTATTCTATGTTCTGGATCATGAAAACCAAAACTGGTTAATTGTTCTGTTATCAACCAAAACGACTAAAGAGATAGGAGAAAATTTAACGGATGATGACCCTTTAATTGGGACGTCGTAATCATTTCACATTGGTCCAAGTGTATAGAACATTTTGTATGTAAGAGAATACCAAAATTAAGTGATTTGGATAGTCGATATAGGGGTCAAACCCCTTCAACCTTTAAAAAATATAGAGTTCAATAATCAGGTTATATTTTTTTCTAATATACATCGTGTTACTTTATGATAATATATGGACACTACTACCTTTATGTTTTATAAATTATATGTTAAACCACTTTTGTAGAAAATGAATTTCGCATATGATAATTCTCCCAATCCCCTTATACAGTAGGTTTTTAACTTGTTTCTACTCCCAGTGTAGATATACAACCCCCATATGCACATGCTGATGCTAGCCCTTTAGAGTTGAAGGAACTTATTAATGATGGTGGATCTAAGGAAATGAAAGGTGATGAAACACTGGAGATGTAGAAAAAATAGGAGCACCGTAGTATGATGGAATTATAAAAAATCATTAATGCTAAATATAAAGTCATTAAATATGATATTGGATGGAGTAAGTGGGTCCAACATGTTAACCCCAATATGGCCATGTTCAGTAGTTACATTATAATCATCACTGGGAAATGGGTGGTGATTGATGTTACATCATGGAACCTTATTGTGACTGATATTAAGACACTTATGTGGATATGTATTACTGTTACATTATGATATCCTTTTATTAATTTACTAAAAATTTAATAATGAAACCTTGAATTAAACTTCACCATCTCTTGTAGAGTGAATTTATAGAAGATAACTCGCACAATGACTATGTATTAAGGTTTTCTGGAAGGTTTCGTTGGGGTTTTACACTCTTTTAACGAAATATCTTCTTAAAGATGCTGAATGGAAAATAAAACCTCCCCCACCTCTTATTTATGCACACCGAATAACCCAATCATCATGGGAAGCGTTTACGGACAATCGTGTGAAGGAGCCTTTTTCAGGTACATTATGTCTGATAATATGTTGTTTGATTGTACGTGTATTCATCATTTTGATTGATAGTGTTTTATTTATGAAATAGTAATTGAGTGATGAGAATAAAAAACATGCATCAAAACCAGTAAACCCCTACTGTAAAGTAAGGATGGGGGACACATCACATGAAAAAAATTTGGTACATATTTTAAATCTACCATAACACATTTATGTGACATAAAACAACATAATAACTATGTTCTTATTTTATATGCATCTTGAAGAGTCCAGATACATAGCCACTTCCATCCCATACCTTGAGATATGGAAGGAGGCATGTGTAACTAAATATGGAAAACGAATTGATGAAAACAGAAAAAGAATTGTGGGAAACATGTGTAAATGTGACATAATAAAAATTTGTTTTTCTTTAAATATTTATTACATAACAATGATTACTTATTGTCCTATATTTGTTATCTGACATAGTTCAAAGAATCAACAACACCCACACCATATGCATAAATACTTTCAGTGGCCTTGAAGAAGCCAGAAAACTATGGCGGCATCAGAGTTTTGGGCTTTGGGGTTTCACCCCTAACATATTTTGAGAAAAAAACTAGTAAAGGATTGAACTTAGGAAATGAAAAAGATAATATAAACATTATCTATGTATCAATAAGAATAATAATACTGGAGAGAGATGATAAAAAATTTTATGGTAGAGGAAGAGAGAAGAAAAAACTCATAAATAACCTTCAAATGAAGATCCCGCCCCACACCCCACCGGTTTTGAGGTGAGATATTCCCCTCAATAAAATTATCGACAGAGGTAGTCAATTTTTAATAATTGTTTCTTTGAAATTTGAATCAGACAGACACTAGTCACTAATAACTTTCTTGTATTGATATTCTACAGGGTGAAAATGACATTGATTTATATATATCAACACCCACCAATCGCCTTGTAGAGAGGGATACAGTGTTCAATATCCAGAAACACATGCTACACAATATACCACTTCTGATGGGTCATGTCATATTGTTGATTACTGTAGCTCTAGATATGAGCACCGAGATACATGTTCCAATTGATGATGCAGATATTTATATGATCGAACATCTCTTGGAACAGTCATCACGTGGTCATCACATCTTGTAAAAATCTGTTGATAATGAGGTATTAATTTCAAATTTAATTTTCATGATAAACCATAAGCATTTAATGAAAAATGTTCTGAACTGATGCATGTTATTAAAGATGGAAAAGGGGAATGGGGTGAATGGAAAGACCATTTCAAAACCATGTCAATGATCAACCAATAGATCAGAACTATCTACCCAAATCACCTTAACCCCACACCCCCTTTTTCAATATTCACATTTATTATCATTGAAGTCTAATGTGGATATAAAGTTAAAAGATACTAGTACCCACATAATTGATTTGGAAGAAAATATGTATAGAGGGGAAGATCCAAACATCATTGGTGTTGAAAGTGAAACTGAAATCCTCGACTATGAATGGTTATGAGGCATAATTGTAAATGTTTACCTGATGTATTTTTCCAGATTTTATTTTCCAAAAGATTATTTAATATGATAATTATGAAAAACTAAATTTCATATTTTTTGCAGTTGTATATATGAAAAAAAATTAAATGGATTCCCTCTTGAAAAAAATTGTAATCATTAGTCCTCATGTCACCTCTACAAATCTAATAGATAAAAAATACTAGAAAGAGGGCGAAATAGTGGTAGGCCAGCTCAAATAGTTTAACAGAAAAAATATGGATGACAGACTCTTCATAATAACAACAATTCATGGGTAAAACTATAAAATCTAATCATATAAAATATATTTTAATATCTTTCATTACATATTCATTTTTCTGTTTTTAGGCAGCATTGGATGCTTATTGTGGTCAAATTGGATACTCCAAAGATTAATTTATGGGACTCAATGCTTGGATATCCAACAAAACATCCAAAAATGATGGAATTTTTAAATTTTTAATACACTAAATCAAAAAATTTAGAACTAAACATCTATCTATATAATTTGTATTATATTTCAAGGAGGATTTTGTTATGATAGTGTGGTGAGTGACTGTCGTCTACATCATGGAATGAGGCCAGGGGAAAATGACAAGAAACATGATAAGTAATAAGACAAGATATATATCAGGGTATATATAATAATATTTCACTATCCAAACACATATAAAAAATTACTTAATTTTTTCAATGTTT
Source organism: Viscum album (assembly GCA_963277665.1). Classification (NCBI taxonomy): domain Eukaryota; kingdom Viridiplantae; phylum Streptophyta; class Magnoliopsida; order Santalales; family Viscaceae; genus Viscum; species Viscum album. The sequence goes on along the minus strand of OY728133.1, from coordinate 1,774,841,795 downwards.
CTGCAGTGACTGAAACAAAAAAACGATAAATACTATGGTTATTATGTTTGTAAATTTATGAAATAGATCATATTAAATGAACAAACCAGCATCCATGAAGAGGAATTTTAGAAGATAATTATTATTTCATTTAAAATACTTATTAATCCTTTCTGTATTTATATTTTTTTAGTAATGCCACAACTGTAGAAAATAGTCATATTTACAAGATGATATAGATATTCTTAAAAATTATTGGACAACATACCTGATGGAAGGTTGTACTAAAATAGATTGATAATGGTAAAAATATAATATAATTTAGTCTTTAATAATCAATTTTTCCTTATCTTTCTCTTTATTTGATAGACCATAAAATATAACAGGTATCCAGAAGTGGTTTCCCCATCCCTTGAGTTTTTTGTAATGATTTGAGACATAACAGGCATAGGATATTACTCCAGTCTTCTCGTTTTCAACAATGAAAAGTGTTTTTCTTCAAAAAAACATTGATTCAATCTATAACATTGGTAGTTCCCCTCTTTAGTCAACCCAGTGAAGAACCAACTGTCATATATTCATACAGAGGTCCGGAATAAATGACCATTGGTTCTCCATTGGGAAAACTAAATCTATGCTACAGAAGGAGGATTTCTTTCCCATGTCAACCGTATAGGGAACAATGGTTTTTCCATAATCCTTATAAGGCTGGTATATTGAACATATTGAGCAGGTCAAGTCTCTTTTTTAGGTTTCAGTGGCAAGGGTGCATTAATTTTTAGGTAGAAAAATGTACATAATTTTTTTCTTGATACTTTAGTAAAATGATTCATGAGTCATTTGTGACGTGTATGAATCAACCACAACTCAATCCGATGAACAATTTTATTGGAATGACTCCAAATGTGTCATTATTTAAAATTGACATTATTTCAATTAAAAAACAAAACATAAATATTGAAAACTAAGGAAATGAATTCCTATTGTTTTTATAATTTAGAAACATGATTTCTAAGTCATTTTTGACATGTAGAAATCAACTTCACCTCAATACGACACACTATGTCACCGATATGACTCCAATTGTGTATTGTTATTTAAAATTGACATTAATTCATGTAAAAAAACATAGCTAAAATACTAAAAAACTGAGAAAAGGCATTCATATTGTCTTGATACTTTAGTAAAATCTTCCACGAGTCAACTATGATGTGTATAAATAAACCCTACCTCAATCTGATAAACAGTGTGAACGGTATGAATAAAATAGTCTGCTATTAATTTAAAATTTATATTTTAGTTCAAAATGTGTCATTTGGTGAAAAAAAAGAAAACACGCTCCAATTATATTCCATATTATAGACAATAATTGATATTTTTTTGTGATGTGTATGAAGAAATCTCATGTCAAACTGACGCATGATGCGACCTATATGACTCAAATTGCTTGTTTTCGATTTAAAATGACATTTTAGTAAAAAAACACAATTGACCTACTAAAAACCAAGGAAATTCATTCTGATTGATTTGATACATTCGAAAAATGAGCTATCCATAATTTCTTATGTGTAGGAATCAACACCACTACAATATGATGCACGATGTGACCGTTATAACTCATAATGTGTCTTCTTATTTAAAATTAACATTAATTCTAGTAAAAACACAACTAACATACTGATAACCCAATAAATGCATTCATATTATTTTTATACTTTAGGAAAAAAATCCATGAATTATTTGTGACATATAGGAACCAAACCCACCTCAATCTAATGCACCATCTGTTCAGTATGACTAAAGGTGTCTGTTATGAGTTTAAAATTGAGATTTTACTACAAAACATGTCACACACTAAAAAATAAAATACATCTCGATTGTCTTCCAAATTAAGGACCGTGATTTTTAATTTCATTGTGAAATATATCAAGTAGGAACACATAAAAATGAATCATAATTCAACTGGTATGACTAAAATTGCATGTTTTTGGTTTGAAATGACATTTTAGTAAAAAAACACAACTGACATATTAAAAACCAAGTCAATGCATTTTGATTGTTTTGATACTTTTGGAAAACTATCTATTAGTAATTTTTGATGTGTATTAATCAACTGAACCTCAATCTAATACACGATGTTTCTAGTATGACTCTAAATATGGCTTGTTATTTATAATTAACCTTAATTCAAGTAAAAAACAACTAACAAGAAAAATCATTCAGATTGTTTGGATATTTTATAAAAACTATTCATGAGTCAGTTGTGATGTGTATGAATCAATCCCAACTCAATACGATGAATGGTGTGACATGTATGACTAAATGTTTATGCTATTAGTTTAAAATTTAAATTTTAACTCAAAACATGTCACTCACTGAAAACCAAGAAAACATGCTTTGATTTTATTCAAAATTATGGATAGAGATTATTAAGTCATTTTTTATGTGTAAGTAGTATAACATCCAACTGATGTATGATGTGACCAGTATGACTCAAATTGCATATTTTTTGTTTGAAATGACATTTTAGAAAAAAACACAACTAGCGTACTGAGAATCAAGGAAATTCAATTGGATAGTTTAGATACTTTTGGAAAATGACATATTAGTCATTTTTTGACATGTATGAATCAACCACACCTCAATCCGAAACACGGGGTCACTGGTATAACTCCAAATTTGTCTTTTTATTTATAATTGACATTATTTCAAGTAAAAAAACTCAACGATCAAACTAAAAACCCAGAAAATGCTTTCAAATTGTTTTTATATTTTTGGAAAATTATCCATGTGTCAGTTTGGATGTCGAGGAATCAACCCCATTTCAATCTGACATATGGTATGACTGGAATGACTAAAAGTATCCATTATTAGATTAAAATTGACATTTTAACTCAAAACATGTCACTCAATGAAAAAAGATAAAATGTTCTCTGATTTTCCTCTAAATTAAGGAAAATAATTCTTAAGTCCATTTTGATGTGAATGAAGTAGTCTCATGTCAAACCAACCCACATTGTGACCGGTATGACTCCAATTTCATGTTGTTAGTTTGAAATAACATTTTAGTGAAAAACACAACTATCATACTGAAAAGTGAAGAAATTCATTCCTATTGATTTGGTAATTTAGTAAAATGATCCAACAGTCATTTTTGATATGTAGGAATCAACCCCAAATCAATATGATTCACAGTGAGATTGGTGTAACTCCAAATCTGTCATTTTTAATTAAAAATTGACATTTTTAAAGTATTCTTCATATTAAGGATTATTGTATTTCATTATGGTATCACTATGGTAATAGCTATCTTATTATATATGTGGAACCATTTTATTGTGTTGGGATGATTTTTTTCAACAACTATTACAATCAGAGGACATTTTTTAGAGTGGACCACAAACGTTAAAAGAGAAAACATTAATGTTTTTAACTATTTATTGGAAATTTGATTGTTTAATACTATAACAAATTGATCAAAATGTTTATAGAAGTGTTTTTTTGGTATATAACATGAGTAAATATATTTTTATTCAAGATTTAAATTAAATTTATATAGAATTATTGGACATTTTTTTTTCTGTGCTGCTTTTTTTCTCATCATTTGCATCATATATGAGGTTCTTTTATATGTACTATTAGTGGTTATTTTTAGAAGGTTTTTTTCTAGTTTGTGCCTATTATTTTTTTATGGTTTGGTTATTTTTCTATACTATTTTTGTGTTGTTTATTTTTTGTAGGTTTTTTGGTGTGCTGTTATATAAACCACACGCCCCAACAGGGAATCCTTTATTAGTGCTTCAAATAGCGCTAATAATGGGTGGCCTTTATTTGCGCTTTTCTGAGTGAAAAATTGCACTGATAAAGGACCCCCTTTATCATCACTTTTTTAGCTCTAATAATCCCCCCCTTTAATAGCGTCTTAGTTAACAATGCTTTTTAGTGTTGATAAATGCCTTTTTTAGCAATGGTAAAATATTGTTTTGTGGTAGAGACATACAAGAATATACATGTGTATACATGCATATACATGCGCATAGATTCAGTTACAAGAATATAAAAATAAATATTGGTATCCACATGTATAAACTAACGCATAATTTAAACTACATACACAATCTACAAAAACATGCACATACTATATATACACACTCATACATATCCATATACACATATACATATATACATATACAAAAACATAGATATACAAATGTAGATACAAATACACATACACATACATACACATATACATGCATGTACAACCATATTCATACGTATACACATACACATACACATACATACATATGTGTACATATGCACATACATATGTACACATATACATAAACAGGCACATACACAAACATACATCTATATAAACATACACACACACAACACATAAATACAAATACAACACATACAAATGCATACAAACATACACATACATACTCATACAAACATGCCCATACATATGCATATACGTATATACAAATATATGTGTATATTTTACATTTTTTGACATTAATATACATATATAATTTCAATTATCAGCTATATTTAAATAAACATGTATTAGTTTATATATTTATATAATTATTTGATTAAAATATTAATATATTATATTCATAAATTCATTTTTTAAAATTGTACATAATTATATTATTAATTTTTATTATTATATAATTTTGATGTTTATATATATAATAATCAAAATAATATTGAAATGTATTTTTTTTATAATATAGATATATAAATCATATATATATTATATATTCCTATATTGTTAATTATTATATTAATCATATTTAAAAATATAAAAAATTGATATATAAATTAAATTGTCATGATGACCATTATCATATTTTTTTTTTAGCATGGTTAAGGAATCAATTTTACCAGTGGTAAGAAAAGTGATGACAAAAATTATAATTTTATTACTTCTAATAAAAATCACATTTATTGGTGGTTTTAGTTAGAACTAATAAAATTCAACCCATTATTATCACTTTTTCTAGCACTATTAAAGGGTAGTTCTTAATAAATTTAAATATGTAGTAGTGAGTCGCCCTTGTTTTTACTTAAAATGATGCTCCTTTCCACCAAACACCCTCCCTATACTAGTTTTAATAATCATATGAGTATCCACATCTATAAATAAAACAACCTAATAATATAAACATGAAAATTTCAACAAAATTTCAAAAACCAAAAACCCTTTGATGTAAATCAACCATATATCAAATTTAGAATAATAAATGATAGATTTTTTTAAAATGTTTTACGAAATAATTTTTCCAGTTTTGTGCCACTAGCTTTTTTGGGTTTCCTAGTATGAATGAAAAAAATATTCTACAGAGTATAATGAGTATAATATCAAAAAATAGGGAAAATCCTAAACAAGACAATAATTCAATTAGAATGTCCAAATATATGTACAATGAAATATATCAACAGATACGGTGGGAGTATACAATATGGAAATATGTTGTAAAATATATGTAATGTGTACTAGACAATAGCTGAAAACCTTATTCACTTTTTGGTGTTTCTATATATATTGACATATCATTATTGGGATTTTTATAATATTTATATCCATAAAACACACTATCATGTTATAATAGCCTGAGATGGAGACATTTTGACATTTTACACACATCATGGTCAGTGTAGGGAATTGAATAATGGTTATACTAGATCAACTAAAAAAATGTTGATCACAAAAAATAATAATAATATATATATATATATAGTTTTCATATTACTTTTGAAAATAAAAAATCCACGCTTTCTACAATATATTTAATTAATTTAATTATTTCAATAAACCAAAGATTTTTTTTTCAAATAAGAAATATTTTATTGTTAGTAAATTAAAAAAACAATTTGAAACCAAAAAAATATTTAACCATTTTACATAATTAGGGTTTATGGATTTTCATGGAAAAAATAATATTTTAATTTTATGGGTTAAAAATTTCATTTGGAATATTAAATTAAAATTTTCGATAGTATAAATTCAAATGGATGTTTTTTAGTGGATGTTTACATTTTCATAGGAATTTTTCAATATAAAATTTCTACTAGTATATAACCATGGAATTTGAAGTTTCTACCTGAATTTTCCAATGGATGTTTTGAAAGGAATTTTATAGTTGTAGATTGTACATGAATTTCCATCAGAATGTTTCACTATGATATTCAATTGGAAGTATTTATTGTAAATTTACATTGTATTTTTCAACCTTACATTTCTAGTATAAGTTTCAATGGGAATTTTTCAGAATAAGTTAACACTAGAGTTTTCAAAAATTCTATTATAAGATTCAATTACAATTTTTCTATGTAATTTTATGTTTTTCATTAAATTTTTTTGTGTAATTTTTCACAATTATTTTTTGTATAATTTTCAATAAGATATTTCTAGAGTATGTTTAATATTGAATTTTCTAGTGCATGTTTCAAGTGGTACTTTCTAGTGGGATTTTCACTGAAATTTCACAATGGAGAATTATTATGGAATTCTCCATAGTATATTTCACATGTAATTTTCCAATAACCATTTAATATGAAAATTTATAGTGAAAGTTGACATTGAAATTTTCCAATATTCCATTGAAATAAATATTTATAATTTTATAGTAATTATTTGAAATTGAATTTTTTATATGAAATTTCAAATGGATTTCTATGGAAGTTAGCATTAGAATTTTACTATGTATTTTCTCACTTGAATTTTCCACTTCAATTTTTAAATTTAATTTTATGATGCATGTGTACACTAGAATTTTATTGTTAATTTTTACACTTGAATTCTACAATGATTATTTCCACTATATTTTTAGTAAATTTTTATAATTTAATCTTCTAATTTTTAATAAAATTTTCTATTAGACTTATTAACCAAAACATTTCAATAGAAATTTTCATGAAAATTTATTTTGCAAATTTTTCACTGAATTTGTTTAGTGATATATGACACTTTCATTTTTAGTAAAACTTCACAAAATATTTCCCAATTAATTTTTTGTTGATGATTTAGTGAATCTTCCAAATTAATTTTTTGGGGAATCTCTGCTTGAGATTTCATTTAATGTTCCATTAGATGTTTTTTTGAATGTTCTGTAAAAAAATTCAAGAGAAGTGTCTAATTGAATCAGTGAAATATGCGGTGATATTTTTTATTAATCGTTTCTCTAAGAATTTTCAATTTAAAATTTCATATAATTATTCTAATAAAATATTATATTTGAATTGACGAATTTTTTTTTGAAAATTTCCCTTGTTTTTTTAATAATATTTTTTTTATAATTTTTACAGTATCATTTTTTTTATTAAAAAGTATTAGTTGAATGTGTGATTTTTGCAGTAAAGATTCTAATTTGATCTTCTTATTTGAATTTTACTGTAAATATTTATGTTGTAATTTTACAGTATATGTTTCAAAATGATATTATTGAAAAGATAGTTGAAAATTTCTAGTTTTAAAAATTTAAATTTTCAATAACATGATCTAGTCATATTAATAAAACCTTTCATTAAAATTTTTTTATGCTATTTTCATGTAAATGATTTCACTTTAATTTTTATTTGAACGTTTTGAATATTTATATGTGAAATTTTTTATTACAATTTTCACAATAATTTTCGAGTTAAATTAATTTATTTTTTATGTTGAAATTGTTAATAAAAATTTTCAATACAATTTTTCGATTTTAATATCCCATTAAAGGTTTTGATTTTAGATTAATGATGGAACCTCAATCAGTTGATAGTTACTTGATGGATTGGTGGAGGATTTTCCATCATAATGAGGAAACCATTTATCAGATATGGAAGTATCTTTAACAGTAGAGGTTTCATGGAATTTCTTTTAAGAATGATCATCAAGATTCCTATATTATTCTTGAATATAACCTTTAATCACATTAATATTGATAGGACGATGATATTTTGATGATCATTATCTAGACCTGAGTCCATATTCTATAATCGACAACGAGTTCACAATAAATTCATCGAACATCAACAGGTCTAGTGAATTATGATTCCTTCTCTCAACATACTACATAATTGATTCCATTGAAACAATCCCTTAGGTATGTTATTAGAGAAAATCACACATGAAATTTAATTCTCTTATGAATTTATTCCAAACATCATTATTGAGGAACTAAAACCCCATTAGACAAACATGATGTGTGATTCATTCTCTATTGGTCTGCGAAAAGTTCACATTTTGAATACTTGATGATCATTGATATGGAAAATAGTAACCTTGTGGTTGGGATTTTTTTACCATTTGGGGCTCTCGTATAAACTTTTTTGTATAATAATTCTGATGTGTTCATACCATGTTAAACCATGAATCTTTTTTATAACATGTGGGTGTGTGTGTATCCCATGAGACCTATTATGATTCTTAATTCCATGAGTATTTATAGAGTGGATTGTTTTTGTGTTTTATGATTTTCCCATGTGGTCATGTGTTGTTATTATTTCTCTCATGAAGATATGTTAGGCTTTCCTTGTATACTATTCCCTTTTATGAGTGTTACCATGCCTTGGAAGTTAATATTGGTAACTGAGATAGGTGGGCCATCATGTAATGATTATCCTTTTAATGGGGAGTTCACCCAGCTTATGATGATGGATTTATGCACTTGTTAGAGGAATGAAAACATGGTGGGCCTAACCCGAGGTAGTTGGGTAAGGGAAATGATGTCATGGAAGCCTGAGATAACGCATAGAAAGTATACAAAGGTCAAGACGACTAACCCATGAAATATTCAAGACAAAATAGTTGGTGGCATAATATAACTTGATTCCTTGAGACTACTAAGAGATTTGGTTGTAACCTTTGTTGTAGGTTCTTCTTTACATTAGAAATGCTATGACTATTATTCTATAATAAAGAAAAATATGGTAGGACTTGTGGTTTATGGATGCTTATTTTGTGCACAACCACTCAGTATGTGATTGTATGTTTTTTATGCTAGCTTCACATTTATAATTATCATGAAATTCAACTTTTATACCTTTGAAAATTTGTTAAGGATGCATTAATGGTGTCCAATAAGGTTTTATAACTCACACCCAACACGAGCATCTTGATGTGTGTGAAGAATTGATGTTTACAAGTCTAAGTAATGGAAGGAATAACTTGGATATAAATTATTATAGGATCATGTAGATGTCGATGTAATGAAAGAATCTAGAGGACAACTCATATTTTTATTTATTTCACTTACTAAAAATTATACATTTTTATATCATTCACAATAGGATCCCTATTGAATTTTTTTTATGAATGATATTCCTTCTTATTAGATTCTACATATATACCATAATGATATTATTTTATTATATTATGATATATTATTATCCTTATAAGGTCATGGTACTTAGGTTGTATTCTTCCCTTAGATGGGATTGGACCCTCACTGCTAGTCATCAACCTCTTGTATATCGGGAGCAAAGCATGAAGTTATATAAAACTCTTGAATGGTCTTGGTTAATTAAATTAGGACCTTACCAAATGGTATCTAAGCACAATTTTATATTTTTTTGACCAACTTTGGATATTTTAGAATGAAGATGGGTTTTCTAGGACTCGGTTAGGGGATTCTTCTTGTGCCTAGCCATTTTATTTGTAATAGACCTCGGATTTATCATTAAAGGGATTTTTTGACTATTTTATGGTCATTTGGTTGCATTCAAGCATCATGTCTATTCATGTATGATCACATTCCATATATATGCATGTTTTTTTGATGCATATTACTTTTTAAATTTAATCCCTTGATTCATTTTATCTTTTCATGATAGAATTGTACATTGATTGATGATATATTTATTTCAAATTTTTGTAATGATATAACTATATTTTCATTAATTTGTAGAACCTGAGAATGATTTTATAATTTTTATATATATTTGGGACTAACGTGCATGGATGGAGAAATTGGTTATTATTAAGAAGGGTATACATTAGATTATGTGTACACTCTTAAGGAATACTTTTTGTGACCCCTTATATTGATTGATATCTCTATTAAATATTCTAAATGCTTCCCTTCAAGTTATAGATTATGTCACCACATAAGATATTGATGGTACCACCTACTAACATGGGTCCATATACTCCTTCTAGGGAGGATGCCCATATTCCACCACAGTTTGTATAGGAGGGTGCACTAGTGTTCACTCCCACATCTACTTCAGTGGTGTAGGTAGTAGGCCCACATTATCCTAGATCTATCAAATTTCTTCATGTCTAGGGTGGAGTTTTACTAAGGTATATGGTCAACTATGCCAGATATTTATGTCCCCAGCATCCCCTAACCTTTTCAATGTACTAGAATACTATTGGTTGTTGAATATTCGACAGAAATCACCAAGGGTTTATTCATTCTCTTTGAGAGAAATGAGGACTGGAAGATGGACCTAGAATCATTCATAGTACAGAAACATCCCATAATTGTGTGGGGAAATATGGGATATAGTGATAGACATGAGGGTCTCTCAAATAAGGCCTTCAAATACCAATTATTCAGTGAATTATTTTTTGATATAATAAATCTCGATAGATAATGGGACTTCACGGAGCTACAATAATGGTTCATGATAGTTTCCAAACACGATACTCATTTCACTAAGCTCATTCATTTATCAATTCTCATCGGTGGAAATAAGGAATAGATGGATGGGAAGATAGAGATCAGACTTTATACTATTTCCAGAAATTAGGCAATACATTTAAAATAGAAACATTCCCAAAGGTTCTTCACAAGGATATAAACATCGATAATTTCATGGGTGAGGATAAAAAAGATGGTCTTATTCTACCTTTTAGTGATCTATAGGGTGGAACTATTACTACTAAATATAATACAATTTCTATTGATAGGAAGAAAAGGACCAGGGACGTGCCTCATAGAATTGGAATGTGGTAGGGGCATAGATTTCTTATCTTTTTCCCCTTGATAGGTGATAAATATTTCATTACCTATAGGACTTTTAGGAACTAAATAAAGGCATACTAAACATTTCAATGAATGTACAAACAATGTGGAAAGATAGAGACCCACCAAAACTCTTCGACAGATCTTTGAGGATAAGATTATATAGGGGATGAAGGTATATGTGGTCGGGGAACCTAGATATAATTGGGGACTTCAACTGAAAACTCATATGATGAAAAATCAGATAGGTCGGGTATCTCAAGGGTAGGGCCGAAGAGCTATGGCATGTGGCATTTAAGTAGTGGATAAAAATCTAGTAGATAGTAGTGAGGAACCATCTACAATTCAATCTATGGTTTTTATCACCACTACTTTATATATTACCTTATTTGACATCGATGATTATTATTCCCTTATATATTGAAAAATTATTATTGTGCATGAATTACCAACCATGTTTTCTTCTTAGTTACTTTTCCTCAGTACATCATTGGGTATGAATGTAGAACATATTTATTGATTCATAGAACATCCAATAATCATTTATAGTTATTAAAATATATGATATTTCATGATTATTGAAATGATTATATTTAATGTGATTCTCAACATGGATTGGATGACCATATTTTAAGATCAAATTGATTTCTATCAAAGATGATTATAGTTTACATCATTGAAGGAAGAGATGTATCTGATGATTGGAGAATGGGAACTGGGTGCATTTAGAGTTGGTCCATACATGATTGAACTCATCAAGATCACAAAACATATTTTAGGCTTGTCAATTTGGATAGAATTAGTGGAAAAACCTATCATTTTCATCAATTTGTTGATATCTATCAATATTCCTTTATGAAATAATTCAAAATACTTCCCCCTAATAGGGGAGTTGAATTTTGGAATGGGATCATCCTTGATATGTAGGATATTTTGATACCCCCCCCCCTTATTGTACAAAACTAGATGAGTTATATATTCTCAAATTTCATATCGAGGAAATAAAGAAGAAGGGCTTAATCAGGGAAGAGTACTTCACAGTGGGGTGAACCATCTTTGTTCAAAAAGAAGGAAGATAATAGTCTATAAATCTCTGTTGATTACCAAAATATGAATCAGGTGATGGTGAAGAATAGAGATCCCTTTCTTTTGATTTAAAATCGCTCTGATCAGTTATGGGGATCTCAGTGGTTCTCTAAGATTGATATTCATTAAATATATCACTAGATACATTTTATAAATGATTTCATCCCAAAGATTGTTTTTTAGGGAAGGTATCATATATATGAGAACATGGTGTAATTGTTTGGATTAATGAATTTTATGGAATTGTTCATGGATCTCCTAAACAAAATATTCCACTCATATCTATAATATTTCATCATGATTTTCATTTATGAAATTTTCATCTACTAAATGACCCTCTAGTAGCATGTTGGACATCTTAATATAGTTTTGTGTACACATCGACCACGTTAGAATTTCACAAAATTGTAAACTTGTATCATCTAGATTCAAGAGTTAAAATTATTAGGGTATCTATTGTATGAGATATTTCTATATCTGGACCCATAGAATATAGAGGCAGTGAGGTCCCAGATACATCCTCTGAACATGTTGGATATTGGAGTCTTCCAGGGTTTAGATGGCTACTACCAACATTTTATCAAAGAATTATCCCACATATCAAAACCTATGACAACACTAATGCATAAGGGAGTAATATTTCAGTGGTATGGCTTATATGAAGAATAATTTCTTGAGGTTAAGAGGAAATTTAACATATCTATTATGTTGATAATTCCCAAGTGAGGTATCAGTTATTCGTTATACTGGGATGCATCAAGAATTGGTCTGGTAGTTGTACTAATATAGAGGGAGTAGGTTTTAGCTTATGGTTTTTTTCATCTATGCCCCCATGTGTAGGACATTCCTATATATGATATGGATATGAAAATCATGGTATATTATTTGAATTATTGTATATATTATCCCTTTAGTGAGATGTTTGTTGTCTACACAGACCACAATTGCAATCATTACATCTTTTTAGAACAAGAATTCAATATGAGGAGGGTTCACTGCATAGAGTATCACTATATATTTTACATTTTTATGGAATATTCACCATGTAAGTATATTATCCTTAGAGATTCTATGTTTCTTAAGATGTATTCAATATAAGAGTGGGGTTAATGACCTTCCGAGGAACATTGGATCCAATGTAATTTGTTAGTTGTTTGGTGGTTGGATGCTTTTGTAGACTAGGAATTTATGACATGTTCTTCTTTGGGGGTCAGATATGATTTAGTAAACTGTGTAATGTATAGATATGGGACTGACCTATCGTGCGCTATGATGTGGGAATACCTAGCTGGTGGTGGCCTAAGACCTGGGTGGTTGTTCAGTGATGACGATGTGATCCCTGTTTATGGGTGTCTCATAAGCCATACTTACCTTAGCCGAGAGATGATGACGGACTTCCATGCCTCTCTAGGGTTGGTATATCCAAGTGTGAAATGGACGTATCATGACTTCATGAGATATTTATAGTGACAATGGATGAATAGAGATATTGTTGTACATTTTCCCTAATACCTTACATTCAAGAGGATAATGTTTGAGAACCAATGTCTTGTTGGAATACTCCATCATCTTCTTCTTCCCTTTAAGAAGTGGGAGGACAACACAATGTCCTTTGTGACCTGGTTACCCATGATTCTAAGCATTAAAGACGCTATTAGGGTGATTATCAATCAGATGATGAAATATTCTCATTTCTTACCAACATGTGAGACTCACTTAGAAGAAAAGTTGGGAAAACTATATGTCCCTAATATAGTTTGATTTCATAAATTTCCCTTTATAATTTCTTGTTAAATATATTCATTTTTTAAATTATTTTATTAGAAATTTTTTAAATGGACTTAGAGACTAAACTGAGATTGAGTACATTGTATAATCCACATATAGATAGACTTTCTGACTATATGATTCACGTAGAGGAGGGTATTCTTCATCCTTGTTCCCTTTACTTTGGAATACCTTAGGATGATAACATAGCCTTGCCTGAGTTTTCAAAAAACAATATTTTCCATCAATTGATTTAGATGAAACCTTATCAGGCTCCTTATAGGACACCACGTCATTCACTACATTGTAGGCATGAGTTTGGTTATTTAGTGGATGTGGGGCCTTGGTTAGTATAAGTGAACACCGAGATAATTATAATAGTAAAGAATAGTATGATCACTCCACAATTTAGGAAAAATTCATTTTCCAACCACATGAGGAGGCCTTTCCAGTTTACCATTGGACATCATGGTTTACTAAGAGTTACTCCTCATATGGGTAGCAGAGGCATATGGACGTAAGTCAAGAAAGCACCATGCTATGTTCAACCCATCTTGATCAAATATTGGGTTGGGATAGTTTCATATTTTTTTGATACTTCTTCTTACTAATGCGGTATGTGAAACGTTTTCCATCTGTCTCAGATTTTTATGTACATGCACAATCATACACATGGGATCAACTATAAGCATGTTGAGACGGAGCCTAACACATCATAGACAAAATACCATGTGTGGATAGTATAATTTAGTGTAAAAATACATCACATAAGATGGAACCCCTCATATAGATTATATGGATCCATGTATTTATCATGGTGGAGAACTGGGTGATTGTAGTAGAGGTTCGGGCTCAATGGCCTATGTCATTTGATAAGAACCCTTAAACATACTTCTTTGGGATGATAATTTGTTATAGGGGGATAATTATGACATCATTAATTGTTTTAAATACATTGTATGTAAAATTTTATTAAATTTTATATACTATTTTTTCTACTCTAATATAGATTCTGTGTTTTCCTTGAAGATCCAATGACATTTTCCCTCTTTCTTTTTAGAATAGTGGAGGGTCTTGAAATTTGAAATCATTCCTTGATCAGATAATTATTTACCAATGAATATAAGAAATATATGGTTATTTATTGTTTAATAATATTCCTAGACCACTTCTTCATGGATTATTGATGATTTAACCCGAATCCATTGATGATTTGTTGATATATTGGTAGAGGATTCCTATTATTAACAATAAAACCCCTGATCAGAGAAATAATTCTCAATAAAGATGGGTGTTTTCATTTTTTTATGAAATTTCATCAAGTGAACACTCTTATTCTTGAATATAATTGTATATATTTTCCATCTATGTATTTATTTGGGATCAATGATCATTTTCTAGAACCATTTTTGTCTTCTAGAATAAAAAATGGGTTCACGATTCATTCTTCAAATGACAAAAAATAGGGTGAATCAGTGTTCCATCCATCATCATACTAAAAATTTATAATTTTGATGGACCCCATGTGTTATTTGATTCTATAATGACCACACTGACATTTAATTATCTTGATTCTCTATTATTTCATTCTTTCATGATGAATCATAACTTGTGTTAGACACCCTTGACGTGGGATCCATTCCCTGTGGGTGTGTATTGTGTTCAGTCTGCAATTATTTGATGAACCTTTATGTGTACATTGACAACCATGTGGTAGGAATATCCTAAAACATTTATTAATCTGAAATACACTTCTTTAAATTGTATAATTTTTTTAATGTCATAATTGTTTTGACTGTACTTGATTTTGATTTCACGTGGTTGTGTTTGTAGCTTACGAGACACATTATAAATCACAATTCCTTTAGTGTTACTAATATATCTTATTCCCATATTTTATGATGATCACATTGTCTCATATGTTGGTAGTATTTATCTCATTATTATATTATATGATTTTCTTATATTCTCTACCATAATATGTGTGTTACCATGACTTAGATGTTGTTCTTAGTACTTGATATTGGTGGGCCATTATGTGATGATTATCCCTGGGGGAACAACTTGTGATGATAGACATGAGAAAATGGTTTAGGAGTGATAGGTTAGGGGTCTGACCCACGTAGATTCATGAGGTGTAAAAAGGAATGTAGGCATAAACCAAGGTCTATATGGGGTATGATAGTCTAGAGGCCTAACATGTGATCGGGATAAGACATGATGGTATGTGGACCTAATCTAACTCAATTACCTAATACCATGAAGAGATTTTATTATGAGACAATTGGATAGTTCATTCTTTCTTATAAAATTTTATGATTTTTCTTCTTTTATAGAGCCACATATGGTACATCCGAGGATTTGTTGTGGCTCAATTTGCACATGAATTCCTTATATATGATTGTAAGTTTTTTATTATTGATTCAAATTAATTATTATCATCTAATACAATGGTTATACTTGTGAAAAAATTTTAAGGAAGCATTGGTAGTGTTTTATTATGTTTTATCACTTACACCATATATTAGAATCTCGATTCATGTGTAGAATTTATGATTGGGGATCCAAGTATAGGAAAGGTCCATGTGGCTGATAGTTGAATAGCGGATCATGGAGCTAGTAGCAGACTATGATAGACTATAGAGGACACCAAAAAATTTCATTTCTTTTACATACTTACCTTTATACTCTAGTTTGGAATTCCATACTAGGAACCCTGTTTACATATTTTATGATTGGTATGTTAGCAGTGTGGTTTCCACTTGTTAACGTTAATTATTATATTATATTATTTTATATTATTTTTTAAGTAAGTACATGATACTGAGGCTATTGTATCGCCACTAATAAACTTGGACCCTCAGATATATTTGACATCCTCATGCATATGAGGAGGTCCACATGAGGTCTTGTTGTACATTATTTTGGAATTGGTGGTTGATATTGAGGAATTGTAGATATTCCATATTCTTTACTAGGTATATGATCTAATTTACCATCTATATTCTTAATATTTTTAGTTTTTGATAATCATAATGAAAGGTTTATGAAACTCATTTTCATTTTCATGTGTTAATAATTGATGTATTGATAAATATTTTCTTGATAATATATCATATATATGAATATATTATGATTATGTGAAGTGTGGTTTAGTAACAATCCAAATATCGGTGGTTATGTAATAAACAATGGATGGGTGGTTATGTTATAAATCATGGATGTGTGGGTCCTTTGTAGCACTCAAATGCGTTATGTAATAATGAAAGAGTTCAGAATCTCTTATAAGATTAATGGGTTAATAAACACTTAAGAAACAAAGGAATTAACATGATGGAAGAATCACATAAGATAATGTTGGATATTACTTGGTTGCAATTTCCATTATGGGAATTTGGTCATGATGATAGTCGTGGGAGGAACCATGACTAAGGAAGTGATTTTTATGATTATGTGAATTCAAAAATATTATGTCATATGATTAGGATATGTTTTCATGGATCATGGTTAATTAGTAAGGATTATTCAATCTTATGTATTTTATATCTTTATTGAAAACCCTTACTCCATGATACATGATTAATGATCTTTGACTACATAGGAATTATTTTTTTATGTTTTGATCCTGTTATCATACCATTATTCTTATCTTATTTTTACATATGGTTGTTGATTAATATCTCTTTTGTTTTCCCTTATTAAGAATCTTATCTCCCCTATACTGTGTTTCCATTTCCCATGTTATTAATAATGGTTTTATGAATGATATATCTAATAACACTTCCATTTTTGAATACTGTAATAGGAAATGATATAGATCTTTTATGTACAAGTTTTCTATGTATCATTGTTTTCAAATTCACTCTACTAATATGGTTCTAAAATGGATTGTATTGATATATAATTAATATTAATTTAATAAGATGTATTATTTATGTTTGAAAAGATCATGTTTCTATTAGTATTCCCCATTGATAAACTTTTTATGATATAATAAATTGATTTCGATTTTTCAGAATTTTTATGTGTCTAAATGTTTCCTTTTTTATTTTAGAAGATACCACCTCAATGGAGACTGATGGGACATCTAGTTGACATATTCTAATGTTTTCCTACTAGGGAGGATTCCCATATTTCATTGCCTGATGTATAACACTCTCCCGCACATATTATAGTTTCATGGTTAGTAGGTTATGTTTCAAGGAACACTATAAGTGATTATTGAATAAAAAAATAACACAAAATTTTTTGGATTCAATGAATCCCTTTCATATTTTATTAGACATATGAATCATGACCAATGAAATTTTTTGATAATATATTAATAGTGATGGTATCCAGACTCAAGAGAATATCTATTCACATTAAATTTATAATTAATATAAATAGATTAAAAGGAATAATACCTTGGTATTCAACTAATTCTTTGATTAAGATATTGATCATATGAAACCCTTTTTGGTAAACCATCATCTATCTTCTTAAATACATGTGTATAATCCATGTAACAATGATCCAGATGTCCTTCTATAATCATGGAACAATTCTGATAGATTTTTAGGTGCCAAAATGGCAGATAGATTATCTTGTGGTGTCCTTCTTGACCCCTGTGATGATTCCTTCTAGCTTGAATAATCATATTTTAACTCTCATTCTTACGATGATGGAGGAAGATGGAGAATCTATATAACATTATTTTGTATTCAGAGACATCTCTAGATTTTTTTGTGTAGAAAAATTATCAATGTCAATCAATCTCAATAAACCTCTATATAATAGGCATAGTCATATATTTATAGAGTTAGTGTTTCAGTTAAAATATTATTTAATTATATAACGACCGTATAATATTATATAAATCCTCATATAACCCAATTCCATGTGATAATAATAATATTATTATTATATTTATCTTGTAATACAAAAAAATGCTCAGTAATAAATATTATTTTTCTGGCATAGTAATTAATATTCATAATCAGAAATAATATAATAATTCTTACCATACTAATAATTTATCAAATTCCTAAATGTATATTTAATTAAATTATCTTTATTTAATAAATAAAATAATTATTTTTTTCACAATCTGGTGTATAAATATTTATTTAAATAGATAAATTATCTATTAATGAATAAAAAAATTTAATTACCATATGAATGAAAAGTTAAAAATAAATATTATATATATTTTAAAAATTAATTAGTTATTCCATGAAGTAATATTTATTTAATATTTTTTATCAATAAATCTTGAATAAAATTATTTCATGGTATTGATAATAATACATATTCAAATAATAAAATTCCAATAAAATTAAATTAATATCAACATAAACACATAGTGTACGACCCTCTGGGATGTTTTCTCATTTTCATTTGGTGATATTTCTTAAATTCCAAGAATAGATACTAGTAATAGGTCAACAAACCAAAAAAAAAGTTAACAACACATTGTGAAATACCACATACGAGGGATCAATATATAATATAATCCCATTTTTATAACATCTCATCATACAAGTTGTACACTTGTGTTATAAACTTGTATACTTTATAAGTCTCTCATTTATTATATAAAATTATTTCTTTTTTAAACCATGTCCATGGAATTTAATGTGACTGTTGAAGTTCAATTAAAGGGTCAGGATATCATATTATTTTAATATGTATGCTTAAAATCTTTCCTCGGATAATTAATTAATAAAATTCCTTTATGATGCACCCAACATACCCTACAGCCCATGAATATATGGAATCGTAATTAAAGTTAGTAAGTATAAGTGAATGAGTGTTTACATGCATTAATGATGACCTAAAAGGTTAAGGACCATTATACACACATACAATATGGAATATGTAATGAAACATAAACATGCAGAATTCCTACTAGCAGGCATGTTTTCAGAATCTACTTTCTTGTATATTACCAAGTGATAACTTCATGAGAATAAGTCTCATATACTCACAAATAACATTGAATATAAAATATCACCCATCATATAAATATATTAGGATTTATAACTATGATTAACAATATTTTAATAAAATTTCAAGGTTCTAATCATAATAAATACCTGTTATGAACTTTTAATAGGAAATATACATTAGGAAATTATTACATCAAATTCACAAAAAAATATAATAATTATAATTAATTTTTTTATTAATATTCACTTATTCAAATATACTTGTTATGAAAACTATAAAGATTTGGTTCTATAATACCTTCTCCAATAGTTGGGCCACCTCATCTAGGATTCCTCCCTCTTATTCCAACCCAAGGTATATGGTAATTGACGTTTGTGGTTGACTATGATAGGGATATATAACTCCAAAATTCATTAGCCTTTCAGGAAACTAGATGTTCATAATATGTAAATGACTAGATTGAAATCATTGAGGGTGTATTTGACTTCATAGATACACATGATAATATTAAGGTGAGTCTGGTGATGTTCATGCTACTGTGACCCTCCCATAGATGGTAGAGTGTGGTGGGAGAGTCTGAAAAATGTGAGGGTATCACCTACGAGGACATCAAGGGCATTCATCACGGTGAATTAGTTTGGGGAAAATTGAGACTATAATGAGAACATGAATTAATGGGTTTACAATAGGGATCCATGATGTTATCCTCATACTCTACACAATTCACTGATCTACTAAATTTTGATCTGCTCTATGATAGAAATGAGGTATATAAGGATAGGATGTTTGAGTATGGTATTCATATTGATATGAGGTGGCAATTCAAAAGTTTCAACATAATTACTTACTCTAAAGTTCTAAGAAATACCTTGAATATTAAGAAGGGCATGGAGGAGGATTGATTAGTTCATCTGATTTCATCTTTTAAGTTGTATTTGGGAATATCTCCTACAACAATGATGAGAGTCTTTTCTATTATCAATAATAGGAAGACTGGGGACATGAATCTAGGTAAATATAATTAAAAGAGTATATCTTATTTATCCCCATAATGATTATTTTTATAGTGATTCCACTATGGAATTGTTGGAAATTATTTCACATTTTGAACTACACCTTAGAGAAAAAGTCTACAGAGTGGAAATATATGGCATCTCCAAAAGTTTTTTTCTATGATTCACGGCCAATTTTTTTAGGGCAATATAACATGCAAGATCTATGGGTCTTAGATTTTACTTAGGGTCCTCATCAATAGTCTTTGAAAATTATGACAGTTGTCATCCACCCATATTTGGTCAGGGTATCATATTCGAGGTTGGTCATGTATATAAGGGTGATTAGAATATATCAGATAGTGTTGATGGACCATATATTGTTTGAGGTATGTTATTAATCACTTATAAAATATATAATTATTTGTTTGATATTGAGGCTCCTCGTTAATTTATAAATTCACTAGTTTCCCCTAAAACTGACTTATCATACAAACTGTCTTCTAAGTTACTTTCCCTATATATTCTATCAGGAATGAAAGTGAACCATCTCCAACGAATCCCCATGTTTCCAATTTTCCATCCTGGTTAGGTAATTCTATGAGGCTTTATTATTTTCTATAATTTAGGCTTTGATATTATTCTCTGCATGGGTTGGTTAACCAGCTTCTAATACCACATTGATTTCAATTATAGATGTGTGTATTTTACATTTCTATTGGGTTAGATATTCATAAAGACTGATTAGTGGGAGTGTAAATCAATTAGAGTGTAACAAGACTTGATCAAAATTGGGTTGATTACAATGTTTATTTCATTTTTGGATATTTCAACCAAATCATTGACATCCAAATTTTCTTTTCCTATAGTTATAGATCTCTATTAAAAAATCATCCCAGATGACATCAGAAGCCCCCCCTTTTGATTGAGGAGTTGACTTCCAGAAAAGACTTTTTTCAGGTGCATAGCCCATTTTGGTATCCCCTTATCGTATGGTGTCAACTGAGTTGGAGGATCTCAAATTAGAGTTTGAATGGTTGGAATATAATGGTTATATTTGGGAGAGTACCTCACCATGGGGTTCAATATTTTTTTATCCATGAATTTGGATGACATTCTTTGACTCTACATAGATTGCTAGAATATAGACCTGATGATAGTGAATAATAGGTATCATATTACAAGGATTATGAATCTCTTTTATCAGCTATAGGGATCCTACATTTTATCCTAGATTGATCTTTGATCAAGTTATCAATAGTTTTGGGTGAAAGAGGAGGACATCTTGAAGATGGTGTTTGGGATAATTTATTAGTTGTACAAGTACATTATGATTTAATTTGTACACAAGAATCCACTGGAAGTGTTTATGATTCTCATGACCAAGATCCCCCACTGATACATTGACTCGTTCATTATGGTATTCATCGATGGTGTCCTCATTTAGGAAATGACCCCATAATAGAATGTTGGACATATCAAAATAGTATTGAGTAAAATTAAAGAACATTTAATTTATGATATGATGAAGAGGTGTTACATTAGGATTCAAAAGGTGAAATTTTTATGAAATGTCATTTCTAATACTTAAATATCCATGGACCTGAATAATGATGAGGTTGTAAAGTTCTGGACATTCCATAGAATTTATTTGATATCACGATATTAGTAGAATTAGGGGCATACTAACTTCATTATATTCCTGATCTCTCCAATTTTCCATCACCCATGATTGGGCTGAAAATGAAATGATTAATGTATCAAGGCTTAGAAAAGTATTAGGAGGCTATTATTGAGATAATAAAGAGGCCATATATGGATTTAATTTTGATTATTTCTGATATAGATAATGTTTATAATATATACTATAATGAATCTGGCATTGGTTTGGGAAGGGTATCGATGTAGTGGTAGTAGGAAGTGGCTTATAGGCCACATTAGTTGTGACACCTTGAGAGAAACTATCCAACTTCTAGCATAGATATGGAATATGTGGTCCACACTTTGAAGTTATGATTACACTACCAATTTAGTGAGAGTTTTATTATCTATAATAACCATAAGATAATATGTTATATTTTATATTAGAGAGATCTGAAACTGAGGTAGTGGGGTTTTGTGGAGTAACAATAAACATTCAAATTTGTAATTTCCTATGCTCTAGGTATAGTTAATTTCATTGCAGATTCTCTTAGTCATAATACAATGGTAGCTTAATATCATGGTTAATTCAAATTTGAGGAACATTGTCACATAATTTGATTGTTCTATGAATCGGGATGGATGCTATCGAGTAACAAGGATTAATAATATATACCAAATCAGTAGAAAAATATTCATTTGTTAACAAGGTGAAGGATAGTTCAGAATCTAACCCAGAGTGTTCTGTGATGCAAGAACATCAGCATGTGGTGACTCGAAACCTGAGTAGTCCTTGGATAGTAATAATGTGATCATAGTATATGTGAAAGTTGTTGTCCCTCCATCATTTGGGGAATAGCTGGGGAGAAATCCACATTCCACAATGTGGACCATTCATCATAGATTAAAAAAGATGTACCATGAATTTAGGTGAAATTTCTAGTTTTTAGGGATGAAGAAAGATATTACTAGATTTATTTCATGTTGAATTACCTACCACAAGAAAAAATTTGAGCACCAGCATCCTGATTGTTTTCTCCGTCCACTTCCTGTGCCCATATGGATGATTGAGGAAATCATCATGGTCTTTTGAACATGGTTACCTAGAACCCCATGGATTTGTGATTCTATTTGGTTTATATATTACCAGTAAATGAAAATTTATCGTTTTTTACTAATATTTGAGACTTATTTAGTTGAAGAGATTTGATATCTGTAATTAAATGAGATCTTATTCATTCATGGAGTTCTGTTGATCATATTATATAACAAAGACATATTTTTTATGTTAGGGTTTAGGAAGTTCTTTCAAAATGTCCTTCTAATTCAATTGAAATTAAGCACAGAATAAAATCCCTTAGAGATTGATAGTTGGAATATAAGATGTATATACCACAGGATATGCTCAGATCTCTTGTAACGCCCCAACCCTAGTTACCCAGAGTCGGTGCATTATTTTAATACATTGGCATGATTACAAGGAATCTAGTCTCTAAAGACCAATCAGTTTAGCAGTCTTGGAAAATAGATTACATACATGAACATTACATTACGCATTAGAAAATAAAACACAACATAAATGATCCTTTGATAACACCATTAATCCCCTAACATAAACCTTTTTATCAATCATAACACAATTCATGGAATCCTGGGAAAATAAAACCTAAGAAAGGGGTGAGCTCAGATACTCATTAATCATAACAATATAGTGGAAACTTTCACAAATAAGTATAAACATTTAAGGCAATGTATAAAACTAAAACAAAAGACTTTTAAACATAAACTTCAGTATAATATGTCAAATATAAATCAAATAATTCTATTTACTTATTCACATGGATATTCTACTAGTCGAATAATCACATGAAATATCAATAGACACTTTCATAATGATGAAATTTATAATTCTAGACTTAAAAACCACATAGTCAAAGCCTTTTACCATGACTAAAAATAAGATTTTGTCAAGGCCTTATACCAAGACACTAGTTTGTCTCATGAGACCTACCGATGCATCGAGGAGCTATAGCGGGCTCTGCCCGTCACTTACTAAGTCCAATTCATTCCTCATATGAAAATTTTTAAACATAACATAAACATTCACTAATGGAAAAATAACCTATACCAATGGTTTGGAACTGTTGGTATAGGCCCCCAAACCATTGGTATAGCCTATACCAACGGTTTGGAGAACCGTTTCCAAGTAAGCCATTGGGATAGGTCTATACCAATGGTTTTGGGAAAACTGAAGTTATATACCTATACCAATGGTTTTGGAAACCATTGGTATAAGTAATATGAAAATCTATACCAACGGTTATGGAACCGTTGGAATATGTATTTCAAAAAAATACATTCACTGGGATTTGATCCCATGACCCCTAGTTTATCATTGAACGACTTAAACAATAACCTAACATGACTTTTGTGAACATAATTACATAAATATATATATGTATTCTCATAATTATTTTAAATTTTAATTTATATAATATTCTAGGTAAGAAGATATGATAAAAAATCAAAGGATCTATACCAATGGTTGTCAAAACCGTTGGTATAGACCTATACCAATGGCTTTGACAACCGTTGGTATAGATCCTTGATTCTAGAGCATTTCTGGGTGGAAGGGCGATTTCTGGGGGAACTTTCCCAATGGTTTTGCCAAACCGTTGGGAAAGGTGTCCACAAAGTGGACATTTCCCAATGGTTTGGCCAAAATGTTGGGAAAGGTTATACCTATCCCAACGGTTTGGCCAAACTGTTGGGAATGGTGGCCACAAAGTGGACTTTTCCCAATGGTTTGGCCAAACGGTTAGGAAATCCATACCCTTTCCCAACGGTTTTCCAAAACCATTGGGAAAGGTGGCCTCAAAGTGGTATTTCCTAATGGTTTGGACAAACCATTGGGAAAGGGGACCTATACCAACGGTTTTTACAAACTGTTGGTATAAAAGCGTTGGGAAAGGTCAGATTTCCAGTAGTGATTCATATTAAAACTTGCATATGAAATGTCAATACTTTATCCATAAACCATAAATGGTATTAAAATAACACATCCACAGTTAAAAAAATAAAAAAACCTTCAATAAAAAATAGAAGACATGTATCATAATAAATCAGCTTCAAACAATTTTAAAATCAATCAAGGGATGTTGACCTAAATGAAAATTATTTTTAAAAATCATTGAGAGAAATGTCCACTTTTCATGAAAACCTTTAAAAGTCACACAATTTAGAAAGAAAGAAATTTAAAGTCATTTTTGAATCAAAGTTTCCCATACCAATTTGAAAATTTTTAAAGAATCAACATTTTAAAAACATTCATGTCCATATAAATAAATCCTTGAAAACCATTTTGAAAACATGGACCTTAATGAGAATGATTTAGAATAATTAATATTTAAACCATTTAAAATGATGATCTAGTTAAATATTACCTTCCATAAAACCATAAAATATTCTTTTTGAATGTATTTTTTATGAAACACGAATGTGGGTGATAAAGATGTCCCAGAAGATAATCACATAAAAACAACCTCTGATAATGTAGAGATAATAGAATTAACCCTTACCTTGCACTTTCCTTTGGTCGAGGGTACGTTTAACTTCCTGTATAATGAAAATAGTATGTTATTAAATTATAAGATAACCATATTCATATTTATTATATCATACATGATTTATTTATGACTTTATACTACCCATTTAATAAGGATATCCATGTTAAATTAACATATTGGGTAATAATCGCTTTCTTTTTCGTACGTGTTATAACTTGTTATTATTGATCATATCAATTAGATCATGATTTAAATAATTCCCTAATATAAACCATGCCTTAAATATCATATATAATTTTAATATAAATATTTATAATATATATATATATATATATATATATGAAATAGATGGAACCCTTTATGGAGACGATAGGCCATACATATGCATAAATGTTGTTTCCATTTTCATATCATATTGAACGGAAGTAAGTGAATAAGATATATGTTAGAATATATATATATATATATATAGTAGAATTATTATGTCATATATTACATACTTAATAACAATATATTTTTTTATAATCATTGTGGAATGGTGAATTTGGAAATGAATCTCATCGCGTCGTGGAGACGGTAATCCGTACTTACGCACGAGGGACAATATCATTATATTGATGGTGAAATTGTAAGTAATTGGATGTTATATAATATATAAATAACCATAAACATGTTCTATTTATTATTTACATCAGTTATGCTCATTATTATACTCATCAAAATAATGATGTGTTTGAATAACAATCTACACCACGACATGGAAATCGTAAGCCGTACATACACACGTTTGGTGACTTTGTCATTCATATGATGGATTGAATAATGAATATGGTTGTACCTTTTTTTATAAAAACATCAATATATTTTGAAGATAATAGTGTTATTATTTTTTAATGGAAACAACAAAGAAAGAGGAAGTGGAAGATGAAAAAAACAAGAATGAGGTGATGAAATATTTACCTTTTCCCCAGGTTCTTTCTTATGATTTGATCAAAAGGGCTCCATAGGTTGGATTTATGACCAGAGTAAGGCCTCTAGAATTAAGGGAGGGTATTTGGGAGGATATTGGTATAGGTTTTGGCCGATAAAAATGACTATGGATGTGTGAAATTAATAGAAGGGGAAGAACCCTTTTATAAGAGAGGTGATGGTCTCTTTAAGAAAAGCTTGAAATATTATTTTATATTAAATTAATTTTAGGTTTATAACGGATAAAAATGATTTATTTAGAGGCTAAGGTGGGAATGGGTCGAAAAACTCTCAACCAGAAGGTTTTATCTAGGTTTATGTCACCATATTAACCTTATCTTTTAGATTTAACCTTTAGTTAAATAGTTTAACTTTTACCATGTATTCTATTACTATTACAATAAATGGTTAATAAAATTACTATAAAAACCAAGAGAAACTCAAGTCATTCATTAATAATATACCTATCATTATATAAGTTATTTAGTAGAACCATATATTTTTATAACTATTATATAATTTAATTGTATAATATTTATTTTAAAAACACAATTATGTCAATTTTGACACTATTTAGTGTTTGGTTTTTGTGAAAGTCATAACAACTTGATTACTTAAAACCAAATAAATTGAATCAATCATAACATGACGTATACACATAGAAACTTATTTTATGGTGTAAAAACTTTGAAATTATTTTTATTTTAAAATTTATAAAACCATTTATTTGATTCTTTAATTAATAAGGTAATTACTGCATCATCAT
This sequence comes from Viscum album, assembly GCA_963277665.1. Classification (NCBI taxonomy): domain Eukaryota; kingdom Viridiplantae; phylum Streptophyta; class Magnoliopsida; order Santalales; family Viscaceae; genus Viscum; species Viscum album. The sequence continues at coordinate 1,774,814,137 of OY728133.1, read as the reverse complement.
TGTGTTATAAATAATTTTAATTATTTAATGTCTAAAAATTATAAATAAAATACCATGATTTAGGAAATATTTTTATCTTTCTAATTAATATTTATTGGAGAATATATTTTATGTATATCCCTATAATAAAAATGGTTTAGTTATTAAACATTGATTTTAACTCTTCAAACTCTTCTTTAAATAAAATAATAATAAATGTCCTAATCTTATCCAAGTAGACCAAGGGGGTTAATATTTAAATAATAAAGGTTTTTTGGTCAAATTACAAATATAAAATAGAATTAGGACATGTGTAAGTGTAATTATAATATCATTTTTACCCTTAATTACCCTATTCACTTTTAACCGTGGTAAATAAAAACCAAAAGTTACTATTCACCAAAAATTATTCTCATCTTATTGAACCACATTTTAATTAATGATATCAACCGTGTCTATCATATTTTTAAAATTTAACTCATAACAGTGGAAAAATTATGTTTTATGCAAATTTGTAAATGCTCCTAGAGGGTGGGTAAAAGATGGTAAAAGTTCAATAAAATTTTATATATCTAAACTTATTATAAAATGAATCCAATGAATTACATTGAAAATATATAGGTATTATATATATATTTTGACATAATATAAATTTTAATAAAATAAATAATTATGTAAATAAAATGAGGTTTAAAACAATAACGCGATGTTTTTCACTATTCTTCAAAAATTGAATGTTTTCCGAAAAATACCAATAATACACCCTAAGATAATTTTGATATTCCAATTTTAAATATGAAGTATATTTTACCAAATTCAAAACATAGAAGTTTAATTTGTTAATTTAAAATTAATTCATGTTGTCAAAACCAAAAAGCGGAGTTTTAAAAATTAAAAACTATAAAATGAATAACATCAGTTTATGCCAAATTTAAATGTGATATTACTTATAATAACCTACATCGTATTAAATTCGAAAAATATAATCTAATTATACTTCTAAAACATTCAACTGTATAATTGACCACTATAAATTAGTTTTATTCAAAAAGTTGTTTTCAATTAAAATTTAGTATTTTTCACTATTCACTGAAATGTGAAATTTATCAGAAAAACCCAAAAAATTATCGAAACTAAATTTTTATATCCTTCTTATAAAATAGAATTTAATTTCATTAAATTTATTACATAAAAGTGTCGAATACTATTTTTAAAAATGGATCACCATTAAAAGGCTGTAAAATTGCATTTTTTGAAAAAATACTTCTTTTATCTGAAAAAATGAATTTTTTCTTATATTATGTCTAATAAACACATAATATGGATTTTATAATTATATATAGTATATAAGATTCAAAATTCAGTTAATAATATTCATAATTTCTTTTTGAATATCTAGTTTTGTACGTCGTAGAGCGCTCGAACTCGGTGTTGCGTGTAACGCAAGTTGTTGAATTACATTGAAGAGATAACGTACTATGAAATCATGGGGTGTTACATTATCCCCTCTTTCAATAAATTTCATCTTCACAATTTGAATTTGGTTTTTGAAAATAAAAGGTTAAAAATAGAAAAATACATTTGTGGAAAACCCACATCGAAATTTGGGTTAATAAAATTTAGTCTTAATAAGAGGAAAAGGGAAACGAAAAAAGACACCACCTAATTATGAACTCTATTAGGTGAAAATTGGTGGAAATTAGAGACACATAATTGGAGGAAAAAAGTATGTTTTTATAGAGAGTGATTCAGGTCATTAGTCACAAACAAGTGTACAATTGAGGCCCTCAAAGCCATCGATCTATGATAATTTAAAATATCATCAGTTCAACAAAACATAAGGTATTAGGATAACACATTTTTGGTTTTATGATCTCTTACCTAAATTTTAATAATTTATTTCTTCATCTAATAAGAGAAAAAATATATACTTGAAAAATATGTTTTCATCCTTCAACTAATTCCTACCACAAATTTATCTTTCACTCCAAAAGATAATAGAATTCAAAAATATTCTATTTATCCCAATCATATGTGGTTCCAAAAAAAATTAATTTTTTATTCATTTCTCCAAATATTTAAAACAAAATACATTATACAAACTAGGACATCATGTAGTCTAGTGGTAGGTGATGCACCCATGTCACCCTTCGGTTGCAGGTTCAAGTCTCGCGGCCTTGCCGGATGCGACGGGTTGTTGTCGGACCTCCGGGTTGTCCTTTTTATAACAATCTAAAAATAATCTTAAGAAATGTTTTAACCTCAAAAATAGTATCCAATGTCAAACTTAATCCATTAAAACCATTATACTTATCCAAAATAGTTTTTCCAAATTCACAGTCCAAGATTTATATGGAAGGTAAACACAATGAAGATTATTTTTTCCATGTAATCACATGTGAATACCTTCATCATATATTATTTAAAAAAAATATAACACCCTGAATTACCAGAAAAACTTATTGATTAAATTCATGATCCCTTATTCATTATAGAATATTGGATATACTCATTATATCCAAAAATATAGTAAACTCCAACAATAATGTAATAAACAAACAATTAATTAGTTTCAAATTAGTTAATAATATTGAATATAATTTATCCAAATCAATCATATCTTATTCCAAAATCACTACCTCAGTATCATAACCATATTAAGGTTTATATTTCCATTAACTATTTATTTTCCAAAAATTCTAACTTCCTATTGAGTCACTTTTCTTAGATCTATATAATCTCAAATACTAAAGGAAATAGTACTGTAGTTCAATCCTTATTTATTTCCATAATTCATATAACCATAACATGGTTGATACAACACTCAATGGAAATAATTCATTAATAACAAAGTCATAATACTAGTAATTCTTCTTTATCTATGGTAGTATCATAACTTGATTATTATCCAATAGCATCATGTGGGGCATACTCTGATGATTTGGACATTGATTTGCGTAGTGTCCCAACTCATTGCAGATGAAACATTGTACCTTTGAAACCTTATTCTTACCATTGAAATCATGTACATGGTGTCCTTTTTCTCCACACATATAACAAAATCTCATTCCCTTCAATAATATACCAATGATATTATATCCACAATTATCACAAATAGGAAAATACTTCTTTCCCCTCTTCCCTTTATCCATCTTTCTCTCTACCATCCTTTTATTCTCTTTCTTCACTTCAAATCCATATGACTCATAGAGTTCATTACTTATTTTATTAACACATGACACTATTTCAATATATGATGAGAATATGTGGGAGACTATTTCCCTTTTAAATGTTGGATTAATACCATGAATGATATGATCCTTCTAAATATTTCGATCATGCGTATTGATGGAATTCTCATTCCTTCTACTAGGCACCATTTCTAAATAATAGCATATACTAGGTTAGTTTATGAATTCCAATTCATAATTATAAACTTGTAAAATACCTAACATAAATTGAAAAGATTAGGCATAAAATATATAATCATAAAATGTTTTCGTTGAGAAAGTATTTACTCTTAAGTCCTTCATAATGGATTGTAATGTAAATGTAAATTATCCTAAGCATCTCCCCCGGGTGTGTCATAACAAAGAGTGCAGAAAGGCTCATTGTTGTGTACCATGATACCCCAAGTCAAGCCTGAAACACCTTGTTGGAGTTTTATCTCCTAGGTACATCTGTGCCAAAGCCACCTCTACCTGCTTGTATGTAGACATAGATGTATTGCATGGAAAATACAAAAAATCTCTACATTACCAAAATTATAGGAAGTTTTTATATACAAATCCTCAAAGTTTATCTTAGGGTAATGTTCTCTAATCAATGTTTATCTAAATATATTTCTAAGGTTGTTGCTAAACTTCCTTTGATACCAACTATAATGCCCAGACCCCAGTTACCTAGAGTCAGTCATTATTTTAATACATGGTCATGATTACATGGAATCATGTCCTGAAAGGCCGATCAATTTAGTAGTCCTGGAAGATATATTACATACATGAACATTACATTACACATTTGAAAATAAAATGCAACATAAGTGATCCTTTGAGAACTGCATTAATCCCCTAGCTTAAACCTACTAATCAATCATATCACAATTCTTGGAATCCTAGGAAAATAACATAAGAAATGGGTGAGCTCAGATTCTCAGTAAAGATAACAATATAGAGGAAACTCTCACAAATAACCATAAACGTTTAAGGCAATGTGAAAAACTAAAACAAAATCCTTTTAAAAATAAACTTCAGCATAATATGTAAAATATAAATCAAATATTTCCATTTTCATATTCACATGGATATTCTACTAGTCGAATAATCACATGCAATATCAATAGACACTTTTATAATGATGGAATGTATAGTTCCATACTTTATTACCATATAGTCAAGGCCATGTTCCAAGACTAAAAATAATTTTTTTCAAGGCCTTATGACAAGATACTAGTTATTCTCCTGTGACCTTCCGATGCATCAAGGAGCTATAGAGGGCTCCACCCATTACTTACTAGGTCCAATGCATTCTTCATATGAAGAGGTTTAAACATAACATAATCATTTGTATTAAAACTAGCATACGAAATGTCAATACATTATCCACAAACCATGAATGGTATAAAAATTACACATCCACAATTAAACATATCAGAAAACCTTCGATAAAATATGGAAGATTTGTAACATAATAAATCAACTTCAAACAATTTTATAATCCATCAAGGGTTGTTGACATAGATGAAAATGATTTGTAAAACCCTTTGAGATAAATGTCCCTTTTTTATGAAAACATTTAAAAGTCACACAATTTAGAAAGGAAGACATTTGAAGTCATTTTTGAATCAAAGTTTCCCATACCATTTTGAAACTTTTGAAATGAATTAACATTTTAAAAATAGTCATGTCTATGTAAATAAATCCTTGAAAACCATTTTGAAAACTTGGACATTAATGAAAATTATGTAGAAGAATGAATATTTAAACCATTTAAAATGATGGTATTTTAAAATATTACCTTAAATAAAACCATAAAATATTCCTTTTGAAAGTATTTTTATGAAACATGGATTTGGATGATATATATGTCCAAGTATATACTCATGTAAAAACAAACTCGGATAATGTAGATATTGGTGAATTAACCCTTACCTTGCACTTTCCTTTGGTCGAGAGTACGTTTAACCCCATGTATAATGACCATAGTATGTTATTAAATTATACCAAAACCATATTAATTTTTATTATATCATAATTGATTCATATATTACTTTATACAACCCATTTAATAATTATTCCCTTGTTAAAATAACATTTTGTGTAATAATCGCTCTATTCTTCGTACATGTTTTAACATGTTATTCTTGATCGTATCATTTAGATAATGATTTAAATACTTAATTAATATAAACCTTGATTTATATATCACATATATTTAGAATATAAATATTTATAATAGATAGATATATGAAATGTAAGGCACCGTTTTTGGAGACGGTAGGTCGTACCTACGCATAAACACTATTTCCGTTTTCATATCGTATTGAACGGATGTAAGTGAATAAGATATATGTTAGTATATGTGTGTATATATATATATATTATCATTATTATGGAATATATTACATACTTATTAGTAATATATATTTTTATAATCATCGTCGAATGGTGAACACGGTAATGAATCTCATCGCGTCGTGGAGACGGTAATCCGTACATACGCATGAGCGACAATATCATTATATTGATGGTGAAATTGTATGTTATAGGATGGTATATAATATATATATAATCACTAAAATGTTATATTTATTATATAAATAATTTATACTCATTATTATACCCATCCAAATAATGATGTGTTTGAATAACAAACTACACCACAACGTGGAGACGGTAAGTCGTACGTACACACGTATGGTGACTTTATCATTAATATGATGGATAGAATAACTAATATGGATGTACCATTTTTATAAAAACATCACAATATGTATAATATACTGGATTTATTATTTTAGAATGGAAACAACAAAGAAATAGGAAGCGGAAGAAGAAAAAAACTTGAAAGAGGTGATGAAATATTTACCTCTACCTCGGATTCTTCCTGTTGATTTGATCAAAAGGGCTCCTTAAGATGGATTTATGACCAAATTAAGGCCTCTAATATTAATAGAGGGTATTTTGGAGGATATTTGGTCAGGTTTGGGCCGAGCCAAATTGCTTTGGAGGTGTGAAAGTAAGAGAAGGGGAAGTAACCTTTTATAAGAGAGGTGAGGGTTACTTTAAGAAAATCATGAAATATTATTTTATATTAAAGTAATTTTTGGTTTATAATGGCTAAAAAATGATTTATTTAGAAGATAATGTGGAAATGGGTCTAAAAACACTCATCCAGTAGGTTTTAGACAGTTTTAGTTCACCATATTAACCATATCTTTTAGATTTAACACTTAGTTAAATAGTTTAACTTTTACCACGTATTCTATTACTATTATAATAAATTGTTAATAAACATACTATAAAAATACAAGAGAACCTAAATTTGTTCATTAATGATATACCTATAATTATATAAGTTATTTGGAAGAACATTAGATTTTTACGACTATTATATAATTTAATAATATAATATTTGTTATAAAAACCCATTTATGTTCATTTTGACACTATTTAGTATTTGGTTTTTGTGAAAGTAATAAAAACTTGATTACTTCGAACCAAATACATTGAATAAACCATAAAATTTCATATTAACCTAGAAAATTCTTGGATTTCCTGAAAACATTGAAATTATATTTATTTTAATATTTATAATACCATTTTTTTGATTCTTTCATTAATAAGGTAATTACTACATCATCATTGTGTTATAAATAAATTTAATTATTTAATGTATAAAAATTACAAATAAAATACCATGATTTAGGAAATATTTTTTTTCTAATCAAAATTTATAGTCGAATTTATCTTATGTATAACCCTATATTAAAAATGGTTTAGTTATTAAACGTTGATTTTAACTCTTTTAACTCTTTTTAAATAAAATAATAATAAATATCCTAAACTAATCCAATTGGAATAAAGGGGATAATATTTTATTCCTAAGATTGTTTTTGGTCGAATTACACTTATCCAATAGAATCAGGACATGTGTTAGGGTAATTATAATATCATTTTTACCCTTAATTACTATATTTACTTTAAAGCGTGGTAAATAAAAGTCAAAAGTTACTATTTAAAAAAATTTATTTCTTCTTCATGAACCACATTTTACATACTGATATAAACCGTGTCTCTTGGAGGTTTTAAATTCAACTCACAAAAGAGGTAAAATTATGTTTTATGCAAATTTGTAAATGCTCCTAGAAGGTGGGTAAATGACGGGAAAAGTTCAATAAAATTTTATATAACTAAACTTATTAAAAAATGAAACCAATGAATTTCATTGAACTTATATAGGTATTATATATCTATTTTTACTTAATATAAATTTAAATAAAATAAATAATTATTTATATAAAAATTCGGTTTTAAACAATAACGCAATAGTTTTCACTATTCCTCAAAAATTGAATGTTTTCAAAAAAATATGAAAACTTTACCCTAAGATAATTTTGATATTATGAATTTAAAAATTAATTATAATTTATGAAATTCAAAACATATAAGTTTCATTTATTAATTTAAAATCAATTCTTGTTGTTAAAACCAAAAAGTGGGTTATTAAAAAGTAAAAACTATCAAAAGATTGACAAGTGCTTATGTCAAATTTAAATGTGAAATTACTTTTAATGACCTAAATTGTATTAAATGATAAAAATATAATATCATTATTCTTAAAAATCATTCAAATGTATAATTTAACACTATAAATTAGTTGGAGTAAAAAATTTGTTTTCAATTAGAATTTAGATTTTTTCACTATTCACCCAAATATGAAAGTTATCAGAAAAACACCAAAAATTTATCAAAACTAAATTTTTATGTCCCTATTATAAAGAAGAATTTAATTTCATTAAATTGAATATATAAAAGTGTAAACTATTGGTTTTAAAAAGGGTTATCCATTAAAAGGCTGTAAAATTGCACTTTTTGAAAAATACTTCTTTTATCTGAAAAAATGAATTTGTTCTTATATTATGTCTAAGAAACAAATAATATGAATGTTAAAATTATATAGAGTATATAAGATTTAAAATTAATTTAATACAATTCCTAAACTCTTTTTGAATGGATATTTTGGTAAGTCATGGTGCGCTTGAACTCGGTGTTGCGTGTAACGCAAGTAATTGAATTTGTTTGAAGAGATAAAATACTATGAAATATTGGAGTGTTAAATCTTGTGTCTTGCATCATTTAGTAGCCTGGGTTGATCTCATATATTTTATTGAGTTTTCATAAAATAATATTTTCCATGAACTAATTTAGATAGAACCTTATCAATGTCTTTTCAGTTGATAATGTCATTCACCAATTTTTTTGAACAAGGGTAGTGAGGCAGCTATTGTGCGAACCAATATAGAACATGAGACCTATAATAGAGTGATGATGATTCATAAGAGTATGATCATAAATCATATTTTTAATTAGTATTATTCCAACCACATGATGTGACCTTTGGGGTTTTTTATAGGCTACCATTGTTTTTTGTGAGTGAATTATTTGTTAGGCCCCTAATATTTGAGGAACCAAGGGAATATTTTACCACATTATATTAGACCCAAGAGGATTGGAATAGTGGATTACCATATAGATATTATTTTTTTCTATTGAGTTATTCATGATTCTTTTTCATGTCTTGTAACACCCCAAGCTTCCACGGTACGTTTCCTTTCGAATAATGCAATGGCGTGCATTGTACGCAACTTCGAGATTTTAACACACCATAACCAATCAAACTAGCCGTTATGAATAGTAATACCTACTTTTTAAAATTTTATAAATTCGATATCTCAAAATAGACTTCATTTTTGGATTCGTAATATCAAATTTATCCTAGGGTGAAATTTTGGTACTTTTCGGATAACTTTGATATTTTGATGAATAGTGAAAATTACTAAATTTTAATTAAAAACAACTTTTTAATCAAAATAATTAATAGTGATAAATTATAAATTCTAGTGGTTTAAAAGTATATTTAGAATATATTTTTACCATGTAATACAATTTGGGTCATTGAACATAATTTCACATTTAAACCAGACATAAACAAGTGTCAATCTTTTGATATTTATTATCTCTTAAAAACACGCTTTTTGTTTTAACAATGGGAATTAATTTTAAATTAATTTCTGCCACTTATGTGTTTTAAAATTGGAAAAATGGATTCCATATTTGGAATCAGGATGTTCAAATTGTGTAAATAGGTAACTTTTATTTTTAGAAATTTTGGATAATTACTTCGGTAAATATTTTATTTACCATGGTTAAAGGGTAAATTCGGTAAACAAGGGTTAAACAAATAATATTATAATAATACTAAATTACCCTAATCGTGAGTTAACCCTATTTGTTGATACATGGTCGACCATGGGAATATTTGGGTTGATTTTGGGACCCCATGGATCCACTTGTAAGTGATAATGACACTTTATTTTAATTAAGTTAAAATAAATACAAAAATGACACAAGCATATATCTTTTAGAAAAACAATTGTTACATAGGGTTATATATGTTGGATTTTAGACTATAAATATTAATTAGAAAGCTAAAAAGATTTCTTACATAATAATATTTTATTTTATAATTTTTAGACATTAAATAAGTTAATTTATTTATGACACAATGGTGATGCAGTAATTACCATAATAGTGAAAAATTAGAATAATTGATATTATAAATACCCAAATAAACATAATTTGATAATTTTATTGAATTAAAATAATTTTCTAGGATACCATGACATATTAGGATTTATTTAATTAACTTTTTTCGAAGTAATAATTCTGTTATGTGTTTCACAAAAATCAACTATTGAATAGTGTCAAAATTGGCACAAAAGAGTTTTTAAAACAAATATTATATTATTAATTGATATTAAATTTCTAAAAATCTATGGTTCGGAAAAGAGACTTATATCACGATATTTTCATCAGTAATGGACCACTTGGGGGTCTCTTGGATGTATATAGTATGTTTACTAAATATATATTATAAAAATACAAAGTGACAAGGTAAATGTCAAACTAATTAACTAAGAGTTAAAACTAAATGATAAGGTTAATATAGTAACCCAAAACTGTCTAAATTCTATTGGTTGAATGTTTTTCGACCTATCCCCACCTTAACCTTTTAATAATCAACTTTGGAGCCATTAGAAACCGAATATTAATTTATTATAAATTAATATTTCTAGCTTTTCCAAAGGTGCCCCTCACCCCTCTTATAAAAGGGCACTCCTCCTTCTCATTTATTCACACCTTCAAAGCCTTTTGGTTCATCCAAACCCTGCCCCAATACTCTCTAAACTTCCTTAACTACAACTTAGAGGCCTTATTTTGATCATAAAGCCAACCTAAGGAGCCCTTTTGATCAAATCAAAAGGAAGAACCCGAAGAAGAGGTAATGTTTTCACCACCCCTTTTCAAGTTCCTTTCTTCTTCCACTTCTTCTTTCTTTGTTATTACCATTATAAAATACTAACTCCAGTATCATATATATAATGTGATGTTATTATAAATATGGTACAACCATATTCAGTATTCTATCCATCCTTTGAATAACATGTCACCATACGTGCGTACGTACGGCTTACCGTCTCCACGTTGTGGTGTAATTGTTATTCAATATATTATTATTTGTATGGGTATAATAATGATGTGTAACTCATTTAAATAATAAATATAACATGATAATTATTCTTTATATATGATATAACATCCAATTATATATTATTTTAATATCAAAATAATGATATTGTCGCTCGTGCATACGTACGGACTACCGTCTCCACGAACACGATGAGATTCATTCTCCATTATATCCATTCAAGTATAATTATAATTTGATGACATAAAAATTGTATCTAAGGACTTCATATCATTATGGATATGAATAATATACATCCCATTAATAATGAATATGGCTCACATAACAAATAATATAAAGTAAAATGAACCTGTTAACACCCGAAATGACGATAATTCTAAGATATTATTAACAAATCAATGTTAAAAGATCATATATGATATAATATTAAATAACATTATTCTTGTATATTTAAATAACAATTATTTCACCATTATACAGGAGGTAAATCTCCCGTCGACCAAGGAAAATGTACAAAGTAAGGGGTTTCTTATCTCACTCTTAGTTTCTTGAGAATTCCATTGTTCACCACTTATTTATTGCATGTGGTGTATGTGTACTGCCCATGATTATATTAATTGTGTAATATACTTTAATTTATGGGTATTTAAATCATCATTTTATGATACTTATTTCATGGGTGTATGTTTCATAAGTTACCTAATCGATAAGGTAATTTGAAATTTCAATTTCCACTCATTCGGCTTTACACATACTTCATTGATTATTTTACTCCAAGATTATGTGTAGAATCTAAATTCATTTGATTATGTCATAAATTACACTACCCTTTCTGTGGATATACTTTTGATACACATAATAACTCCATTGATAAATTATCAAGTCATCATTATGAAATTGATAAGAGTAATTTTTACTCAATCTCGATTTGTTGAGATAAACATCCAATCCATTGGTGTTGTTTTTACAAGAATATGTGTGAATGTCCTTTGATTGTTTTACACTGAATATGCAATCATATTTAGTGTATTTATATTTGTCACACATAACTATGTCGTTGATTTATCCTTAATCTAAGGATACGGCCTTTATGAGAGACTTTATCTCAATTTACATTCCATTGAGACTTCTTTGTTGTTATACACCAAATGGCTTTTATGTGGTGTATATAATGTACTTTGACATAGAATATAATGAATCCATTTATTCTCATGATATTAATATGTTTTGATTACCTCAATTATTTATATTCAAGTGTCTCTCTTTTTGTTAGAACCTCTAACTAAAATACGATTTTTAAATGTTTTAAAGACTTATTCTTCTAATTCTTGCTCATTAATGTCCATGATTTAAAAATTGTTTTAAGGATTTATTTATATGGACGTTAAAGTTTTAAAATTAACACTCTTTTTAAAAGTTTCAAATTGGTATGGGACACTTTCATTCAAAAATCTCTTTTTAAATGGATTCTTGAAAAATAGTGTGACTTTTAAATGATTTCAAGGAAAAGGGGGGTATTTCTCTCAAAAGGTTTTGATGATTATTTTCATCTATGTCAACATCCTTAATTATTCTTGATTGAGGTTAATGTGATACAATACAATATTCCATATTGTATCGAATGAGTTATGTTTGACTGTGGGTGTGATATTTTTATACCATTCATAGTTTGTGGTTAAAGTATTGACATTTCGTATGCTAGTTTTAATACGAATGTTTGTGTTATGTTTAAACATATTCATATGAGGAATGCATTGGACTTAATAGGTGACGGGTGGAGCCCGCTATAGCTCCTCGATGCATTGGTAGGTCTCATGAGACAAATTAGTGTCTTGGCACAAGCCCTTGGAAAAATCTTATTTGTAGTCTTAGCACGAGGCCTTGGCTATGTGGTTATGATAGTTTGGAATTATGCATTCCATCATTATGAAAGTGGTTATTGATATTTCATGGGATTGTTCGACTAGTAGAATATCCATGTGAGTAAGTAAATGGAATTATTTTATTTTATCTTTACCATTTTATGCTGAAGTTCAAGTTTAAAAGTCTTTTGTTTTAGTTATAAACTGCATTAAGTGTTTATTCTTATCTATGAAAGCTTCTGCTATAATGTTATCCTTACTGAGCATCTGAGCTCACCCCTTTCAATGTTTTATTTTCCCAGGATTATGAAGAAGTAATTTATGAATGACCTGCAGGGATAGTATGAGGGGATATGAAGACAAGATGTTTTTTTATGATGTAATGTAAAACATTATGGATGTATCTAGTTATTCCAAGGCTACTAAACTAATCGGTCTTTCGAGACATGATCTTTCTTGTGATCATGAAAATGTTATGTAATAATGCACCGAATATGGGTAACTGGGGTCGGGGTGTTACAGTTGGTATCAGAGGAAGTTTTGTACAAACCTTGGAAGCTAGATTTAGATAAACTCTGATTAGAGCACGTATAACTAAGATGAGATTTGAGGATTAGTATAGAAGAACTTCCTAGAATATTGGTATTGTAGAGATTTTATGAGTTTTCCGAGAAATACATCCATGTCTGGATACGAGCAGGTAGAGGCGGCTCTGGCACAGATGTACCTTGGGGTAAAACCCGAAAACACCGCTTTGAGCAAGACTCAAACGGGAACTGGTGCACGATAACGGGCCTTACTGCACTCTTGGTTTCGACACTCCCAGGGGATATGCTTAGGATAATTTACATTTTCTTTACAAACCAATTTAGGTAATATATATATATATATATAAGATGAGAGTAAATGACCTTGGTTAATCCTAATATGTTTCAAATTGAGAATATGGTGACATTTTAATCTCTAAATGATTTTACGACTACTGTTACTCACACAATGCTTTCTGGTTTTAGTCAATGGCTGGATTCCAAGGAAGTCATAGTGACTTTGAGAATGATGTACAAGGTGGGAACAATGGTGGAAATGAGAAAAGAATGGAATGTTGATAGGCGTAAAAGATATCGTCTTTATGCCAAATCAGTTTTCCAAAAATATGATCAACAACATATATATTAAGTAACTCCGAGACTCAAATAGGAAGAGAAAGGTGATGAATGATAAGATCTCTAGCAATGGATACCATGGAGAAAAGAACCCTCAATTTTCATCATGCAGGAAATGTGGAAGGAGACACCCAGGAAAGTGTCTAAATGGGAAAACGAAATGCTTTACGTGCGGGAAGGAAGGACATAAAGTGAAGAATTTCTGAATAAAAATGAAGAGTACTATGGAAGAAGATAAAAATGGTCCCAAGAGTCCATTTACAGTCATTTTCCGTAAATGTAGGGGACCTGGCCATTACCCGAGTGAATGTCCTATTCTGTAGGATATTTTCTTGGTCAAAGAAGAAGCTATGTGGAAATAAATGGTTGGAAAAATGTTTAAAACTTATTAGCACTCCTTGTTGATGGGTTTACTTTGTAATAATTTTCTCTTGTATTTTTAACCCTGCAGTTTTCCATGTGAAAATGATATTTGAGGAAGAATTGTCTCTTCCCTTGTGGATATAGGTATAAATAACCATTTGGTTTTATATGATCATTGGGGTTTGAGAAAATTATAAGTTATTATAATTTGGGATAGAAATGCAAGGTATGATATAACATTTTTGGTTAAATTATGTTATTTTGAGGAATTTATCTCATTTTGGTAATATTATAAAATATAGTTCTTGAAAAAGGACAACACGTAGACCGTGTGACAACCCGTCGCGTCGGACAAAGCTGTGGGAATTGAACCCACAACCAAAGTGCGATTGGGATTTATCGCCTACCACTGGACTAAGTGAAGTCCCTAGTTAGTGTGACTATTTTCGTTAGTTAAATGATTTTATTGATCAATAATATGTTGATTTGGGTTCTTATGTCTTATCAAATGAATACCCTTAGTATAGGAAAATGATTTGGTGATTAAGTGATAAATGTTATTTTGGAAGATGTTCACTTTGATGGGAACACTATATGTCCAAGGAAAATAGAATACTATGGGATGTTATTAGAGGAGTAATGGTGTATTTTTATCTATGTTTTTATTATGGATCTATAGTGATTTGGGTTATTTATGGAAATGATTATCCTATAATAAATAATAAGTGATTAGGTTAATTACATTTAATTATGTGACTTTAAGAGTAGATGATGTCATTTGGAGATACAATTTAACGTGGAAGACTACATTCTTATAAGTTTTGGGTTTCAATATTAGTTTGGATTATATTGAAGGATTTTGAGGAAAATTTATTATTGAATGGTATTTATTTAACTTTGGGGTATTGTTGGTTTAATTTTAGAAATTAAAATTAGTATTTTTTTTCTAGTGGAATATACATTTGGGGGATCATCAGTTCTTATACTAACCATTTTGGTTTTGATTAATCTCTAAAGACAATTTAAATATATAGTTTATCCTACATGAATCATGTATTTCTATAGAAGTTTATTATAGCTCTTTTAATGTGACCAACTCTTCTTGAATACTCATTGTTTAAAAAAATAAGTTAGTGGTAAAAAGTTATTAAATAATGAAACTTTACTTAAAAAGTAAGTATATCTTTTTATTTTCTTATTCAATATCATAAATGAATTCCTCGTCCTTATGTAATGTAACTTAAAACAAAAAAAATGTTGTCTGTTTACTTTCCTACTAGGAGACTAATGGCCGTTTGTCCCACCACAAGTTTGTGGTTTTATTATTGTTAACATTCTCCTGATCATGATTTATATCTCTCTCCATCAGAACTTCACACTTAGTTTATCATCCATATCCATGTTTTCCTATATGGAATTCGAGTATGGGTTATCTTGGATGACCTTTATACCTCTCTTTCTTTCTTTTAAAGTGATAGTTTTATTGACTCTTTTTCCGATGTGGGACATTCCATTTTATTCCCAAGCACAATTTTAAAAATTGCAAGGACGCAATTTATTGAAGGAGGGGAGAATGTAACACCCCATGCTTCCACAGTACGTTTCCTTTCGAATAATGCAATGGTGTGCATTGTACGCAACTTCGAGATTTTAACACACCATAACCAATCAAACTAGCCGTTATGAATATTAATACCTAATTTTTGAAATTTTATAAATTCTATCTCTCAAAATGGACTTCATTTTTGGATTCGGAATATCAAATTTATCCTAGGGTGAAATTTTGGTACTTTTCGGATAACTTTCATATTTTGATGAATAGTGAAAATTACTAAATTTTAATTAAAAACTACTTTTTTAATCAAAATAATTAATAGTGATAAATTATGAATTTTAGTGGTTTTAAAGTATATTTAGAATATATTTTTACCATGTAATACAATTTGGGTCATTGAACATAATTTCACATTTAAACCAGACATAAACAAGTGCCAATCTTTTGATATTTATTATCTCTTAAAAACACGCTTTTTGTTTTAACAATGGGAATTAATTTTAAATTAATTTCTGTCACTTCTGTGTTTTGAATTTGGAAAAATGGATTCCAAATTTGGAATCAGGATGTTCAAATTGTGTTAATAGGTAACTTTTATTTTTAGACATTTTGGATAATTACTTCGGTAAATATTTTATTTACCATGGTTAAAGGGTAAATCTAGTAAACAAGAGTTAAACAAATAATATTATAATAATACTAAATTACCCTAAAACGTGTCTTAACCCTATGGGTTGACACATGGTCGACCATGGGCATATTGGGGTCGATTTTGGGACCCCATGGATCCACTTTTAAGTGATAATGACACTTTATTTTAATTAAGTTAAAATAAATACAAAAATGACACAAGCATATATCCTTTAGAAAAACAAATGTTACATAGGGTTATATATGTTGGATTTTAAACTATCAATATTAATTAGAAAGCTAAAAAGCTTTCCTACATAATGTTATTTTATTTTATAATTTTTAGACATTAAATAAGTTAATTTTTTTATGACACAATGGTGACGCAGTAATTACCATAATAGTGAAAAATTAGAATAATTGATATTATAAATACCCAAATAAATATAATTTGACACTTTTATTGAATTAAACTAATTTTATAGGATAACATGACATATTAGGATTGATTTAATTAACTTTGTTCGAAGTAATAATTCTGTTATGTGTTTCAAAAAAATCAACTATTGAATAGTGTCAAAATTGACATAAAAGAGTTATTAAAACAAATATTATATTATTAATTGATATTAAATTCCTAAAAATCCAAGGATCGGCCAAGAGACCTATATCATTATAGTTTCATCATTAATGGACCACTTGGGGGTCTCTTGGATGTATATAGTAAGTTTATTAACTATATATTATAAAAATACAAAGTGACATGGTAAATGTCAAACTAATTAACTAAGAGTTAAAACTAAATGATAAGGTTAATATAGTAAACCAAACCTGTCTAAATTCTATTTGTTGAATTTTTTTCGACCTATCCCCACCTTAACCTTTGAATAATCAACTTTGGAGCCATTAGAAACCGAATATGAATTTATTATAAATTAATATTTCTAGCTTTTCCAAAGGTGCCTCTCACCCCTCTTATAAAAGGGCACTCCTCCTTCTCATTTATTTACACCTTCAAAGCATTTTGGTTCATCCAACCCCTACCTAAATACTCTCTCAACTTCCCTCAATACAACCTAGAGGCCTTAGTTTTATCATAAATCCAACCTAAGGAGCCCTTTTGATCAAATCAAAAGGAAGAACCCGAAGAAGAGGTAATGTTTTCACAACCCCTTTTCAAGTTCCTTTCTTCTTACACTTATTCTTTCTTTGTTATTACAATTATAAAATAATAACTCCAGTATCATATATATAGTGTGATGTTATTATAAATTTGGTACAACCATATTCAGAATTCTATCCATCCTTTGAATAACATGTCACCATACGTGCGTACGTACGGCTTACCATCTCCACGTCGTGGTGTAATTGTTATTCAATATATTATTATTTGGATGGGTATAATAATGATGTGTAACTCATGTAAATAATAAATATAACATGATAATGATTCTGTATATATGATATACCATCCAATTATATATTATTTTAATATCAAAAGAATGATATTGTCGCTCGTGCGTACGTACGGACTACCGTCTCTACGAACGCGATGAGATTCATTCTCCATTATATACATTCAAGTATAATTATAATTTTATGACTTCAAAATAGTATCTAAGGACTTGATATAATTCTGGATATTAATAATATACATCCCATTAATAATGAATATGGCTCACATAACAAAGAATATAAAGTAAAATGAACCCGTTAACACCCGAAATGATGATAATTCTAAGATATTATTAACAAATCAATGTTAAAAGATCATATATGATATAATATTAAAGTAAATTATTCTTGTATAATTCAATAAAAATTATTTCACCATTGTACAGGTGGTAAACCTACCATCGACCAAGGAAAAAGTACAAAGTAAGGGGTTTCTTATCTCACTCTTAGTTTCGTGAGAATTCCATTGTTCACCACTTATTTATTGAATGTGGTGTATGTTTACTGCCCATGATTGTATTAATTGTGTAATATAGTTTAATTTATGGGTATTTACATCATAATTTTATGATCCTTATTTCATGGGTGTATGTTTCATAAGATACTTAATCGATAAGGGAATTTGAAATTTCAATTTCCCCTCATTCGGCTTTACGCATACTTCATTGATTATTTTACTCCAAGATTATGTGTAGAATCTCTATTAATTTGATTATGTCATAAATTCCACTACCCTTTCTGTGTATATACTTTTGATACACATAATCACTCCATTGATAAATTATCAGGTCATCGTTATGAACTTGATAAGAGTAATATTTACTCAATCTCGATTTGTTGAGATAAACATCCAATTCATTGGTGTTGTTTTTACAAGAATATTTGTGAATGTCCTTTGATTGTTTTTGTAACGCCCCGACCCCAGCTACCCAGAGCCGGTGCATTACTTCGTAACATTGGCATGATCCCAAAAGATCAAGTCTCGAAAGACCGATTAGTTTAGTAGCCTTGGAAACACTAGATACATTCATAAGTCTATCATTACATCAAAATTAAACAAACTACAAAAAAACATGGTCTTCATAGTCCACACTCATATCTTCACTGATTATTCTTGCAAGTCAGTCATAAAATACTTCTTCACAACCTGGAAAATTTTTAAACATTGAAAGGGGTGAGCTCAAATGCTCAGTAAGGATAACAATAATGCGGAAGCTTTCATAAATAAACATTAACATTTAAGGCAATGTATAACTAAAACAAAAGCCTCTTAAACATGAACTTCAACATAATATGGCAAAAGTAAAATGAGATAATGCCATTTACTTCTTCACATGGATATTCTACTGGTCGAATAATCACATGTAATATCAATAACCACTTTCATAATGAGGGAATGTATAATGCCAGACATTCTGAAACATTTTGTCAAGGCCTCGGCCAAGACGTCTAAAATGATTAAGGCCTCGGCCAAAACCATAAATCAAATTGGGAAAGGGCCTCGGCCAATTCCACGTCTAGTTGTCTCATGAGACCTACCGATGCATCGAGGAGCTATAGTGGGCTCCGCCCGTCACTTATTAAGTCCAATACATTCCTCATATGAATAGGTTCAAACATATCATAAACCATAACATAATCGTATCACATAAAACATGCATAAAGGAAACATAACATTTCCACATTTCAATCACAAGATATCAATAAAACACATTGATATAATAAAAACGCTTTCAAAACCATTTTCAATACCAAAATAAAAGAAAGTTGAAACTTTGTATTTATTTTTCATTAAAAAAATGATGGCTTGTAGAGGAAGCCGAAACTCAAATAATGGTCACGGCGGCAGAGAAGTCGTTGTCGCCACATATGTACGGAAAGAAAAACATTCCCTTTTTTCATTTATCAAAACACTTCGTATAAAAAGATTCCTTTTGAATAAACGTAAAAGTCAAAGGGGTTTATACACCGTATAAAAGAAAGTTGTGTATAAAACCAAATATGCCTCAATGAAAGGAGATTGAGACGAAGTCCTTAAAAGATCATTTATAAAATAAAATAGATCTATTATGTGTATTCACTATATGTACACATAAATAAAGTACAAATACAAGATAGGACATAATAATATCATGACATAATTTGAAAGTATGAGATTAACCCAAAGAATGGAAATTGGGTTAAGAAATTCCCTTACCTCGTGTCTGACTTGACTCAACCGTTCTTTAACCTCCTGAATAATAAACTAGAGTTAATATATACCTTATTAAGAACCATTTTCAACTTCATTATCCTTATTATATCACTTATTACAATGATATGAACATTATGTAATTATTTAAGTTAATAATGTTCATTTTGTCGGTATTTGGTTCTTAAGTCAAAAATAGGCTTCTTACACTTACCTGTTGTTAATTTGGTCAAAGGTTCATTATATCCAGAATGGTATTCATGATGTAGATATCATATATGTCATATATATCCAGTACATACATTCATTTATAATATTACATCACATTTAGAGGTAAGAAATGAAATGCACCGTTCATGGAGACGGTAAGCCGTACGTACGCATGAACGCTACTTCCATTTCTATTTCATATTTTCTGGAATGGAACTAAATCATAATGATATAAATGTATAATATAATTCCAGTATAATATAGTGTATAATACCATTTACTCCATCCTTTATACATCCCACATATGGCATTAACGATTCAAATCACTTTGAGGGGGCGGTAGTCCGCACTTCCTAAAATGAAATTATCACGTTTTACCCATAATGGAAATCATAAAGTAAGCCATAAATGAGAAATACAGAAGCATAAGTAAAACATAAACACATTATATATCATATATAAATTTAGTGACATCTTAATGGCCACCTTTGAAGGTGTTATATGAGTGTTGAACAATCATCGTTTCGTGAGGCAGAAATTCGCCATCCACAGAAACCGTATGTTCTTTAACCATTAGATGTAGGTGTGTGTAAGTGTAGCTCGAATCCTTCTTATAACAACATCCTAGTATATTGAGGATACTGGTGTTGTCACAAAATAAATGAATAAAAAGAGTTTAGGGGGTTGGAGAAGAAAAATAAAACAAAACAACATTAGAAAAGACATTACCTCAAAATCGGGTAACTCTTTTTGATTTGAGCTAAAGGCTTCCTTGGGAAGAGTTCTGCCCAAAGTGAGGCTTCTAGGAGTAAGGGAGGAATGTTGGGAGAGTATTTGGGCAGAGGTTGGCCGAGCCAAATGGCTTGAAAGTGTCAATGAGGTGGGAGAGGTGGGGGCCTTTTATAAGTGGAGAGGAGGGGCACTTTTGGAAAGATTGAAATGTTACATTATTTACACAATGCTTTTCGGATTATAAAGGTCCCACACTTATATAATTCGAGGCTAAGGTGATAAGGTTTCGAAATCCACTCATACAATTGGTTTTGGCCATGTGTAGTTCATAGATTTTATATTATCTTTCCATTTTATTTAAATCGTCAAATAATGATGTCATCGCTGCATCATTATTATGTCATAAATAATTAAATTTATTTAAGGTCTAAAAATTATAAAAAAAATACTATGATATAGGAAATCTTTTTATCTTTCCTATGACTATTTATAATCAAAATTTGGACTTGTGTACCCCTACTTAAAAATTGTTTTAGTAAAACACTTTATGTTAGTGTCATTTTCACTTTAACATTAAATAAAAAGTAATTTATGTTATTTCCCAACAAAAGTGGATCCATGGGGTCCCCAAGTTAGGCCATGGCTTGTCTTGGTCGGCCATGACACAACCAATGAGGTTGGGACATGTGTCTAGGTCATTTAATATTATTAAAGTATTATTTATACCTTAAACTACCCTAATTACCACTAATCGCGATTAAGAACTTAATAAGTTACTATTCACCAAAAAATTATTTTTATCCCATTGAACCACATTTTACTTCTTAATGACAACCATGTATGTCGGATTTTTGAAAATCAAATCACAGAAGTGGTAATATTTCATTTAAACGAAAAATCAGTTATTTAACAACCACTTAGTGGTTTCACTATTCATCAAAAATTGAAGTTTTTCAGAATAAGGCCAAAATTTCACCCTAAGCTATAATTGATATTCCGAATTGAAAAATGATGTCTATTTTACAAAATTCCAAACATATTAGTTGCATTAATTAATTTTATAATTAATTCCCGCTGTCACAACAAATAGCGTGTTTTTAAGAAACAATTTATATCAAAAGATTGGCAATTGTTTATGTCCAATTTCAATGTTAAATTAATTATAATGACCACCATTGGATAAAATGGTAAAAATATATTCTAATTATACTTTAAAACCATCAAATATTATAATTTATCACTATAAATTATTTTGATTAAAAAAGTTGTTTTAAGTATTTTTCACTATTTATAAAATTTTAGAAGTTCTCAGAAAAATACCAAAAATTCAACATAGGCTAATTTCGATATTACGAATACAAAAATGAAGTCCATTTTGACATATAAAATTTCTATAATTTTAAAAAGTGGTTATTACTATTCATAACGGCTACTTTGATTAGTCGCGGTGTTTTAGAACTCGAAGTTGCGTTCAATGCAAGCTATTTCATTATTGAATGAGAAGCGTATCGTGGAAGCTCGGGGTGTTACATTCTCCCCTCCTTCAATAAATTGCGTCCTCGCAATTTGATATTTTTCTTTAAAAATAAGAGGTTGAAAATAGAAAATACCTTTGTGGAAAACCCACATCGGAAATAAGGTTAATAAAATTTAGCCTTAATAAGAGGGAAAATGGAAATAAGAAAGTCACCACCAAATTATGATCTCGATAAGGAGAACATTGGTGGCAATTAAAGACATATAATTGGAGGAAAAACGTAAATATTTGTAGGGAGTGATTGAGGTCATCAATCACAATCAACTGTCAAATTGAGGGCCTCAAAGCCTTCAATCTATGTTGATTTAAAATATCATCAGTTCAACAAGACATAAGGTATTAGGATAACACATTTTTTTGTTTTAATATCCCTTTACTAAAGTTTAAGAATTAATTTATTCATTGAATAAGAGATAGGTATATATATATTTATGCTTGACAATTAGTGTTTCAACCTTCAACTCATCTTTCACTCAAAAAGATAATAGAACTCAAAAATATTATACTTATCCTAATTGTATAAGGTTCCAAATATTAACACATATTATTTAGATTAGTAAAATTATTTTGTAATAACCAGGGACTTCCTGTAGGCTAGTGGTAGGAAATAAAGGCCTGTCGCACTTTGATTGTGGGTTCGATTCCTACAGCTTTGTCCGACGCGACGGTTTATTCCCCACCCTGCAGGTTGTCCTTTTCATAAAACTATAGTATTCCAAGAATAATCTCCAGAAAAATTTTTAACCTTAAATTTACTATCCAAGGTTCAACTTAATCCACTCCAACCTTTATAGTTATCCAAAATACCTTCATCCAGACTTTCTCTAAAAGGTCTCTAAATTCCAAAATCAATTGTAACATCAGATTCCCCAAACAAAGAAAAGTTTCTCTTATTGTCACATACCAAAAATATGATTACCTTAATCATATTAAAACCTTACTGAAATCAAAAAGTAATGCAGTACAATCCATATATATATATTACATTATTCTTATAACCAGAATATAATCCTTGAGTCCAAAAGCACCAATACATTAGTTATTCTGCTTCAACTGTAGTAATAGCATAAGATTGTCCTTGATCCCTTGTCCTTTTCTGAGGTAAGTTTCCTTGACGCTTAGGACATTCATTTGCATAATGACCCATTTCTCTACAATTGTAGCATTCAACATTGACAGCCTCTTTCTTTCCCTTGCAATCACGAGCCTGGTGACCCTTTTCTCCACATTTATAACAAACTCCCATTCCTTTTAGGCAAGTACCAGGGTGATTCTTCCCACAATTATCACATACTGGAAAATCCTTCTTTCCCTTTTTCCCTTTATCTGTCTCTTGTTCCACCGTTCTCTTCTTCTCTTGCTTTACTTTGTTGTCATAAGACTTAGAGAATTCCTTTTCTGTCTTGATAGCACATGAGACTATATCTTCGTATGTTGAGAAAGATTGTGACACTAGAGCTCGACGGAGAAATGGTTTTAACCCATCAAAGAAACGATCAATCTTACTCCTTGGGTTACGTATGTAATCTGCAGCATACCTTGCTAACCTTGTAAAGTTAGCCTCATACTTTGCGACATTCTCATCCTCCTTCTGCCTCAGACTCAGAAATTGCCTTTCCATATCTGCTCGATGGTCACGAGGAAAGTATTTTTCTAAGAAAAGCTCTTTGAACTCCCTCCATTCCATACTTGATATGTCATCATCTTCCTTTGTGTTTTGAATCAGCGACCACCACTGATCGGCATCTCCAGTGAGGCGGTAAACTGCCATGACAACCTTCTCCCTTTCACTACTCCCCAAGGCATGGAATATTTTCTCTAAGGAATTTATCCATTGCTCAGCTACTATAGGATTTGTACTCCCATTAAAGGTTGGTGGTTGTTGCCTCATGAAACGATCTAGCATTGATCCTCCACGTTGCGGATCAGGGTGCTCCATACGAGTAAGGTTGTTATTCATAACCTGCGTGAGTTGTCCCAGTATGGTAATAAGTTGATCAGCACCAGTTGTCTCACTAGCTCCACAATAATTATCCTGAGCAGGAGGGCAATCCCTACACGGAGTGCGTGCATTGATACGGTTTCCATTCCTTCCACTAGGCGCCATTTCTAAATAATGGCATAAACTAGATTAGTTCATGAATCAAAATACATAATTCCATACTTGTAAAACACTTAACATAAATTGAACTAATTATGGATATAATCCATAATTGTAAAAATGTTTTCTTTGAGGAAGTATATACTCATAACCCTTCATAGTGGTTTGTAAAGAAAATGGGAATTATCCTAAGCATATCCCCCGGGAGTGTCGTAACCAAGAGTGCAGCAAGGCCCGTTGTCGTGCACCAGTTCCCGTTCGAGTCTAGCTCAAAGCGGTGTTTTCGGGTTTTACCCCTAGGAACATCTGTGCCAGAGCCGCCTCTACCTGCTCGTATCCAGACAGGGATGTATTGCTCGGAAAACTCACAAAATCTCTTACAATAACAAAATTCTAGGAAACTCTTCTATACTAATCCTCAAAGTTTATCCTTGGGCTATGTGCTCTAATCAGAGTTTATCTAAATCTAGCTTCCAAGGTTAGTACTAAACTGCCTCTGATACCAACTGTAACGCCCCGACCCCAGCTACCCAGAGCCGGTGCATTACTTCGTAACATTGGCATGATCCCAAAAGATCAAGTCTCGAAAGACCGATTAGTTTAGTAGCCTTGGAAACACTAGATACATTCATAAGTCTTTCATTACATCAAAATTAAACAAACTACAAAAAAACATGGTCTTCATAGTCCACACTCATATCTTCACTGATTATTCTTGCAAGTCAGTCATAAAATACTTCTTCACAACCTGGAAAATTTTTAAACATTGAAAGGGGTGAGCTCAAATGCTCAGTAAGGATAACAATAATGCGGAAGCTTTCATAAATAAACATTAACATTTAAGGCAATGTATAACTAAAACAAAAGCCTCTTAAACATGAACTTCAACATAATATGGCAAAAGTAAAATGAGATAATGCCATTTACTTCTTCACATGGATATTCTACTGGTCGAATAATCACATGTAATATCAATAACCACTTTCATAATGAGGGAATGTATAATGCCAGACATTCTGAAACATTTTGTCAAGGCCTCGGCCAAGACGTCTAAAATGATTAAGGCCTCGGCCAAAACCATAAATCAAATTGGGAAAGGGCCTCGGCCAATTCCACGTCTAGTTGTCTCATGAGACCTACCGATGCATCGAGGAGCTATAGTGGGCTCCGCCCGTCACTTATTAAGTCCAATACATTCCTCATATGAATAGGTTTAAACATATCATAAACCATAACATAATCGTATCACATAAAACATGCATAAAGGAAACATAACATTTCCACATTTCAATCACAAGATATCAATACAACACATTGATATAATAAAAACGCTTTCAAAACCATTTTCAATACCAAAATAAAAGAAAGTTGAAACTTTGTATTTATTTTTCATTAAAAAAATGATGGCTTGTAGAGGAAGCCGAAACTCAAATAATGGTCACGGCGGCAGAGAAGTCGTTGTCGCCGCATATGTACGGAAAGAAAAACATTCCCTTTTTTCATTTATCAAAACACTTCGTATAAAAAGATTCCTTTTGAATAAACGTAAAAGTCAAAGGGGTTTATACACCGTATAAAAGAAAGTTGTGTATAAAACCAAATATGCCTCAATGAAAGGAGATTGAGACGAAGTCCTTAAAAGATCATTTATAAAATAAAATAGATCTATTATGTGTATTCACTATATGTACACATAAATAAAGTACAAATAAAAGATAGGACATAATAATATCATGACATAATTTGAAAGTATGAGATTAACCCAAAGAATGGAAATTGGGTTAAGAAATTCCCTTACCTCGTGTCTGACTTGACTCAACCGTTCTTTAACCTCCTGAATAATAAACTAGAGTTAATATATACCTTATTAAGAACCATTTTCAACTTCATTATCCTTATTATATCACTTATTACAATGATATGAACATTATGTAATTATTTAAGTTAATAATGTTCATTTTGTCGGTATTTGGTTCTTAAGTCAAAAATAGGCTTCTTACACTTACCTGTTGTTAATTTGGTCAAAGGTTCATTATATCCAGAATGGTATTCATGATGTAGATATCATATATGTCATATATATCCAGTACATACATTCATTTATAATATTACATCACATTTAGAGGTAAGAAATGAAATGCACCGTTCATGGAGACGGTAAGCCGTACGTACGCATGAACGCTACTTCCATTTCTATTTCATATTTTCTGGAATGGAACTAAATCATAATGATATAAATGTATAATATAATTCCAGTATAATATAGTGTATAATACCATTTACTCCATCCTTTATACATCCCACATATGGCATTAACGATTCAAATCACTTTGAGGGGGCGGTAGTCCGCACTTCCTAAAATGAAATTATCACGTTTTACCCATAATGGAAATCATAAAGTAAGCCATAAATGAGAAATACAGAAGCATAAGTAAAACATAAACACATTATATATCATATATAAATTTAGTGACATCTTAATGGCCACCTTTGAAGGTGTTATATGAGTGTTGAACAATCATCGTTTCGTGAGGCAGAAATTCGCCATCCACAGAAACCGTATGTTCTTTAACCATTAGATGTAGGTGTGTGTAAGTGTAGCTCGAATCCTTCTTATAACAACATCCTAGTATATTGAGGATACTGGTGTTGTCACAAAATAAATGAATAAAAAGAGTTTAGGGGGTTGGAGAAGAAAAATAAAACAAAACAACATTAGAAAAGACATTACCTCAAAATCGGGTAACTCTTTTTGATTTGAGCTAAAGGCTTCCTTGGGAAGAGTTCTGCCCAAAGTGAGGCTTCTAGGAGTAAGGGAGGAATGTTGGGAGAGTATTTGGGCAGAGGTTGGCCGAGCCAAATGGCTTGAAAGTGTCAATGAGGTGGGAGAGGTGGGGGCCTTTTATAAGTGGAGAGGAGGGGCACTTTTGGAAAGATTGAAATGTTACATTATTTACACAATGCTTTTCGGATTCTAAAGGTCCCACACTTATATAATTCGAGGCTAAGGTGATAAGGTTTCGAAATCCACTCATCCAATTGGTTTTGGCCATGTGTAGTTCATAGATTTTATATTATCTTTCCATTTTATTTAAATCGTCAAATAATGATGTCATCGCTGCATCATTATTATGTCATAAATAATTAAATTTATTTAAGGTCTAAAAATTATAAAAAAAAATACTATGATATAGGAAATCTTTTTATCTTTCCTATGACTATTTATAATCAAAATTTGGACTTGTGTAACCCTACTTAAAAATTGTTTTAGTAAAACACTTTATGTTAGTGTCATTTTCACTTTAACATTAAATAAAAAGTAATTTATGTTATTTCCCAACAAAAGTGGATCCATGGGGTCCCCAAGTTAGGCCATGGCTTGTCTTGGTCGGCCATGACACAACCAATGAGGTTGGGACATGTGTCTAGGTCATTTAATATTATTAAAGTATTATTTATACCTTAAACTACCCTAATTACCACTAATCGCGATTAAGAACTTAATAAGTTACTATTCACCAAAAAATTATTTTTATCCCATTGAACCACATTTTACTTCTTAATGACAACCATGTATGTCGGATTTTTGAAAATCAAATCACAGAAGTGGTAATATTTCATTTAAACGAAAAATCAGTTATTTAACAACCACTTAGTGGTTTCACTATTCATCAAAAATTGAAGTTTTTCAGAATAAGGCCAAAATTTCACCCTAAGCTATAATTGATATTCCGAATTGAAAAATGATGTCTATTTTACAAAATTCCAAACATATTAGTTGCATTAATTAATTTTATAATTAATTCCCGCTGTCACAACAAATAGCGTGTTTTTAAGAAACAATTTATATCAAAAGATTGGCAATTGTTTATGTCCAATTTCAATGTTAAATTAATTCTAATGACCACCATTGGATAAAATGGTAAAAATATATTCTAATTCTACTTTAAAACCATCAAATATTATAATTTATCACTATAAATTATTTTGATTAAAAAAGTTGTTTTAAGTATTTTTCACTATTTATAAAATTTTAGAAGTTCTCAGAAAAATACCAAAAATTCAACATAGGCTAATTTCGATATTACGAATACAAAAATGAAGTCCATTTTGACATATAAAATTTCTATAATTTTAAAAAGTGGTTATTACTATTCATAACGGCTACTTTGATTAGTCGCGGTGTTTTAGAACTCGAAGTTGCGTTCAATGCAAGCTATTTCATTATTGAATGAGAAGCGTATCGTGGAAGCTCGGGGTGTTACAGTTTTACACTGAATATCCAATCATATTTAGTGTATTTATATTTGTCACACATAACTATGTCGTTGATTTGTCCTTAATCTAAGGATACGGCCTTTATGAGAGATTTTATCTCAATTTACATTCCATTGAGACTTCTTTGTTGTTATACACCAAATCACTTTTATGTGGTGTATATAATGTACTTTGACATAGTATATCATGAATCCATTTATTCTCATGATATTACAATGTTTTGATTACCTCAATTATTTGTATTCAAGTGTCTCTCTTTTGGTTAGAACCTCTGACTAAAATACCATTTTTAAATGTTTTAAAGACTTATTCTTCTAAATCTTGCTCATTAATGTCCATGTTTTAAAAATTGTTTTAAGGATTTATTTATATGGAAATTAAAGTTTTAAAATTAAAAATCCTTTTAAAAGTTTCAAATTGGTATGGGACACTTTGATTCAAAAATCTATTTTTAAATGGCTTCTTGACAAATAGTGTGACTTTTAAATGATTTCAAGAAAAAGGGGGGTATTTCTATCAAAAAGTTTTGATGATTATTTTCATCTATGTCAACATACTTAATTATTCTTGATTGAGGTTAATGTGATACAATAAAATCTTCCATATTGTATCGAATGAGTTATGTTTGACTATGGATGTGCTATTTTTATACCATTCATAGTTTGTGGTTAAAGTATTGACATTTCGTATGTTAGTTTTAATACGAATGTTTATGTTATGTTTAAACCTGTTCATATGAGGAACGCATTGGACTTAATAAGTGACGGGTGGAGCCCGCTATAGCTCCTCGATGCATCGGTAGGTATCATGAGACAAACTAGTGTCTTGGTACAAGGCTTTGGCAAAATCTTATTTGTAGTCTTGGCACGAGGCCTTGGCTATGTGGTCATGATAGTCTGGCATTATGCATTCCATCATTATTAAAGTGGTTATTGATATTTCATGGGATTATTCTACTAGTATAATATCCATGTGAGTAAGTAAATGGCATTATTTTATTTTATCTTTACCATTTTATGCTGAAGTTCAAGTTTAAAAGGCTTTTGTTTTAGTTAAAACTGCCTTAAGTGTTTATGCTTATCTATGAAAGCTTCTGCTATAATGTTATCCTTACTGAGCATCTGAGCTCGCCCCTTTCAATGTGTTATTTTTTCCAGGATTATGAAGAAGTAATTTATGAATGAACTGCAGGGATAGTATGAGGGGATATGAAGACAAGATGTTTTTTTATGATGTAATGTAAAACTTTATAGATGTATCTAGTTATTCCAAGGCTACTAAACTAATCGGTCTTTTGAGACATGATCTTTCTTGTGATCATGCCAATGTTATGTAATAATGCACCGAATCTGGGTAACTGGGGTCGGGGCGTTACATGTCTCATTTCTCAAAAGTTATATGCTCGATCCATCACCTTTTATCGAATATGAGGAAAATGAGTTGGTTCCATATAGGTCAACCCTATAATACCCAACGTGGATTATTGAACAGAGTGATAATGTCCTTTGAGGGAATATGGTAACACTTTTTAGAATAATATGTTGGTATTTAAGGAACTATGATGAGACTTATGAGCAAGATTAATCAGTTTAGGTTAAATGGAAAATGTTGTTAGAGTGGAACCTTTGACGACACTTTTTGAAGAAGATATGTTTTTAGAGGGGGGAAAGTGTAATATCATCACATATGTATGAAAATTTTAATGTTTTTAATTTATCCATTTCTCTTTTTTAAATTATTTTTTTAATTTTTTTGGATTATTGACATAAATATATAGGAGTACTAAGATGATTGTGTAAGGAATTCACCATTTCACAAATAAGGCCATCCACCAACCAGCAGGTGGTGCTGGTAGTTTGTCCATGGAAATGTCGAACTCATTGACTGGTCGATTGATCTAGGTAGATGGTTCAATAAATGACCCCTATTTCTTTTAATTGCTCATGTTTTCCACATTAATTAATACATAATTCTGACTCTAACCCACATATTTCAAATCTATGGCATCCCCTCTTCACTCTAGGGATAACCCACTCACCTCCCCTTAGTTATTCATAGTAGGGACAATTCAATGGTTCTAGAATTTAAATTTATTCTAGGACGTACACTAAATTTATCTTATCCCTTGAGTTATATGTATGTATATTTGAAGTATCAATGAATTCCATGACGATTCAGTGATTTTTTCTTCCATTCATCATAGATTTGAGAAACATCAGTTGATTTGAAGACATCTATTGATAATATTGTGATCTACCATTGATTGAAAATGAACTATGAGTACGTGACTCTATTTCTTTTTCATATAAGACATCTTGATGGATGATTTTTATTATTACTATAGTCCATTGACAATAATTTGGTTGATTGGTGGTGGATTCCTGTAGCAATGGAACCCTTTGTTCAAAGCTTGATCCCTTGTAAACAGTGGTTGCTTCTAGGTATGTTTTAATATATCAACCATATTGAGACACAATTCTTAGTAAATATCATATTGGATTTCTTTTTTGATGACAGACTGTTGGCATATCAATGTCCATTGGATAAAACAAATATTCTCTTCTACAATTGATTTGAAATTTATGATCCATTATTCAATCAACAATGGATCTATTTAATTGGAATCATCTTATTCAATATATATATTAACAAGCTATGTTGATGGACTATGTGAGGTATCTGATTATAGAACCTCCCATCTTTACAAGGAGTCTCTTCAGATCTTTTTCCTAATACTATTTTTTGATGAAATTAAATCCCAATTACGATTCCTTGATGTATAGGCTAGTTCTTCATGGGTGTGCATCATGATTTTGTCTCTGATCCTTGATGAATATGTTGGTACTTCATCAAAAAAAAATTGAGGTATAATGTTTCTTACTCTCTAGGGATCTCATATACACATGTTTCCATATTAAGATTTTTTTTTTGGATTTGATCATTAGACCATGATTGATAGAGATTTCATGTGGGTGTGTGTTTTTTGTATCCCGTGCGACATGTTTATGATCCTTGATTCCATGAGCATGGATAGTGCAGCATGATACCATGAATGAGGATGACCACATGTTGTCATATTTTGATAATATGTTATCATGAAAATATGTTATCCTTGCATTCATATTCTCTTCCTTATAGTTTTTAATAACCATTACATTGGATGTATTTTCTTAGAACTAATTATATGTTGACTATCATGTGAGATTAGCCCTTATAGGGGGGTTTCACACAGCATGTAGTGATAAATATGATGGACTTATACACATGTAGTATCATGACATCCATGTGGTAGGCATGAAACTCAGTGCCTTTAGGATACTGAGTATGATGTACAAACTCAATGCCTTGTGGATTTCGTGTAGCATGTTCAATAAACTCATTATGGTTACATAGTGACATGTCCATGATCTTTAGAGATAACTCATGGTCACATCCAACATCATTACGAGTATCCTTCCTACACAGAGATGCGGCAGCTACGTCTGAGACCCGTTGTGGCTCGGTCAGCACATGGGTACTCGACACATGATTGTTTATGTCTACTTGAAATTTTATTTTATCATGTAATACATATGTTATACTTGTATAAACTGATTAAAGATGCATTGGTGGTGTCCAACTATGTTTTATTACTCACACCCTGAATGAGAATCTCGATCCATGTGTGGAGTTCATATACATGGATTCAGGTTATGGTATGGGATCGATGACAAATAACTAATTAATGGAGCATGGAGATTGTTAAATGACCAGAAAAGGATTAATAAAATTTCTATATAGATTTATTTATTTATTTTCCTGCACATACATATTATTTCTGTTTCCACATTGAGAACCTGGTTATTTATTTGTATGACATGTGTTCCATCCATTATCATATTTGATAACTTTATTTTGGATGATATTTTGATTATTATATTTTAAATATGTTTATTTTGAATTGATATGATAATGATGATATAGTCTCCCCACTGATGGTTCTTTGATCCTTTATATTATTTGCATCCTCTTGCATGGAGGGAGGAGATAATTAGGTATTCTGGATCCCAAGATCAGACCTGGTGGTTCAATTTGTAACATCCTAACATAGATTCCATGCATCCAAGGCACTGAGCAGATGGGTCAGATGGCGTCAAGTGCGCCTCCCTATATTCTATACGAAACTGAATAACATCAAGGGTATAAGGTCATATAGTTGAGAGAATATACCCTCATATCATATTGGAACAATGGATAATAATATATAAATATAGAACATAAGAAGAAAGATATAACAAATTTAATAGTAGAAAGTAATTAAAATAAAACACTTTGTAAGCATAAATAAACAAAAAATAATAAAAATAATAAAACTCCCCAAAGATAAATCCTATAAATGATGATGTCATGGAATGGTAATATTCAAAAATGGAAACATGGGAAAGGCATATACAACATGCTATTAAAAATTCAAAACCACCAAAATACTGCTCCACTAGCAACATGAGAATATGCTTGGTCCTCTCCTCCTATTATCATTGATATGATATAAATGAATCAAGAATCAATAACAGGGTGCTTACCATTATCCATACCTATAAAAATTATTTCTACATGGGTACCGAAGGCATCCCGAGTAGGGCATGAGAAAAAATATAAGTAGGAAACAACCATCATTATCTAGAAATAATATATCATGTGTACATTGTGATGGAAGTGTGATTTTATAAAAAAAATATTAATAAATGATGATTAAACAGTTACCCGTTGTATTAGGTTCATACATGACACCTAGAAGGATCTACCTAATTTTGAATAGGTCATTATTAGAGTCTAATTAGTAACCAAATATATAGTAACCATATATATATATATGTATACTCTTTACATTCATTTGAACTAAGTAAGTGGGGACATAGGTAGGCGTATACATGGATACCTAGTGATCGCTAGCCTCGTGGTATAACTCAGGCATCAATAACTAATATAACGAGTCTATAGGCTCATAAAAATGGTACATTCCTATAATATCATAGTTAATGTGTCACTTATTTCTCAACACTTTATATAGGTGGGGTGCTTAATCATGCCCAACACCAGATATTATAGAATATGGAATGTTATTCCCATTCACCAAATAAATGTATAACAGTGACAGACATCATGCTCAATCCCCTATATAAGGGAGAGTAAAACATAATACTCAAAAATATCATTAGCATTGGTCAAATAACCATTATAATGGAATACTCATAATAATAATAATCATGATGGATCACCATTTAGGCATCATAATCATCAATCCCAATATATCCAAGGGTGCCACATGTCATAAAATTTACATTCAATATTTTCATAACATGGTTTGTGTCCTTCCCACTAATTCCATTAAATTTAATCAATCAATTAAATTAATCAATACATTGAAATTCAAAATCGGTACCAACCGAGCATTTAGAAGATTCTTTC
Source organism: Viscum album (assembly GCA_963277665.1). NCBI lineage: Eukaryota > Viridiplantae > Streptophyta > Magnoliopsida > Santalales > Viscaceae > Viscum > Viscum album. The sequence goes on along the minus strand of OY728133.1, from coordinate 1,774,779,863 downwards.
ACCAATTGGGAAATTATACACAAGGTAAAATTGTATTTAAAACCCAATACAGACACATATAAGGTGTTTGGTTGATTTAATCAATTATATTAATGAGGTAATATCATTCAGAACACCTAAAGAGGTGGATGTTACTTAGGTATTCATCCTCTAAACACATAATAAGGGACCACATCAATATTAAAACATGTTATAATTCACATAGAAAGAAATAATTTATTTTCAGGATGCCCATAGTAATGGAATGCGTGAGGCATAATAGAATGGATATGGAAACATAATAAAATTTAAGTAAAACAACTAAAAACCTACCTTAGGGTCATAAAATACTCCTTGTCCTATATCGACTAGTGATTTGAAGTAGAACAGAATAAATCAATGAAATTAAAAAACACACCAAAAATATTATGAATGAACTGAAACCAAAAGAGAACAATATATGGGAAGATAAACGACATAATCAATTAAGAGGATAAGAGATATTATAGATTTGTACCTAATGTGATAGATGACATTAGAATCTGAGTTAGGATGAGTGAGTAATCCATATTCCTAGATTAGGAAAAGGGAATGATCAACATGAGAGGGAGGAGGGCCATCAACTAAAAATTGTTAAAAGAGAGAGTCAGTGAAGTATTAAGAATATTTGGGGGAAAATATTAATTTCACTTTCAAAATAGGGGTCACACAGTTCTACCTTCTAGTTAGCTAATTCATTCACCAAAGTTGATACCTCCACTATCTAAAAAGGGGCCCCAAAAGGGTTAGGCATATAGTTTGGATAATTTTGTGAAAACCATGTGTGAATAAAATTAAAAGATATCTAAACTTTTCACATAGTTATGTTCCTCATCTGATTAAGTTTCAAACAACTTTACAACCCCCTTCCCCCTCTTAAATTCCATGCATGGTTAGGAGAAAAAATGTGGGCTAGGATACACTATTTCTTCTAACTGAGTGGGCGAAAATTTTATTTTCTAAATACTAGGCATCTAAGATCTAAAATACCATTGGATTCCCTAATGAAATTTGTTACTACTTTAAAAAAATTAAATGGTAGAAATTAAAGAATTTAAACAGAAAAAATTTACTTACCATTGAGAAAATTTAGGTCATTACATCCCCCTCCTTAAGGAAATTTTTTCATGAGTTTTCCTTCAGAAGGTAAAGATGAATCGCCTAAGAAAATATATTTTCACGGAGGTCATATATCAGCATCCTACTCTATGTCTTTTAATATACTTAGTTGTTTTTTCATAGCACCCATACTAAAGGAACTGGCCCACCTTAGAGTTTCTTAACACTTCAATCCATGATACACATTGCATACCTCTCAACGGAAGATTTCATATCTAACTCAACCTCATTAGGATTGAGAACATGTGAAGATTCTGGATAATATTGAAAAAGTTTATATATGTGAATGACATCATTCATAGACCGGTATCTATAATAATGTGATATTTGGTAAGCCACTAGTTAGATCATGTTCAAAACCTTAAAGGTTCTAATGAAATGAAATGAAATATTACACTAACTTTGAATATGTTGATTTCACAAATAGGGAGAAACTCCCAAGAAAACCTAGTCTCAGACATAGAACTGAGGGGATCACCAATATCGATTGGAAAATGGTTATTTTGTAGACTAATATGTCATCATATGCTTTTTGATAAATTGGACCTGCTCTGAACACTCCAGGATAAGAAGTGGGCCATGAAAATATTTCTCTCGTTCCTCTATCCAACACAGAGGTGCTCGGTATGGCCTACCATATATGGATTCATAAGGATCAATATTAATGGTATCCTAAAATCTATTATTATAATCAAAATAAAAAATGGGTATGTGTTTCTCCAATGAACCAAAAAATTCAAGGAAGCATGAATCAAGGAAACATGCATGGGGCATGTTTCTAACACCTAGATTTTGTGATCTATTTTTCAGTTAGTCTATGTTTGAAAGGTCATGCTCATAAGTACATGTGTACCTAATGAATTCTAAACCCCCTTAAATAACTGAGACATTAAGCTATAATGCTTTTCTGAAATGAAATGTCATTTAACTCTGTGTAGATGTATGACATCAGTGATGTATATCCTCCTTAGAATTTTTACCAAGAAGGTATCATTAATAGTTAAAAAGTGTGTGACCTTTATCAAATTATCAACAACTACAAAAAATATATTATTCCCATGAGGTGATCTTGGTAAACACTTCATGAATTACATATATTTATATATATATATCTTCACATTTCCACTTGTGAGAAGACAATGTATTCAAAATTCATTTCAGTTGAACATGTTCCACATTCACCTACAAATATGTGTAGCATATGGGGATAAAAATATATTTCTCTCATTTCATAGTAGGGAACCAATACTAGAAAAGTATGTCTCAATTACTCTTGGTGAAATTGAAAAGTACATCATAATCTGGGACAGAAAACTCCCACATCATATCTTATTTGATATATATTTGGACTTATGAATTCCCATTAATGTGTAATGTCTAATCCTCATCCATAGTCCAATGATAAGATGAATAATCATCTAACATACATTCACTCCGGACCAATCACTCAGGATTAGAAGGTTACCTCATTATCACTTATTCTAGAAGGGTTGGGGTAAATTCTAAAACTAATAATATATTCTTCCCATGATCCTCTAGAACCTCATCATGAATCTTGGAAAACAGAGCCATGAGATACAACTTTCCACTGGCCCGTTGAATGACATGCGTCTGATTCTTTCGACTCAGAGCATTAGCTACTACATTATATTTCTTATCCATGTATGAAATCTCAAAATTGAAGAATTTCAAGTACTAAACCCATCTGTACTACTTGAGATTCAGATCAATATGATTAAATATATTCTTTGGGATTTTTCAATCTGTGAATTCCATAAAAAACACTACATGTAAATAATGTCTCCACAAATTTAGATCATGAACAATAGCAACTAACACAAGGTTTTACATCATTTATTTATACTCATGTGGTCTTAGAAGATAATACACATATGTTATGACATTCTCATCCCATATCTAAATATCTCCTAGTGTGATACATGATGCGTCATAGAAAATATTATAGATTCTTCCTAGATCTGGTAGAATCAATATCGGTGCTAAATTCATGCTACCCTCTAACTCTAGAAAGGATATTACACAAGAATTTGACAATAAGAATTTTTCATCCTTGTTAGTAAATCCCAAATTGGAGCTTCTAGGAATTAGAAATCCTAGAAGATGCATATGTAATACCCTGGTACAACTAAGAAAGTATGTATATAAAAGACATTCTTAGGATGAACCTAGTAAACAAAAACTTTCATTTTATCTAGTTCTATTGAAACTTGTGTCTTTGAGGTTATATAACCTGAGAAGTGTACTTTTTCAGTCCAAAATTTGAATTTTCTATGATAACAAGAAGATGGTGTTCTCTTACTGTATTCATCATGATCTCAAGATGATGGGAGTGGCCATTTCAATAATGAGAATACACTATGATATGACTCATGTCAACAAGGTGCACCTTTCATTTGGGACATTACCTCATTAGAACACAATAGTTAAATGTGTATGCCCGATGGGGGGAATAATTAGTCAAATGACTCATTTGGGAATGTGGTTGGGCCCCATGGTGGGAACAAGATGTCTGTGAAGAAACAAGAAGTACCCGACAGGCCATGACCCAACTATTTTGTCAAGATGGGGAGTATGTGTTGTTAGTGGGACTTATTTGTTTTCATAGTTATCAGATATGGAGCTGTATCTTAAGTGTGGTGATACTTAATGGGTTGAGATTTAACATCCACAATTTGGTTTTTCTAATAAAAAGGGGGGGTGAATGTAACACCTCATAATGATACAGGGTTAAATGACTATTTGATAAGACTCATGTTAATAAGGTGTACCTTCGTTTTTGGGAGTCCTCCATATTAGAACTCAACAATTTAGTGTATTTGGCCTATGGATAAATCTACAGTTAGAGTAACCATTCAAGAATATGGGTGGGAACCAAGAAGGTGACCATATGTCTTTGGGGGAAATGGTGGTACCAAGCATGCTAGGAACCAACATCCATGTTAAGGCAAAACATCTATGCTGTCAGTGGGGCCTAGTTTTAACAATGGTCAGTGCATTACATCATCTAGTTCTCATATCACCTCTTCTGTATTATTATTTCATTAATGTACATTTACCAGAAGATTATTTTGATTCATGTGCATTTATTCTCTAGTGGAAGAATCTGTATAGTCTCTTCATAATTAGATAAATCATGTTTGAATTCTATTTCGTCATTGGAGGGAACATGAATTATATCTGGCATGTACATCCCCATTAAAAATATATGGAGCACATAAATATCATTAGAGAGGTCAGGCATCATTTCCAAATGGTAATCCACAACTCCAATTCTTTCCAAAATTTCAAAATAGTCGATGTACCTAAGACATTGTTTCCATTTATTTCTAAATATTATAAAAACTTTTAAAACGTCCATGGTCATTTTCTCCCTCACGTGGCTGAGTCGGTTGGATAGATGAAGCTAGGAATGCCTCCATAAAATTTGTAGGCTATGGACTAGTATTAAGGTTGTAAGTAATATTTTAGGGATATTATACCCTCTAGTATAGAGTTTCAAAAATCACAGAAATAATAACAAAGTATATTAAATAATAGATGAAATAAAAGTAATAAAACATGCATCCATTACAGAATAAAAGAAAATAAATCAATATAATAATGATAAAACCATGATACTTGAGGTTCAAATATATCTAAATGAAAAGTTCAATGTCATAAAAATATAATAAAAACTAAAAAGACAAGATACTACAAAATCCATGGTCCCGAGCCCCATGTTGGTCTTATCTCTAAACTCTAACCCATTGATTAAATAAAAATAAAAAAAACTGCCCCTTTCCATTATCCATGCCTACATCCATGAAATTGGTCCGAGTACCAAATGGAGTCCTGAATATAGTGTGAGGGTATAATAGTATGTCAACAACACCATGTTTATACAATCTAGTCAGAATATATAGTTTCATAAAATTATGTGATTTAAAAATAGTATCAATAGACATGTAATTATAAAAATAAAAAAAATCCACCTACTCAATATCCTTGGGATGACTCTAGAGGTTCGTCAATGTTGTTTAAACACCATACTGTATTACTCTATCTTGGGGGGTGGGCCAACTGTATTAGGTTGGATCACCAACATCAGTGGTAGGTTATCCAACCGATGATGAATTTCAGATAATTTATCATGAAAAAGTGGTCCCTTACCTCAGGATAATAGTAATATTTTCCTAAATAATCTAGTGATTGTACAAAATATCATTAGGAGGTTCATATCCCATACATCTTACCCTCAGTTGGTGTTGAACACCATGAATCTTACCCTCAAGAGGAAATGTAACCATTCACATTACCCTAAGGCATCACTTATAGTGATCTGAAGAACCAAACACAACAATAAGTCACAATAAGAAAAAATATCATCAAGTAATGTACCATCCCTCCCTAATTAATCAATCAAAACTAGTGTCTTATCTAGATATCATACTAAGGAAGAAAAATAGGGAACCAAGTTCCAAGAATATCTGACATGTCATCAGAAAACATCATAGTAAATTCACCCAATTACCATTTATCTATCCATTAACATTCCATAAAATTAGGTTCCCAATTATAATATCAATTACTAAACATTCCATTCCATTCAAAATTTTCACCAAAAATTAATTATCATGCCAATATATATCCATATATCTTCTTTTAAACATGGTAATCCAATTATATTATGATATATCCATTTTAGTCCATGTGATTTTATTTAATGAAATCTCAAAAATTTACAAGTTATGACAATTCATAATATTAATCAAAAACAAAAAATATTGTTAATCCAAAATCCACATTATCAAAATAAAAGTTCATTAGGATTTGAAGGGGAGGCCCTCCTCATGGGTGGTTGTAAGCCAGAACTGAATGCTAATGGTCTTGATTGAACCAAATGGGAGGTATATTCAATGTAATTATCAATATTCTTAATTTATTCAATTATATGGGTCTCACACATAGCTTTCCATCTTGAACATAACAATCTCACATAATATAATGATTAAAAATAGACTTCCTAGGATTTATTCTAGACCATTGAACTCAACAAAATAAGACGTGGATAACACCAAACATCAATGGAAGCATCTGGTTCCTTCTCCCTTTCCTTCAAACTCTTGACCCTGAACACCATGATCAAATGGATCACTCTTCTAGATCGAATTTGATTCTCAAAGTTCACTACTAATTGGATTGGATCACCATGAATTGAACCTATTAGTAGGGGATTTTTTTGATTGAATGGATCAATGAAATCCTCCTAAAATATTTCATGGAACCTAGGGTTTTGGTTTAAGATATTAGAGAAAATGGAATTTAGAAGATTGGGGTATTTAAAGACATCTTATAAAAAAGGATACCATAGAGGACCCTCCCAAACAATGCTGCAGTATAGAATAAAATGGGTAGGACAATGGCATATCACAAGGGACCATGTTGTAGCATACCTGATCAAACATGGTCTAAGGATCATGGCATGGACTGCACCATAGATCTTATGAACCAATATGGAGGTCTATGGAATAGCTTAATATAGAATTCCATATAACCGAAAAACCTATGATGTGGGCTACGATACAACCTATCTTCATGTCATAGCGTAAGTTTTTTTTTCAAAATATACTAAAACTCGGCTCGTGGTCCTTTCACCACAAACATCCTCTCAATTCCAAAGTGCTCAACATTCTAGGGAAGGGCTCTATCACAGCATGCCACCAAGAAACAATTATTCATCAAAAGGTAGTGTATTTGTACTTCCTCCCTCGATATCCCTACAACATAGATTGAGCTTCCAAACCATAGTAACCATTCATATGGAATAACCCATTAATAAACACAATAGAACACTCAATTCTGAAAACATTTTATGCTTACTCCTTGAAAAACCCATCCATAATATATATTGACAAGTAAGGTTCAATCACAAAAGAACCAGATCAGAAAAGATTACCAAAACATAAAGTGGGATATACCCTGAAAAAGACAGAATCATAAAAGCTCCCCATAATATAACATCTCATCCCTTAGCTGTCCCAAGCATCACTCTGAGGTTTCATCAAACCAGATACATGACTCCCACACCCAAGAATCCTATTGAACATGATCATTCTGACATTTTACTCTCACTACTAGCATGGTCTTCCTCTACAGATTCTTCTCAATATGATTCTTGATATTAATCAAATGCTCATAAAAGGATATATCAACACTAGGCTCAAAGTCATCAATTTCTATCATGTGAATTGGTTTTGGGTGATATCTCTAAAATTGTGACATTAGAAGAACATTGTGAATAGATTTGTTGTTTTGTGGAAAGGCCAAATGGTATGCCACATGACTGACCCTATTTACTATACTGAATAGCCAGAAAAACCATGGTCATACCTTCTACTATTTCATGATATCGAATTTCCCAAGGATGGGAGATACTGAAAGAAAAACATGATGACCAACACAAAACACCATAGGTCATATATGATGGTCAATATAATATTTCCTCCATATCTATGTGGTCACCATCCAATTCCTATTTATTTGGGCCTACTCAAACATCTTCTTCATGAGGATAGGTCTAATGTGTGTTTCCTCACTACCTATATCCCGCAAATAGGTTATTAGAATAAAAAACCATAAAAAGCCTCAAAATGTTATATTTGGAACAATAACTGAAATCTATTGTTATTAGTGATCTCCATCTGTGCTATATGTTGCTTCTATGATCCATCTAAATACTAATTATAGGCTCACAACATATCCTCAAGAATCTAAATCTTCGGCTCAGATTGGCCACTAGTCTGAAGGAGATAGGTTATAAATAGAATGATTTTCCATCCCAGTTCCTTTTGAAGACCCCACCAAAATTGAGTTCTGAAATGAGGTTCGAGATTAGAAACAATACACCTTAGAACATCATGAAATCAAACTATCTCTCAAATGTGTAGACTACATAGATCATTTATGGTGAAGGTGTCTTAATAGGTAAGAAGTGGTATTCTATCTTCAATCGATTCAAAATCACTCATACTGCATTATTCATATGAGTTGTCCTAGGTAATCTAGTAATTAATACTATTGTGAAATCATCCCATTATCATTCTAGAATGGGTAGATTCTGTAAAAACCTTGCGTTCCTCTACTACTCGGCCTTCACTAGTTGACAAGTAAAAATTATCACCATGAATCCCATTAACTATTTATTTATACATTGAATAAAGAATTTTCTATAGATATTGGTATACATTTTATTATATCTCGATTTACCACCCATTTAGAAGCATTGAACTCCCTCATAAACATCTTCAGTAAGACAGTAGAAACCCATATATGTCCATGGATAAGAAGAGCATCATCGCTGACAAGACACCATCCTGATGGTGGATCCCAAAAATATAACTAATCCCTCAAAGATATTCCCTACATATCATATAATTTATCTCTTCTAATATTCTCTATGAGTATGGGTATAACTAATGTCTATGTTCTGGTTAATCATCATTAGGAATTTTGAACATCAGTTTGTATGTCTCCATAGAGTTCCATCAACCACCACTTGTCATAAGTCTCCAGTTCTACCTCCACCTATGTCTTTCGGGTCAATTAATCGACAGTAACGTTGATTTTTCATGGTGTATAAGCTAGATTGAATACAAAAGACTGTAGATACTCAACTCACCTATTGTGTTGAAGGATTAAGTCTCACTGAGAAAATATGTTGGTACTTATTGTCTTTGCACACCACAAACCACTCACCTAAAAGATATTTTTTCTAGCATATCATGGTGTGTACCACAACAGCCTACTCCATGTATTGAGAAGTCAAATTCCTATCATGAAATTCCAGCTGTTTGGAGACATACTAAACCAATCATTTATCTAGCATCGAAATTTCATCAACTCTAACTCTAGATGCATAAAAGTACATAGTATAATCTTTTACAGTATTAGGAAAAGTGGTGATTGATATTGAGGTTTTCTTGCTCTTTACCTTTTGAAAATCTATAACACTAGCATATGAAAAAACAAGCTTCACCCCTTTCTTTTCTAGCCTAGACATTGTAGCTCTCATATCTGAGAAGTCTTAGATTAAACACAGATAATAACCAGCTAGACCAAGAAAAATATGAATCTCAAATAAAATCTTCAGTAATTCTCAAGATACGAGGACTACTACCTTCTCTAGGACAACTACCACTCTCGAATTTGAGAGAACATTTCCAAACAAGTGTACGCTATCAATCCCGAAGTTGCATTTATATTGCTTGGCATAAAGTTGATACTCCCTCAAAGTACTCCGGGTGATGTAATGATGTTGGGTATGATCATCTTTAGACTATAACTACACAAATATTTCAATGATAATTAGCGATATTTTGTAATAATTAGAGGTATTTAGTACAAAATTGGGAAAATTAGTACAAATTAGCAGTAATTATTAATATTCAATGGTAATTTGTAATAATTAGTTTTATTTAGAAATATTTTTTAATAATTAAAAAAAACTATGTAATATTTAGTGGTAATTACTAACAAATTGTTAAAAAATAAGAAACATTAGAGATAATTAGTAATAAATAGCGCTAATTAGAAATAAATAGTGGTAATTAGAAATAATTAGCTGGAATTATTAATAATTAAAAAATAGTAATAATTAGTGGGAAATATTAATAATTAGTGGAAATTATATTACGTAGTAGTAATTAGTAAAAATTAGAAGTAATTTGTAAATATTTGCGGTAATTAGTAATAATTAGCTGAAATAAGTAATAATTTGAAATAATTTGTAGAAATTAGTGGTAATTAGTAATTGTAAGCGGTAATTGGTAATATTTAGTGGTAATTAGAGATAATTAGCGGTAGTTGGTAATAATTTGCTCTTATTTGTAACAAATAGATATAGTTAGTAATAATTAGCGGTAATTAGTAATAATTAGTGGTAATTAGTAATAATTAGTGGTAATTAGTAATAATTAGAGGCAACTAGTAATAATTAGCAGTAATTAGTACTAAATAGAAGAAATTATTAATAATTAGCTGACATTTGTAATAATTAGCAGTAACTAGAAATAATTAGAGGTAATTAGTAATAATTAGTGGTAATTAGTAATGATTAGTAGAAATTATTAATAATTAGTGGTAATTATTAAAAATTAGCAGTAATTATAGGTAATTAGTTATTATTATTGGTAATAATAGTAATTAGTAATAATTAAAATTAATTAGTCAAATTAGTGGTAATTAAAATTAAGTAGAAGTAATTAGTGGTAATTAGAAGTAATTATTAATAATTAGCATTAATTATATATAATTAGCAGTATTTAGTAAAAATTTGTAAAAACTAGCAATAATTAGAAAAAAAAGTAACGATAAACATTAAATCACAATATTTTGTAAAAATAGTGATAAATCCATATAATTATTAATAATTAGAATTAATTAGTAATGATTAGTGGTAATTAGTCATAATTATTTTTTATTAATAACAATTAGTGGAAATTAGTAAAAAATTGTAAAAAATTGTTGTTAAATATTAATCATTAGTAATATTTTATTGTAATTAATAAAAATTTGTAAAAATATTAATATTTTGTTATGACTAACATAAAAAATAAAATTGATATAATTACCAATTATTTGATATTAAATATTATATATTATTATAAATAAAGAAAACGATATTTAATATTTTTTAAAAAATAAAGATATATAACTTAACTAAAGTAATTAAAAAAATTTAAATTAGTATAATTTATTATAAATTAATATGAAATAATATTAATTATTTTGAATTACTAATAATTGGATAAACGAATAGATCATCCACTTTTAGCTTATGTGTAATGAAAAATTTGGACATAATTGACAGAAATTGGAATTTTTTCGTGACTTAAAGGATAGAAATTGTTTGATTTACACATTTTTAGAAATTTATAATATATTTTATTACATTATAATAAATTATACTTAAAAGTATTGGTGTTTTTTTTAAATTAGGGGTATTTTTAAAATTTTAGCAGTAATTTTCAAAAAAATAGTTTTAATTAGTAATACTTTGGGGTAAGTAGTATTAATGTATATTAATTAGCCGTGATTAATAAAAAAATAACCATTATCGATAGAAAAAAATTTAATTAGTAAAAAGTATTTGTAATTAGCTGTAATTAATGGTTATTAGTAAAAACTAGTTGTAATTATTAAAAATCAGTAATAAATAGATAAAATTTAAAAGTAAATTATAATTTTTTAAATTTCTACACATGTTTGAATCATATTTTTTCAATCAATTTATTCTTATTAATATATTAATTTTATAAATTTTATGGAAATATAGAATAAGGAAGTCAACAACAATCTTTATTACATTATGACGATAAGATAAATCATCACTTGAATCGAAAGGGTTCTAGTATAAATCATATATATATTGATAGTGATGAAGTTTACTTATCATTTTCGTGATCCAAAAAATAGTTTTTTACATAAAGGAAAATTAAGTTTCAATGTAAGAAATGGGATCAAAAGTGGTTTGAAACATTTGACAACTTTGGGAGTTATATTTTGTGTTTTGGTTTTTGAACAGATTATGTTTTTTTATCAACATGGTTAATTTAGTTCCAAAGTTTTAACTAATAGTTTTGTTCCATAACCATCACATATTCAATAATTAGTACATGATGTGGCTGGCATGTCTTTTCAAAAAACTAAAACTCATGATGATATTGATTTTACATTTGATTTGGAGCCATCTCAATTTTATGAGTTGTTGATGTCCATATAGGATTCTTTATATACTGGTTGCAAGAAAAAAAATTTAAGTGGTTAAAAAATTTATTATTATTAAATCAGATAATGGAATATCAAATAGTTATTTTGATTAGATATTCTCTTTGGTAAAATCATTGTTACATGAAAAAAATGTGTTGAATAAAAATTTATATGATTACTTGAGGCTGGTTCATCATTTGGGAAATGGTTATCTGATGATACATGCATATTCAAATGATTAAATATTATATTATTGTGAAAATTCATCCTTGGTTAGTTTTCCTACATGTGGGCAACCAATATTTAAAGAGGCTCAACTAGGGAAGTCTAGATTTATTCTTGTCAAATGTTTGAGGTATTTACATCTTACACCAAGATTGTAGTGCTTATTTATGTCTCCGAACATAGGGTCATTGATGACATTACAAGAAAAACAATATTCCAAAAAATAAAATATTTAATCATCTCTATGATGGTGATTCATGGAATCATTTTGACCATGTACATCTAGATTTATCATCATAGGTCCGAAACGTGTGATTGAGTCTTTTTACTGACGGTTTAGGTACTTTTGGTTCTTACGATAGTCGATATTATTGTTTTCCCATCTTTATAACTCTTTACAATTAACCTCTTTGGATGTGTCTAATTTATCTATATATAATTTTTACCTTATTAATTCTAGGACATCAAAAAAATAATATCAATGTTTATTTGAAGCCGTTGACTGATGAGACAAATTTATTGTAGAATAATGGTGTCAGTATATGTGATATTTCTAAGAAATAATATTTTCTAACGAATGTTGCTTTGATGTGGAATATTAATGAATTTATAAAAAATGGCATGTTATCATGATGGAGTAAACATAGTCCAAAATCATATCTGTACTATGTGAGAGACTAAAATGCTTTTAATCTCATCAATCGAAGTAAATGTTTTTTCGACTCTTATTGAAGATTTCTTTCAACTGATCATCCTTTTCAGAGGAACAAAAAACATTTTAGGAAAGGAACAACTAAAAGATATGGATATCCTTAAATGATATCAGGTATTGAGATAAAATATACTGTCTCTTCCTTACCTCCCATTAAATTTGGACTGACATTAAACCAATTGAAAATTGATGGATTTGGGAAAGAACATAATTTCATAAAGTAGAGAACTTTTTTAGGATCTTACATATTGATCTAGATGTTTTGTCTATCACATGTTATATTTATTGAATATTTAGAGGAACTGTTTTGATAATATATTTTATATCATTTTGGAAACACTAGGTAAGACCAAAGATAATTTAAAATCATGACTAGATCATTCCAAAATTTGTAGGTGACTAGAACTAAAATTATTTAATTGTGAAAAATCACAGAAGTTGATGAAGAAAAATGTGGATTATATAGGTTATAAAGAATATAATTTATTATTATTTTTGTGAGTTGTAGATTTGAGGATTTCATATTTTTATGATTCCAATTTGTCTAGATGTGTCTGAAATGGTCAGTTTTTGTACAATATGACGAGGATAACAATGTAGAAATATGGAGTCCCAAATTCTGACTAGTCTTATTGTACACATTGACTACATTACATCTCATCTCATGTTTGGGATCGATTATTTTAATACTAGAGGGGATCTATTTTTCAAGGGACAGAATTATTAGGTTGATAGAATTCGGGGAGATAGTAGGTGACACATCGAGCTGGTAGTCGTACAATTAGTATGAATTGGAAATATATGTTAAGAACATTTTTATAATTAATATATCATTAAATTAAAATTGTTTATTTTTTACTCATATCAGCAGTTGAATATCCTGATATTATGGATTTTGATATTTATAGGATGATCTATAGAGATCCTATCATTAGAGATATTAGAGGTGATCACCAACTTCATATTGTAGACTGTATAATTTATTGTTGATGTTTAAAATTAACTACAAATAATATTTTGACTATTTTAATTTTAAATTGAAATTGTATGAGTCAAATGAGGCTGAAAAGTCTTTGATATAGACTAAGAGTTAGGCTGAGACAAAGAATCAGACCACCTATGTAGCAGGATTTGATGATGTAGCATGGATGTATGCAAATCAGTATGCCTTCGAGAAAAGTAGAGTTGTTTGTATCGGAACTTGATTGACATTTGAGAGTTTTTGTACCATTATGATGTCATTGTATAACATTAGTAGAGATCATGAATAGTCGGCATCATCTATTGCATAGTATGAGGAGCAGTGATTAGCTCAGGGTGAGATTATTGAGACCATTTGTAGGGATAAGGAAGAGCTTCATCAACAGTACACACCATAGTAGGAGGAGAACAGTCAATGGATGGAGAAACAACATGAGAAAATGATGAAGTACATATAAATTCTAACTCACGTTTTAGGGATTGAGTTCCCTCCACTACCTCCTTTAGATGACCCCCTTAGTGAATTATGAATTTTTTTTGATAAAAAATTGAATGTAAAAATATTTGTAAATATTTTAATAAATTTATATATTTACATTGCTATATAGTGTGTCTTTTATATTGTTTATAATATTGTGTTTCTTATTTTTTTCTTATTTTATTATTTTTTATTATATTATTTTAAATATTTATTATTTTTCTTATATTATTATTTTATTTTATTTATATTATTATTATTTTATTATATTTTTTGAATATTGGGTTTTTTATTATTTTTTAACTTTCAATTTTTTTTGTATTTTTTTATTTATTATATTTTTATTAATTTTATATTTTATTATTATTATTATTATTATTTTATTAAATTTTATAAGCACTATTTTTTTATATTTTATAATGTTTTTGAAATGGGTGGATTATCCCATTATAAATGAGTATTTATGACGGGTATATCCACCGACTACAAAAGTGTTTTAGAAAATCTAGGTTAAACTAGTAATGATTTTGTTTACTACAAAGATACATTTGAGAAGTGGCCCCATTATAAATAATCCATTATAAATACTTCAATTTCTAGTTGTGAAAATCCACAATAAAAATATCTAAGAAATGGTTGAAAATCCAGCTCATCAAGTCCAGAAATACAATTTGGGAATTCTTTAGACCAAAAGGAATCATTTTTGAATTCTTACAAGCCATACCTATTCTTATAAGTGGTCTGGAATATCTCATATTTTATCTCCCTAAAATGATGATACTATAATCTCAAGTCATTCTTGTAGTAAATCTGAGATCATAGTAAAAAAACAAAGAGATCATTGTTTCATGGAAGGGGATACCAGTTATTGATCATATTCTGGTTTAGACTATAGTAATCTACAAATAAGTGCAAAGCCCCATTTTACTTTTTGAGAGAAGGAATATGAGAACCCTAAGGTGAAGTGCTCATCCATATATGTCCATTATATTATAGTTTATTCAATCGATCTTTCAAATCTTAGTGCTCTACTAATTCTCATCTAGAAGATAGAATAAAAATTTGCTGAGATCCCGACAATAAATCAATCAAGAAATCAATCCCACACTCATGCGGTATGGATATGTATTCTCCACAAAAAACATCCATTAAATGGTTCATAGTAAGACTAAAATATTCCTTCTATATTACACCATCATCAAGAATAATTTTGACAATATGAGCCATTAAATAATCCAATCTACTCTGAATTTTCCCTACACAACTAGCCAGAAAAAACCACTCACCCTGGTGAAAACGGTTCCCCCCTCCATGAGAAAGAAAATAGTATATCTTATTTTAGAAATCGAAATAATCGTATAATATAACTAGAATTTACATGTGAAGGATAAAATTAAAAACTACCATTTCTAGCACAAAGAGTTTCCAAAGGTTACTCTAGCCACTAATTTCAACAAAAACCACCCTTTAGTGCTTTAAAATTTCAAATTTCTCTCCAAACAGTGTGTCTATAGTCTTAAAATCATAAAAATTATCCATAACCAAGACTAAATTTTTTTCAAAAATATAATATAAAAAATAATTTTATGACCTTTTTACAAAAATAAAAAAAGAAATGGTTGATGATACAAGAATCTTACCTTCAAATGTATATGTTCCTATCTCCAAACCAGTTGAAGTAGACTATATAATGTGAAGTTGACTTACCTCTCTACATCAGAATATAGTCTGACTCCCACACATTGTTCCATTTTCATGGTACTACTATTCATGCACTAGGGTAACACATCCCCTACCTCAGCCATAACACTAGGTGGAACTCCAAAAAACCAGTCTGATAAGGGGAGGCAGAGTCCTTCCAAGATGCAAGTTCTTGTCCCAATCCCCTAACATATCCCTACTATGGAAAGATCATTTATGACATATCTAAATATACCTTCATGTCATAATTAATATAATCAAGTTTTTGTTACATACTCTCAGTGTGATTTTTTCAAGCCTTGACACACTAAAAGCACTACAATGTACCATAGTTGTGAGATAAAAATCAACTAAGCTAGCTTCTCAACTCAATATTGTCCCTGTGATCACTTTAATAGAGTTTATTATTTACACAACAAGAATATATCCCAAATTTCCCCAATTAAAATAGATTGGCACTACTCACCACCTCCCATATGATCACTTCCTTGATGATGTCCTGATTCAGCATGTCTACAAATCTAATCAGGTGAATGAATTTATCTGATGAAATCATCGTGAATCTACATCCATCCTATAGTTGTTTCACCTTGAAATATCATCAACTACCAAGGATAGAGAAAATTGAATCTATTTGCTGAATCATACTATTTATTCCATAACTAACATGTCCTACTATGTAAAATTCATAAACTCACGAGCCCTCTAATCCCTTAATAATCATAGATAGAATTAGATCTGAAACATATCAACAAAGACCTTCTAGGATAACTCCACTTTCTTTTTAGTTTTCTCTAGAATGTTCAACCAATGCTTAGCTAGTACTCATAAAATATGGGTATCTAGATTCACCCTCTTATCTTATAGTGTCTAGATGAGATTAAATATCATTTGTATTGACCTAATTTAGAACTCAACTACCTTGGGTACTCCCCCTAAAGAACATAGGTGAATATTGTAGCTAGGACTCTCTCATAAACTTACACATCGATGGTATGATGTAAATAATACCCTGATATATGGATGAAATTACCATACAAAATCTTTCACAAAGCATATCATTTATCATATTCTATGGAGCATCTGGATTTTTTGACGCAACCACATTTGGAAGTTGTGGACTACTACTCTCCTCACACTTGATATGTAGTAGATGAGGAGGAATTCTCTCTACAAGGTTTAACACAAACCTTATAACACATGATACACAATAATGATAACATAAAAATATAAAAACAATATTGAACTACGAGCTCAAGTTCCCTATACACTTATCATAACAAGAAAATTGGTGTAACATAACAATTTTTTTCATTCCTATTTTTTAGTTATGTCAAGGGATTTCATTTCCTAGTTCATTTGGGAAGTTATGTCAAATACAATAATTATATACCCAGTATTAAAAATAAATGTCAACATATATATCGACGTTCTTGTATTTATATATGAATAGTCCACTCATGTCGTACTAGTTAATGAGTAGAATCTGAAACAAAAATAATATCACACAAAAAGTGATGGATTCCAAGTAAAAAAACATCAAAATGGTAACAAGAAAATTGCCTGAACAACAATCTCATCCATGGGATCTCAAGTTTTTTCCCACACATTAGTTAGCTACTCCCCTGACTAAGATCATTACTAATCCCTAAAACATCCAAGTATCTATTCTAACATTCCAAAATATTATATAAATATAAAATAAACCATTTCTTTTGATACCACTTTTTAATGTCTCCTACCCAGTGCTCCCTCATGTGACAAAGTTAGGTAGCTATATGTCCTTTTTAAATCCTCCCCATTAAAGATAGGATTCTAAATAGTAGTGATGTTGTAAGGATTAATGTGGGGATACTATACCATATCAAATAAATTTTCTATGATAGAGAAAAAAATAAAATAGTAGAAGAAAAAAAGGTAGTAATATAGGTAGTAAAACATCCATCCATTATAGAATAAATGGAAATAATACAATCCAATAATTATTGAATAATATAATGTCAAGATAATATTTTTATAAATTATTTTTCATATATCATAAAAATAATTGATAAAAATAAAAAGATAAGATACTCCAAAATCCCTAGTCTTAATCCCCTTGTCAGTCAAATATCTAATCTCCAACCCAACCTATAAGCAACAACTGATAACATGGTCTATTTCCCTACTCCATACCTACATACATGAATCCTATCTAGGTA
This sequence comes from Viscum album, assembly GCA_963277665.1. Classification (NCBI taxonomy): domain Eukaryota; kingdom Viridiplantae; phylum Streptophyta; class Magnoliopsida; order Santalales; family Viscaceae; genus Viscum; species Viscum album. The sequence continues at coordinate 1,774,761,661 of OY728133.1, read as the reverse complement.
CTAAATTGTGGCCCAAATATGGTGTGATTATAACTCATTATGTCAAACCCCCCATGATTAAATAATATTTTATAAATATTTTGTGTATGAAATAAATAAATTAAATATGAGTATTAATTTGACATGTAATAATATATATGACATAAACCTGTTATATTAAGGGATCCAGGTTGACACCCGAGGTTAGCCAAACTTACATCAGCACCATGCCAAATGTCTCCCAATAGGGGTGGGTACTCCTTCATCAGGATGGATCACCCGATTTAATAACATCTTCTCTTATCGAGGATAACTCACACATAACAAATCGGGAACATGTTGTCCATGACCTCAAGCTAACAAGACTCTTTCTCCCAGGAATACAGTGACTATAAATCTTACCATTATGAAGTTTATAAATAATGAATTCCACCCTCATATAGTGTCAGGAAAAATGAATCTTAACCTTTTGTGGAAATATAACACTAAACCTTAACCCCATGCATCACATATGTTGCTCCCAAACAACAATCAAGAGAATAAGTCCTAAAATAACAAATTCATGAAAATTCATGTAACATACGACCCTCATACATCAATCATGACCAATTTCATACCAAGAACAAATACAAAGCAAGAAGAAGACAAAAAAATGTACTAAGAATATTAAACATTCCATGGTACATCATAATGGTTATTTTACCCAAATAAAATTTCTCTAGCCATTAAAATTAAATTAATTCATGTTCCAAATTACCATATCAATTAAAAAATATTCTTTTCCATTTATAATTTTATCCCAAAAGTCATTAACATGCATATATAGATATATATCACTATTTCATCATTTCATCATGAGAATCCGATTATATAACAATACAACCATTTTAGTCCTTATTGTTCTATTTCACGATATCACCACAATTAACATTTTATTTAAACTTAAAATATTATTCCAAAAATAAATCACATCATAAATCCAAAATCCACATTATCTAAATAGTTTTTTTCATTTTGAATGAAAGTGCAGTTTCACCTCACAGGTGGATACAAGACTAGTATCAATGTCAATTGACCCAATGGAATCCAATGTGATGTCTAAGAAACGTGATTTGTATCATCTATTATTTATTCAATTAGATTGGTCATGTGCATGGATTTTCGTTGTGACCCTAAATATTTCACATAATAAAAGAATAAAAAATAGCCTTTTAGGGGTTTTTAAAACCCTTTACCTCAATAGTGAATAATATTTGGAAAACTACAACATTTAAGGTAGTTTTTGGGTTATTCTCCCTTCCTATGAAACTCTAGGATTGAAACTCCAGTATCAGAAACAATTTTCTTCTTATTTGAACAGGAATCTCAAAGATCACTTCTAGAAGGATTTAATCACTATGGATTAATCCCAATAATAAGGGGATCAAATATGATTTAAAGGATCTATAAAAACCCTAGAATTTTTTGTGAGTCGCATATTGATTGAATGGATGAGATGATAGATCAATGAGTATAACTAATTAGGGTGTCTATAGATAGCCTATAAAGAAGATGATCATATAAGAGCCTCTTATTCCTCACTGTGAAATATTCTGACACATGTAGGATTGTGACATAGGTATAGAGACTATGTCACAAACTACCTAGTCAAATTGTACCCAAGGATCATGAATAGGACTAAACCAAGGATTCCATAATCATGGGTTAAGGTTTATGGTGACGGATAATAAAAATTTCCTTGTAACCCAAAAATCCACGATGTAGGATATGGAACTGCCTAGATATACACTATAGGGGTACTAAATTTTCCATAACTGTCTAAATCCCACCTTGAGGACCATTCACCATATACATCCTCACCATGATGTAGATATCATCTTATCAAAGAAGCGTACACCATAGAATTCCACCACATCACAACTATGACTAAAAAGAAAATGTCTATAAACATCCTCCCTCAAGATATATATTCCACAACTGATGATTGCAAGCTACAATGACCATAATTATATAATATTCAATGGATCCATAGTGTAAAATACCTACTTCATCCAACCATTCCTAAAGCCTCACATATGAACCCATCTAGACTAAAGCTTTAAGACCAATTCAAAGAGGTTTACCAAAACATAAAGAGGGATGTACCTATAAAATGATAGAATCTTACAACCTCCCCACTATAAAACATCTCATCTCCAAGCAATCCCAAGAATCATTATGGGGTAATTGAAAACAATTATGGCCACCATGTCCACATTTATGACTAATGATAACAATTATCCTTTAGAACATACCTATTTTTACACTACTCTCACACCAGATGCACTGTCTTCCCTTAGAGATTCTTCTTACTATGGTCCATGATACAGATCAGATGCTACTTAATGGAAACATCAACATCAAGATTGATTTCATTAGTTAATATCACATGGGAACATTGATGATAACATCTCAGAATTTTTGACACATTAAACACATTGTGAATGGATTTATAGTGCTATGGAAGGATAAAATGGTACAAAAATTGAACAAACATCTCAAATATCTCAAACAACCCAATAAACCAGGGAACTAGATTTGAATGATTCATTATATATCATTTCACTAACCTAGTTTATAAAAGAAGGATATCATTATGACCATCCTCAAACTCTAGAGGTCATATGGAATAATAAATGTTTGATTTATGTCAGCTTTGTAAAATCACCAACCTCTTCTTGATCAACAAGGCCTTCTTAAATGACTCATGTATGTGACTAGTCCATATGGTCACTATATAACCTACCACATATCCATAAAATAGTCAAACAGAAGGTCTTTCTATTCAAATACTTAAAGGGTTTCATTTGGACCGATTCCTAAAATTAGTTATTAAAATGAAACTCCATGAGTTCTTGTGGTTTCTACCAAGATCCCCCAAAATCCAAAACATAGGCTCACACCAAATCTTCAAGAATATTAATCATTTGATCAGATTGACCATCAATATGTGCATGATTAGTTGTACATTGAAGAAATTTTGATCTCAATTTCTTCTGAATAACCTACCAAAACCAGTATGTGAATTGAGGATATCTATTTGAATCAACACTCCTAAAAACATTATGAAATCATACTCTCTATCACACATAAATAGTACCCAAATAATTGACGGTGAAGTTATCTATAGTATGAATAAAGTTGGTTACCTTCATCAGTCACTCCATGTTTACAAAAACTACTAAATTTATGTGAGTTTTCCTGTATAGTATAATCTTAAAGTCCATAGTGTCATAATCCCATTTCCATTTTGGAAAGGTTAGTGGCTAAAACAACCTTGTCATCCTCTAGTGCTTGTCCTTCACATATGATAGGTGAAACCTCTATCCATGAATATTTTTAACACCTTATTAATTTTTGGCCACCAGTATTTCCTATATATATTATGATACATTATTGTAATACCTAGAAGTATAACCTAATTAGAATAGTAACTCCCTAATCAGACCCTCTTGCATGCTTGTATGAACCTATATATGTCCATGGATGAGAATAACGTTGATGTATCCAAGAGATCATAATGATAGTGGAACCCAACCACATAATATCTCCATCATAGATAAGACATCAAGATTAGATAAATTATCCCTCTTGTTCTCTTCTTTGAGTATTGGTATAGTAGATGTCATAGTCTGGGATACTCATCCATGGGACTCCAAAACATAAATATTCTTGTTCTCAAGTAATATCATCAACCACAAAACATCACAAGGTGATTTTAATACCTTTATTTTCATCTTCAAACTAAATTTATCAACAAAAAAAATTCTTTTTCATAGTCTATAAGCCAACTCAAACTAAAAAGACTACAGATACGTGACCATGCTCTTTTGTTGAAGGTCTGTGTCTCTCTATAAAAATATAAACATGAGTCTCTTATATTTTATGTATAGTACAAACCAATCACCCAAAGATAATTTTTCTATCATCTCAGGGTATGCTCCAATAAAACTAACCCCAGATCATGAGTAGGGTAATTTTTCTTAGGTAGTCCTAACTATTTGGATCTGTAATCAACCGTTAATTCCTCCTATATCATAACTACTCTATGTCCAACTCCATATGTGTCATAGTATAAAGTAAAATAATTTCCCATCATTGTAAAAGATAATATCATTAATAAGGATATCTTTCTCTTAAAATATTTTAAATCTATCTCATAAGAATATAACAAAATAAACATCCCCCCTTTATTGGTTAGCATTAAAACCAGTACTTCCATATGGGGGAACTCCTTGATAAAATGTTGATAATAACCTTCTAGACAATGTAAACTCTAAATCTTGAATACATTGTTGGGACATTCCCAACATAAAACGATTGATTCCTTCTTTAGGACCACTAACACTCTATCCTTTTAGATAACATGTCCTAATAAGTGTATTCTATCAATCTTGATGTTGAATTTAGATATCACGTCATAAAGAAGATGATACCTTAGTGTACTTATTAGAATGACAAGATTTTGGGAATGATCATCGAAAGAATGGGAGTACACTAATTTTTCTTTGAAAAAAACCACCACAAAATGAATGAGATTTTTTTTGAAAATCTAATTCATTAGGGCCTTGAGAACCTATAGTGAATTCATTAGATTGAACTATATCACCAATGAACACAGACAAGACATACCTACTTCTAAAAGAAGTACATGGAATATAAGATGGTTCCCCCCTTAACAGATGGTTCCCAGAAACCCAATCAATATTAGATAAAATCCTACAATCCCCAAGTTATTCGAATATATCATTAATTAATGGAATATGATACTGGTTCTTGACATCATCAGGTTCAGTCTCGGAAAATCCATACATAAGTTCAATGTCCAATCAACCATCTTGGTGAAAATAATAGGATAACCACAAGGTATAGTACATGAAAATATAAATCCATTAGATTCTAGATCTTCTTACTAAACATCGAATTCCGTAAACTCCAGAAATACTATATTGTATGGTGGGATAGAAATTGGCTCAACTTATGGCACCAACTCAATCACAAACTCAATCATCTGATCAGATAATAATTTAATGAAACCTTTAGGAAATACATTAGTGAAATGGTTCAAAAATAGAGAAAATTTATCCAAATTCACTCCACTATCATCCAGAATAAGGCTTTCTATCTAAGCCCCAAAACAATCCTATTTGCACTAAATTATCTCTACATAAAAGGCCTAAAAATCACACTTACCCATTTGAAAATAGTTTCCCCTTATTGAGATATAATTCTAACTATAATATGGTAATAGTATATATGATTTTGGTACACAACTAGTAATTTTATTATGAGGATCAAATCGAAACTTTTCCATTCCATCCAAAATAGTTCACAAAGGAAATGGTAATTGGTAATTTCAAGTTAACACTCCTTGAATCTCTTGATATCCTCATACAACAATCCAAATGGAATTTCAACGGTCATAACACCATCAAAAATCTCCATACCAATGACCAAACCATTTATAAAAAGAATAGATAAGATTAAATGTGATTCTCCTCTACCAAAAAATACACAATAAAGGGTGGATGATATATGAATTGTACCTGTAATGGTAGATGGTCTATAATCCAAACTAGATGGAGTAAAATTCATAGGGTGAAAATGACTTTCAACTCTTCCCTAGTCTCTAATATGAATCCCCTAGTTAATTCCCTCTATATGGTAATATCTCTCTAGTATTGTGGTCCCACATACCATGCATCTTCATGAATAACCAATGGAACTCCATCTACCAGTCTGATGAGGGGTAGTTGAGTCCTTTCTATAAATAAGTACTTATACTAATCCATTTCCATTACACTTCAATGGAATGATCCTACATGAATTCTATAAATAGTCCAATTTTCCAAAGGAACGACACTATATAGGAGGGTATAGATACAGAGGCTATGTGTTTCTATCATTATCACACTGAAAGAACCTCACTGGACCATAGTTCAAATGTGGGTATCCACTACCCTGACTTCTCTACCAACAACTCCCTAGGTGATAAGTATCATTGTGGTGAATCTTCTCACCGGAATAAGAGGCCTCATATCATCCTTGTCAAACTACCTTAACACCACATAAGTACTCCCTCAAGTTCTCGTCCTTGAAGCGAGCATAATTTTTCATGTACGTGAACTTGGATAGGTGATATACATTCACTTGTGACCTTATCTCATTGTAAATACCAAACTTTAAATTTATCACCTGAAAAATCTCATCAGTTGTCAATAGGATAGTGACACATCTAGTGCAATCCATTACTAACATTCCCTCTAGTTTCATATGCCCTAACTTGTGATCCCACTCAAACCTAACCACATATGAATAAAAGTGGCTCAGATAATTTTTCTCTAGTTCCTTCCATGGAAACTCCTCTTACTAACTGACTTACTTCATAATTTTCATCCAATTCATGGATGGTCCACATATAATATAGGAAAAATGTTTCACCCTCCTATCCACTGGTGTCTCAAGGTGTTTAAAGATAATAGAGATTGACTAAATCTAGAACACAACTACATGGGGACCTCTCTTCATAGTGAAAATAGGTAGATATTATAGCTATAACTCTTTCATCATATCAAAAATCGATAGTATGGTTTGAATAGTCTCTCTATCCATGGACTGGATAAACCTGCAGAATATTTCGCAAAGCTAATCATCTATTAGATTCTTTAGAACTATATGATGTTATAGCTTAGAAGAATTGGGAGTGTGTATATTAACACTCTCTTGACACTTGATCTGAAGTCAATGAGGAGTCGGTTTCTCTATAAGTTTTAGTGCCCACAGTAGGAAAAAACTTACAAACCAAGTTGAACCTCAATGGTTGAATGAAATAGATAACCACTGGTTCAAGGTTCCTCTGAACTTTTCTTACCAAGAGAAATTTCCCAAAATAATGATTTTTTCTTACCTTTTTATTATGTTTATATGGGGATTTTATTTCATAGTACACATGGGATGATATGTCACACAAAATAATTATGTTTCTATCATGAATATTGCATGTCAACAAACATCACTATGATCCTATTATTACAAATGAATAGATTTATCCTACTATAGAATTCCATGAGTAAAATCTCAAAAAATAGTAAAATCACACAATAAATGAATCAATAAAGATCAAATATAATCAAAACTGTGAAAAGAGTATTGTAATCAAACGAAACCTTCCTAGTAAGAAGGGATTTCCTTGGCACGTGGATTAACTACATGCATTCATAGGTTCATTACCAAGTCCAATATAGTCCAAGTTTACTTTTTAACTTTCCCAAATAGTAAAGAAACAAAAAATGAATCAAAGTTCTCTAATACCACTTTATAGCATCCCTGACTTTGTCCTCCATCAAGTGACTGAGTTGAGTGGATACATGTCCTTAGGTACAAAAATCCATATGGAATAGGCTATAAACTATTCGTGATGTAGCAAGGAATGAAGTGGGGATACTATGACCATCAGTACCATGATGAAATTATAGAAAAAATAATAAAAAATTTGTATAAATAGCATAAAAATATAGGTAATAAAACATTAATCGGTTGAAGAATAGCATAAAATAAAATATTTCAATAATGATAGAACAATTTAATGTGAATATTAAATGTATCTATATAAAAATTTATATGTTACAAAAAAAAATTTAATAAATGAAAAGATAATAAACTTAAAATTCCCCAGTCATAAGCCCTATGATTGTCCCATCTCCAATCTCAAACCAATTCAATAAAAAATAATCAACAACAAGGTCTATTTCCCATGACCATACCTACATTAATGAAGTATATTCGGGTTATAGACAGAGGCCTAAAAGTTGAAAAATTACAACTTAGTAGCACAAAACATTAGTTTCTAAACAATACATTATTAATATATAGTGCATATAGTAAAGACATTAAACAAGAGTACTAATTTGAAAATCAGTACTATAAATGAAATAGATCCACTAACCCCCAATAAATGGTTTGACAGTAGGCATCATCCAAATATTTTTCAGCACCATGTCTAATATCTCTATCTAATGGTGAGTCCTCATATATAAGGATGGATCACTCAATTATTTGGAAGATTCTCTTACAGATGTTGAATCACATATAACATTTACTAAGAAATTTATCCCTTCCCTTAAGTTAATAAAACATCATCCTCAGGTTTTCATTGATTGTGAAACTTACCCTCAATCGGGTCATATACCATGAATTTTACCCATATTTGGTGATGAATACCCTGAATATTACCCTCAGGTGGAAACATAACCATGAACTATAACCTCAAATTTCACTTATAGTGATTTAAAACACAAAACACAAGCATAAGTAATAACACGATGAAATATCAACAAGTAATGTGATGTCCTTCCCTCAATCACCAATAATAAAGACTGTCATATCTGGACATAATGAAAAGAATTAAAAAACCAAAAATAGTGACAATCATATTATACATTTCATCATGGACTATAGTTGTCAATTCACCCAATTATGATTTATTTGTCCACTAGCATTCCATAAAATCATCTTACCATTTATCATATAATTTAAATCACATTCTGTTCCATTCAAAAACTTATCCCAAAATTCATTAACATGCAAATATATATTTTTATCTCATCATGTCATCATGCTAATCAATTATATACCAATTCAACTATTTTAGTCCATGTAATTTTATTTCAATAAATCACCAAAATTCACATGTTATTCCAATTAATAATATTAAACCAACAATAACTCATATTTTTTATACAAAATGCACATAATTAAAAGAGATGGTACATTAGGATTTTATGGGTAGGCTCACCCAAGGGTGGCTTCAAACATGGTGTCAATTATAATGAAACCAACAGAATCTAAAAAGATGTCTATGCATTGTGATTGTCATCATCCCTTATTAGTTCAATTTGACAAGTCTTGCATAAAGCATTCATGTTTGATCAAAATTATTAAACATACTACAAGGATTGAAAAAATACTTTAAGTGTGTTGTTGTAGACTGACTACCTCAACAGGGGAGAAGACACTGAAAATTACTGGTGTCCATGTTGCTTTTGGTTCCTTCTCCATTCCTTATAAATGGGAGGCCTAGAAAACTAGGATCAAACACATCCATATTCTAGTTTTAATTGGATACTCATAGGTAACTACTATATTGTTGGATAAATATTTATTAAACCCTTGATAGAGGGGACTGAATCTGATTGAAAGGATCTTTGAATTCCAAATAAAATATTTTTGGAGCACATATGGTTCATGTGGAATACTTTTGGGAAATGTGAGTTCACATGATTCGAGTATTTATAGACAACCGTTAAAATAGGAAACCATGGAATAACCTCATATACTATATCATGGAACAATATGACATGGGTAGGACTATTTCATAGCACAAGAGACCATTCCAAAATCGTCCCGATAAAATTATGTTCAATGATCATGGCTAAGACTATGGAGCATATCCTATGAACCTTGGAGAAGAACTACGACATAGCCTATTAAAACATGCCAGAAAACCTAAAACTCTTTGATAAGGTAGATGACATAGATTATCTCCATGTTGTAGGGGGTCTGAATTTTGCAATTCTCATCTTCCTCATGAATTTGTAACATCCTGAACCAGACCACTATGTTCGAGCTAGAGTTATACATAACCTCATGTGTGCCTCCCCATGTACATGACGATGTAGACCATAAATGAGGGTGTGAGTCCATCCTTGGAGAGACAATACCCTCATTATCATGTCATAGGATTGATAATAAATAATATCAAAAAATACATAATCAAAATAAACATATAGAAACTCGATAAATCACATATGTGATATATAATAACAATGTGACTCCAATAGTGGTAATATTTTCTAGATTTTAAGTAGTAAATAATATAAATAAATAAATAGTTTAATCCTAAACATTCTATCATGGTCCACTACTAGATTTATTCTCCTCTACTCATCCATCCACCACATGGCACTTTCCCTTCTCTAGATCATTCATCAACAAATATACATTTAGAATAAAATTTCTGATTAGGGTGCGAGTACAAGACTAGGTACAAAAACCACCACATTTTCAAAAATATACAATTTTATTCCATATTAATACTAAATACATAAAATGACAATAAACATAAAATCCTAAAATGATCGATCATTCTCTAACCATGATTCAAAAATCCCTCAATTATTCTTTATTTTGTTCCATGTCGGAAGGATAATTAGAAGATGTTAGATATAAAAAAATATAAATTAGGCTAGAGCATCTGTTTCTTGAAATCTTTGTAGAATTTTGTGTACATATGAATCAGTTCTCTCATGGGCCTCATGTGTGACATGATTCTCATCATCTAGGCATCATGTTTTCCACCTGCAAATAATGTAATAATCATGTATGTTGGATGTATATCAGCTAGAAATTGATTCACTACTCAAAAATCATATAGACTTCATGAATCCCCACTCAATGATTCTAGTTCATTGAGTGTGTACTAAACATAGCTAAATGGTATCACAATGTCAACACATTGTTCTTCGGTCCATCATTTTCATCGTTGAGAGTAATGTATACTCCCCCTATAATGTATGATCATATCACGATGGTCCACCTATTTCAATTTCCAAACACAACCTCCAAGGAAATTTTAGAGACCTGAAGCTTGACGTACATGGACATTACATTACATTAGCGGAATACTTAGTACATAACAAAAACAGACACACAAGGACCATAATAGTTTAGTGTCTTTGGAAACTAGGAACGTAATCTTCTAATCGTGGTGAAAGATCTTCAACATCTCCCATAAAGATCTTCCCATTTTTGTTTCCTTACCTAAAATCTTTCTTTTAATCTTGGGGGAAAAGAAATCATAAAAAGGGTGAGCTCAAATGCTCAGTAAGGGTAAGAATGGATAAAATAAAACATACCATGTACATTTGATCTTAAAAACATGAACGTGATGTTTAAACATCAAAATCTTGAGCAACGACTTAAAACATGGAAGTACATAAGTCATAGATCAGAATGAAACATAAATCATGATAACATATCATGGGAATAAAACATGTAATTGTGGAATCCATTAAGCACATGTAATGATTTCCATAGTAGCCAAGGCATTGCTGCCAAGACCATCTTAGTGGACAAAGTCTCTTTCTGAATCGAGTTCACTCCTCGTTTTAGTCCTGTTTTACTGAACCGGATTATCCTTCCATTCCAGCCATGTCTATCTCATGAGATATAAATCTTTACCCAATTCATTGGAGGGAGATATAGGTCTCACCAATCTCATAGTGAAATCATTCTTACTTGTGCCACAAAATAAACTTAAAACATTCATCATAACCCAAAGAATAAAATGGGTTTCATAAACATCATCCCATCATCACATAATCCATATAAAACAAATGGATATTTCATCATAAGAAAATTAAAACCATGTAAATCATAGATACATTATACTTGAAACATACACATATGAAATAATTTCATCTTAGATGGAAAATGGTTTTGATAAAACACTTGAAATGAATTCTTGAGGAAAATATCCTTTCTTCTTCAAAATCAATTTCTCTTCAGAAAACGTCATGCAATTTTAAAAGAAAAAGATTTTGTTGAAAATAGTCATTAAATCTTTTGGAGTAATCTTCATGAAAATAAGGCTTTATAAAACTGTAAAAATTTGTTCGTGCCGTATAAGTTAAAAAAACATTCTTTTCGTACTTTTTCCGAAAAAGTGAAAAAGTACCTCGTAACGTAAAAAAAAGAAAGATTCCTTTCATACCATGTAGTAAAAGTCAAAAATGGGTAAAAATGACTTTAAACATACAAGAAAATACTTTTATAAAACATGGACACATATGATAGAAATAACCCCAGTAAATACTTACAAATATGCAATCTCGGATAAAAATGAGATTTACAAAATTATCCCTTACCTTAGGTCCGATATGCTTCGGGTGGATCCTAACCTCCTTTACAATGATTTAAATAATGTTATTGACTTATTATAGAATCATATTAATTGTTATGATATCATATATGGTTCACTTATGACTTTGTATTACCCGTTCTTTTGTAAATTCCATGTTAAAGAGCGTTTTGGGTAAAATCGTTTCATTTGTCGTCCGTGTTTTGACTTGTAATTATTCATATGATTACTTAGATCACGATAACATAATTCCAGAATATAAAAAATGATTTATATATAATATATATTCAGAATATACATATATATAATAGATCGATAAATGGAAAGAAATACACCGTTCATGGAGACGGTAGGCCGTACGTACGCATGAACATTATTTTCGTTTCCTCATTGAATTTAATGGAATTAATTGGATGACATACATATATATACACATAAATCCAGTATCATTATTATGTCATATATTTAATGATTACTTATTATATATACTTTATAATCATTTAAGAATGGTTAATCATTGAGAATGAATCTCATCGCGTCGTGGAGACGGTATTCCGTACGTATGCACGAGCGATGATATCGTTCCCATGATCGTGGAATTTTATTGGAGTGTATGTATACTATTATAGAATCAATATCACTTTACAATAATCATATATAGTTATTATTTACACCATTATACCCATCCATGTAAGGTGCTGGTGGAAAATAGATTACACCACGGCGTGGAGACGGTATTCCGTACGTACGCACGCGTGGTGATTTCATTTTTCGTAGGATGGATAGATGGTGAAATAGGGTTGTTTCATACTTATAATACCATATCAGTATATTAGTGATACTGATGTTATTACTTCATAATGAAACAACCTAATAAGAAGAAGTGGAAGATGAAATAAAGGTGAAAGAATCGGTAACGGACATTACCTCTTCTTTGAAGGGCCTCTTTAAGACCTCATCTTAGGGCACTAAAATTGGTCTTTGAAGAATACCAGGACCTCTAGGATGTTTCTAGGGAAGTGGATAAGATAGTTTTTCAGGGGTTGGACGAGCTTGAAGGCTCAAAGTGGTGTGAGAAGGAGATGGTGGAGGTTCCCTTTTATAAGGGAGGAGAGGGGCACCTTTGGAATTCTTAAAAATATTAATTTATAATAAATCTAACCCCACTTAAAAACCTCCAAAAATGACTCATATTCGAATATTAGATGAGATAGGGTTGTAATATCATCAAAAAAATCAAATTTAGGTATGTTTGGATCTTATTTTAAGCCTTCTCATTTTGATTTATCCTTATTTAATCTATTTAAGTTTATTTGTGGTAATAAGATTCTAAATTTTAAATTATAACAAATAATTACTTATTTGTTGTGAATTTTCCATAATTGGTTAATTTATAACATTATAGACCATATAAATTTAAATTTATAATTTTTAAGTATTTTTGTGATTTTTAAACAATTTTATAATATGTTATTTTTATAAAATAACAATCGTGTCATTTTTGACACTATTCATTTATTTGAATTTCAATAAAATATATATAGAAGATATGTTCGAAATAAAAGCTTTAATAGATTCATAAAAGGTCATATCAATCTATAAAATTAGTGGATCACATTAAATAGTTCATATAATATTTATTTTTTTATTTTTAAAACCATTTATTTGGTTTATCTCTTAATAAAATAATTACTACAACATTTTTGTATAATTATTTAATATACTGATTTGTTGCATAAATATTAAAAATAAAATCCTATTATTAAGATAAATCTATTAATTTCACAATAATACTTTTACCCGAATTTATCATCTTCAAATAACAATATTTAAATTGTTATATTTATTAAATTATGAAGGTGACAACTTTGGCATCATTTAAAATAAAATAATATAAGTGTCATAATTGCTTGTATAAGACTCCAAATGGTAAACTATTCGACCATTGGATGATTATAGTTTAAATTTACATGACCAATAAGTTTTGGTCAGGGTTTTGTGCCTTTTATGGTCACTATTAGTTTAATAAAAACTATATTCTTGATTTTTCACTAGATAAATAATTTCTACATCACTATTGTGTCACAATTAATGATAATTATTTAATCCCAAAAAAATTTAAATAAATTCTCATGATGTAGATAGTTTTTATATATTTCTTTAGACCATTAATTTTCTAAGTTTCATGAAGTTTATCACTAACTTAAAATTATTATACTTATAGTATTTAAGAGAGTGACATGTTGTCACTTTCTTTGGTTTTAATAATAATTAAATTATTTTCATGGAAAAAAGTTCATTAAATGAATCTAATCCTACCCTTAGGTGATATGTGTCTACTTTTAGTCATCCAATAGGATTTTTCCAAGTGTTAGGGTAATTTTATAATCTTATATTTACCCTTAATTAAACGATTTACCTTTAACTATAGTAAATAAAATTTACCGTAGTTACTATTCACAATGCCCAAAAAGAAAAAGTAGCTTTTTAACATAATTTGGATCCACTGATTCCAAATATGGAATCCATTTTTCCAAATTAAATACACAGAAGTTGCAGAAATGAAATTAAAATTAATCTCGTTGTCGAGAGAAGATGGGTTTTTCTTTAAAACATTGCAAAAGATTGAATTGATTTAACCTACAAATTCAAGGTAAAATCAATGATAATGAAATACATTATATTAAATGGTAAAAATATATTTTATTTATACTTTAAAACCATTCAATATTATAATTTAACCATATAAATTATTACGATGAAATAAGTTGTTTTTCATTAAAATATAGCGTGTTTTTACTATTCATCAAAATATGAAAGTTACCAGAATAATACGAAAAATTTATCCAAAGTAAATTTTTATTTCTTGATTCCAAAGAAGAATTTTATTTTTCCATATTAAACTTATAAATATGTCAAAAACTAGATTTAAAGTGGGTGCGCCATCAAAAGGCGGCAAAACTACATTTTTTGAAAAATACTTATTTTACCCGAAATATTTATTTTGTTCTTATAACATGTTCTAGAAAATGTGTAAGATGAATAATAATGTTATAAAATTCAAATTTTAGTTAATACTATTTATAACGTCTAGTTCATAATAATATTATAATAATATATCGTTGTTTAGTAACACCCGGTATTGCGTACAACACACGCTATCGAGGAAGGTCGCGATTGCGTGTAATGCAAGCTAAGTCAGGGTTGCGTGTTGTGCAAGAATACTTCGTTGTTTCATATAACAGAATCCAACCATATTTCATTTATACATTGAATATATATATATATATACTCAATGTTGCGTAGAATAACTATTATCAAAATTGTGTATAACACGATCCAAGAATAGTGTTACGTATACTGCAAGCTAATACGGTGTTGCATATAGCACAAGGTAATCTTGGTGTAGCATACAACACAAGACATTAATGAAATTAAAAAAATATTTTTCATAAAATCTCAGGGTGTTACATTCTACCCCCCCCCCCTTAAAATGAATTTCACCCTCGAAATTCGTCGGGGTTATAAATGGTTTACTACTCGAAAGTTTGTTTAATAGAAATCCACATCATAAAAAGGAATACCAAAACATGGCCTTAAAAACTAAAGTATGAAATGTAACGGTTACCCAAATTAACTCATCATTGGGTTTTCACGTAGGAGAACATAGGTGAAAATGTGGATATCGAAGAAAAATCTAACCATCAACTTCTGATGGAGAGTGGTAGAGAACATGGCTATGAAAAAGCCAACAATCACAAAGCCATAAATTTGTGATGATCTAAGGTAGCATCTGATTCATCATATATAAGGGCACTAGGACAACATTTTTGGTTTTCAAGATCATTTCTCTAAAGTAGAAGAATTTTAATTAGATGAAATACTTACTTTATTTCGATATAATCTCACTATTGTTTGTGCCTTGAAAAATTTCCACTTCATATCTTAAAGAAATAGAGTTGAATTTGTCATTCATGAAGTGTTAGAAGATCATGTGATAGAATGATGGGTCATTCCATCTGTCTTAAACAAAAGGTTATAAAAGTTATCAAAAATACATAAGTCCATCTATAGTGAGATTAATCATATATGATTCCTAAAATGGAATTATACTTCGTATATCACACTGCTTAATATAATAAGCTAGTTTCTACTAAACAGGGACTTCTTGTAGGCTAGTGGTAGGCGATAAAGGCCAGTCGCACTTCGGTTGTGGGTTCGATTCCCACAGCCTTGTCCGACGCGATGGGCTGTCGCCAGTCTTGCAGGTTTTCCTTTTTCTAAAACTACATTACTATAACATCCCATCAATAATATCGAAAAAAAAGTTCTCCCTTTAAACAATACTAACTTCTGTCCAACATAATCCATTCCAATATTTAGGCATACCTAAAATACTTCGGTCCAAGCTCATAGTATAAAGAAAATTATTACTTGAAATGTCATCAACCAAGCTTTTTAATACCATCATTTATCCCCCATATATCTTGTTGGTCACATTCCAATCATGTGAATACCTTAATCATGTATTCTCTTGAAAAATGAATACCCATTAAACCTTAGTGAAAACATGAATGCTGTAAAAAGTTAATTCTTTCCACACACCAAAATCCAAAAATTCTATATACTCAAACCATGATATAACCTTCTCCTTATATCAGTCATGAGCTCATGAGTACTATCAAACATTTAATTTTCTCCTTATACCTTCATTATGTGCATATCATCTACATTCCAAAAATATATGAATAACCTTTCATGGATACTGGTACCATTAATCATACACTTTCAAAACTCAAGGAAAGACCACAGTGTAACAATCCTTAGATGTCTCTTTATTCCATAGTACCATGAGATTACTTATACAACATTACACTTGATAAATATGTAATCATTCCACTACCTTCTTAAACCATTGACCGAGCTTCAACAATTCTTTCATCTCAAATATCATTTGTAGTCTCTTCATCATCAACAACATAAATATTACCCATACGATCATACTGATTCTCTTCATGAGACTTTCCTTTAGGGCATTGGTTTGCATAATTCTCGTACATTCCACATTTAAAACATTTAACCATTGTTGATGTCGTAGAAATACCATTATCCTCATCCATGGTGTTAACTGAACCTTTTCCTTTGCACTTACTGGCTTTATGTCCTTCTTTTCCACACCCAAAGCATCTTCCAGTTCCTTTGAAACATTCTCCCCGATGCCTCTTCCCACATGATTTACATGAGGGAAATTGAACTTTCTTTCCTCTATGATCATCATGAAACTCCATCTTTATCTTATTATCTGAGTCAGGAAACTTACCAAAGTTTAGATTATTGATCATATTATGAGATTTCTGATTAGGTATAATAACAATGTTTGGACTTCCAAATCCCGTTTCATTTGGTTTCTCATTAAGAATATCATTCCATTGTCCGTCATATCCTCCATTATCATGAATCTTCCTGTTTCCAGCCATTTTCTAAAACCCAAAAAAAATAGTGTGAGAGGTAAAAATCATGCTAGGGAAAACAACATAGTAAAGGGGAAGTACCCTCAATATCTAACATCTTAGGTTAAATTCTATGATCGTTACCGTAGTTCTAGGACTATATCCTATATGTATACTTATCCTTAGGGATATCCCTATACATACCTTAGAAATATCTCTAGGGATCTCACTAATGTTTTCACATTCTAGTTTCCAAAGGTTGACTAAACCTTTCCTCTGATACCAAATATAGAGACCCGAAGCTTGACGTACATGGACATTACATTACTTTAGAGGAATACTCAATACATAACAAAAACAGACACACAAGAACCGTAATAGTTTAGTGTCTTTGGAAACTTGGAACGTAATCTTCTAATCATGGTGAAAGATCTTCAACATCTCCCATAAAGATCTTCCCATTTGTGTTTCCTTACCTAAAATCGTTCTTTTAATCCTGGGGGAAAAGAAAACATAACAATGGTGAGCTCAAATTCTCAGTAAGGGTAAGCATGGATAAAATAAAACATACCATATTCATTTGATCTTAAAAACATGAACGTAATGTTTAAACATCAAAATCTTGAGCAACGACATAAAACATGGAAGTACATAAGGCATAGATCATAATGAAACATAAATCATGATAACATAGCATGGGAATAAAACATGTAATTGTGGCATCCATTAAGCACATGTAATGATTTCCATAGTATCCAAGGCATTGCTGCCAAGACCATCTTAGTGGACAAAGTCCCTTTCTGAATCGAGTTCACTCCTCGTTTCAGTCCTGTTTTACTGAACCGGTTTAACCTGCCGTTCCAACCATGTCTATCTCATGAGATATAAATCTTTAACCAATTCATTGGAGGGAGATATAGGTCCCACCCATCTCATAGTGAAATCATTCTTACTTGTTCAACAAAATAAACTTAAAATATTCATCATAACCCAAAGAATAAAATGGGTTTCATTAACATCATCCCATCATCACATAATCCATATAAAACAAATGGATATTTCATCATAAGAAAATTGAAACCATGTAAATCATAGATACATTATACTTTAAACATACACATATGAAATAATTTCATCTTATATGGAAAATGGTTTTGATAAAACACTTGAAATGAATTCTTGAGGAAAATATCCTTTCTTCTTCAAAATCAATTTCTTTTCACAAAACATCATGCAATTTTAAAAGAAAGAAATTTTGTTGAAATAGTCATTAAATATTTTGGGGGAAGCTTCATGAAAATAAGGCTTTATAAAATCGTAAAAATTCGTTCGTGCTGTATAAGTTAAAAAAAACATTCTTTTTGTACTTTTGCCGGAAAAGTCAAAAAGTACCTCGTAACGTAAAAAAAAGAAAGATTCCTTACATACCATGTAGTAAAAGTCAAAAATGGGTAAAAATGACTTTAAATATACATGAAAAAACTTTTATAAAACATGGACATGGATGATAAAAATAACCCCAGTAAATACTTACAAATATGCAATCTCGGATAAAAATGAGATTTGCAAAATTATCCCTTACCTTAGGTCCGATATGCTTTGTGTGGATCTGAACCTCCTGTATAATGATTTAAATAATGTTATTGACTTATTAAAAAATAATATTAATTGTTATGATATCATATATGGTTCAATTATGACTTTATATTATCCGTTCATTTGTAAATTCCATGTTAAAGAGCGTTTTGGGTAAAATCGTTTCATTTGTCATCTGTGTTTTGACTTGTAATTATTCATATGATTACTTAGATCACGATTACATAATTACAGAATATAAAACATGATTTCTATATAATATATATTCATAATATACATATATATAATAGATCGATAAATGGAAAGAAATACATCGTTAATGGAGACGGTAGGTCGTACGTACGCATGAACGTTGTTTTCGTTTCCTCATTGAATTGAATGGAATTAATTATATGACATACATATATATATATATATATACATAAATCTATTATCATTATTATTTCATATATTTCATGATTACTTATTATATATACTTTATAATCATTTATGAATGGTTAATCATTGAGAATGAATCTCATCACGTCGTGGAGACGGTATTCCGTACGTACGCATGAGCGATGATATCATTCCCATGATCGTGGAATTTTATTGGAGTGTATGTATACTATTACAGAATCAATATAACTTTACAATAATCATATATAGTTATTATTTACACCATTATACCCATCCATGTAAGGTGGTGGTGGAAAATAGATTACACCATGGCGTGGAGACGATATTCCGTACGTAAGTAGGCGTGGTGATTTCTTTTTCCGTAGGATGGATAGATGGTGAAATAGGGTTGTTTCATACTTATAATATCATATCAGTATATTAGTGATACAGATGTTATTACTTCATAATGAAACAACATAATAAGAAGAAGTGGAAGAAGAAATAAAGGTGAAAGAATCGGTAACGGACATTACCTCTTCTTTGAAGTGCCTCTTTGAGACCTCCTCTTAGGGAATAAAAATTGGTCTTTGAAGAAGACCAGGACCTCTAGGATATTTCTAGAGAAGTGTAGAAGATAATTGAGCAGGGGTTGTCCGAGCTTGAAGGCTCAAAGTGGTGTGAGGAGGAGAGGGAAGAGCTTCCCTTTTATAAGGGAGGAGAGGGGAACCTTTGGAATTATTAAAAATATTAATTTATAATAAATCTAAACCCACTTAAAAACCTCAAAAAACGACTCATATTAGAATCTTAGATGAGATAGGGTTTTAATCTCATCAAACAATAAAATTTAGACATGTTTGGATCTTATTTTAAACCATATCATTTTGATTTATACTTTTTTAATCTATTTAAGTTTATTTGTGGTAATAAATTTATAAATTTTAAATTATAACAAATAATTACTTATTTGTTATGAATTTTACATAATTGGTTAATTTATAACATTATTGACCATATAAATTTAAATTTATAATTTTTAAATATTTTTTTGATTTTTAAACAATTTTATAATATGTATTTTTATAAAATAACAATAGTGTCAATTTTGACACTATTCATTTATTTGAATTTAATTAAAATATATACAGAATATATGTTCGAAATAAAAGCTTTAATAGATTCATAAAAGGTCATATGTATCTATAAAATTAGTGTATCACATTAAATAGTTTATATAATATTTATTTTATTATTTTTAAAACCATTAATTTGGTTTATCACTTAATAAAATAATTACTCCAACATTTTTGTATAATTATTTAATATACTGATTTGTTGAATAAAAATTAAAAATAAAATCCTATGATTAATATAAATCTATTAACATTCACAATAATAGTTTTACCCAAATTTATCATCTTAAAATCACAATATTTAAATTGTTATATTTATTAAATTATGAAGGTGACAACTTTGGCATCATTTAAAATAAAATAATATAAGTGTCATAATTTCTTGTATAAGACTCCAAATGGTCAAGTATTCGACCATTGTATGAGTATAGTTTAAATTTACATGAACAATAAGTTTTAGTCAGGGTTTTGTGCCTTTTATGGTCACCATTAGTTTAATAAAACTATATTCTTGATTTTTCACTAGATAAATAATTTTTGCATCACTATTGTGTCACAATTAATGATAATTATTTAATCCCAAAAAATTCAAAATAAATTTTCATGATTTAGATAATTTTTTTATATTTCCTTAGACTATTAATGTTCGAAGTTTCATGAAGTTTATCACTAACTTAAAATTATAATACTTATAGTATTTAAGAGAGTGACATGTTGTCACTTTCTTTGGTTTTAATAATAATTAAATTATTTTCATGGCCAAAATTCCATTAAATGAATCTAATACGACCCTTAGGTGATATGGGTCTACTTTTATTCATCCAATAGGATTTTTCCAAGTGTTAGGGTAATTTTATAATCTTATATTTACCCTTAATTACCTGATTTACCTTTAACTATAGTAAATAAAATTTACTGTAGTTATTATTCACAATGCCCAAAAATAATAAGTATCTTATTAACATAATTTGGACCCACTGATTCCAAATATGGAATCCATTTTTTCAAATTAAATACACAAAAGTTTCAGAAATTAAATTAAAATTAATCCCATTGACGAAAGAAAACAGTTTTTTCTTTAAAACATTGCAAAAGATTAAATTGATTTAACCTACGAATTCAATGTAAAATCAATCCTAATGACATACATTATATTAAATGGTAAAAATATATTCTATTTATACTTTAAAGCCATTCAATATTATAATTTAACCATATAAATTATTATGATGAAAAAGTTGTTTTTCATTAAAATATAGCGTGTTTTTACTATTCATCAAAATATGAAAGTTACCAGAATAATACAAAACATTTATCCAAAGTAAATTTTTATTTCCTGATTCCAAAGAAGAATTTTATTTTGTCATATTTAACTTATAAACATGTCAAAAACTAGATTTAAAGTGGGTGCGCCATCAAAAGGCGGCAAAACTGCATTTTTTGAAAAATACTTATTTTACCCGAAATATTTATTTTGTTCTTATAACATGTTCTAGAAAATGTGTAAGATGAATAATAATGTTATAAAATTCAAATTTTAGTTAATACTATTCATAACGTCTAGTTCATAATAATATTATAATAATATATCGTTGTTTAGTAACACGCGGTATTGCGTACAACACACGCTATCGAGGAAGGTCGCGATTGCATGTAATGCAAGCCAAGTCAGGGTTGTGTGTTGTGCAAGAATCCTTCGTTGTTTCATATAATAGAATCCAACCATATTTCATTTATACATTGAATATATATATATATATATATATATATACTCAAGGTTGCATAGAATAACTACTATCAAAATTGTGTGTAACACGATCCAAGAATAGTGTTGCGTATACTGCAAGCTAATACGGTGTTGCGTATAGCGCAACGTAATCTTGGTGTAGCATACAACACAAGACATTAATGAAATTAGAAGAATATTTTTCATAAAATCTCGGGGTGTTACAGAAATGGTATCACACATCACATGGTATGCATAAAATTTAGGAATCATATACCATCATGACAAATAAAGTATCAATGCATAACAACATGTGATTATAATCAAACATGGAAATAAGATACACAAACTATAATCATGGAAAATTATACAATATCTCTCATGGGATACACACATCCACATGTGATCACAATCAATCACATATTAAATTTATACCAATAAATAAATTATAATATGGAAACATGTGTAACAAAATACCAAAAGGTACGTAATTTCATATCTTAGGTGGAACAATGTTCCAATGGGAAGGGTCCCAAATAGAGTCCAAGTGCACCATCAAATCCAAGAACCATTCCCATTTAAAACTGAATTAGAATTATCTATAATTTTTAAATTAAAATTTTAAAAATTAATTAAATTAAATAGTAAAAAATACCCATTTCCTTTGAAAAAATCAGATATTAATTCTTCTTGTTGATTTGATAATAATGTAAATGATAGCACCTCAATATTATCATTATATCAAGACATATGAAGAATAGAAGATTGATGATAATAATAAAATAAAATAAAAAATAAAATAGAGTTATAGAATGTTAAGAGAGACGTGTGAGGAGGAGGGGAATTCCCCTTGTTTGTTTCCCACCTCCATATTATTTTTTATTATATTCCTTGTTATCATTTTAATTCATTAATTAATTTCCTATTCTTATGCGGGTAACATATGTTATTTAATATTCTAAAACTATGTTTGTAGTGCCCCCATGGCCCCCATCAATTATTGGTTTTTTTATTTTCCCCATCCTCATAAATCTATTTAACCATTCATTAAATATATATTAAAAAATATGAATTCATATATACACCTATAACGTATATATAAACATATATATTATCCCATATATATAAATAATTGTATATTTACAAACACCAATATTATTTTCCAAAATATATTTAAATTACTAATAATAATAATAAGTTGTTATTAAATTTTCCCTATTATTACCACCATAAATTCTATTCATTTATTTAACACAATTTATAATATCAATATTATAACTTAAAATAACAATAAATATTTACCCAAGGTGAAGTGTCACTCGCCAATTAATAGAGTTCTAAATTATAAAATTATAGATGTTTATTCCATTTTTCCTCATACTTGATAATAATAATAATTTTAATTATTATATATAACTACTCATGAAAAATATTCATGTATCAAATAATTTTATAAATTAAATAGAATCTAATTAATTTTTTAAAAAATATTTATGCACATATATTATGTTAGTTATTAAAATTTATTAAACAAAAAAAGGATAATAGAATTACCCTTACATGTGATTTAACTAAACTCCCAATGCACACAAATTACATGTCACACCAAGGGTAGAACTCACATTCTAGTACCAGTGGTTGTATTATATTTTCCATCTAAAACTCCATTCAAGAGATATTCCATTATTTTAAAAAAATCTTGCACACATGATATAATATAATTTTTATATTTTATATATTAATAATGTTTCTCTATGGGCTCAGGAACTGATGTTATCTTAGTTCCTAACTTCTAAAATATTCCATAAAATATTCGAGGATACTAATAAATATTTTACCCATTTTTAATGTCATTATATTATTTATTAATTTATTTTTATTGAAAATTAAAATTTTAACATAATAATACTAATAAATTATTAACAAAGATGGTTTTTCTTATCATTAAAAATTATAGATATTATAATTATCCCCCTCTAATGGATTTTCATCCCTGGGAAGTATCTCTAATGGTCCTTTTCGAACAATTGTGGCCACTGAGATCAAACATCAGACTTATGCTCCTACATCGATGAGGTGACATACCTTAAATAGATATAATATTAAGAATATGAAAACCTTATCCAATATAAGTGATGACACAATGCTCCCTTAAGAGTATACCCTTAAACAAATGTATAACCCTCCTATTACTAACCCAAGTGTGTATACCTTCACATTAGTTACAATAATTATATATATACTAACATAACATCCTGTTCAGTTCAAATCATTAATTCTAATAATGATATATCATAACATCTTGAAAACTCAAATATATCACATATAGAGAAAATGTCATGAATTTATTTAAAGAACATTAAATATAAATAAATATCTACTATAAAGTAAAAAAACACACACATGCATATATATATATATATATATGACATGTGAACATGGATTATTAGTCATAATACATGAAAACCCCTGAAACATAATAAATCACATATCAATATCATGTGTATCTCTAAAGGTGAATATAATTAATAGTAAAAGAAAAACATAGTTTCCCACAAAGTATGGAAACTCAGATGGCTAATATATAGTGATGTTTAGGCACTTTTATAGTTCCAATACCCAAGTCCCAAGTGTCTTATCTCATGTATCCCCTTTACTAGCTAATGGAAAACAGAAGAAAAAAACAAGTTAAAACAGATGATCCTCTGATACAATTTTCTAACATCTAGACCTGAACCCCTATGTCCAATTCATTATTCTAGATGACCTCATCCACTCCTCAGAGTATGTAACATGATTTTGAATAGTATAAAATGGTCTGAATCTGTCTCTGTGGAGACTATGCCCTTAGTATCATGTCATGGGATCAATAAAAAATAATAAAAATAAAATAAATAATCATATAATCATGTGGAAGCTAAATAAATTTTATTCATAGTATTAAATAATAAGTCGATCCCATAGTTTCATGCCTTTATAGAGTTTAATTAGTAGATATATTAAATAAATTCACATGGTTTTCCTCCTATATCAATCTTGGTAAAATTATAGATCTATTGTCCTATTCTCATTTGTACACCATAGGGCCCTTTCCCTTGGCCAGATCTCTAGTCATGAAATCTATAAGTGCAATAAAATTACCAAGTAGGGAGTGAGTACAAGACTCAATAAAACATTACCAATGCATCCTTAACCAAGTGCATTTACATATAATAGAGTATTCCATAATAATACTGAATGTGTAATAATAAAATAAATATACAATCAAAAACTAAGTGGTCATGTTCTTAAAATATAGATAAAGCACATAACCATACTTGGTTTGTCTCCATGATGGAAGGACAATGAGAAGATGAAGGAATTAGCCAAACTAGACACTCATCTAGTGCATCTATTTCATGAAAACCTTTGAGAATCAGGTGTACATGCGACTCATTTCTCACCCAGTCCCCAAGTATGAATTGTTTCTCGAAATCTCGGCATAAAATGTTCCACTCTGAAATCAACATGGAATCAATCATGTGTTCATATATCCATAATGAATTGAGTTCACTATTTCAAATCATCTATAAATTGATCAACCCTATACTTGTCTTTAGGTTCACTGAGTGAATCCTCAACATGGATCCGTAGTGTC
Organism: Viscum album; assembly: GCA_963277665.1. Taxonomy (NCBI): domain Eukaryota; kingdom Viridiplantae; phylum Streptophyta; class Magnoliopsida; order Santalales; family Viscaceae; genus Viscum; species Viscum album. The sequence continues at coordinate 1,774,735,803 of OY728133.1, read as the reverse complement.
ATTGAATCTCCACACTATGCATAGGTCAATCCCCTCTATCTTCGCAATTCATTCATACTCCCCCTCTATGGGATAATCATATCAAAGTGTTCCATATATTTCAATTACAAAAAAATCCTACAACACAATGGTATCATAGATTTCAGGGTATGATTATAAGAAAAACTTTATATATCATTACGATTAATAAATTATAAACACATAAAAACATGTGACCATTATCAAACATGAAATCATTTTACTCCTACAATATTCATGGAAAATAATTCAATGGGTATCACAGGCTACACACACATGTGTGCGTGATCAAAATCATCCAAATATATTAATTATGACAACACATAAATTATGATATGGAATCATGTGTAAATATATCCCAAGAGGCATGTAATTTCCTACCTAAGTTATAATGATGTTGTGTTGATAAGGCTCTATATCCAATTCCAATTTCACCAATGAGTCCTAGAACCATTTCTGATTGAAATGGTTCAGTATTATTATCATCTTTATTAATTAAAATTATTAAAAAATGATTATTTAAAATAAAATGAAAATCAAAAACGGCCATTGTGAAAAATTGTAGGATATTAATTATCTTTGTAGATATGTTCCCAACAACACTAATGGTATGAAAATCCAATAAGTATCACATGAGATATCAAGGAGAGAAGTTAGACTATAATTATAAAATAAAATGAAATGAAATAAAAAGAGGGTTGGATAAAAATATAGAAGATATATATAAGGGGGGTGGGGAATTCCCCTTGTGCTACAAATCCCTTTTTTCCACTTTAATAACTTTTTTTTAATTCATTATCATTATTTTTATTTTATTTATGCCTTTCATATTCCATCATGGATAATTGCTATCAATTGACAACTCCAATCCTCCTAATGTAGTGCCCCCATGGCCCCCTTCAATTATTTAATTATTTTTACATCTACTCTTCCTCTTAAATAAATTTAACCATTCATTAAATATATATTAATAAAATATACAACTATATATGCACCCACACTTGTATATATATACTTATATATTATCCTATATATAAAAAATATTATATATATATATATAAATGGAGATATTTTTTTCCAAAATTTACTCATATTGGCATAGTCATGGATTTGGAAACCAAACCTATTACCACAATATTTATTGACAAAAAAAGGTAAAAGGGAGGGTGAGAAACAATCCTAGTATAAATTACCCACAATAGAATAAAAAATCCTAAAAAGTAGGAAAATCCCTACAATTTACTTTGGATCCCAAATACATTGGAAATAATCCTCTACTCTATCGATGTGGACATCTCCAACATGTATTGACCATTTTTGGAGCATCATATTCTTCATTCATTGATGATTTAGATAAGTCTTCTAAAATGAGAAAATCTAAAATTTCAATGATAGATCCTAAAATTTTATCTATGGATTGGATCTGAATCCATTTTCATTGATAACTAATAAAAATTTATAATATATTAAATAGTCTTTTAATCCTAATATATTTGGATTCTTCATAGAAAAAATGACTTCATGTTGTTAAAAGTACCATTATTCCACTTCCTAATCGAGGACTCCAATGGGCCTTTCTCCTTTATAGTAATTTTGAGGGATGATACTATTGTTTTCTTCTCTAGGAGTGTTACATTCCTCATATAAAGGATTGAAAAAAAGTTTCATTTGTATTATGAATTAGGTCAGTAAAGTGGGGATGATATGAACACTACATGTTCATCAGAGTCTAAGATTGTTCCTCATACAAAGGAGTTTTAGCACCATGATTAGAAATCCTAGCTAAACCCATTACATTATACACAATTTGGTCATCCTTTTGAATGCTAGTGTAATGTAGTAGAACCATACCATGAGATTATTCCATTTGTGGGGATTTCAAGGAGGAGAACAAATGGAAGCTTCCATCCTCAACAATAATGTATTTATTTTGATAAGATGATTTATTTAGCCTCCCTTTACTTGGGCCTACATACTATGACAAGTTCATTCTATAACCTCATATGTAGAACCATTATTATAAGAGACAAATGATGGACTGAAAAAAATATACCTACATATTACCCTTATTATCAGTGATCAGGAGTACGTACTTATCAATGTGAATATAATGATCAAATTATTCTTGAAAACCCCTTTCATTATTCATCTGATAATCCTATTAGGAGTACTAATCACTAGTACCACTTCCCCAAATTAAATCAACCTAAAATGGAATATCTTATTCTGCTATTTGAGGAAGACTCAACTCCACCACCTCTATGAATCCACTGACATCCCATGATTACATCATATCTTGCATAGATTTACACACCACTTCCTTCCCTCCTTTAATTATTCTCTTTCTAGTAACAAGGAAAAATATAACATAACAACAAGACCATTGATGAGAAGAATCAATCTGAATTATGGGAACCCAATCCACAGTAATCACAATTTCATTTGAAATATGACCCTTTGAAATACCTTCATCTATCATAGGTACCTTTTTTCAACCCCTCTTACATTCTTATAAGGAATTCCCTATTATGGAACAAATAGAGAAAAACAATTATTTTTTACATTATTCTTTAGAATGTTTCATGAAGAAAAAATCAGAGTAGAATATATGCAACATTAAATAGATGATTTTTAGATAAAAATACTTAATATCCATTAGTAAAATTACATAGTTAGTAATAGTTAAGCTAAATCCCACTTCAACCAGGAATCGATAAGAATGGTTAAACCTTTCTTTCTCAGCCTCTTTGTGCATTTTAGTTGGTATTCCAATTTTCAATGTGATTTCATGCAACATACTTGGTTTTAAGATAATCCATCTCATTTTATGGATTCTCACCCTAACTAGGAAAAATATATTTTTAATATAAAGAGATTAAATAAAATTTACCATTCCTTACATCTCAACATACCTAGGATAAATGATACTTGACATAATCCTATAGCCTTCAATTTGATATCATCATTTTGGAACATAATGTGGTATAATCCACATTCCATTCGAATGCATCACCATTCACGGAAATCCCATGTCGCATACATCCTCTTGACCAACACATCTAGGCTCTAATTTTTCACCCCTTTTGGAATCACATGATGCACGAGGATGGAATTTTTTCACATCACCCTTTATTCCTTGAAAGCTGCATCGTTCTTAAATAATCGAGCATTAGTATCCTTCTCGAAATATTGAGGAGATACCACATCTGGATAAGATATGAATGTTCTAATACTTTGGGAGTTAGGATTCTTACCAATATTAAGATTGATTTTTTTCAGACATATATTCTATATTTTAATAAAAAAAAATTAAACTGAAAAATTATAAAACAATAAACCTTACATGAGATGCAACCAAACATGTGACATGCATAAATATTAAGTCTCATATTGGGTAAATCCTACATTCGAGACCCAATAGAGGTATTTTATTTTCTATATGAAACATAATTCGAGAGATATGACATTATTTTGGAAAACATATTCACCTGATATAATATATTTAATATTTTCATTATATTAATATTGAGGCTCTATAGGCCGCAAAATTCTACTCTATCCCAGCACCTAACATTGAAAATATTCCACAAAAAAAATTCCAAGGAGATAACATATCTTCTACCCTTAAATAATGAATTTAAATCATTTATTTAGTGATTTTAATTTGGATGTTACATTTTTACATTAAAATACACATATTAATTAACAAATTAGGTTTTTGTTATTATTAAAAATTGTTGGTATTATAGATTGGAAATACCGCATAAATGCATCAAAAGGTAGGGGTTCTGAACTTACACCCTAGACCTCCCTGCACTGCATCATGAGTATCTAGGCTTTTTTTATTGTGATTATGGTGTAGCCCCTACATTCAATTCCTAGAAACATATCTTTAACCAACTCTTCCTTCTTCCACCCAGAACAACCCATTAAGAAAAATGCTCAAAAACCATGGTTCAAACAAAAAAAATGTTCAAATGGATTTACCTAAACATAAAGAGGTACAAACCTATAAAAATATTCGAATCCACACCCTTATATAAAAATAACTTCATCAAACCATGATCTCTCACTTGAATTTCTAAATTATTCCTTAAATTACTATAATTACATTTTCTTTTGAACATTATTCCTCAAAACATTATTAAATAGTGTTAGCTTTCAGAGTTTTGTACTCAAAATTTTTTGGGCCTATAAGATTTAATTCACCAGCTGAATTCCATCACATTAGAGTACAATGCCTCTTTTAATTCAATTATTCATACTGTGTTATTTGAATGCTTGAATTGAATCTATTGATATTTGTAAAATCCACCAAAAGAAAATAATTATCTCACACACCATGAAGGTCAATATATCATGACCTCAATATATCTTTTAATTTATGAATAGCTGATTCTAAATACCCATCATTTTGAGTACAATAGGTGATGCTCAAATGTAGTTCAGTTTTAAGATCCTTTTAAAGACACTTATATAATTTTGGTGCACACCATGGATCACAGTAAAAAAATGAATGTAGTGTACCATGAATTATCACAAAATCCTTAATATATAGTTTTTCAAAGTTAATTAGTGGTATATCATACCTTATAGTAGTAAAATGTGTTGACCTTGTAAAGTGATCAACAATAACTCATATTGAATAATTATTTTTAGGATTATTTGGTAATTTAGTGACAAATTACATGGTAATATCATCCCACATTTACACATAAATTGGTATGGGTTTCATGAATCATTTTTTATGTTATCTCTCAACCTTTATATTTTTTAAAAACCAACCATCTTGATATATACACTATAAAAACATTCTTTTATCCATGTTTTTAACCTTGTTTTATGAAAGTGTGAATAAATATAAATTAAGATTCATTTATTTATTCTTGTTTTAAAATGGCCATTATTTGACCTTGTTTTAAAATGTCTCTAGTTTAGAAAAGGTTTAAAACTTCATTAATTTATCCACATTTTAAAACATAAATAAATAGTCACATTTTAAAACGCCTCTAATTTAGCCTAATTTTAAAATTTTAGTACATCAGTTTCATTTAAAAACATCACTAATTTAACCATTTTTTAAAACATTGATAATATGAGTAATTTTTATTTTATGTGTTTTTAAATGTTTCAAACATTGAATAAAAAATTAAACTATATCTTTTGTATATATATTTATAAATTTTATAATTAATTAATTATTACTAATAAATTATTAAAAAACTATTTGTAATGACCTTATAAATTACTAATTTGTATATAATATATATATATATATATTCATATGTGAGTCTGTGTATACTAATTAATTATAATTTATATTTATTTATTTACATATATATGTGTGTGTGTGTAAATTAATATATTAATATATAAATAAAGATAAAAATTGTTAATGTTCATATATAAACACAAATATATTAACAAATAATATAGATATAATATACACAAAAAACATTTTGAGAGAGACACACACATGTACAAACATACATAAAAACACATGGACCTATAAGTAAAATTATAATTATAATTAATTAATAATAACTGCATAGATTACCATGATTAATATAAAAATTATTGAGTGTATATATATAATTATAATTACATTAATTTATATATATAGGTATATGGATTAATTTATATATATTTATTTATAATAATAAAATAAATTATCATTAATGAATAAATTAATATATACATACACACACACAAATATATATCTATGTTTCATTGGTATTCCATCATAGTAGTGGTATGGGATGCCTAGTCTTATGCTCCCTCATCCAGATCACATTCTGGGGAAGCTTTGGAAATCTCCCCTTTAGTTCTGATAATCAATCATTCCACTGTTATGGAGGAAGAACTACTAAAACGATGGAAAAATCTCACTAACTGATCAAGATAAATATGTCACCCACAATAGCTATGCAGAATATCTCCAGATTCGTAAATTCTTTTCCCTCATTATGGTGGGAAAATTTACATCCAATAGACCCTATAATATAAATTTCATGAGAATCCTGCTTTAATCAATCTGGAGTTTGGATGAAGGGCTGAAAATCATGGAAATTGAATCATGTATTTTTATTTTCTAAATATTCATGGAATTTGATAAGTTACATGTTTTTAAAGGTAAACCATTGTCTTATGATAATTATCTCATCAAGATCAAGGATATGGATAATGGATTTGATGTTGAGGGTTAGATTTCCCCCACTCCCCTTTACCATTTCTGATGACAAGAATCCATTTTAAGTGTTGAAGTGACCAAGTCATGCACAGTATTAGTCATGTCAATGGGGAGTTATATGATGGGATGCATAATATCCAATACAGTGGGGTCTGGAAGTGTGAATTAGAATAATTATTGATATCACACAATTGATTATGCCAGCTTTGTTCTTAAAACTACATGACTCTAGGATATGGTATCCTTTGAATTCAGAAATCTCCCTTCTATTTATTCTACATGATTATTTGCCATGTGGTTAAAGACTATGGTACAAAATTACCAGATCAGGATTCGAGGATCTTATTAAAATATGGTTCTTGGCTCTAGGTGAAAACCCTTAGTGGTTCACCCACATCAGAGGTTCAAAACCAATCATTTAGGTTAAAATTTCCAATGTACATTTTATATTTATAGAAACAAATGCATCGACATTTTTATTTGGGCCACCAGCCATCCCTCGAGTATCTAGAAGTTTAACTTATCCTCAAACTAATACCATAAGAACCTCTATTTCATTGGGATATGGAAACCCTTTTTCTAGGTTTTCTGATGAGGGATTTCAAGATGAGAAGTCACAAGAGGCCATGGTTGGGAACACATTTTTGTCTGACCTCCCTCTACCTAGTCAGGTTAGGCAGAATGCATTACTGCACCAAAATTTTGGACATAAAATGTTTTAAAAATAGTTTAATCCAGGACCAGATGTTCCAGATATGATAAAGACCTCCCTCTCCCATTGTGTAGGTGCACCTAATGGGGAAGATCCAGTTCACATTGTTCTAGTCTAGGAGGCTCCACCAAGATTCCCCACTAGAGGATTTTTAATCCAGTTTGGGATAAAACCCCTTCAAACACAATTTTTGATGACCATAGGTTGTATGAGACATGGAAAATAATAAATAATGAACCTGCAAATATAAATCAAAAAAATAAAATCTTTAGTAATAAAAGGATATATTGATTTTTGGAGGATGAAGTCCAACCAAAAACTAAAAATTGAACAAATCTATCTGAGACAAATATATGATATTTTTTTATTAAGGGGGAAAGTTGATGAGACTAGTGATGTTAGGTTCCATGAATCACTTATATTGGAACTTCTATGGGCTTGGAAACACAAGACCAGTTCATATGATCCATCAATAGAGTTCTATGTATAGCCCAGATACGGTCTTACTATCTGATACTAGGTTAGAATGAAAGGATATTAGAGGGATTTTGTTGAAATATGGGTACTATAATTTTTTTATTTTGGTTTTCTGGTAGTTCAAGTGGAATTTTTCATTTGTGGCATGATGATCTTGATTTCTTAATGTACAACATATCCAGAAACCATGTTTACTTCTCGATATGACCCCCTGGGGAATCTGATTGGCACTTAATGGGTTTTTATGGTTGAATCGGTAAAAGAAAAAAAATTAGATAATGAAATATGATTAAATCTCTCTTGAATTATCTCTAATTAACCACATTGTGTCATTAGGACTTCAATGGGACCTTATATCACCATGAGAAGTAAAGAAGATCCTATAAGAAAAAAAAAATTCTATGAACTGTTTCTGAGATTTCCTACTTCACATGGGGCTCACAGATCATGGATTGTTTGGGAACCCTTATAATTGGTTCCATGGAAATGACGTTGTATTTAGATTTCCTGAAAGGATTAAAAAGTTTTTTGTATATGAGTAACTGGATGAAGGTTTTCCTGAGGTACTATGTCTCCCAATTCCTTCCAAAATTTTCTTATAATTTTTCAATTTTCCACTATACGGTTGTCATTTCCTAGGGTGAAACACCCCTATGAGTATTTCTTTGGAATACAAGTGCATTAATAATGATACATGAAAGCATGCGGTGGAAGATTCTCATTCGTCCTCCTAAGGCCATGTCTTGGAGAAGAATTAATCAGTGGAAGATCATCTACAGTGTTAGAGTAGAAATAATTTTAGGAGATTTGATCAGATAATATATAGACTTAAAAAGGCACAAGGGAGGATCTTAGAAGAAATCGCTTCATATTCTATTATGGATGAGGCTTTCACTCAAGAAATACAGAGGGATGAGTATTTGAGATACAAAAAAGTTTATGTTTATTTAGGTAAAGGGAGGCCTTCATAAAATAGGGAGACCAAAATACTATATTTTCAATCATAAACCTTCATCTATAATATGAACTAATGAAATTTTAAAATAAGAGGTCATGAATGGTACCTTTACTATAGATGTAGTAATTATTTTAGAGTTGATCATGTCCTTCTACCAAGATCTATTTTTCTCTAAGGGTGTCACACAATTGGGGGACCTTCAGAGCTATGGAGCCTAATGTTACATAGGCCATGTCTCAATATCTTAAGTCAGAAATCTCTAGGGAGGAGATTGTGCCATTCCTATGGATAATTCCTTTATCAAAGACTCCAAGTCTTGATGGTTTTCATGATTGTTTTTTTAACCAGTTTTGGAATTGTGGGGATCAAACATTATTGCATTGATTAAAAGGATACGAGATGGATCCATTGGTATGGAAATGGTCAATGAAAATATCATTGTTTTAACCCATAATTTTTATGTCCATGTGGAAATTTATGATTTCAGGCCTATAATATTATGAAATGTGGTCTATAATATTTTCTCAAAATTTTTATCCCATCTGTTGGGGAAGGATCTACATTTTATTATTTCATATAATCAGAGTTCCTTTGTCCCCAAGATACTTAGAAATGATAATTCTATTGTTTACCAAGAAATTTTCCACTCCATGAAAACTCATTATTCCTCTAAGATGGGAATTTATGATATGGAACTGGATATGAAAAAAATATTACAGGGTGGAATGTGATTTTATTGAAGTTTAAATTTTGAAATTGGGGTTTGGGCTAAAATAGATGAGAGTTACAATGAGTTGTGTCAAGATTGTTTCCTTCTGCATCATGGTTACTGGTTTTCTTAGATCAAGGATTAAACCATCCATATGTTTGAGACATTTTGATCCTCTTTAACATTACTTATTTTTCCTTGTGGCATATGTCTTCTATCATCTCTTAAAAAGGAATATTTAAGTGGATTTATTAATGGGGCTAAGGGTTTTTTTCTATGAATTTCTCTCACCCATTTATTCTTCTCTAATGACTCCCCCATTTTTTCTAGAGCTACTTTTTTGGAATGTCAAGTGGTTATTAATTTTATTGATGCCTAAAGAAATGAATCAGTTCAATGAGTGAACATCATCAAATCCTATATTTCTATTACTAGGGGTGTGAAAAGTGGGATGAGATATTCCATTTTTGAAATGTGTCCCATCAGGGTTTTAGAGAAAAATAATAAATTCAGGGTTGATCCTACAGTCATTTGGAATTCTAAAATAGAGATCTTCTCATTCATCCATGATAAAGTGCATATGATAATTTAGGGATGTTCAAATAATAATATTTTTAGGACCAAAAATGGGGTCCTCATAAAAGTGGTGGCCCAAGCAGTTCTATCATATATTATACCTCTCTTGAAAATCCCTTACATTTACATTCATCATCTCCATTATTATTTTTCTAATTTTTAATGGGGCTGTGTTAATTGTAATAACAATATAAATTTGGTCTCTCGGGAGAAACATTATTAACCAAAGGCATGTAGAGGTATAGGTTTCTATGGAAATGATATTTTTAATTGTGCACTTTTTGTTGGACAAGGATCGATCTTATTAAATAATTCAGATAGTTTATGTGTGAAAATTTTCAAAGCCAAGTACTCCCCTCACTGAGACATTTTTTTCAGACTGGGACCTTAGCTGAGCTTCTTCTAGAGAAGTGATTAGGGTTATAAATGTGTCATGAATCGTGGACTTCATTGGAGAATTTCTAGTGGTGATATTATTAATATATAGGATAACCTTTGACTACCTTGTCTCATTGTATTAAAACTCATTTCTAATCCTCACCCCAATCAAGAATTTACTGTAGTACGAGATCTTCTCATTGATGGATATAGTGGGTGGTGCTATCAAAAGATTAATAGTTTGTTTTTTGAGTTGGAATGTAAGGATATTTTAAAAAGTATTGAGGGGTATTATTCTATACCTGATACACTCTATTTGTATCCTAATTTTTCAGGTTTCTATTTGGTATTCTCGGGCTACAATACTTTTTCCATGCATGGTGTTGTTTTCGGGCCTTCATTGTTGAAGTAACTCTAGAAGTTGAAGGTACCACTAAGGTCCAAACTCTTAGGTAGAAAAATGAATTGAGGAATCATTAATAAATTAGTGTTCCTTATCACTAATCACCTATCTAAGATCACCATGTTCACTTTCTGTGGAATAAATAGTTAAACTGAGTTTCAAGCTATTTTTTCTTTACCTCAAGTGTTAGTGTTGTGGTAAATGTTCATCAGGTAGGGTCAGTCATTCTCGAGAAGTCTAAGGGCATCTAAGATGGTTGTGGAGAAATGGTTTAGATCATTTTCTAGTTCAAACTATTATGGGTTTATGCATCTATGTATAGATTATTTGGTTTCTCTATAATGACTTTGTGTTTTAATGCACCTATCTGTATAATAGGATTTGGTAAGATTGAATAAAATATGTGCCTCTCGGTGGATTGGTGAAGGGGGGTTGTCCTCCTTTGTTGGTTCACGCCGATCTAACTTATTGGATTCCACCACTGCCTGAAATTTTCATGATTAATATTGATGAAGCAGTTCCAAGTGATTGTTTTTTTAGGATTAGTTTTGTCACATGTGATCATATGGGCTCCCTTTTTGGGCTTAAAATTCATCTGTTTCTCCTTTTTGGGACCCTCCTATGGATAAATCCATGGTTTCTTTCATTATGATGATTTTTTCCACTTTTTAGTGCTAGAGGAATATCATGGTTGAATCTGATTTCCATGTAATTATCCCTAGTTTCAAATAGGTCCTTTGTGGAAGTCATTCGTTCAGATCCATAGTTGATTTTATCATATCTTTGGTTCATTTCTATTTGTATTGTGGTTTCTACTTTGTTTGGAGAGAGGGAAATTGTGTGGCCATTTTTTTTTTGCTTCTTCTCAGAGATGTCAGGGGGGCACCTACATATTTTCTTCTTTTCCCCCATAGTTATATAATTTGGTTGTAGTTGATCTTTAATCATATTGATTGTAGCTTAAAAAAATAATTATACATATTTATAAATATACTTACATTAAAATAATAATTAATATATAAATATATGCATATTAATATAATAATTAATATCTAATTATATTAATATAATTTTATTAACAACTATATGCATATAACATTATAGATTTATTATATTACTATACATATAGATATATAAATGCAAGCATATATATTAGTTTTCACATGCGCACACACATGTGTTTGTGTTTATATTTTTATGTTTTTAGGTATGTTTGTATATGAGTCTCTATTTATATATGTGTGTGTATATATATATGTATGTTTGTGTTGAGTCTCATAGATATGTATATATGTATATATATATATATATATTAATATATTAGATTAATATAAGTTCATGTATATTAACAAATGAATTTATATATAAATTTAAAAATATGAATTTATATATAAATTTATAAATATATAAATATGTACATATAATGGTGTATATATATAGGCTACTTTTAATTTTTGATAGAAATATGGGGGGAAATTGTGAATGGAAACATGCATGGACTGTGTGATGATGGTGGAAGGTAGAGGGATATGATTTCTAGGGTGATGTCAGGTGGGTGTTGGAACAAAATTTTAAAAAATTATAATTAAAAAAATGACATTTAAAAGAAATTGTAAAAAAATAAAATACAGAAATAAAAATTACACACTATTTCATGAAAGGTGGAAAATTGAAAAAACATTTACCTAGGTTTATAAGAATAACTTCTAAATGGTGCATGGGTAAAGTTGAAGTATTTATCATTATTAATAAACATGTCTAACATTACGTCATTTTTAAATGCTACAAATTAGAGACATTTAAAAATGTGTCTAAATTACTGACACGTCAAATTGTGAGGTTTTTCATGAAATTTCGGTAAATTTTTTATCCTTGTTTTTAAACATAATTGAATAAAAAAACGTGGCTAAATCCAATTTTTCATTTTATTCATAGTTTTTCATTTCCCATTTCATATTATCTCACAAAAAAATTTATCCAAAAATATTTATAAATTTTGGTTCTTCCAAAGTTTATAAAGAAACTCGAGAGATTATATTCATCTAATAATTATCTCTTCACCTTAGGTATAGATTGAACCCATTTCCTCTACCAAATTTTTTCACATCATCTCTATAAAAAAAGTTTTTAGTTTCACATCATTAATAGATGCAATTTTTTTATAAACTATTATCATCAATTTGGAAACTTTTTAACATTTCCAATAAGTATTTTTTGGAAATAATTATAAAAGGAATGTGGTTTACTCATCCATATTAATTCCAATACCAAAAAATTTTAAGTCACTTAAAAAAATAATTATTATCAATCCCCATCATAGTCATAACTCGATGATCATTTATACTCAATGCATTGGTTACCTTATATTGGTTTTTGGGCATTGTAAAAGTGTGTGGAGGAGGGATATATGATAAAAAATTACCATTTTCAGAATCCATGAGTGAGGTTCTTTTTATTTCATATTTATATTTAATTTATTAAATATAGAAATAAATGAATACATGAGCTTAGGAACATTATTTAATGTTGAATGTTGATCATTTGTTTAGAACTTTTCAGAATGATTTTGTTATGATCTATAGATCCATATATAGAATGCCTCTATTAGGGATCTACACAAACTCCTATGATCTGTAATAAATTCCACTCGAACTATGGTTTCTAGTTAGAAAAATCAATTACCTTGTTTTATTCATTCTTGATCAATCATTGTTCATTCTTAAAGAAATAAATCTTATGTCTTGCGTTCATTAGTGATAGAGATAAGGAGATGTTGGGAGATATTTCATTGGGTGCAATAATTCTCCATTTTTTATTTGATGAAATATACAATAGACATTACCTTATATTTATATTGGTAGGGTGTATTTAAAAATATTATTTAATTTCATTCCAACCATTAAATAACATTTAAAATCATTAATAATACTCATCTCATGTATTGATAATAATATTATTATTATTCAATTACATGAACCAACTTGCACAATATATAATATTCTTTTACCATTTGATTAATTAAAATTTTTCACTAGACTGGGACTTTGTGCATTTTAATTCCTCTATAATTTATTGCACACCTAAAAAAATATTTTATTAATCAAGGAATATTTTATTCACAATCCATCAAATAAATATTTATTAAAATATATAATAAATAAAATTAATATTTTACACACAAATTAGTGAAATAATAATATATATATATATATATATATATGGGTAATTAAATATATTATATGTTAGTATAAAATAATTATTTATTTCCTTTTAAAAATTAGTGTTCAATAAAACTTGAATAAAATTATTCCTTGATATTGAGAATAATATTTATTAAAATAATTAATTTCAAAAAAAATTAATTGAGATCATCAAAAACACCTAGTGTGTAACCCTCTATGATTCTTATTCATTGTGAGTTGGCAGGCTTACCCAAAGTCCAATTTTATAGTCGAGCAACGGTTCAAGGCACCCAAAAACAACTTTATATCCTTATGAGTATAACAACATATGAATGTTTTCTATGTAATATAATCCCTTTTTAACATTATCCCATCGTTCAGGTTACATATCCATATCACCAACCAATATGATTTATATGTATTTATTTAACTATATAAAATAAGCATGTTGTTACACCATCTCCATAGAATTTAGGGAGAATGTTCTATTCCAATGAAAGTCATGAGATACCAACATTCATAAATATGGACGGGACAAATCCAACCCAGACATATCCATTAATGACTTGTAAATAATGACATACCCAATGTACCCTAGGGATTGTGTGTCTTTTTTATAGTTTATAATTTTTTTATCAATACTATTATTTTAATTTCTGGATAGTATTCTAATATTATGGAAATTCTACCATGTCCTATGATTGTGGTTAATTCAATGCTTTTATTGTCTTTTCCCATTTCCTTATATTCCACTAATATGTTGTAAGTTGGTATTACCCAATAATCTGGAATCATAAAACTGTGATTTTCCATTCCCTTGGAGAACATTGTGGTCTTGGAGTAGGCCTAATGGTTTTGGTAATGGTGAGGTGTTTGTATTATGGTTTGGGAAAATCGATGTCCTTAGAGAATTGATTTAAGTCTAATGGTTTGTATCATTTTAGGGGTGAATGTTTTATCCTAGTAGTGGTCAAGGTGTTATTTAGCTTATAATGATGAATCATTTTAAAGTGAAAAACTTTATATGTTAACTTGATAAAATAGAAACATCAAGGCTTTCTAGGTGAAGAATGCTTTATGGTGGGGGAATTGTCACATCCTGAATTTTCTTTTTCATTTTTATTTTGGTAAATAATTTTTCATTCGGATTTAACTTGAGTCTTGGGAAAATCATATTGAATTTTTTAGTTTTGGGTTATTTTTACTCTTTTTCAAGGTTGGTGTCCATGGCTAAGGGTAACCAACATGACCACCAGACACAATGCCATTTTTCAGTTCATTTTTTTCTTACATGGTTTATGTTGAATAGGTAGTGAACTATTATATAATAACAGTGCTACATCTTGGAATAATTGTGTGTGTATTTTGTGTTCCTAGATGTTGGTGCATTTCTTGATCATGGTTATTTCAAATCATGCGACAAGAATGCACTTGGGTATGTAGTTTTTGAAAGAACAATCAAATTGGATTGAGAACAATTTCTTAAACATTGTGGGTACCTTGAGAGTCTAGTACAAGGTGTGTGGTTGGCCCACGGTCATACCAACCACTAATTCAAACCGTAAAAGTGCCTTTTGATGGTAGTAGCGGGTTCAAAGTTTCATAAAATATTCATCCTAACCATGAATAATTCTATGGTTCTTTATAAATGGATTTTTACAATTTTACCTCTCATTATTTTTACCCCCAAATCATCATTTCTTACACTCTTAACCTGTTCATACCTAGGGAGTTATTAGATTATTATCCCATACTTATCCTCTGTAAGAACCTAGATCTTCTTTTTCAGGTATGTCTTTCTTTTCTGGTCGTTTTTTTGAGAAAAATAGGAATTTCTAGAAATTTTCGATGTACCCGCCGTGTACTTTATGAGTACATGCCTTGTACTCAGTTACTGCAGGTAGCTATGCACTGGCCGTGTAGCAGCCATACACACGGGCATGTGGGGGTGACCTTGAGGCCACCTAAAGCAGAGTACAGAAAAGGCAAGTACACATTTTTTACTTCAAAAGTACACAGCGTGTGTTTTCTTTTTTTTCATTAAACGTATCAGTATCGTGTCTAATTTCTAGAATGATCTTCTTCAAGGTTTGGTTCTACCAATATCTCTCATACGGCTGTGATATTCCTCCGAGCTCCGATCAAGCATCTGAACTTTGATCCGACCACCTTAGATTGCATTGGGATCGCCTCGGTATGCTCTCTCTTCTGCTTGATCTTTGTTTCCCAATTCCTCCTCATTCTAAAGTTATCCTCTATTGAAAGTTTTACACATTTTTGAAGATATTTGGCATTCTAAGGTGATTCAATCCCTAATACTCAAGTATATTGATCTCCCAACACTGAGGTAGGGGGTTTGTGCCTATCGGTAAAAATTCATTGAGTTTCATGTGCAAAATCTCTAATAACCTTGAACGAGGTATTGCATGTTTACAATTTAACCCTTATTGTTTGCCTACTATTCTTGTATTCTTGATTAGAGGTTAATCGAATGTGAATAGGGTTAATTTCTATGCTTTGGAGGTTTTTTCCCATGCATGATTGCATGTTTACTTTGCCTGTTAGGCTGCTATTTACTTTCTATGCCTATTTGTAGGATGGTGTGATTTTTCTAATATGTTGTTATGTTGTAGACTACTATCCAAGTAGTTCATGAGGTTTACTTTGGCCGATATGCACTGCTATAATTTCTTTACTTACATAGGTCCATGAGAACCAAGTGTATAGACCATAGGGAGAATGGACGTAAGGGCTTCTCCAGAGTGTCTTTATAACTTACGATATAAGACCACATGGGGAATGGACATTGAGTTCTTCCGCATAGTGTCTGTAGTTCCCCGACATGGGCCATAGTGGGAATAGATGTTGAGTTCTTCCCCAGAGTGCCTTTAGTTACCGATATGAGACTATAGGAGTAATTTATGATGAGTGATTCCTTAAAGATTCTATGCTTAAGCTGAAGCATATGGGTTATACTAAGTGTACTACCCAGTGGGTTACTTGTGTGGCAAGGTAAGACCAGAGGGGATAAGCTGTGAGTACTTCCTAGAGGGTTACCTGTGGAGTTACTTGATTTCTTGCAACAAGGTAGGACCCGAGTGGATAGGTTGTTAGTACTTCCCAGAGGGTTACCTATTGTGATTTCCTGCTTACTTTATATGTGGTTTTTGAATGCTTTGAAACTATGGATTTGTGTTCTGCTGGGTACTTACTTATTTACTACACTCTTTTTTCTTATTGTCTACCATATATATTCACTAACAGTTAGGAACAGATCTCATGGTGGTTGTCTACTGGGATTTTGTATCACACCCAATTTGGTCCTTATTTTTATGCCCAAATAGATTATATTATAGCAGGTATAGATAAGGGAAAGTTCCCTTCTATTTCAGGTACCTGACTTGTTGTGGAGCTGGAGAGCATGGGACCAAGCTTTGACTTGTGATGTTGAAGAGTTGTTTACTTGATTTCTTTATTACATGGGTTTGGTACTATTGTATTCTAGCATTGTGATTTATTTGGCTTCTTTCCTAGACATATGTATTCTGCATCATTCATAAATAAACATGTGCTCCAGTTCATTATTTTCTAGTCTTTTGTTGTTTACTTTTGTATGGATTACTCCCGCTTCAACTTTTTCTATTTCTTTCTTCCACTGTGTTACTCTTCCAATAAGGGATTAGTTTCCCCAATATCACACCCAAGTCCCTCACTACTAGTCTATGGCCTCTGGCGTTTGGGGAAATTCCCTTGAGGCCATGTGACCAACCAAGTACAGGACACCTCTAGGTGGCTTCTAGAACCGAGACGTTAAAAAGTGGTATCATAGGATTTTTTCTTGACTTATTGTTTGGAGCCTATAGTCAGGGATAGGAAGGAATATGTACTTGGTAATAAGGTGTTCCCAGGATTAGCTAACCCGTGTACAGGGAAAATCCAATTTACATCCTGTTTCAATTTTTCTTGTTTTGTAATAATTATAGTTTATTTGATTTCACCTTGAGGGATTCACATGTTTTGTGTTGTTATTGTTGATGTTATTGAGGTTATATTTCTGTTGCAACCTGATGAGATGAGGGCATTCCATCTTATGCATCATATAGTCACTTGATATGGATCACATGTCACGCATTCTTGTTATGCCATATATGGTTCATTAGCGATTGCGTGTTGTTGTGGTACATGTTGTGCTAGTTATGCATGATGTTGTGATACGTTTCTAGATATAAAACCTGTTGTTTTATTGGGTATCGTTTGTGTAATGTTTTGTTTGAATGAATTCCAAACATTGGTTCTTGTGGTGTTATGGGCCCTCATTGATCAGAACATGGTGGACCATTGACTTGTTTACCTTATTTATAACATGTATAAGATACTAGGCTTTGATTAGCAGGGATTATGGGCCCCCATGGATCGGAATTTGGAACTTTGGCGTTTATTTCAGTTTTTCTTTTCTAGGCTCTGGACATGTTTCTAAGGCTTACTGTCTGGAAAAACCCAGAATACATTCTGTGTAGTTTTGACTACATGCCATGTGTTCTTATGTTCGGGAAGAAACTGTTTTTCTTAAGTACATGGTGTGTTCATTATGTAAACACGGTGTAGTCTCTAACCATTTCATAGGCCATGTGGGCAGAGACACGGGATAGGGAGGGTCTTGTGGGAACATGCCATGTACTTATTGTACAGGTTGTGTAGTGTTGACCATGTGTATGCCCGTGTGACTAATAACACTGACCAAGAAATATTAGGTGATACACACCGTGTAACTTTTAAACATGCCGTGTAGTATAATATTGGAATCTATCCATGTAACTAACAACATGGGTGGGTGTTATATTTCCTAGTACACGTTGTGTCCGTATAGAACACACTATGTTATGTAACCCAAGTATCTGGTCGTGTAACGAGCAACATGGGTCAGTTAAATATTCTTTTGCATGATGTGTCTAGTACTAATACACCATGTATAGTCATACATGTATTCACCTGTGTGACTAAAAACATGCGCAGTTGAAACCAAAGTAGTACATGTCGTGTCCATCTGGAACACACCGTATAGTGTGAGCCATGTACCCGGCTGTGTCACGAACAAAATGGGTCGGTGAAGCTCGTCTAGTACATGTCGTGTCTAGAACAAACACGCAATATAATTTCATTCTAAGGAAAACTGTGTGGCTTAGCCATGTAAAAAGACTCGATAGGGGAAAAAATTAAAATACACTTTGTGTGTAAGGACAACATGCCGTGTGTTTGGGGTGTTACACGACCAGCTCTGGCAGGAGTACACAGCCATGTGAATGACTGAAGGGAACACACCATGTACGTGTTATACACGCTGTGTAGTCATTTTTTGTATAACATGAATGCTTTCCTTCTCATGATCCCTTTGTAATTTTTCAGTTTTTGGTCCTTGATAATTTTGATCTAAGGTGTTCATTTGACCTTGCAGAGTCATGTCGTCGAGACATCCTCTGGTTGGACACCAGTTGCAGGGTAGTGATCAAACACCAGATTTGGAAGATCAGGGACTTCCTGCAGATCCACCCATTGTGACAGTCTTGGAACCATCCATTATACCAGATGCAGGTGTTGATGCACAGTTTAGGGAAGAATTTATGAGGATGTTGTAAAACTGTTAGGGAGCACTGCCTCCTACCCTGTCGATGGCAGAATTGACGTGGGTCATTCAGTAGCAGCATCCTCCCACTTTCTCAGAGGATTGAGGACCCCAGACTGTAGAGTCATGGATAGAATCCATGTTTACGATCTTTGAGCATCTAAAGATTCCTCTATGAGGTAGGTCAAGCTCACTACATATATGATTTGGGATTCCTCCAAGAGATGGTGGGATGTGATCTCATAGGTGGGACACCAGCAGGTTATGAGTTGGGAGGAGTTCTAGAGTATATTCTATGACTACTTCTATCCAGAGACCATGAGGGCTGATCGAGCCCAAGGGTTTATAAGTATAGAGAAGGGTACTATTTCGGTTATGGAGTATTCCTCTCATTTTACCGAGATGCATCCTTTCATGCCTATTTTAGTAGGTGGTCAGTTATTCCTGGAATAGAAGTTCATGGATGGTCTAAGGCATGACAAATGATCGCAGGTGAACATCTTCTGGTTGACCTCTATCATTTCTATCATCAACCAGGTACTGATCACTGAGTGTAATCTGAGGGATTCTGGATTTGTGAGCCTAGGTGGCTCGGCGTCTGGAGTTAGTATCCCTCCTACTGACAGCAGGAAGCACTGTAGGGAGTCTTTATGTGGTGATCTGAGGAGGCAAGTCACTTCTTCTGGTATCCAAGATGTGTTCTACTTGTGCAGAAAGAGTGTTACTACAAGGCCACATTTCCCGAGAGACCTAGTGGATTACCAATCTTGCGGAAATATGGGACATCTTTAGCTCTTATGTCGGATCTTCTCACCAATAGATTATGATATGGGTTCTTATATTACTTTTCATTCAGGAGAAGAACCACTAGTTTCTCACCAGTTTGGGAACTGGAGTTCTTCCAGCCGTTCAGGTCAAGGTGGAGGTCGTGGTCGTGGTATCCAGTTGCCTGGTTTAAGAAACATCAGGGCAGATCATCTCAGAGTGGTCAAGCAGGGTCACAGGGCCATGGTAAAGGCCAACCTATTGCAGTGGAGCAGACCTAGTTGGATCAGGATCCCGGAGCATTTATAGTTCTAGGTACGATCTTATTTTCCTCAATTTTAGCTTTTTCTCTTTTCGATATAGTGGCTTCCCATAGTTTTATATCTGTTGTGGTTGTGGAGAGCCTTGGGCTCTATATCTTTTCTTCTTCTATTATCTTGATAGTAGACACTATATTGGGGAATATAAGGGTGAGTGTACGTTAGTAAAAGGATTCCCCTTTAGAGGTTGGTGGGTGTCACTTTTTATGGGACCTCTATGTCCTAGATATGATAGGCTATGATTTCATTCTCAGAAGGGACTGCTAGTTCTCCTCTAGCTAGTCATCAATAGATATCTTCATAGGGTGAGTTTCACATCACCAAAGGTCAAATATTTTCTTTATAAGGGTGAGTGGGATGTTCAGGTGAGCAGAGCAGGACCTGAGCAACATGGGTTAAGAGGAGTTGTAGCCCATATTTCTAGTCTATATCTGGATGAACAGGGGTTTTCACAGATGGGAATTCCTCCATTGGTGGATCATTTTTGAGATGTCTTTCCAAGAGACTTTTCATGTTTTCCTCTAGAGAATGATATAGACTTTTCTATTGAGATAGTGATAGGGGAAGCACCAGTGTCCATTCCTCATTATAGGATGGCTACACCAGAGTTATAAGAGCTTAAGAAGCAGTTGGAGGAGTTGTAGGAAAAGGGTTTCATCTGACCCAGTACTTCTCCATGGGGTTCTCCAATCCTATTGTCAAAAAAGGTAGACAGTACCCAAAGGATTTGTGTGGATTATCAGAAGTTGAACCAGTTGATGATCAAGAACCGATTTCCCTTGTTGAGGATTGATGATCTCTTTGACCAGCTTCTAGGAGATCGGGTGTTCTCGAAGATCGATTTGAGGTCCAGTTACCATCAGTTGCACATTAGGCCATCAGATATACCTCTCATAGCCTTCCGGAGTAGGTATGGTCAATACAAGTATATGGTTATTCCATTCGGTCTCACAAACGCACATGTAGTTTTTCAGGCACCAAAGAACCAAGAGTTCCATCCATACGTGGATTCCTTCATGGTGGTTTTCATGGAAGATATCTCGGTGCACTCTCACATGCGACACAACCATGCCACACATCTTAAGATCGTTTTGAGTACACTTATAGAGCATCAGTTATATTTTATTCTCTCAAAATTCCACTTTTTGATGAATTAGATTCATTTCTTGGGTCATTATATCTTAGAGACAGGAGTATCGGTCGACCTAGAAAAAGTGAGTGCAATAGTTTCTTGGGAGAATATGATGAACATATTTTTGGTACGAAGATTTATAGGTCTGGTTGGATACTACAGACATTTAATTCCGGAAATTTCATGCTTAGAAGCACCACTGACGATTCTGACTAAGAAGGGTGTGAAGTTCTTGTCGTCAGATTCTTGTGAGTCAGCCTTTCAAGAGCTAAAAGGAGGGTTGACTTCCACACTGATACTTTTCTAGCCAGAGCCAAGAAATATCTATAATGTTTACTATGATACTTCAGGTAACTGTTTGAGAGATGTGCTTATATAGGGGGAAAGAGTCGTTGTGTATGGGTCTCAGTATTTGAGGCCACATGAGAGGAATTACGCGACACACGATCTTGAGTTGGCTGCGGTTGTTCATGCCTTACACTATTGGAGACATTATCTTCTGGTAGAGCATTTTGTGGTTTTCACCTACCACAACAGTCTCAAGTACTTCTTCACTCAATGTAATCTGAATTTGAGACAACAAAGGTGGTTTGTGTACCTTCAGTATTTTGACTTTGAGATTGCCTATACGCCTGGAAAAGGAAACACATTGGCTGATGCGTTGAGAAAGAGGACTTAGATACAGGTAGTTCTGGAGGCCAGTAGTGAGTGGAAGCATATGGCTTGATTCTCTGAGATGCATTTGGAGGTCCATGATAGATAGGGGTAGTCTTTTCTTTCTTCTATGTTTGTTACCTATACTGTTCTTGATCGAGTGAGAATGAGGCAACTATCATATTCAGAAGGCCTAGTCCTACGTGAGGAGCTGATGTAAGTCTTTCAATCCTCAGTTCTAGCAGTTCATCCTGGTTTCACCAAGATGTACCATGATCTACACTGTGAGTATTGGTGGCCATGTATAAAGAGAGATGTTGTTGGTTTTGTCATGATGTGTTCCACCTATCAGTAGGTGAAGGCGGAACATCAATGACTAGAAGGGCTTTTGAATCAGTTACCCATTCCTGAGTGGAAGTGGAATGATGTCGCGATGGTTTTTGTGACAGGTTTACTGAGGTCTCCTCAAGGAAATTATTCAATTTGTGTTGTCATTGACAGACTCACGATGGTTTCTTACTTCTTGCCGATCAAGGAACACTTCAGTGTCGATGAGCTGAGACATTTGTAATTTCGTGAGATTATTCACTTACATGTAGTACCACACTAAATTTTTTCAGTAAGAGATGAATGTTTTACTTCTTGGGTCTGGGAGGGGCTTTAGAAAGCTTTGGGAACACATGTACTTTTTAGTACAACCTACCATCCCTAGACAGATGGCCAGTCCGAGCGTACGATTCAGGTTCATGGGGACATTATTCATGCATGCATCCTATATTTTGGAGGTTCTTGGGAGAATAATATACATATTATGGAGTTTTCCTATAGTAATTGTTTTCAAGTGACTATTCAGATGGCACCTTAGGAGGCTTTGTATGGTGGGCCGTGTCGATCACCCTTATATTGGCTGGAGGCAGGAGAGGCAGCTATGCTTGGACCTCATCTTATCCAAGAGACCACTGAGAAGATAGAGTTTATTCAGAAGATGATGGCTACTACAATGTCTCGACAGAAGTCTTATGTTGATCAGCAGAGTTGACCTCTGGAGTTCAAGGATGGAGATCAGGTTTTCCTACGTGTCACACCAAGGTTGGGGCATAGGAGGATTAGAAGACAGGGTAAGATTTTTCCGAGGTATGTCGGGCTGTTAGAAGTTTTGGAGAGAGTTGGTCCAGTTGCATATCAGTTGAAGTTACCTAGAGGTACCAGGCTATGCACAACGTCTTCCACATTTCTCAGCTTCGACATTACTTCTCAGACCCATCTCTTGTCTTCCAACCCGAGGAGGAGGAGTTGGAAGTTGATGCATCATTTGAGGAGCATCCTATCTGTATTGTTGATCAAATTACAAAGGTTCTCTGTGGATGGTCAGTCACTCTGGTATGAGTCTTATGGCCGCACATGCAAGTACAGGATGAGACATGGGAGAGGGAGGCCGATGTACAAGCACAGTGGTTGGAAATATTCAGGGTTTCTTCTTCTATGCCTCCTTGCTAGGGAAATTCTGGGAAATTTTTTTTAAGGGGGAAAGTTTGTAAGAACCCGGATCTTCTTTTTTAGGTATGACTTCCTTTTCTGGTCGTTTTTGAGAAAAAGAGGAATTTTTAGAAATTTTCGAATTACACGCCATGTACTTTATGAGTACACACTGTGTACTCGGTTACTATAGGTAGCAGTGTGCTAGCCGTGTAAACTCCATGCACATGGCCATGTGGGGGTGACCTAGAGGCCGCCTAAAGCAGAGTATAGAAAAGGTAATTACATGTCGTGTACTTCCAAATCACACACCATGTACTTTATTTTATTCATTAAACATTCCAGGGTCGCATCTAATTGCCAGAAAGATATTCTTCTACGTTTCGTTCGGCCGAGAGCTCCGGTACGGCCACGATATTCCTCCGAGCCATGGACTGAGCATCTGAGCTCCAATTTGACAGTCTTCGATTGCATTGGGATCGCCTTGGAAAGCTCTCTCTTCTTATTGAGCTTCATTTCCCAACTCCACCTCCTTCTCAAGTTATCCTCTATTGAACTTTTTAGATGTTTTGGTAGATCTTTATCATTATAAGGTAATTCAAGCCCTAAGACTCAAGTATATCGATCTTCCAATTCCAAGGTAGGTGGTTTGTGCATTTCTATAAAAAGTCTTTGAGTTTTATGTGAAAAATCAGAAATACCTATGAATGGAGTATTGTGTGTTTACCGTTTTAGCCCTATTGTTTTCCTGTTATGCTTGTATTCTTGGGTAGAGGTTAATCGAATGTGAATAGTGTTAATTGATATGATTTGGAAGTTTTTTCCCCTGCATGATTTCCTGTTTTGACCGTAGGGTCTAGTTTTCCTATTAGGCTAATTTTTACTTTCCATGCCTAGTTGTAGGATGTTGTGAATGTTCTGATATGCTGTTATGCTATAGACTATGAGCAAAGTATTTCTTGGGGTTTACTTTTTCTGATTTTCACTGATATACTTTCTTGAATTACACAGGGTCGTGAGAACCTAGTTTATAAACCATATGGATAATGGACATAAGGGCTTCTCCAGAGTGACTTTATAACTTACTATGCGAGACCACAGGGGGAAATTGATGTTGAGTTCTTCCTTAGAGTGACTTTAGTTACTCAACGTGGGCCACATGGGGAATAGATGTTGAGTGCTTCCCCATAGCACCATTTATTACGATACGAGACAATAGGAGGAATTGAAAGTTACTGCTTCCTTAGAGAGTCTATGCTTAAGCTGAACCAAAGGGGTTAGACTGAGTGTACTACCCATAGGGTTGCTTGTGTTGCTAGGTAGAACCATAGGGGAAAGGTTGTGAGTACTTCCCATAGGGTTACCTATTGTGTTACTTTCTTGCTTGCTGCTAAGTAGGGCCAGAGGGTATAGGCTATGAGTACTTCCCATAGGGTTACCTGTTGTGTTTTCCTACTTACTTGATATGTGGTATTTGAATGCTTTGAAACTCTGGATTTGTGTGCTACTAATTACTTCCTTGTTTACTGCACTCTTTTTACTTATTGTTTGCCATATATATTCACTGACTATTAGGCACATATCTCGTGGTGGTCGCCTTTTGGGATTTAGTCTCACACCCTGTTTGGGCCATGTTTTTGGGCCCAAACAGATTATATTGAGGTAGGTATAGATAAGTGAAATCACCATTCAACTTCAAGTACTTGACTTGTTATTGAGCTAGAGACCATGAGACCATGTTATGGATTGCGATGATGAGGAGTTGTTTACTTGCTTTCTTTTGTACTTGGGTTTAGTACTGTGGTATTCCAGCATTATGATTTGTTTGGATGCTTTCCTAGATAGATGTATTCTGTATCATTCATATATATACATGTTCTCCTGATCATTATTTCCCAGTCTTCTGCTATTTAATTTTTTATGGATTATTAATACTACCACTTTTTCTATTTCTTTATTCTTCTGTGTTACGCTACCAATAATGGCATAGTTTCCCCACTATCACATCCTAGGCACTCGCTTCTAGTGAGCAGCCTCTGGCGTTCGGGGAAATGCTCTTGAGGCTATGTGACCAACTGGGTATGGGGCACCTCTATGTGGCTTCCAGAACAAGGATGTTACACCCTCCTCCTCCTATGGTGATCCCATGTGATTTTTTTAGGCTTTGGGGGGATTTATCAAGGTAATCCCCTCCTTCCTTCTCCCTCTTCTTCCATTTTCCCTTTTCACCATTATTATTCTTATCCCTTGGTTTCTTTACTCTAGGGAACTTGTATATTTTTTTCTAAATTTTGGGGTTTGTCTTCTTAAAGTTATTCATTGGTTTTTTCCTCTTTCAACATTCATTGAGTCGGTTTGGGTTGTCGTTGTCTAAGGCATCATGGTTTGAGGCAGGTTTTCTTATGCATTAGTCATTGGATTTTAGAATTAATAATTTATTTATGTTTATACCATGATTTCAATCCAATTTGTAATACATAATACTTTAAAAAAATTTTGGAAGGAAAACAAGTGGTTTTCCCTTTGAATTAAATTGTGTTAAATAGTTTTTTTTCCTCCCAAACCAAATATATTTCAATAATTACTTTATTTGATTTATAAATGAGTATTTATTTCCAAATGGTGTTCTGTGTTTTAATGATGTCTTCTAAATTAATTTAGGATTTATAAGTGGTCTATTTTGATCTCTTGGAAATGGTTTTACACTCAATGAGTATGTGAAGCCTAGTTGACAGCTTTTAATATGGGTTTTCTTTAGAAAACACTCCATGGGATTATTCTCTTACTTTATACAATTTTAAAAGAAATTTAAGGTTCTTTTCATAGAACATCCCTTGTGTATTAATGGTTGGAAGTCAATGTGGTTATCCCTTGGGGTGGTTTGGGGATGGTGCTTGGATGTATGATTCATGTGGTGGCTTATAATTACTCTTTGTATATAATTTTTATTGTATGATGCTCCTTGGATCTCCCCCATCTTATACATAAAATGGTAACCTAGCATAAATAGTAGATTATCCAAGAATTCTTATTTCGCTAGTTTAGGATTATGCTCTAGATAGTGGCATTTTAGTATAGAAACACTCTAATTTGAGGATGGAGACCCTTGGTTTGGCTATGTTGGTAAAGACAAATTATTAGTGTTGTATGATTACATTAGGTGTTCCAAAAGGTTGGATCATGTTATAACATGTTCTAGATTTTATTTTCAGCTTGTTGACATTCCCATGTTCTTCATCACTTTTTATCCTCATTGGAAAATCTATGTGCCTCATCTAGTATGATTACTCGAGCACAATTTCTAAATTTCCCTCATTATGTTTTCATTTCCCATTACACTTTTTCTAATGTGGTTGTATGTTTATTAATTTTCTTCATAATGAATGTTTTAAAAAAAATTATATACTCCCCCCACCATCATTATATAAAATTCTCAAGCCTCCCTTTTTAAAGAATGAAACCTATTTAAAATAAATAGGGTTGTGGGCCATGATTTTTTTGGAAATTGAATATATGAGAACCCTATTTTTATACCACATTATTTCAAACTAGTAATAAATAAATATATTATGTCTATGTAAATATATAGGGGATTGTTTTTCATACGAATTCCTACTATGTTCTTATACTCATGATTATATGTTTATAATTGTTTTTATATTCAAGTGTAGGTTACAAATTATTCTCAATATCAAGTGGATATGTTCGGTTCTAGGTTCAAAGAGTTCCCCATGGGATAACATGGAGTTCTGGTTAGATTTCAGGTTCAGTTTTGTTTTATTTCTAGATTATGGTTGGTTGTTCTTATGGTTTCTTTTATTTTTTATTGTCTAGACACTTATCTTCCATGTTGTTTTTTATTTACCTTGGAAGAAATCATTCACACCATCTCTCTTGTATTCTATTGGTTCTTGTCTCCACCCTAGAGCAATTGGGAATACACATTGTAGATGTTGTGGGGTAGATAGAGTGACCCATTTGGGGTCTACCTAGGTTGGTTCATCATAGTATTATAAGTTCATTTTTGTTTTATTTAATAAAAAAATTACATTTATTATAATAAAATATCATATTCACTTGAAAATGATTTAAATAAAACCATTTATATTTTCAATCAATTTGGGGAAATAAATAAATCATTTTCATTAAATTTTATCATTCACATCAAAGAAAAAAATAAAATTATAAGTTTGCGTTTTTATGGGTTCTTCAAGAAAATTACATGAATGTTTAATTTTTCAATTTTATCCACATAGAAGGTGGATATATATAATATTTTTTTATTTAATAACATTTATTTTCTATCAAATATTTCATTATAAATAAAATGAAATGGAAAATAAGTAAAGTAATACAATAATTAAATATCATCAATTCAAATATCATCTCCAACATGAGACATTATGCATTATAATAAAACATGAAACCTTTACGGTGAAAATGAATAAGTTATATGAATTTTAATTCATCATGGAATGATTAGCGAGCATCAACTACTTATACGAAATGTGTGTGATGTTCATCACAGATCAGAAATAATTAGGTTATCATACAAGAGGGACACAATTTTTATCAGTGGATCACATCCAATGTTGTCATTTTCTTCATTTGATTAATGGTTTTTACCTTTAAATATACCTCATCAGATATTAGTCAAACACATTTTCTTCATGGAATGGAGTGAAAGTTTTCACATGTGATTCATTACAGCTCTTCAAGAGTTCATTATATTTCCAATAAAAAACGATAAATACAATCATATATTTTCATATTTATCATGACCTTGGAAATAAATATGATTTAGAAAATAAGACTCACATGTTGATTTATCTCTTCATATGAGTGATTTTGATGTGTACGTAATGAATCCCTCCAAAATAAGGACATATGGAAAAACATAATACATTACTTTTCATGTAACGATTATCTTCCATTAATGAAAACATTGACACGATGTGCAATGCAGAATAGATGATCATGCTGGTAACCTATTTTGAAATTGATCAAACATCGATTGAAATCATGAAGAATATCAAAATTTGAAATATGAGACCGATTGTACATAAATAACACTATTCAAGAAACTAGTTTCAAATTTATGAAAGATATTGGAAACATCAAATAGAAAATATATATAAGAGAAATACAAGTAGTAGAGAAAAGAAGAAAATGTGGAGACCAATAACACCATACTTTTATTATCATTTCCATGTATTTATGTAAAATATAAGAATTCAAAAAGTTGTAATATGAAAATGTGAACAGATTAGAGAGTTTATTGGGAATAGAATAACTATTATTATGACATTCACATTTGATAATTAAAAATAGTTTATATTAATATTATACTTCTTCATAAACCACAGGTGTGGCATAATGGATGTTAGCCTTGCTTGGTGTATTTGGGAATATAAATTCCCTATCAATTAGTATCTTAGGATTCCTACACATGTATAAAATATTCCCACACATCATTTTTTCTTCTAATAAAATAAATAGTTTTTTAGAATTTATATTATTCCTTCCCCTACCTTGTAGTATCACACATGTATAAAATAATCCCACCCATTTTCTTTTTTAAAATAATTATAGACCCATATATAATTAAAATCATTTATATGTATATCCATGCATTCATGAATATGTATATTTATTTATTTATTTAAAAATATAATTATTCACATGTATATACTAATATAACTATATACACATATACACATACATCATGATTAATATATTTATAAATATACATATGTATAATTATATAAACAAATATATAATTATACGTATACAAGATCAATTTTACACTAAAATTTATGATGTATTTTTTATAATTTTTATATACTAATAATATTTTTTTAATCCTGTATATATTAAAATATATTTAAAATTTATTGATCACATGTGTACATAAAAATCTGTGTGTGTGCATATGAGATTACAATTTCAATAAACTTTCAATGTTGATGTGATAATACTCCTTCTATTTTTGTTTTTATAATTTTTTTGGATTGAAGTTCACAGAAAAATATCAAGACTAAAATTTATGTATATCACGAAATGAATTTCTTTCTTCTCCTTGGGTTTCCTTGGATTATCGGGGTCCTCAGCTATTCATCAGATAGGTGGTCACAGTCATTGGTCTCGGTCTTTTGTAAATGGCCTCAATCATTAGTTTCTATACTTGATTGCTTATAATTTATATCATGTATTCAAATATTTTATGTGTTTAATATCATAAATTACAATCTCCTTTAATGATATAATTACTTCTCTCATAATGAGAAATATAAATCACTCATTATTTCCAATCTGGAATAAGATGTGGTTCTTTAAAAATGACTATCTCTCCTAGTATGAATATTTATTACACAATCATATTTAAAGAAAAATTCATTGAGTAACACCTTATAGGATATAATGTGTCTTAAATATGTTGCCTATGTAAGAGAAATCGAATCCAGGCTTTTTATTTTTTTAATTCACCAATGAGACTAATAAAATTTAGGTTCTACGAGGATGACCCTATTATTTTGGTAATCACCACATTTTATCATGGACCATGACAAGGAATGTAGTATTGGAAATGTTGACATCAAAAAATTCCCCTTATAGATATACAAAAAAGGTGTCCATTTTTTGGAGGAATGATAGGATCTTGATCAATATTGGTAACACATTCAATGAATATTTTTAATGGCACACTTCTAATCCAATTCATTGGAGGTAATTTGTCTTGATTATCTTTTTTATTGACATTAGGTAACTCATTAAGAATGGTCTATTCATAAATATCAAAGATCCTAATATTTTTATTTTTTGAAAAAATTACAATCTTTGTAAGAAGCTAAGCTTCCACAATACACTTCTTAATAATTCAACAGCTTGCACTACATGCAACACCGAGTTCGAGCGCACAAAGTCCTATCAAACTAACCTTTTAATATGAAAATATGAATTTTATTAATGAAATTTTAAATTTTAAATTTTTCATATGATTTTATCAATCATCATTTCTGTTTCATATACATAAAATAAGGTTAAATTCAATTTTTCATATAAAAGAAGTATTTTTCAAAAAATGATGCTTTTCTAAGTTTTAATGGAAAACCATTTTTAAATAAATATTTCACAATTTTATGTATTAAATTTTAAAAAATAAAAATCTTATTTAGAATCAAAAGATTAAAAAAAATTAGGATAAATTTTTAGTTTTTTCTGATTACATTCATATTTTAATGAATAGTAAAAAATACTGCATTTTAACACAAAACTACTTTTTCATCTGAATTATTTATATAGTTGTATTGTAATTTTAATTGGGTTTAAAGTGTAATTGGATTTTTTTTATAATTTAATATAATTTTGGTCATTTTATGTGATTTCACATAGAAATTTGAAATAAAAACTTTTCAATCTTTTGATAGTTTTTACTTTTAAAAAAACCATCTTTCTGGTTTTGACAAGATAAATTAATTTTAAAATAATTTCTACCACTTATATGTTTTTAATTTATAAAAATGTATTCCCTATTTGGAATCATAAGGTTCCATTTGGGTTAATAGGTCCTTTTTATTTTCTAACATTATAAATAGTAACTTCAGTAATTATTTTTATTTACCATGGTTGAAAGGGAAAATCTGGTAAATAAGGGTAAAAAAATATTATAATATTATATAACTACCCTAACATGTGTACTAATACTATTTCATATTATATGGACGTCCATTAGCATCCATTGGTCAATTTTAGGACCCCATGCAGCCACTTGGGTGTGATAATGACCTTTTATAATGTTTAATTTAAAGAAAATAGAAATATAACATAAACATGTATCTCAAAATAAAAACAGTTTTAATTTACATTATATTAATGAAATATTCAAAAATAAATATTTATTATAAATATAAAAATATTTTCTACATCATGGTATTTTATTTATAATTTTCATACATTATATAAATTAATTAATTTATGACATAGTGATGATGTGGTGACTACCTTATAAATGAATGATTGAAATAAATGGTATTATAATTACAATAATAAATGTAATTTCAGTTTTATGATTCCATACAAGAAATTTTATTATAAATAATTTACATTTTATAAGTGATTTAATGCTTTTTTTGAAGGAATAACAATTTTATTAATTTCGCAATAATCAATTACTAAATAGTGTCAAAATTGACATAGATGAATTTTTAAAATAAAAACTATTTTATTAAATGATATAATAGTTATAAAGTTCTATGATTTGGATAAATGACATATATAGTTTTAAAATTTTCATTAATGATCCACTTTATGATCTCTTTTCATTTTAAAGTAACTATATTAACCCTATAGTATAAAGATAGAAGTATCCATGGTAAGAGTTTACTTATTTAACTAGGGGTTAAATCCAATAGATAAGGTTAAATTCAGGACCTAAACTTGTGTAAAACCTATTGTTTGAAAGGATTACAATAAATAATTGTCTTATAATATAAATAAATCACTTTTTATCCATTATAAATAAAAAATAAAATTATAATAAAATTGTTATTTCAAGACATTCCTAAAGTTCTCCTCACCTATCCTGTAAAGAGGCACTTCTCATTATTTTAATTCACACCTCCATAGACATTTTCATGGTCAAACCCTGCCCAAATCTCCAATCAACATCCATAAACTCATCCTTGAGGATACTCTTTGGGAATAAAACCATCTTAAATAGTCATGTTCTATAAATAAAAATTAGAAACCTAAAGTTGAGTTAATCTTTTTATCCCTTCATTCAATGTTATTTTCTTAATCAACATCCTTTCCCAAAGTTGTTACCCTAAAAAAATCCATAATAAATTATATTATGATATGTTTTTATGAATATGGGACAACCATATACCACATTTTAACCATCCTATAAAAATCAATATCACCATGTGTGTGTACGAATGGCTTATCGTCTCCACTGTGTGATTAAACTGTTTTTCATCTATACTTTATTTCAACGGGTATAATGATGAATATAAATGAAATTAATAATAAAAATATCATGATATTATTTCTATAAAATTTATATTCCATCCAATTAAATACCATTTAACCATTATGGAAATGATATCGCCGCTCATACATGTACGGATTACAGTTTCCACGACACGATGAGATTCATGTTCCATGTTCACCCTACAAGAATGATTGTAAAAATTTATATTAAAAATAAGTATAAAATATATGAAAAAATTATTATAATGGTATAATATATATATATATATATTATTCACTTACTTCCACTCAATATGATAAAAAAATGGAAACAGCGTTCATGTGTATGTACAGCCTACCCTCTCCATCAATAGTGTATTATATTTTATATTTCAATTTTTTATATATTTTTATATTCTGAATATATATGATATATAAATCATTTAATCATGATCTAAGTAATATGATTAAGAATAACAAGTCAAAACACAAGAGATAAAGAAAGAGATTATTACCTAAAACGTGCATTAACTTGAAATTGTCAATAAATGAGTAATATAAAGACATAAACCAATCATATATGATATCATAAATATTATTATGATTCTCATAAATATTAATAATATTTTAAAATTCATTATATTGGAGTTTCAAACTCATACCGAGAGTATAGGACTTAAGTTAAGGGTTAATTTCTCAATCTCATTATTATTCGAGGTTGTTAATACATAAGTATCTACTGGAACATATTTATCATCCAGGTTCGTGTTTTAAAAAATGTTTTCATAAAATATTTTAATTTTATACTATGAATGTATAAAATCATTTTACCCATTTTTTACTTTCAATAAAAAAAAATTGAATGGAATATTTCAGTCGTTTTCCAAACGAGGTACTTTGTGACATTTTCGGAAAATTAAGCAAAGAATGTTTTTTTAACTTACACGGTGTGAGTGGCTATTTTCCACCTTTATTCCTCCTTATCATGTTGAATATTTATTTAAAATATTACAAGTTTATTTTCAAATGAAATGTTGTATTTTAAAATTGAACATATTTTAAATGATTTATAGTAAAAATGGATATTTCCCTTAAAGAGTTTCAATGAGTTATTTTCATCAATATCAACACCCTTTGTTGGATTTTATGCTTGTTTGAGGTTGATTAGTTGTGATAAAATAATCCATATTATATTGAGGTTTTTTATACATTTTACAATGTTTATTCTATTTTAATACCATTCAAGGTTTATAGTTAAAGTATTAACATTTCGTACGCTAGTTTCAATTATGAATTTTTCTGTTATGTGTCAAAATTTTCATATAAGGAATTCATTGGACTGGGTAAGTGGGATATGGGGCCCACTATATCCTCTTGATTCATCAGTAGGTATAATTAGTTGAACTAGTGTCTTGGTGTAATTCATTGATATAATATTTGTGTATAGTATTGGTGTGAGGACTTGACGTAGTGGATAAGATATCTAGAATTATGCATTCCTTCATTATGAGATTAGTTCTTGATTTTACATATGATTATTCAACTATTAGAATATACATATTAATGTTTAAATGGAATTATTTTATTTATTCGTTCCATATTATGATAAAGATATTATTTTAAAAGGCTTTTGATTCTGTTTTGTACCTTCTCTTAAAAGACTATTCTTATTTTTTATAGCTTTTCTAATATTATTTATCCTTACTTAGCATTTGAGCTCACCCCTTTATTATGTATTATTTTTCCATTATTCCAAGAAGTCTTTTTTGATTGATATGTAGGGTTTAGTTAGGGTAATAATGGAGTTACCAATGTATTATCTATGCATTGTTTTATGTTAGAAATTGTAATATAAATTTTATTTTTGTAATATGTTTTATAAGACCGTTAAACTGGTTGATCCATTAGGATTTGATTCCCTATAATCATGCCAATGTATTAAAACAATACACTAGCTCTGTGCTTATGGGTTTTGGGTGTTGCATATGGTATCAAAGGAATTTTAGAAAAAACATTTGAAATATATTTAGAAAACATAGATTAAGGAGCATAACTCTATGGTAGATATTGAGAATAAGTATAGAAGAACCCACTATAATTTTATTTAAGTAGGGATTACATTGATATTCCAATAAATACATCCCTATCTAGATAACATAAGTAGATTTGATTCTGAAATAGATGTACCTATGGGTGAAAACTCTAAAAAGGTGTTCTATGTTTGATTCAGGGTAGCCTGGTACAGGAAAATGAGCCTTACTTCGCACCTATTTTGAATCTCTTATGGGATATTCATAGGATAATTCATATTTTA
The DNA here is from genome assembly GCA_963277665.1 of Viscum album. Taxonomy (NCBI): domain Eukaryota; kingdom Viridiplantae; phylum Streptophyta; class Magnoliopsida; order Santalales; family Viscaceae; genus Viscum; species Viscum album. Next base: position 1,774,700,949 of record OY728133.1, on the reverse strand, counting down.
TTTTCAAACCATTTGTAATGATTTATGAGTAAATATGTCCTCAACATAACCACATTTATTATTATAGATTTGATATTCATAAATTTTTCAATTTATGGTAATTATTTTACTAGTTAAGAATTATGAATTTTGATTCATAACCAAATCTAGTGTATTCCATTGTTAAGAAATGGAACCAAGTGGAAATAATGGAAACTATATAAATGTGCATAATCCATGTAACTATTGACCTCATATGAAAAAAAATTATAGTCGAGTTAGAGATACAAATTCTACTTAATAAATTACACTTGTACTGGAACAATTGACTCTGGTTATGAATAACAACATTTACACATATGAAGCACCCTGATCCAAAACATAGAGGATCAATTTTAGACCGATTCATGAGACAAAAACATCCATCATTCAATGGGATTAAAAATCTATTTTTGGCTGAGCAATGGATAAGTTCCTTAGAGAAAATATTTATTGCTTTGGGAACTAACTAAAGGAAGAATATTGTCATGGTATTTTACTATCTATTATGAGTTGTGTATCAATGGTGGTAATTAATTCAAAACAAAATGTTAGATAAGGAAGCTTAAAATAAGGAACATAAGGAGTTTAATTATATTTTCCTAGAGAAATACTTTCTCTATGAACAATGATGTGATCTAGAAAGACAATTTCTAAGTCTAAGGAAAAAGGATGATGAAAATGTTGCAAAGTATTAGGATAACTTCACAAGGTTATAGAGGAATTCTACTGACTATATACGTAACCCAAGATGTAAAATCGATAGATTCTTTGATGGGTTAAAACCATTCAACTGACATGCACTAGTCTCCTAATCTTTCACGTCGTAGGAAGATATAGTCTCATGTTCTATCAAGATGGAAAAGGAATTCTCTAATTAGTAAAACATTAAATTAAATATAGCGAATAATATAATGTTAGAGCAAGAGAAATTCAAAGGGAAAATAGGAAAGAATGATTCTCCCTTATATGATAATTGTGGGAAGAAACGACTCGGTACTTACCTGAAAGGAAGGGGAGTTTGTTATAAATGTGGAGAAAAAGGTCACTAGGATTGTGATTATTAGGGAAAGAAAGATGTTGTGAAATGGTATAATTATAATGATATGGTACATTATGAAAATAATTGTCCAAAGTGTTAAGGAAATATAGCTCAGAAGAAAAAAATAGATCAATGTCAAGGGTGTTCTGTTAACACGTTCAAAGTGGACTAATTAATGTATTTGTGCTTTTGGATTCAAGAATTATATTATGGTTATATGAATAATGTGATATATATAGGGATTTTACTTTAAAACCTTTTATTTTTATTAAGGTTTTAATATGATGAAGGTAATCATATATTCACTATGTGACAATAAGGGAAATAGTTTGTGGTTTAGGGAATCTGATGATATAGGTGATTTAGGAAATTTATAGACCTTTCTGAAAGATTTTGGAAAGATGTATTTTGGAAAACTCTAAAGGTTGAAATGGATTAATTTTAACTTTTTATGGTATTTCTTAAGTTGAAAACATTTCTTAATGTTATTTTTTAAATGTAATAATAATATAGTTTGAGAAAATGGACAAATTGCATGTCGAGAAACAACACGTTGTTTCAGACAATGTTATTGGAAATGAACTCACAACTGAAGTGCGACAAGGATTTATCACCTACCATTGGCTGACACGAATTCCTTGGTTAGTATAACAATGTTTTATTTATTTAAATGGTATATGTTTATATTTTTAACCTTATACAATTAATATAATAGAATATTTTTTTAGTTTTATTATATTTTGAAGAGAAATATGAGTTTATGGAAGGAATTAGTTAACAGATGAAACTCTACATTTAAATTAAATATATATCCTTTTTTATTAGCCTATGAATTAAATTAATTCTTAAAATCTTGGTAAAATTTCAAAAAACCAAAAATATTGTCCTATTACATTCTTTTATGATGATTCAAATGGCCCCTTAGATCATCACAAATTTATACCTTTATGTTTGTTAAAACTTTTTCTAATCGTGTTCTCTATAGCTCTCCATCAGAACATGATCGTTAGTTTTTTCTTCCATATCCATATTTTCTTATATGGAATATTACAATGGGTTATCTCTGGTGACCTTCACACTTCTCTTTCTTTATTTTAAAATGGTGGTCTCATTAATCAATTTTTGATGTGGGATTTCAATAAATATATTTTCAAAAGTCTAACCCAGAGGTTCTGATTCCAATTTTAAATTTTTTGGATACTATTTATTAAAGGAATTTATAATGTAACACCCCAATCTTCCACGGTACATTTCTTCTTAATAATTCTATAACTTGCATTACACGCAACACTGAGTTCGAGCACACCATGACCGATCAAACTAGCCATTTAGAAAGTGGTAATGAATATTATTTACCACATATTGAATTTTATATATTACATAATACATTATAATTCAAATTATTTGTGTCTTGGACATTATATAAGGACAAAATCAATTTTTTAGAAAAAAGAAGTATTTTTCAAAAAAAATGCGGTTTTTCAGTCTTTTAATGGATAACCCTTTTTAAATACAATATTTGACAATTTTATACATTAAATTTCAAAAAATAAAATTCATATTTAGAATTAGGACATAAATGTTTAGTTTTTATTAATTTATAGTGTTTTTCTGATAACATTCATATTCAAATGAATAGTGAAAAATTCTGTATTTTAACTCAAAACTACCTTTTTATCTAATTTATTTTTATAATTATATTGTAATTTTAATTGGTTTTAAAATGTAATTGAATTTTTTTTATCATTTAATACAATTTTGGAAATTTTAAGTAATTTCACATTTAAATTGGACAAAAACACATGTTATTCTTTGGATAGTTTTTACTTTTTAAAAACCTACTTTTCGGTTTGGGATATGGGAATTAATTTTATATTAAATTCTGCCAATTATATGTTTGGAATTTATGAAAATGGATTACATATTTGGAATAATATGTTCCAAAGTGTGTAAATAGGTACCTTTTATTTTTGGACATTATGAATACTATCTTCAGTAATTATTTTTATTTACCACAGTTAAAGAGTAAATCTGATAAATAAGGGTAAAAAATAATATTATAAAAATATAGAACTACGCTAAAAGGTGTCTTGATCAAATTTTATGTTATATGTCTGACCATGGTAATCCTTAGGTCTATTTTATAACCCCATGTAGCCACTTGGGTATGATAATGACCTTTTATAATGTTTAATTTCAAGAAATCAGAAATGTAAGATAAACATGTATCTCCTAACTAAAACAATATTAATTAATTTGTGGCACAATGATGATGCAGTGATTACCTTATTAATCAATGACTGAAATAAATGATGTTATATTTTTTAAAATAAAATAAATTTGACCCTTTTGTTTAAATAAACATATTTTCTTAGATGAAAATGACATTTTAGGGTTGATTTAATTCTTCTTTTAAGGAATCCTATTTTTTACATTAACAAAAATCAATTACTAAATAGTTTCAAAATAGACATAAATGAATTTTTAAAACAAACACTATTTTATTAAATCATATACTAGTCATAAAAATATAATATTCGTCCAACTGACTCAGGTCATGTAAAAAATGAAATTAATATTCAACTTTAGGTTCTCTTTTCATTTTATAGTAAATATATTAACCACATAGAATAAAAATACATGAATGAATGGTAAGAGTTAACTTATTTAGCTAAGGGTTAAAGAAAAATGATACGTTTAAATTCATAACCTAAACTTGTCTTAAACCTACTAGTTGAGTGGATTTCGACCCATCGTCACTTTATACTTGAAATAAATCACTCTTTACCCCTTATAAATCTAAAATAAATTTATAACAAATTAATATTTAAATACATTCCTAAAGATCCCCTAACCTCTCCTATAAAATAGAACTTATCCTTCTCTTTTATTCACACCTCCAAAACCCTTTTTTCAGCTAAAAAATACCCAAATCTCCTCCCAATATCTCTCAATTCATCCTAGAGGCCACCATTTTGGCAGAAAACCAACTAATTGAGTCCTTTTCTACAAATCAAAAGGAGACATCCGTAGTAGAGGTAATCATTTTATCCCTTCTTTCAAATTTATTTTCTTCTTCTACTTCTTATTCCTAATTTTTTACCATAATAAGATATTAAATAAATATTATAATATATGATGACATTTTTTTAGTATTATGGTATGACTATATTCCTTTATTTTCCCATCCTATGAGGAGAAATATCAATATGCATGTGTACGAACAGCTTATCATCTCAACGTCATAGTGTAAACTATTTTTCATCTATACTAGATTTTAAAATGTATAATGATGAATATAAATGAATTAAATAATAAATATAGAATGATATAATTGATCTAAAAGTGATATTTCATCCAATTCCATACCATTTAACCACTAAGTAAATGATATAATCACTCCTGTGTATGTACGTCTTACCATCTCCATGATGCGATGACATTAATCATCCAAATTCACCATCCAGGAATGATTATAATAATATATATATTAACAATAAGTATGAAATATATGACATAATAATTATACTGGAATAATTTGTGTGTGTGTGTGTGTTTACATACATGTCATTCATTTACTTCTACTCAAAATGATAAGAAAATGGAAACAGAGTTCATGCGTACGTACAGCCTACCATCTCCATAAATAGTGCATTAAATTTCATATTTATATCCATTATATATTTTTATATTATTAAAATATATGATTTATAAATAATGTTTTCATGATCTATGTAATATGATCAAGAATAACAAGTAAAATCACATTCAATAAATAAAGCGATTATTACCCAAAATATTGCGTTAACTTGAAATTGTTAATAAACAAGTAATATAAATTTATAATCCAATCATATATGGTCTTATAAATATTATAATTATTTTTATACTAGTTAATAATATGTTAAAAAACATTATATATGAGTTTCAGATACATCCATAGAGTATCCGACTTAAGGTAAGTGTTAATTTCACAATCTCATTATTATTTTACTTTGTTGATGTGTAAGTATCTACTGTGACATCATTATCACCCAAGTCCATGATTATAAAAATGTTTTCATAAAATATTTTAATATTACCCTATCAATTTTTAAATTCATTTTTATTAATTTTTGACTTTTATAAAATATTTTCAAATTAATCTTTTAATCATTTTTCAAACGAGGTACTATATGGCCTTTTCAAAAAATTAAGGATAGAATTTTTCAACTTATATGGTGTGAGTAGCTATTTTCCGCCATTATTTTTCCTTTTTATTTTGAATACTTACTTACAAGTTTACAAGGTTATTTTCAAAATAAATGTTTTATTTTAAAATTTCACATCTTATAAATGATTTAATGTAAGAAGGTATTTTTCACTCATAGAGTTTTAATGAATTATTTTCATATATGTCAATAACCTTTGTTGTATTTTATGCTTGATTGAGGGTGATTTATTATGATAAAATCTTCCTTATATTATTGGAGGTTGTGTGCTATGTCTGAATATAGATATTTTATTTTTATATCATTCATGTGTTATGGTTAAAGTGTTAACATTTGATATGCTTGTTTTAAATATGAATGTTTTTGTTATGTTTCAGCTGTTGCATATGAGGAATGCATTGGACTTATTAAGTGAAATATGTGGCTTGCTATATCCCCTCGATGAATTGGTAGGTATCATAAGAAAAACTAGTGTCTTATCACAAGCCCTTGATAGAATAATTGTGTATGGTCTTGGAATGAGGCCTTGTCATTGTGGTTAAGATATCTGGCATTATGCATTCTCTCATTAAGAGATTAGTTATTGATTTTACATGTGATTATTGGACCAATAGAATATCTATGTAAATGTATAAATTGAATTATTTTATTTATTCTTTCCTTATTATGCTAAAGATAAATTTTTAAAAAGATTTTGTTTTAGTTTTGTAACATTCCTTAAAAGTTTAAGCTTAATTATGACAGCTTATGATATATTTTCTATCATTACTAAGCAACTAAGCTCACCCATTACTTATGTTTTATTTTCATAGTATGCCATGAAGTGTTTTATGATTGATATAATGGGTTAATCTATTTGAATAATGGTGTTATAAATGTATTATCTATGTTGTGTTTTATGTTTGAAATGGTAATGTTAAGTTCATGTATGTAATCTATTTTCCAATACTACTAAAATAATTGGTATTTCTATATTTTATTCCTTTTAGTCATTCCAATGTATTAAAATAATGCACCGTCTTTGAGCTTCTATGGTCTAGGCTATAAAATCATCCCCAACATCTATGGGTTTCTTGGATATGTAGGGAAATATTATACTTCTATGGTAGTGAATAGTGATGGTAATATCATCTTTCAGTATAGTCCATGGTTATGTGCCAAAAATGGTGTATTTTATTTTTAGAATTTCAAAAATACAAAAAACATAAAGAGAGATTTTCCAAGGACATGAATATGAAGCCTTCTTGAACTAGTAGTTATATTTTACTGATGGAAACACCTTAATTTCCATAAGATTATATCTTGTTTAGTAATATGGAAAAGAATGTTCACTCTAAAGCATTAAATGAATCTAATATTTGGATTGTTCATTATGGACGTATACATTTTTGTTTTGGGGGGTGGAATCATGTTAATATAATTGTAGAAAGACCACCACCCTTTTTAATGTGATCTTCCACCACAATCCTGTAGGTTTTTTCTTGCTTACATATAACTTCAAGATCATCAACATTATGATAGTCTAGAAACTTCTTCCAAATATTGAATGGATAGTTAATACTTATTAAATTTTAAAATACTTTGGTGAATAAAAGATATCCTTTAATTCGATAGATTAATACATTTTCTCCATTTCTATCGATAATATAGATTTGTATCGAGTTCTCAAAACTCTAGTACATTGTGTCTTCATGTTCTCTTAGTCATCACATGCTTCAATATTATTTACCTACCTATATATTTATATATTGGAAAATTTCTCATACCTAGTTACCATTAATATTTTTAAAATCTATATTTTCTACCCATAACAATATTATCATTAAAACTTCATTGATTTTATATCAAGGCTCCACGTTTAAATCACTCTGTGAATTTGGTGTTCCATTCATTCATATCCCCCACAAAATATACATTTTAAACACATTAAATATCTATATGTGGTGGTCCAACTACATATTTTCCACATTGAACTTCATGTTTGTGGATGTGGGAGATATATCATCTTACTTTATCTCTATATGATGACTCTTCAATGCATAGGATGAATCTTGCATTGGATATTTCTCACATATGATAAATTTATCGTAAACTCTCAATTATACTCTCACTAGTAAACATGTGTTTATTATATCACGGCCTCTCAAATAAATTTTTAGATTGTCTATATAAGTGAATTATCTTATGATATGGTTCTCCTAAGATAAATTCTTTTAAAAAAATAATACTTTTTCTCCTCAACCGATAGACAAGTGACCACATGTCTGGGTATACCATAAGTACTGATCACACATACAAATCAAGAATCATGTTTCAATCATTCCTCAGTTAAGGTTTGTGTTATCACTATTCTCATAGAAGATATATGCTTCATGGAATATCTATATTGTCTTATACTTCATTAAATTTCCTCTTTAATGACGTAGTCTTCACAGAATGTCCACATTCATTGATTGATTATTCCCAATATTCTTCATGTTTTTCCCCCAAGATTCCTTTAACAAGGACCGTGGTTGTTCCTAAATAATCATATGATCTAAGCATCATTATCACCGCACTAAACACATGTTAAACCCATTTAAAAGAAATAAAATACTTACATGGGAACAAAAATATCCCTATTTTAATTTATTTTCAATACCATAATTCCTCAATGTGTGCATTGATGATTTTTTTTCTTCTCTAAGTTATTAAGAATCAACTACAATGGTCAATGTAAAGGTCTCATAAAATCTTTTTTTTCAATCAAGTTATTGTCATTCTTTTGTATTTTTTTAAACATTATAGAAGGATGATACAACATGGTTGTCTTAGAAAAGATCATGTGATTATTCTAAATTAAGTATACAAGGGATAGCTCATTGTTGAAATTAAGAGGGATACAATAATGTTTTTACATGTTATCCATGCACTGACATAGATGTGATTTAATTCTCATAATCTCTTTATTTATCAAATAAGGACTATATAAAACATATTAATTTAAAGGAAAAATTTATCCATCGCATATCATCAAAACCCCATCAAAATAGTTTTTGTATAAGTAATGTAACTCCTCTTTTTAAATTTTTACAACCAAAACATCTTATTAATAAAATTATTTAATATAATCACAAAAATGGGTGGTAATTTTTTTCTCATTCCTCAATATTTTATTTTTTTTAATTCTTTTCAGAAATTCTAGTTTTTTCAGTTTCCCCTTTAATTTTTCTCCCCTAATGGGATTCAATTTTTTCCATCATCATAGAGATTAATTTTTAGTAATAACTAATTAAAATCTCATATTAAATTTTTTAAATGTTTATATCTCTCATGATTCTCCTTAAATTATCTACTTGTTAGTTATAAACACAATAAATATTATAGAATAATGAGAGACCACTTTGGGTCTTAGAAAAAACACTTGTGCTTGGAGAAACCTCTAAAATTAGGCTATTCTTTATATCCAATATTAACATGGAAATATTTATTTGGACTATTATTTATATTTGTAGTCTCATCCTTTTGATTGAATTATTTCTTCCCTTTAACATATTATTTTTTGAAATATATTTTTCCACCTTAGTATGAAAGATCTGTAGGTTTTACATTATGGATAACTTCTCATTGACCATCACTCATGCACTCACAAGCCCCATATAGAACCCTCAACACCCCCCCCCCCCCAATGTTATTTATTTTCAAGAACCCCACACCCTTCTATATTAGATATAGTTCCACATAATTTTCTTACATAAATATTACATATTAATTGAATAATTTTAAATACATAACATTGTGATCCACACCAGAATAATAATGGTTTAGTGTATTTGGAAACACTAATACATAAGTAACTAGATCATAAAAATATACACCATCTCCCACTAAGTAATTCAAATCTAGTATCTTTATTAGGTATAAAATACTTAAAACCAATCTTCATAACTTGGGGAAATATGTAAAAATATAAGATGAGATTGGATACCAAGAAAAGATAAACACGTTAGATATTAATGATAAAATAAACATAACTTGAGCATAACGTTATGATAATATGATATTAACATTTGAAAACCATGACTACAATTTCATAGATCATATTTCTAACTCATGGAATAAATCATAGCTTATCAAAATACATAAATCATAATTCATGATCCATGAGAGAATAACATTTTCATAAGATGTAAGTTTGTGGCAGACACATATGCATAGAAAAAAATAACATAATTCAAGGATTGTATCCAAGTCTATCATATTTTATTGGGTTCAATCCTGATTCCCACATATCCTTAGTGAAGGATTAATCCTAATACTATCATAGTATGTAGAGTCCCTTATTGAACTAGGTTTACTCCCCTTTTCATCCCATATTATCCCATGAGGAATCCATCTTCACCCGATGCATTAGAGATATTTATAATTATGGTCCCCCTATCAAATAATAAAAATCATACATATTTTTTCCATAAGATCAGAAACATTTTATAATAGAATAACCAATGGAATGTAAATGGGTTTCATAAAAATTTAATCATTTCACCATATCATAACCCATGGAAAATAAAGAGCTTTATTTAATATTTCATCATTATTTAATTAACCATTGGGAAAGGAAATTGTTTCATACAATCAATCTTAAATCATCATAAGCCATCAGGAGAATGAAATCTTATGGTATTATTAGGTCATAACCCCATTAAACAATATTTGACATTAAAGGATGTTATCATAGATTTATAAAGTATTTATAAAATCATTGGATAATTTACTTAGTAAAATACTCTATTCACATTGAAATCATATATTAAAAATATAAAAATATCACAAATATTATGGAAAAAAATTCTTTGAAAAGAAACATCAAAAACTGAAATGGGAGCATAAAATAATTGAACATTCATGGTAGTGGGAAATTTCATCTATATCATGTGCATTAAAACAAATATTCTTTTTACATTTTTGGTAAAAAAATGTACAAAGTTACTCACTTGGAAAATGAAAAGAAGATTCATTATAATGACATTTTTAAAAATTAAATCTTGGGTAAAAATGAATTTAAAAATCATAGATTAATTTACAAAAAATCATGAAATCATTATTATAAAATATAGATATAGTAGAAAAATTACTTTCCACCAAAGAGATAACTGTAGTCGATTTTATTAAAAAACATATTATTGTATCGTAAGTTCATAAAGAGAGGAAAATTAAAAGAGAAAATGAAATATTTAGAAATAACTAAATGAGACAAAAATTCATGGGATTCATGAGAGATCGGTCATAAAATTTCACCCTCGATAACTTTACCACAAATAGCCCTGATAAACAATGATATTGTAACATAAATCCATTAACTCAAATATTACTTTTTTCAAAAGTTATTAAACCATATGTATACTAAGTTTAAATTTATTATAACCATATAAGATAGTGATTTAATTACTTATATTATCATATATGACCCACTGTGAACATTTCAACACCCATTTATTAATGATCCCTTATTAAAATTGTCATTTTAGGGTGTTAACTATTTCATTTTTCAAAAGAATTTTGGTTCTGCAGTTCCAATAATTATACATTTATCTTCGTTAAATAATATCTATAATGTTTATAATGTTATAAATATAATATATATTCGTTATATATATATATCCATATAAGGTATTGATATTAAATTAAATTACACCACTCATGGAGATGGTGGGTCATACGTATTTTTTTTAATAGTGTGGGATGAAGACTCATTTATTATTAAATCAAAGAAAAGAACTCTTTTAACTGGGTAGAGGGAGAAACATTACATAGCTTGAAGGCCTAGTGTGAATTTATCCCATTACATTGTCAGGACCCATCCCAGTGGGGCCCGTACTGCGACTCCCCAAGCCAGCCTCCAATAGGTCAGGGGCTGGTGACTAGCACCGAGTAGGCATATTACTAACATGGGAGGCATTGCCTAAGTACCTATATGCACACACACATCTCCAAGCCCACAAATTCTGAAATGTAAAAAATATAAAACCACTTAGGAACAAAGTGCATGCATACAACTATGCCCATCCAATAGAGTGCAATAGAAGGTAAAGTGCTTCAAGCAAACTGGACTGGAATACAAGCCCACCAAAAACAAGAGTCTCAAAAGTGTAAAGGCCAACCTGTAAACACAAAGAGGTAATGGGACCACTTCTTGTAGCCATAGGAACACCTCGGCCTGTAGGGAACTTAGAAAGACCGTTCTTGTCCTGGTACACCCTGGACCCTGTTAAAAGGATGCTCGTCTATACAAGAGGTGACACGTGCAAGAAAATCCCGTGTAGGGGAGAGTATAAAAATACTCAATAGAGGAACCCAAAAAAATCCAAAAAAATACATGAAGTAAAGGTACAGTCACCACTACATAATATATGTCTACAGAACATATATTAGAGAAACACAAACCAGATATACTCAAAACCCAGACTCACCGTCTAGAGACAAGTCACACAACCGCATACCCCCGCTGGGGATTCAGTTCGAAGATTCCACAAGGCACTCGTTCCAGGAGAACTCACTCCATGAGTCTGATAACTCTGATGATTTCCATCCAAGAAGTATTGTTCTTCGGGAAAATCCATGAGAGATAGATACACTTGTTACGGGATACACACTCATGTGTGGGAAAGATCATGATAGATATATACACTCATTATGGGAGACACACTCCTGAGTGGGAAAGATCACGATACATAAATGAGGATCACTTTTAGGGCCATGTCGGATACCATGACTCATATGTATTCACCTGCTAGGTAGAGGATCGATGCCCGATGGAGTTGGTCATTTCGATGCTTGACTCTACCTAGGGTCAATAATGGCTAGAGGATCTCGATTCTGGCCTCTCATATGGATGCCTGACTCTATCACAGAAAGTCCTACGGAAGGGATCATACTCTTGTAGAATAAAATTATGCATGTCCTTTAAAATAATAAGAAGAAGGGGAACTAAGCCAAATGAATCATGTCCAAGATACATTGGACAAGAAGACCAAGCCATTTTCCAAAAAAGTACATGGCTTGTAGAAATGTCACGTGTCATATCTTCTTACCCCAGGTACTGCCCATGTACTACGGCCCGTGTTGTATGACTGGTCAGGTAGAAAAGTCAGTACATGGCGTGTGGTACAGATTACACACCGTGTCCAAGTAACTAGGGTTCGACTCCATGTATGCAGTCCATGTGCCTGCACACGTTCTCAACCCATATACACCAACTCGTGTAATCGGTACACAGGGTGACCCTTGTTACTGGAATTGCCAGGCTGTTTGGTGGAGTACACAGTCATGTACTCCATCCCATGTCCATGTATCACCTGGATACATGTTGAGTCCAACGTAGTTGCCTTTGCCATGCCGCGTAGGGTCTATACACTGTGTTTCGAAGCGGTGTAGTTCATCCTGTGTCCGTGTATTTCCCAGAATACACGCCGATAATCAGGGAAGGTCCAACATGTCGTATGAGTAGGGTCACACACTGTGTTATACTTTTATGATGCCTGAAACCCTATGCACCATTGAGCTGGTCCACACAGTGTGTTCTTCGGGATACATTCCGTGTATTCTGGAAATTTCTGGAACCGTGGACTTCCGCCATTACGTCGTCTGTGTCGTCCAGTTCGTCAATCTGGCCGTCTGATCACCATAAAACTCACGGGTATTGGTCGCCCCAACACCACGAAGATGATTCCATTGTTTGTGGGCCTCTTATTGGTCATGAAAACATGTAGCGATCCACTAGTGTGGAGAACTCTCGAAGAAAGGTATTTCCTGATCCAGTTCGATTCGTCATCTGCTATCATCGTCGCACCTCCACTTCGTCGTCCTGACGTCGGATCATCAATTTGGGATCGTTGCATCGCAAAAAGGAAGCACAAAAATCCATTGTTCTTCACCCCATGAAGAATAAGAAGAATGCATGAAAAAGAAAAAAATGGAAGAAATCCAATAAGCAATGTCGAGGAATGAACCTCGGCCATCTTTTATCACAGCATTGATCCACTCCCGTTAGAAGGCTTAAACAGAGTTGAAATCAACAACAATCTAACATGGATCAATTCCCATAAACCATCCCAATAAAAACCATCCTGCAAGAACGTACGAATCCACGGATCAACATGTTCGTGGTTGACCCACATCCGTCATTTAAATTCAAAAATGGGTAAAGGAGAAACAAAATAACAACCCCTACCTCAAGTAGGGATCGATCGCTGAAGAAGGGGGCGTGCTATCATCATCATCGAGATCCATCAAATTTGATGGTGTTGTGATTCACGGCTTTGATTCGTTGTAGATTGTCACTGAGAGTTCTGTCCAAGTTCCAAGGTTCCACCAGAGTTCTCTCTAAATTTTCCGTCAATGAAAAAGCTTTGATTAACCCATAAAAAGGGGAAACGTGTTTTAGAATTCCACTACGCTGCAGTATTAATGAGACTGCATTGCCGTTTTTAGAGTGAGTATGGCATTCCATTAATTACTGAAACAGTTTCCTCGTTGTTTCGCTACAGCATATGTTCCCAATTAAAATAAAATAAACTTTCCAAATATTTTTTATTTTATTTTACTGAAAACATTCGATAATTAACTTTTTCCCTCAACCTGCGTCGGTCGAGGATAAACCTGTTCTTAGGTAAATTCATTGTCCCGGACGCAACGGTGCCCTCATATTTTTAATCTGGGCATCTGTTTGGAAACTTCCACAACCGTGCACAAGTGACGACTAACTTTACTTCTAAATAAAGTTAAAATCACCATTCCAGGCTCACTAGGCCTCAGAATGATGTGACGTCTTCACGCCCAGTCTCGAAATAATTCCATATGATAATTAAAAAAATAATACATGGAAAATATGATACATTAAATACATGGCTTGTAGACCCAATTTTTTTCCAAAGACCCATTATGTGAATAGTACTGCTATAGTACCCATCTACTATAGTACTGCACACACTACTGGAAAAACGGCCTATACCCACGGTTCAAAACCGTGGGTATAGCCCCCAAAACCGTGGGTATAGCCTATACCCACGGTTTTGGGAACCGTGGGCTGGAACGCCGTCGGTATAGGTCCCCAGCCTATACCCACGGTTTTGGAAAACCGTGGGTATAGGTGTCCTGCCACTGTGTCACTGAAACAATGACAATTTCCACGGTGTCAACGGCTTTTACCCACGGTTTCAAAACCGTGGGTATAGGTCCTAAAATAATGCAGGCGCCGAGTTTCGATCCCGCAACCTCTTCGCTGCAAACACCGCGTCTAACCACTACACTAACTTCACATATATGTATATATATATATATTTAGTTAAATATAGTTATAAAAACCGTGGGTATAGAGGGAAGAACCGTGGGTATAGGGTTCCCGCCAAAAAAAATTCCTTCCCACGGAAAAAAAAATTTCCCGCGCACACAAAATTGACCTATACCCACGGTTTTTCATAACCGTGGGTATAGGTATTTTATCCCAGACCTATCCCCACGGTTTTCACCAAAACCGTGGGGATAGACCCCCCTATACCCACGGTTTTGTGAAACCGTGGGTATAGGTGACTTTTCAGGACCTATCCCCACAGTTTTCCAAAACCGTGGGGATAGAGCCCCCTCTACCCACGGTTTTGGCAAACCGTGGGTATAGGTCATGAAAGTTCACCTATACCCACGGTTTTCCAAAACCGTGGGTATAGGGGGGGTCTATCCCCACGGTTTTGGTGAAAACCGTGGGGTTAGGTACATTTTCCAGTAGTGACAGTGCTCACCGCTGCTACAGTCCCTTACCGCCGCTATAGTGCCCGTTGTTGCTATAGTGCGGCCACTACTCCAGTACACTATAGTTATGCTAAAACACTGCGCCCAATGGGTTTTGGACACCCATTTTTCATGTAGTATTATGGGGTGCTTACCAATAAGCCAAACCCCAAATACAGGGGGTCATAAGTATTCATGAACACTGTTCTCACTTTTTGATGGAAGGTATGAATGAAAGGTAAATAATAATTTATCTTTATAAAATCATTGTTATGAAATATATATCATATATATTCATTAATTATATCCCTCTTACCATCCATGTAATTTGGAAATAGAAATCAAATCACGTTGCATCGTGAAGTTGGTAGTCCACACATACACAGAAGACAGAAAATCATTTTTCAATGAATTGGAGGGTAAGAATATAGATATCATATTATCATTACAAAAAAATATTTATGTCATAAATATCTTATATAAACACTATGAACATTGAAATAACAATCCATGAAATATGTTTATGGGAAATTAATTGTATCAATACGTCGATGTGGTACTTCACAAATTTGCATTAGTGACTTTTCACTTCCCATTTGATGGGAAATTCGGTGGATAATGGTGGTTAAAAAATAATATTAACATTTAATTATATTTATATTATTAATTAATTAATTTATGATTAATATAATAGATTTAGATTTGGTATAATAATAAATAAATTGAATTATGTCGGGAAACATGGTTACATATTCTTCGATTGGCCTCCTTTAGATAATTTCATAATGAGCTCTGGAATGGTATTTTAACAATACCAAAAACAATAATTCATGTATAGTGGATTATATAATATAATTGGTGTATATTTTTTTAGAGATAGATGGATCAAATTTGATTGAAGAAAATTGAGACGGGATGTTCTTTTATAATAGAGGGAATGGACACACTAAGAATTTATTAAAAGATTAAAATATTATAATGCATTACTTAATCCAAATGATTACAAATGGAATGTTATTAAAAGGTAAAATAATATGAAGCCTTAATAAGTCCATAAAAAAGGATTTATATGTTATTACTTTGGATAACCTACCCTTTTTAGTTGGTTTAATTATTTTTTGAACATGCTTTAACATTAAGTATAGTAATGACTTTTTCAATACAAAGAGGTTATAATTTATGTTATCATGTAAAAATTAAGTCATAAATTTATAAGGGATGAAATTTTAAAAAATTTAACATTATAATTGTCCTAATAAAATATTTTTATGATTATTAAAAAATTAAATAAAATATTATTTGTCATCAATTATTATTAATAGAATTTTTTGACACAATTGATTTAATTGTAAATAAAATACATCAAGATAAAAAATAAAATTAAAATATAAATCCATTAAAAATAAGTTTAAAATTATTATTAACCATTAAATTCATGTGAAAAAATAATTCATTGCAAAAATATTACGCTTTTTGTTTTTAAAATCATTTACTTTGATTTTCCTACTTTTTCGCAAGCGTTGTGTCAATATTGTGTATGTATATAAAGAAAAACATACAATAATAAAAAATTTAAAATAAAATACCATCATAAAAATAAATTATTCACGTTCAAGAAAAACGTTTATATTTATTTATAAAATATTATTATCACTATGTGAAAATATAAAATCCATTAAAAGAAAGAGAATGACATTTTGAAATTTGTTTACTTAAAAAAGAAAAAATTTATTACCATGGGATAATTGAGCCAAAATTTTGTATATTAATATTTGGGATATATGTGGTATGCATTATCCCATAAAATAAAGTAAAGTCGTGTTTTGAGTTGATTTTGAGACCTTATCTCATTGTTTTTACCCTATTTTACAGATTTTACCCTTATCATTGTGACAAATATTAACCATGGTTACTATTCATAATTACAAAAAAATGAAGAGAAATATTTTAAAAAATGAACTTCCTGATTAAAATTTGATATCCATTTTTTAAAATTCAATATCTTGAAGGGGAATAAATCAAATTTTATACATAACAATAAAATGAAATATAAAAGTGATTTTTCTGAAAAATGTGCCTTCAAGTATAAAAATTAACTTATTAATGAATCATGGATATTTATAATTGAAATTAAATTATTTATCTTATTATAAATTTAATGGATCATATTTAAACAAATCTAAAATATAATGGGACTTTTACATTACATTATTTAATGAAATGAAATGGAAGTATTTAAAAACTTGGTATTTTTAATTATTCACTAAAAAATCAATCTTCGCATAAATATCAAAAAATTCAACATAAGTTAATTTTTATTAACTAATATAAAACATTATGTCACTTTTATAAAATAAAATTTATAAATGTGAAAAAATGTTTATGAATTTTTTTGCACAAAATGAAATAAAATCACTTTAAAAGAAAATAATTTTTTGAATCATAAAATGAACACAATATTAATGAGTTCATATTTTCTAAGTGTTAATAAATACGTTAGTATTGAGTAGGTCCATTTAAAAATTATTTAATTATTAATTTACTCATATTTATACCATATCATTTAATTACTGGGTTATAATGGTCATAAAATAATATTTTTTATAGTATATCACAATTTTCTTAGAGTGTAGTGTTCTATGATAAGAACGAGATCATAAATGTTATTATTTTAACTCATTTTTTCAGGTTTTTATGATTTATGAATGACCTAAAATATTTTTAAATCCTATATTCATATGGTTCTCACCCCTTTCCCTTTAATGTTCCATTTTCTCTTCTTTAGTGCATCTCTTTCCCCTTAACATTGATTTGTCATGCCATCAACCCTAGGGTATTTAGTAAAATATAAGTGTAAATTAATCCTCATTCTGAACTTTTTGTATTATTGATTATATTTTTGTTAACAAGTTTTTTTCTTCTTGAATTAGTTTTTGTTCAAATTTTCTAATTGTGATCCCTTCAATTCAATCCATGAATTCTATGGAAATAATTTATTGAGTTATTTGTTAAGTTTGGTTTTCATTGTTTTTGTAACATGTTTATATCTATAATTATTTTACATTCTTAATTGATATATATATATATTATAGTTTATAATTTTATAATATTGGAATTTAATTGTGTTTTTATTTCCATGTGCATATTTCTTTTATTATCATATTCTATGTATGTGTTTATTACATATTTTAAAAATAAAATTTATCCTTTCTATTTTAAAAATTTCAATATATATGTATATATATATTATTCATATTTTAAATATTTTATTTTCAATATATATATATATATATATATATTATTATTATTTTCTTTTGAACTATTTTTATTTTCAATATAATAAAAATTTTGTAATAATTTTATAAAAAAAAATTGGTGTTTGTGTTTATGTATAATAAAGTACAATAATTATAGTTTTTTTTAATTATAGAAACATTTAAATTAAATTGATTAATATAAATATATATATTATAAGGATATTTTTAATTCACATTTCTTCAAAAAAAAATATAATATAAAATTTTATAGTGAATAAAGTGCATGTTTCAATATTTACATAAGAATTTTTTAGGCTAAATATGATAACAATTATCATTATAATTAAATTCTCCATAATTATTTGACATTTATGAAAATAAATATTTATGAATTTCACGAGAATTATATATTTTGTTTTTGAAATATTTTAGAAATATTAATATTTATTCTTTCAATGTTTCATTTATTTATTATATATATAAGAGTTGGATTGATCTTCTGGATAGATTTTATCGTGAATATATTTAAGGAGTTAATCAAATTTTTTATTTCACATTTGGATTTAAAAGAGACATGATTAGTTATATATATTGAAATTTTTTTAACAGATATATCTTCAAATAATATTTCAAAAGATAAGATCCATTTCTAAATAAGTTTTTGAAAAAAAATAATACATAGTCCAATCATAGAGAAGAGCCTATTTTCTACAACCGATCAGATTGTATTAAAATGGATATAGATCCTATAACATTCAATCTAAAAAATTTAATTCTCAATTACAGGATACATCAATTTTAACTTGAAAACTTTTACAGCAATAATGATAATTTTGGAGGGAGTAATCTGACTAGAAAGAAATCTAAATGATTACCACCAACTGATGGCTTTTGGGTGGATGTATCCCCGCTCGTGAGCATGGGTGAGTTATTTGGAATTCATAGGTGTTCTTTGTGAAAAGGGATGATTATTAACTATTAAATTAAATGAATTATCTCTACCTCTTGGAAGATAATAATCATCTTGGGTTAAAGTTTTTTTCGAAAACATTTTTAACTGTTTTATAGAATATTGTGAAAAAAATTATTTTCTTTTGATATTATTTCTTCACATTTTTATATACCTATGAGATAACCTATTAATAGTATAAGTATAACGTAGGGAAATTCAATTTTGGGGTTTCCTACTGGGTATGATTACTCACCCTCTACATGTGAACTTTGTTTTATATCCAGATATTGTTTTCCATGATGAAGGAATGGTCCTAATTTCATATTTCACTAGTGGTCACCATGATGTGGATGTATGGGTTGGTGGATGTGTATTATGGACTGTTCGTTTCTTCTTCTCTAGTGGTTCCCCTTTAGTACTGAAGGCATTTACATATTTTTATTTTTAGTTATATATTTTACAATGTTCTAGTATTACTCTGATATAAGTCTTTGTTTTATCATTTATTATTGGATTTGTCATTATTTACTATTACTTGGTTTTCTTGCATACAACATTAAAAAATTGAATTTGGTTTTTATTGTTCATTTTTATCATGTTATGGTTTTGTGTGTGCATTATCAAGGTAAACCATCACACTCCTTGAATTCTATTTTTAAAACCTTAGAATTTATTTCTAGCCTTTGGTTTCTGGAGAATGTCCCCTGGGGTTAGAATCACATCTGACCCAGTCCAAGATAAATGGTTGGGAGGGGATGTTATAAATGGTTTTATTTTGGTTGGTCCTTCAGTCTTGATATTAGAAATGAGATAGAAAATGTTAGTGCTTGATGTTTATAACATAAAAAAGATATAGCTAACAATATTATATTGAACTTCATGTTACTAGGATAGACTAGCTACAGAAGTGTTGTTAAGAACTTATAGAAGAAATGTCAACTCAATGTCATGGGATTATCTGAGAAGTGTTAGGTATCATGCATTGTTAAAGAAACATCCCACTAAGACTATTATGTCACATAGTTATTGGATTTTTTTATTATGTTATAGTGATTATTTTGTTGATAATTAAAATATATCCATGAAATAATAAATAATAAAATTAATTAATTATTGAATGTTGAATTTTTTTTAGAATAAAAATTCCACCAATAAAGAGAATAAGAAACCGATGAGAAGGAGATTCTAATAAAGTGGTTTCACGTGAACCATATGTGAACCATTATTTGGGTTAGAGTATTTTTCAATCCTTTCATACTATTAACAAGGTACTTAAGAATGATGAAACTTATATAGTGAGTCACTCAATAGAATTTATAAAGTAGAACCAACTGAAACTTCAATGTGCTTGTAGAACTAAACTCATAGAAGTATGGATGAGAAGTATTACTTGGATTTTTTTACCTCCTAGGGATTCTAGATGAAATTAAGGTCAAGCTAGAAACATATATTCCTGAGGACCTAGTGATATAATGGTGGAACATTAATTCTCATGCTGTGTTAGATTGAGACATCACTTTGAAATATTTTGAGGAACTATTACATAAAATATTTCATCTAAAAACCTTCCAAATATCTAATAAAACATACATATTTCTATTGGAAAAAGGAATTATGAGAGTGAAAATAAATCATACTAAATTCACTCATGTTTTTAGCTTCGCACCAGAGATATCTACAAGTGATGGTGTGAAATCTCAGACCATTTAGGTAGGTATCTGACCCAAGTATCTCTCAAAGGTAGAGATTTTTTATATTACTGACTATACTAAAAAAGAAAATGAGTTATTGGTTGGAGAAATGGAAATTGGAAGGAATATCAGTGGAGGGGATACCTTTGTCCATATGGGTTCTGGTGGGAGCTTTAGTATGGGTAATAAATGAAAGGGGGATCATTACTCCTGGTGTAATAAAGAAAAATAAAATCAATCCATAGGATTAGTCTCTTATACTCCCCTTCAAAGCAATGAAATTGGTTATTTCTACCATTTCTTACTTGTGCATAGAAAGATAGAGTCCACAATACCATCAAGGAAATTCCACCACATTGCTAAGAAAGGGGATCTAAAGAAGTATTTTTATAAACATTATAGGTTATCAAGGGGTAATACATGGACTCAACCTCAAGCTTTGTATGATCATATGGAACAATCCCATCTTATTAGTTCTCATCTCGATACCTAAGTGAACTAGAAAACATCTAGGAATAGTTTGTTTCACATTTAATACCTTAATAAGTAAGAAAGATCTAACCAATAGTATCAAATTGATAGTTAAATGCAGTAGAATATCCTATCCAGACAGTGCAATTGGAACCCTCCATGGTGCGAGGTACCATCCTTTTAAACAAGAATCTTATATGCATTTGGTTTGATATTGGTGCACCACATTATTTTATTTGTTCTTTAATGGTTAAACAATTCGGACTAAACATGGAAATTATGTCTCACATCATGAGTATCACGACATCCCTAAGAAAATTGGTTATCAAACAATGTATTGAATGTTCCATTTCAATTGATGAAACGTTGTTTCTTTGAGATTTTATGGTCCTATAGATGGATTTTTTATCTAATATTTGGAATGGATTAGCATGAGAAATTGCAAGTCCATATTGATTGTTAGGATAAAAAATTATCTTTCACATACCAAGATAGAACTCTTAATGTATTCAAGGAGGTGTTGGATATAAATTTATACTAACTAGGGCCTTCAGTCAATTTGGAAGGAACCATCACTAGTTAGTTAGCAGTAATGACCCAAGGTGATATGGATTAAATTGAAAATCAAATCATTCCTACCATATTGGATCGATACTCATAATTCCATCCAAAAGATTTATATGGGTCACAGCACAAATAATAAATTTTTCTTTGTCTATCTAATTTTGGTAATCATCCCTATTTTTTCCATCATATAGAATGAATACAATAGAATTTTGGGGATTAAAGGACCATATATATGTGTTGAAGAGTAAAGGATTCATCAAACATTGTATTTCACCTCTGGATTCACCATTATTTTCCAAATGAAGGATGACATCACACTCTGGTTATGTTTTGATTAGAATAAATTTAATCAAGTAATGATAAAAAATTTGTTCCCTTTCCCTCACATTGATGATATTTTTCATAAATTAAAGGGATCTGTGTGGTTCTCTAATGTTGATCTTTAGTTAGGATATCATTAGCTCATAGTCAGAGAAGTGGATTTTATGAATATGTCCTTCTTGAGTCATTATAGATATTAAAAATGTGGATTAACACCATTTGGATGAACTAATGGACCAATTTTATTCAAGGATTTGATGAATCATATATTCTACGAGTACCTAATTTAAATTTTTAATAGTATTTATTGATGAAATTTGGGTTTATTTTGAAAGAAATTATGATCAAGAATAGTACTTGGAAATTTTATGTTGTATATTGTGTGAACAGAAATTATATACCAATTTTTCTAAGTGATACTTTGTGATATAAGAATTTTATTTCTTAGGGACCGTATTTTTTGAATAGGGAATATCTATTGACCCTAGGAAGATTGAACAAGTCATCTATGGGAATCCACTAAAGAAGTTTTGCAGGATACATAGTATTCTTGGATTAGAATTATATTATTGATGATTTTTTTGGGATATATCAGTATTTTCTACTCTCATAAATACTCTGATGAGAAAGTGAGTCCCATTCACATGGAATGATGGCTATCAAAATTGATTCCTAGAGCATAAATCTCATCTCACCTTTTCTCCAATCCTAATTATTTCATAACTAGATCAAGGCTACGTGGTATATTGTGATTCATCTTGAACTGGTCTCATTTTGATTATCATTCTAGGAGATCATGTTGTCGAATATGGTTCAAGGTAAATATGAATGCATGATAATAAAATTTCAATGTATGATAAATAATTAGCTGATGTTTTCCATGATATAGAAACATGACCCCACTATCACCTTAGAAAAAATTTCACAATCTTTATTGATCATAATATATTAAAATATAATTATTCTCAATGATAAATGAACTTTTTATTGTAGGTTTTGGGTGTAATAGAAGCACAATATTAGGAATTATATAATAGAATTTATTTTATTTTATACTTTATCAAAACCACAATAGATTATCTTACAAGTTAAATATATAATTAATTTATTTAGATAATAAGAAATCATTACCACATCTAAGGATCCTTTTTGTGATGATATTTGAGATTAAAAACCCTTTCGGATTACCTTCTTTTTTATATAAGGATCCAAGTATATAATCCCTCTAGTAGAGATCCATACATTCTTATTTGATCTCTGAGAAACAAAAATTGATTTTTAGGTTCTGTTTTGAAATTTAATAGTCTCTGATGTAACATCCTAGTTCTGGAATCCACTTAGAGGTGCCCCGTACCCAAGTGGTGACATGGTCTCAAGTGCATTTCCCTGGATGCCAGAGGATGCCGACTAGTAGCGAGGGTCTTGGGTGTGATATTGGGGAAAATATGCCCTCATGGGTAGAGTGACACAATGTAAATAAAATAGATATCAATAGCGGAAACAGTAACAATACCATACCAAAAGTAAACCGTAGAAGACTAAAATAATAAACATAGGAGAATATATATAAATGATGCATGATACATATGTGTAGAAAAGTATCCAAATAAGTCACAATTCTGGAATATAGTAATGAACCAATGTAAAAATGAAAAAAGATAAACTCCAAAAGCATCGCAAGATTCATCTTGGTCCCATGATCTCTAACTCTTCAGCAATCAATTACCTGAAGTAGAAGGGTGATTTCCCTTATCTTGACTTGTAGCAATATAATATTTTTGGGCCCAAAATCATGAACCAAACATGGTGTGAGACTAATCCCAATAGGAAACCACCCAAAGATCTGTGCCTAAATGTCATTGAATATATATGGTAAGATATAAGAAAAAGGAAGTAGTAGACAGGTAAGTACACAAAAGTAAACAATCCTACAGTTTCAATAGCATTCAATTTCATATATCAAACAAGTAGATAATCACAAATAGGTAACCCTTTAGGAAGTAATCTCAGTCTAACCCCTATGGTTCAACCAAAACACAAGCAACCCTCCGGGAAGTTCTCATAGTCTAACCCCTCTGGTTCATCTTTGGCACAGACTCTCTAAGGAAGCACTCACTGTCAATTCCCCATATAGTCTCATATCGGTAACTAATAGGCACTCTGGGGAAGCACTCAATTTCCAATTCCCCCTTGTGGACCACATCATGGAATTATAGGCACTCTGAGGGAGCACTCAATGTCCATCCCCCCTATGGTCTCGCAACATAATAGTAAAACAGACACTATGGAGAAGCCCTCAATGTCCATTCTCCCTATGGTCTACTACACTAGGTTCACATGGTTGTGTGTAAGTCAATCGAGCACAGAAATATATGGTAGCCGAATTAAATCTCAAGAATTACTTAGATAGACAGTCTACAGCATAACACAGCACGTTACATAATAATCACTCCATCCTAGAGTACTTGGCATAGAAAACACGGCAGCCTAACAGGAAAGCTCAGCAAAACAGTCAAAACAAGAAACATGGAAAAAACATACATAGCTTGGAAAGATTAACCTTATTTAAAAAATTATTAACCACTATCCAAACAAACAAGGTATAGATGGCAAAAATAGAGCTAAAACCATAAACACGCAATACACTGATCAAGGGTATTGGGCACTTTTTCACATATAACTCAAAGACTATCTACAGAAAGGCATGAACCACCTTCCTCGGCATCATAAGATTGATATACATGATCCTCAGGCCCTAAATTGACCTAGAACTCTATAGATATACAAAAAAATTAAAAATGTTCAACTAAGGATTACTCTCAATAGAGGAGAAATCGGGACATGATGTTCAAGGAGAAGGGAGAACTCACTTATGTAATTCCAACGCTATCAATGGTGGTCGATTCAGATAATGGATGGGGATTCAGGGGCTCATAGAAGATCTATGGTCATACTGTCGGTCTAAGACAAGACGAGCGAAGAAGAAGAAGGTTCTATCTATCAAACGTGACCCCAATCCATTTAATGAAAAAAAAAGTACACGGTGTGTATTTTAAAAGTACATGGTGTGTAATTGCCTTTTCTAGCCTCCACATTAGGTGTTCTCCAGGTCACCACACGTGACCATGTGCTCGGCCATTACATGGCCATCAAACGGTCACCAGTGACAACCGGGTTCACAGCGTGTAGATAAATTACACGACGTGTGCTCCTAAAATTACACAAAACTCGTCTTTTTCTCAAAAACAACCAGAATCAAGATTCATACTTGAAATAAATATATGGGTTCATACAAACTTCCCCCTTAATGAAATTCATCCTAGAATCTCCCTAGATAGGTGGCATAGAAGAAGAATCCTCAAACATCTCCATCCATTCAGATTGTACATCGGTCTCCCTCTACCAAGTCATGTCATATACTTGGTCGTGATGCCATAGCACTCATACCAGAGGAACAGACCAGCCATAGAGAACCATCGCACTTCGATCAATAATCTGGATAAGAAACTCCTCTAACGAGGCATCCACCTCAAGCTCAACCTCCTTAGGTTGGAAAACATGAGACAGGTCTGAGAAGTTATGTCGAATATGAGAAATGTGGAAGACATCATGCATATCCTGGTACCTCTATGGTAACTACAACTGATAGGAAACAAGCCTGACTCTCTCCAACACCTCAAACGGTCTGACGTACCTTGGTGAAAGCATACTCTACCTTCTAATCTTCCAGTGTCCCACCCTTGGTGTGACACGCAGGAAAACTTGATATCTGACCTCGAACTCTAGAGGTCGTCTCCATCGATTAGCATAAGAATTTTATCGTGACTGTGTAGTTTCCATCTTCTTCTAAATCTAATCTATTTGCTTTGTGGTCTCTTGTACAAGTTCAGGTCCCAGCATAGTGGCCTCTCCTACCTCCAACCAGCATAAGGGTGATCAGCATGGCCTACTGTAAAAATCCACATAAGGTATTGTAGGCAAACTTCACAAGAAGTATATGCTTCTCCCAAGAACCTCAAAAATACAGGATGCATGCTCTTAGAACGTCTTCAATCACCTGAATCGTACGCTCGGACTGGCCATCTCCCTAGGAAAGGCAACGTTGTGGCTAATATGTTGATAAAGAGGACTAAGATATAGTTAGTTCATGAATCCAGTAGTGAGTGGAAGCTTATGGCTCAATTCTATGAGATGCATTTGGAGGTTCATGATAGTCAGGGGAAGACGTTTCTTTTTTTGTGGTTGTTACCTCCACTCTACTTGATCGAGTATGAATGAGGCAGCACTTTGTAACGTCCAGGTTCAAGAAGCCACCCAGAGGCGCCCCGTACCCGGTTGGTCACATGGCCTCATGCACATTTCCACGGATGCCAGAGGTTGCCGACTAGCAGTGAGGGTCTTAGTTGTGATAGTTGGTAAACTATTCTTTCATTGGAAGAGTAACACAATGGAAACAATATAGATAGAAATATCATAAATAGTAATAATACCATACCAAAAGTATATAGCAGAAGATTGCAATAATAAACACTGGAGCCCATATTTAAATAATACATGATTAATATGTCTATGAAAGTATCCAAACAAGTCACAATGATGGAATATAGTAATGAACCCAAGTACAAAGAAAATAGATAAACTCTAATAGAATTGGAAGCATCAACTTGGTCTCATTCTCTCCAACTCCTCATCAATAAAGTACTTGAAGTAGAAGGGCTCTTGACCTTATCTAGACCTACAACAATATAATCTTTTTGCGATAAAAATCATGACCCAAATAAGGTGTGAGACTAATCCCAGTAGGCAACGACCCAATGATATATGCCTAACAGTTAGTGAATATATATGGAAGGAAATAAGAAAAAGAAGTAGTAGACAAACAAGTACTCAAAAGTAAACAATCATACAGTTTCAATCGCATTAAATTTCATATATCAAGCAAGAAGATAATCATAAATAGGTAACCCTATTGTAATTACTCACATCCTAACCCCTATGGTTCTACCAAAACAACACAAGCTACCCTCTGGGAGGTTCTCACAGTCTAACCACTCTGGTTCAGCTTTAGAACAGACTCTCTAAGAAATTACTCACCGTCAATTTCACCTATAGTCTCGTATCAGTAACTAATAGTGCTGTAGGGAATCAATCAACTTACAACTCCCCTTGTGGACCACATTGTGGAACTACATACACTCTGAGAGAGCACTCAATGTCCATCCCATCTATGGTCTCGCAACGTAACAGTAAAAAAGACACTCTGGAGAATCCCTCAACATCCGTTCTCCCTATGGTCTACTACACCATGTTCTCATGGACATGTATAATTCAATCGTGCATAGTGATATATGTTAGTCAATGTAAACTTCAAGAACTACTTGGCTCGATAGTCTTCAGCATAAGATATCATGTTAGATAATAATCACTCCATCCTATAATACAAGGCATAGAAAACAAGGTAGCCTAACAGGTAGGCTAGACTAAACAGTAAAAACAAGAAACATAGGAAAAACATCCATAACATGGAAAGAATAACCCTATTCACAAATGGTTAACCATTATCCAAACATACAAGGAATAGTACGAAATAATAGGGCTAAAACCATAAACATGCAATACCCCGATCAAGGGTATTGGGCACTTTTGCACATATAAATCAAAGACTATCTACAGAAAGGCACAAAACAACTTCCTCAGCATCGTGAGATCGATATAAGTAAACCTCATGCCTTGAATCAACCTAGAATGGAATATATCTACAAAAATGATAAAAGAGTTCAACTGAGGATAACTCGCAAGATAGGAGAAATTAGGAGATGATGTTCAAGAAGAATGGAGAACCCACTAATGCAATTCCAACAGAATTGACAGTGGTCGATTCAGAGAACGGATGGCGAGTCAAGGTCTGAGAGAAGATCTGTAGCCATATGGTCACTTCTGGATGAGACGAGAAAATAAAAAGATAGTTTTATCCATCATAGGCGACCCCAGTCCATTTAATGAAAAAAACGTACATGGTGTGTATTTAAAAAGTACACGTTTTGTACATACCTTTTTAGGCCTCTGCATTTGGCGGTTTCTAGGTCACCACACACGGCCATCTTCTCAGCCATTACATGGCCATCACATGGTCACTAGCGGCAAATAGGTACATGGTGTGTACTTAAAGTACACGGCGTATACTCCTCAAATTTCAAGAAACTCCTACTTTTCTCAAAAAAAACATAAGAAAGATTATTACCTGAAAAAAAGATTCAGGTTCTTACATGTGACTTCTTGGTCCATTAGTTTTCTAGTTTTGGTGGATGGAGGTGTTTGTGGGTGGTTCCATGAATTTTCAGTGGAGGTTGAAGTTACAGCAGAGTTGTAGCATGAAGTTCATATTGTTTAACTGAAATATACAATGTGTAATAGTGGTTCAAAAATTGTATTGTTTTCTAGTTCATAGATTTTACATGGATAAGGGGGGTCCCATCAGATGGATTACAAGTTATTTAAAAGTAATTCGTAGAGTTTTTTTATTAAAGGCCGAAGAAATACATTTTTCAGTGAAAGATGGAATTTTTGAAAACTCCATGGTTTACATGCTGTATAAATTTTACATTGTGTGTCCCTTATTGGATTAATTTCCATTAATTTGGATATATACTTTCTCTAACTCATTACAAATGAGCCCTAGGCAC
Organism: Viscum album; assembly: GCA_963277665.1. Taxonomy (NCBI): domain Eukaryota; kingdom Viridiplantae; phylum Streptophyta; class Magnoliopsida; order Santalales; family Viscaceae; genus Viscum; species Viscum album. Next base: position 1,774,671,974 of record OY728133.1, on the reverse strand, counting down.
CCTGAGGATACCTTGACACCCTATTCTCTCTTGTTCAATATTTTGGTTTCAGTTACTTTTTATTGAAAATTCGCAGTGAGTGCTTCCTCTTTTCCCCATGGATTTACCTTTTTCAATTCTTGGGGGGGTTATTGTGATGTTTTTTTGGTTTGGGGTTGTTTTTTACAGTAAATTTATAATATTTGGTTGTTTTGTTGTTTTATATGTGGTTTCTCAATGTGTGGTTGTGGTTTTTAGGAATTTCTTCATACCCATATGGTATGCATCAAGTTTCCAAAGCAGTTTGGGGAAAGGAATACTTCATTTTACACTTTTGGGAATCATGAGGGAGGTTTTTTATGATTATTATGATGGGATGGTCTTTATTGTTTAATTAAAGATAATATAATTGTTTAATTGAAATTAGAGAGGAAAATGTAATTTTTTTCATTCACTTATAGTTTTTCTGTATTTCTGATATTGTAAATTGTATAAAAAATATTTACCACTGGAAAAATGGTTGTTGAGGGTATATTATTGATCCATAGTTGTTGTGATAAAGAATACCAATTTTGTTCTATTGTGATATCTCCCTAAATGATAAAATGGTTGATCACTTATATTTCACTAAGGAAATGGTTTCCCTAGGATTGTGGATTGTATGATAATGCCCCGAAAAATAAAAAAGTGGAATATAATAAATTATTCTTTGTAAATAAATAAAATAATCACTGATGTGATGGAATTTTATTTTCATTGTAGTGGTGGAATGTGATGGGGATTTTTTGATGATGCAGTACGGGTTGTTGTGAAAGGAGAAGTGTCTTATAGTAGAAAGTGGTTTGTGTGTGGCGGTGCTTGTGGGGTGGTGGGGTGATGGTTGTTTTCTGGATATTGAGATACTTGATATTTGTGTTTATGCCTATGGGGATGAAGATTGATTTTCTTTTGGGGGGATTTTTTGTTTCTTGTGATTTCAATCCATTCCAATATGGTTGTAGGGTGATGGATTGTTTGGGGGATGTTGAGATGCTTGTGACATGTGGTGGTGGTGTGTTAATTTAATGGTTGGTAATTGAATATGAAATTATAATAATTAAGTTTTACTGGGATGGGTTTGGTTATTATATTGTAATGTGAATGGATAATGAATGAATAATAATGGAATTAATAATTAAATGGGCTTAATGAATAGTGTTTTGTGGTTTAGGTTTTTTGTGTGGTTTGATGATTTTAGTGGTGGTTGTGAAAGTGAAGGAGGTTTTGAGATTGGTTAGTGATAGTTTGAGTTGTTTAGTTATTTTTTTGAACCTTTTATATTGTAATGTGTGTTTTTATCTTATTTATGTATACCTTTAATATTCTTATTATATTCTATTTTCACCCTTCCCATGTTGAGGATAATGTATAGAAAACCAAATGTTTTTGTGATTTTTTTTCCAACATCTCAGTGGTTAGTATAGATGGATGACTACCAACTCTTCCCCACTCCCTCTTCTAAGGTAGTATGTCCCACATTGGTAGTGATGTCTTCAAGTCAAAAGTTTCACTTTCACGAAGTGAAGGTTAGTAGCATGTGGGTGCTATGGTGGGGGTTGTGCATGGTCAGAGGAGGGCATAGGGTTAATGTCCAACATGTTAATGACACCATAACTTTGTAGTTATGGGATACATTATAGCACATAGGTTTCTTATGAACAAGTGTATCTGGTAAATATGTCATGTGATGATTAGAATCACCTTGGGTGCTTGGCATGATGTGATATACTGAAGACATTGAAACACTATGACATATAACATTGGGGTGTGAGAGAGAAATTTTAGTGGGAAAGGGGTGTGGGAACCCATTATCAATATTCTTTAAATTGTGTTATTATAAATGGATTAAATTATTTTTTGATCATCCCTTAATTATTTTGCAATGGATACATTAAAATTTTAGGTGTTTTTGGTTCTATAGTTTTCTCATGGGTGAAATAATATGATTATATAAAAAGTGCATGATAAAATATTGTTTTACTTTTGAGAATACTTGTATACCCACCCAATATATATAAATATATTTTTAGGTTTCTATGGGGACAGCATGGACCATGATGAAAATTACTATCTCATATACTTGGATAGATGTTGGTTAACTACTTTAGCTTTTCTTTGGGGTATTTACATTTGGGAACTTTTATCTTTATTTTTTAATGCATTCATTGTGGTATGGTTTTAATTTCTTTTTATATTATGTCATGTAATTTATTATTTATGATTACAATTATATATTGATCCTATAATATTATATATCATAATGTCTCCTATTTCATGATATCTTCATACCTTTGGTGCTAGTCGTCAACCTAGGGCCTACTAGAGGTAGGACTCAGAGGGGTCATTATCTCTCTCCCCACGATGACTTATCATTAGAGGGATGGGATCACGAAAGAGTTGTATTAGATTTAATAGTTGAGAGATATAATAGTGTGTGGAGTTAGGAAAAATTAGTATTTTTTGGGTTGGTATTGAAGTATATTTAGTGGCCTTAATGAATTTCATATACCAAGGATACCTACTAGGACAAGGGTTTTCAATGCCCCACATGATCTAATGCATGGAATATGAGCTTATTGAATGAAAAATTAATGTGGATCTATATGTAGGGTAGATACCTAGGATAGGTAAATGTATCATGATATATTGTTTTAAAATTTAAGTTGGGTTTTTTGTGATGTTTAAAATGCTTAATGGAAAATAAAATTAATATAAATAAAACTCCATTCTACTTGGATTAGGAGGTTCTTGTTTATTTTAGAAATAGATCATCATCATCATCATCATGTGTATTAGTCCATGTAGATTTAGAAGGATAATTTGGTTGATCGATTTAGGGTTTATATGATAGAGTAAGATGAGGCTTGGTAGTGGTTGTTGTTCATGATTTAGTGATAGGCTTTGGGGAAATTTGAGGGAAGTGTTTCAGATGTATAGTCAGGGAGCTTGTTATATGAGCATGAGATCACCTTCAATATCATTCCATGCCTGATAGAGTATTGGGTTCATTTGTACATTAGTTATACGTGGGTAGATGCACATTAGTGGTGGATGTAGTATTTGGGATAGCAGAAGGAGGAAGATGTTTCATGGGTCAACATTCAAAAAGAATTCCAAATGGAGTTCCTTTCATAGTCTATAAAGATAATGAAGAGGTGGGAACTTATTTATCTTCAGTAGGGGAGTATGTCATTATGGGAGGAAGGGATAAATTTTAAGTACCTTATATGTTTTTTCCAAATATTTATCTAGATGAATAATCTCATAAAAGAAGTCTTTTGGAGGAACCTCATCCTTTAATCTAGTTTGTAGTGACTCCTTATACACTATTGATGTATCTGATGGTTCACAAGAAGAAGTTGTTGGTCAAGTAGATGAACTCACAATGAGTTTTACCATTGGAGGGGATCCATAGGGGTTCTAAAAAAGATAATATGTGTATGTGGAACATCCTTGGATCTATAACCTTAAAGGTTTCAACTAGCCAGGGGTTGGTCTCAACACACTCCTTTTCAACCTCTTAATAATTTTAGGCCTATTTTTTAAAATAGAATTTGTGGTCATCATCAGGATCAATATCCAATGGTTCTTAAGGCTCGTCATATTATAGGTGGTATGTTTCATTAGTAGTTTCTATGACAATTTCTTATGATTCCATTCCTGGAGTAGGGGCATTACTATTATACTCTATAGAGGAGAGATGTGGTATCCATAGGGAAATATAAGTATGTTATTCATGATCAGGGACCTCATCCAGATTTTTCTCATGGAGTTAAATATAAGTAGAGAGGTATATGATATAGTTTTTCTCAGTAGAATTTAGTATAGGAAGCATATTTAGATGGGCCATTGATTTTTTGAGGTATGATCAGATAGTCATGTACCTTTCAATGTTCTTTTTTCGTGATGTGTGGTTATTATTCTGATGTTTCCTTCTATATTGTGTGATTAGAAACTTCAATCATACAAAGAAGGGGAAACATAATCCCTGATATTGATTCATTATACTTTTACACTATTGAATCAATGTGGGCTAGTAAGTGACACCCAATGTGGATAATATATTAACCTAGGAAAGGAATTCCATGATTTTTTTCTTTGAAATTTTCTATGTCATGTTGGGTCTTATTTGTTTATGATATGTACTATTTTACTAGATGTATGTTGTGTGATAAATTTATTGACTTATGAAAAGGGGAGGACTGTATTCCTAATCGAGTTGTATTAATTTTGAATCAATTAAACCAATGAAAGTGAGTCATTGTCACCCATAATAGATATCTCATGACATGGGGGATGGAATACCATGATTCATATGTTTGGGGTTGTGTGGTTTTTTAGTTGTGATTGTTGGTGGTTTGGGTTGTGTAGTGGTTAGATGGTTTTGGTGATGTGAAATTGTAGTAATGAGTTTTTTTAGGCTATTTTGTCCATTTTTTGGCATGTTTTGATGGTAGTTACATTTGAGGTATGGAAAGATCCTTTGGAGGTATCTCATAGGGTGGGTGTTCGGATCCCTTTCCTTTTGGTTTGGTTTTTATTCTCGAGGGAGAGAATAAAATGAGAGTTATCTACTATAACACTCTATTCCATTTAATTCTATAACTTTATCATTTTGTGGTTTGAGGTGTAGGGGAGGTTTTGAGAGTTTTTTATGGAGGTTGGAGCTACATCAAGGATATTGTATGATTTTAAGGTAGTGTTAGTTGAATACATGATGTGTAATGGTGGTTTATGACTTTTATATCCTTCTGGTTCTTGGATTTTACAGGGTTAATGAGGAACCTATGAGATTTATTACATGTCATGAAAGTGGAATTCATGGCATGTGTTAATTTAAGGCTGAGGAATCATTTTTTAGGGAAAGATGTTATTTTTCAGAAGACTCATGGTTTACAAGCTTTGAAAATTTTACACGATGTGAAACCAGAGGGATTCCGGGTTTTTTATTCTTTCTCATTTTATTTTCCCTCAAATCAGTTGTACTCTTTCCCCCTCTCATTTTAGAAAATCCTTATGTGCCCTAAGTATATATTCAAACCCTCTTCTCCCTTGTCTGATCCATTGGTTCTAGTAATAGTTGGTTGATGATCTTCATTGATTACTTCCACTTTTTCACATTTTTTCTCTTTTTCATTCCATGGGGAATCTCTTTGGTGATTTATTTTTGGTATGTGGTGTGTGTTATGATGTGTTTTGAGGACCATTTGGTGTTGTTTATGATTATCTATGGTTTCTCGTGGTTTGGTTTTGATTTTGAGGCATTTATTCTTCACCCTATGGAGCACAGTGAGTCGGCAATGCTCTTGAAGCGGTAATCATTCTTTTCCCTCAATTATGAGTCATGTGGGAGTGTTTTCTTATGTTTATCTATGAATTATTTTTGTTTTAGATTAAATAATTACAAAATAATTGGTTAATTTAAATTCAATGGGAATGGGGGAATGTTTCACAAGCTTTGATAGTTTTTCTATATTTGATATATTGTGAAATGTATGAGCTAAATGCCCCAATAAATATCATGGTCATTAGGTTAATTTTCTTGTATAGTATATTTTATGATATGGATACCCTTTTGTGTGCTATTGTGACATAACCCTAAATCAGAAACTAGTTAATAAGTTATATTTGGATAATGAAATGTTTTCCTCATGATTATGGCTTCTGTCATAACAGCCATAATAAGTAACATGTGATAAAATTACCTTTTTAAATATATAAAATTATATTAAATTTTATGTGATGTCTTTTTGTGTGTATTTGATGGTGGTATGACATGTATATATTGTGATGATGTTGTATGGGGTGTTGTGATATGAGGTATGGCTTGTGGTGGAAAGTGGGTGATGCTTGGCCATGATTGTGGGGAGGCGAGTGATGGTTTTTTTGGGATTTTGATCTACTTGTGATGTGTGTCCATTACTATGGGGTTATAGGGAGAATAGTTAGCTTTAGCTATGTTGTGCTTCTTTTGATGTGTTTCTATTCTTTGGGATCATTGATTTGATGGTTTTTTTGGGGATGTTGAGATGCTTGTGATATTTGGTTTTGCGATGCTAATTTTCTAGTTAGTAATGAAATATGAAATGATATTAATTAAAGTGGGATGGTTGGTGTTTGGTTTGGTTAATACAATGTGAATTTATAATGAATAAATAATAATGTTTTGAATATGTAATTGGGATTAATGAAAATTGTTTCTTTATTTATAGATTATTGTGTGTTTTTATGCTTTTAGTGGTGGTAGCAAATATGGCAGTGGTTCTAAGTTTGGGAGGATATTGTTGTGAGTTAATTAGTCCTTATTGTGAACCCATGAGATGTTCTTGTGTGTGTTTTAAATATATAAATATATATACCTTGTATATTAGTTTGATTTTTTATATGTACCCTACCCATGTAAAGAACCTAGTACCAATAGCCAAATGTTTTGGGGGGTATTTATCCCAAAACCCAGTGGTGTTGATGGAAGGAGGACTACTCGCTATTCCCCACTCCCCCTTCTAGGGAACAATGACATGAAAGGGTTATGAATCCCATAAGAAAAAAATGTTGTTTTTAGGATGTGATTTTCAGTTCCACATGGGGTGCTATAGTGTGGGTCATGCATGGTAAAAGGAGAAAAAAAGGTCGATTTCAAACATGATAATGATACCCTACCTTTGTAGTTAAGGCTTAGTTTGTAGCACACGGGGTTCTTGGACACGGGTGTATTTGAGTGAGATGTGATGATATTATTATGATCCCATGGAGCTCTTAGCATGATGTAATATATTGAAGAGGTTAGAGCGGTATGACATCTGAAATTGTCATGTGAGGGTGGAATCGTAGTGGGAAATTAGTGTGGGGGTCCCTTTACAAATATTCTTTTTATTATGTTATTATAATTTTCTATCATTATTTTTTTATCCTTAAATGGTGAGGATGGAAGGGATATTTGACATGTTTATGTGGATCTAGTTTTACGATTCGCTCATAGGTTCATTATTATTCTTCATTAATATTTTCATGAGAGACTCTGGTTTTCCTACTATGTATACTTGTATGAGCACCCTACATATATAAAATTATTATTAGGTTTTTAGGAGGATTATATGGACCATTATATAAATAAATAACTCGTATATTTTGATCGTTGGTGTGTTTTTTCTCTTGATTTTATTTTGGGAATTTAATTTTGGAGACTCTTATTTATATCAGTTTTATTTATACAGGAATTACGGGATAGTTTAGGTTTATTCATATATTTTGTCATGGATTTTCTTGTGGAAGATTCATCTTATCTCCCAATATTATATTATTATAGAGAGTAATTCCTCCCATCTCATGATAATTTTATACCCTTTGGGCTTGTTTCCCACCCAGGGCTTACTAGAGGTGGGACTCATGGGTAATTATCTCTCCCCCTCATGTGGTATCTTTGGAGGAGGGGAAATGACATAGGGAAATAATTTCTTGGACTTTATCATCATGATTTCTCCATAATCCTTTTAGCTTTAAGGATTTCTTCTCATGTACAATGGGATAGTTCTGACTACTTTCCATATTTTTTTCTTGGATAAACTGATATTTTCGAACCATAGAAATCTACTAGTGATATCATATTAGTACATATCATGGAATATATGATTGATCCATCCTAGAAGAATACAGAATTCCACTAACCACATTAATCTCATCTAGTGTCTCATACATGTCTTCATTAATTCATCAATTCCATGTGACATTGGTAACAATCCCCCATTGAATTTTTACCAATTTTATTTTTTAATACGTTTTCATTATGTGTACTTTTGAAGTGGTCTAAGAAACCCACTACAACTACCACATTATATCATATTCCCTAAAATTAGGGTCTCTACACTAAGTCAAAATCAAGATGTTTTCCTTCATTAGGGTCTTGAATAACTATAATATTAAAATATGATTTCCACATGCTATCAAAAATATTTTAACCTAGAAAATAGTGGAACTCCCACTAACCCTTTGTAGTTACAGAGAAAAAATTCATTCCAAATGAATATTTTATTATATTTTTTCTTACATTGAACCTAAACTAGTAATTAGAAACATGAAACTATTATTATCATTATTTTTATTCACCAACCATTTTTGGTTGTGTTGTATTTATGCCTTCCACGATTAGTGGTCTTGGTATCCATTTATGAATTTGATGATCATAGAGTGCCGCTATGACTAGTAGAATTCGAATGGATTTTTAATAGTGAAAAGATTTACCATAAATTATTTATTGGTACCAAGATTGTACTACTTATGTATAGTCACACTTGAATACCCACTATACCATTCAAAATAATAATCAATATTACGTTGACACATAGAATCCATTATTTAATTTTAATTGACCTTGTTATTCTTAGCTAATTTAAAGATACTTTATACTTTTAGGATTCATTACCCTTAATCAATACATTATTATCATTCTTAGTTAATGTAAATCCATTACTATGATTTTATCCTTCCTACATAGTAGGTTTCTTTGGAACGTTCCTTTTCTACAAGATCTTGTGGAACTAGTTCATATTCTAACTATTTGTGCATCTGTGGCATTGAATAGATTCAAGTAAATCTTATTGCCACTATCTTTAGTAGTGATTTTCCACCTTTTATGGAAAAACAGACCGTCACATTAAAATAATTTAATTATATCATTTGGATTTTTGTGATATCCATATGAAATTATAAGTTAATTACATTTGATGAACATTGTATTTTTGTTGATGAATTTTTATATCCATAACAAATTCGTTTCATAAAAAGACATGTTATTATGAAATAAAGGTCTGTAATCATTTTATAACTAATATGATATACATTTTTCATTATATTTTTTATATGTATATGAAATAATTCCACTTTTATTAAAGAATATCTCGAAAAATAATGGATGTATCTGCAATTATTATGATTCTAAGCATTGATTCTCATTTCCAAACATTATAATCTAATAAGTATATGAAAAGTTGAGATTAGTAATTACACTATGATAAATTTTAATGGCCAATTTTTTTAGGAAAAGTTATCTTCATTGATCATCCTTAATAACAACGTATCTTTACTGTGTAAAAAGATATGTGATTTTATGATTTACTCTATGATTCATTATAAGGATCTATGAATGTCTAGTCAATATATTTTTCAGCACATGGGCCCAAAGAAACTAATACCTTCTAATTCTGAAAATTTTATACTTCAATTTTATATCCTTTAAAACAATTTATGGATTATTATGAAGTAAATTTACTACTAACATAACCTCATAATTATTCATTCTCTCAAGCTAAAAAAATTATATATTCTTTGTAGTGTACCTTTATTTACAAAGGATTATTTGTTTGAAAAATAGATAAATAAAATTTTCAATAATACTTAAGGTATTCAAATAAAAATATTCTAAAAAATATACTAGTTATATTCTTTAAAAAATCTTCAGTCTTACCATAAAATGAATTATCTGTCAATAATTGGGAATAATTGAATCTGACATTCCAATATTCATCATTAAGTTCCATTAATTCAAGTGTTACTAAACATTTAATTGAGTATAAAACACCATAAAAATAATCATTAGAAACCATGAATAATGCCTTCTTGTGTCCAATAGATATATAAGAAAATATTTTTGGTAATATATAACAAAATTTCAATAAGAATCATTAATCATGGAAAATAGATGTTTCATACTTATCAATGTTGACTAGGAAATCAACCTTTGTCAACCTCTTGGAGAGTTTACCATAATTCTTATAACATTTATATTCTAACATAGTTATTATATTTAAATACACATACATGATATACATATTGTATTCAATAATAATGTTGTAAAATAGAAGCATTAAATGCAATGATAAATATTTCTAAACAAGGAGTGGCTTCTTTGTTCTTCAATATAATTCATTTCATTTAAACTTATGAGGACTTATTTCACAATATTTGATGAAAATAACCTCATATATGATGGTAAAACTCTTTTTTAATGTCTTCGTAATGGTGCCTCTAGGGTCACACTTTTTATTGGACATTTCTTCTTGTATTTTAACATTTCCCCCATAATAAATAAATATTAATTTTTTTTGAGTTCTTACCAACATGGAGAACATTTCTCAAAAGATAATGAAGTTTTTTCTCCTTATATATTGATTGATAATCTTAAAATTAAACTTGATTAAATTTGTGATAAATTTAATTTAATATTCTGTATGGAAAGATCATGATGCATCATTAAATTTACATGTATCTAGCATAATCATCACCCCATTCAAATTGTACTTCATCATCTCCTCAAAATCATCTTGAATATGAGTAAACTTGATGAATTAATACATGTAATAATGTTTTATTTGATAACTCACGGGTCATTAGAGATAGAATTATGATTTAAAGATCAAATTCTTCTTACATGACTCTTCATTGAAGAAAATTTTCCGACCTATCTTCATGATGTGGGTTATCATGTAGTGGGGGTTGTGGCATTTAGAATCTCCTAAATTTTTTAACATTGTGAAATCCCATGTACTACCCTTGGAAATAAGTGTTGGTGATCAAATGTTCATTATAAAATTAAAATTGTAGTATACATGTGGTATTACATTCAATTTTTCCAAAATATAAATTTTACACAATTTGTATGTTTATCTTGATTTTCAATTGGACATTATAAATTAATTCAATCATTAAATTTATACCAATATTTTATAAAACCCTATTATCCCTCACTACTAGATTATGGATACTCAGTTTCTTGAGTATTCCTGACACCTTGAACTTTTTATTGTAGGCTGAGATGTAAAAAACATAAACATGATTTAATCATTTATTTTCCTCCAAATATGAAAAAAGATATTTATGGATACTTCTTTTATTACATATTTATTTAATTTAGTTCCTATCTCCTATACTAACTCCCTAGTATTATAAGTCACCCTTAACTATGGCTGAAAATACCCTGAACCCCAAATTTTGTTCAAATTCCAATGATAGAAGGTGTTATAACTTAAATTTTCATTAACAATTTTTTTTCAATGAATGAAATAATTTTTTATCTAATATGAACATAAAATGTGATCACACTCAGAAGTGAACAATGTAGTAAATAGAAAACATTTGTATTTTCGTAAATAGTTTTAATTTATACATTATTTTTTTATAATTTTATATCTCTATAATCTTGCATAATGATAAAATTCATAAACAATTCTTAAATTAAATAAATAACTTGACTGGTCTTGGGAATTTGATATTTTTTGACCAATTTATTCTCAATGGATCAATCATGGCCTTAGGAGTGAAATTTATGATTCATTTATGACTCGTACCATAGCTTCCACCTTCATCTAATGAATTACCATCTCATCTGGAATACCACCTTCTATCGTCTTGGTCCATGTATTACAACATAGTCATCATTTTGGATAAATACTCACTTGTCGATGAGGGGGAAAAAGAAGGGAAACATTAATACAGAATAATACTCATGGGTGTTTATTCCCTTATATATAATAAATGAGTAAAGAAAATGTGCATACCATAAAAATAATTTTATTTATTTTATTAATCGCACACATTTAAATAAGTAATTATATAATTATAATAAAAAAATATATGTTAGTCCATAAACAAAATAGTAGTGATTTGTGGAGGTTTTATTCTTTATATGGATGTTTAAACTGCCACTACATAGTTTAGCAATAGTCACATAAACCATTGTATATTTCATTGTTGGTAATCATTTAATGATCATTTTTTATTTTTAGTAGTAGTTTATATATGTGTCATTTTTTGGGTGTTTAGAGGTGAGTTTTAATTCATTTGGAGGTGGTTTATTTTAAATATATAATAATAATAATAATAATAATAATAATAATAATAATAATAATAATTTGCTATGTATTTTCACAGTGATTGGGTGTAGCGGTTGTTATCAAAAAACTGCCACAAAATGGATAAAATAAAATATATTTATCATAAATTTTCAATGACTACCAAAACATATATTCCAAAAGAAATATTTATATTTAAATATATAATAAAAATCAATATACATGTAAGAAACTCAAAAATACAAAAAAAATAAACCTTAAATTCCCAATAAACTAATCATACATACACAGGAATACATCCAAACACATATATATTTAACCTCAGTCAACCCATATCATTTGTAATAAATATATAAATATAAAATATTTCTAACAACTATTGACTCATGGAAAATAAAAATCCATCCCATAATATACGCAAAATCCATCTACCTCTACATTGTTTCATCAACTAGAATCAACCACGTCATGTCATTATCTGAAAATAAAAAGAGGAATGAATTTAGAATCCAACATAATAACGAAAAATTAAAGTATAATCTGTGATAACATTTAACCATCCCTTAGTAACTAAGATCCATAATGACTAACTTATGAAGAATGACATCGATTAGAATGCTCAATATCTTGCATAATGCTGGAATTTTTCAGATAGAACACAAAACAAAATGGTTCAAAAAACACTTGTTATTTTATTAATCAAATAGAAAAAAATTAATAGAAAAAAATAATATATCATGTAGAACAATTTGAAAATAAAAACATACCTATTTAATAAATTATTCAACACTTTTAACTCCAAATGGATATGTATATTACAATCTAATAAAATTTTAAAATGATGTGTGGTGTGATTGAAATTACTTAATACAACAATTTTAAATAATTTAATAAGGAAAAATTTATTATATTTCAAAAATTAATCAATAGTGGTGGCCTCATGATTTCATTTCAATATAACGATGTTTTCAATAGTTTTAACCATTAAATGCACATTTTAGTGTTTTGAAACACGAAAAAATACTTATGGGAACAATGGGAAAATCGTAACTCAGATTTATGTGATGTTGGTTTCTATATTTCATAAGTCAATCTACAAATATTTTCCTATGATTTTATGGCCATTTAGTGACATTTTATCAATTTTCGTCTCCAACACACATTTTTAAAAACATTTTTATATATTAAAACAATTTATTGAGTCATTATAATAACATCACATGTCGTATGGACATGTCATCTGTGTACATACATAAAAATTAATTCAACAGTGGTTGACCCGTTATTTTTTGATAGTCGACGTTTATTTTCCACTGTTTTTACCATTACACACATGTATTAGGGTTGTAAAACACTAAAAATGATTATACGAGAATGCCAGACAAATTTTAACTCATAATGACTTGTTTTCATTTCCTAAATTTCAAAAAATAAATCTATGGTTATTGTACTTTTATTTCTTCGGTATATTATGTAGTTTTATTGATTTTCAACCCCTAAAAAATGTATTTAAAGACTATGGTATCTTTAAAAAAATTATTGATTCATTTTGAGCACACCACAAATATGAATGAAATATTCTTTGTGTGTACACTTCAAAAATAATTCAATGGTGGTTTTATCATGATTTCATGTCGACATAACGTCATTTACTATCGTTTTGACTGTGGAATACATGTTTTAGTGTTTTAAAACTCTAAAAATGTATTTATGGGAAGTTTAAGAGAACAGTAACTATGATTGACATTTATTTTATTCATATATTTAAAAAATAAATCTATGTTCATTTTCTAATTATTACACTACCATCTGATGCCATTTTCTTCATTTTGACCCACCGACACACATTTTTAAAAGCATTGGTAGCTTTTAAAATTTTTTACAGAGTCATTCTGAGCACACTAGATATTATATAGATATATTTTCTACATATACATATAAAAAATGATTCAACAGTGGTTTTACCATGATATTATATAAATATAAGGCCATTTTTTATGGTTTCCATCGTTACATATACGTTTTAGTATTTTAAAACACTAAATATGTGTTTATGATCATCCTAGGAAAACCAAAACATAAAATGATGTGATTTCAGTTCCTACAATTAAAAAATCAATCTATGATAATTTTTTAATTTTTTCATATCCATATGATGTCATTTTCTTGGTTTTGACCTGATGATGCAAATTTTTATAGATTTTGGTATATTTTATAAATGTTTATTAAGTCATTTTGAGTACATAGCATGTCATATGAACATGTTGTATTTCAATACATGTAAAAAATAATTCAATGGTGGTTTCCATATATTTTATGTCAATATGAAGTCATTTTTTATGGTTATTACCGTTATATGAATGTTTTAGTGTTTTAAAACGCCAAAAATATGTTTATTGGATTACAGAGAAAACATAAACTAAGAATTATTTTATGTCCATTATTATATTTCAAAAATCAATAATTTTTCAATGTCAAATGATTTAATTGTAAACTAATTCCATTTTTTAGATTTTAACCCACAACACAATTTTTTTAAGACTTTGGTATATTTTAAATATTTTTATTACGTCATTTGAAGAACACTACATGTCAGATGGATGTTTTTTCAATTCAGACACATACAAAATAATTAAATGGTGGTTGTACCATGATTTCACATCAACCTAACGTATTCTTTTATGGTCTTTCACATTACACCCACATTTTAGTATTTTAAAACACTAAAAATGCATTTATCAGAATCCTGGGAAACCCATACCTAAAAATAATGTATTGGTAGTTCCTACTTTTCAAAAATCAATATATGGTTATTTTACAATGATTCTATGTCCATATGACATCATTTTCTTGGTTTTTACACCCTATCACACATTTTTAATGACATTGGTATCTTTTATAATATCCTATTCAGTTATTCTGAGAACACTGCATGCCAGGTTTACTTTTTTCTCGAAGAATACATGACCCAAATAATTTCATGGTTGTTTTCCCTCAATATAACATCAATATATAGTCTTTTTCTATGGTTTTTACAATTACACATACATTTTAGTGATTTAAAGCACGAAAAACATGTTTATGGGAATCCTTAGAAACCCATAACTCAGATTGATAAGATTCCTATTACTGCATTTCACTAATAAATCATTGGTCATTATCCTATGATTTCATAGGTATCTAAATCATGTTTCTTGTTTTGACCCCCTGACACACATTTTTATAGATGTTTCAATTTATTAAAACAAGTTTATTTACTCATTCATAACAAACCTCACATCATATGGATGTGTTATCTATATATACATGTAAACAATAATTCATCTGTGGTTTTCTAATTATTTCATGTAAATATGTGTTGGTTTTCGAGGGTTTTGACCCTTACAAGCATGCTTTAGTGTTTTAAAACTCTAAAACAAGTGTATAGGAATCCCTATAAAATCATAATAGAAAATGGTTTGTTTTCAATTACTACATATCAAAAATAAATATAAGGTCATTGTACTATTATTTCACAATAATCTAATGTCATTTTATTAGTTTTAAACCCTTATCACTTATTTTAAAATATGTTTTTATCTTTTAAAACTATTAATTGTGTAATTTTGATCTCACCACATGTAGGATAGATGTTTTTTCTATCCATAAACATCAAAAATAACTAAATTGTTTTTTACATGATTTCACATGAATATGAGGTAGTAAACATTGGTTTTGATAGTTACAAGTTCATTTTAGTGTTTTAAAACACTAAAAATGGGTTTATGAGGATCCTTGGAAAAATATAAATCATATTGACATGTGGTTGGTTTATATATTTTAAAATTCAATTTATTATAATAATTATCTTATTAAAAGTCCAAATGATGTTATTTTCAAATTTTTAACCACCCAACAAACATTTTTAAAGACATTTTTATCTTTTAAAACAATTTATTGACTCATTCTAAGAACACAACAAGTCGTTAGGATTTGTTTTTTTATGTACATGATAAAAATAATTAAAAAGTGGTTATTCCATGATTTCACATCAATCTAAGGTTGTTTACTTGGGTTTTAAAAGTTACACAAACATTTTAGAATTTTAAAACAATAAAAATGAGTTTACGGGCATCCTAGGAAAACCATAACTCAGAATGACATGTATTAGTTACAATATTGCAAAAATAAATTTACAGTTTCTTATATTATTTTATTTCCATATGTCACTTTTTTCTTATTTTTGACCCCATATACATGCCTGTAAAGACTTTAGTATATTTTAAAACTATTTATAGATCCATTTTGAGCACACTGTATATGAAATGGATGTATTATATATGCATACATGTAAAAAATAATTTAATGGTGGTTTTACCATGATTAAATGTCACTATGAGATCATTTTCTACAGCTTTGACAATTATACATGCATTTTAGTGTTTTAGATTACTAAAAACATGTTTATATATATCCCTATAAAACCCTAACTTCGAATAAAATTATATAGGTTCATACATTTCCAAAATCAATGTAATGTGTTTTTCTATTATTTTACAACTATACGATGATATTTTCCTTGTTTTAACCCATAGAAACACATTTTAATGACATTGTTTTATTTTAAAATGATTTACTAAGTCATTACAAGCCAACCGCAAAGTTGATGGATGTGTTTTCTATGAAAACATATCTACAATAATTCAATACTAGATGTCCAGTGATTTTATTTCAATAATATATAGGAAGTGGGTGGTATGACCCGAAGTTCATGTGTTCAATATAAGTTCTATTTTACTTTAAAATTCTAGTCATATAGCCATAATGGAGAAAATGTGCTCTTATTTTTTTTAAATGTAATGAATGTGACCCCTAATGATCTTTTATGTGTATTTACTGACCACATGTAAACCTGACACATGATGTGGTAGATTTGACTTGATGTTTTCATTTTCAAAATATAAGTTTCAGTTTAGTTTTATTCAAATAAGTTCTACATGTTTCTTGAAAATGTGTGGATGATCTTTGTAGTTTAGAATTTAATTCATTTGGATTATATTTATTGCTTTCTATTTCCATGGGTATCATTCCCATAATCCTATAAAATATAAAAACATTAGAATTTTCCATTGTTGACTACCATTAATCATGTGTTTTCCTATAAGAGTCATGTTCTTGATCTTTTTCATGTGACCTTTCAATTTTACATTGTCCATCCCAATCAACAACACTGCTCGAACGCCCACTGGGTGTAGCAGTAAATGATGATGTCCCCCTACCAATGATTAGTGATGGAGTAGGACCAAAACCCATCCCACATACATGCCAATTATTTTCCTTCCAAAAAAATATTTCAACTTCATCATTTTGGGAAACTGCTGATGACTTAAAAGGGTTATCATAACGTACTTCTTGAATTTCAAACAGTTAATACAAAGAAATAAAAAATGATTTATTGTATTATCTAAAGATTATAATATTATCTAATTCATAAATTTTCCATTTCTATTTAATGTAATCTAATTAATTTAAAAACATAATAAAGAAAATTTAATTCTAACAATAAACAAACCATAATCACTATTAATTGGGGTCGACTACATGGATCAAATAATGCCAATATAAATAAATGATGTCATTTGATCCATGAAGTTATCCCCATTTAATTTTACTAAGGGAGTTTTTTTATAATTTATGTTCCATTATTATGGTCATGTAGTAATTAAATAACATTGAATAGTTTTGGAATCTACTTACTCCAGCGTCTCTGGTAGATTTATTCACAAAACATCTATCAGGTTTCCAGTGAAATTTAAGATACATCTCTATTTGGGCAATAGAGTGACCTTATTCATTTGTCTTTATAAAAAAATATACATGTTTGGAAAAAAAGTTGACATAATTTAAAATAATATAGATTATAATGGATAAAATACAACAAAGATTGTTCTTTGTCATAAATTTTTTTTTGAGCAATCAATATGGGGATTATATTATTTCTCATGATTGATATTATTTTTTTTAGTTAATTTATGTAAAATTTTAAACATTAATAAAAATTATAGTTTTGTTTTGATTTTTTATGATATGATAAAATATATTATTACTTCATGAGATTCATCTATGTTAATATTGAAAATTTTCTTTAACATCTTACGTGAAGCCCCATGAGGCACTTTATCATATCTTTTTAGTGAGCTCAAAGATGTTCCATTATGCTTGTTCAATAATCACTATTTTTTCCCAAATGTTTTGGTGTCCCAAGGTTTGAAATGGGGTCAGGGGAATAAAAATGAAAAAACATCTTCAAATAAAAAAACATAACACTTCATAAGTATATTACTAATTTTAAGCATATATTTTGAATTAGGTATCAATTAGTATTAAATTAACATTACCTTTACATGGTTATCAAACATATCATTTTTCCAAGATATGGTAATAAGGCTCCAATCATTATAATTAACAAGGAAGAATGTCATCTTGCAAGAATGATTCCAAAGAATATTTCCATAGATTTTAGTAGTGGCACTAGTAGCCACCAAGAACTCATAAAATGGAGTTATAATATTGAACTCTTTCCAGTCCCATACACCTTATTTGTTTATATATATATATATATAACTACTTTGTTTTTATCATTATCTGTTTGTGAAATGCATTAAATAATTAATGAAAGTTATGGTTTTTTTGTATAATTAATGACATACTAGTAATGGTAACTTGACAATATACCCTATATGAAGGGGTAAACCAACTTCTCTATCATTATAGGTGCATCTGGCGGTGAGATACCAAGAAGATCTATGGAAACTATTGGCTCACTAGAAGTCTCAGGTACTGTGTAATCACATGGATCCACTGAAACAAAAGTTAGTGGTGGTATGATATGATATGTTGATCGGTTAAGATCTCAAAAAAATTATTCTCAACTTTACTATATTTCATAAGTATGAGAATATGGTAAATATATAAAAAAACAGAAGTTAAAGTTTTTTAGAAAAATTGAAAAAAAATAAAATGATGTATATTATTAAGATAAAAATATAAATGAGAAATTGTAATATAGTTTCATTACCATTTTATACATTCAATTATCTTCATCTTTATTGCCAATATTGTTATAAAACTCCATTATGAGGACTACTTCATTTTCACCCTCTCTTGAAAGTGAATTGTTTTAATATTGTGAATAAAAATTTTCAATGTTTTGTGGTTGATGAGGTTCAATATCAATAAAATACCAATTGACCATCAAAATACATATCATACAAGCCACTCTATTTTATGTGTTCAAAAACAATCCAACATTCATGAATTATATCATCAACATAATAAACCATATTTCCTTATGATGACAAGATAAATGGATCATACCCTCACACTAATGACTATGGATCAATCATGTGAAGTTAATAGAAGTAAAATTTAATAAGTCTTTCATCATACCCCTATCAATGTTGATCCACATTTATTGGAATATGAAAATTAAAAGATGACCATGATTGTATAATTTGATTATTTCAATCATCTTTCTATAGTATCCTACCTCTACAAGTGAAAATACCAAACTATTTTAAGTTTTCAAGTATTATTCACTATAAAATGTATGAAACTAAGATCAATGAGTATTTTAGGCACCAAATCCCATAGCCTTATTTAGAGTACCTTGATCCCAAATTTTCAAAATATTTGTTATTTAAATATTATTCCCAAAATTTATTTTCTAGAAAACAAGATATAATGTGTTACTTTTAACATAGAAAAAATAACTACATGTAAATAATATTAATATTCATATATACTTACAAAACATGTGAACCATTCAAAAATTTCCTTATTAATAAAAAAAATTTAATTGCATCTCATTTGTAGTAACACCCATTAGTCAGCACTTTGTTTGAATACTCGATTCATAAATAAATCGATCAGCAAGAAAAATATTGAGTTGAAAATATCTATATGATTTTAGTAACAGCAATTCAATTAATGTGATATTTGAAAACATTTTCAAAATTGTTTTCTGATAATTATAAATAAAATTAAGTGGTTTTACGAATGGGAATTAATAGAGATATTTTCAAAATTTCAAAAATGATTGAATCTAGTATCAATCCAATCGAGATTCCTAGAAGATAATTTTAATTTAACATTGAATATATAAAATTGAATAATTGAACCTTATTATTGATATTTGTTCCCCCCATATTATTTCAAATGTTATATGTTCCTCATGATAAAAATAAGAAACATATTTAAAAAATTACACCATGATTTGATAAAATTGAATTCATCAATGAAAAAATATTTGCATACCACTCCATTTGATTTCATAGATCAATAGTGTACCAGTATTTCAAGTTTATCTTCTTCAACAAAATAAATAGTCAAATGAATCATGAAAATGAATAATTAATTGGGAAATAACATAACCAAATGACAAAGTGTCAAAGAAAATTCTTGATTCTTTTCAAGCTCAGTTGGATTTTGAATTTTTCCATAAATATCTCTGAAGAAGGTACACAATAAAACTATAACTATAGGGACTTTTTTAGATAACAGATTAAAAAATTCAATTGAAATAACTTCTCCATTACAATATTTGATTCTGGATTTTTGAATCCATATATCATGCAATGTTTTTTTTTCAAGGCACCTTGAAGTGTTCTTTTAATTCATATTGAAATTTTATATTCTTTAAAGTTTAAAAGAATATTCTTTTATTGTGATTTTTCATTTTAGAAATATCCAAAGGATAAATTCCATTATGATTTCCCACATATCATGATTTGTATTCCTTTTTTCCAAATCATTATAAATATTAAGTTGATCCTTCAATTTACCATATTCATTAAGAAATGTAAAAATTACTTTTTCACAAACATTCTTCTCAATATGCATTAGGTCAAGATTATAATGTATCAAATTATTCTTCCAATAAGGATGTTTGAAAAACCAATCATTTTCTTCCACTATTGTCTTCTATCTACTATAGATGTTGTGCCTCATTCCCATTTCCCCACATTTTTAACTACTTATGTCTTCTAACTTTTATAGTATCATTCATTATTTTTTCCGAAATTTCTTACCCAGATAACACTTTTGATGGATTTCTAAATCCAATATCTCTATTTAATTTTATTTTATTAAATATGAGTTTATGAGAAGGATCAAAAAATAGAAAATGACACATAAAACACCAAATTCTATGATGATTTAATCATTCAGTTTCAAAATGAAAATTAAAAAATGGATAAGTTAAAAAAATATGAGTATTCTAAAATAATAAGTCTCATTGCCTAAGAAAATATAAAATTTTCCACATTAAATAATAATTAAGTTCTAATTTTTTCTCATTGACGCATAATATGTTTCAACACTATCATCCCATAATTCTGAAAATTGTTTTATTAGAGGTTAATTGTATACTTTAATGTCATTTTTAGGAATTTTATTTCTAGAATAATCATCAAAATAATGAAAGAAATACCCATAATACACCTCCATGGGGATAGATTGTATGAGATGAAAAAACTATCCATATGCTATATTTAGTACGTAATGTACCAATAGGGTTAGAACAACTAGAATCCAATACCAAACGTTCATTCCTATGATCTGATGAAAAATATGGATATAATAAATCAGTAACCTTACATGATGTTGATTCTTTTGGATGTCTCCTCTATGCATCATTGTTATTATTCAAATAATGAAAATTCATATTATAAGCATTCTTATATAAAATTATTAATCTTTTAGGAATGGTTTTAAAAGAATGTAATAAAAAACCTTTGCATGAGTTTTCTTCTTCTCAATCGTCTTGGTGTTTAATTGATTTGTTCTATCATTGTTACCAATTGAATTCCATCTACATGTATGAAATATTATGCATTATTTTTTATCAGACACTTTTACCCATTAAATCCTACAATAATTAGGGAATTCATGAATCCTTTTATAGTCATTTCCAATTCATTGATTATTTTATTCATCGCATATAATGATGTATTAATCTTAGACTCCTTAAATTCATCATGAAGAAACTCTAAAACCATGATTTTTTTTATAGATTTGATAGAGACATGTTCTATGATACTACATTAGTAGAAAAGGAAACATATAATACTTGGAACACCCTTCAGGTATTTATAGTTGTCCATATTCAAATAATTCATAAAAAAAAAATTTTTTGTTTATGTTTTGAGAAATATTAATTGAATTGGGATCAACTGAAGGTTCAGTTGATCTACTCAAATACGTTACATTGTATCCTAAAAATCTAATTATTTCATTTATCATGTTTCGAATATAATTATACTCTGTAAGGTCATGTTGTGTTTCAATGACATGATTATTATTAGTTTGACTTTCTGTAACATTCAATTCACAAACTGATTCCACAAACATATTGAGATTGAAACTATTTCAATATTTAGTGCTCATGTACTTTGTTTCTATTATACCACCTCTTGAA
Organism: Viscum album; assembly: GCA_963277665.1. Classification (NCBI taxonomy): domain Eukaryota; kingdom Viridiplantae; phylum Streptophyta; class Magnoliopsida; order Santalales; family Viscaceae; genus Viscum; species Viscum album. Next base: position 1,774,649,657 of record OY728133.1, on the reverse strand, counting down.
TTAAAAATCAGGATATGTAGATTTTATTTAATGACCCAATGATCAGTTTACAATTGAATATTCTAAAAATTCATCTAAACCATTGGAATACCAACGTGTATTTCAAGTTAAATTCATCCAGTTTATATACATAGGTTTTTCATTGTGACTCATCTACCAATAAATTTAGATATAATGATATAAATTTTTAATCAAATAAATAAAATCTAATTTATCCTGATGCAATTTCATCATTGAAAAATATAGGGTCTTAATTAAAAAGAACACATATTTAACAAGAAAATGATTCAATTCGACTTGAAAAATATAAACAACATAAAAGAATAAAATTACCCATATAAATAAAAGGTCTAATTTCTGGAATAAGGTCACTGAGGTAAGGAGATGGAATCATACAACTAGGATGTTGGTGATATGATCGCAAAAATGTCCAAAATTTAGGGAAATCGAGGAATCGGTTAGGAGTATTGGGAAATGGTGAAGTGGTTAGGGCTTGATAGCCATAGGGGGTGGTGGTCACTTGGAAATAGGGAAGAGGGTTTGTCATCTCTAGATAATACCCGTTAATGTGCATCATTGTTGTTATTTCCATGGGAGGGCAGTCAGGGGTCGATGTCGATGGAGGGGGTGTCGCTTACTGGTGGTCGGAGCTCAGTATCGAGGGAGGTGTTCTTGGGGGTGGCAAGGGCATGGGGGTCAAGATTGGGGTGGGGTAAGAGGTTGGGGTTGGGGTTGGGGGAGGTTTATAAGTCTTCTTAAGTATTTAGCTATGGTTTTAAAAAAATTACTACTAAATGTTACTATTAGTTGTTGATTTATGAAAAAACAACAATATTTATTATAATAATTATGAAATTACAATTATCCATAGTTATAAGAATTTTTTCTAATAAACTAACCCAAAATCCACCACTTTTTTAGTGTTCAATGTTCAAGATCTGACGACTCATAAATTTAACAGATAATAAAATTAAATAGGTGATAAATTTTTTTGGGTGGGAAATAAATGAATTATAATAACATATTTCATTTTAATTTTAATCTTAATCACTTGGTCCCTCATTATTTTTATTTCAAAAATTATCACTTAATTTTGATATATATATATATATACACATTTATTCTCACCCACACACCACCCAAAAAATCCATAAAAAGGATTTTTGGCCTTTGATGGACCCAAAATGGTAATGGCCTATCAAGAATGGCCACACCCACCCCGAAATGGGTCAGGTTGACTAGGCTTTAAACGTGTGTCACTATTAAGAGGCGAGTGGGACGTGGCTAGGGAAAACCATATGGTGGTGGCCCTTGTAAGAGATGTTTTATGATATGAAGTTCTGATTGAGGAAAGGTGCTTCCAGTAAGTGGTTTGGGTCTAAGAGAGTGCAGTAACGTATTTTGACAATGTATGGAAGGAGTGGAATATGGGTTTCTAGTTTGAATGTTCGATGTGGAGCGGGGTCCTGAGATCTAGTGGTGGTATGATCAGAAGTCATTGGGGATGAAAAACCAAACATGTAGGGTCACAAATTGGGGAAGCCAAGTGGGGAATGAGGGTGTGTGGTGCAACAATGTGGAGAGACAATTCAGGATATGGTGGAGAAATGGGATAACTATATTAGGGTGACTAGGAGGTGGATCATCAGGATCTGATGTGGTAGGTTGACGTCGTGGAGAGAAACGGTTGGGGTTGGGGCAACCAAGTCAAGTGAGGCTTGAGATGTGATGGTGGGGGCACCTCTAGCACCCCCTAAGTAAAAAAATTCTTAATGGGATGTCTTGGGGGGTAGCCCCCATTCAATGTAACGACCCAAAATTTTGAATAAATCTTGTTTCCTAATTTTATGTGTTATTTAATTTTATTTTTATACTCAACAAAAATGTTTCATTTGATAACATGAGTTTAATTAAAATGAGACCATTTGGTTTTGAATGTTATATGACCATTGGTCAATATGACCACTGTAAACTAAATGTTTCGATTATTTTCTATAAATACACGTAATATTGGCTAATTAATATAGAAAGAAGATTCGATGGCCTCACCTAGTAGTATTGGACTGATCGAAGCCCATCTAACAGAACTTGGGAAGGAGGTAGCACCACTGGGCTTTGCTCTGGACCAAACCCAAGCTGAACTTCATCGTGTGAAGCTAAAATGGGATCGCCTTCGTGAGAAGTTCAAACTGATAGAAATTACTACTCGTGCGATGTTGGCCGAGCCTCCCTTGGATTCTCTCACCTTAGCACACCTCACACTTAGGTCCTATGCTGGTGTGATAAGGGGCTATGTAAGGAGACCGTAACTACCTTGTGTAATCCTTTGTTTTAATTAAAAAATTTGATTTCATCTAGTGATGAAGTTTATGAATTTTCAAATGACCGGATAAATATAGTATGCATATTTTTGATGAATTCTAGAAAAAGGATATTTAAAAATGGTTATGTAAACCTTAAATAATTAAAAATGTGTAATGATTTTTGAAAAATGGTCTTCTGCAATTATGTTCAGTATGAAATTTAGAGTCGAATGAGGTCAACATAATTTTTGATGAATAGTAAATTATGAATAGTGATTTTATGCTTAGGATTAGTAATGTGACCAAATTGATTAGTAATCTCACTTAAAGAAAGTATTAAAATAAGCTAGGCACTTTGAATAAGTAATGTGATTCAATAAATTGGTTAAATAACGGTTTCATAAATTATTATTCAAGTATTAGTTTTTTCGAGTGAATAGTGTTTTTTAATTAAAAATTTAATTAAAAATATTTAGAAAATTATTTTTATAAAACGGATTTTATTTTTGAACTCAGAGCACTGATATTATGCTATGGTAATTTTTGGGGTTTTTTCTGAAAAAAATGAATTTTCGGTGAATAGTGTTTTTATTTAAAAATTAAATTCAAAATATTTAGAAAATTATTTTTATAAAATGGAGTTCATATTTATAATCAGAGAGTTGATATTTGGTTAAGGTGAAATTTTGGGATTATTCTGAGAAAGTTGAATTTTAAATGAATAGTGAAAATACAGTTTTTAAGTTACAGGTGTTTAATGACATCATTAAATGATGTATTAAGTATGTAATCAATATGGTCGACTTATGAATAGTAAGATAAGGTATGAGGTGTCCCAAGTGGCCAATACCATGGGTAAATACCATGGGAAAGCCCAGGGTTTTGCCAAAACCACTAATGAGGTGTCCCTTGGCCATTAATTCTTTGTCCCCTCACTTTCCCTATAAATACCAAGCCATCCTCCCATCCATTCGACTCCCCACTCTCCCCCAACGAAGTTCTAGTCTCATTACCTCCCAAGGAGTCCTCCCATGGTGCCCCCAAGCCCTCAAGGTCCCAACCTTTGAGTTTTAAGAGTTATGTTTTAAGGTAAGGGATCTGACCTCTCTCTTTCTTTTCAAGAAATCTCTTTTATGTAATTTCTTTTATGATCCATGTTCTTATGTTAAAGTATGTTCTTTTATACTCCTATTACTTTCCTTTTCATGTTCATATAATGAGATATCCCCTCTTACTCTCATTATTTCGTTTTATGATGTTTTAAGTGTCGCCGTTAGGCTGCCAAAATTTTTGTAACGGATTGTTTCTCCCTTCTCATTTTTCAAGATCTATTTTTCATGTAAAGTATTTCAAGTTCATTTTTATTATGTTGGGGTATGATATCTAAATTTATCATACTGATCTTGTATGATCAAATGATGAGAGACCCCATTTTATCTCTTCAATTCAGTATTTTGAAGTTTTAAGTGGCGCTATTAGGCTGTCGAATTTTTAAGTGGTTCTTTCACCTTTCTCCTTTTTCAAAGTTCTAATTCCATGTCAAGTCTTGAAAGTTCCTTTTTATTTTGTTGGGGTATGATCTCTAAATCTATCATACTGATCTTTTATGATCATATGATGAGAGACCCTATTTGATCTCTTCAATTCAGTATTTTGAAGTTTTAAGTGGCGCTGTTAGGCTGCCGAATTTTTAAGGGATTCTTTCACCCTTCTCGTTTCAAGATCTATTTTCATGTCAAGTATTTCAAGTTACTTTTTATTATATTGTGGTATGATATCTATATCTATCATACTGGTCATTTATGTTCATATGATGAGAGACCCTATTTGATCTCGTCAATCCATTTTTGGGAAGTTTTAAGTGACACTGTTAGGCTGTCGAATTCTCATAAGAGAAATCTTTTTTTTGTCTTCCTTTCAAGTTCTTCGTTTCATATGGTATATCATTAAAATTTCATTACCATGTTCTTAAATAATATATATTATATTCCCCTACTGTTTTATGTATCATTTTTGAGTGGGTAACTCATGTCCCCTCTCTTTTCAATGTTTTCTAAAACCATGTATCGTAGACGTTATGTCGCATAGTTTTCGTCTCAAAATGCCTCCCTCTTTATCTCAAAATTATTTTCTGTTATTAAGTGAATACACAAAGCTCTTATTTATATAGGTGTATTCACATATATATCAAAATTTTCTATTTTAAATTCTGGGATGTACATACATGAAACCCGCTTTCCCTTTTCCGTGGGTTTAAAGTGACATAAAGATCATGTCTTTAAAGCAGTTTTTTTAAAACGTTATGATTACGAAATGAAACCCATTTATTTTATGCTATATGGGTTGTTTATGAAATGATTTATGATGATATATGTGGCTCACATGATAATAGATACATGTCAATGGTGCGCCCAGATAGCGCTCCAATGCATTGGGTAAAGACTTAATCTCTAGAGATGACCATTTTTAACAACGGCTTGGTGAATAACCTTGGTAATTTTTAACGACACCTTGGGGATGGACTTTGGTGAAACGAAATGATTGTCAATATTAAATTTTGTATCCACATCTTCAAGTTATAAAAAATGTTATTTTTATTATGATATTCTACATGATTCTTTCTCAGGCCTTAAATTTCTTTTTCATTACATAGTTGATGTATCTCAAGTTCACATGTTAAATATTTCTCTTGTTTCCCTTACTGGGCCTTCTGCTCACCCTTTCTTTTGATGTATTTCCCCAGGTTATGAGATGCAGTAATGAACCTAGGATGAACATGAGGAGAAGCCTTTCAAGTGTTTAAGAAGAATTTTTTATGTTTTCATGTTTTAAGTTCCTGGTTTCCAAGACACTAAACCTTAAAGATCCTCGGTTTTCTAAAATGTAATGAAAGTTTATGTGATAAAAAGGAAGATGCTATAGTTGGTATCAAAGGATGGTTAAGTTATTTGTGGAATTTAGGATATGATAACTCTAAGAAGAACCCTATATAAAAATTTTAAGTATAGTAAATCTTCCTGGTATTTTGGTGAGTATTGACTAAGGGGTTGCCAAGCAAATACATCCCTGTCTGGATACGAGCAGGTAGAGGTGGCTCTGGCACAGATGTACATATGGGTAAAACCCGAAAACACCGCTTTGAGCTAGACTCGAACGGGAACGGGTACACGACAATGGGCCTTGCTGCACTCTTGGTTACGACACTCCCGGGGGATATGCTTTGGTAAATTTATAAGCTTAGTATGAACCGTTGTTAAAGGAACAAAGATAAAATAAAATAAATATTCACATAAGAATATATGATCATGGATAACCTAGATGGGAACCTAGGGGATCACAAGTTAGGGTACACTTTTCTTCTACAAGTTATCCTTATATTCTTTAAGTTCCTTTTCATGATTATTGGCTTGGTATTTAAGCCCCTAATTATTCTTTCTCTTCTTAGTTAATGGTGGGAAATGGAAGAACATGTCCCAAAAACCAATGTGATAGGAAATGCGATGATTGTCGTATTAATATGACAGAGATGATTAGTGGATTAAAAGATGATTATTATTTTGGAAGTCATTCACAATTTTGGGGACCCTATTTGATCGAGGTAAATAGATTACTATGGTATTTTCATTGAAGAGTATGGTTGACTTATATTTTGAAGAATCGATGAATTTAAGGTGAACTTATGGTAATTTAGGTTACTTATGGAAATGATTAACCTATCTTGGGTAAAATATGTTTAGGTTAGCTACTTTTGTTATAAGATGTTAGGAGTGGTTGATGTTGTCTAGAGATGAACAATGAAGTTGTTTTGGAAGAATATGTTATCAAATCCTTCTTGAATTTGGGTTGCAATCTTAGTTTGGTTTATTTTGAGGAATTTTAAGGACCATTATTTATGGAATGGTCTATGATGAACTTTGGGTAGTACCATGGAACTTTGAAGATTTAAAAGTAGTTTCCCTTCCTATGGGATTATTTCTTTTTGAAGATTTGTTTTACCTTAAACTTTCTGTTTTTGGTATAATGTTTAAAGATAGAATAAATAGATAGTTAATCTTTTGTGGATTATGTGATTCTTTAGAAGATGATTCTTGTTCTTTTTATGAGAACAAGTGTTTTTGAATTCTCATCATTTGGATAAAAGATTAGTTTTGGTAGATACTTATTAAAGGATGAAACTCTACTTGAAGGTAGGTATATTTTCTTATGTTTTTGTTCTATGTAGTAAATGAATTCTCAAAATTGTGAAAAGGAACGTAAAACAAAAACGTTGTCGGTTTAAGTTTCCTACTAGGTAATCAAATACCATTTACACACATCGTAAGTTTGGGATTTTCTTATGGTTAACTTTCTCCTAATCATGTTTTATATCACTCTCCCTCAGAACTTGACCTTTTTTTTTCTTCCATGTCCATGTTTTCCTACATGGAATCCTAGTGTGGGTTATCTCGGGTGGCCTTTGTACTTCCCTTTATTTCTTTTAAAGTAATAGTTTTACTGACTCCTTTTCTGATGTGGGACTTTCAATGAAATTTCAAAACGCAATTTTAAAAATTGCGAGGACGCAATTTCTTAAGGGGGGAAGATTGTAACGACCCGAAATTTTGAATAAATCTTGTTTCCTAATTTTATGTGTTATTTTATTTTATTTTTATACTCAACAAAAATGTTTCATTTGATAACATGAGTATAATTAAAATGAGACCATTGGGTTTTGACTGTTATATGACCATTGGTCAATATGACCGCTGTAAATTAAACGTTTCGATTATTTTCTCTAAATACAAGTAATATTGGTTAATTAATATAGAAAGAAGATTCGATAGCCTCACCCAGTAGTCTTGGACCGATCGAAGCCCATCTAACAGAACTTGGGAAAGAGGTAGCACCACTGGTCTTTGCTCTGGACCAAACCCAAGCTGAACTTCATCGTGTGAAGCTAGAATGAGATCGCCTTTGTGAGAAGTTCAAACTGATAGAAATTACTACTCGTGCGATGTTGGCCGAGCCTCCCTCGGATTCTCTCACCTTATCACACCTCACACTTAGGTCCTATGCTGGTGTGATAAGGGGCTATGTAAGGAGACCGTAACTGCCTTGTGTAATCCTTTGTTTTAATTAAAAAATTTTATTTCATCTTATGATGATGTTTATGAATTTTAAAATGACCGGATAAATATAGTATGCATATTTTTGATGAATTCTAGAAAAAGGATATTTAAAAATGGTTATGTAAACCTTAAATAATTAAAAATGTGTAATGATTTTTGAAAAATGGTCTTCTACAATTAGGTTCAGTATGAAATTTAGAGTCTAATGAGGTCAACTTAATTTTTGATGAATAGTAAATTATGAATAGTGATTTTATGCTTAGGATTAGTAATGTGACCAAATGGATTAGTAATCTCACTTAAAGAAAGTATTAAAATAAGCTAGGCACTTTGATTAAGTAATGTGATTCAATAAATTGGTTAAATAACGGTTTCATAAATTATTATTCAAGTATTAGTTTTTTCGAGTGAATAGTGTTTTTTAATTAAAAATTAAATTAAAAATATTTAGAAAATTATTTTTATAAAATGGATTTTATTTTTGAACTCAGAGCACCGATATTATGCTATGGTAATTTTTGGGGTTTTTTCTGAAAAAATGAATTTTCGGTGAATAGATTTTTTATTTAAAAATTAAATTAAAAATATTTAGAAAATTATATTCATAAAATGGAGTTCATATTTATAATTAGAGCATTTATATTTTGTTAAGGTGAAATTTTGGGATTATTCTGAGAAAGTTGAATTTTCGATGAATAGTGAAAATACAATTTTTAAGTTACAGGTGTTTAATGACATCATTAAATGATGTATTAAGTATGTAATCAATATTTTCGACTTATGAATAGTAATATAAGGTATTAGGTTTCCCAAGTGGCCAATACCATGGGAAATACCATGGGAAAGCCCATGGTTTTTCCAAAACCACTAATGAGGTGTCCCTTGCCCATTAATGCTTTGTCCCCTCACTTTCCCTATAAATACCAAGCCATCCTCCCATCCATTCGACTCCCCACTCTCCCCCAACGAAGTTCTAGTCTCATTACCTCCCAATGAGTCCTCCCATGGTGCCCCCAAGCCCTCAAGGTCCCAACCTTTGAGTTTTAAGAGTTATGTTTTAAGGTAAGGGATCCGACCTCTCTCATTCTTTTCAAGAAATCTCTTTTATGTAATTTCTTTTATTCTCCATGTTCTTATGTTAAAGGATGTTCTTTTATACTCCTATTACTTATCTTTTCATGTTCATATAATGATATATCCCCTCTTACTCTCATTATTTCGTTTTATGATGTTTTAAGTGGCACCGTTAGGCTGCCGAAAGTTTTGTAACGAATTCTTTCTCCCTTCTCATTTTTCAAGATCTATTTTTCATGTAAAGTATTTCAAGTTCCTTTTTATTATGTTTGGGTATGATCTCTAAATTTATCATACTGATCTTTTATGATCATATGATGAGAGACCCCATTTGATCTCTTCAATTCAGTATTTTTAAGTTTTATGTGGCGCCGTTAGGCTGCCGAATTTTTAAGTGGTTCTTTCACCTTTCTCCTTTTTCAAAGTTCTAATTCCATGTCAAGTCTTGAAATTTCCTTTTTATTATTTTGGGGTATGATCTCTAAATATATCATACTGATATTTTATGATCATATGATGAGAGACCCTATTTTATATATTCAATTCAGTATTTTGAAGTTTTAAGTGGCGCCGTTAGGCTGCCGAATTTTTAAGGGATTTTTTCACCCTTCTCATTTCAAGATCTATTTTCATGTCAAGTCTTTCAATTTCCTTTTTATTATATTGTTCTATGATATATATATCTATCATACTGATCATTTATTTTCATATGATGAGAGACCCTATTTGATCTCGTCAATCCAGTTTTGGGAAGTTTTAAGTGACGTCGTTAGGCTGCCAAATTCTCATAAGAGAAATCTTTTTTTTTTGTCTTCCTTTCAAGTTCTTCGTTTCATATGGTAAATAATTCAAATTTAATTACCATGTTCTTAAATACTATATATTCTATTCCCCTACTGTTTTATGTATCATTTTTGAGTGGGTGACCCATGTCCCCTCTCTTTTCAATGTTTTCTAAAACCATGTATCGTAGACGTTATGCCGCATGGTTTTTGTCTCAAAATGCCTCCCTCTTTATCTCAAAATTATTTTATGTTATTAAGTGAATACTCAAAGATCTTATTTCTACAGGGGTATTCACATATATATCAAAATGTTCTATTTTAAATTCTGTGATTTACATACATGAAACCCGCTTTCCCTTTTCCGTGGGTTTAAAGTGACATAAAGATCATGTCTTTAAAGCAGTTTTTTTAAAACGTTATGATTAAGAAATGAAACCCATTTCTTTTATGCTATATGGGTTGTTTATTAAATGATTTATGATGATATATGTGGCTCACATGATAATAAAGACATGTCAAGGGTGCGCCCAGATAGCGCTCCAATGCATTGGGTAAAGACTTAATCTCTAGAGAGGACCATTTTTAACGACACCTTGGTGAATAACCTTTGTAATTTTTAATGACACCTTGGTGATGGACCTTGGTGAAATGAAATTATTGTCAATATTAAATGTTTTAGCCACATCTTCAAGTTATAAAAAATTTTATTTTTATTATGATATTCCACATGATTCTTTCTCATGCCTTAAAATTTTTTTTCATTACATAGTTGATGTATCTCAAGTTCACATGTTAAATGTTTCTCTTGTTTCCCTTACTGGGCCTTCTGCTCACCCTTTCTTTTGATGTATGTCCCCAGGTTATGAGATGCAGTAATGAAAATAGGATGAACATGAGGAGAATCCTTTCAAGTGTTTAAGAAGAATGTTTTATGTTTTCATGTTTTAAGTTCCTAGTTTCCAAGACACTAAACCTTAAAGATCCTCAGTTTTGTAAAATGTAATGAAAGTTTATGTGATAAAAAGGCGGGATGCTATATTAAATATCCCAAATATACTTGTGGATTTAATTTTGGTTCCCAGAATTTAAAACATAAATATAAATAGGATTAATTTATTTATATTAACAATGGACCACAAAAACATTAAATTAATATTAAATAATTTTAAATAAATTATAAATAGTGGAAGGTAATAAAAAATTATTCCATTAAATAACTAATCAAGGGAAATGAAAAAGTAATAATAATATATTCATGTACATGTATTTAAAGTAGCTCCAAACTCGATGAAGAAGTAAAAAATTTCAAATTGATTAACTCAAATCAATTCAAACCCTTTTAATAATATTATTGTACATCAGTTTAAACACTTAATTAAATGAATTAATGATAAGAAGAAAAGAACCACAAGATTTTTATATGCTTTGGACAATTATACTACAGGAATATTACAGGGGCACCACGGTTCCACTATGAAAAAAGGAAGAAAAAATAGAAGAAAGTAGAAAAACAACATAAATTAATTTACCATGAACTCTATCCAACCATGGAGTTATTGACACATAAAGATATTGTGGTAAAAATGAGATTGATAATGAAAACATACTCACAAGTAGTATGAAAACACTCAACACAGAAGACAAATAGCAGAAAAAAAATTTCATCATCAAGAACCTGACAAAATAAATTAATCATAATAGGTTGATCCATTTTACAATATCACAGTTGATTCATGAATAATTAAGGTCCTTTAGGGAATTGAGCACAAGAATTCTATGGTGTGAGAATCATTCTCCACTTTTCATCCTCAATTAATAGAGTTCACACACTATAATCTCATTGTGAAAAAAAAAACATCACAAAAGGTGGTTAGAACATTTTCTTGATGAAGCTCTCTATCGTGTACCATTGAGATTGGGCAACACCTCTCCTGCTCTTTCCTGGTCAAGAAAAACTATAAAAACCCCAATAAGGATCTCATCACCCCCAAAAAAACAAGAACCCCCCCCCCCACCCAAGAAATGAGATGCTCACCCTTTCAAATGTAATCCTGCAATATTTGATGAGTCACTAAGGAGTAGTAATACATAAGATGTTGTTGTAGTAGAACGACATGGCATCACACACATGATTGATCAAAACATACCAAATAAAAATTGTCCAATAGAAAATTTGTACATGTGGTGGAGCCATGTGAAAAGGAAGGGATAAAGTGAAAAACCCGTATAAAATTAATCCATCAATTAATATCAATATAAAATGAAATTAATCAAATACAATTTAATTTTAAAAAAAATATATTGAATAAATTCACGAATATCCAACTCGAAAATAGAATGTATAAGCCTAATAAGACCCCCAATGTCCCTAGAACATCTAACATATCACATTGGTTGAGGACTATATATAATTATAATTAAAAAATTAAGAATGCATCATTGTGTACATTATATGAATCTTAGTGAAACTACTTACCCAAATAATGACATCAGAACCTCACAGCTAAAACATTCTCGGAATGACATTATAAACTAAGAAATAACACTGATTTAACTCATACCTTCACTTACATTAAATTATCATCATTACGTACAAGGTCTCTATATGAACTCATGAAATCATAGGTCCGGATAACTCCATCATGCTTGTAGAATATAAAATAAAGAAGTAATACAATTCTTCAAATAGTAAAAAACTGGATGAATAATAATATAAGGTATGAACAAGCTTAAAAAATTAAAACTTTTAAAATTCAATTATAGGAGGAAAAGAAAACCTAGCCCAAAAACCGGGCTTCGATATTATAAACACCTAAACACACCCCCTTAATCCATATAGGCATATCCATCATCATGGATCCTCTATGAGACATGTTTTGAAAACACAAACCACCAAGAAGACATTAAAACCACATTGATCAAGGTGAAACACCTTGTAATCCAGTTCTAGATGAGGGGACATACTGGAACCTACCCTAATATAGAGTCAATTCCCACAAAAATTCAAAGAGAGACCAATTTAAACACATCTCTGTGTAAGGATAGACCCATGGCCAAACTAAATGATGCCTAAATAGGGTTCCATCCAGAATAGTGTACCCTAGGGAGAAACATCAAGATCTAAATTATATATCTTAACCTAAAGGAAAACTAAGCAGATAATACCTAGGAAACACCTCATTATCTCTCAACTATACAGCTACCAGGCTCTCTCCCACACATGATACCCTGACCCCCAAATCATAACAAGGACTAACATGGAGAAAGAACCAAAAAACATATCTTTCTATCACTCAAAATAAAAAATAGATAATGTTTCATGAAAAAACAAATACATTACTATGATGATAAAGACAACTAAAAACAATGCTAAAAATAGATTATTTGGAGGTGGTGTAGTGATGAAGGTGAGGGTACAACATTCATGTTCTTTAGGAGGTGTAAGGTTTGATTATTATGAACCCACTCTTGGGAAAATACTTTTTCCACCATGATTCACTCACCTTTCCAAGTCACCCAATTCCTAACTGGGTGGGTTTGAGGTGCAACCAACATGTGCTGACGTATTTTTGTATCAAATTATTAATGAATAAGTCATAAAACTCAAGAACACTATGTCTTCTTAGATAGAATCACCTCCTTCCTAGTAGGGGACTCATTGGATTGATCCCTTATTTATGAGGGGGGTTTCCTGGTGTGGAGGGTTCAAAAAGGCCACACCAAGATATTCTACTTTTTAAAAATTGTAATTCTTCAAAAGAACACAAAAAAATAGAATAATAAACATCTAATTTTAATATGAAAAATTATTTCCAAATTGGCTCTGATACCAAGTGTTGGGGGATGACTTGCAGGGGAAGTCACTATTCAACAGCCCAAAGAGACCTATGGATTTAGTTTTGGTTCCCAAAATTTCAAACATAAATATAATCATGCATTAATTAATTCAATAAATAGTGGAAATAATAAATAATGCATGAATAGTAAAAAAAAATTATTGAATTTTGGTACATCAGAAGGAAATAAAAAATGATTCCATCAAAAAAGAATCAATGGTATGTGAGAAAAAATTGACTCATGTACACTTATTTATAGTTTCTCCAAACTATAAGCATAAGAAAAATAAATTAAAATTTATTAATTCAAATCAATTCAAAAAATCATAATAATAGAAGTGTACAACAACATCATCAAGTCACAAAATTTTGTAAAGATTAAAATAACAAAAACCCCAGATTTTAATGTTCTTCATCCAATTGGGATATGTAAATGGGTAAGGGGCACCAGCGTTCCACTTTGAAAAAAAATTATTTGCATATGATGCAAGATGTAGCAAAAAATCAAACTGAAAGACCAAGTAAAGTATCCAAGCATGATGTTCTTGTCACTACAGGATCTCATGGTCAAACTGAGGTCAAGAAATGTAACATACTCCCAAGATGGATGGACACACTAAATGCACATGAAAAACAACAGACTAGAATAAAATCAAAAGTAACCATAAAAAATAATAGAATCATACATGTCCGAGCCAATTTAAAATGGAACAGTGAATTATTGAATAATTTAGATCCATCGGAGCTTTAGGCACAAGAATTCGATGGAATGAACATTGTTTTCCACTAGTCATCCCCCACAAATTGGATTTATGCACTAAAATCTACATGTGGACAAAAATCACTAAAAATGGCGAGAATAGAATATTGATGAAGCTCACCGCCTTGTACCATGGAGATTGGAAAATTCCTCTCATACTGAATCTCCATCAGTGAAAACTATTAAGATTCTCCAGAAGGAGTTCTTTGACCACTTGAAACTAGAAAACCTATCTGCCCCAAAAATGAGTAATGGACCCCTTAAAATGTTATCTTGAATAATTTGAGAAGTCATTGGTGCATAATAAGGAGGAAGATGTGGCTATAGAAGGCTAACATATCTCTGCATATATGTACCTCCAAAACTCACAAAAGAAAAAATAACCCAAAAGCAAAGTGGGACATGTGGTTCCTCTATGTGAAAGGGTAGGATAATGAAGAAGACCCTCATAAAATTAATCTATCATTTAATATCAATTTAAAATGAAATTAATCTAATAAAATTTATTTTAAATAAAAAATCCAATGAACAAATTCACAATAATATATTTTTATGATATCATACATATGTATCATTAGGTTCCCTGACATTATTATTATCCCAATTTTTTAATATATAACTTGACCAGTGGGTGCCCCCATTTTATGTTTACTTCTCTTGTTGCAGACAATTGATGCCCAATCTATCAAAAACATTATGTACATTTTTTCAAAATCCTATTAAAATTAAATTTTGAAAAACTATAATAATAGCTATTATTATTAAAAATTCATCTTTTTAAAAATTATTCACATTGGGAAAAGCCTATTTTGGAAACAAAAAAATAGCCAAAAATTATAGTAAACCAAAAAATGCTACTTGCTACCATATAAAATTAACATATATATAAAAATGTTCAAAAAAATTAAAACCCACAAACTCCAAATTTAGTCTGATTTAAAACATCATACATCCAACATATCGCCATCCAATTTCTGATAGAATTTCATTCCACGTTGTTGGGACTGTTATGATACTATATATATGAATTTAAGGATAATTTAATTTTTCATCAGATTAAACCATCACAGACTCTTTATGATACCTATTTTGTGTATTAGGGAATGTATTTTACGGAAATTAGATGTGGATTTAAAATATTTCACAAAAAATCGATGTAACAACATCTTCTCTTGATTAGAGCGCCCCAATACAAATATCAAGGTTCCCATAGGATGAATTTATAAAAAAATATAAATTGAATATCACCTCATTCGATCTGAACATACATTCATAAATCATTCATCACCAAAACAATTATCAAATAAACCAAATAAATATCCATCTTGATCATCTAAACACGCTTTGAGAGTCTATAGGATCATCAATCATTGAATTGCAGGTGCTAGTACAGAAATCTAATAAAGCCTTCTACATCTTAATGATCAAAATTTTGATGACCCTTCGATCTATGAATGTTGGGAAAAAAATCCATCAAGGTATCATTGAAGCATTTTTGAGGTGATTGTGTTTGTTGACAAAGTAAACAATGACATACAAATTTGTTGACAAAGAGGATTTCATGGTGGAATGTCGAGTTCAAGAGCTGAGGTCAACGATCCATGTTTGATTCAAGAACGTCGATAAAAGGAATGGATGATCTGGAGGCGGTACAAAAGAACAGATACAAGGTGGCGCCGTTTTCCAGTGTTTGCCAAATTTTAGGGCCTGAAAATCGGCAAATGAAGAAAAGTGTTTTTGGCAAAGGGACTTGCACGCCGAGGACTTGAAGAATATGAAACTTCTGTGCCATATGTTTATCAATATCAGAAGATCAAAATATGGCAAAGGAAGTAGGTTCGCGCAAGTTTGGGAGTTGGTCGCGCGAGTGTCCAAAAGGACAGAAGACTTGCGCGCCGAAACTGGGTCGCGCAGGTGACTTGTGCGCCGTCGCGCAGGGTGGTTAGATTGCCTATAAATACTGAACCACCCCTCCTCATTCTCCACAGAGTTCAACACTTTGAGAAATCAGAGCTCCCGTCGCGCAGGTGTGGTGGTCGCGCAGGTGGTGTGTGTGGTCGCGCAGGTGAAGTTGCGCGCCAGTGGGTGAAGTTGCGCGCCAGTGGTTGAAGTTGTGCTCCGGTGTTAGAAGTTGCACGTCGGTTGGCAGTTGCGCGCCATTATTTGTTTGGGCATAAAATGAAGAGAGTCGCGCAAGTTTGAAGTTGAGGAAGCTTGAGTCGTGCAAGTATTGGAGAAGGACTTGTGCGCCCGTTGTGAGTTGCGTGCTGATACTTGCGCGCCGAGATTGACTTGCGCGCCAAGTAAGGAATTGTTCCAGCGGTGCTTCTCGGACTGCGTGGAAGCTGGTACATTTCCCGACACCTTCGGTGAAAAGAGATATTCATCTACGGGTGAAATTTGTACTTTAACAGAGCATCTACACACAGAGGAAGATGCATTCATTCATGCAAATGAAGAGACCTACAGGTCTATAAACTGTGAGTGGACTCCTTCCAAGAGCAGTGAGCTTAGGAAGAGGAAGAAGGTTATCCTCTCCACCGGCAGTGATCCAGAGAGAGACAAACAGGGAGTGACCCTTGGGAAAGCAGTGAGCTGACCCTAAACTTGTAAAGGCAGTGAGCCTGGGCATAGAAGTGATCTAGCCCGAAAATTGTATCCACAGCTAGTGAAGATTAGTGGAATTTGATACGACCGGAAACTTGTTGGCGTATGCTCCTTTGACGTAGCCCAGTGAGGGTGAACCAAGTAAAAATCTATGTGTCTATCTGTTTGCTTCCCTGCATTGCATTCAAAGCATCATCATTAGATAAAGAAGTAAAGAAGTGATCACAGTTTACACACAAGAGCAAACAAAGTGACCCTTGTAATAAAGAGGTCAAGATCCAGTGGGGTAGGAAGAACTTTGAAAAAGAATATCCATACCCTGATTCACCCCCCCCCCCCCCCCTCTCAGGGTATATAGGCCCCTATTGGCCCTAACAATTGGTATCAGAGGTAAGGTTGCTGTTATCAGATTTGTTTGCTCCGACTTGGTATAGTCGATCTGTGTGCCATGGCAAAGGGAAAAACATCAAAGAAGAAGCAGAAGTCAGGTAGTATTTCTCGGTGTGTAAGTGTGTATGGAAAAAGTGTGATTCAATTAAAATAAACAAACGGCTTACTGAAGGAAGGTCTGGATGAATCTGATAGGGAAAAGATTGATTCACTCAAGTAGGATGCAGAAATGAGTGAAGTACATGAACTTCAAAGTGATGATGAAGAAGAAAGAATTGAAGGAAGAATAGATATGCAAGGTGTGTTAGAGGCTGCTCTTGAAGAGATAGATGTTTGGAGAGCCAAAACCAAGAAAGCCAACAAAGTGGTTCACAATTCCAAACTCTATATGCAGTAGCAGGAAGAAGAGAAGTCTGAGTTGATGGATAAAATTGAGAAACTCAAGTTATCAGCACCAAAGAACTCAGAATCAGTTGGTGAGTATAAGCTTAAGATTGAAGAACAGAAAATAGAGATCGATGGATTGAATAGAAAAGTGAAAGATCAAGTCAAGTGCATCAAAAAACCTGATATTCCAAGTTACGTTGGAAACACCAATGAAATTAAGTCTAAAGACATTAGGATCCAAGCACTGGAAATTGAGATCAACAGGCTAAGAGGCTTAAATAAAAGTCTTATTGATGTTGCTACTAAGCTAAAGGAGAAGAATGATTCTCAGGGTGAAGAACTACAGAATATGGCTAAAACAAAAGGAATACAGAAGGCTGGTGATTATGAAGAGAATCAACATCCAGATGAAGTTCAGAATCTTAAAGATAGAAATGATGATCTAGCAACACAGTTTTCTGCAGAAGTTTAGAATAATCAAAGGCTACAACAAGAGAATGCATGTTGTTCTGATTCTGTCGCTCAAGAAAAATTGAAGGCAAAGGAGAAAAATGACATGGTTGATAATTTAAAGCGTGAACTGGAAGATGAGATGAGTTGTGGAAAGAATCTCAGAAAAGAACTCAATTCCCAACTTGAATCAAGGGATATGAAAATTCAAAAGTTGTAAGAAGAACTAGAATCAATGAAGAAAGAAGTGGAGAAATCCAATGCTAGAGGAAAGCCCAAAATGAAGGATGCCTTACACTTGCTATTTGATTATCCTTCGACAGGTGATGATGAAATGAAAACAAAATTTTCTATTTCTGAAAAGAGGCAAGAACAATTTTTTTCAGCCCAAAGACCATATAGTTTGGGAAAAATTGGTATCGGATTTGATGAATCCCCTCCCGTGCAAGATAGAAAGAGAGCTATGAGCAGTTACAGATGTGAAAGAAATCCTATAGGTGCTGGAGATAGGCCTAAGAGGACAGTTACAAAAAGTAGTGATGACATGTGCTATTTCTGTGGGATTCACGGCCACACATCAAGCTTCTGTCCAGATGCTCTGGAATACATTTCAGGCTGTGAAAATAGAAACTTTGCTGAATTTGAGAATAAGAAGAAGCACCCTGAGAAATTAGAGAGAAGAGTCTCTCAGAGGAAAGCATTTGTTAGATTCTATTACTGTGGAAGAATGGGACACACCATGAGTATGTGTCCAGATGATCAAGAGCTTTGTGTCAGAAGAAGAACTCAAGGTGTATTAGCATCTCAATATAGAAATGATAAAAAGAGGTATGCCTTTGATGGAAATTGTTTTATATGTTCTAATTATGGGCATTTAGCAAGACATTGCAGCAAGAAGAAAGAAAGAAATTAAAAGGTACTTGAAAGGAGATTCTCATCCCTAGTGATGCATAATGAGAAATTCTACACTGGGAGACAATGTGGTATGTTTGAGAACAGGCTTAGAGCCTCATTTGAATCATATATAGCTGAACGAAAGGTGTATCAGTAACCTCCTCTGTCACACTCACAACTGCCCCCTATGAAAGAACATGAAAAAATCTAGAATAAAAGGGAGGAAATGCTACAGCTGTGAGTAGGAAGAATGGATGTTCAGTGGAGGACCCACCACCAATGAAAAATAGGGTGGTGACTCAGACATCTGATAAAAGAAGGAGGAACAAATAACGTATTGAAAAATTCACATGTCGTGTTTCTCATCGAGAAGTGAAGGAAAGAGGAAGACCCCTACGATGGGAGAAGAAGAAAGGGAAGATTCCAAACAGAGAGGTTCCTACTCAGAGAAATAATCAAGGAAAATGGAATTTTGATAGAACCTCAAAGAAGGAAATGTGTACTAGCGGGTTTATACCCCAAGCGATGAGGAAGGCCAAGCCTACCAAATCTACATATCAGAAAAAAGGCTCAAAATGTAGGCAATGAATGCCTAGTCATATGGCCAGAACAGTTGAAGTTGGCTAGGCAGCTGGAGGAAGCAATAAAATAGTGTGATGCCCTCCAAGAAAGAATCAATGGGTTGACCCATCAGGATCAACCACAATCCTCATCTTGAGGAGTCCAGAAGGAAACCCCCCTCTCCCTATGTATATAAATGCTATTAACTGATGATCCGTGTGTTTCAGGTTTTAGGGAGATACAATCCAAGGGGAAGTGACATCTAAGGATGCGAAGTGGAGAGGTGATATGCTCTAGAGTTTCAATTGATTCAAATCAGGTACTAGAGTTGAAGAAGAAAGGGATCAAAAGAGCACAATAGGAAGTGATTGTGTTATTAACTCTATCTCTTGTTTCCTACATCGAGTTCCAACTCAGTAGTCTTAGAGATTTGGTTAATAGCTCAATGATGAGAATAAATGATGCAGGAGAAGAATGACGTTTATAGGTATAAACAGTGGGTCTAACCCCAGGAAGTGTTGCATAACATAGGGGGAGCATTCAACAACAAAATCAGATGCCAGATCCATCATGGAAATAATTGGATGACCCACCTCAAGTGTTGTCTATCGAGAGAAGACATACTATGGGAGAAGCAGAAGTGATCAAGCATTTCATGCTTATTTATTTTGATCTAACATTTTGGTAT
The DNA here is from genome assembly GCA_963277665.1 of Viscum album. Lineage (NCBI taxonomy): Eukaryota > Viridiplantae > Streptophyta > Magnoliopsida > Santalales > Viscaceae > Viscum > Viscum album. The sequence goes on along the minus strand of OY728133.1, from coordinate 1,774,629,814 downwards.
CAGCTGACTGTTTTCAGGATACCAAGAAGCTGTGAGAAGTAGTTGAAAGGAATGATTTCGCTGAACAACGAAACAGTCATAAATTTCCTGATAAACGTGATGAGGGGGAAAGAAACAAAGGGGAAGCATAAGTGACTAATGCTGATTTAGAAATGAAAAATCCTCATCTGCACAACAGTCAAAGAGTTGAGCTGAAATTGACATGCAGAATATCATTGGTGATTAGTTAGCTCTAACTCAGACAAGGAGAATGGAATCACTGCAGAAAACATCTTTTACATCTCAGGTTGAGCCGAAATGCTTTGTTGATGCAGCTGAAGATGAAAACTGGGATCATACCATGAATGAAGAGATAGATCAGATTGTGAAGAACCAGATGTGGGAGATTGTTTCGAGGCAAGCTGATAAAAACGTCATTAGGACTAAATGGGTCTATTAAGACAGGATGAATGAATATGGTACAGTGATTCGGAACAAAGCACGACTGATGTGCAAAAGAGGCTCCTAGATAGAGGGAATAGATGGTGATGAGACATTTGCACCGATTGCAAGGTAGGAGACAATCAGATTATTCCTAGCCATTGTAGGGAAAAGAAAGTTCAAAGAGTTCCAGATGGATGTAAAGACTGCATTTCTAAATGGGTTTTTAGAAGAAGAGGTGTATATTGAGCATCCAGATGGTTTTCTCATTCATGAAGATCAGAACAAAGTTTTCAGGCTGAAGAAGGCGTTATATGGGCTGAAACAAGCACCAAGATCATTGTACTGAAGGCTATATCGGTATTTGAAGAAGCTTGGTTTTCAGCGTTACACAAGGCAGGAATGACACATTCATTTCTCAATCCAAATATGCGAAGGATGCTTTGGAATGAATTGGAATGGAAAATTCCAAGGAGATGAAGACTTCGGTTTCTACCAGGATGAAATCATCAAAAGATGACAGTGGCAGGGCAGTTAATATCACAGAATATAGGCAAATTATTGGAAGTCTGTTGTACTTGACCGCGACAAGGCCTGATATTGTTTTCGCCACATGCCAAGCAGCGATATATCAAAGTAATCCCAAGGAAAGTCACATGCTCGCAGTGAAAAGAATACTTCGGTATATCAAGGTCACAATGGACTTCGGGATGACATATAACGACAAGTCTCGGACAGAATTATTAGGATATACTGATGCAGACTGGGCTGGTTCAGCAGATGACAGGAAATCAACATCTGGAGGTGCATTTTATCTTGGCGGACTATGTATTTATTGGTTGACGAAGAAGAAGGATTGCATTTCATTAAGCACCGCAGAAGCTAAGAATATTGTGGCCACTCAAGCATGCACACAGTTATTGTGGATGAAGTAGCAGCTTGAAGATATGGGAGTTGAAGTGAAGTCTCCAATCAGAATCTAGTTTTACAACTCAAGTTCTATAAATCTCAGCAAAAATCCCGTCCATCACTCAAGGACAAATCAAATTTTAATTAAGTATCATTTTATCAAGGAGAAGGTTGAGCAGGGAATCGTGAAGTTGGAGTGCATGCCTACAGAGCTACAGGTTGCAGACATTCTGACAAAGGCCTTACCCAAGGAAGCTTTTGAGAGGCATCAAATGGCTCTGGGAGTTTAGTCAATTCCCCGCACTTGGAATAGTGTGGATGTGGGACACCCTCTCCCCGAGGTATGATGTGTTTTTCCCTAATATGTTGATATGTGTTCTCTACTATGTTACAGACTATAAAGGATGATGTGTCTTTTGGGTTCATTGACGAAGGGAAAGAAAATAGTGATTGTTAAAGGGGGAGACATTGTGGAGATTTAATAAATCATGAATGATATGGGGAGAAGCTGACAGGTGGAGAAGCCAGATAGGGGGAGTTGAAGCTAGTTGAACGTGCTTAGCCAGAGCTTAGCTTGGACCACACAGGAAATATGGCTAAAGAGGTGTTGAAGCTATGAGCAGAAAGGGGGAGCGTATTAAATCTGACGATGCTACAAGTGATCGATCAAAGAATAGATATCACGACAGCTGAGGATCGTGATAAAAGCAGAAGAGTGGTGTTGGACAGTGGTAAGAATATTTCCAAACCAAACATTGGTCTTCCAACAAGCCCATCAACAATTGGTATCATTTTAGTACAAATTGGTATCAGTTTGGTGTCAACAGTGGATGTCAGAGATAAAGTGATTCACTGATGAACTTTTCATTTACTCTTGTTTCTCACGCTGAGCATTGCTCATGTGGGCTTAGAGTATGTGTTGAGTAAATCCTTGATCGCTATCAGAATCGCAATGAGGTGAATGGAGGCTGCAGAATCAACGACGTATCTTTGTTTTGGAAGAGTTTTCAACAAACCCAAAGGGGGAGATTTTTGGGCAAAAATCCCTCATGGTATCATTGAAGAATATTTGAGGTGATTGTGTTTGTTGACAAAGTGGACATCTGAGTAGTGATTGTTGACAATGAAAAACAATGACATACAAATTTGTTGACAAAGAGGATTTCATGGTGGAATGTCGAGTTTAAGAGCCGAGGTCAACAATCCATGTTTGATTCAAGAACATCGATAAAAGGGATGGATGATCTGGAGGTGGTACAAAAGAATAGAAACAAGGTGGCATCGTTTTCCAGTGTTTGCCAAATTTTAGGGCCTGAAAATCGGCAAATGAAGAAAAGTGTTTTTGGCAAAGGGACTTGCGCGCTGAGGACTTGGAGAAAATGAAACTTGTACGCCATATTTTTTTCAATATCAGAAGATCAAAATATGGAAAAGGAAGTATGTTCGCGCAAGTTTGGGAGTTGTTCGCGCGAGTGTCCAAAAGGACAGAAGACTTGCGCGCCGAAACTAGGTCACGTAGGTGACTTGCGCGCCGTCGCGCAGGGTGGTCAGATTGCCTATAAATACTGGACCACCCCTCCTCATTCTCCACAGAGTTAAACACTTTGAGAAATCAGAGCTCCCGTCGTGCAGGTGTGGTGGTCGCACAGGTGGTGTGTGTGGTCGTGCAGGTGAAGTTGCGCGCCAGTGGGTGAAGTTACGCGCCAGTGGTTGAAGTTATGTGCCGGTGTTAGAAGTTGCGCGCCGGTTGGCATTTGCGCGCCATTATTGGTTTGGGCGTAAAAGGAAGAGAGTTGCGCAAGTTTGGATTTGAGGAAGCTTGAGTCGCGCAAGTGTTTGAGAAGGACTTGCGCGCCCATTGTGACTTGCGCGCCGATACTTGCGCGCCGAGATTGACTTGTGCGCCAAGTAAGGAATTGTTCCAGCGGTGCTTCTCGGACTTCGTGGAAGCTGGTACATTGCCCTAAACCTTCGGTGCAAAGAGATATTCATCTACGGTTGAAATTTGTACTTCAACAGAGCATCTACACACAGAGGAAGATGCATTCATTCATAAAAATGAAGAGACCTACAGGTCTATAAACTGTGAGTGGATTCCTTCCAAGATCAGTGAGCTTAGGAAGAGGAAGAAGGTGATCCTCTCCACCAGCAGTGATCCAGAGAGAGAGAAACAGGGAGTGACCCTTGGGAAAGTAGTGAGCTGAACCTAAACATGTAAAGGAAGTGAGCCTGGTAATAGAAGTGATCTAGCCCGAACATTGTATCCACAGCTATGGAAGATTAGTGGAATTTGATACGACCGGAAACATGTCGGCGTATGCTCCTTGGACGTAGCCCAGTGAGGGTGAACCAAGTAAAAATCTCTGTGTCTATCTGTTTTCTTCCCTGCATTGCATTCAAAGCATCATCATTAGATAAAGAAGTAAAGAAGTGATCACAGTTTACACACAAGAGACAACAAAGTGACCCTTGTAATAAAGAGGTCAAGATCTAGTGGGGTAGGAAGAACTTTGAAAAATAATATCCATACCCTGATTCACCCCCCCTCTCAGGGTATATAGGCCCCTATTGGCCCTAACAATGAAAAATAACTCAGATCAAACCATTAGATCATCTTCTTCTCCCTACAAGAGGGGGGAATGGAAGGAGAGGACCCCAACCATTGTGCAATGAATATCTATTTTCAAGATATCTCATTTCCACCTTATTTATCAAGATTCTAAAATACCCAAAAAAATGGCTCCAGACACCTAGATATTTATTACCCACTCTAAATGAAATATTATTATCTATTTACTAATTTATTAAAATCATTTATATTTTCTTTAATTACTTATAATATAAGAACAATATTACATGATAAAAATTATCCATTGAATCCCCATGTCATTCTTGTAAATATTATACAAACCATGAATATTAGAATAATATTCATTCATAAAATATTTTGTGAGTTCTTATGAAGATAAATTTAAATAATATATTTAATAATTATTGTTAAGAACTTGAATAATGTGAATTTATTTATTCCCTTGAGATCGTATATTCACTGATATCTCTTAGACCCTATGTCGGGTCCCACTATGTCATTTTCTCCTATTCATAATAACAGGATTGACATCTAAACAAATTAAGTGTGTGACCCTCTATCCCCTTAACTCGATGGTGGTGAATAGTATTCGAAGACTAAGAGTAGATTTTTTTCAATCCATCAAGAACCTTAAATAGGTAAGGAAATCTCAATATAATGAAATCCTTTCCTAGGAATACACACCGCATAATATAGTATCTTTGTCTCAAGATATCTCATAGAGAAAGAGGAAGACATTCAATCATCATCTTTATTTATTGTTCATTGACCAAACTATATGGGAATAACCTCTTCTAACCTATCAATGGATTTATTTAAGGTGTTTCTATCCGGATCAAAATGACCCAAGATATCACCTCCTTTCAAAAGTGAAAATTCATTCATGATTAGTCAAGCAATGTAATACCACCAATGGGGCATGCAACGCCAGCTACCTCACATCGACATAAATGATTGCATAAATGTAAACAATTAAATGGTATACACTAATAATAATATTTAGTCAAAAAATAATTACAATTGGTTGCATATAGGAATAACCAATGATGCCAAAAAATGTCATGTTCCTATTTTTGGGTGAGTCCTCATGATCTCATCTACTCAAGATCACAAAATGTGAAAATCATGAGAATAAGTCTCAATGATTATGATCCCCTAACACTTTATAGTCAGACCTCATCTATGTCTAGTTGGCATGACATATATGGATCATCAGATATATGCTTATGTTTAATTTCATTGTTTACCAAGGTTCTTATAACAGCTTGAGAAATGTGATAACCTTTTGATGTGAAAAATAATCCATAGATATTAATATGATAGTGGAACCAAAAATATCAACACTATTATAGTAAGTATACATCATGAATATCTCACCATATACATGATATGCTAATCGAAAATTACTATTTATGTTAGGTATAGGGAACCCACTTGTACAACATAGTATGGCATTCAAATTTTTAGTAAAGTGAAAAATCACATAAAAGGATTCGAAATATGAAAGAACACTTTAATTTACATTCAAACATGGTAGAGTGATAATAAAGTCATTTATAGTCTTTAGGAATAATCTATGTGTCAATTAGATGATCATATTTCTTAGTATGATAAAAAAATCCATTGACATTTATTAAAAGGACATATCTTCTATTTGGGCATCGAAACTATAAAAAAGTTACAATTTACTTGAAACCCAAGGATAAAATTCCTAGAATCTTTTATGATATGTTGGAATTAAATTACTAAAAGTTGATAATTATAGTCAAAAATTATTATTTCACATAAATGAAAATAGTGAAAAATAGACAAGTCACACATGTAGTGGTCCAATTCAAGAAAACGATCTCAGAATGATAGGAAAACATAAGAAAACAATCCGTTCATTTATGATATTTAAAAATAATATACAAATAATTCCAATTCATAATTTTCTCAGCATGATCAAAAGTGTCATTAGTCCTTTGCATTTGTATAAAAAGTGAAAAATCATGTATGTGGGGTAAAAAAGAAGCAACTGCACTTGTATGGACATGAAAACATGGAAATGTGATCATCAAGTTATTGATGTCATGTAGAAATCAACATCATGTCAATCAGATGCATGTATTTTTTAGTATAACTGAAAAAAAAATTGAACTTGTGTACATTTATTAAAATTACTATCTCTCGATTGAGATAAAAAACCGAGTAAACATGTTCCAATTAAATTGAAAATTTAGGAAACATTCTTCAAATCATCTGGGATCTTCTAGAATTGATTGTTCATCATTATAAAGACCAGATTTCTGCATTGGATGGAAATTTGGGTTAAAATTTTAATAATTGTTATTTAATTGATATTCAGATAATATAGTCTTACATTTGACGCTAAATTCATGATATTTTTTTAAATGATTCAATATGTAAGATGTTTTCTGTATGTCACACTTGATAGGTTTTTCTTGTTATTCTATACATACTAAATAAATTTTATTTTAATAATTTTTAGGGTAATTTTATTTTCCTCATACATTTTTTATGTATTATATATGCATGCTAAAAATGACAGAATATGGGAAGGTTTTATTAGAGGTGATTCATCATGTGTTTTATTTTTTGTGAATGGTAATCTCATGTAAACTAATGGGATAAATATATTGATAGACAATTTCTCTGATATTGGTAGTTGTTATCGACTCACATTGGCACTCACTAATTTCCTTTAGTGACAAGGCATCTGGGACCGCCAAACACCGTCGCTCGAGGACTGAAAAATAAAAATATTGATTTATTGTGGGGGAAACTAAAGCCTATTTGGTAGTAGTAATTTTTTCATATATTTATTTATTATAAATTTTTTTTAACATTTATTGAAATAATAGATTGGATGTTTGTCCATTTTATATACAATTTAAATGTTATTATGAACACTATAACAATTACAACTTTTAACATCACCAAAAACCTCTTTTTTAAGTGCTTGAAAAGTGCTGATAATTTAAGATTTTTTAAAATTATAATCCCTTCTATATCTTCTAAAAAAACAAACTAATATAGACCCCTTTTATCAATGCTAAAAACTAACTCAAATAAGTCAAAAATATAAATTTTTAAATAGATTGTTTGCTTAAAATTACAAAATTTAGAGATAAAGATCACCCCAACCCTCCTTTTAATATCACTCTTATACCCCCCCCCCCACCTCCATTATCAGAGCTCAAAGCCCCCCTTTAACAGAGCTAGACCACCTATTTCACATTCCCTCATGCCCTTATCTTCATTGAGATTCAAACCGTAGACCTCCCCCTCGCGGATCAATGCCTTTACAGCTCATATATATTGTTTTTTTATTTTTCAATATATCTTTTTATTTATACATATTTCATTACATTTTTTAATCCATCTATATATATATTTATATTCAATACTTATATAAAATATTATTTTTGTGTGTGTGTTTATAAATACATACATATGTACATGCATTCATAGGTATCTATTTTTGTGTGTCTGTGTGTCTGTGTCTATGTGTGTGTGTGTCTATAAATATAATTATTCGTATTTATATTTATTTACTTATATTGTATATTGATATTTATTTACAAATATTAGAATATATATATATATATATATATATATTTTCAATACATACACATATAATTATATACATAAAAATTATATAGACAATAAATATATAGTAATTTAAATATTATTAAATTTTTATTTTAAATAAAATGGTTATTATTTTTTCATTTGATATGGTCTATATATTTATAAAGATAGTTTTTATGTCAATATGCATACATATTTATTTATAAAATTAAATTTGTATGTGAATATATTTTATTATAAATAACATTAAGATATGAAAAATTATCAAAATTAAACATCATAATATATATATGATTATAATACTTGAGAATAAATTGATTCTCTACTAAAAAGAAGATAAAAAGACACTCTTAAATGAGGATGAAATTCCATCAAATGTTAAAATATCTGGGTACCCGGATAAAATACTAATTTTTGTAAACCTTATAATCCATTCATGGACTCATGAAAATTTTTAACAGGTTTCCCCAAGTCACCATAGTGTAGGTATTTTCTCATGCTTTGATTTGATATGTGGTAGAGCTCAAATGGACACCTGAATCAAAATTTGTATCCATTTGTAGTTCAAATCATGTTATCCTCTTATTTTAGAATCTATATTTATTTATTTATTGAATTTTTTATCTCAAATTTTATATTGAATGAATATTACATAATAATAATTATAAATTTTTTAACATTTATTATTTTTTAATTTTTTTATAAGTCATTTTCCACTAAATATCTTTTTTTTAAGTGTTATTAAATATTTTTTATTTTAATAGTCCTAAATTATGAAATATATTATATTTAATTAAATAAAAATATATTTATATATTAGTATATTATTTTGGAGGATATAAAACTTTTTTATGAAATATATCTTTTATGTGGGCTATAAAATCATTCTAGAATTGATAAATTAAATATTTTTAAGCCCTAAGAAAAGAACTGATAGAAATACCCTTTATCAATGCAACAAATTCTAATAAAGGGGGTATTTTTATCAACTCTAAATAAATCAATCATAAAGGATTAATTTTCTTAGTTCTTTTTTAATGTTGAAAAAAGAACCCTTTATTTGTGTTTTTTTAGTATTGATAAAGGGTAGTGCTGGATGAATCTAAATATTTTGTACTGAATGTTTCTTTATTTTATAAACGAATGGGGGTCAATGAATAATTATAATTAAAATTCCCATTATTCATGGTTTTTTATTTTGATTAAAGATAATTTGGTTGTTTTATTGAAATTGGAATTATGTTTATGAAATTTAATTGTTTTTCATTTGGTTATGTTATAGAAAAAATATTATAAACGTGGTGGGAAGAGAGGGTGTAAAAATTTATCAAATAAAAAATATATATGAAGACAAGAAACATAAATTTAAAAAATCATTATAAAGAAATATTTATTAATAATTAATGGTGGGATGAAGAATATTTAGAGAATTTTCATCCAACCCCTTTAAAAGGATAAATTCATACTAATTTTGGGAGCCATGACTACATATTGAGGTTGGAAATCTCATTTCTCTCCATATTCTTTCTCCTTGTCTTGTGGTCCAACTCCTTTTCCTTTACCGATTTAAATTTTTTTATTAAACACTTTTTTTGTTCATCTAATGAATTCTATGATGGCGATGAATTAGTTTTCAAGAACATAGAGAATTTGAATTCATACAGAACAAAATTTCCTGTCTAATACCCATATGATAGGCAGAAATTTTACTACGTTCAAATCCTTATGTTGTGTCATATACATGGGATTGTCTTCTTCCAAGAGATGGCCTATCTCTGACCACAGATATTTCACTTTTAAATCAACTTAGATTGACCCTATTTCTATATAATTCTAGAAGTAATTTAAATAAGGTTATTTATATAGAAAACACATAATATTTAATATAAGAATAAGTAATAATATAATTAATATGGTTCAGAAGAAATATAATAATTATATATATAATTAATAATAAATGAAAGGAATCATTAGTAGTATATAATTAAAATTGAATAATTAGTAACAAATAATTAATCATATAAATAATATGAAGTTATAATATAGTTAAAAAATAATGATATGATTAATAATTAATAATATTACGAATAATAGTTAATTAATGATAAAAATAATAACTGTTAATTAAGAATATAATTTATATGAAAAAACATACTGAAGACCACCCATCCATGGATTTGGAAACCAAAACCCATGGATCCAAGATTTATTAAACAAAAAGTAAAGGTAAAAGTAAAATATGGATTTACAAGTTCATGTGTGACTTAAACTAACCAATAATACAACATTTTTAAATCATCCACATTGGGAAGAAAGAAATAACCACCTCTTTTTGTGTTTTCTTTCCTGGATCTGAGATCCCCCCCCCCCTTGATTGGCCTGGTGACACCCTATCCTCCATTATAAAATATTTGGCAGGGTGGATTCTTCATCCTCTGAGGAATCATTCATTATGGTTAAGGGAAATTAAACCTAAGTAGGATCATTAGTTGATACATCCTACTTAAGATGGCCAATTAGCTCATCCCCTTTAGAGTGTTAATCATCACTCTGATCAAATGATTGATGAAAATACTTCATACTTTGGTTCATCCCCTATGTTGAATCATGGACACCTTCATGAAATGTTTTAGACTTCTCCTATGGGCCTTCGGGCCAAGGACATGTTCATCTGGGCATTGGGGCTAATGAACTTGAACCTTCATGGCACAAAAATGAAATATTATAGGTCTAGTGGGTTTATATTTATCCTCAAGGAAAATATCACTTGGTGTTGGTTAGAGTGTAATCGAGAGGAAAAAATAATTTCATGGAAAACATAAATCTATGAATAGGCCAGAGGGAGTAGACAATAGAGGAAATATATTGTATAATAGATGACATGTTCACTGGAACACTAAAGAAATGTGTCTTAACCAACAACAGATTCTTTCATTATCGGTGGATTCATAACTAAGGTAATATAATGTGAAGAAAAAAATCATTTAAAATTAAAAATAAATATCTCTCATTAATTGGCATTGTATTTTTTATTATTCATTGATAGACAAATCAAATTTTAAGATAAAAATATCATCATTATAATATTTCCAATAAATTAAGAAAATACCAAAATATACAATAGTTCTATTTGAATAAATTTTACCCTGAATTTTAAAAATAAATACAATATTTAAAGAATTTAAATAGACTCCATTCCCTTAAATATAATATTTTATGTCGTATAAAATATTCCTATTTAATGAAATTCACAAATTAACAAATTTTATAGTTTTAAAATGGGTAAATATAGTCATTAGTGGTGTGTGTACCAACCAAATTCAACAAAACATTAATTAAAATAAAACAATTTGGGATTATTATATATAGATATTTAACATTTTTCAACCCTAGATCATCATATTTTTATGTATCACTAATGTGGATCTTGTAGAATAATTTTTTCAAAAAAAAATTATATTAATGGGTCAATATTTACAGGCTGGAATTTAAAATTACAGAAGATAGTTTATTTAAAAAAATTATGTGTTCTAATGAGTTTCATTATAAGGATCCACATAGAATGAATCTTCCACATCTTAAGAATATTTTCTTTGGGGCTTGGGTTAATATGGATCTATTCTATATATTATTTCCTTTGTTTTATACTCCCACCAAACCTAAGAATGTATTTACTCATACATTTAATTATACTTTATCATTAAGTTTATATCTTTTCTTAGTATTTTCCCATTGTTTTGATTCTATAATTGACGTTCTCTACCCTATATTTTTTCATAATGACTAGTAAGATGTGGTTGGGACTGAAAGGGATGATCCCTCTAATGTGGTGATAATAGATAGATAAAATAAATTTCAGAAATACGAAGACAGATGACAGAAAATGTAAACTAGAAAATACCACCAAAATTATTGGGGTAAAAAACCATGAAAAAATAGAATGATCACTATGAGAAAAATTTCACCGAAACACCCTTACTATTACGAGGAGAAAACCCCACTAAATCAATTTCATGAATAGGTGAGGAAAATTCCTCACAAAATACAACACATAAATGATAGACTACCCATCATGAGATGGTGAGCCATATGGTCTAAAAATTCTAATGAAGATCCCTTTATATAGGCTGCCTCCTCCTCTCCTACCACACACTCTTATCCTCTCCCACTAGGTGGTTGGTGAGGATGGCTATCAGCCATTCCTATAACTATCTTTCCTGATTAGAAATTATGTGGGGAGGCACTTTCCGTGATAACAAATTTTTCTGACACATCTCCCTCTTAGAGATTTGATTGAGAATCAATTACATCTATATTCTTCTTTTGTATATCTCAAATGAAGCTGCTCATGTCTTAGTGAGTCCACTCAATGATTTGCACTATTTGAACTTTCTCGAGTTAATCTCCTTCATTAGGAAATCTACTTGATTTTATTTACTATGAATTTTTTCTCTGGTGCACACTCCATTCCTCCACCACATATCAGACAATGTGATGTTGTAACCCATTATGCATCATTCTAGAATGAAAATATGGATTCATTACAATTTTAAAGGTTCTTTGACTATAACAAAATAATTGAATATGACACTATATATACCTGAGCTCATCCAACAACATTCTCCTCTAAATCATGTCTTTCCAATCCAATGTAGCTTCCATGTAATCATCCTACATTGTGGATAAATACATAATTAACTATTACATTGAAATCCAACTAACAGCTCCTCCTAAAAGATTAAACAAATAACTAGAAAAGGTTTTCCTCCAATCAAAATCAAATAAAAAATCCAAATAAAAATATCATCTAATAGAAAATTTTGATCCTCTATAACAAAATACAGCATTTGAGATCTCAATGATGTGTCTCGGGATCCTCTTCACTCGCTACAATGATCTCATCTTAGATTCCCCAAATATCGACTATGTTCTCCCACTTTATGTGCAATTTCTGGTCTATTATAAACCATTAAAAACATCAGATTGCACACTACTGATAAATAATGTACTTGAAACATCTTCATCCTCTCTGCTTTGCAGCTAGGACTCATTGTAGATGATAAATTTAAATTAATAGGGAGAGGGTAGATATTTGTTTAAATTCTTAAATGTTGATGAGTTTCAATACTTTGAGTAGGTAATTATTCTATGATATTCAAATCTTTCCATTATTTATAACATAGAAAACATGTATCCCAAGAATCTTGTTTGATGGTCCCAAGTCCTTCAGGTACATCTCCCTAGTGAATTGTGCCTTCGTATATTGAATTTGATCTTTGATGGGGTATGAAACAAACATGTCATCCACGTAAAACACAAGAATGATGACATAATTACTATTCAAACCTAAATAATATGAAAAAGGATTTGAATGAAGTCTCTATTATCCTTGGAAAATGATAAGAGACTCAAATATATGTTACCAACTACACAAAACCTACTTAAGACCATAATAATTTTTTTCAATATACAAACCATATTCTCATTTCTTTCATCTATAAAATCATCTAGTTAGAGAATATAAGTTTCATTAACAAGATCATCAAGTATAAAATCATTCTTCACTTCTTGAAGTCATAGATGTAAAATGTATATAGCACACATCGCTGGAACCACCTAAACATTCATCACTCTGAAAATACGAGACAATAACTTACGGAAATCAATAACTTACTTTTTATCATATCCTTTGACCACTAGTAGTTAATGATATATTTATAATTATTCATTTTCATCCCACTTGATCCTAAAGACCCATTTTTTTAAGATAGACCTCTTTTCATGAGGTAATGCAACTAGATACCATGTATTGTTATTATGTAGGTCATCATGTTCCACTTTCATCATCTCCATCAATGAGGACACATATATACAATGGGTCACCATAAAATAATAAGATGTCTCTATATCCTCTATCAATAATTAGTACACTATATTTCTTCTGGGGACATAATCAGAGTGCTATAAGGGTGCTCATTTCTCTCGAGTTGAGAGTCATGGTCCAAACACAACTGGTAGGTGATCATCATGCTCTGGTAAAGACTCAGAAGAAGTAGGTTCTTCTGTAGATTATTCATCCACCTCATCTGTTGAAGTTTTTGTATTCTCTTTATCCATGTCTCTAAAAAATTTCATTTCCACCTTATCTATTACAAAAATTACGTCCTTTCTGATGATATGTTTTTTCGCGGTGGGGTCCCAAAAACAATACCTCTTCACTCCATTATTGTATCCCAAGAAGATGCATTTCATGGATCTTGAATTCAAAATTGATCTTTCTTGTTCATTAAAAAAATAATATAAATGACTTACAAAAGTATATAAATGAGAATAGTAATTATTTATACCCAACTAGATCTTCATAAGTTTCTTTAGAACAATAACCATTTAAGGATACTACTTGATCACATAAAAGGTGGTATTCACTAATTCTGCCTAAAATGATTTGGAAATTCTTCTAATCATCAACATTTTCCTTGTTCTATCCTAAAATTTGATGTTCATAAAATATTTCACTCTATTATGTTGAAGAGTTTATTCCATCTTGAATTTTCACTTGATTCATTCCCATTGAAAAAATTTATCATACTCTACAGTCGTATATTCTCCATCATTTTCAGTCCATAAACACTTTATTTTCATTTCATTTTGATATTCCTTAAATGATTTAAATTTTTTGAAGTCTTCAAAAACATCCTCCATCCTATTGACTGGGTCCACCAAAAATCTCCTGTAATAATCAATAATAAATGATACAGAGAACCTTGCACTTCCCAGGGAGATAATCGGTGCTTTCCAAATGTCATAATGGATGAACTCTAAGATCACTTAGCTTCTTGTTGTTGACATCCTAATCATTAACCTATGTTTCTTTCTCAAAAAACAATTCTCACAAAAATATAAGGATACCTTTTTAATTCAAGGAAACAAATTTTAGTCTACAGGATTCTTCATGCCTTATTCTAATATATTTATATGTTTCCTATTCCATAACATCTTTTATACATCCATTGAGGTAGTTGATACAGCCACTATCTTTGTATCATATGATTCACTGATAATAATGTACAGGTTTTTTAATATATTATTTTCCTTAATCACCACATTTTAGGCCTTCAAAATTATCATCACTCCAATATCAGTTCATGTCTTACCTCTAATGTGTTCAAATTTTCAAAAATAAAATTAGTTCTTCTTCAGGTCATTCTCATGGTGTATTCCTTAGATGGTTTGTACTATGTCATCTTGTATATTTTTTGTAACGGTACCAAATATAATGATATTTATGGTGTTATCATTTCCCATTTATATAATTCCATCATGGATAGTTCCATATATATCAAACCATTACCATTGATATTTCATGTTCCATGTTTCTCTCGAGTTGATTATTCATGCATTATTCAAATGTTTCCAAATTCCAACAGTCGTCGCTGCATCACTAAATAATATATATTAATTTTAAGAAGGATTTTCCACATTTTCATCCATTCCATGATTTTCACTCCCACTAAGACCATTATCTATTTCCACACCTTCCAGTCTTTTAACAATATCTCATAAACAATTATCATTTCACAGCACTACTTGCATCTTCATTTTCCAAAATGAAAATTTATTCCCATTGAATTTATCAATATTAAATTTCTCCAACATATGGACATTCCATAAGTACATAATATCCTCTATTTACAAATAGTTTACTTACTAATTTCATTATATTTTATCTAATGAGAATGATTAATCAAAGTTGTAATCACAGAGAATACTCAAATTTAGGAAAATTATTAATACCCAAAAAAGGGAACAACACCATGACAAAACCTTCCACTGACACCACTTGTTGGGATAAAAAATTATTTTTTTAATGAACCACGATTTATTTACATGGAAATTTTGTTACTTTTTTGGAATACTTAATACATTAATCACACAGAAGAAAAAATACCATATTAGTTTACTACCATTGGAATCTTGGAACACATTCCTCTAATTTAGTGAAAGATATTCAACATCTCCCATAAAGATCTTCACCACTAGTAACCCTAATTAAAAACGTTTTTTATAACATAGGGAAAAGAAAACATGAGAAAAATGGGTATCTAAGATGATCAGTATGGGAAAAAATGGAGAAATATAAATATAATCATGATAATAAGGTTATAAGAAAATAGTCATGAAAATATAAGTTCATTCCCTTCATATCAAAGATTATAAACATGAATCCGGAAATGAATATTGGTATTTAATATAACATGAATCATTAAGAAATAAAGAACATGAGTCATGGAATAATAACATAGGAAAAAAACATGGAATTGTGTAGATACATAAGCATATAATAAATATTTCCATCATATTAAGTGCATTGAATCGAAGGCCATCTTGGTAGTATGTGTTTACTTCTCATACCATCTTGGTAGTCATGGTTCACTCACAAGACCATATTGGTGGTCATGGTTCACTCCCATAACCAACTTGGCAGGCAAGCTCATTCTTATCTATATCATGAGATATAAATATTTACCCAATGCATTGGAGGGAGATATAGGTCCCATCCATACCAAAATGAAATCATTCTTACATATACCACAAAAACATATTACATTTATCATAAACAAATACATTAGAATAAAATAGGTTTCTTAAACATCACTCCATCATAGAATAAACATAATAAAACCATAGGAATAATAGGGATAGTATACTTGATGCGTATATTTATTAAATAAAGTAATCTTACATGGAATATAATTTGGATAAAACACTTGAAATTTATTCTTGAGGAAAGTATCCTTTCTTCTTCAAATTTTTTATTTTATTAAAATGTCTTGAAGTTTTAAAAAGAAAAGAATTTATTTTAAAATAAACTTCAATACATGTAAGAAATGCTTCTAAAAAATAAGTTATTATGAATGAATAAAAATCCATTCATGTTGTATAAGTTAAATGAAAATATTAATCTCTTACTTTTTTTGGAAACTAAAAAGTTCCTCGTATCAAAAAAGAAAAAATATACCTTCCATAATATTTCATAAAAATTAACTAATGCATATAATTTACGTTAAAAAATATTATATGAATATAAAAAGAATATTATAATTATTATTTATAAAAATGGATATGGATTATAAATATAACCTAGTAAATACTTCCCTATAAACAATCTTAGATAAAAATGAGATTGAAAAATTATCTATTACCAATTTATAATTAGTTAAATCATATGACTCATAAAAAAGAAATTTATAAGAATATTATAATCTTTATAATAAGAATCATAAAAACTTTAATGGAAAATATAAACACAACTCAAAAGAAATAGGTTGCGTATAAGGCATATGTACCGCATAAATAAACTTTAGAAAAAATAATCCCTTACCTTATGTCTGATTTCTTTCGTATCTATCCAAAACTAATGTATAGTGATTTTAAACATATTAATAACTTGTAATAAAACCAAAATAATATTTATGATATCGCATATAATTAAATTATAATTTTATATTACCTATTCATTTAACAATTCCATGTTAAAGAACTGTTTTGGGTAATAATCGCTTTGTTTATCTTATGTTTTTTGACTTTTTATTCTTGATATTATTACATAGATCTTGATTTACTTACTTATGGAAGGTCAAACATGATTTATATATCATATATATTCCATATATAAATATATAATAGATAGATAAATGAAATGGAATACATAGTTCTTGGAGACGGTAGACCGTATGTGTGCATGAACATTGTTTCCATTTTCTAATTGAATTGAATGGAATAAAGTAAGTGACTTATATATATACATAATTATAGTATAAATATTATTTCATATATTTAAATCTAATTTTTTATATATAATGTATAATCATTTTTTAATTGTTAATGTGGATAATGAATCTCATTGTGTCGTGGAGACTGTAAGTCTCTTGTATACATGAGCGACGGTATCATTCCCTTAACGGTTAAAGGGTATTGAATTGGATGATATATTAATAATAAATAATTATTAGAATGTTATATTCAATATTTAAATCTATTATATTCCTCATTATATCCATCTAAATAATGTATATATAAAAAAAAATTACACTGCGGTGTGGAGATGGTAAGTCGTACGTACACACACATGATGATATTGTTTTTCTTAGGATGGGTAAATGGAGTAAAATGGTTGTACCATAATAATAAAAAAATATTGTCATATATTATATTATGGATTAATTGATTTTTTATATAAAAAAACTTTGTAAAATGTAGTTTAAGAAGGAAAAAAACATTGAACGAATCGGTAGTGAAGATTACCTCTTCTTCAACGAGCTCTCTATATATCTCATATTAAAGGCACTACAGTTTTTCTTTTGAAAATACAATCACCACTAGATTGTGAAAAAGGAAGTTTAAAATGTAAATATATAGTTTATTTACATTATTTAAGGCTCTACATAAATTTAATAGGTGAGGGAGGATGTTCTCAATTATATTTTAGGTGAGGGTTACTTTTGAAATCTATAAAAATATTAATTTATAATAAAATCGAATCCCATACAAAAACCTACAAAATGTCATTGTTTCTAAGATTAGATGATATATGGTTGTAATATCATCAAAAAATAATCTTTAGACATATTTTTTTTAATTTCAAACCTTATCATTTCAATTAACCATTAGTTATTCTATTTTAATTTTAACTAATGTAAAAAATTGTTCAATATTAAAATAGTGTAATTTTTATATATTTGATGTAAATTTGACCATAAAAGAATAATTTATAAAATTATATACCACAAAATAATTATTATATATTATTAAAAATGTTTTTTTAAATTGAAATAATTTAATAATACATAATTTTGATAATCAATAGTATCAATTTTGACACTATTAAATTTTTTTATTTTCAAAAATATAAAAATAAGAATTTTTCATTTAAAATTTTATTATTATATACTATATAGGTCAAGATAATCTAGAAATTTTATTTTACATATTAATTAGTTCAAATTATATTTATTTTATTATTTTTAATAACATTTTTTTGATATTTCTGATAATAAAATAAATAAAATATCAGTTTCTTTATGTCACGAACCAGCCCAAGTCGACCCTGAACCGGTCACCCAGGCCAGCCCGCGACAAGTCCCGAGAGGCGTTCCTGATCCTCCCGGGATGGTGACAAGTACCAAGGGCATCAACAGAGTACACAAGGGAACGATTTCGCCCATATATAAACAATCAAACAAACAGCGGAAATAAATGGACAGCCCAAAATGAATTTATATAAAAATTAAACTAAATATTATTTGTACAAGAAACTAAAATTAGAACAAAACCAAAAACTCAACTGAACAATCCCGATGAACAACTAACTCCATGTGACACTTCTGTTCACTCTCCAACACAATGATAAAATGTCGCCCAAGGTGATCGAACTAAAGATGAAACCTGCAAAAGGGATAAAAAAAGAAGAAGACTATAGGCGTGAGTATTAAAGCTCAGTAGGTTAGCCCGGTATTCTATTCCCAATGCACATTACTTTAAAATAAAAGAAACATCAATTTATAGTTTTAAATTCAAGATTTAAAAGTATGGTTTTCAAATGAGGTTCCATGCTATAATAATTATCAAACAAAAACATGCATGTTTAATAAACAAAAATGCAAGTAACAATTATTTTCAAAGAGGTGAAACTTCAAAATGAATATAGTTTTCAAGAGGGCTGCTTTAAAGAATTTTAACATTCAAATAAATAACACATACTACTGAATTTACCAACCAAAGACACCGTATGCCGACGGTGAGTACAAAATAGCGAATGAGCACTAGTCACAGGAATACCCCTAGGCACTAGTTAGTTGTGATCCCCAGGTACCTCGTATCTCGGTGAAAGTAACCATAATAAATATCCGTTCTCGTGCACGAGCCACTAGTAGGGAACATACCCATAACCTAGTGGTACCCAGTCATCATCATCATCATAGTTTAGTTAGTGTTGTCATCGTCAAACTTTCTATGTGAAACAGGGGCCAACCCCCACAGAATCACTAGCATACTAGTACACGTCTGCCCACCTAGATACCCAGGATTCCCTTTAGTGCTCAATCAAGTTACACATATTATCAAATACACATTTAATATCCACATTCCATTCTAAAACCATAAAAACACAAACATCCCATAATCTTTATTCACATTTCTTACACTAATCAACAAACCGCTAAATATTTTGGTAAAACAATTTCATGAAGTGTATTGAGGCTTTGCACATAAAACTCTTTCAAAAACACTCTTTAAATTATAAAAACACATCATAACCAAACCAAATCATATTTGGCATCCCAATAAACATTTAATAAAATCATTTAATGGACCATAAAACAATCCCAATTTCACAACTTGTTATATACAAGTAAAACACTCCTTCATTAGGAAATGCCAAACGGACCTTTAAACATTTTCTCAAAACTAACCTTTGATGAAGGTATGTATTTTAATTTTATTAAGGATCTGTATAAACATCATTTACAGCAGTAAACCTCATTCATAAATATCTTATAATACTTAGGTTACATATTCAAAACACAACCATTTTCATAAAGATGTGAAACGGTCCATTTTTGGGCAACTCGGGCCAAAATATATTGTAAATCAAAACCTACATGTTTGTAAAAACAAATCCAAATTGGAAATAAATATAAGTACCCAAAAATACCATTTATAATTCTTCCAATTACTTTATAAATCCAATAAAATAACTTTTAAATCACACATCACACATAAAAGCCAACTGGGCAATTTACCGAACACATGACATGCCCTTTTTAAACAAAACAATTTATTTTATGTACATGAAAAGGAATAAAACACAAATTTAATGTCATATTTTCATTCAAGATACTGTAACCTGTTAAAAATACCATAAACCAGATTGTAAACCTCACAAAATATTTTCAAAAGATAACAGAACATTTAAACAAGCACTTGTTGAGCACTTTCATGGAAAAACAACACTACCTTTCACAAAACAATGATTAAACAACCACTTTGGACACCAAGAAAATTATCCAAAGGCTTAAAAACAATAATTAACATTTATATCAGTTTAGGAAAATATTAAAATGATGAAACCTGAATGATAAAGGCATGTGCAAGGGATATCCTACCTCAAATCTTTGGCGTAATTGAAACGCACACCCGAAATCACTCACCGCGGGTTTATAAACCCTAAAACTATAAATACCAGACCTAAACAAACATAAAACCCATCAATAAACATTGTATAAAAAAACCATAGGTCGATCAAGACTAGGGTACAATATAAAACCAAGAAATAATGAATGGAGGGGGAAGAGGAAGAAGAAAGGAGAAGGAATCTCACCTTTCATCCTAGAAAACTCTTCGTCTTCCATTATTCTGAAGCCCTAGAGAAAATGGAATGGCTTGAAAATTCTTGGAGAGACTCCTAAGGTCGGGAAAAACCAGGGGAAGAAGATTAGTGGATAAAAGAGTAATAATTGATTGATTTATGAATGATAAAAGTTACCTTGTCAATTCTGGGCGATTTGAGGTTTCCTAAGACATTTCGCCCTAATCCTCGACACACATGAGATCTAAAGAGGTAAAATAGATTATGAGGGTTAGGATATGGTTATTGGCATCGAGGGGGAGTTGGAATAACCGAAAAATAGTAATAAATTAAAAATATATAAATGAAACAAATTATTTTTTTAAAACAGGAAATGGGCCCATGGGCTGGCCCAATACCTAAATAAGTAACCCAAATTCACCTGGCTTATGAATTTATAATGGGTCCAAAAGGATACATAAATTTTAATATATCAGTATAGGAAAAGTGGTAAGTTGAATGGGTGAAAAAGGATGAAAAACAAAAGAGTTATAAAAGATACAAATTCAGTTTCATTAAAACTGGGAATGGGCTCACGGTTGGCCCAAATCATGAAGTAACCACCCTTTCTTCAAAAACTCCAAAACAAGCAATGGGGATCCCAAATTATGGTGGTTAGACATATATGAAACTTAAAAACTCAATATTCATCTCATAAAATACCCATGAAGAGGATCTAGATTTCTAATGGGCCGGATCAATACAAAGACAGAAAAAAAACCGTGTGTGACAATTCTCCCCACCATTAAAGCTTTCCGCCCCCGGAAAGCCATAACACTTTCTCGATGAAAAAAAAACAACACCTAAGGATTCCAGAATGTACTCCCCACCATTAAGAATCAACTATCCCTAGAAATGTTCTTAGGATGAAAATCCAGGAGACCCATGGTGGGTCTCCCCACCATTAGAAAGCAACTAGCAATGAATAGACAAGAATTGAACATGAGCTAGAGTTGGGACTCACTCACACAAGCCCAAAAAAACCCTCCTACAAAAACCTACTATACCATGTTAATAGGGTAACAACATGAACATATAAAGCACCCACTCCCGAATGGAGGGGACAATAACTTGGTCGACACATTCAGCACAATTCTGGACCCCCGTCACTTAGGGATGGGAGGGAAGGGGACCCATTAATTTGGCCACTGAAACAACAAAAGAAACAAAGAAACTACCCAAAACTCTCCCCCTATGAATAGGTAACACCAAGACTGCACCTGATTTTTACAGGCGGTCCACACAGGGACATTGATTGAAAACCCACATCCATGAAGGAATAACCATAGACACTGTGTGAGGGGTTAAGTCCACCACGCTTGTTGTGACAAGGGAAATTCACAGAAATGAGAAACAAAAACATTGACATAGAAAATAACTTACCAAAACAGAGGAGTAAGGATCCTAGTCAAGCACTCCACACCTCTGTCGATTTTCTGACTGCGTGAAAAGATTCACTTTGAGGCCTATGGCTGGAGCCCTGATTCTTGAAGCATTTGTTGCACCGCAGTCAGGTGATAAGGATCACACCACTCAAAAAAACCTCACTTGATCACCAAACAAAAACCTTCATCTAAATAGGAACTCATAGATACATATCAAAATTCTATCTTTCTCCAAATGAGGGGCAGAATGGAAAAGGAATACGACAAAACACATTAACATCACCAAACATAACTGCTCTATCCAAAATAATTATCACGACCTAGAAGCACTTTTAATAGATCCCAAACATCTCTCTATTCCAACAAACAGGTTGAGGCATCATCAAAAGAGGTTGATTTAAAATTTGAAAGGAATCCTTAGGTTGATCAGTAGGAAAGATTTCCAACGGAGAACTATCACTGGCCACATCACAACATCAAACACATCTTTAGAAACCCAATGAAAATTTATCCAAAACCAAGACACCAACAAGATATCATCTCAAGATACAACAAGAGTATGAATTGTAGATCACAACAAAGCTTACTAAATAAACAACTCTTCTACAACATATAAAAATCAAGCCACATAACCATTGGTTTTAAAAAAAAGCCACAATTTTCATCTCAAAACAATTTTGAAAAATCAATCTAACTTGGTGGGTTTCCACATTCACCAATGGTGTTTCATCAAGTCTCACCCAAATGCACATTTCCATGCCACCCCTGGCACCCAACCACCATACCATATAGGCCATACTTCCAGATATAAATAAAACCATGCATGTGAGCACCCATGAAAACACCAAAGGCTAAAATTAAACATCATAATTCAAAAAAAAAACAATTTACCTTCAAAAGGAACACCAACCACCAAGTCAAAAAACATTTTCATATTTCACAAAAAAAACAAAAATTAATTAAGAACCATTTTCCTAAAAACCTACACCTTTTCATTTTTAAAAACTTTTTAAATAACTAAGCCACTCCAAACAACCCCTTCCCATTTTTTTTAAAAAAAAAATTCAGCAAGTTATATTTTCATAATCTGAGGTCCATTGAGACCAATACCGTTTGTAGTAAAACACCAACCGATCAAACCCAATTGCCAAAACTAATTTATCAAATTCAAAAAAAAATTAACATCCTAAAATACCCCATTTAAAAAAAAGATCCAGAATCACTTTAAAATGATTCACAATTTCAAAACATTTTATTTCAACAAACCACAAGTTTAGATTATGGATAATCCAATCCCTATAAATCATTTATGCTACCCTCCATTTTTTTCACAAAAACACAACCTTCCAAAACCATTCTTATATTTAATTATTGAAACCCCCTTTTTCACTTTTCAAAATCTAATCCTTACATTAAAACCCATTTCCACAATTCTCACACAAGGATTTTAAAAACAAAAATTCATAATTCAAGAAAGGTTCAAGAGACCCAAAAAAAGGGAACTAGTGTCAGTGGGTGACTTCACCATATGGTTGGCGGCCATATGCCAAACACAACACCAACATAGAGAGACTTATTAGGACCATTCCCCAGCTCCACATGGCTTGATAGGCCCTGTGAGCTCACGAAGGCCATTTTTCAGACTCCCCTTGTCATATCCCAATACAAAACAATCAACTAGAACAATGGACACTAATAATACCGGACTTCCATGGAAACCTGAGGATTAGAACAAGAAAGAGTTCGCGACGCTCTTCTTGCACATACCCCTCAAGTCCCAACTATCCTAATCCATCTACCTTGACATCCCCAAAATAACAAGGGAGCTCTAAAAAGAAAGGTCCACTAATAGCTGACCTCCTCTGATACCATTTTGTCACGAACTAGCCCGAGTCGACCCTAAACCGGTCACCCAGGCCAGCCCACGACAAGTCCTGAGAGGCATTCCCGATCCTCCCGGGATGGTGACAAGCACCAAGGACATCAATAGAGTACACAAGGGAACGATTTTGCCCATATATAAACAATCAAACAAACAGCGTAAATAAACGGACAGCCCAAAATGAATTTATATAAAAATTGAACTAAATATTATTTGTACAAGAAACTAAAATTAGAACAAAACCAACAACTCAACTGAACAATCCCGATGAACAACTAACTCCATGTGACACTTCTGGTCACTCTCCAACACAATGATAAAATGTTGCCCAAGGTGATCGAACTAAAGATGAAACCTGTACAAGGGCTAAAAAAGAAGAAGACTATAGGCATGAGTATTAAAGCTCAGTAGGTTAGCCCGGTATTCTATTCCCAATGCACATTACTTTAAAATAAAAGAAACATAAATTTATAGTTTTAAATTAAATATTTGAAATTATGGTTTTCAAATGAGGTTCCATGCTATAATAATTATCAGACAAAAACATGCATGTTTAATAAACAAAAATGCAAGTAGCAATTATTTTCAAAGAGGTGAAACTTCAAAATGAATATAGTTTTCAAGAGGGCTGCTTTAAAGAATTTTAACATTCAAATAAATAACACATACTACTGAATTTACCAACCAAACACACCGTATGACGACGGTGAGTACAAAATAGACAATGAGCACTAGTCACAGGAATACCCCTAGGCACTAGTTAGTTGTGAGCCTCAAGTACCTCGTATCTCGATGAAAGTAACCATAATAAATATCTGTTCTCATGCACGAGCCACTAGTAGGGAACATACCCATAACCTAGTGGTCCCCAATCATCATCATCATCATAGATTAGTTAGTGTTGTCATCGTCAAACTTGCTATGTGAAACAGGGGCCAACCCCCACAGAATCACTAGCATACTAGTACACATCCGCCCACCTAGATACCCAGGATTCCCTTTAGTGCTCAATCAAGTTACACATATTATCAAATACACATTTCATATCCACATTCCATTCCAAAACCATAAAAACACAAACAACCCATAATCTTTATTCACATTTCTTACACTAATCAACAAACCGCTAAATATTTTGTTAAAACAATTTCATGAAGTGTATTGAGGCTTTGCACATAAAACTCTTTCAAAAACACTCTTTAAATTATAAAAACACATCATAACCAAACCAAATCATATTTGGAAGCCCAATAAAAATTTAATAAAATCATTTAATGGACCATAAAACAATCCCAATTTCACAACTTGTTATATACAAGTAAAACACTCCTTCATTAGGAAATGCCAAACGGGCCTTTAAACATTTTCTCAAAACTAACCATTGATGAAGGTATGCATTTTAATTTTATTAAGGATCTGTATAAACATCATTTATAGCAGTGAACCACATTCATAAATATCTTATAATACTTATGTTACATATTCAAAACACAACCATTTTCATAAAGATGTGAAACAGTCCATTTTTGGGCAACTCGGGCCAAAATATGTTGTAAATCAAAACCTACTTGTTTGTAAAAACAAATCCAAATTGGAAATCAATATAAGTACCCAAAAATAACATTTATAATTTTTCCAATTCCTTTATAAATCCAATAAAATAACTTTTAAATCACACATCACATATAAAATCCAACCGGGCAATTTACCGAACACATGACATGCCCTTTTTAAACAAAACAATTTATTTTATGTACATGAAAAGGAATAAAACACCAATTGAATGTCATATTTTCATTCAAGATACTGTAAAATGTTAAAAATACCATAAAACAGATTATAAACCTCACAAAAATATTTTCAAAAGATAATGGAACATTTAAACAAACACTTGTTGAGTACTTTCATGGCAAAACAACACTACCTTTCACAAAACAATGATTAAACAACCACTTTGGACACCAAGAAAATTATCCAAAGGCTTAAAAAAAATAATGAACATTTATATCAGTTTAGGAAAATATTAAAATGATGAAACTTTAATGATAATGGCATGTGCAAGGGATATCCTACCTCAAATCTTTGGCGTAATTGAAACGCACACCCGAAATCACCCGCCGCGGGTTTATAAACCCTAAAACTATAAATTCCAGACCTAAACAAACATAAAACCCATCAATAAACATTTTATAACAAAACCATAGGTCGATCAAGACTAGGTTACAATATAAAACCAAGAAATAATGAATGGATGGGGAAGAGGAAGAGGAAAGGAGAAGGAATCTCACCTTTCATCCTAGAAAACTGTTCGTCCTCCATTAGATCTGAAGCCCTAGAGAAAAGGGAATGGCTTGAAAATTCATGGAGAGACTCCTAAGGTCTGGAAGAACTAGGGGAAGAAGATTGGTGGCTAAAAGAGTAAGAATTGATTGATTTATGAATGATAAAAGTTACCTTGGAAATTATGGGTGATTTGAGGTTTCCTAAGACGTATCGCCCTAATCCGCGACCCACATGAGCTCTAAAGAGGTAAAATCGATTATGAGGGTTAGGATATGGTTATTGGATTCGAGGGGGAGTTTGAATCACCGAAAAATAGTAAAAAATGAAAAAGATATAAATGAAACAAATTATTTTTTTAAAACAGGAAATGGGCCCATGGGCTGGCCCATGGGCCCATGGGAATGGGCTCACGGTTGGCCCAAATCATGAAGTAACCACCCTTTCTTCAAAAAATCCTAAACAAGCAATGGGGATCCCAAATTATGGTGGTTAGACATATATGAAACTTAAAAACTCAAGATTCATCTCATAAAATACCCATGAAGAGGATCGGGATTTCTAATGGGCCGGATCAATACAAAGACAGAAAAAAAACCGTGTGTGACACTTTAATTATTTAATAATCTAAATATTTGAGTAAAAAAATAAATTACTATTATGAATATAAATCTATTATATTTTATAAGAATAATTTTAGTCAAATATATATCCTGGAAACGCCACTATTGAAAATGTTTTACTTGTTAAAACATGAATGTAATAAGTTTAACATCAATTTAAATAAAATAATATAAGTATCATAATATCTTCTATATGACTTAAAATGGACTATAACTTGAACCTTGGATAATTATGGTCGAGATATATCTAAAAAATAAAATTTGGTCAAGTTATTTTGTCCTTTAATGGTTATTATCATTTTAATTAAAATTATTTTATTGATTCTTTGTCAATTTAATAATTTCTGTATCATTATTGTTTAAGCCATTAAGGTAATTATATAATCTCTAAAAATTATAAATAAATTACCATGATGTATAAAGTTTCATTATATTTCTAAAGACTACTTAGTATCTAATTTATCTAATATTTATCAATATATTATAATTTTTCTACTTATATAATGAGATGTTGAAATGTCATTACATTATTTTATTTTATTCATATATATATCATTTTCCTAGAAAAGGGTCCATTAAATGAATAATTTATGAACATTAGGTGTTAAAGGTCTAAATTTATTCTTCCAATAATATTTTAACTAGTTTTAGGGTAATTTTATTGTCCTTATTATCTTATTTTTTTACCTAAATTAACTGGTTAACCTTTAACAACATTAAATGAAAATTATATCAGATATGATTATAATATCCAAAATAATAAAATTAACCTATTAACATAATTTGGACCCACTGATTAAAAATATTGAATCCAATTTTCAATATTTAAAACACATAAGTTTAATTAGCTAATTTAATATTATTCCCCATTAATAAAATGAGAAAATGAGTTTTTTTTTAAGTAAACCCCATCGAAATATTGAGATGTGTTTATATCAAATTTTAATGTGAAATTATATAAAAAGGACATCATTATATTAAGTGATAAAAACATAATTTAATTATAATTTAAAACCAACTAAAATAGTAATATTACAATATAAATAAATTTGAGGAAAAAGTGTTTTTGAATAAAAATCAAGTAGTTTTCACTATTCATCAAAATATGAAAGTTACTAGAAAAATATCAAAAATTTATCCAAATTAAATTTTGATGTCTGGATTCCAAAAAAAAATCTTAATTTGTTAAATAAAATTAATAAATGTTTTAAAAAATATATTTAAAATGGGTGTGCTAGTAAAAGGTAGTAAAACTACATTTTTTAAAAAAAATACTTCTTTTATCTGAAAAAATTAATTTTTTTATATATCCTGACTAGAAAACATATTATAAGAATTTTAAACATTATATTTACTATATTTTAATTATATTACATTAATAAAATCCATCAAGAGTAATTTTATTATTTATAAACTCACATATTTGAATTTAAATAGTTTTTTAGAAGAATGTTAATATTGTTTGTACCTACAATTATAATGAAAATGTTATAAGTTAAAATAGTAATATTTAGTCATTCACTTAAACAAGGTATTACGTGAAATGAATTCTATCAATAGAACTTGAAATTGTGTGCAACACAATCCAAGCATAGTGTTGTGTATACTGTAAGTTAAGCTGGTGTTGCGTATGGTGCAAGCTTAACTTTGTGTAGCATACAACATAAGACATTAAGGAAATTAAAAATATATATCTCATAAAAGTCTCGGTTTGTTACATTATACCACCCTTAAAATTAATTTCTCCCTATAAATTCATCTAGGTTGTTACAGTATTAATACGTGAAATTTTATTTCATAGAAACCCACATCACAAAAACAAGTAATAAAACTTATTTTTAAAAAGGAATTTTTGGAATATAACAGTTACCCAAAGTAAATCATAACTAGGTGTCCACATAGAAAAACATAGGTTAATATTGGTTAAGGTAGAAAATTATAAATAAGTATAGATATTGATAAGGATCACTAATCACAAGAATTTTGGTGATCTATTTGAAAGTTAACAATAACAAAATCATAAACTAATGAAGCATGAAAGTAGGCATTGATGTCATAAAAAATGATGAAAATAATACAACCTTTTACATCACGATCCCTTTTCATAAAGTTTTTTAAATTTTCATGAGAAGATATACTTACTTTTTTCGGTACAATCTCACCATTGTTAATTCCCTGAACAACATCCTCTTAAGGTCATATTTAAATAAATGAATTTGAATTTTTCCTTCTAAATGAATTTTCTGATCATGTAATCCATAAATATAATGACAGGTCATTCCATCTATCATTACTACAAACAAAAGGACAGTAAAAGTTATCGAATATTCATATGTCCACCTATAGTGAGATTATACTTTAATCTAACAAACATCAATTGGATTTTAACATATACAATCCATAAATGGATAACCTTACAATCCTTCTGAAAACATAAAATATAAAACATTGGAAAAGGGTTATCTAACTCAATTTAACATTTATCTCCCATATATCATAAGGTATCTCTTATAGGTCACATTCCAAAAATTTAAACACAATCATCGTGTATTCACTTTAATCATGGTAATAACTTTCATTACCAAATATCATTATTGGAAACATGCATGTTTCCTTATTTATATGTCCAAAAAGATGTAAACTTCAACCATTATAGAATAACCAACATGTCAATAAATCCTTAACCATTTTCAAGTTAATTAGTATCGTCCAATTTACTTTTTCATATCCAATATATCCTTATCCAAATTTCATTATCTTTCTATAAGGGACATTTTAAGTGTTATATTTCTCTTAATCGTGTGTTCTAAAAATATATCATCATATAATTAAATCAATTTTCTTCGTATTAAGAATTATTCAACATATCATTTCTAATCCTTAATAAAAAACATAAACTGAAAACACTTATATGTATCATTATTCATATAATATTTGAATTCTGAAACATATACACCTCAATCATCCTACAATATTCATAAACCATTAATCATGTTCCATCATCTTATTCATTACTAAAATATAAATCATGTCTTAGGATTACTCAACCTTAATCAAATTAGTTTTCTTAGTTTTAATGTACACAATAATGCTAGAACATCCCATAACTTTCAAATTTCATTTATAATCTTTTTTTCATCTATAGTATAATCAATACTCATTCCACTATTATGATTCTCTTTATGATATTTCTACTTTGTAAATTTTTTTTAATAATTCTCATAGTTTTCACATATGAAACATTCAAGGTTAACTATCACTACTGTAAATATGATCTTTCCCAAATATTCTATACCAACGGTTTGTAAAAACCGTTGGTATAGGTCCCCTTTCCCAACGGTTTGGCCAAACTGTTGGGAAAGCCCACTTTGAGGCCACCTTTCCAAACGGTTTTGGAAAACCATTGGGAAGGTGTATGGCTTTCCCAACAGTTTGGCTAAACCATTGGGAAAAGTCCACTTTGTGGCCACCTTTCCCAACGGTTTGGCCAAACCGTTGGGAAAGCCATACCCTTTCCCAAAGATTTTGGAAAACCATTGGGAAAGTCACTTTTTGGACACCTTTCCCAAGGGTTTGGCCAAACCGTTGGGATAGGGTATACCTATACCAACGGTTTTTCAAAACCGTTGGTATAGGTCCTTTGAATTTTTATCAGACCTTCTTACCGAGAACATTATATATAAAAATTTAAAATCATTATGACAATACATTTATAAATTTATGTAATTATGTTCACAAAATTCATGTTAGGTTAGTGGTTAAGTCATTCAATGATAAACTAGGGGGTCCTGGGATAAAATCCCAGTGAATGTTTTTTCTTTGAAATAAATGTACCAACGATTCCATAACCGTTGTTATAGATTTTCATATTACTTATACCAACGATTTCCAAAACCGTCGGTATAGGTCTATACCAACAGTTTTCCTAAAACCCTTGGTATAGTCCTATCCCAACGGCTTACTTGGAAATGGTTCTCCAAACCGTTGGTATAGGCTATACCAATGGTTTGGAGGCCTATACCAACAGCTCCAAGCTGTTGGTATTGGCTAGTTTTCCAGTAGTGTATTTTCTATCTAGTTTGAGCTATTGACTAAGACCAAAAATAAAATTGTCATAAATACATATTGTAAATTAAAAACACAGAAGTAAGGTAAATTACTTATAATATTTCAATCTATGATATCTTATGTTTAATCATAGGTTATTCATGATTATCACAAAAACACTATGATTGTATCCTATACAAAGAATTATCTTCAGGAAATCACTAGACATATCCTTAGAAATTTATCTAGGGATCTCACTAAAGTTTTTGCATCCGAGATGTCAGAGGATAAATAAACCCTCACTCTAATACCAACTATAATGACACAAGATTTATATACATGGATATTACATTAGTTTTTTTAATAAATAATACATTTCACAAAAAACACCTAAATATTGTATTAGTTTAGTTCCATTGAAAACAGGGAACATATTCTTTTAATTTGGTGAAATATCTTCAACATCTCTCATAAAGATTCTTCCCTTTAGTGCCCCAAAATAAAATCATTATTTATAACCTTGTGAAAAGAAAAATTAAGAAAAGGGGGGATCTTAGATGCTTAGTATTGGTAGACA
Organism: Viscum album; assembly: GCA_963277665.1. NCBI lineage: Eukaryota > Viridiplantae > Streptophyta > Magnoliopsida > Santalales > Viscaceae > Viscum > Viscum album. The sequence continues at coordinate 1,774,598,102 of OY728133.1, read as the reverse complement.
ATGGAGACATATAAACATAATCCTGAGCATAAGGGTATGCAAACATGATAATGAAAATCAAAGATCATAACTTTCATATAAAATATCATAAACAAAAATCATGACATAAAGATTATAAGTTCATAAAACATGTATCATGAGGAAATAAAAACATGATTCATGGAAGTATAAAATAGGAATAAGATATGGAATTGTTTAAGATTCATAATCATATAATGATTATTTCCATAGTAGTCACGGAATTGTTTCCATGTCCATCTTAGTAGTATGGGTTCACTTCCCGTACAACCATGATATTCATGGTTCACTCCCATAACCGTCATGGTAGTCATGGTAAAATCCTATAGAACTATGGGTAGAAAGGTTCCTTAATTTATAAAAAATGAGATGTAAATATTTACCCAATTCATTAGAGGGAGATATAGGTCTCACCCATCTCAAAATTAAATCATTATTACATGTAACACAAAAATATAAAACCTTTATCGTATACAAATCCTAACGAATAAAATGGGATTCTCAAACATCATTACCTCATATAATAAAAATAATAAAATCATATGAATAATAAGGATAGTATACTTGAACATATATTTATTAAATAATTTCATCTTAGATGGAAAATAATTTCAAAAAAACAATTGAAATTAATTATTGAGTAAAATATCCTTTCTTCTTCAAAAATGTTTTCTTTTATTAAAACATCATGGAATTTTAAAAGAAATGAAATAATGTAAATATTTCCCTGAAAAAAATTAAGGTATGATTCATGGAAATAAACTTTTATGATAGTTTCAAAATCCATTCATTCCATATATGTTAAAAGAAAACATTCTTCTAGTACTTTTTTGGAAAGTCTAAAAGTACATCATATCGAAAATGAAAAAATATTCCCTTCATACTATTTCATAAAAACACACCCATGGAAAAAATTTAATTTAAAAATTACTACAAAAATAAAAAGAATATTTTTTTAATAATTATGTATAAAACATGGACTTGGATGATAAATATTCCTTAATAAATACTTGTGTATAAACAATCTTAGATAAAAATGAGATTGAAAAATTATCACTTACCAATTTTTAATCAGTCGAATCATATGCCTATTAAAATAAAGAAAATTATATTCATATAATAAACATAATAATAAGAATCATATAAACATTTATTGTAAGAATAAACACAACTCAAAATAAATAGGTGGTGTATAAGGCATATGTCTCATAGAAATAAAAGTGAGACAAAATAATCCCTTACCATAGGACTGATTTCATCCATATGTGTCTCAAACTCTTATATAGTTATTTTTAAAATATTTTTAACTTGTAACAGAACCATAGCAATATATATTATATAATATATGATTCACTTATGACTTTATATTACCCATTCTTTTAATAATTCCACGTTAAAGCAACATTTTGGGATGTAATAACTTTCATTATCGTACATGTTTTGACTTTTAATTCTTTTTCTTATTACTTAGACCATAATTTACTTACATAATTTAAAACATGATTTTTATATAATATATATTCATTATATAAATATATATAATATATAGATAAATTAAATGGAATACACTATCCATGGAGACAGTAGGTTGTACTTTCGCATGAACGTTGTTTCCATTTTCTTATTGAATTGAATTGAAAAAATTATATGTAATATATATACACATAATTACAGTAGAATTATTATTTGACATATTTCATGCTTATTTATTATATAAAAATTATAATAATTCATCAATGGTTCTCATATAGAATGATTATCATCATGTCATGGAGACTGTAAGCTATATGTACGCACAAGCGATAGTATCATTCCCTTAATGGTTAAATGGTATAGAATTTGATATTATAATAATTATAGAAAATAATTATCATATCCTATACATTATTTAAATCCTTTATATTCATCATTATACCCATTTAAATAAACTATATATGAAAAATAATTTACACCATGTTGTGGAGATGGTAAGTCGTACATACGGACACATGGTGATATTATTTTTTATAGGCCGGGTAAAAGGAGTAAAATGGTTGGACCATAATAAAAAAACAAAGCATCATATATTATACACTGGATTTATTACATTATTATGAAAATAGATATGTAAAATTAAGTAGAATAAGAAAATAACTTTGTATGAATCGATAAAAGAGATTACCTCTTCTTTGATGACATATCTATAGATATCCTACTAAAGGAACTAGATATTGTCTTTTGAGAAGACTAAAACCCCTATAACGTCAAAAAGAAAGTTGATAAGGTAAATTGTTAGTGGATGGTTAAGATTTATGGCCCAATGTGAATTGAAGAGTTGAGGGGGGAGGTTACCTCTTTTAATTGATGTGGGGGCACTTTTGGTGTCTCCAAAAATACTAATTTATAATAATACCGAATACCACTCAAAAACCTAAAAAATGTGTCAGTTTCGAAGATCATATGATAAAAAGTTTTAATATCATCAACAAATAATTTTTATACTAGTTTTTATTTTATTTTAAACTTTATTATTTCAATTAACCCTTACTTAATCAATTTTAATTTTAACTAAGGTAAAAAATTATTCAGTTTAAAATATTGTAATTTTTACTTATTTAATGTAAATTTGACCATAAATGACTACTTTATAACATTTTAGACTGAATCATAAAAAATAATTACAAAAACTATTTTGTGTAATTATTGAATACACTTATTTGTTGAGTAAAAATAAAAAAATACTATAAGGAAGATAAATATACTAGATTTTAGAAAAATACATTTAGTTGAATTTATATTATAGAAAATACATCATTAGAAATGTTATACTTATTAAAACATGAATTTTACAAATTTAACATCACTTTAAATAAAATAATATAAGTATAATAATTTATTTCATATGGATCTAAATGTTCAATAACTCAACCCTTGGATGATTATAGTCAATATATAATCTAACAATAATATTTAGTCATGTTTTTTGTATTTTTATGGTTATTATCATTTTAATGAATATTATTTTATTGATTCTTCATCAATGAAATAATTTATGCATCATTATTGTATAAGCCTTTAAGGTAATTATATAATCTCTAAAAATTATAAATAAATTACCATGATGTAGATAATTTGATTATAATTCTAGAGACTTTTTATTATAGAAGTTATCTCATATTTATAACTATATTATAATTATTCTACTTATAAAAATAATTGGGTGACATGTTGTCACATTCTTTTATTTTAATAATATATATCATTTCTAAGGAAAAGAGTCCATTAAATGAGTCTATTTTAATACTTAGGCATTAAGGGTCTAATTTTATATATAGAATGTGATTTTAGAAGGTGTTAGGGTAATAGTATTGTCCTTATCATATTATTTTATAACATAAATTACTTGATTTACCTTAAACTGCATTAAATGAAAAATATTGTAATTACTATTCATATTAACCAAAAAAATAAAAATAACCTATTAACATAATTTGGAACAAATTATTCCAAATATGGAAGAAATTTTAATATATTTAAAACACATAAGTTCTAGTAATTGATTTAAAATTAATCTCCGTTGACAAAATGAGAAAACTGGTTTTATAAAATTAAAAACAACCAAAATATTGACAAGTGTTTATATCCAATTTCAGTGTGAAATTACATAAAATGACCAAAATTATATTAAATGATAATAAAATAATTGAATTATACTTTAAAATCAATTAAAATGATAATCTAAAAATATAAATAAATTATATGAAAACAAAGTTTTGAATTAAAATGAAATTTTCCACTCTTCATTAAAATATAAATGTTAACAAAAAAATACTAAAAAATTATCCGAACTAAATTCCAATTTCCCAAATCCATAAAAAATATTATTTTATTAAATAAAATTAATAAAATTATCCAAAACTATATTTAAAATGGGGGCACCATCAAAAGCTGGAAAAGTAAATTTTTTTGAAAAAAAAACTTATTTTTTTGAAAAATTTAATTTGTTCTTGTATAATGTCTATAAAACATATAACACGAACTTCAAAAATTATATTGAATACATTAAATATATATTACCATAATAAAATCCATCAAGAGTGATTTCATTAAATTAGAAACTCATTTATTTTCATTTAAATAGTTTTTTAAAAGAAAAGTAATATTATCTACCCACCATTATAACATCTAGCTTATAATGTAACATAATAATATTTAGTTGTTCACATATAATAGTTATTTCATGAAATTAATTCTATCAAAATAACTTGAAATTTTATTTAACACATTCCAAGCATAGTGTTGTGTATATCGCTAGCTAAGCCAGTGTTGTGTATGGTGCAATATTATCTCGGTGTAGCATACAACACAAGACATCCAAGAAATTAAAAATTTATATCTCATAAAAATCTCTGGGTGTCTCAATTGGCCCATTAGTTTAGTGATAATTGAGATATAAAATGATTTCTAAAAATTTGGAAATAGATGAATATATATTTTATTTGTAAAAACAGTCAAATATAATGGTGGAAAAAACCCACAGGCAAATAGAAGGATCAAAATGAGTAAAAGTGGGTACAAACTCCCAATAAATTATAAGAGGAAGAACCTTGTAAGTCTATTTATTATATATGTGGGGTAAACACAACACAAAATATCCACATAAATGATTCACTACTTGTGATGATATGTTGAACTTGATGATATGATACTGCTGGGGAAGATATATTTATATAGGCTACCTCCTCCCATCATACCACCTGCTCTTATCCTCTCCTTTGGTGTAGTTGGGGAGGATGTACACCAACATTTCCTACCACTATCTTCACCCTTTTTCAAGTCTTTTTTGATAAGATCAATCTATGGAAAATAATTCTTCTGATACATGGAGATAGTAGGGGACATGAGACCATAAATGTTATATCTAAAAAGAATTATGTTTTTTGTTTATTAAACAATCAATTTTTTAAATTAGAAATTTTATGGTTTCGGTTTTTTTAAAAATGTTCTCATGTAGTTTTTATTTTTTTCTACTAACTGGTATGGGATATTTTTATGTTTTTATTATAGTTGAGGAATAGGTATTTGTTATTTAAACTTTTATACAATGGATAGTTTCTTGTCAAGAGATCTGTTTTAAGACACCAATAACTGAAGGCCATAATCTTCAAGTGGGTTAATTGAATAAAAATTACATTACATAAGAATTAAATAAATTAATAAACGATCTAGGGTATGTTAAAATCATTAATTGTACTTCAAACATCAATAAATCTTGATTCGGGTTTCGGTTTGGACATTACCAAATATCAAATAAATGTTTGTGAGCATCTCTATGACATTGTCATTTGGGGAACCTCAACTATTTTCCTTTTGAGGTAAAAAAGGTCTACAAGGCCTATAAATATGACTTTTTAAGATGGTACCCTTATTTTTTAACCATTAATGAAATTCTAGCCTCATTTAAGGGTATATTCATGTCTTTTTTGGATAAAGATATCATATTTTTCTGAGAATCAATTTTTTTTATTGTCGATATTGGTATTAGGATCTTTATAATGAAAAATATATCATTGTTTTTTATCATCCGTAAATATCAATTTTAGAAATAAAAAATTGTATTTTGTGTTTATATTTAGAAAATATCTTTCAAATTATAATGTATTAATCATAAAATTGGTTGTTGAAGAAAATTTTATTTCTCATTTATTTGAGACAATTAAAATATGGTGGTTCTATAGTTTCCTTCAATTGGAATTACTATTTTTATTCATGATTTTATTGCATTTCTGATGTTCACTACTATAGATCCCCCATTTATTTGTTCTAGAAATCCATTTTATAAGCTGTAAAAAATAATTGATGAGCTATGTTCCATTAAGGGGGTCCCTTTTATCAATGCCAAAAATGAATTGATCAAGGAAACATTGATTAGATATAAAGAAAGTGATGATAAAATTAAAAGAAATATATTAATTTTTTAATGGATATTGGCACCTCCCCTCTTTAATCAACTCTCAAAGACTCCTTTTTTAGTGATTATCCCTCCCCCTACACTTCATTCATTTCTAGAACATATACCATTTAATCAGCACTAGAAAACCACTATCCTTGCCTACGTACATCTTCCTTCACTTGGTTTCGAACTTGAGACCTCTTGTTTCCCACATATGTGCCTTTACCACTGATCTATATTGTATTGTTCTCTATTTTTTGAAATAAATATTTATTTTTATATATATTTCATTACACTTTTTCCATATATTTATATATAATTATTGTTAAATACATTTATAAAATATGTTTTATGTGTTTTTGTGTGTGTGCTTAAAAATAAATACATACATATATACATGTGTGCATACATATACATATTTATATATATGTGTGTGTAAATAAATATAATTATACATAATTATATTTAGTTATATATATTATATATAAATATTTATATACATATATTATATATTAATATATATATATATATTAATATATGACAAATATATATTTTTTTGTTAATACAGACACACACACACACATATAAACAATATATACACATTGTACATGTATATAAATATTCATACATTTTAACTTTTAAAAATTGATATTATTTTTTATTTTGATATGGTTTATATATTTAGAAAGATATTTTAGATTAAACTATGTTTAAAAATATATTTATAAAATTTATTCTTTTTTCTGTAAATGTAAACAAATATCTATATATGTTTACATATTTAATTATAAAGAACAGTAAAATATGAAAAATGATAATATTTAAAAATCATAATATCCATATGAGTTTATGTTTTGAGAAGAAAGTGAGTCTCCACCAAAAAAATGATAATGACACTATTAAATGAGGATAAAATTCCATCAAAAGTAAAAAAATCATGGTACCTAGAAAAAAAAACTTTAATTTCAAGGTCTTAAAGACATTTTTGACCTCACAAAAATGATTATTAGGTTCCCCCAATTCACCACAATCTATATATTTTCAAAATCATTAATTTTAAATGTGGAAGAGATCAAATGGACTACTAGTTCAAAAGTTATGTCTGTTTGAAGTTTGAGTCAGGTTTCCAAATTATTTTAGATTGTTTATTAATTTACCAAAATTTATTATATTCAAATTACTATTAAATGATTGTTACAAAATAATAATTATCAAATTTTTCATTAATATTACTTTTTAAATTATTTTATAATCCATTTTCCACTAAATATATTATATATTAAGTAAGATTGTATATTTCATATTATACAAATCATATTTTATAGAATATAATATATTTATATAAATTAAAATATATTTATATGTTAATATATTATTTTTAATGATATATTCCATCTTTTATGAAATATAACATTTATTAGTGCTAAAAACAGTCAGTCTATCAATGATATAGTCATACATTTATTAGACCTAAAAAATGCAGAAAAAAAGTACCATTTAACAACATTTTTTTCCTAAAGATAAAAGTATCCTTTTTATTAGTGTTTTCTTAGTTTGTATAAATGTTATTTCTTAGTAAAAACATATCCATGGAAGTTGTTGTTAATTGGAATTTTTATGTATTGCAAATATTTAATGTTGTGTGATTTTTCCATCTTTATATTAACGCCTCAAGCATATAACAATTCTATTTTGACTTTGAATGTCATTCAAGAAAAATGGATTTAAAATTTCAATATCTAATGAAATAGATGGAATCTAACTTTAAAAAATACAATGATATATTTAGGATTCGACATTATGATTTCATAAGGTAAATAGAGTGAATTTTCAACTCATTGGATATCCCACCTATAATGGATATTAAATATGGTAATATATGATTTCTAGTTCCTTATATATTTCTTATTCATTCCTCACTTAATGTATTATCATTTAGTCTATATACAATTCTACAATACTGAAATATAAATTATTTAGTTCCATGTTGTAGTAGGCATGATTATATATGCTTGAATTAAATGTTCTAAACAAAACAGTGCCTCTAGGTACTAGTAAAGTTGGATCCCAAATGACACGAGGTTCGGTTTCATTGATGAATTTTTTTTCTATTTATATTAAATTTTATTATAATTTTTTTTCGTATCTTAGTTTTCACAACTTTCCTTAGACTGTATAAATATACATTGATTTTATATGATGAAAATTATCACCTTTTCCCCCCTTTTATTTCCCTTGGTGATTCTCTTTAAAAAAATTTATCTCCCCCCTCCCCATTCTTAATGTTATGATAACTGTTTTTTGGATGTGGATTTTATAACATGAAAAAAATCATTTTTCAAAATAAAATAGTAATTTTATTGAGTTGTAAAAATAGTTGAACTATATTTTTTTTCTAATTCTAATTTATTTATTTTTCCATAAAATTTAATTTAAAAGTTTATTTATAAATAATTAATATTTTTTATATTAGGAATTTTCTAATTATATACATATATATGTAAATTAATTTCTTTAAAATAGAAAATATATTGTTAATCAATCCAACTAGAACTAAAAACCCAATGAGGACATGAATCAACCAAACAATGGTCCCCTCAATCATTCCCATATCACACAAATGATGAAATTCAAGATTACCACATATTTTAAAGAATAAAAACTTACGTGATAAGAAATTTTACAATAAAGACCATATATTCATAAGAATGTGTCTAAAAGGTTTTGTGTTCTCTCACTACATATAAAAAGGGTTATTCACAACAAGGATGTTTGACTCAACCAGTTAATTGTTTCATCCTTTTGAGAGAGAAAGATGATTCTTGTGGATAATACCTGATGTGTCCCCCATAAATGGACATTGAAATGCATGAATAGCCATGATATGGGATTTCACATCATGGACCACAATTTGATGAGAAATGGTCCCAATAGCCACCCTCGAACCAATAGAGACAGTTGTATCTATATTAATCCTGATAAATCCATCTAGTTGAGTGGTCAAGGGATATTAATCCTATTGAATCTGAACCTTATAAGTAAAATCATCATTCCCCTTCCAAAAATACATCCATTCCAAGGATCACTCAATCTATATATGATCTTTATTAGCCATATTTTATAAATTCCACTAATTTAATCATGGTTAAAACAACCATGTGATAGTACAAACACCACCACTCTCGGCTCAAAAGAATGAACCCATTTATAAAGATTATAGTGAAAATCAATGGATGAATCAAAAAAATCTATACAATCATACTTCTATTCCATCTACACCCCTCTACACATCAAAGAAGTGGAATTTCATGAAAAGGGGATTCCAAAACCCAAAGGCATATGGGACATACAATGTGCACAATAAGGTGTCACCTCCAAATATTGTCGTGATTCAGAAGGATACCAGAGTAGGCCTAGCATCGAAAAATTTTAACCATGGGTGGTGTAATGAGAATCCAAATATCCTTCCAAAAGGCAACTGGTTGATCATGAGTAAACCAATAAACACACATTTTGTAGCTCATTCATACATAGAACACATCGTAAGATTCCAAATTCTATAAAATATAATATTGACCAATATTTGGAGTGAAAAGAATACTGGAGATAAATTTTAAGTCTCTCTCTCTAAAAAACACCTTCAAATCATACCATGATCTCACTCCTATAATGAATCATTAATAAGATCAATGAACATCTCATTTTCATAGCCTAAGAAAGCATGCGAATAAACTCTATGCTTGGGGATATTTTCCAACAAATGATCATTCCAAAAACAAATGGCATTCCCATTTTTTCTCCACTCACACCTTATCTTAAGTAAAATTTTAGTGCCCCAAATTATTCTCCATAGATAACCAGTCCCCAGCCCTAGCTGTGCAACCAGCATACCTGAGAATGGGCCCGTAAGGGGCGCTGCGAAGCTAGGTTTCCCCCCCGTCATCATCTTCCTCCTCTGGTTGGTTGCACTTCCCTCGGCTCCCAGGTCGGTGCGTTCTCGGCGTGTCTTCTTCCAGTCGCAGCTCACGCGGATTCATTAACATCCTCGATGTTTTGCATCGTGGCCCAGCCTTCTCCTCATTTGGAGGTGCGATGATTCCCTAGGGTGAGGGTTCTTTTCTGTGACTAGGGGTTTCTGTCGAGGTTTTGTGTCGGATGTCTGGGCTTTGGGTAGATCTGGTCTTTGGGTGCGGGTTCGAAGGAGGCAACGGTCTTTGTCTCATATTTTGATGGTTTGTGTTGTGGTGGTGATCCCTTCCAGGTATGTGGATGATTTAGGGTTTCTCTTGCAATGGAATGCTTGGTAATGGTGTGGGCTATTCTCATCGACGGCGGTTCCGACGATGATTGGCTGATGTTGGTTGCTCTGCAGGATGTTTTCTGTGCATTTTTAGTTTCTATTTTCCGGTTCTTTCACTGGATTTGTTGGTTTCGTGAAAAATGGTGATGTTTTTGCATTGTGACGAGAGTTTCTGCCTTGCTTTAATCAGTGTTGGGGTGTTGGCAGTGGATAATGGTGAGGTCTCGCCGGCGTTTGGGCTATGGACGCGAGTGATTGCCGAGGGTTTCTGCTTCATTTGTGAAGGGTTGACGGCGGTGGTTGCCGGTGATATGTCTCATCGGCATCTGAACTATGGCATCTCTGGCGACGACGCTCTGTTGGTCTCACTGACAACCTGCTGTGATGGCAACATGTGATGAAGGGCTCTCTTCCCGAGGTGTTGTGTGTGGAGGTTGATGGCGGGCGGTACAATGCAGGTGCGCGGCTCGAGGGATATCTCGCGGATTGTGGCTTTGGAAATTTGAATTTTGAAATGTAATGTTTGTTTGGTGGTTTGGTTGCGGTGGATTGGTTTTGGTGATGCTCTGTAATGGGTACCGGGAACCCTTAAAACCGGCTTTTAGAAAATATAAAAAAAATGCTTTCCGGCCCCAACCCGAGCTGTGCATGAAAAAAATAATTGAAAATAAAAAAAACATGAATAATTATTTTGAATAGTGCATTACTATATGTGATAAAGCTCCCTCCTTAAATTGTGAAATGAACCTTGTTAAATAATTTGGTGTTTGAAAAACTGTGTCTATTGTTGAACTTAGAAACACTGGGTTTATCTGAATAATGCCAATGGTTTTTGTGTTTTCTATCGAGAGACCCCCACAAATAATTTACCAACTGGGAATAGATCTGATCAATAAGGGTTTAATAGAATTTGAATAATGACATAGCATAAAAATCAATCTTTTGGGCCACAAATTTAATGAGGATTTCCTTACCTACCTTCGAAATATTCCTACTAGACCATAAGAAAATCATATTCATATGCTATAAAAAATGGAAATGAACACTTATTTCTTTGATATTCAGACTACGGTCAGGATACCCATGTATTTATTATGTTTTCCAACTAGCGGAATCTCGCACATCTTATGAAGCTCATCCCTCTTCACTTGTAACACACCTCTACTGAAGGATATTTTGGATGTCATTAGAATAATACATTGCTCATGTGCCTTTTCAAACAAATTAATTATCTTCAAGACTGGGAGGAATTCTTGAGAAGTTGAACATGAAAAGTGGAGGCTATCATATGCAAAGAATAGGTGAGATATAGGGTGGAAATTTTTATATACCTTTGCACCGTGGATGAATCCTTACTCCATCAAGCACAAAAGGAGATGAGAAAAAAAATTCACTATAATGAAATGAATAGGATAAAGTGGATCTCCTAGGGGAAAACCCAATTAGGGTTTGAATTTATCCAAGGGAGACCCGTTACTAATGATTCTAAATGGAACTGAAGTAACAAAATTCATGACATTAGTAACCCATTTGTCTATGAAACCAAATCTAGAAAGAAAAAGTTCAAGAAAATCACATTCGACATTGTCATATGATTTGATCACTTATAATTTCATTTACATATGCACTTTATTTTTAGATGAGTGGGTCTTCCTAGAATTGAATATTTCATAAGACAATGTTTCATTATCCGAAATGGATCTCATTAGAAAAGAAGAAAATTGATTCTCATTAAGAATTAGGGGAGAAAGACTCATAATTGAGCCACCAGGATCCTAGGGTAGATTTTGTAAAGAACATTAAATAGACATATTAGTTGAAACTGTATGATTTTCCTGGCATTATGTTCCTTCAAGATGAGAGTAATAAGTTTTTTATTCAGAAAACTGAATGAGGATCTTCTTTCCAAAAACTTCTTGATCAATAGAATCATATTACGCCTAATAATGTGCTAATAGAGTTTGAAAAAAATGTCCATGGAACCAATATGGCCCTAGTGCCTTTATAGAATGAATATGGAAAAGATACCTAAGAACTTAATCATCAAACATAGTCCTCTCTAACAATCAATTCATATAACCATTTGTGATTTGTGGAATAAAATATGATAGACATAAAGGAATCTCAATTATTTCCTCCTTATAGATATTTTCAAAACTATTCTAAATAATGGAGTGATTTTCATAAACATCATGATAGACCCTTCCTGCAAGATCCTCCACCAAGGATATATGGTTTTTCCTCCTTGAAGATTCTTTTTTCTGAAATAAGGTATTATTATAATCACCATCCCATATTTGGGATTCTCTATCCTTTAAAAACCATTAGCTCTTCATCTCCCATAAGGTGGTATTCAAATCATTATCATCAAAAGAGATCTCCCTAAGGATGGGATCACTACATTTAATAGAGAGGAGGTTTTTTTGGTGAGTCTACACTCCATTAATACATCTATCAATGTCACTAAACCTAAAAAAATCCACTTATGTAAACCAGTTTCCACTCTATAAATATTAAAGGATAAACACCAGTTCTACCCCTCCCATATTTAGTAAACCAACTTCTCAACATTAATATCTTGGAGAAAAAAACATTCAATGTGGAAGGTATGTAATGGAATCCACCATTCACATTGATAAATTTTAGACATGTTCATTAGGTAGTGGTTGGATGAAACTGATGGAAAGTGAAAAAAAAAGTGATGGCTTATAAAAGAGATTTTTATTCATGTGACCAAACCAATCTATCAAACCTTTCATAAATATAACACTAAATTGATCTACCCATTTTATAGGTATACAGAGTACCATAAACCCTAAGAACGTGAATCTAATTATATAAAATTGAAATCAGATAGTCCTCCAGAGCCACACCACTCTTCATGCATCCACCTTTTTTCATGGGGTGGAAGGAACTTGTTGAAATCTCCCCCAACAAGGAGAGAACCAGGGAGGGATTTCCACATATGGATCAAGACGTTCCTATATTTGAATTTATCATGACTACCACTCTAGCCATATAAACCAAAAAAAGACCCTAATGGAGATCCTTGAATAGTAACCATCATAACAATATTATTTCATGAAAAATTAGCACACATAACATAAAAGTCCTCTTTTTATAAGAGACAGATATATCTAGATTTCCAATGTATTCTAATAGAAAATAAGTTCATAAAACTGATCATCATACCCAAGAGTCCATAATCCTTGTTTCCAATATTTTTTCCAAAAAAACGTTTTCATGAAAAATTGTGAACGCCAAAATCCAAGCATAAAAAATACTTGGGGATTCCCAATCCCCTAATAGTTTCATCATAATATTTTCATGACCACTGGAAGGGATGGTTGACACCATCGTACACCAATAAAATATAGAAAAATTATCTATCAATTTCCACTTTCCACCTTTTTTAGGCTCTCAATCACCTGAATTGTCTTTAAACTCTCTTTTTTTCTTATAGGGCTCTACAATGAGTGGATCAACACCCAATTCCCCTCTAACTATCCTCCTAAAAATAATATTTTTTAAACACCTAACGATATTAACCCATGCATGTTTTCTTCAACCAAAGAAGTGATCATAGATCAATCATAACTTAGGATAGGAGTTATATCTGGAGGGTCAGTGTATATTTTCTTCGGACCAGGAGGTGGTTTAATAATATCCTCTGACAGTTGAGACATGTTAGTAGATGATAATATCCTTTCTAAGTAAATAATATCCATATTGAATGAATTGATTTTAGAGGCCCAAGGGGAATCTTATAAGACTATATTTTTGGTCTATTTGGGAATCATAGAGTCACTGAATACAAAAGGAAATCGCATCATCACTAGAATAGTAACTCTATCATGATCAGTAGAAGTGTGTACAAATAAAGCCTTTTCATGTTTATCTCTATCCATATTTCTTTCCAACTCTGTAATAGATTATATTCTGAGAACTTTTTCACAAATCCAAGGGACATGTTTCATAATAATATTTTCATCACCATCAGTTATCTTTGACATGAACTCCTTCTCTATGTATCCAATGCATCCACAAAAGAAGAATAAGAATGATATTTTTTTATAACAAAAAACAATACAAATTTTTTTGTTCTAAACGTACAAAAAGGTACCCATAAGGAGTATAATATCAGCATTGACTATAATGAACCTAAATTTTGAATAATATTTTGTTTCCTAAAATTGTATGTTTTACTATGTCATAATCAATAAAAATATATAATTATAAATTAAATTTGACCAACAAGTTTTGATGAGTATATGACTACTGGTTAATATGACCATTGAAAACAATAATAATTTTTAACATTATATTTATGGTTTATAAATTGAAAAGGTAATGGATAATTAATGAAGAAAGAATATTTGATGGCCTCATCCATTAGACTCTTGTCATATAAAGTCCTATTTTCATAACATGGGAGGGGGTAGTGTCACTGGGATTCTCTTTTTGATAGGCCCATGTCTAGCTTCATCAATTGAAGCATGAATGAAATGACCATCAAGAGAAGATCAAGTTGGGATAAATTACCACTCAGGCAATGTTATCTGAGACACCCCATGAGTCTATCACCATCACACACCATACCATTTAGTCATGTGTGAGTGTTATAAAAGGTTATGTGTCAAGGAAATATAAATTTAATGTATAATCCCTTTGTGAATATAAAATATTGTTTCCATAATTTCTATTTTATGAATATTTTTTCATAATAAAATGAAATATTATAAATTGATTGTTTTCAAATAGAATTTTTACAATCAAAAAAAATATTTAAATGTCTATAAAAATATTCTATATTATGAATAATACTTATTATAATTTAATATTATTATAAAAACACTCAGGTTTAATTACAAATGAAAAAATAATTTCATTTTTTCATAAATTTTTCTATGCATTCACTGTGCATTTCTATGTCCTCTATTATTTTTCATAAATTAGTGTTTTTATTATTTGAAGATAAATTTATCATATTTATATATTTATTATGATAAAATAAATTTCATTTTTTAATTTATAACTTCGATATTAGGTTACAGTGATTTGATGAGATTTTTATAATATGTTTTCTTTTTTGGTGAATAGTAAAAATGTTGTTTTGAGTTTTCACTGTGTTTAATGACATCATAATGATGTAATATGTAATTTAAAATTCTGGTAGAATCGTTTGAATACCTATATGATATTAAGTGTCCCAATAGGCCAATTCCATGGGAAAATACAATCAGAAAGACCACATTTTTGTAAATACCACTAATAAGGTTTCCTCAGAAATTAATAAAAAAACCCTCTGTTTTAATATAAATACCCACCCATTACTTAGTTTCCATAAATTAAAAAACAATTTCCTTATAATATTTGGTATTATTAACTTAAATGGAGTTCTACCAAGGTGTCATCAATCCCCTAAGGTCCCGATCATAGAGTTGTAGAAGATACTCCTCAAGGTAAAGCAATTCTCAACTTCTCTTTTCCATTCAAGTTATCTTTTATGTGGTATGACATTCATATTTCTATACCATGTTATTATTTCTGCTTTATTATGTCTCTATTATATATTATGAGTCTTTTATGATTGGGTTACCCTTTTACCCTATGTTATTAATGTTTAATGAAACCATGTTTTATACCTGTTATACAGTAGAATTTTCTTCTCCAAATATCTCACTTTTACTTAAGAAATTATTGAATTTTTCTTATTTGAATACACAAACCTCTTTCATTTATAGGTGTATTAATCAAGAAATAAGATAATTATATATTTTATTCTGTAATTTACATACACAAAACCCCCACTCCCATTCCATGGGTTATAAATTTCATAATGATCATGTTTTTAAGCACTTTTTAAAACGTCGTGATTTTGATATGAAACCCATTTCTTTTATTCTCTGTGGGTTATTTATGAAATGTTATATTATGATATATTTGGAAGACATTAAAATAAACACATATTAAGGGTGCACCCCAATATCTCTCTAATGAATTTGGTAAAGAAATTACTCTCTATAGATGACAAGTTTTACGATACCTTGGTGAATAACCTTGGTAATTTTGATGAAATCTTAGGGATGGACCTTGGTGTTAGGATTATGAATGTGTAAATTAAATGTTTTCTCCAAGATTTCAAGCTATGACTCATGTTATTATTGTTATTATATTCCTCTTTCTCATACCTTTATAAAATTCCCCATGTTTTACTGATATATCTCAAGTTCACTTGTAATTTGTTTCCCCTATTTCCCCTTACTAGGCCTTATGCTTACCCTTTCTACTTATGTATGTCCCCATGTTATGATTTAGAGTAATTGTAAATAGGATAAAAAAATAAATAATCATTTCAAGTGTATTAGATGATTTTTTTAATTTTTTCATGTATTATGTACCTTTTTCCAAGATAATAAACATTAATGATCCTTTGTTTGTAAAATATCATGAAATTTTATGTAATAAAAAGGTAGGATTACATAGTTTGAATGAAATGATAGACTAGTTATTTGTGTAAATTAGTATTTGAAAACATTAATATTAACCCTAAGGAAAAGAACATATATAAGAAAAAATATTAGTATTTTGGATAAATATTAAGTGGTTTATGAAAAAAAGAAATCCATGTCTGGATACGAACATGTTGATGTGGCTCTCATGCAGATGTATCTAGGTGTAAAACCTAAAAACACCACTTTGAGATAAACTTGAATAGGAAGTATTTCTTAACAATGGACCTTACTGCACTGTTGTTTTGACACTCTAAGGGGATTTTTTGGTTAATAACAAGTTTTTATGAACCATTATGAAGGATTTATAGAAAATTTAATTGTTGATAATGAATAACATGTTTACGAATGATGTTTTAAGACATAAAAATCATTTAAGGTTATAATATTATTAAATGAAACATATTTCTTGCTAAGGATTTCTTAATTTAGAAAATGAAGGGAAACAGGAGTAACAATGAAAATGGTGACCACAATAGACCATGTAATGGAGGCCCTCCAATTGAAGTAATAATAGAAACATTCATAACAATGATGAATCAACTAACTAAATTTATGGGGAATAAGTAGAATCCATTAGTGATATCAATTTCACTAAGGAAACAAAATTTTGTTGAGTATTTCTTTCATCAAAGACAACACAACATTTAGTAGATCTAATGACCCACTTATTTCATAACAATTTATAAGCTCTATCAAAAAGATGTTTTCTGTACATCGTAGTTATGAACTAGAGAAAGTAAACATGGTTGTTTACTATGTTGAGATAGAAGTTGATCAATTGTGGGTAATGATTAAAAACATGAGTCCAAGATGGGATATTGATGGTATGGAGTTAGAATAGTTCGTTGGGATCTTCTTCAATAAGTATTTCCCTCATTCAATGAGAAAAAAAATGTAAAATTAATTTCTCAAGTTGAAGTAGAAGGAGAATGAATCTGTGATAATCTATGAGAAAAACATCACAAGTATTTCATGTTACATCTCTATATTTTTCATGGATCATAATTTTAATGTTGATTGATTATTAGGTGGAATCAGACCTCATTGGCAGAAGAATCCATCCATCCAATACTATGATAGCTATGAGGATATCATACGAAGCACTATGAATGTTTGGCAGGAATTTGGTGAGACACATCGGTATCACAATTCGAATAAAAAAATATTCTTGGAACTAAAAATGGGGAGGATATTTGACCAAGTAAGATGATGAAATAAATCACAAATTTCCACATGCAACAAATGTGGAAAGAATCTTTTAGGTAACATCTTTTTCTGGAGAAGGAAATGTTACAATAGTGGGAGATAATCCCATGTTTCTCAGAACTGCTATAGTGAGGTGAAGCCTCAACTTCCCAACACTAATGAAAAAAGGGAAGATGGTGCATGCCGTACATGAATTCCAATGCTTCTTGTGTGGATATCACGGGCAATTTTTCAATCGTTGTCCAAATCTAGGGGTACTAGAGGGGAATATCCATCAACCTCAATATAGGACAAGGGAGAAAGGTCGTGATTTTTTTATTATGATGGTTTAACTTGAATCTCTAAATGATTTGGTGGTAGGTACTCTTGTTTTCTCGCTTCTAGAAATTAATTTATTTGATTTTGGTTCTATCATTCTTGTATTACTTCAACATTTGAAAATAATATAGAATAAATCCCTAAACTACTGAAAGTAGAACGTTCAATCAAGAATCCATGAGGGATTATCGAATATTCAATAATGTATAGACACTCTAGTATTCAATTTGGTGAGCACAATCTCATCAGAAATCTTGTAGTCATTCCATATTGGAATTCGACATTATACTAGGGATGGACTGGCTATCAATGTATAATGCTAAAATAAAGTGTATAAATAAGGAAATATTAGTATCCATGAATGTACATCATATAGTTGCTTTCAAAGGGGAGATATCTCGACCTATTATTTTTCTAGAAGCACCACCCTTAGTCTTCATTATGGAGTTGATTGGTGATGATGGAGAAAGAAATGAAAGTATTTGAATAGATAATGTCCCCATCATTCATGAATACATTTACTTGTTTTTTGAAGAGTTACCTAGGCCTCAACCTGTTTTATAGGTTGAGTTCTCCAATGAACTTATGATTTTATCAAAGTAGATATTAAAAACTCCATATATAATGGATAATGTGGAGCTAGAGGAAATAAAAAACAACTCCAAGGTCTTTTTGAGAAGGGTTTTATCTGTCCATGTGTGTCTCCTTGGAGAGAACTAGTTCTCTTTGTTAATTATAAGGATGGATCAATGCAGTTATTCGGTGATTATAGGGAACTTAAAAAGATCGCAGTGAATAAAAAGTACCCTCTTCTAAGAATTGATGATTTATTTGACCAGATTCATGGGGATAAATTCTTCTCCAAGATTTATCTTTGATCTGTTTATTGTCAATTGAGGGTGTAGAAAGAACATATTCCAAAAACTATCTTCTGGTAAAGATGTGTTCATTATTGGTTTGTTTTAATGTCCTTCTACATGAATAATTCACCTACTATATTTTTGGATTTGATGAATTGATTCTTCAATTCCTACCTTGATAACTTTTTGGCCATTTTTTTGATGATATTATGATATATTCTAAAAGTCTTGGGGAGCATGAGGATCATCTAAGTGTTATTTTGAAAACACTATTGAAGGAGGGGATTTTTGGAATGTTCAAAAAATGTGAATTTTGGTTACAAAAAGTTTTTATTTTGGGAAACATTGTAACCAATAAAGGAATGTCACTTGACCCTACAAAGTAGAAGGTTGTAGAAGAGTGGCCTCAACCTAAAATAATAATAGAGATTTTTACTTCCCCTATTTTACCAGGATATTATAGATGGTTTTCAAAAAATTTATCATGAATTTATAATCCATTAACCATGTTAACTTCAAAAGGGGACAATTTCATTTGGATAATGTAGTGTCAAAAATGTTTCCAAGTGCATACGAAGAGATTAGTTAATGCACCCATGTTAACTCTTCCTCTACCATAAATGGATTCAATATTTTTAGCAACATATCTCAAAAAGGAAATGGGTGCTTCCCCATGAAAAATGATAGTCATTTCTTATGCATCTCTATAGTTGAAGGCACATGAGTTGAACTATCCAATGAATAATCTTGAGCTATATTCAGTTGTTTCATCTCTGAAGATATGGAGGTATTATATTTATGGTGATAAATATGATATATACATAGACCATAAAATTTTGAATTATATTTTCATGGAGAAGGTATTGAACCTGAGATAGAGGGTATGGTTGGATCTTATTATAGAATATGATTGTTCAATTCATTATCATCCTAGAGAGAAAATATTATCACTGATGCATTATATAAGAAAGACCCTATTGTAATAGAAATAATGAATATTCAAAAAGATACCTTATCAAACACATATTAAAATTGTACATGGTAATCATATGGGAAGGTAAATCATCAACACTATCCCAAGTAATTTATCAACTATAATTACTATGTAAGATCAATAAATCTCAAATAGATTATCCTTTATTATAGAAGAAGTTAGATGCTATGAATAATAGGAAGTATCTTGAGTTCAATATTGATCAAGAAGGTGTATTGAAATTTTGGACAGGACTACGTGTTCCATATATTCAATAAACAAAGGGGGATATGATGGATGAGGTTCATATCTCTACTTTCTTTATACATCTTGGAAGAAGAAAAAATATAGGGACGTCCGTGATCATTATTTGTGAGATAAAATGAAAAGGGAGATTGTTGACTACATTATAAGGTGACTGGTGTAATACCTCAAGGTTATTAAAAAATAAATTTAATGCATGAAACTTTTTTTAAGTAGATATTTAAAACTATCCTTTAAACTTAATTTTGCAGCTTCTATGTTTTTGAATTTCGAGAAACAGTCATCTAAATTTGTGTTCAGTAAGTTATTTAGAGTCTAATGGAACCTACTTGTTTTTTTGGTGAATAGTAACATACCCTTATATAGTAGTAATATGAATAATAATATTACCCTAATTAATAGTAAATTTTATTTTTATTTTATTTTCTTAAGGCTTTAAGATTATGACTTCTTGGTTAATTTTTCAATGTGATATAAAAGCTGTTAGAATTTTAAAATTGTTAATATTTGAATTAAGTATGATTTTATTTAAAAATTAAATTAATAATATTTATAATATTAATTTCAAAAAATGGAGTTAATTTTTAGATTCTACAAGATGAAAAATGGTAAGGGTTAATTTTTGGATTTTTTCTAAAACAGTTGATTTTTCGGTGTTTAGTAAAAATATTGTTTTGAGTTTCGGTGTGTTTAATGACATCATTAATGATGTAATAATGATGTAATAATGATGTAACATTTCAAGTCGACTTTTGTACAGTAATATAAGATATTAATGGTCTTAATTGGCCAATTCCATGGGAAATACCACAGGGAATCCCATGGTTTTGCAAATACCACTAATGAGGGGTCCCTTGTAAATTATTAAAATATTCCCTCACAATTTCTATAAATACCAACCCATTCCTTCATTAAATTCATTAAAAATTCCTCATCAACGAAGATCTGGCCTCTTTAGCTCTATATTAGTCCTCCCAAGGTTTCCTCAAGCCCCCAAGGTCCTAACATTCATGTTCTAGGAGTTACTCTCAAAGGTATGAAAATTGTCCTCTTCTTTCTTTCTCCATTCATGTTCACTTTTAAGTGGTATACAATTAAATTATCCATACCATGTCCTTATTTTGATAATATTATTGATATATTAATTTATTATGATTCATTTTTAGATGGTTGACCCTTGTCCCCTCTCTTTTTAATATTTTCTAAAACCATGTTGCATAGTCGTTAGGCTGCTAAATTTTTATAAGGGACTTCTCAATTATTCTTTTACTTTGAGTTCTGTTATTTTCTTATTCTTTACTCATATACTCATAAATAAGATGCATGAAATCTACATAAATCATGTATATTATGTATTTTTTCATGTAAATTAAATATTCATCATCATTCTTCTTCTCTAATTCCACTTATTCAAGGAATAAAAAACATTGTTCGTGATGTGTCGAATTACCGTCGTGGATGATGTAATTTCAATTTACATTAATTATTTCAATTATGATAATGAAACCATTTTTATTGTTGAAACAGGTTATAATATATGTATTATTTCACATCCATGGTTCTGGAATTATTTTTTACACATGGATTTAATTTATAAAACAAAATGAAGTCGTTATTATCAAAGAACCACTAAAATGATCTAAATGAACATCATTAATGTTTTTACATATGAATCATCCTCATATAAAACATCAAAATGATAAGTGGTAAAATTTATGGTACTGGAATTATGTATACACATTTCCATTACAATTCTGGAGTTTTACTTCCAATCGAAAATAATATCCATCACAAAGCAATCATAGAAATCATGTAATGAAACACACTCAAAACAATGCAAGGAACAAAATACTAACAGTTAAAGGATGAAACAATGTAATTAAATGATCATATAAGATATTATAAAGATGTATATGTTTCTATAATATATTAATAACACTTTTTTAACCATTATACTGGGGTTTTAAATATGTTTTAAGTAAGACAAACCTGAGGTAAGGGAATTCATAACCCAATTTCCATTATTTGGGTTAACCTTCTTCTTTATTTATTATGTGGTTTTAAGATTATTGGTGTGATGAATTTTTTTATATTATGTCGTCTTATGTTTATTTATAGTGTATACACATATCCAATCCATTCTATTAATTCACTTTACTTTTATATTTTTAAGATACTTTCCTTTTAAAACCTTTTAAAACTCTCTTTAATAAATTTCAAAAGCATTGTTTTTTATGTTAATGGAATGAATAATTTCCCCTGATTTAGAGATACATTATAACCATGATATGATCCTTGGAAATTATTTATGTATTTTTGATCCCATTATATCTCAATATATGTGGGTTTGAGCCAACTATATCTCATGATAATTTGGGTTGAGCCCATTATACCATAAGATATGACAGGTGAGCCCCGTTATAGCTCTCCAATGCATTGGGTACTCCGGAGATGGTAGTTGTCCAAAAAGTTATTCCCTGTGAAATGGTGAATGTAATAGTGATATATTAAATATTTTCCAAGGAAAATAAATTATGTTTCTAGGCATATGATTTTTTATGATTATGGGTTTTATTGGTTTTTATGTTATCACTTGACTAACACTTTCTATCTTTATATCCCTTTCTAAGTTTTACACTCATCCCTTGTTTTTAAAATGTTTTTCATAGGATATAAGGATGGGTAAAATAAATAAGGGATTCATGATGTTTGATATGAAGTGTTGTCAAAGAAATCATGTTTCACGCTTTAATGTTTTATATTTTGAAAAAAATGAAAAATATTTTTTGTAGTATCCTCTTGTATGAATGTGGTATTTTATGTATGTAAGGTATCCTAATTATTTAAAACACTAGACTTGAAAAGATATTTAATGTGTAATAATGTATTATCTTGTCTAAAATTCAATATTGAGTAAGATATTAAGGTCATGTCCTTATATTTGTTATCAGAGGATAGTTTAGATTACATTTGGGGTTGGGATGATTTTTAAAGTATACCATAACTAATTTCTACACTATGGTAATTTGAAATGTTATATAATTTTAGGTTTACCATGTTGCTTCATATAGGTTATGTTTGTATATAATGGTTTTCCACAGAAGAAACAGGGAATCTATAGTAAGAACGCACCAAGAAGCTGATGTCGGTCTTAATGTACTGCCCGAAATGGTGGGAATCAGAACTGAGCAGTTTGTGACAACAATGGATCAATTGAATCAAGTAACAAATGTTGTTGGTATCCATTATAGATAGGAACATTATCAACCACGAATAATCTTGTCTTTTTTGGAGCATTTTATGAGCCAATATCCTCCAGCATTCAGTGGAACCTCAAATCTCATGATATCTGAAGGATAGATCAATTCTCTAGAAAAGATATTTGATGTCATGGGATGTTCAGAATGTCAAAAGGTAATACTATCCATTTATCGTTTAGAAGGTGAATTCGAACAATGCTGGTATCTGGTTAAGAATACATAAGAAAGAGATGATCTTGACAATCTGGAATGGGATGATTTTAAGTGAATCTTTCTGGAAAAATATTTTCCAAAAACTATTCAACTCAGAATGGAGAAACAATTCATGGAATTGAAGAAGAAATATGATGATTATTTGGAAGCATATGAAGCCAATTTTACTAGAATTACTAGGTATGTACATAATTTTACTCATGATTTGGAATGTAAAATTAATTGATTTTACTCTGGTTTGAAACAATTTTTCCGAAGAGATTTGGATTCATGAGAGTTTATGTAAGGACCCCGCTTCTCGGGTGCCCATGAGGCATGATGTACCAAAATTACATTACAAACATGTACAAATAATACATCATGTCCCATCATTATAGAGGATCATGAGGTTCAGGTTCTGGGAAACCAGCTGCTTCTGAGAAAATTCTTTAGTAAAAACCCATACCTGAAAATTTTTAAAACAAAAATGTAGGGTGAGAAAAGTATGCCCAGTAAGTGTTTTTGAAAACAACTTGAATATAATCTTTATTTAATTAAAAGAGAAATAGTATTCTTGAAAATAAACATAAAAATTGGGAAATTAATCATCTTTGAATAAAAATAATTAACATAACATCTATCATGATCAGAGTACACAGTTCCAGTTAGGGAAATTAAATGCTTGTACATGAACATTAACAACATACAAGGTAATGAATACTACTAGCAAGGTAGTTCTGAGTGCACAATACATAATCAAAAATTCCGTAAAAATGAACATAACTGGTGCACAAAACATGATGGCCATATCCATATCTTTTCACATGTAATAACATAAAGCTGTTGTTAAATGGATCAAGTCCAAAAACTACTAAGACATATCATGTCATTCCATTAATTTTTATGTGCATACAAAAGGCTATGTACCAGGGATATCCTACTAGTCAAAAAATCCCATGGTTGGTCAATTACTAAAACATTAAGAGGAGGGTATAATGCCAGACTATGTCAAGGCCTCGTGCCAAGACCATGATCATCTATGTCCGGGAATTTCACCTGATCCGTCTATGTCTAGGAATTTCACCTGAACTGTAACCGTTGTCAGGCCTTGTGCCATAACTCTATTTTGTCTCATGAGACCTATCGATGCATCGAGGGGCTATTGCGGGCCCCACCCATCACATAATTAGTCCAATATAATCCTCTTATGTCTTATGGGTCTAAGTATCCAAGGCGTCCCATATCGCTTCAGATATCCATTTTAAAGTGGTGTTATTTGGGGTGTCCCATACCACTCCAAATATGGGGTTCTGAGATTTTTTATTATTATTTGATGTTTTATCAATCAAATAAAAATATGAAATGACATTTACGGAAGAAATACATGCATTAAATATGACATTATAACATGCATCATTTCTACATTGATAAGAGTTATGCTTCAAATATGTGAATCTATGTTATTAATTTCAGGTACATGATTCCATTAATTTAACTCATAAAAACCACATAAAATGATTGATGACTAGGGTTTTCCACAAGAGGTGTTAAATGTCAATTCTTTAAAATTACAATATATGAAAATGAAACACTTGAAGAAAATGCTTGACATTAATTATTTGTGATAAACATGTCATTGAACTTGTAATTATACCATAACCAGATTGACCACTAATAATCACTACTGCAGGTTAATCTTCCAATAATAATTGGTTTCTACATGATAACATAAACTCTTAAATTCTTAGTCCTTTAATGTAAATTTAAGGTAAGCCAAAGTACATTCTTTTAAATCATAAATTACATCAAGGGTATATGCCAGTATATCCTCTTTAATTGAACAAACTCATTAGTGAAAAATACATATTGGCTTAGCGACCACCAAAATTATTTCATCCTACATGTATCAAAGTATAAACTAAGTCCTGATAATTACCTCATGAAAATAGGGTCTTGGAAATTAAAGCTATAAATACATTTTTACATAACCATGTATACACAAAGTGTATATATGGGTTATTACACAATTAAATCAAGGTCCATTAAATTTCATTAAGATTAGAATACCTCAAATCAATAACCATTTATTTGATGGGGACCAGAACATACAGGGTTTATAATCCCTAAAACCGTATGTTTATAACTATATAAAAACTATGGTTTTATACTATAACATAAATTTATTTAGACCCAAAACCTAGTTCGCATCTAAAATATTATTTAAAGATGAGTATTAATCCCTTAAAACCATAATTAATTTTTAATAAAGATAAAAATATATATAAGTATTTAGTTATATATACATATAAAGTTTACATGGTAGATTAAAGTAGATTCAAAATTACCTTTATAGATATATAATTCTTAGTATACAACAATGAAATATTTGGAAATCTTAGAAATAGATTTGGAAATGGGAATATATACACATAAATACTTAAACACCCGATTACACATATTATATATATATATGTGTGTGTAAACTGTATACACATGTTGCTATATAAAATGGGTTTTGTAAACTAACAACATAACATGATATCTTCTTTCACAAGAGTGCGTGTGTATATATATATATATACATAAAACTATATATACAGAATATATATGTATATACAGGGGTTTTGTAAATTAGAACTTAAAGAAAACTAAATCCCTTAAAGATCTTATTAATCTCTAAACAAGAGGCAAAGGAGGAGGTCAGGATCTTAATGTATTTGAAAACATCCATATATGTATTATATATATATAACCTGTATACATTCTTGTATATATATATAAACGGGTTTGCATAGGAAGGGAAGAGAATAAAAATGAAAAACAACCCTTACTTCTGGTATTAGGAGAGACTAGAGGATATGGGGAGATCTGTGGTGCTCTCGCAGCGCTTCTGGATAGAAAACCAAGGTGTAATCGTCCGGTTTACCAAGGGAAAAGGAAAGGAGACTTAAGGAGAGAGAAGAAGAAGCAAGTGAGGTCGTCGAGGGGATCCAAGGTCAAGTAGTAAAGGGTCGTTGCCAACTCTATGGAAAGAGGGGGCGAGAATGGGTCCACTGTCGGCCTAGGCAAAGAAAAATGGATAAATAGGTTACTGGTGCATGGCATGCACGATGAAGAAGAATGAAAACTACGGGGAGAGATATGAAAATAAAAGGATGGACACGATCAAAACTGGTTGGATCGAACAGTCAAGGAAAGAGAAGAATATGATTCCAGTATTTAAAAAGAAAGGACAGCCGAGATTAATCCTAGATTTGATCAGACGGCTCAGGAACAAAGCGGCGTTTAAAAAAAGTGAACAGTCAGGATTAGATCAAAAAGGATCTAAGGGTCACCAAAATGTGGGGATATTCCGCGGTCGATTGAGGGTTGAACCTGGGATCGGTTTCGATGGTTGAGATCGCGCGTTGAGAGACCCAATGGCCAAGATCTCGTTTTGGCTGAAAAATCTATTCCCACATCAAAACGAACGGATTTTTGGGCATGGCTTATAAGCCTCAACACTCCTGCCTCACAGCAACAATACACGCACACACTCTACGGGGCCTTATACACGGGTCCCTCCCAGGATTCGGCCCACCCTTACACCCTGCGCACCACTGGCCTCAGACACGGGCCTGCGTATACGCCCTGGCACCTAGCTCGAGCTATGCTCGGGCTCCGGATCTCCCCCAAGCATGCACTCGAGACACCCCTGGACAGCACCTTCGGTGTCTAGGGTACTGGCCTTGACCTTGAGGTCTCATCCTCAAGGATTCCCTCAGTTGGCTGGTCCCCTTATATTTTTTTATAAAAAATATGAACACTTATATTTGAAAACAAAATGCACATTCATTTAATCATATATGTTATTTTTAAACAATAAGTTTTTATAAAAATAAGTTAAAATAATTAATGAGAACATTAATAATTAATATTAAACTATTAAAAAGTGTAAAGGTTTTATAAAACTAGGGTTCATAGTTCATAAAATAATTATAAGTTCAAAACATGGTTTAATTCATAAAATACTTCTAAGTTTAAAACATGGTTTCATTTAGTTAAAATATTACATTAGGGTTTGTGAAAGCTGCTAGGTTTATAAAAGTATTCTTTTATTTTCAAAACTATGACATTTAAAGACATAATTTCAAAACATAAAATAAAATTATAAAAGTGTTATAAAACCCTAGTTTTTCATAAAGAAGATAAAATTCATTACTTTTAAAATAAAAACCCTTTTAACCAACGGTCATGGAAATTAAAAGACCCAACGGCAATATAAAAAGTAACGGTCAAATTGGTATCATATAAAACCTGGTATCGGGGTGTCTTAATCTCAAGGTGATTAAATGAGAAGTAGAAGATGGTTCAAGTCATTCCTTTGGTTCTTAGTGCGGCTGCGGTGGCTTCATCCATTCTTATGTTTGTTTTGATGGATGCTAAAGACCCCTATCGTCTTCTTGGGGTTCTCATTGTTTTGAGTGGTCTTCCTGTAATCTTAATAGGGTTTTAATTGGTATCTTTGGTTAGCTATGTTTTCCGTCTGATCATAGTGTATTGTAGTTACTATGGTGTTTTCTATTTGAATAAACAGTCTTTCGTTCATTTTGTTTGTTTACTCTATTTCATTGTTATTTTTCTATAATAGGCTAGTTTGTTCAATTAATGGGGTGACATAGCAATATAAAATTTATCGTTACATGAAACATGGATTATTGGGATGTTATAGTTTATAAGCTATGAGAAGCTTTTTCATTGTGATGAAAAAGTTGAGATGGAGTTTGTTGACACATATGTTCCACAGGATGACAAGAATAAGAAGCAGTCAGGTTGGTAGGAAATGGAGAAGAACTCGTCAAAGAAGTCTAGTGGTAAGAAAATGAATTTCCCTTATTGTGAAAAGTGTGGTAAAAGGAATCGTGGTGAATGTCTTGTATATTCTGGGAAATGCTAACAATGTGGGAGGTTGGGACACATGTCTCGTGAGTGTAAGGAAAATGATCCAAAAACTAATGAGAAGTCGATGGTGAGATGCGTTAACTATAAGGAATTTGGGCATTTTTCTAATGTTTGTCTGAAGGTAGCTACTCAAGCAGGGAATCAGTAATATTAGAAACAAAAGGGTTTGGAATTTGCAACCACTTCAATAGATTTTGAGCCATTAAATGAGGTGGTCTCAGGTACATTTCTTGTTTTTCAAATTTCACAAAAGTGTTTTTTGATTCAGGGTCTACACATTCCATCATTTTTGAGAAATTTAAAAAAAAAATTGGAATTCATCCTCATGAAATGAAACTAGATCTCATGATAAAAACTCATGGAGGAAATATTGTGGCAAAAAGAAATTATAAGAATCTACCTATCCTTGTCTGTGGAAAGAGATTACCTGAAAACCTTGTTGTTTTTACTCTAGTAGATTTTGATGTTATTCTGGTTATAGACTGGATTTCTTTTTATCATGCTATGATATATTGAAAAGAAAAAGAATCTTTTTTCAGAA
The DNA here is from genome assembly GCA_963277665.1 of Viscum album. Taxonomy (NCBI): domain Eukaryota; kingdom Viridiplantae; phylum Streptophyta; class Magnoliopsida; order Santalales; family Viscaceae; genus Viscum; species Viscum album. The sequence continues at coordinate 1,774,568,782 of OY728133.1, read as the reverse complement.
AGGATTTAATTTTGTATACAAGAATGAGCACATACCATTAATAACATACCATGAAGCTAAGAAACTGATAAAGGATGGAAATTAAAGTTATGTTGCTCATATTTGTAAAGATAAGGGAACTATTTGGATTAATGATGTACCAGTGGTAAATGAATACCTGGATGTTTTTACTAATGATTTTCTTGGTGTTATTTCTAATAGAGAGGTTGAGTTTACTATTGACTTTGTTCCTTATGCTAATCCAATTTCATAACCTCCTTATCGAATGGCCCAAATGGTACTTCTGGAATTAAAAAATACTTTTCAATAATTATTAGATAAAGGATTCATCCAACCTAGCACATCAACATGGGGATCTCCTATCTTGTTTTTTTAGGAAAAATATGGTTCAATGAGGCTTTACATCGATTATAGAGCCTTGAATAACATTACTATTAAAAACAAGTATCCTTTGCCTCATATCGATGATTTTTTTGATCTTCTCTAGAGAGCGTAGTATTTTTCGAAGGTTGACCTAGGGTTGGGGTACCATAAGTTGAAAGTAATGGAGGAAAAAATCCCATAGACTGCATTCCTTACTAAATATGGACATTATGAATTTGTAGTTATGCTTTTTGGTTTAACTAATGCACCTATTGTATTCATGGATGTTATTACTAGAATATTTCATGAGTTCTTGGATAAGTATGTGGTTGTGTTTATTGATGAAATTTTGGTATATTCTAGTACCAAAGAGGATCATGAAAAACATATAAGGGTTGTTTTTCAAACCTTAAAATAAAATAAATTGTGTGGAGAATTTAGTAAGAGTAATTTTTGGTTGCAACAGATTTCTTTTCTTGGGAACATTATAAATAATGATGGAATAACAGTTGATCCTGCCCAAACAATTGTGGTTGATGAATTTCAAGGACCTAAAAATATTAGAGAGATTCATAGTTTTCTTGGATTAGTAGTTTATTATCGATGGTTTGTTAAAAATTTTCATGGTTATCTATCCCTCTAACTAAGTTAACATGAAAATGGGTTAAATTTATTTGGATAGAAGAATGCAATGTTTGTTTTTAGGAACTAATGAAGATATTGGTGAATGCGATAGTTTTGGCCTGGCCTTCACAAAATGGGGAGTTTTTCATCTATAGTGATGATTCATTAAAGGGACTTGGTTGTATTTTGATGCAGAATGATCATGTAATTTATTATTATTCAAGACAACTAAAACCTCATTTGTTAAATTATCCCACACATTACTTGGAAGTGGCAGTTGTAGTTTTTTCATTGAAAATTTGGAGGCACCATTTATACAGAGTCAAATATCAAATATATACTGACCATAAATGTCAGAAGTATTTATTCACTCATAAAAAATTAAACTCAGGTCAAAAAAGATGGATTGAACTGATAAAGTTTTATTATTGCATGATCAATTACCATCCTGGAAAAGCAAACAAATTAGAGGAAGCCTTCAGTCAAAAACATCATGCATCATTAACCACGTTCAGATTGGAACATGATCCTTTGCTTAATGACTTGATGAATTTTGTCTTATATGTTTTTAGTGCAGGTAATACATCTGTTTTGTTTCAGGTTTCAGTGAAGTCGTTATTATCATACAGAATTAAGAAAGCACAAAAGGAAGACTATAATCTACAAAAAAAGGTATAATTTCTTAAAATGGGTAAGTTTCTAAAATTTATCCCTGATAAATATTGTGTTTTAAGATTTAGAAAAAGGTTGTGTGTGCCTTGAGATACCCAGTTGGAGAAGGAATTGTTGTGTGAGGCTCATAGTTCTCCATTTTCAGTTCATCATGGAAGTATTAAGATGTACAGAGACCTTCGGGATTATTACTGGTGGGATGGAATGAAAAGGGATATTGTAGAATTTACTGTGAAATTTTTGACGTGTCAATAGGTCAAAGTAGAGCAGAGGTTACTAAAGGGGGTGATTCAACCTTTTCCAGTTCTAGAGTGGAAATAGGATAATATATCAATGTATTTCATGGAGGTACTACCTAAGACTTCTCGTGGTAACAATGCGATTTTGGTTATTGTTAATCGGCTAACAAAATCTGCACATTTCCTTTCTATTCGAGATACAATTTCATTGGATCAACATTCTTGACTATACCTAAAAGATATTGTGAGGTTACATGGAGTTCTTATTTCCATTGTATCTGACTGGGATCGCAAGTTCACATCTAACTTTTGTAAGGGGCTTCAGAAGTCATTGGGCACATAATTAAATTCTAGTATAGATTTTCATCCTCAATCCGATGGGCAATCAGAATGAACAATTCAGACGTTGGAGTAAATGTTTCGAGATTGTTAAATAGACTACCATAGAATTTGGGATTAGTATCTTTCTTTAGTTGAGTTTTCTTATAACAATATTTTTCAATTTAGTATACAGATGGCACCTTTTGGGGCTTTGTATGGGAAGTGGTATCGAACTCCAGCTTTGTGGGATGAAGTAGGGGAAAGGATGTTGATGGGACCTGAATTGTTAGAGGAAGTGGCTGATAATGTGAATATGATCTAGAAGCACATGAGAAAAGCTTGTATCAGGAAGAAATATTATGGAGACAATAGAAGTAAATACTTCTGTTTCAAGGTAGGTGTCCATGTTTTCCTTAAAATCTCTCCTTGGAAAAGTGTGATGAGTTTCGGTAAGAAAGTAAAGTTAAGTACATGATTCATCTTTCTTTTTCAAATCCTGAAAAAAGTTGAACCAGTTGAATACCAAGTATCTTTTCCTCCATGTTTTTCTCAGGTACATCATTCTCTTCATGTTCCAATGTTGAGAAAGTATGTGCCAGATTCATCACATGTCTTGAGCCCAGAAGTAATTCAGAAGGAAGAGAACATTTCTTATAAAGAGAAACCAATATTGATTCAGGATCAAAGGGAACATGTATTTTGAAATAAGTTAATCCACTAGGTAATGGTTTTTTGAAGAAACCACATGGTTGAAGAAGTTACATTTGAATCTAAAAATTCTATGAGGTAAAGTTACGATCACTTGTTTAATGAGTAAAAAAAATTGCAAGGACGTAATTTCTAGAAGGTGGGGATAATGTAACACCCTGAGGTTTTAAAAAAGTAAATGAAATGTATGAAACTTTATTGTAAGTAGAAATTTATAAATACCCTTTTAACATAATTTTTCATCTTCTATGTTTTGAATTTTGAAAAATAGTCATCTACAATTCTGTTCAGTAAGTTATTTAGAGTATGATTGAACCAACTTGTTTTACTAGTGAATAGTAATATACCCTTATGATTAGTAATATGAATATTAAAATTACCCTAATTAATAGTAAATTGTATTTTTATTTTATTTTCATAAGGCTTTAAGATAATGAGATCTTGGTTAATTTTTCAATGTGATATAAAAGTACTTATAGTTTTATAATTGTTAATTTTTTAATTAAGTATAAATTTATCTAAAAATAAAATTAATAATATTTAGAAAATTATTTTCGAAAAATTGATTTCATTTTTGTATTCTACACATCAAAAAACTGTAAGGGTGAATTTTTGGGTTTTTTTTGAAAAAGTTGAATTTTTGGTCATTAGTAAAAATATTGTTTTGAGTGTCGGTGTGTTTAATGAAATCATTAATGATGTAATAATGATGTAATATTTATAGTCAACTTTTGTACAGTAATATAATATATTAGGTGTCCCACATGGCCAATACCATGGGAAAATTCCAGGGGCAAACCCATGGTTTTTCAAATACCACTAATGAGGTGTCCCTTAGAAATTATTAAAATATTCCCTCACTTTTGATATAAATACAAACTCATTCCTTCATTAAATTCATACCAAATTCCAAATCAATGAATCTATGTCCTACTTAACTCCCTATTAGTCCTCCCATGTTTTCTTTAAGCTCCCAAGATCCCAACCTTCATGTTCTAGTAGTTACTCTCAAATGTAAGAAAATTCTCAAATTCTTTCTTTTTTCATTCAAGTTCTATTTTATGTGGTATAGAATTAAAGAATCCATTCCATGTCCTTATTTTCGTATTATTCTTGATCTATTATGTATTATTATTCATTTCTAGATGTTTGAACCTAGTCACCTCTCTTTTTAATATTTTCTAAAACCATGTTGCATAGTCGTTAGACTGTTGAATTATTGTAAGGGATTTCTCAATTATTCTTTTATTTTGAGTTCCTTTATTTTATTATTATTTCCTCATATCCTATTAACAAAGAGGAATGAATGCTCCAAAAATCATGTATATTCTATATGTTCTCATGTTCATGGAATATTCAACATCATTTTTCTTCTCCTCTCCCACTTATTCAAAGAATAAAAACATTGTTCATGATGTGTCGAATTACCGACATCGTGGACAATGTGATTTCAATTTAAAATAATTATTTCAAGTCTGTTCATGAAACCATTTTTATGGTTGAACCAGGTTATAATATATGTATTATGTCTCATCCATGGTTCTGGAATTACTTTGAACACATTTTTTTAATTTATAAAACAAAATGAGGTCGTTATTATCAAAGAACCACAAAAATGATCTAAACGAACATCATTAATGTTTTAACACGTTTATCATCCTCATATCAAAAATCAAAATTATTAATTGTATAATTTATGGTACTAGAAATATTTAAATACCTTTACATTACAATTTTTTAGTTCTACTTCCAATCAACAAGAATATCCATCATGAACCAATCATAGAAATCAAGTAAAGAAATGCACCCTAAACAATGCAAGGAACAAAATACTAACAATTAAAGGGTAAAATAATGTAATGAAATGATCATATAAGATAATATAAAGATGGAAATGTTTCTCAGAGATATTAATAACACTCTTTTAACCATTATAAAGGAGGATTAAATATGGTTAAAGTAATTAAAACTTGATGTAAGGGAATTCTTAACCCAATTTTGATTTTTTGGGTTAACCTTCTTCTTTATTCATTATGTGGTATTAATACTATTTGTATGATGAATTTTTGTTTATATTATGTTTTATTATGTGAATGTATAGTGTATACTCATATACAATCTATTCAATTAATTCACATTCCTATTATATTTTTAAGAGACTTTCCTTTTAAAATCCATTAAAAACTCTCTTTAATAAACTTAAAAAGGATTGTTTTTGTATGTGTATGGAATGAGTAATTTCACCTGATTTCAAGATAAATTATTAACATGATATGTTCCTTAGACATTATTTATGCTGGTTTGAACCCATTATAGCTCAAGATATTTTGGGTTGAGCCCATTATAGCTCAATATATGTTGGGTTGAGCACATTATTGATAAAGATATGACGGGTGAGCCCCATTATAGCTCTCCAATGCATTGGGTAATTGATCGTACCACGATTCACTATTTTATTCCACCCTTACACCGCAGTTTTAAACTAGTTTTGTAATGAATATTCAAAATATAATAATAAATTACACTTTATGTTTGAATCAATCAATTAATTTTAATCAATATTATAATGGGAAATGATACTTGTTTATATTGTTTCAATGTAGGTGGAGGTGATTTGGAGGGCACTTGATGAAGTGAAAGAAAAATGGGCTAAAATTGCATGGACTCATGGACATCTATCCACTGTTTTGCATAGTGCATGAAATCCGTGCATCCAAATGGGCTGCAATTCTGTGGGTCTGTCCAAACATTAATAGTCTACATTTCATATTAAGTAACCCAATCCTGATTCGGCTTCTATGGGTCCCATACGAACTGATCTATCCAAGCCACCGAATTTGGACCAAGTCAAATGTGGTGTTCTGTATTTTATCAATATCTTGGGCTATGGTTTTCCAAATGGTGTGAACCTTTCGGTGGAGACATTCAAAAGGTAGGGCTACAACTTTTCTATTTTCTACAAAGAGAGATAAGACTATCTGAAGGCTGCAACGCATTGTGCAAGTGGATTGACAAAATCTGTGTGCCTAAACCACCTTCCAATTTTTCTATAAAAGGGGACCAAGGGAACCTCATTTGGAAGTTCAGACAAGGAGTGAAGTGCAGCCAATTTGGAGTCCTAGAGGAGTCTTTTAATCACCTTGGAGGTTCTTGAGTCCCCTATCCTCATAGGGTAATCAAGGATGAAGAAGGAGTTCCACCCGAGCTTCCTCCTCCTCCTGATGTCGAGCTAAAAGTTGGGTGTTCTTTGTGAGGGAGATACACACATGTCAAGGGAGTTCCAATGCATAAACTATCTACTGGTTTGGAGTAATTTGGGGTTTTAAACATTTCATTCCATGTATCTTATTTTATTTCATATTTTAATGCTTGATTTGATACATGTGAGTGTTATGCTCTTAATTTCTAACCGATCGGTGTGAGGTTTTGAGTGTGTGACTTGTGTTGTTCTGATTGGAAATCACAAGGATCCTTTTCATACCCACCTTATTGAGATTTCAATATGATTTGGAAGCTCTTATTCCATGTATAAGTACTGGACCTTGACAATACGATTGTTACGTCAAGGTTTGGTCCTTAAAGCATTGAAATAAAAGCTTAGGAATTAATCAGGATTCCAATTAACTCCAACCAAAGAATTACTCTAAACCTAAGATGAATCTCTATGAACAATTAACTTGATATGTGTGTAGTGAAACCACATTGACCCTTTTATCTCATATTTTTTACAATCCACTAGGTCACTCATCTTTTAAGCTATTTCAACTAAGTCATTGTTTTAAACTGTTTTCAAAACCACCCCATCTCTTAGTCATTTTTATTAAAAATACACACTCTAAACCTACCAAAGGTCCTTGAGAGATGACCTAGGGTCTTCCCTAGACTATAAATAAACCTTAAAAATATAATAAATTTGACATGTCATGACACCGCGGTCAAATTTTGGCACCGTTGTCGGGGAGCGCTTGGGTTTTTTGCGTGTTTTTGATAAATTTTTTGTAATTTTTGTGAATATTTGTTTGTTTTATCTTCTACCTTTGCATTTATTTTTTTGTTCTAATTTATTTATTGTGTAGGTTTTGTGTATAACACATTCTACTCTAGGATACCTACAAACTTTCGAACCCGAATCGGAGAGGATCCTACATCAACGAAACTGAGACACACAAGACAACACTTTGAAGGAGGAGACATCACATCTTAAAATTCTTCTTGATCCTTATTATTCTTCTAAAACCAAAGTTAAAATTGAACATAACTTGTATAGAATGGCTGAAAATAATAGAACACTAAAAGAACTAACCTCACTTGATGTTGATATCTGACCCACTTACATTCAATTACCAGGTGAGGCACCCAATTTTTAACTAAAATCTGGTTTAATTCATTTATTACCAAGATTTTATGGACTGCCTGGAGAATATCCACATAAGCATTGAAATGAATTTCATACTATGTGTTCAACATTAAAACCTGCTAATGTGGATGAAGAACAAGTAAAACTTAGGGCATTTCCATTTTCATTAGAAGACACGGCTAAAGATTGGTTGTATTATGTTACTTCACCTATTAGAGGTTGGGCGAACATGAAACGACTTTTTCTTGAAAAATACTTCCCAGCCTCTCGAACTGCATCAATAAGGAATGAAATATGTGGGATAAGAAAATCTCAAGGAGAAACCCTTGATGAATATTGGGAATGCTTTAAAATATTGTGTTAAAGTTTTCCACACCACCAAATAAGTGATCAATTTTTAATTCAGTATTTTTATGAAGGTTTAATCCTTATTGATCAAAACATGATTGATTTTATTGCAGGTGGTGCACTAGTGGATAAAACCCCAATCACTGCAAGGACCCTAATTGAGACCATGGCACAGAACACTCAACAATTTATTTCAAGATCTAGTATACCCATTAGAGGTGTCCATGAGGTGCAAAGTACTGAATTCGAGAAGAAGGTGGATACAAAGTTTGAAGAGTTAAGTACCCTTCTACGACAACTTCCTCTTTCCCAAGGGAAATTCCAATCTCCTCCTCCCACGCATTGTGGTATATGCTCTTCTGATACCCACTATTCTGAACAATGCCCCCAATTGAGAGAAACTTCTGAGATTTGTGAGGAAATATTCCCAGGACTACCCTATAACCAACCCATTAGGCAAGAACCTTACTATCCATCCAACCCCGGGTGGAAAGACAACCAAGACTATAGGTAAGGGGGTATTTAAACCAGACTCATCAACTATGGAACCAACCAGGGAAAAGTAGTCATCAACCACTACTTCCCAAAAATTTTCAACCACCCCAAAGGCCTTTCCAACAACCCCCTCCAAAACCTGAGCCTATCCTAGAAGATATGATGAAACAAATGGCTGCCAATAATCTCTAGTTTCAAAAAACCACCCAAGTAGCCATAAAAGACCTCAAAACCCAATTAGGCCAACTAGCTAACTCGGTGGGTGAAATCCAAAGCCATGGGTCTGGTAAACTACCCTCTCAACCACTTGTCAACCCTAGGGATAAGGGAAATGTTAGTGCCATCACCCTTAGGAGTGGAACTCAACTTAAAAGCCAAATGAACCCTCCATTAGAGTCATCCAATCCTAAGGGAACCACCATCCCAACCACTGAAAAAGGTTCAAATGAGATGGAACCTTGTCTTGAGAGAAGTCCTACCAAAGGAAAGAGTGTGTCTATTGATGAGTTACCAAGCCCAAGAATTCCTCTTCCATTTCCCCAAAGATCCACCCAACCAAGGAAACAAAATGAAACTGAACTTGATAAAGAAATCTTGGAGACTTTCAAAAAATTGCAGGTTAACATTCCATTGATTGATGTCTTCAAGCAAATTCCAAGATATGTAAAGTTTCTGAAGGATATGTGTACCCACCGAAGGCGACATAGAGGTGATGAGAAGGTGAGCCTGGGGAGGAACGTCTCAGAATTGATACAACCATCACTTCCCACCAAGTGCAACGATCCTAGAACATTCCTGATTCCGTGCACCATAGGGGAGTATTCTTTCTCCAATGCTATGCTTGATTTGGGTGCTTCTATTAATGTTATGCCTCACTCTATTTACTATTCTTTGCAGGTTGGTGAACTAAATCTCACAGGAATAGTTTTTCAGGTAGCAAATCAGATTACGGCACACCCTTCTGGTGTGTTAGAGGATGTTCTTGTGAGGGTTCAAAATTTAATATTTCCTGCTGATTTTTATGTGCTAAAAATGGAAGATGATAAGATGAATGGACATGCCCCAATTATATTGGGGATACCTTTCTTGAAAACCGCCAAAGCCATAATTAATGTCTATAATGGTACATTATCTATGGAATTTGGTAGTGACATAGTCCATTTCAACATCCTCGATGCCATGAAGAACCCATCAGAAGAACATTCCTCTCTCTTGATAAATTCAATTGATGTAATCCCTTCCCCTAAAATCACTTCATTTGTTTCCCCTGATCCCCTTTCTGAATTTTCCTCTTTGATTGAAATTCTTGTAAATGAATCATGTGTTGATTGTTGTAGTAGTCTAGAAAATTGTCATGCATGTTTATTAATTGATAATTTCTTGAACACGGAGGATCACATGACCATCGATGATAATGCTACACTTGTAAAATCTAATTCCTCATCTAAGGATGATACCATTGAGCAGTTAGATGAGATTAGTGACCTATCACTTTCACACAAACTCCCATCAATCCAAAATCCACCTGAATTGGAACTAAATAAACTGCCTCAAGATTTAAAATATCCATATCTTGAGAGTGGAAACAAGTTTCCCGTCATCATTGCTAGTTCACTCCCTCCTGAGCTTGAATTGAGAGTGCTTGAACTTTTGACCGAGCATAAACAAGCATTGGGATGGACACTTGCAAACATTCCTGGCATTAGCCCATCAATTTTTACACATCATATTTTATTAACTGATGAGGCTAAACCAGTGAGGCAGGAAGAACGTTGACTGATCCCAAACCTCTTAGAAGTAGTTAAAAAGGAATTAACAAAATTATTGGCTGCTGGAATCATTTACCCCATCTCTGACAGCCAATGGGTCAGTCCCGTTCAAGTAGTTCCTAAAATAACTGGCCTAACGGTAATTAAAATTGAAAAAAATGAATTAGTTCCCACTCGTGTGCAGAATAGTTTGTGTTTCTGTATAGATTATCGCCAACTAAACCAACACACTAAGAAGGACCATTTCCCATTTCCATCCATTGACCAAATGCTAGAGAGGCTAGTGGGGAAGTCCCATTACTGTTTTCTTGATGGGTATTCTGGATACTTTCAGATCCATATTGCCCCTGAGGATCAGGAAGAGACAACCTTCACATTCCCCTTTGGCACATTTGCCTATAGAAGGATGCCATTTGGTATGTGCAATGCTCCGGGTACTTTCCAGCGATGTACGATTAGTATTTTTTCAGATTACCTGGAGAATTTCATGGAAGTTTTCATGGATGATTTTACTATTTATGGATCCTCTTTTGATGAATTTTTAAGTAGTCTTGGTTCCATCCTACGTCACTGTATTGAAAAGAATCTTGTATTAAATTATGAGAAATGCCATTTCATGGTGCGACAAGGTATAGTTTTGGGACATGTCAATTCTAGGGTTGGTATCCAAGTAGATAAATCGAAAGTGGATGTCATTTCTTCCCTAACATTCCCTAAAAATGTACGTGATGTGCGGTCTTTCCTAGGTCATGTTGGATTTTATCGTCGTTTCATTCGTGATTTTAGTAAGATTGCACTTCCCCTCTCCCGCTTACTCCAAAAATAAAAAGATTTTGTTTTTGATAAAGAATGTGAAGAATCTTTTAATAAATTAAAATGGAGTCTCACATCACCCCCGGTAATCCAACCACCTTGGTGGGATTTACCATTTGAGCTCATGTGTGACGCCTCTAACTATGCAGTTGGGGCAGTCTTATCACAAAGGGTCGATCGAGATCCACATGTCATAGACTATGCCTCACGTACTTTGGACCCTGCCCAAGAAAACTACACCACAACTAAAAAAGAATTCATTTCCATTGTGTTTTCCTTGGAAAAATTCAGGTCATATCTTTTGGGGTCCAAAGTCATTGTTTTCTCAGACCATGCAGCCCTCCGGTATCTCCTAAAAAACATGAAGCTAAACCATGTCTCATTCGTTGGATGCTCCTCCTTCGGGAATTAAATCTAGAAATTAGAGATAAAAAAAGGAGCAGAGAATGTGGTGGCAGACCATATCAGTAGTATCCTCCCAAACTCAGGCATTGTCTCATCCCCCTGTATTCCCATTAATGACATGTTTCCTGATGAGAAATTGTACAAAGTGCAAGATGTTATTCCCTAGTATGCTGAAATTGTAAATTATTTGGTAGCATCTTGCATTCCTACTGATTTCAACAAAAACCAAGCCAGTCGTCTAAAACATGAGTCTCGTTGGTACATTTGGGATGACCCCTACCTTTGGCGCACATGTAGCGATCAGGTCCTTAGGCGTTGTGTTCCCGATAGTGAGTTCCAGTCTGTCCTTAGATTCTGCCACACTCTTGCTTATGGGGGCCACTTTGGTCCCCAATGGACTGCTCGCAAAGTTCTTGATTCTGGTCTCTTTTGGCCAACACTTTTTCTGGATGCCCATGAATTTTGTAAATCTTGTCATCATTGTCAAAGAATGGGTAATGTCTCTAAAAAGAATGAAATGACACAACAACCCTTTCTCTTTCATGAAATTTTTGATGTTTGGGGCATTGACTTTATTGGTCCATTTCTCAAGTCTTTTGGAAACTTGTACATTCTTTTGGTCATTGATTACATATCAAAATGGGTAGAGGCACAGGCCACAAGGACAGATGATTCCAAAACAGTTGTAGAATTTTTGAGAACTCTTATCTTTTGTAGGTTTGGATTACCTAGGTTCATTATCAGTGACCAGGGTTCTCATTTCTGCAATCACTTTTTCATTGGTATGGTGTCGGTCATAGAGTTTCTACTGCATATCATCCACAGACCAATGGTCAAGCTGAGGTGTCAAATAGAGAGGTAAAACAAATTATTGGAAAAATGGTTCAACCCAATAGGAAAGATTGGATTCTTAGACTTGATGATTCATTGTGGGCCTACCGTACTGCTTTCAAAACTCCCATTGGAATGTCACCCTATCGTCTTGTGTTTGGAAAGAGTTGTCACCTCCCTGTTGAGATTCAGCACCGGGCCTACTGGGCCATCAAACAATGCAATTCTAATCATTCTGGTACAGGTGCTCAAAGGAAGTTGCAGATTCAGGAGCTAGAGGAAATGAGAATAGATGCATATGAAAACTCCAGGATTTATAAGGAGTGAACCAAGGCTACCCACGACCATCTTATCCTTCATCGTCAGTTCCATATTGGACAGAAGGTCCTCCTTTATAATGCAAGGCTGAAGTTTCATTCTGGTAAGCTTCGTTCCCACTGGTTTGGACGATACATTGAAACTAATGTCTCTCCATTTGTTTTTGTTTAGGTTCAAAATGAAGAAACCAAGCAAACCTTCACTGTCAATGGGCAGTGGCTGAAGCACCTTCATGAACCCGTTCTGGAGTCCCCGATGGAGGAACTCCAAGTTCAAGAAACACACTATGAATGGCATCCACCAGGTTTTATCCTTCCTTCCCACATTCTCTTTTACTACAGTAAGGACACTACATACTCTAGGTGTGGCGGTGGATACATTCCTGGGATAGTTAGGAATTTTCATTGTTTTCTCCTTTGTTTTCTCTTTTTGGCCTTTTTTATGGTATTTTAATTTTTCCCCATCAACAATTTCGAAGTTCCATGATTTGGAGACCATAATGTGGGGAAAGTAAAAATACCATAACGGAGGCTAAAAAGAGTATTTGTATGAATTTAACATCAGGGAGTGATTTTTAGTGAATTGGTTTTCTGTAAATGATATAAATGGTTGTATCTATGTGAAACCTTTGAGATGATTGACGCCCATTGTGTGAGTAGTTTTTGGGAAAATTGTGTCACTAATATCTCCACAAATTTTTGCACCAAACCACAAAGTGTGATTATCTCTTACTTAATATAAGGTATATATTGTTGGGTTAATATTTTTCATCTTTAAATGATATTTCCATACATTCGTTCATTATCCGATCAGTTTCATTATTATACCAGATTGACCTATGCATGTGTACCTAATGTCCGATTGTTGTACGCCCTCAAAAAAAAATTTGTGTCTTGGGATAGTCAAAAAACACTCCCCCTCAACCTTTTATCTTGTTATAAATATTTCAATTAGTGTCATGAGGAGATCAAACAAAGGGTTGAGATATGTGTGTGAGATTTATTCCAATTGCAACTTCAAAAAAAAATATAATAAATGAGGGGAGTGATGAAATGTGCAACATATGGGGATATCTAGGTCGGAAGATTATGGTTTGACTTCTGGGAAGGCTTAAATGAGTGGGTCTTGAAATATGATTTCAAAGTATGGAGGACAGGTTCGGTGAAAAATCATTTAAAGCTGAATAATGTTAAAATAACCTATATTTATTTGATAGAAAGTGGAAAGAATAGCATGGAATGGTTTTCACACACACACATGGAGAGTTATTGTAATGGTTGACCTTTGAATTCCTTTCTCGTATTGGTGTCATAAATCTCTTTGAATTTTATTGTGATATGATTTATGAGACATCTTTTTCCATTTTCACTGGGAAGAACTCCTTGGTGTGGTTCGTGCATTGATCACTTTACTTTAAATAAAATTCCCTCAAATGATAAATCTTCAGGATGTTGGAAATATATATATATATTTATATGCATCATTGTATTCGGATATGTGACTTTTCCCAGGAGTGAAAATGTTTAGGTGTGGGGGTGTGATCGTACCACGATTCACTGTTTTATTCCACCCTTACACCACAGTTTTAAACTAGTTTTGTAATGAATATTACAAATATAATAATAAATTTCACTTAATGTTTGAATTAATAAAATAATTTTAATAAATATTAGAATGGGAAATTTTACTTGTTTATATAGTTTCAATGTAGGTGGAGGTGATTTGGAGGGCCCTCGATGAAGTAAAAGAAAAATGGGCCAAAATTGCATGGGTTTATGGACATCTGTCCACTGTTTTGCATAGTAAAAGAAATTAGTGCATCCAAATGGTCTACAATTTTGTGGGCCCGTCAAATATTTAATAGGCTATATTTCATATTAAGGGACCCAATCTTGATTCGGCTTCTATTGGTCCCATCCGAACTGATCTTTCCAAGACACCGAATTTGGACCAAGTCAAATGAGGTGTTCTATATTTTATCAATATCTTGAGCTGTATTTTTCCAAATGGTTCCAAACATTCAGTGGAGACATTCATGAGGTAGGGATACAACTTTTATATTTTCTCAAAAGCGTCATAAGAATTTCTAAAGGCCGAAACGCATTGTGCAAGTGGATTGATGAAATCTATGTGCCTAAACCACCTTCCGATTTTTCTATAAAAGGGAACCAAGGGAACCTCATTTGGAAGTTCGGCCAAGGTGTGAAGTGCTGCCAATTTGGAGCCCTATAGAAGTCTCCTAATCACCTTGGAGGTTCTGGAGGCCCCTATCCTCATAGGGGAATCAAGGATGAAGAAGGAGTTCCACCCGAGCTTCCTCCTCCTCCCGATGTCGAGCTAAAAGTTGGGTGTTCATTGTGAGGGAGCTACACATATGTCAAGGGAGTTCTGATGTATAAACTAGATACTATTTTGGAGTAATTTGGGTGTTTAAACATTTCATTCCATGTATCTTATTTTATTTCAGATTTGAATGCTTGATTTGATACATGTGAGTGTTATGCTCTTAATTTCTAGCCGATCGGTGTGAGGTTTTGAGTGTGTGACTTGTGTTGTTCCAATTAGACATCACAAGGATCCTTTTCATACCAACCTTATTGAGATTTAAATATGCTTTGGAAGCTCTTATTCCATGAATAAGTACTATACCTTGAAAATACAATTGTTACATCAAGGTTTGGTCCTTAAAGCATTGAAATAAAAGCTTAGGAATTAATCGGGATTCAAATTAACACCAACCAAAGAATTACTCTAAACCTAAGATGAATATCTATGAACAATGAACTTGATATGTGTTTAGTGAAATCACATCGACCCTTTTATCTCTTATTTTTTACAATCCACTAGGTCACTCATCTTTTAAGCTATTTCAACAAAGTAATTGTTTTAAACTGTTTTCAAAACCACCCCATCTCTTAGTCATTTTTATTAAAAATACAAACTCTAAACCTACCAACGCTCCATAAGAGATGACCTAGGGTCTTCCCTAGACTATAAATCAACCTTAAAAATATAATCAATTTGATGTGTCACGACACCGCGGTCAGTAATCCAGATATGGAAGTTGACCAAAAGGTTTTTCCATGTGAAAGGGTTAATGTAAGAGTGATATGGTAAATATTTTTCAAGGCAACTACTTGGTGTTTCTATTCATATGAGTTTTTATGATTATGGGTTTTATTTGTTTTTATGTTATCAATTGACCAACGCTTTCTATCTTTATATCCCTTACTGATTTTTATACTCATCCTAAGTTTTAAAAAAAATTACATGATATAAGGATGGGTAAGAGAAATAAGGTATTTTTTATGATTGATATGGAGTGTTGTCAAAGAAATAATGTTTTAAGCTTTAATGATTTATATTTTGAAAAAAAAAAGGAAACTATTTTTAGATGTATCCTCTTGTATGAATGTGGTATGTTATGTATGTAAAGTATCTTAATTCTTTAAAACTCTAAATCTGAAAAGATCATCAATGTGTAATAATTTATTTTCTTATCTAAAATTCCTGACTGGGTAACATTTAAAGGTTGTGTCCATATAACTGGTGTGTCAAAAATTGAAGGCAAAGAGATACCTTATTAATGGGGTATTACAACCACAACCCATACCAACATGGAAGTAGTATAATATCACCATGGACTTTGTCACTTGTCTATTGAAAACTTACAATGGAAACAATGTGATATGGTTTATAGTGAACCACCTCACCAAGATTCTCTAATTTATCTCTATTCATTAATATTTCTCACTTGAACTACTTTTTGTGATATCCATGAAGGAAGTGATGAAGTTTTTTGGAGTTCAACTTTCTATTGTATCTGATTATGACCCAAGGTTCACATCAATATTCTATAGAAGTATGAAACATGCTCTGAGTATCTAATTGAATTTTTGTATGCCTTATCATCCCCAAACTGATAAAAAATCTCACAGGA
Source organism: Viscum album (assembly GCA_963277665.1). Lineage (NCBI taxonomy): Eukaryota > Viridiplantae > Streptophyta > Magnoliopsida > Santalales > Viscaceae > Viscum > Viscum album. The sequence goes on along the minus strand of OY728133.1, from coordinate 1,774,552,579 downwards.
CTATCAAAACACTCAAGGACATGCTGAGAAAATGCTTAATTGAATTTAATGGTGGATGGGATCAACTTCTCAAATTACAAGATTTATCTTACAACAATAGCTTCAATTCGATCATTCAAATGGCACCCTACGAAGATATATATGGTAAGTGATGTAGAACTTATACTTTTTTGGATGAAGTTGGTGTGAGAAAGAACCTTGGACCTGATCTCATGTAAGAGATGAAAGAAATGGTTCATTCCATCCAACAACACATAAAGGCAACTTAGAGTCAGTAGAAGAGTTATAATGACAACCATCAAAGGGACTTGGAGTATGATGTTAGTGATAAATTATTCCTTCTAATTTCACCTTGGAAGAGAGTCATGAGGTTTGGGATGAAATGGAAGCTCATCCCAAGGTACATTTCCCCTTATGAAATCCTTGATCGCATCAGAGTAGTGGCCTATCATATTTCACTTTCTACAAATCTATAACAATATCATGATGTTTTCCATGTATCCTTCTTGAGGAAGTACATACCTAACCCATCACATTTACTGAATCAAAATGTGGTGCAACTAGAACATGACCTCTCTTATGAGGAGTAGCCAGTGGAGATCATGGATCGTAGATACATGGTTCCACACAACAAGAATGCCCATTTTTTTCAGTTTTGTAGGGGAACCACATATAATAAGAATCCACATGGGAATCAGATGAGACTATGAGGAATATTTACCCCCAACTTTTCTCTTCTAATGTTACAATTTAAAATTTTAGGGATAAAATTTTTTTAGGGGGGAAGAATGTAACAACATGAACTTTTGAATAATATTTTGTTTCCAAAAAATGTATGTTTTAATATGTAATATTCAATAAAAATATATATTTATAAATTAAATGTGACCATAGGGTTTTGAGCATTATATGACCATTGGTTAATATGGATATAATAATAATTTTTTATGTTATAATTATTTTTTATAAATAGAAATGATAATGGATAATTAATACTAAAATAATTGTTAACGGACTCTTCCATTAGACTCTTGTCATACGAATCCCATTTTTCCAAAATTGGCTTGGTGGGAAAATCAATATACCTATCTCTAGACCACGTGTTGTCCAAAAATCCCTCAAGGTATCATTGAATAATTTTTGAGGTGATTGTGTTTGTTGAAAAAGTGGACAACTGTGCTGTGATTCTTGAAAAAGAAAATCATGACATAAAAATTTTTTGACAAAGGGGATTTCATGGTGGAATGTTGAGTTCAAGAGCTGTGGTCAACGATCCATGTTTTATTCATGAATTTTGACAAAGGAATGGATGATCTGGAGGTGGTACAAAAAGAACAGATACAAGGTGATGTCATTTTCTAGTGTTTGCCAAATTTTTGGGCCTAAAAATCAACAAATGGAGAAAAGTGGTTTTCGAAAAGAGACTTACGTGTCGTGTACTTTAATGAGAGGAAACTTGTGCACCTAGTGTTTTTCATGATCAGAACATGGAAAATGGAAAAGGGATAAGGGTCACGCAAGTGTTGGGTTGGTCGCGCAAGTGACCTGCGCGCCGTGAATTGACTTGCGCGCTGGTACCTAGAAGTATTGGAAACTTGCGCGCCATAGATTTTTAAAGATCAGAAATTCAAAATATGGAACAGGAAAAAGGGTCGTGCAAGTTTGGAAGTGGGTCGTGCAAGTGAATTGCAAGAGAAGAGACCTGCGCGCCGAAACTTGCACGCTGAGGGGAGACTTGTGCATCGTCGCGCAGAGTGTCCAAACACCTATAAATATAGGTCGACCCCTCCTCATTTTCAACAGAGTTCAACACTTTGAGAAATCAGAGCTCCCATCACATAGGTGTGGTGGTTGCGCAAGTGGTGGTGTGTCGCGCAAGTAGGACTTGCACGCCAGATTTAAAGAAGGGAAATTGATGTTTGTTTCATGCCAATATTGGTTTGGTCATAAAGGGAAGTGCGACACACATGTTTTGAGATGAAGAATCTTGTGTCGCACAAGTGTCTGAGGTGTACTTGCGCGCCAGTTGTGACTTTCACCCCAAGAGTTGCGCACTGTGTTAGACCTGCGCGCCAAGTAAGGTTGATTTCCAGCCGTGTTTTTGGGCTACGTGGAAGCTGTAAGCTTTCCTGATACCTTCGGTGCAAAGATAAATTCATCTACGGGTGAAAGTTGGACTTCAACAGAGCATCTACATACAACAGAGGATGCATTCATCAGAGATAATGAAGAGACCTAAAAGTCTATAAACTGTGAGGGGATCATTTCCAGAGCAGTGAGAAAAGGAAGAGGAATAAGATGATCCTCTCCACCGGTAGTGAGCCAGAGAGATTGAAACAGGGAGTGACCCTTGGGAAAGCAGTGAGCTGACCCTAAACCTTGTAAAGGAAGTAAGCCTAGGACAGAGTGAATGTGTCTGAACCTTATAATCCGCAGCTAGTGAAGTTTAGTGGAATTTGGTATGACCGACGAATTTTCGACCTATGCTCCTTGAACGTAGCCCTTAGTGGTAAACCAAATAAAATTGTTGTGTCTTGTGCATTCTTTACTTTCTGTTTATTTTGTGCAACAGGAAAGAGAGAGAAGATTGTTTTTCTTAATAGTGAAATAAGATCAGAACGGGCTTAATTTTTGAATTAGTCATACCCTGATTCACCCCCCCCCCCCCCTCAGGGTACTCAGACTTGTGGACCTAACACCAATCCCAAGTTGAGCTTCAATAACAAAATCATGAATGAAATCTTCATTCGAATAAGTTCATGTCAGTGGAAATTATCCCTCGGGAAATGTAATCTGAGTATCCCCAAGAGTCTATCACCATCAAACACCTTACTCTGAAGTCATATGAGGGTGTTATATCTGGTTTTTTCCAAGTCCTTAGATACTTACTATGTAATCCATTTCTGTAAATAATTTTGTTTTCCCATTATTTCTATTTTAAGAATAGTTTTTCTTAATAAAATGTTATTTTTAAAATTGATTGTTTTTTAATAGATTTGTACAATACAAAAAATCTATAATTATTTACAATATACTATTATATTATGAATAATACTTGTTAAAATTTTTTATTACTATTTAAATACTCATTTTTAATTACAAATGATAAAATAATTTCATTTTTCGTAAATTTTACCATGAATTCACTGTGTATTTTATGGCCACTATTATTTTTAATAAATGATTATTATTATATTTAAAATAAAAATTTATGATATTTATAGAATTATTATGATAAATTAAATTCTATTTCTGAATTCATAAAGTTTATATTAGGTTATAGTAAATTTAAAATATTTTTATAAAATGTTCTATTTTTCTGGGAATATTAAAAATACAATTTTGAGTCTTTGGTGTGTTTAATGAAATCATAATTATGTAATATGTAACTTAAAATAATTTTCGACTCTTTTGAATTAAAATACGATATGAGGTGTCCCAATTGGCCAATTCCATGGGAAAATACCATGTTCAAGCCCATGGTTTTTCAAATACCACTAATGTGGTGTCCAATGGAATTAAAAGAATCCCATCATTCACTATAAATACCAAACCATTACTTCATTTAATTTCATTAAAAAATAATAACACTAGAATATATGATAGTATTACCTTCCAAGTATTCGCCTCCTGGTTTCCTCAATCCCCCAAGGTCCCGATCATAGAGTTTTAGCAGTTACTCTTTATGGTAAGGGAATTCTCAACATCTCTTTTCTTTTGAGGTTCTCTTTTATGTGGTATGTCTTTGAAATTTCCATACCATGTTCTTATCTCAATTTTAATTTCTCCTTGTACTTTATTAATATTTTTTATGAATTTTATTCCATTTTAACCTTTTTTTTAATGCTTTCTGAAACTATGATTCATACCTATTATGGTGTAGAAATTTCATCACAAAATCTCTCCCTTTTTCCTCAAGAAAGTCATTTATTTTCATTATGTGAATACATGAACCTATTTAATTTCAATGGTAATTAATAAATATATAAAAAATAATTTATTTTATGCTATAATTGATATAAATAATCCCCCTATTCCCTTTCCTTGGGTTATAAATGATATAACGATCATGTTTTTATAAACTTTTTAAAATGCAATGATTTTGATATGAAACCCATTTATTTAATTCTCTTTAAGTTGTCTAATTTTTTTTGATTATAATATCTTGGAAAACATTAAAATAATTAAATATTAATGTTGTGACCTAATATCACTCAAAAATATTGGGTAACTAAATTAATCCCAAGATATGACACTTTTTACGATACCTTAGTGAATAGCCTTGGTAATTTTTATGACACCTTGGGGATGGACCTTAGTGATATGCTTATGAATTTATAGAATAAATTTTGTAGCCACATTATCAAGTTATGATTCATGTTATAATTGTTATGATATTCCTCATTATAATTCCATTATGAAATTCTTCATGTTCTTTTTGATATCTCTCATGTTCACATGTAAATTATTTCTCATGATTTACCTTACTAGGTCTTATAATCACCATTTCCTTTGATGTATGTCACCATGTTATGAGTTGGATTAAATTTATATAGGATGAAAAAAAAAATATATAATCCATTCAAGTGTATTGGAATTATGTTTTCATGTATTATATACCTTAGTTCCAAGACACTAAACATTAAAGATCATATGTTTGTAAAATACCATTAAAGGTTATGTAATAAGAAGGTGGGATTCCATATCAATAGATACCTTTATCCACATAAAAAATCCCCAATGTAGAGGTTCTAAATAATCCCACTCAAAAAATTTACTAATTAACCCTCTAATATTTCTTTTGAAGTGCATCGATCTGCCTTAGAAATGAATTATAATAATCTACACCCAAAGGGGGACATAGAAAAGGTCATGTTCAGTATATCATCATCATTTTTAGGTACTCCATCATGATCATATGATTTTCAATGGACCAAGGTATCCCTAGGAGGACCCTCTATTTGACTTTTCCTTGAATAACTCAAAAACAAATCACCCAGATCCAATATCGTGAATGGATATTCCATCATATAAACACCAGATGGGTTACAGTTTGTTATTTAGTTCATGAAAATTGAAAGGTTGATCTAATATTATATGAGATAAATTATAACATTTATAAAAAAAATTTATCTCAAATTTTGTATGTGTTGATGTTTTTTTATAATGACACATCATTCAAATGATATAATTTCATTCATTTTCATGATTATATAAAATCCACCTATTAAGATATATCTTTTTTTTAAACTATTGTAAATATAGTCCTTAATAGCACAAAATATAGATTTCATCAATGATAAAATTTTATATATTGATTATTAGTAGGAAAAATGATATTTTATTATGGAATAAAATATTTTTTATATTTCTAATTTTGAAATTTGTGAACAATTTATAATATGGAAATATTTATTTATGTTTCAAAGAAATCATAATTTATAACTAAATTTATAATAACTAATATTTTATCATATACATAACATGATAATAAATTTTATCCAACATTAATACTATAATAAAATGCTTTTTATGAAATATCATTATAAAACAAGTTTTTAAAATCTTAATTTAATATTGTCAATTTTTAAATAAAAAATAAATTTTAGTGGAATAAAAAATAAGAAATAATCTCATTGATAATAAATATACAAATGAAATCTACTACAAAATGTTTATTTACGTTTTTTGTAAAAACCTTTTTGTGAAATATTAAACATCAATGCTACATGGAAAATTTTAAGAGGTAAAAAAATAATGTTTTAAATGTTATGAAAATTATTATAGAAGATTCCACTAGATTTTTTCATTTCAAATTTATTGTTTAAAATTTAATTAAAATACCCCTTTACATAAAAGAGGAATTTATTAGATAAAATGTAAAACATTTCATTAGAAAATTATTTTCCCAAATCGCAATGATTAATTCAATTAAAGATATTCATTTTTAATATTAATAAAGAAAATTAAGGGGTTAAATACCTCTAAATAATAAATTGAAATTATTTAATGGGATATTAAATTCAAAAAATGGGAATGAAACATTTCATAAAAATTTTCTACCAAAAATATTGATTACATAAACTAGAAAATTACTATTAACATGCTAATAAAATATTTATCTAATAATTTTATAGATACAACATAAATTAATAAATAGAAAATACAAGGGAAAATGTTTACATGAAAATTTCACTAGAAACTTCAATTGAAAAGTTTTAATGATCTAACTAGAAGTGGTAATTTAAAATTTCATTGAAAAATTGAAAGAAAATGTTCACATAAGTATTCAATATTTCAATTGGATATATTAACGGGAATATTCCAATAGAAAATTTTACATGAAAATTAAAATGATAACATCCAATTTATATTTTTACTAAAACATTCACTCATTCAAGTGAAATTTTTATAAAAAAATGATGTAGTAAAATTTCATATATCATTTTCATTGAAAAAATATAATGAAATTTTTCAATAAAAAATTCATTAACAAAACTATAAACATTCAATATAATAATTTAACTGAAATTTTTAATAGAAAAATCTATCTTAAATGTTTTATAAAAAAGTTCACTAAAAGTTTCATGTTATAATTTGAAACTACAAATGAATTGTTTTATAGGAACTTCCACTAAAACATCATATAGAATATTCATAAAATTTTCTTGTTGAAATTTCACCAAACATTACAATAGAACTTTCATTAAAACATCAATGAAACATTCACTAGAAAATATTATTGGAAGTTTTAGTAAATATTCTAGTGTGACCTACTAGTAAATTATTTCATTGAAATTTTTTATAATAAAACTTTTCACTAAAATTTCCATTGAAATTTTTTTGTGAATAAACGTAATGAAATTTTAATGAAAATTTTAAAAAGAAACTTTGGAATGTTTACTAAAAATTTCATTGTAAATCATTATAGAAACATTCATGTGAAAACATTAACTAGAAAATTTAATTCTAAATGTCAATTGAAAAATTCAAGTTTAAAATTAAAGTGTAACTTTCTAGTGAAACAATCAATAGGATAATTCATGTTCTAACTTCAACTGTAATCCAATTCAAATTTACACTACAAAATTCATGTTGAAAGATTCACTAGAAAATTATAGTTGAATCATACAATGGAATTTTTTAAAATTACAGTGTCAAAATTACCTGTATATTTCTTGTATAAATCATTTTTTGAAAATTCTTGTTGAAACATATAATGGAAAATTCATTTGTAATCACCCATTGAAAATTTTAGTGAAAACTCTTACAAGAAAATTCCATGTAAAACATCCATACAAAAATTACACATGAAAATTATACTATAAACTTCCAGTTGAAACATCAATGGTAAAATTCCTATGAAAACTTAAACTATAAATTTTTATTATCAAATTAAACATTTACTTGAAAATTTCAATTTAAACTTCTAATGGAATTTTTCAAAATTACATTATTAAATTATTTTGGAACATTCCAAATGATACGTATAATATAAAATTAATGGTAAAACTTCCAATGGAAAATTCCAATGAATAATTCCACTAGAAAATCATAGTGAAAACATCTAATGGAAATATATATAGAATATACCACTATAAAATTACTATAAAAAATTCCAATAAAAATTTCAAGTGGTGAAATCAAATTGAATTGGAAAATTTTGTGGAATTTTTCTATTAAAAAATTCATGTGAAATATTAAAAATACACTAAAAATATTCCATTAGAATTTATCAAATTTTATTTTATAATTGAATTTTTCAAAATCGAATTATTAAGTCTTTAAAATTAAAGTAAATTTTTTTTTGAAAATATAATAAATCATGATTATGTAAAATAGTAAAATATTAGTATGATTTTATAAAATATTTATGTTGGGATTCCAATAAAATAATTCATGTTTTAGAAAAAAAATCATAGTTTTTTTGAAAAAATTAAATAAATTTTATTTATTTTATGAAGAAATAATTGTTTTTATTTTCCTTAGCAATATGTAATATTAATACATACATTATTTCATATTTTTTTGTACACTCTAAATTTAATCGGTTTGTACAATATACCCTTTACTCCATGCCCTCCTTTGACTGTGATGTGTGTAAAAAATCAAAATGTCTCTATCTCAGGTTATTACCAAATGATTCCCTATTTCAGGGAACTGAAGATGATAAAAATCCCTTTAATGAATTTTTGATACTTATAGAATCTACTACAATTTATTAATGTTTTCATCTATCATCTGGTGCACATGAAATATATTTTGAAATATAATTCGTAGGTTGTCTACTCCCGCCATACTTATCCATATATTTTTTTGTATGTATTATTTGTATTTCCCATTGAATCATTTCCATTACTTAGGATTTTCCCTGTTTTGGGATTCTTTGCTAGTAGTTTTCAGTAAAATATTTTTTCATTCCTTAATGGAAATTAAAAAAACGGCACTAAACTAGCAAGGTTGGTTTATAAAAATATTACATTTTTATGAAATCAATCATCTATTTTTCTAAATATAAATATATATGATTCAAAAAAAGGGGTTGTATAGTTTTAAAATCTTGTGGCTATATTCATGTTAATTTAATTTGGTTGTTTTATTTATTATTGTGCATCCTCCTATGATTATTTAAACCAGTATGTGTAAGCTGTTTGTCTGTAAGGAGATTAATTTTTGTCCAAAACAAGTGTAGTTCACTACAATATATTCATGTTTATTAAGAGATGGCCTTTGTTAGAGACAAACAAAAATCATTGAAAATGGGAGGGGATTTTATCATCACTCTCTAAAAGCACTGATAAATATGATCTTTATCAATGCTAACATAAAGCATTAATAAAATTATACCTTTTGATAGTTATTTTCTTATTATAGATAAAATCCCCCATTCATTACTACTAAAAAGATCTAATAAAGGGAATTGTGAATAATTTAATTTATATGTACACATTTTTATAATTTTAAATATAATATATAAATATGATTAATGTTACTATATTATGAAAATAAAAATATTATCATTATTAATTTGATAATTATATATATATATATCAAAATTACTAAATAAAAAAATATTTCATAATATAATTATATATATTAATTAGAAATGTATTTATTAATATAATATATTAAATTTTTATTCAAAAAAATATAAAAATGAATATATATTTTGTTAAATAGAGTTCATCATCTAAATTATTTATTTTTATTCATATAAAAAATGTAAAATATAAACATATATTTTTATGTATGTGTATTTATATGTATGTGTGTGTTTTTATGTGTATATTTGTGTATGTTTGTATGCATTTTTATGTGTTTTATGTGAATTTGTGTGTTTTGTGTGTGTATGTTTATATTGATGTATGTTTGTGTAAGTGTATGTTTATGCATATATGTACGAGTACATATGTATGTGTCCATATTTATGTGCATATGTCAATATATATGTGTGTGTGTGTGTGTGTGTGGATATGCATGTATGGCCATGTATATGCATGTATATGCATGTATGTGTATGTGTATGTGTCTGTCTATGTGTATGTTTATGTGTATTTGTATGTGTAAGTGTATGTGTAGGTGTATGTGTATGTGTATGTATATGTGTATGTGTATGTGTATGTGTATGTGTATGTGTATGTGTATGTGTATGTGTATGTGTATGTGTATGTGTATGTGTATGTGTATGTGTATGTGTATGTGTATGTCTATGTGTATGTGTATGTGTATGTGTATGTGTCTGTGTATGTGTATGTGTCTGTGTATGTCAATGTCTATGTGTATGTTTTTGTGTATGTGTATGTGTATGTGTCTGTGTATGTGTATGTGTATGTGTATGTGTATGTGAATGTGTATGTGTATGTGTATGTGTATGTGTATGTGTATGTGGATGGGTATGTGTATGTGTATGTGTATGTGTATGTGTATGTGTATGTGTATGTGTATGTGTATGTGTATGTGTATGTGTATGTGTATGTGTATGTGTATGTGTATGTGTATGTGTATGTGTATGTGTATGTGTATGTGTATGTGTATGTGTATGTGTATGTGTATGTGTATGTGTATGTGTATGTGTATGTGTATGTGTATGTGTATGTGTATGTGTATGTGTATGTGTATGTTTTTGTGTATGTGAATGTGTGTGTGTATTGGTATGTGTATGTCTATGTCTATGTGTATCTGTATCTGTATCTGTATCTGTATGTGTATGTGTATGTGTATTTGTATGTCTAGGTGTAGGTGTATGTGTATATGTATTTGTATATCTATGTGCTTGTGTTTGTGTTTGTGTATGTGTATGTGTATGTGTATGTGTATGTGTATGTGTATGTGTTTGTGTTTGTGTTTGTGTATGTGTATGTGTATGTGTATGTGTATGTGTATGTGTATGTGTATGTGTATGTGTATGTGTATGTGTATGTGTATGTGTATGTGTATGTGTATGTGTATGTGTATGTGTATGTGTATGTGTATGTGTATGTGTATGTGTATGTGTATGTTTGTGTATTTTTATGTGTATTTATGTGTGTATTTCTATGTTTGGAATTTGTAAGTTTGTCTATTTAATATTATCTATTCATTTTTAGTGTTTTTCTATAGTTTATTCATTTTTAAAATTAGTTCATTTAATATTGTTACAATGTATTAAATTTTTATAGTTATTTATACATTTTTTTAATATAAATGTTTAATACTTTTAATATGTATGTACATTATACAATTAATATTTATTCTTTTTTTATTTTAATATTTTTTATTTAAATCTTTAAACAATCATTATTTATTTATTAGTAATCTCCAATTCATTACAAATCTCTAGTTTTAAAATTTAATTTTTAGTATTTTTTTATTTTTATTTTCAAATTATTTCATTTAAAATATTTCATTAATTTATATAAATAAAAATATTTATTCATTTTGTAATATTTTTTAAATTTTTTGCATTTTTAAATTTTTTTCATTTATAAACATCTATTCATTTTAATACTTATTCACTTTTTATATCTTTGTAACCTATTCATTTAACATTTTGTAATTTAATCATTTTTAACATTCATTTATATATTTTTATTTATTAGTATAAAATATTTTTAATATGTTTGTTATTTACAGAAATAATAATTACTCATTTTTATTAAAATATTTTTTTTATTTTAATCTTTGTACATTTATTATCTATTCATTTTTTATTTAGACATTATTTTAAAAAAAATTATTTTAATTACAATTATTAGTAATTATTTGTTTTATCTTAAATATTAATTCACTTATATTATATTTTTAATATTTATATTTATATAATTTATATAATTTAGTAATTTTTTATATTTTTGTGACTAACATAATTAAAATCTCTTATACATTTATAATAAAATTTTCACTTTTCTTAATTCATTCAATATAAACAATATTTTACAAAAAATTAATATTTATCACTTTTTATTGTATTTAAATTTGTAAAATTATTTTTATATAAATAGTAATTTATTGTATTTTTTTATTTTATACTACTATTTATCAGTGCTCTTTGAAGCACTGCTAAAAGTATAATTTATCATCACTAGTAAAAGCCTCACATAAAATACACATTTATCCCCACTAAAACTGACTGCACTGGTAAATTTATGATTTATCAGTGATTTCTGTTTTAGTGTGGATAAATGATTATTTTATTAGTATTTTTTAGTAAAGTAGATAAAACCCCCTAAACATATTTTAAAATAACCTTAACCGAGACCACCCAAACTCACAACGTTTAAGCTACCAAAAATGAAAAATTCTACAGTCTTCTCTTTCGAATAATTCGATTGAATCGAACTAGAAATCATAAGTATATTATTTCTTAATGGTTTTTGAATGATTTTCATCATTTTCAATATATTTTATTCTTCTCATTGGGTTCTTCTTATTTGCATGATGGTTTGGCACTATTCTCATGATATTTGATTTTTTTCTCCTTGGTTCTTCTCGTATGATCGATGTTTGGCCCCTTGCTTGTTTGATTTTTTGTCATTCTTCTTAATATCGATGGTTGGCCCCTTATTTTCAATAATTTTGGCTTTTATATTTTTAAAAATATTAGTATTTCCATTAAATTGAAATATTTTCATAGTCATCTGAGATTTTTTTTGACTTCTATGAATTTTAAAAAACTATCATTTGTATTTATTTTTATAAATGGGTTTTCCCATTAACATATGATTTATTATATTGGAATACTTGTATTAAAAATTCAAAATCACTATGAAAACATAAAGGTATTCAATATTATTCAATAAATTAATGAGAAACCAGAAAACATGTGTATTAAGTTGTATATGTTAGGGATATTAATTATTTTGATTATATTTCATGGATGTTGGATTTCATATGTGTATCTTACATTTTTGTTGATGTGTGCTATTTGATAATAAAAATATAATTTGTTAAAGTAAAAGAGCATATTCATGTGTTAAATTGAGTGAGAGTTCTTTTTAAACAAAGGAACCACTATCTACCTATTCCCAGTACATTTCTTATGGGATTATAAAGCTCTTACTGAGCTCCCTTTATAAGGAATTTTAATTGTATTTATTTTTTGAAAGAAAAATTAAGGTTTAATAAACATGTGTTAATTAACATAAATGAAAATTTTCATGTTCATATATGAGATTTTGGTTTTTTAGATATCCTATGCATTAAAATATATCTATAATGTGAGAAATAAAATGACCATAGTTAACAATTAAAATATATATTTTTTTATTATCAACAAGAATATAAAATTGGAAAACACATCTAATGGAATCATAAATATAAATTACATTAATTATTTCATTATAAATCATTTGATATGTTTGGAATTATTTAGTTAGAAAAAATGATTTCATTTTAGAAAAGTAAAATGGATATAGTGGGTAATTTTCCTCCAACCATACAAATGTGTTGATCAATAAGTACATAACAAATTGGGGGTTTATTTTACTTTGTTACATTCATAGATGATTTTAGTATATGTAAATATTTATTTCTAATGAAACAAAAATATTGAATCATTGAAATGTTCCAAAATAACCAATAACTATGTAAATACATAACATGGGAAATATAATTAATTTTTTAAACAAATTGAGGGAGTGAGTACCTATGTGAAGAGGTTAATAACTATTTAAGGGGGAGTGGAATTGTATAAAAACACACTCATTTGGAAATACCATAACATAATGGTGTATTAAAGGAAAAACACATTTTTAAACATGGTTCAACCAATGATGATTTAAGATTGATCTTATTATATTAATTCAATTTCATGATTTAGAGATAATCGTGTTCCTAGTAAACCATGTTCCATGAATGGAAACGTGAAATACACCATATTATATGTATAATTGAAGGAATCCAATTTTTTTAAAACTATATTTTCTTCAATGGGACCTCTAGTGACTTCTAACGAACTTTACGACATTTGATGAAGTGAAATGAATGGAGATGGTGATCTCCATTTTAAAATTTTACATTATTATCTCCCTAGATGAATCCATTTAAAGAATAATTATTTTTGATATGTGACTTATTCTAATAAAAAATAAGTGTTACAATACATTAAATTTATAAAATTCTTTGTATTTATATATTCAATAATGTTTTTTTACAATAAAAAATTATATGAAACATGATTACTATATGTTTGTGTATATAAATAATAGCCTTTGGATTCTAAGTTCATGCCTTTTATATATATTTTTTCTTAAATACAAGTATTATTAAATAATAATGCATGAATATGAATCAAAAATATATGGATTCCAATTTTATAACAAAAGAGTATGGGTTGGGTTTGTAGAGTTCATCATTTTTTCAAAATATCATGCTTATGAACCTTCCCAAATCTTTGTTTTGTGTTTACATTACTGTAACTAAAGACTTATTAGTCCATAGTTGTTGGAAGAACACTTGATCTATCATGGAATTGATGAACGTTAAAATTTTTAGACAAAACACAGTGAAGAAATGAATGTAGTTATTGATGAGGATAACATTTTGTTTTATGGATCATATTTGACGATTACACATGTGAACGATGATGAATTTAATGTCAATTATGTGATTACAAGTTTAAATGACGATTATTATCTTATTAATGAAAAGAAAAATATAGTTGAAGATAAACTTTGTGATTGTATAAATTTGTTTTAAAAGACAGTGGGTTACAAAAATATGGAATTATATGTTGGTTGCACTAAATATTGAACATTGTTATCCATTATGAAGCAATATAATTTAAAATATAGAAACAAATGGAGCGACATTAACATTAATAAACTACTTTCTCGCTAGAATAATTTTATATTAGAAAATAATGAGCTTCTTTGCAAAATATATGATATTAAACGAATACTATGTTAAATGGGAATAATTTCTAAAATAATACATGACTATCTAAAAGAATATATTTGTTTGAAATGATTATAAATTACATAAACATTTCTCAAAGTGTGGTTTATATTTATACAAGAGAGGTAAACTATGTAAATTGATTTTAAATGGAACTTTTTAATCATTACAAGGTTTAGGTGATTATATAGAAGTGAGGATAATGCAATGAAATTGGTGTGGTGCGTGGATATAGTAATTATTTATGGGAAACATTATCACGAAGTAAGATATAAAATGTGGAGTAAAATTAATCCTTAGTATCCTTAATTTGTAAACAATCTAGGAAACCTTACCTGCTACTGTCTATAGATATACTTAATACTTTTTGTGTACAAATTATAACTCACACTACGCAACCTGTTATGTTCGAAAAAATTCTACTTTTAATCATGGTTATGAATTATTGGGTTTAGAAAAGATCACATGGAATGGATAGAATAAATAAATCAAACCATTTTATGAAGATGAAATAATTAATGGATTTTGAGCCATAATTTAATACCATTTTCCTCGTATAATTCATTCTATTTTATTCTCCACTCCACATGGACACCACACAAATGACCTTTCATTTTGTGGGGTTGGGTGTCATCTCCAGGCCCCCCATAAAAGAAATTTCATTTTTCTAGGAAATGTATCCTCTTCTAGACCCTGAAAATGACATTTCATTTTATTTGGAAAGGAATAATCTAGAGTAACCTCTATATGTCACCCCTTGAAAATGAAATTCACTTGTGTGGGGTGAGTCGTTATCCCCAAGCCACCTGCAAACGACATTTCATTTGCGGGGAATAGAGTCCTTTTATGTCTCCTACAAACTAATGTTCCTCATAGATAATGGTTGTGGCCAGGCTATCCTAAGAATACAGTTATATACATACCCCTTTAAAAATACCTATACTAGGATAGATGGGGGATAGAGAGAAAAAAACCTGAGAAAGTTATTTGGACAGGTAATTACTTACCTTGTATCATAAACTAAGAAGGGGATTTCACGTAATCACCCAAAAAGGGTGTTCCCTTGCATCCACATAGAAAAGCCTTTTGGTACCACCATCATGCATAGTGAACATCACATTGGATGGAATCTTTGTTTACCACTATCAAGTATAGTAAATGGTATGAATGATGGACCCATATGTATAGGGTTTATCCTTACCTCGCCCCACTACAAACTAGCATACATGGGATGGCCCCTTACATGTATAATTCTTCCTTAAGTTAGCCCCTCCATGAACTGTCCAAACAACCCTCTCCATCAACCTCTCTCATGGAGAACTATACCTAATATTTTCCCCTTCATGGGATACTCGATAACATAATCCATCAAGGCCACCATACATTCAGGAGTACGGAAAAAAAATATTAGTGTGTCTCCCATTCTATTATGTATTCCATTAGTAAATGTATCCCCAAACTTATCCTACCTAATTTGTAAGTTCCTAGGGTTTTTTACAATTGTGAATTCCCTCGATAATGAATACCCCAACCATGGAGATAGTTTCAGTGACCTCTCCATTTCCTATAGTAAAGGAAATCACTAGCCTTTCCCATTGATGAGGGACAGTGCCTTGTCTACCTCTCATCCTCACAGGAACCTTGAATAGTGAACCCTCTTAGAGTATCACCATAGTATTTCTTTCAAGTCTTATCTAAATGGGTACATAATTCCCTTCCCTAGGTCCTAAAAATAAGATAGGAGATAAGAACATCAAATCCATTTCTCTCTTCTATAGCCACATCCTCATCCACCAGTGGGAGAAAGAAATTGTGTGGTTTTTCATATCTTTCACTTCCCATGGTTTCTAACACAAAGCATGGATTATGTGGTATTAGAGGTTAGTTAATATCATTCCATTCAGAAAATCAAATTCCCATTACGGTAGAGAGTCATTAAGATGGATCTTCTTCTCACCGTGGCAAGGGCCTCATACTGGTTAAAATATGTATAAACATGTTACCATCCTCTCAAAGAACCATATTACCTATGAGGATAACCATCATAGTTTCATATTTCAGATGAAGATACCAATGGTCCTCTTTTTCTATATAATCCCCAACCATACTCACTCAAATATGCCTCCTCCAAATGTTTAAACCCCAATATAGCCAAACTACTCGGCATTTGACTCTTGTCCATATGGGATACGTAAGAAGACTCCCTAGGGATCAAACCCAACACCCCAAACCCACCCTAATATTATCTAGGCTATGTCCCTAGAAGGGCCATATCCCACCTGGGAGGACACGTCCCTTCCAGGTTCCTTGGGCCACTTTATAATAAGTACCACACCAGCCATGACAAGAAACCTTTTTCCAAGATGTATTTACCACATGAAGTTAAACTAAATAGTTTGGACCTTATAACATGATAATAATGGGTATTATGTGTCCCAATAAGTGTCACTAAACTAAACGGGTTCTAATTCTTTTGAAAAGCATACATATGAAGATCATCTCAAGGACCTGGTCCCAACATCAAAATAACTCTCATATCCTAAGATGGTGATAAATTTTAGAGCACCCTACTATGTTTTTTAAAACGAGTATAATATAAATAAATGATATAATAATTTATAACCCATTTATAAATGGTACCACGAATGGTTAAACATAGATACAGACATATATCCCCATCGATAGAAAACCCTGGATACATTCATAAAATTCTAAATCTAACACTTTCTAATGATAAAATGTTAATATAAGGGTTTCATGTTTCATATTTGGGATTTTATAAAGTATTAAGGAATATTTCATAATTCTATAATAGAGTTATGAAGTAGGAAATTATTTCCCTCAAAAATTATGATGAGCCAGACCTCCCATCCTATCAACCAATTGTGATTCCCCAAGCGTTGTTGGAGCCATTTTCTAATGACCATCTACCTTTGAAAATAAGTTTCATGGAACATTTTTTATAGGGTAACTATTGGGTATTTAGAGTTACACAAATTAACCTCATTAAAAAATATCTAGAAAGGATGTGTAAAATTGTTTCTTACATGAAGGTTGAGCAACTACTACCAAAAAACTCCATTCTAACCCTTCATGGTTTTAGGGAGAAAAAATGGTGAACCTGATATGAATCATTAACCAAAATGACAATTTCAACCACATTTCATTCCCCTTTCTCCAAAAAAAATTAATGTGGAATAAACAAGGATCCAAAACAAATTTTTATTCATATATTAATTTACTAAAAAGTTTCTTTGACCAGTTTTTATTGTTCAAGTTGTTAGGTGTAGGAACATTCTTCATAGTTTCATTCAATCCAAAATAGAATCCTACCAACTATCTTGAACATATGCATTTAATGTCACACTAGAAAAGTATTCATCAAATCATAAGACACTAACACTAACCCAATGTCTTCATCACTAGGTCTCAAATGAAGTCATTTTGGAGTACAGCCACAATGGTACTGTTCCAACCATGGATGCTAAATATCAAGACCTCCAGGGAATGAAGTCTCACCAACCAACCATCTAAAATCAGTTGATAGTGGAGAAGTAGACGACATCCAAAGCCATCTAAAATCACTTCATAAGTCTATCCTTGTATCCCAAAAACAATTTCATCCCTTATCTTAGAGAGTTGGATCAAGAGGTCACTCATAGCCCCATTCAAGTTCCATGGGCGTCCCCCTACAGAATCATGAAAAAAACAATCACCACCAATTACAAGTGTCATAAAACCCTTCTTATGATGAGGGTTCCACCCTTGGGTGTCTATATAAGGTTATTTAGTCCTAGACACTTATGAAAACCCATCAAGGGTAGTGATCAAACAATAGGGAATATGAACATTCCATTATCCACTACAGAGAAGCTTGATAACCATATATGGAAAAAAACCATGAGCAGGTGAAATAACCGTCCCATATATATTTACCTTACCAACATAGTTTGGAGGAATCCATATAATCCCTCCAAACAAATATGTCAATAATCCATGAGAAGACACAGACACCTTCTGGTATCTATCATTATTTCCAACACAGTTTGGAGGTATATATAATAATCCACTAGTATATTCTAATGACAAACAGTGGTAGAACCATCTCTCTTCCCCCACACATGATGATTTTCAGTATATAATGAAAATAAATGGAGGATAGTGGAAGGAATACATCCATTATCCATATACAAAATGGTTATATATTATAGTTTTAGATGTAAAAGTCATCCCTGAAATCCTAGAAATCATATAAGGATAGGCAACCATTCCTGTTCACATTATATAAGATTTCTAATATATAATGTTCTCATTAGTGATGAAAATGAGTTGGGAAAAAATCCCCACATCTATATTTGATGTGACTCAAAATATTAATAAGAGAGTCACCGTGGAATAAATGCATATTCATACTCCTATCATGGATGGTCATGGGACAAATCTGATGATAAATGGAGATTCAAATCAGGAACATACCCTTATTTCAACTGGAGTTCATCAGTTCCTCCTAGTGACCACTCAATGGTAAGATCATATCCTTTCCAAAATTCTTTATACCTACCAAATAATTCTATAAATGAAATGAGAGCTACTGAAAATGGCCATCTACGTGAAAGCCTCCACCCACATCATCAAAACCAAATCACCCACAAGAATGTATTTAAGAAGAAGACACACAAAATATGATTATAAAATGAAGAGATAATCCATGACCCAACTTTACATAATTATGGTGTTCTCAAATACATTATAAATTTATCTATGGAAGCTCAAGATTCTATTCAGTGGTAACTCAATTATGGATATTGTAGAAACAACTACAATTTTCCTCCATGAAAATGTTTATGTAGAATTTTTGGAGGCCCTCCCCAGACATATTACCATGATTTCTTACATCATATATACAATTTAATCAATCAAGAGACAACATCCCTGGATGAGCACCATGAAAACCCTCCTTATGGCTAGAAGATAAAATATTAAGAAGTTTCCCCCTTTCTAAAATCCCCCTGAAGGTCCTCTCTAGGGTACACACTGTAGGAATTCTCCTTAAATTTGGACTTCATGTTGTGATTCTAGTCCTCCCCATGATGGAATTTGCTTTATAGTTCATCCCTACAACAACACTTTATTTCATGAATACGGTTCTAACATTGACGAATAAACTATGATAAAAACAAAACTATCAAGAGGCTCTTAGGAAAATGAGGCCATACATACCTATTGCCTCATCATTAATAAATGAAATTATTTGTCAACTAAAATATGAACCATAAAAAGTCACATTCTTTGAACCACCTTTAGACTGAAAACCTTCTAATACGATAGAGTAAATCCCTACCAACATCATTGTTAATAGTAAAGTAACAATAAAACATATATTGTGGTCTGATCTTCTGGAGAAACCTCTTTCATAAAAAGATGATTATAAATTTTTCACAATGAGACAATTGGATAAGGACAGTATACATATAATTTTTTTTCTTTTAGAAACTCCCCAATATAGTATTTTAAAGGGATTATTGGAAGATTATTTTCATAAAATCTTCTTGAATATATATCCTACTCATATCATATAAAGATAAATGTCTTACATTATAATGAATATCCAATAAAGGTCAAGGTAATAGTAGAGATACATTATCAAATCCAATTACAGGCCCTCCGAGCTGCACCACACCCAAAATTTAGAAAATAGAAATGATCCCTTTATCTTTCATGTCTTGATGAAATAAAATAATTACATCATTTGACCGTTGATACCCCATCTAGTGTTCATATTATAGGATGGGGAAAATATGAGGTGTTTCATTTCACCTCACTCCCCAAGCCAAATATCCCACCAAAGGTGACATGATGTAATGTCCTAGACTAAGGTTGTCTTCAAGAAATAGAGAAAATCATATGGTATGCTAAGAAAGAACTGACCCATAAAAACACCCAAAAACATTGGTCTATATGAAATTGATACATCGATTGTTTATTGCATCATGCATCTGCAAATATTGACCAATCCTCCCACATGTGGGAAACCAATTTTCATACAGTGAAAATAACCATGGTAACAGATGAATCAAGTGTAAAAAATATAATTCACACATCCTATGTTCAAAAAAATCTCTATTAAATCAAAATAGTGATTTTAACTGTATAGAAACATCCCCAGACCATAGGGTTGGGGGAATTGTTAACACAATCATCAAGGATGAGTAATAAAGGATGAAAGGTTGTGAAAGTGGAATAGATCATCCCAATGTCATAGGGATAAGATAATTTTTACCTCATCATCGTCAATATTCATTAATTTCTTGATTGGGAGTATTTCCACATAATGAATTTTCCATGTAAATCTCATCTAGTGATGTAGTTTCTTCTTCAGGGATGCGAAAAACAAAATTCTCTTGATGATAAATTCATATCACCTTCATGAGACATCATTGAAGAGATACAAGAAACAAACGATAGGCCCATATGAATTTCTGAATGAAAAATGACATATCAAGAGAACAAATACTCTATAGAATAACAACTCTTCTTGTGGATTCTCTTGGAAAAAATGATTCTCCCATTATTCATAGACTGATGAAATACATGTGGTGTGGTTCATGTTAGTAATTGTCATTTTCAAAACTTCTTCAGATGTAATAGAACATTAGTTTAATGAATTAGAACAATAGGAGTATATGTACATTCAAAATATAGTCTACAATTAAATGATCGAAGAGTGTGTGCATATATGAAATCAAAGTATTGCCTAAAATTTGGGAACTAATTTGAATGTTTTCTTGCATTCCCATCGACATAAATCAGCAAAATAAATAGGTAAGGCTACAGCTCAATGCTTCTTATTACCTGATCGATTTAAACCCCTCACACAAGAGTAAACAGTTTTTAAAAATGTATAAGAGATGAAGGTTTTGATAAAACTCAATGATGAACTACTCCAAAGAAAATATCCCTTTCATATATGTTCTAAAAGAGGAGCCTCAACTTTTGATCCCAATAGGTGTACCCCAACCAATAGGGTTCATCCTAGAAATTGAAATGGAGCCATAACATCTTCACAATTCATGAGCAAGAAAAATTTTATTTTTGGATCCCAGAACATAAATAGATCTGGATTTACCCCCCTTAGGCACACAAATAGATCTCAATCAGACACATCCTCATAGATGATCCCATATAGGATACCCAACATGAATACAAGTGGAATTTTTATATTTATCCTAACTTATTGTTCCCCATTCTTAGCCTCATACCCAATTGGTTTTTCTTTTTAAACTCATTGACACTATTAAAACATTGTGGAATTTTATTCAATGTATGGGAGGATGGTGAGTTCCAGTGCAACTACAGAGGAAGCCCTACCCTATATGGATAGATTAAACTCTTTTACAAATATACTTTGGGAATCATACATTCCCAATATTCAATGGTTCATAGGATCTATAATAGAATCTTCAACAATTAAGGTCATGGTGCAGACCCATGATGGTGACCCTCAAGTAGAAAGAAGAAGACAATATCAACTATTTTGTACATACATTAGAAGAACCGACCTTCACCCAGTATACCAATCTATTAGCTAGAATATTGAAGGGGTGAGAAGATCCTCATTGAAAATTAATCTTTCAATTAATCTTAACACTTATTAGAAATATTCGAAGATCTTTTGAAGTTAAGATAATGAAAAAATTTGGGGGTGTCGGATTTCATTTATAGGTGGAATGCATTCAATTATTTATAGAACTTTTAGCTCCATCATGAAGATTTGTTGGGCCTCTGTATCAATAATATTCAAGAATATATAAGTACAACACTTATTCTAATAATGTACCCATGTGGATTTTTGGATTTTTCTATAGTAGTATAAAGGATGTAATATTCTAATTTTTTATCCCAATATATATCCCATCATGTGTTGATGAATCAATGGAAGAGGATAGGTGGACTGTAATCCTCAATGGTTATATTGAAATTGGCCATTATGCCAGCTCCTGCACCATCTCTTACATTGATGCCTGCACCATATCATGCAGTTCATCCTCCTTAAAAACAACATTAGCAAGAGTATACTCAATAGGAGTCAAGGGAAGACTCAAAATTATCCCAATATGGAGGCTGGAAGAATAATGTATACTCCCTAGTTAATTTTTAGCTTCCTTGTAAAACAATATGTTAATACAACCAGAACCCAAAATGCCTATCAAATTATACCATGATTATCACCTAAATTATTTCCCATTTTATTGAATAATGGGGCATACAATCCAATAATTTTTCATTTTCCATGTTTTTCTACAGAAAATAGTTGATTCTGGATAGGTGAAGCTGTAAAAACCCTAATCACAAGTAGCGTGTGTTTCTGCCACCACTTTAGAGAAAGTGTGAGAAATGAAGTTACCAGCAAGAATTCAAAAAATTTCATTTATTTTTTTTCTAGAAAAATAATAAACTAGGCTCATGCTATCCGGGAATCATAGTTAAAACAACCAATTTTCCTCCCAATACGGCATAGCTGACTCCTTCAACCCCAAAACCCTCCAAAGGAAAATATTAGGATAAAAGGAATGGTTGGAAGAGAGGGAAACAACCCCAGGAAGATTAACATGCACCTAGGAAAATTTTATCCTTCAGTCACTCAAAATTCATGCCTTCAATGCCAAGAAATCGAGCATCTCCCTACAAAAAGGTACAATGTCCACTAACCTGTGAAACAAGATCCTCATCAGAAGAATCATTGATATTTTGGTCATTAATTTGATTCATTTAATAGATATTTTATTGGTTAATGAGTTTTCTGATGAACATGATATTCCCACACTATCATTGGGATACATGAGTCGAGGCCCTATGAGTCGAGGAAAAAACTGAGGAATAACCATGGCCAAACACAATACACTAGCTGCACCTTTTCTAGAGCGATCTATGAAGTCCAAACCCAAAGGTAATCCCTTAGACAAGCCCAAAATAAATAATAATATTCCTCCACACATGTGAAAAATCACTCATAACCAATCATTTTGGAAGGGATATTGAAGAATAGAAGACATCCTTACCATTTTAGACAAGTGGGCAGGCCAAGGTGACCTAATCCAATAGCCGAAAAAACACACTCTAAATTTTTTCAACCTCCTAAAACATTTTTCCCTAATCATTTCATATCTAAAAATTACTTCTAGAGAGTAGTTCCCTATATGGGAAGGTAGAACATTGACCCAAAATTAATGCATCCTGAATCAGTGGTCCATATTTCTAATAATGCTCACAATTTTTTATGTTATTAATCTATAAAAGGATATATATATATATATAGCACTTGTAGAGGCTATTATATTCCTCAAGAGTTTAAATCCTATTTTTCTACTACTGATGTATATCATCCATATATTGAACATAAATTTTTTATTTTTATCTCTTTCACCTAACAGGATAGTGATGATGCTTTTTAGGGACACCTTAGTCCTCTATATATATTTGGTAGATTTGATGAACCTAACATCCATCAATCTTTCACTGATAATGGATCGGGATTTAACCTCATTCCTTTCAAAAATTTTCACCAACTGGGATAAACTAAATCTTATTTATCGCCTTCTTCTCAAATGCTCCAAGGATAAGATAAAAGTGAGTATAAACACCTCATCCTCATTAAGCTCAGATCTCAGTTTAAGAATTTGGTGTCTACTTCTTAGTTATTATTCATCCAAAAATATACATCTTTTGATTCCTTTTTAGGAAGGCCTTGGTCGAATCAGCATGTAGCAGTCCCTTAATCATACCATCAATGCCTCAAATACTATTGAAATGGGAAAATTTCGATGTTATATGGTGTCAAATATTCATTAGAGTTTTGTGATTCTCAATATATTGATGTAGGATTCTAATGAAGAGAAGGGAATAAACCCAAAATTAATGTTTTCACTCAGGTTACTACTCCAAATTGTTTTGAAATTACCCCAGCTATCCCAATAAAATACCTCGATGATGATTATGGTATTCCCATTAGTCATGTTGTAGACACCTCCTTAGATTCAGATATGTGCTCCTCAGTATTCATTATATCAGCAATTTCATTTGAACCTAAAGTAATTTAAGAAATCATTGAATCCTCCATTAATGGTGATGCCTCAAATTTAAAATCTCCAAGATTATCCTCTAAAATTAAATAGGAAACCACTACATACTCTAATCCTGTAGAGGTCATGGTATCACCATTGGATGTTACCTCTCATGACACTTAAATTTCCAATAATATTAATGATTATCCTTCATCTCCCATCCATCCCAATATTTAAATAGTGTAAAAGGAATAGGAAAATTAAAAATAGGAAAAATCATCATAGATACTCTGAAGGAAATCAAGGAAGGGGTATCTACCACATTCAATGAACTCCGATAGATAAGTATGGGTATAGAGAAAGATCCATGAAAATTGTTGATCAAGAAAGATCAGCTCCTTTATGTGAGGGATATTTATTAAACTTTTCTAATGTAGAACTGGGATGTGTTTTCTTGGAATTACAATAAAATTGTAGGCCTTGATCCTAATCTATCTACCCATCACTTTGAATTTTCAAAATACCACTAAGGTTATAAGTAGGTAGCTAGAGGTAAACATCTGATTCATGTTGCTATGGTCAAAGATGGAATTGAAAAATAATCAAAGATACTTTAATTCAGTGGGTCTAGTACCCAAAATGGATTTCCAATATTTTCCTCATCAAGAAAAATAATATGAATATTAGTATTTGTACTGATTTCAGAGACCTCATCTGGCACTATTTAAAAGATGAATTATGAGTCTCGATAACAGAACTTTTAATCAATTAAGTGGCTAAATATCAATCCCTATTCTTCATGGATTGAAATTCCGGATATAATAAAATCTTAATTTACCCATAAGATGAAGAATCCACTACCTTCAAAGCCCCAAAATGAATATTCTGCTACCGAGTGATGCCCTTTGGCTTAAAGAATATCATTTATAAATATCAATTTTCTATGCATTGCATCATCATACACTTCATGGGAATATTAGTTGAGTGTTAATTTTAGGATTTTGTGGTGATATTTCAAAAACATTATGACTAGATAGCTGATCTTGAGATCGTCTTCAACAAAATATGGCCACACAATATGAAGATTAATCCCATAAAATTTGGTGTATGTAACCTCATTGAAACCCCAAACATTTAATAGGATTATTAAGTCAAAATTTCAACATTTGGATATTCATAAAAAATCCTTGAAAGAATATATTTTTCTATCACTAGGTTGATGAAGAAATGTGTTATGTTTCAATTGACTGATGTGTACTATGATATATTTCTAATCCTCGAGAATTATGTCTTGATATCACTAGTGTTGATGCCACCAATTAAAGTAAATACACTCATCCTATATATATAGGCCATTTATTGGTCCCTGGGTGCCTTCCTTATGTTGAAAACTTATTATGGTAGTCAAAAACCCTTCATTATCTCAGTTTCACCATGATCGACATTGAGACTTGGTATTGAAATATAAAGTAGAACTATTTGGAATTGATTCTCACAATTCAATACCAAAGGCATTACCTGAAACACTATGAGGTCCATATAATCCCTCAAAAATACCCACTCAAATATACCATAAATCATCCCATACTTACTTGATCATTGACATGATGGGTGTTCATTCTGTAATAGTTTGACATCTTGTTCATGCTACAGAAGGTAGTAAAAGGAAAGGATTTAGAAAATTTCCTCAGAGAACATCCCTCTATGGAAGAATTTCTTGTGAGTAATTTAACTATCTGATGAGGAAATCTTCTTAGTCCAGAACTCTACACAAATGTGGTAAATTTAATCGGATGGTGCATCAAGAATCCTAACTGAAAATAGAATGGAATACCCCAACATCAATAACGTCTCGTTGGTAATTGTTCACATTTACCTAGTAAAGGAAGTTCTAACTTGCTCCATTATATTATCATAAGGTTGCACCAACAATGAGGCTAATTATCAATACTTGTTTTTAGTCTTGGAGTTTTATTTGCTAATATTGGTGATTCAAATGATAACCAAAGGTGATTATGAGTTAGTAATTTAGAATATCAATTTTGATTATTTCATCGAGAATGAATATCTTATCCATATAATAAATTATGTTTGAGTATTGATGGAAAAATTCCACTATTAACTAACACTAACTCATATTCTACCTTTTCAAATTGAATAGGTTGATGTATTAGAAAATGAAGTTATAGCCTTGGAAGATTCTAATTGGGAGGAAATAGTTTTCTTCATCACCCATCACAGAATAGTGTTTTCCTTCATTAAATGTGTCTTTAAAGAGATAAATGACATCAATTATATCCCTAAACTAGATAATGATGCAAACTGGCTGATGGATACCATCCTAGAATACATCCAAAATGGGGTCCTTCTATCAAATAGAGGAGGAAAATACATATATGATGACGGGTGTCCAATTTCACCCATTATGATATCTTGAGTCATATGAATGTTCCTTTTATGTGTATCTCTGATGAAATTATCCTCTGATAAATTGATGGAGCGGATATTACTACCACCATGGAGGAAGTCCATGTTGGCACTTTTGGTTACCCTTATACAAGAACCAATATTTCTCACCAAATCAGGATGCAAGGGTATTTCTAGAATTTGATAATGTTTTATTTCACAAAATTTGTCAAAAATATTTATTCCATCTATATAAATTCTAAATTCATACATCAACCACCATAGTTTCTCCATACAGCTGAATACAGTAGATCATTTATTGTATGTCAAATGGATGTTGTAGGGTTATAGCCCTCATCTATGGAAAAGTATTTCAAATACACCCTTACTTCTACCAAATACTTCTCTAAATGTGATACGTAAATACCTCTTAAGGATTTCAGGGCCAAAAGTTTCATTAATTTCATGAAGTGAAACATCATCACCAGATTTGGTGTCCCTCACACAGTACTGATAGACAATGACCCCAACTTCTACTCTTCTGAATTGAAAATTTTTTTCCTTCGATATCATGTAGTTAAAATGGAAATATATTGGATTTAAATAAAACTCTATCAATAATTATCCAAAAAATAGTCTATTGGGAAAATAAAACTTTGCCTGAAAAAATATGGCATGCCTTGTGGGCTAACTAAACCACAACCCGCACTACTACTCAAGCAACCTTGAATTCACTAGTCTATATAATACATAAAGTTATACCTATTTTGTTCTATTTTCCCTTACTCTTAATATCTATCTGTGGAAAAATATTAGATGATTAACTATCACATAAGTGATATGATGATTTAGATCGACATAATGAGAAAAGGTTGTATACCCTACATCATTTTAAAATATACCAAAAATGGATATCATGAGCCTTCAATAAGAAAGTATATCTTCATTTATAGATTTAAGGAGAATTATTTTTGTCATTGAAGACTCTAATTATACCTAGGAGGAAACCAGTAAAGCTTGGACCCAAGTGGGAAGGACCTTACATCCAATATAAAGTTCGTCCCAATAGGGATTACTTGTTATTCGAAGTGGATGGAGAACAAAACATCCCCTACCAATGAAATATTTTTCAATAAATACTTTGTGTGATAAAATATACCTTCATCCACATAGAATGAAGATAAAATACATTACATTTGGTCTTAGGTGAAAGACCATAAAGTTCACAGCATTTGGTCCTAGCCGTATGTCCTAAAACTACCAGACACCATAGTATGAGTTCTATGACTCTAATGTATATAGGATAACATCCTATTCACAAGACATTAAACATTACAAAAATTTACTCACCTCCTGACATAAAACCACATGGTTTGAATCATTGTTTCATGACATAAAGCTATAATAAATTTTTGTTTGTGCTTAAGCTGATCAAAACCTTTGGTGGTGCTATCCAACCGAACCTCAATTCCAAAACAATGTACATCATGGTTCCTATATAAATGGGAAATGTACTGATACCCAAACATTATTTCATCATCTCAACAAAAATGTGTGTAAAATTATCCCTCCCCTATATAAATTTAGAACTACATATGGATTGATTTTTATCCACATGGGATATGTAGTGACACTAGAGTCCCTTATCCCAGGCTTGACCACAATAAACAAAATGGGTGGACCATGTGTTCCTTTCTTCCCTCATATGACCCTAATCCATGTAGGAGGAAATAATTCATGTTCTGTAAAGACCCGTAAAATTCAAGGAAATTTTTTTCTTAATTTTCTTGGGAATTTTACAAGAGCGCAGTTTCTGACAGCACCTGATTCTGAGGCCCGGTGTGCCCGGAATCATTTTATGAAGTTTAGCTTGGGTATGTTCAGTGAACGAATGAGCGGGGTTTTCTAACATTTGAACCGGTGCTCGGCATCGAATTCCAAGGGCACCGGCGGAATCGCAGCACCGGTTTTTGCTTAGAAACACATTTTTCAGAGTTGCATTTGCTCAGGTGTGTTTTTTTAATTTTTGGGGTTCAGAAATGAAATAAAATAAAAGGGGTGCGACAATTTTATTTTTATTTCACTTAAAGACGCTTAACCTAAGTTAAGCGGATAAGGTGGGACCCATAATATCCTACCCAATTGGTAGGATATTTTTGAGGTGGGGGCCGCACAAGCCCCACCATTTCTTCCCTCCTAAGTAACGCACCTGCAACCCCCCTTTTAATGAAAGTCAAACCTTACATTTTTTCCAGTTAATAAACGCCTCATTAAATTGAGCAGTTAAATTGTTACAATTAATTCTTTGAATTAATTGTTCGTTTCTTATCTTTTGAATTTCAAAAGCATAGGTTGATAATAAAATAAGTGTTGAACTTATTTTATTTCATTGGTTGGGTTGTGTTAAAGCCTTGGGAGAAAAAGAGAGGATTCTTCATTCTTCGACGAAGAATGCGAAGAACGCGCCACCGCTAATGAAGAACGCCAACCTCTGATGGCAGACGATGGAGGTTGTGTCAGTTGATGTATCATCCCCTCGGCTCATGGAGCGAACCCTCCTGAATGAGCTTGTTGTGTCAGGGAACCCTAGAGCTGGCTGCAACTACGACGACGACTGTACAGAGATCCTCAGTGGATTCGACGGTGACGACTACAACACTCTGCGATTTTACGTGGATCAGTGCTACTGATCCTGTGTGGGTTTGATCCTGTGTGGATCAGCGCTCAGCAGTCCTATATGGGCCAGCGCCTACAGATCCTGTGTGGGTCTGATCCTGTGTGCGTCTTTTCGGGGGTTAGTTACCTATCGATCCTTTGTGGGTCATATCCTTTGAGGGTCATTGCGGGGGTTAGTTACCTATCGATCCTTTGTGAGTCAGATCCTTTGTGGGTCATTGTGGGGGTTAGTACCTATCGATCCTTTGTGGGTCTGACGGCTTAGATGAATCAGTGGCTATATCTGATCATCTCTATCGTCATACGAAGAAGTATACTTGTGTGAGCTGAATCTTGACTTGCTTTTCTATGTAGATTAATTTATGCTTTCCTGTGTGGATTGGGTTGTGGTTTCCTATGTGGAATGGGTTGTACTTGGGCTCGGAGGTTGGAGCGATCTGGAATTGATGACTTAGGTATATGTATGGGCTTATAACTAAGCAGTGTCGGATGTTACTTCGTGATTGTATTTTTCGTTTGTGGTTTATCCTTTGTAGATTCTGGGAGACCTTCGGGGGTCTCGGGGTGCCTACTAAGTAGCTTATACTCACCCCTGCACGGGCTATGCTCGCACTACGTTGTGTTGGTTACAGACGACGGATAGCACTGATCGTGGTTGAGGATTGCGGAGCAGGACGGTACCTGGAGGTGGACCACTGGGCGGACGTACTCGGAGCGGTCGGCTGGACCAGAGGAGTAGTGGAGGCTATCTGTACCCACCCATCAGGTGGGACTTCCAGTGGACGGCTCGACGCTGCGGATCTACTTTTTAGTTGTTGTTTTCCCTTTCCAGTTGTACTTTACTTTCAGTTTGGGTTTGTATACTGGCCCATTTACTTTTTCGTACTTACTATTGTACCCATTTTTTACTTAGTGTTTACTTCTACTTCTTGCTTGCTCTGTGGTGTTTGTTTACTTTACAAAGGCAATACCTTCCCTTTTTTACTGGTAATTACGCCTTGGTTCTAGTCTCCAGCCCTTGGCCTATGGAAGGCGGGCTTCGGGTAGTCACGACACGGGCCCCGAAGACGGGTCCTGACAAATTGGTATCAGAGGAATGTTCGGTTCTACCACAGAACTTTGGACTCTGGTCGTTTTCTATGCGAATCAATGGTGTTAAGCGTATTGGGTGTGGTTATCAGTCCAGGGAGTACAGTGTTGGTGCGGCGGCTGACATATCCATACACCAGGACCCTGACTTCTGATTTCCGACTTAATGCACAAAAACATTGATTGCATGTGTGATTCAAGTTTTCTTTGTGATTTCTTTGTGTCAGCTTACCAGGTATATTGTTCTGACCATGGCGCACCTGTTTCCTTTTCAGGATGGCCCCACAATGGTAGCCAGCTAGGGTTCCGAGAGTTGAGCATGATGACAACCCACCGAGTGATGAGGCCTCGGTACAGGGCCCTTTGACAGTTGAGGCACTGGCGGTACCTTTACTCGCCGAGCCACCGATGCTTCCAGCCCCAGCCGCTGACGATGCACGTCGCCTTAGTCCACTGCACGAGTTCCAGCGCTAGAGACCACCCAGTTTTTGTGGGGAGACGGACCCCCAGGTATCCGAGGATTGGCTGGAGGCAGTGGTACGAGTTTTCAGGTTAGTGAGGACACCATCAGACCTCATGGTGATCCTCGCAGAGAGCCTACTGCACGCGGTAGCGGGCCGATGGTGGAGCTTGATGCTCCAGGTGCACGATGAGGCATCTCTTCTCTGGAAAGACTTTTAGAGCCTCTTCTGCTCAGAGTTTGTTCAATCCACCCTCCGTGCGGTGCACATCCAGGAGATTCTTCAGCTGCGGCAAGGCAGCTTGACGGTCGCCCAGTACTCGGCAAGATTTACCAATCTCTCGCGCTACTCGACAGACATGGTACGAGACCCATTCTTCTGGGATCGGAACTTTGAGCGGGGATTGAGGCATGAGATCAGGGCATCGCTGATCTCTCTCAGTATTCCGACTCAGGCAGGAGTACTGGAGCGAGCCCTTTTGATCGAGAGCTTTCTTGCTGAGCCTTCTTCAGCAGCGAGACCTACCGCAGGGCAGCACGTAGCAAAGTCTTCTGCAGTAGGTAGTCGACAGATGACTCATGGGTCCAGGCAGACCAGACCCTTAGGCAGACGACCTCAGGACACTGGCTTAGTAGTGCGGGGCACACAGCGCGGAGCCAGTCTTTCGAGAGGCAGGCAGTGCTACACATGCGGTGGGCAAGGCCACATGGCTCGTGACTGCCCGACCCACCGTGCTGAGGAGCAGCAGACGGTTGAGGGGCCACCGAGGTAGAGGAACAGGGTCGACCGTGGCGGTTTTCAGGGAGCAAGCAGATGAGGTAGAAGAGCTGGCCGAGCAGCAGGTGGTGGGCAACGCTTTGTGGCTCTACCACCACCACCACCAAGAGGCCCACCCCGACCACAAGGAGCTGGCGGGCAGAGACAAGCACAGCTCCAGGCAGCGGAGGCCTATGACCACGGCGCACCCGAGATGATTGGAGGTACTATCTGTGTCTATTCGATCCTTTTTGTAGTTCTTATAGACACAGGAGCGATTCACTCTTTCATAGTCGCTGCCCTTGTTTGGAGCTTGGAGATTCCGACAGAGCCGTTGGCTCGATCCTTACATCTAGAGACTCCAACAGGAGAAGACTCAACGATTATGCACTGGTTCCAGCAGTGTGAGATTACTCTAGGAGGTGATATCTTTGGATGGGATCTTCTTGTAGTGGCGTCGAGGCCTTACGACGTCATCTTGGGCATGGATTGGTTATCTACAGTCCATGCACAAATTGACTGTATTAGGCACAAGGTGCGATGTGTACGCACCGACGGGAGCAGGTTCACCTTCACCGGCGAAAAGGGAGCCTTCGCAGCACAGGATGGACTCCCGCAGAGGAGAGGACATCCCATCACTCATCAGTTGTCTAGCCTCATCCTGGGAGCAGTTGACGTGCGGAGTCACAGTTTTCCTGTAGTGGTGGATCAGTATGCAGACGTTTTCCCCGATGACGTTCTAGGAC
Organism: Viscum album; assembly: GCA_963277665.1. Taxonomy (NCBI): domain Eukaryota; kingdom Viridiplantae; phylum Streptophyta; class Magnoliopsida; order Santalales; family Viscaceae; genus Viscum; species Viscum album. The sequence goes on along the minus strand of OY728133.1, from coordinate 1,774,520,011 downwards.
TACCTCCTCGTAGAGAGGTATAATTTTATATTTATTTTTACCCTAGGACAGCCCCGATATCCACCCCATCATATTGGATGGCTCCCGCCGAGCTTCGAGAGCTACGGGTACAGTTAGAGGACTTGCAGGGAAAGGGATTCATTTGACCCAGTGTTTCACCCTAGGATTCCCCGATATTGTTCGCCAAGAATGCGGACGGGAGCTTGAGACTTTGTGTCGACTATCGTCGCCTGAACCAGGTGACAGTGAGGAACAAGTATCCGCTACCAATGATAGATGGCCTCTTCGACCAGCTCAAGGGAGCACGGTGGTTCTCAAAGATAGACCCCAGGTCAGGCTATCATCAGCTCAAAGTTCGGGACGAGGACGTGCAAAAGATGGCCTTCAGATGTCGGTATAGACACTATGAGTCCTTGGTTATACCATTAGGTGTAACCAATGCTCCAGCAGTGTTCATGGGCCTCATGAACAGGATCTTTCATCCATACCTCAGTCGATTTGTCATGGTCTTCATCGACGGCATTTTGATTTACTCGACCACTAAGGAGGAGCATGCCTACCACTTGTGGGTTGTACTAGACACACTCCGAGAGCACTAGCTTTATGGAAAGCTCTCGAAGTGTCAGTTCTGGATACGTGAGGTCCACTTCTTAGGGCACGTCATCTCTGATGCGGGAGTTGCAGTGGATCCTGCGAAGATTGAGGCAGTGCTAGCTTTGGAGCCACCCAAGAGCGTGATGGGGGTGAGGAGTTTCTTGGGACTAGCTGGATACTACCGGAGATTTGTGCCAGACTTCTCCAGAGTTGCGGCACTACTCTTAGCTTTGACAAAGAAAGGGAAACCCTTTGTGTGGTCAGACAGATGTCAGCAGAGCTTCCAAGAGATGAGATAGAGATTGACCTGTGCCCCTATCTTGAGGCTTCCGGAGGAGGGAGTAGGGTATGTAGTCTACTGCGATGCATCAGGGACCAGACTCGGATGTTTCCCGATGCAAGAGTGGGTAGTGATTGCCTATGGATCACGTCAGTTGAGGCTGCATGAGCATAACTATGCTACCCATGACCTGGAGTTACCAGTAGTGGTCTTCGCTATAAAGACATGGCAGAACTACCTGATGGGTGAGTGCTTCATAGTCTTTTTTGACCATCAGATTCTCAAGTACATCTTCTCTCAGAAGGACCTAAACCTGAGACAGCGGCGATGGCTCAAGTTCCTCCAGGACTATGACTTTGAGATATTCTATACTCCTGGGAAGGGGAACGTAGTAGCCGATGATCTCAGCAGGAGGATGGGCATTCAGCTACTTGAGGAGGCGACAGAGCGGCTAGCCGCTTTGCAGATATCCTTCATGGATAGCGACGGAGCATCCTTCCTTCAGTCTCTCAGAGTCACCCCTCCACTACTGCAGTGGGTCAGAGAGGCACATCGTGGGGACGCTGACTATGAGATGCGGAGTGCACATATATCCTCAGGAAAGGCACATGATGGTTTATCCTTTGGAGCAGAGCACGACGTCCTTTTCAGAGGACGTACCTTGGTACCAGTTGCTTTACGGGAGGAGGTGCTGAGAGAGTTTCACACTTCTCCCTTGGCGGTACATCCTGGAGTGGAGAAGATGTACCAGGACCTCAGACGATAGCACTGGTGGCCGGGCATGAAGAAGGATGTGGAAGAGTTCGTTTCCCGATGCCTCACCTGCCAGCAAGTGAAGGCAGAGCATCAGGTACCAGTAGGCTTGGTACATACCTTGGAGGTCCTGGAGTGGAAGTGGGACGGGATATCTATGGACTTCGTGACTGGACTTCCACGCACTTCTAGAGGTCACGACTCCATTTGGGTGATTGTCGACCGACTCACCAAGTCGGCTCACTTCTTAACCATCAGAGAGTAGGGTTCAGTGGAGAGCTTGGGGCGTCTCTATGTTCAGGAGATTGTACGGCTTCACGGTGTGCCATCATCTATCATCTCTGATCGAGATGGTCACTTTACTTCCTGGCTTTGGAAGGGGTTGCAGGAGGCGTTCGGGACGCAGCTACGTCTGAGCACTGCCTTTCACCCTCATACGGATGGTCAGATGGAGAGGACCATTTAGACTCTCGAGGACATTCTCCGCGCATGTGTCCTCGACTTTGGTCGCAGCTGGGAGGACCACATACCCTTGGTGGAGTTCACGTACAACAACAGTTACCACTCCACCATTGGGATGGCACCATACGAGGTGTTGTATGGATGACCTTGTAGATCTCCTTTGTGCTGGACAGACCCTGGGGAGTCAGCACTTGTGGGACCAGAGATGGTCCAGGACACGACAGAGAAGGTCCATTTCATCCAGTAGTGGATGAGGATAGCTCAGGGCCGGCAGAAGTCTTATGCTGACAGGAGGCGGAGGACACTAGAGATCGAGGATGGCGACCACGTCTTCTTGCGTGTCTCACCTCGACGTGGATTACGGAGATTTGGCCTAGGCATCAAGTTGTCTCCACGCTTCATCGGACCATTCCAGGTCCTCATCAGGATTGGTGAGTTGGATTATCGCATGGCTCTACCACCTTAGTTGCACCGGGTGCACAATGTCTTCCACGTATCTCAGCTGAGGAGATATGTGCACGACCCGAAACATATCATTGACCATGGGGAGATGGACGTTGATGATGGGGAGACCTTTGCGGAGGTCCCGGTGGAGATCGAGGATCGAAAGGAGTGGGTCCTATGTGGACGGTCGATTCCTCTAGTGCGCATCAAATGGCAGCACGGGAACCTTCAGGAGAGCACTTGGGAGCGGGAGGCTCAGATACATGCTTAGTACCCACATTTGTTTCCCTAGTTTTTTATGTAACTTTACGAGGACGTAAATCCCTGCGGTGGGAGTGATGTAAAGACTCGTAAAATTCAAGGAAATTTTTTCTTAATTTTCTTGTGAATTTTACAAGAGCACAGTTTCTGACGGCACCTGATTCCAAGGCCCGGTGTTCCCGGAATCATTTTCCAAAGTTTAGCTCGTGTACATTCAGTGAACGAACAAGTGGGGTTTGTCTAACTTTTGAACCGGTGCTTGGAATCGAATTCTGAGGGCATCGGTGGAATCGCAGTGCCAGTTTTTTCTTAGAAACGCGTTTTTCGCAGTTGCGTTTTCTCGGGTGTGGTTTTTTAATTTTTGGGGTTAAGTTATGAAATAAAATAAAAGGGGTGCGACAATTTTATTTTTATTTCACATAAAGCCGTGTAACCTAAGTTAAGAAGATAAGGTGGGACCCACAATATCCTACCCACTTGGTAGGATATTTGTAAGGTGGGTCCCACACGAGCCCCACCATTTCTTCCCTCCTAAGTAACGCACCTGCAACCCCCCTTTTAATGAAAGTCAAACCTTACATTTTTCTGGTTAAGAAATGCCTCATTAAATTAAGCGGTTAAATCGTTACAATTAATTCTTTGAATTAATTGTTTGTTTCTTATCTTTTGAATTTCAAAAGCTTAGGTTGATAATAAAATAAGTGTTGAACTTATTTTATTTCGTTGGTTGGGTTGTGTTAAAGCCTTGGGAGAAAAAGAGAGGATTATTCATTTTTCGACGAAGAATGCGAAGAACGCGCCACCGCCAACGAAGAACGCCAACCTCCGACGGTGGATGACGGCGAGAGATGCCTTCCTCGGAGATCACCTAATGCCAATGGCGATCCTCTTCTTCTGCGGCGATCCTCTTCTTCCGCGGTGTCCCTCTTCTTCCGCGATGGTTAATTCCGCGACGAACGTTCGTTCGACGACAATGTTGAGGTAGGGGTTTATTTTTTTTGTGATTACTTCCATCGTTTTTTCCCTTTCAATTGAACCGCCTATTATCGCATTAACGGGAGGAGGTCGGATCGCACGAACACGGCTGACACTCCTCCCCTTTTGGGTTGTTGATTTTTGATGCGGCAAGCAAGGCAACGCGGTGCCGAAGCACCGCGCGGACATTGTAAAAATGGAGAGTGGAGAAGCGCGGCGCCGTCGCACCACGCCGTTAGAAGCAACAAATCTGCGGCGCCATTGAGCCGCGCCAAAGAAGATGAACAAAAGACGTGGCACCGTCGCGCCGCGCCGGAGGACCTCAGATGCACCGCGGCCGGAGTGGGGCCACGGCGGAGGGGCGCGACGTCGTCGCGCCACGCCGGACGAACGAAGGTCGTGGCCGGTTCCGGGCCACGGCGGACCAGGGGAACCGGTGGCCAGTCCAGGGCTGCCGGCGTCGGAGCGAGGGGACCGGCCCCTACCGGTACCGTGATGGCGGCAGCCGGCCAGCCAGTCGGGCCGGCCAGTCAAAGGAAATCGTCGGGGGTCATAACCCCCGGCCGGCCAGCTGAGCGGCCCCATAAAGGGGCCGCGGTTCTTCACGCAGGGGCAGTGCGCCCCCCTCACCCGAAACGGCTCGGCTGTTCGGCCGAGCCTCTGTCCAGCACGCCAGTGCGCTGCGCGCCAGGCCGGCTGCCCTGGCCGGTCCGCCAGGCCGGGCCGGTCCGCGCCCAGGCCGGGTCGCACCGCACCGACCGGGTCGGGCCGCGCCCAAGCGGGCCGGACCTGGACCTGGTTCGGGTCGACCCGGTTCGGGCCGACCCTGGGGGTATCGGGTCGGGTCAGACCGGGCCCGAACCCCCTAATACCGAACCTTTTTCGGTTTGTTACCCATAACATGAGCTACAGGACTCCGATCGATGCACCGTCAGTTGCGATGCGATCCTTGGATTGAGACGGTCGTTTTGGTATATCGCACTCAAGTTTTAGGAGAACTTTGGGTTCGTCCGGGTTGGTTCGTACACGAAACCAACCGGGCCCGCGGAGCGGAAACGCTCATAACTTAAGCTCCGGACGTCCGATTGACGAGCCGTCGACTTTGATGGATTCCTCTAAGTGAGATGGATCTTTCGGCTTACTCCGCTCGAGGTTTGGATGAAGTTGGAGAACGGTTGGGTTGGTTTCTCCTTAAAAACCAACTGGGCCCCTGGAACGAAAAAGCCCATAACTCTCAGACCGGACGTCCGATTGACGCGCCGTCTGCGACGTTGAGTTCTTGTTGATGATACGGCAATTTTGGATATATCAACTCCAGACTTTGTGTCAGTTGATGTATCAGCCCCTCGGCTCGTGGAGCGGACCCTCCCGACCGAGCTTGCTGTGTGCAGGAACCCTAGATCTGGCTGCGACTACGACAACGACTGTACAGAGATCCTCAGTGGATTCGACGGCGATGACTACAGCACTCAGCGATCCTACATGGATCCGTGCTACCGATCCTGTGTGGGTCCGATCCTGTGTGGGTCCGATCCTGTGTGGGTCCGATCCTGTGTGGGTCAGCGCTCAGCGGTCCTGTGTGGGCCAGCGCCTACAGATCCTGTGTGGGTCCGATCCTGTGTGGGTCTTTGCAGGGATTAGTTACCTATCGATCATTTGTGGGTCATATCCTTTGTGGGTCATTGCGGGGGTTAGTCATCCATCGATCCTTTGTGGGTCAGATCTTTTGTGGGTCATTGCGGGGGTTAGTACCTATCGATCTTTTGTGGGTCCGACGGCTTAGATGAATCAGTGGCTATATCTGATCATCTCTATCGTCATACGAAGAAGTATACCTGTGTGAGCTGAATCTTGACTTGTTTTCCTATGTGGATTACGTTATGCTTTCCTGTGTGGATTGGGTTGTGGTTTCCTGTGTGGACTGGGTTGTACTTGGGCTCGGAGGTTGGAGCGAACTTGAATTGATGACTTAGGTATATGTATGGGAATATACCTAAGCAGTGTCGGATGTTACTTCGTGATTGTATTTTTCCTTTGTGGTTTTTCCTTTGTGGATTCTGGGAGACCTTCGGGGGTCTCGGGGTCCCTAGTGAGTAGCTTATACTCACCCCTGCATGGGCTATGTCCGCACTACGTTGTGTTGGTTACAGACGACGGACAGCGCTGATCGTGGTTGAGGCTTGCGGAGCAGGACGGTTCCCAGAGGTGGACCACTAGGCGGACGTACTCGGAGCGGTCGATTGGACCCAAGGAGCAGTAGAGGCTATATGTGCCCACCCTTCAGGTGGGACTTCCAGTGGATGGCTCGACGCTACGGCTCTACTTTTCAGTTGACGTTTTCCCTTTTCAGTTGTACTTTACTTGCAGTTTGGGTTTGTATACTGGCCGACTTACTTTTCCACACTTACTGTTGTAGCCAGTTTTTACTTAGTGTTTACTTCTACTGCTTACTTGATCTGTGGTGTTTGTTTACTTTAAAAAGGCAATGCCTTCCCTTTTTTACCGAGAATTACGCCTTGGTGCTAGTCGCCAGCCCCTGGCCTATGGAAGGCGGGCTTGGGGTAGTCACGGCACGGGCCCCGAGGACGGGTCGTGACAAGTTCCCCCATTCATTATCCAATCATAGAAACAAAATCTCCACTTCCCTACATATAATCTATATTTATATAGGTAACGTCACATCCCATGTCCAATTCCAATCCAAACACTTACCTTATCCTCAAACTCATTCTTTCAAAACAACATAATCCTTTTCTTGGGAAAATTCAAATATCCACCAACATTAACTCACACTCGGTGATGGAATCTATGATTCTAGAATAAACCTTTGTTTTGAATATTCATAATATATCCTAGTTAGTATTTCATAAGCCTCTCTCAAAAGGCCTATAAACCATAGGCACATCCATATTTAGTAGAAACCTCTTCAATATTAATAATCCCCAATAACATCATTATAGAACCCTCTTTTCAAAAATATTTTGTGATCACTCCTTGATACTTATTCCATACCACTTCTCCTGATCCAAGAACCCCCAAGAGCATGATTTTTAATTTCATTCTTCACATCCAATGTATTTTAGAACATCTTCGACCAAGAATTCCCTATATTACGCACCATTTCATTGACATATTTTCTACAATAAACCATGTCATCCTAGTCACATGATGTTAAACTATACGAAAACATATTTAACACATGATATTAATGTGAAATTTTATCCTATGTACCATCCATTGAATGCCTTGGGAAACCAAATCATAGATTCTTCTATGAAAAACATAGGATGACACTCATGACATGCTTCCTTGAATTATTGGATAGAATCTATAGGGAATCATTCCTTATTTTTCACATCAGGTAACCATTTTCATTGCCACATGATGTTAAACTACATAGTTTCCTATAACTAAGTATGACTTAATTATCATTCTAGTGAGATATGTAGGGATTCCTAGATCCAACATCCTGGTATAGCCACCACATGAAAAAAAATACCCATGTTCATTATTTTATCCACCTCTATGTGGTGAAATAATCTTTTGTCACTCCTTGTATATCACATCGAGCATAAATAATGTGGTCTTAAGATTTTTGGAAAAATATTCTCTGCATGATCAAGGTGTATCAATTTACATTAAGGTTATCATGGTCCTAGATGCAAGATCATAAAATAACACTAAAAACATTATTGTATGATGATAAATAACATGGTTGATGCCACTTTTATGGAAAAATTGTGCATTTCTATAGCCCTCACCCAAGTGGAACACTATTTTGAGTGTTAGTATCCCACCACCCCTCCATACAATAAGTATGTGTGTCTTGATTATTTAATTTATGAGATACATAGTAATTATTGAATTATACATCCTAGTCCAACTATAATATAAAAATTCCCCCAATATCCTATATATGAGATAGATCTATAGAGGAGGGTCTATTATGGTTTTTCACTCCACTCATGAGCCTGTACTCAAAGCATGATTTCCCTATCCATAAAAGAAATGAAAAAGTATGTGGAATCAACCCTAGAACAATGCATGTCATGATTATATCTTTTATAAGACACTTATAGACTTTATGACCCTATGTATTGTGCCCAACCACAATACAAGAAAAATCCCCCTCCCAGTGTATGTATCATACATAAATAGGAAACATTTCTCCAGACTCTTGGCTGATTTTTACATTAAATGATCCTTCCATACTTAAAACCCTTCCTTACACATATCAAACTCTATTGGTTGGTAAATTTGAATCTTAATAAGCTTTACCCATCCATCAGTGATGGAATGTATGATTTCAGACAAAACCTTTATTTCAACTATGCATAATATTCCCTAGTTTTCCTCTACATAAGCCTCCCTCCAAAGACTTATCAACTAGAAGAACATTCCTTCATAGGGTAAACAACTTCTATCTCTATAATTCCCCAAAACATTATGTTGGAAACCTCTTTTTAAAAATGGTATATGGTTATTCTTTCCATACTTTTCCCATATAACTTTTTTGATTTAGATGCCCCTAGATTACAGATTACAACCTTCCCTCTTCATGATCAAATAATGATGTAATATTCATAGTTAGATCACCATGAAATGTAAAATCACTAGTATTATAGACAATTCCATGACACCATAAACTAAAACAATCATATATCCCCCCAACATTACATTAAACTATGTGGATGATAGCCATTTCATAATTACATTAAACCGTACAAAACTCATCTATGCTATACAACATTAAACTATGGGGAAATGTCCCCATAATATGATACTAAAACGTAGAACATCATAGACCTTATATAATTACATTAAACTATGTTACACCTGATATATTATACATGAAAAATTTCCTACATTGAAGATAGAACCATTTAAAGGTACCTAGTATATAATAAAATATGTATATTAACAGTAGGGTTGAATAATCCATTTCTAAGGAAACATAGGTCTACTATATTGGGTACAGTCTTTGGAGACTCAGATTATTCCAACCCCATACTGGGATGAGATATGAAAATAGACTTCCTCTTTGTAATAAATCCATCTATATAAGAGTTCCATCCTTTATTAAGGAATCATCGGTCTTGTCTATCAATCCCAACCATGAGTTTTTATCGATATTAATAATTTCCCTCCATGAAATTTGATTGAGGTGAAAATGCCCCCATATATTCCATATCATGCACTCTCATTTGGATTTGGATGATTCCCCAAGATGCCACTTTTTTCTCATGATGATAAATACTCATGTGATCTTAGGGTACCTAGAGATTTAGTTTGATTAGAAAAATTGAGATCCATTTTATTTATTCAATGCTAAGAAACATAGCCCCTATAGCATGACCATAAAATGATAGGTATAATTCCACCCCATATTTCTAGAAACTATTGTTATAGACCATTTATTATAGAATATATTTTACCAACATGATATCTCAATCCATTTAGAAGTCATTTGAACCCAAACCACCTATGCCTCTGGGTATTAATACCCCATTCCATGTGTATGAGTTTGATTTTATCAAAAGATTATGAAAAATTTTCTATAGTTTATGGAAACATGTTATGAATAAAATTATCCTCTCTATGAACAGTAGTCATATCAATGTAGGGAATTTCATATTCATTTCCCATAAGCCTCATTTGGGATTAGTACTATCAAAACTATTGGTAAAATTTGTTCTCTATAAAACACCAAATGAACTATTCAATCATGTAACTACCAATGAAAAGAGACATAACTCTCATTTGGTTTAGAAAATGCAAAGGGATACCTAGGAAAAAATTGATCCTTCGTTATCCAGGTCATGTTATCTATGAAACATTAATATCATTTTCATATTCCCATTATTAAAATTTAAACACAATAACACAAGGACATTATAATAGGTGATCCAACTATGGTATTAATAGTAAAATTCTACAGGAAATATGGAATAAAGAAATGGATGATTGTGAGAAAATCCATTATTATTTCATATATAAAGCAGACATACGATCATCCAAAACTCGGAGTCTCATTTCACAAGCAAATCAATGTTCTAAAAATATTTGTTCAATAGATTCAAATAGCTATATTATTGTGTTATTATATTCCACTACTTCACAATATAACTTAAAATATATTTTAACTTCTATTTCTATATCTGTTCATAGAACTTCTGTGTTTTCAATTTCTTCTAGCCCAACCTTATCTTCTACTTCCACTAAAGGATTCTCTTTACTAGCCAGTACTTCATCATGATCCAATTATTGATTGAGACAACCTAACTCTGGACATAGCTGTTATTCCTAGGACACCTATTCAACAACTCATCTATGGTGTTGGGATGATATTCAGGCTTTTTTAAAGGCCTCATTAATCATGATATTTCTGGTTGCAAAAAATGATCAATTAACTCAACAGTCATGAGATTAGACTACAATGTGATTATTCTCTCTAATATGAAAACCACCTCTTTCAACATGGTATATATGTCATTGTAGTCAAACCACCCATAAGAAATTGCAGAGAACATGTGACGTATCTTGAGAAATTTTGATGTTAGGTTTCATAGTGAGGTATGAGAAATAAATTTCCATATATCCCTCTGTACTATTTGTCGAGATATGGAAAAATTATCAAGAGTGTCCTGGTCTACTTCAGAATCACTCTCATATATCGAAACGTATTATGGGACTAATATAACATGAGAATGGCTATCATCATCATTCTCAAAATAAGCAGGCTCTATAGTAGTCAAAGTCATGGTAACCTCAACTGATTGGAAATTAGACGCATCTGGAATCATAGAAACATATACCAATTCTCATGAAATTTGTATCAAACAAGAAATACATTGTAAGGATGGAGATGATATATTCAATAATTTTAGAGACTCACCTTCATCTGTTGAGACACCAACCTCATCGTTTGATATCAACTCACAGAAAGGAATTATAGGGCCCATGTCTCTAGATTTTGGGTTCCCTTAAGACAAAACACATTCAGGGAGACACTTAAAATGTGTTCATTTTCATCCTGATAAGTAACCATCAAAAGTTCAGTCAAAAACACATAACCAACATGTCATACCATCATAAGACTTGGAGAAACAGTTGGTCTCAAACATTCTTGGCCCTTCATTTCTACTTCCTCTATAATCCTATATTTCATCGAAATGCGATTAGTGTGTCCTGAATAAGTTTCAATCCTATCAAGACAATATCCTAATGGGATACAGGTTGTTTCATCTTGATAAACTAACAACCCAGATCATAGAAACTATGTAACTTCACAAGTTGGCCTCGAACAATTAATTGATTCAGACCTCCCGGGAACCACCTGCTACCAAACGATTAGTATTTCCTAACTTGTGTATCAAATTTAAACCCCTTCATGAGTTGAACCATTAGAACAAATTAATATATAGCATTATAACTAAGTGATAATTGGATAATTAATAGTTACAGTCCTATATCAGATGTCAATTTCTAACTTCCTTGCTTGCCTACACATTGTGATTGTTTATAAAGGTAATCCCATAGGTAACATAATAGTTGGGGGAGGTGGTGGGAATACTATTTTTGGGTATTCATTCATCACATGTGTATGATAATTTTCCCTATGAGATTCTTATTCAATGATCCTTTCATCGAGAGGAGCTTATATTCTAATAGAATCTCTTCTCTCTGTATATTCTGAAGAATGAATGGGTGATGGATCACCCTGTACCTCCTAAAAAATGGGGGCGAAGAGAGGAAGGGATAAAAGATTACCATGAGAGAGAAAATTAAGTCAACATAAGATCTCATATTACCTCATCAATGACAATCATTTATTTCCTCCCTCTCCACCAGTATTTCTTGAACTTATTTGAACCAATCAATCGTACCTTTGAATGAATGGATGTAGAAATATATCTTATCTATATACACTCTGACCACCTTAGTATTTTCTTAGGTCAAGACATGTTCAAGTGTGTTAATCATCCCATATCCAAAAAACTTCCTCTATTTAATGTAGACATTGTATTTCCTCTATAGAAACACCTTTTATCCAAGATTCCCACTCTCAACAAGCTTCAAAAAGTACTACTGGGACATTGGTGGATAATTTTGGAGAGGAAACCCTCCTAGGTGAAGTGGGATCACCTTACCACACCTATTTCATTGGAATCTTGGATGCCACTGCACTTGGATTGAGGTTCTTTTATAGTACCAATTATAAGGAAGAAGGCATGTCATCAAGTTCATGTGGGACTGGAAAATTTTCTTCATCATTCTCCTATGAACCATTTTTTTTATTCACTATTGGATTCATGTTGTCTCAAAATTTCAAGTACCCAATCTTGAAATATGAACTAACCCAGGAGATAATGAATAGAGGCTTAATGTACCCGAATATAAACATCCAATAGGTTAGGATGGTCGGAATAAGAAATTATGTTAGGTATAGATATGCAACCACACCTAGTGAAAATGATTTCCATCCTCTGAAGGAAGTTTCAAATCCCATTTATAGGGATATAATTACTCTATGTGTCCTACTACCTCTAAGACATGAGATATAATGCCTCTATGGGGTTGATCACTTGGGAATATGCCTTAGTATATTTTACTATATGGGATAAATAGTATTTTGAGGGGATGGACCCCATATCATCAACCTCTTATTCTTTATTTTGGAAATGAGGTGTTCCCTTGGTGAAATCCACATTCTCATCCTAACATCCTCTATTTTATTCTCTTATCCATCTCCAGATTATGTTATAATTGGACCCTTAAAATGGATATTGGGTTTAACAATTGGCCATTTTGTTATGTGTGGATCCAAGCTTCATCCTTGGACATCACCATCCCAGGATTGATATTTGAGGGTGGAAGTTCAATCTAGGAGCTTGTGTCTTCCCTTTTGAACAACAACCAGATCTATCAAGTGACCATCAGATTTTATTCTTGGTGTGTGTTATTAATTAATATAGGAAACCACTTTTAGATGTAATGAAATTGATGCCAAAATTGGCAGGGTACATACAATTAATATATCAACTTTCTATCAGTTATGGAAACTAGAACACCCTCCCTCAAGGAAATGAGGTACCCTCAACTAGTATTATCACTAGATGCATCATTTACCAGGGTACCAGTAGTATAAGAATAAGGGTCATACAAAAAAATGTCATTCTAATTAAGGATGTTTATCACATCACTTGACCCCAACATCCATAGATTCAACCCACATATAAAATGTAAGTAGGTCCTGAATTGAGCATATAAAATTCGATGGTAATTGATAAATTCACAAACCCCATATGAGCTTCTACCCAAAACCAACTGAGTTAGAATGGGCATGGGATCTTATAGGGATTCCCCCTAATAATTCTTTCTAATAATTGATATATTTGTGATAATATTGGGATCACCAGGTTGAAAAATCTCTTAGCCACAAAATGGGATATCGTCAAATGGGTTGAAACTCCAACAGTATTTCTTGATTCATGCAATGGTATCAACCATCCATTTAAAAAAATTTCCAAAAAAACTTCTAGTTGAACTAATGGATCAATACTAGGGGAAACATGCCAACCCTAATGATCAAAGTAAAATTCTTAGAGTGTCGTCCAGTAAGATTCATTGCAGATCTGAAATATATTAATAAGACACATCCTCATTCTTTTCAGATGAGGATCATCACCATTTGGTGAAGAAAAAATTGAATCCATTCAAAAAAAGGGACCTCCAGTCTGGGGAGGGTCTCAACCTTCTTGAGATTAATTGTTATGTTAATTAGTTTCCTCACATGTAGAGGGGTCTCTTGGGTTCATCCCACACTAAAAGTGGAAGGAACTCGTCATACATATCCTCCATGATGGGTGCCACCATAATCAATATAACATCCCAAAGACTAGTACAAACTTCCCTATGCACCAGGTGAAGTGTATTAGTATCCATAATCCACCAGCTATGTGGGTGAGGAATGATGGATTTGTTTTCATGTGAAAAAATTGATGACATATAGACAACCTCATATATCCCTATAACCTTCAATTCAGTCATAATCCCTTTAGAGATCCCACAAACCCCTAAAGGCCTTCACCATTATTGACTAAATGAACCCTCAGGTCAAAGATCCTATTTGGATGACCACACTAATCTCTCATAGGCTATGTATTTCCTTAAAATTGTGTGATATCAATGGAAATATAATTCTATTTCTCAAACCATTTCCTATAATTAAAAAAATTGTATAATTTAAAATGTACCTTTTAAAGTTGTTTTTAAGATTTAAATACCAATTTGGTGAGATATTTTCTTGAGGAGTGTTACTACACCTAATTATCCAGGTCAAGGGATTATATTTTGGATGTGGTTTTTGGGATAGAGACATCTGATATAAACCAAAATCCATAGATAGTTAGCCTGTCTAATATGTGATATCCTCAAAGTGAATTTTCATGATTCCTAAAAAAATTGAAGATATTCAATGATTTCGTGTTTTTTCTATTTTCAACGCTTTCATCCATGGCCTTCCTCCTTTCATCTGCAATAGAAGGGTATTTTTTGAATCCATTTCATATCTTCTACATAACTAGAAAAGAAAATGTAGGATATAAGAAAAAATTTCATAGAATAAATACCTTCATAAAAAAATTTTGGTGAACTATATAGCATTCTACGTGGTCCATGAAGCACTTAAGTCACAATGCATAACACTTCATTCACCCATGGGGAAATTTTCAAATAGTATTAAAAATGGATAGATTTTATACAATACTAATTTTTGGATGGTGATACTTCAGTATACAAGAAATAACATCTGAAAAGTAAACTATGATATGAGTAATTTAGGAAATTCCATACACAATGGAAACTACTGTATGGGTAAATTTTGGAAGTAGGAAGCTTAGAACAAACCAAAATGAGTCTATTCCTTAAGTGAAAAATGAGATGAGTCATCCTGGAACCTTTTATAGGTCTGTTCTCTTCTCCAGATCCACATGAACCTCAAAATGAATTCAGTAAGTCTAATATATTCCTCGGAATAGAATCCACTTCATTCCAATCAGGCCCCATTTTTATGGGGGAAAATTATTGGGTTTCGAAAAATTTCTCACGGAAAGGCAAGAATACAAAAAGAAACCCATTTCATTAAGATGATATAATTCAAGGGGGTAGAGCTGTAAATAAATCCACTTTTCTACATAGCATACCCTCTATGAATATTGATTCTCTAGATAGAACCCCTAAAGAAAACCATTCATTTTGTGATGTGAGGCATCATCTTTAGGCCCCCTCAATTGAACATTCATTTTGTGGAGAAAGGCTTCCTCCTTAGGACCCCAAAAATGACATATAGCTTTGTTGGTCAAGGTGTCCTCTTTAGGACCACACAAACAAAATTTACTTTTACGACTCATTTCATCCATTTTAGGACCCCTAATATTAAATTTGTTTTTTTATAAAATGATTCTGATTTAGTACCATATAATCAACATTTAGTTTGGTGGTGAATGGTGTCCTCTTTAGGACCCCACAAATTAAATTTTGTTTTTTAGAGAAAGGCATCCACTTTAGGACCCCGAAAATGAAATTTCATTTTGTGGGGAAAGGATTCCTCTTTAAAGAACTCTTCATGGAATCCCATGGAAAGAAAATTTCATTTTTTGGGGTGAGACATAATCTTTATGACACTAAAAAATGAGCTTTCCTTAGTAGGGTAAGTTGTCTTTTTAGGCTACGTATAAACTAAAGTTAATAACATGTGACTGTTGATGCCTGGCTATCCGTAGAATACAGTTACATCTATACCACTATAAATACCACCCTATAAATATGGATGGGTGGGAGATAAAAATTTTGAGAAAGCAATCATAGTAGGTAATCAATTACCCCATAACATTACATAAGATTGGGAATTCACCTACTCAATCAAAATGGGTGGCCTCCCTCATCAACTTAGAAATTCATTTTCTGTTTATCATCCTATATAGTGAATAGTAAATGAGATGTAGTCTTTACAAAACACTACCCCATATATCAAGTAGCACATGTGATGAACCAATATGCATAGCAGTCAGACTTCTCTAAACCCCTCAATGAACTGTTGTACATGGTATGGACCCATCCACATAGAATACTACCTTACATCATCTTCTAAAAAAAACTTTATAAACAACTCTCACAATAATCCTCAAATGTGAAGCTCTAGGAATGATATTATCCTCTTTACAGGGAACCCAATACCTTAATCCACTAAGGCCTCACAAGATTCATGAACAAGGAAAAGGATATTTCAGCATGTCTCTTATTCTATTGTGAATTACCATAATAAATGTTGTCCCAAACTCATCCTAACTAATGGGTAATGTCCTAGGGGTGTTTAAAATTAAGCATCACCTACAGAATGGGGACCCCAACCATGGAGCAGTGTGAGGGACCTCTCCATTTCAGATAGTTAGGGGAACTACTGGCCTTTCCATTTAGTAAGAGTTACATCCTTATCATCCAATCATCCTTTATGAATCTAGGAACATAAAATCCCTCATAGAGTGGGACTCTAGTCTTTCTTGAAGGTTGAATCCATATGGATGTGTATATCCTGACCTCAAGGCATGAAGATGAGTTACAATATGGGAACATCAATGCGCTTTTTCTCTTCAATAGCCTCGACCTAATCCAATAGTGGGAGAAAGAGATCATGTGGTTTTACAGATCTTCCAATACCCCTTGTTTTTTACACTATTCATGACACACATGGTCTTATATGATACTAATGATAATGAAATCTATACAATCAAGTTCTTGTCTTAGTAGAGAGTCCTTATGAAGGATCTTATTATCACCTCAACAAGGGAATCCTACTATATGTAAGCCCTAAAAACCAAGTAGAAATCCTCTAAAATCGATATATTTCTTATGAGGAAAAGCTTCAGAGGTCCATATTTCTGATAGAGTAACCAATGGTCCTCCTATTCAGTATAAGCCCCAACCAAACTCACTCAAATGGGACTCCTATATAGTCATAAAAGACAACATGTTTAAACTACAGGGGCTTTGATACCTGTCTGAATGGGATACATATAAAGCCACCCTAAGGTTCAAACCCAACACCACAAAACCACACTAATCTCCTCTCAGTCATGTCTCTAGTTAGTTCATATCCCACATGGGAGTTCAAATCCCTTCCAGTTCCCTTGGGCCTCTTTGGCATAAGTCCCACATGTTGGTCGGAGAAAAACGGGAAGGATGGCAAGAGGGGGGTGAATTGCCTTTTAAAAAAATATTAACAAATTAAAAATCAAAGTAAAAATGCAGCAGAAATAAAGAGGCAATCACACAAGAAATTGTTAACGGAGTTCGGCCAAAACCCGGCCTACGTCTCCGCTCCCAACTAAACCGTTAAGAGATTCCTACCGCTTGCTTTTCAATGGTTTTAGCAAGAAACCCACTAGGCTTTGAGGTTGCACTAGGACCTATTACAGCTTGCTTTTGAATTGGTTTAGCAAGAACCCACTTGCTTTTAATGGTTGAGCAAGAACCCACTAGCCTTCTTACAGGTGAAGGCTAGCTCACCTATGACACAAGCCTTTTAAAAGGAAAGGCTTGAAGAAACCTCTTCACACCTTAATGGTGATGTGAAACCCAAAAGAATGAGGGATGAAGAAAGAGTTTGGGGTTTGTAGGCACAAACCCAATTTTAAGCTCAAAATAAATAAAACACTAAAAACCGTAATTGGGAGAAGCCTTGGGCGCCTTTGATTGATTGATGATGTTGAAGGACGCTTCCAAGCTTCTTTGAAGGAGCTCCTTGGATGTGGAAGTTGTTGGAGCAAGGTGGGTTCCTTGAAGGAAGTCCGCCGGAGGTTGGCCAATTGATGGAAAATGTGTCAGTTGGCTTGGTATATGATCCGGGGTGGTGTCCGGGGCTTCCTTGGCCTTTATTTATAGGCATGCAACCCATTGGGGGCCTTCGGAGCCGTTGGAGAAGTCTTCGGAGCCGTTGGAGGCCAAAAGAGGGTTGACTGGTCAAAGCCAACGGCTAGTTTGACTAGGCTACCGGCTGGCCGGTACATCTCCACCGGCTGGCCGGTGCCTTGGCAGAGGAGAAGAATTTTGGTCCAGGCTCCACCGGCTGACCGGTGGAGGAGCCACCGGCTGGCCGGTGGGGAGACAGTAGCTGGCCCATTGGTCTGGGTACCACCGGCTGGCCGGTGACAGAGCCACCAGCTGACCGGTGGAACCTGGCAGGGGGCAATGCCTCTGCCAGGTCCACCGGCTGGCCGGTGCTATCACACCGGTTGGCCGGTGGACTGCAATTCAGTCCATTTTTGCCAGCTTTCTTGGGCCAATCCTTTGGCAATATTTTGCCTATCATCCACAACACTTAAAAACAAGGTTAGACACATATGAAAGTGATTGTGATCATGAAAATCAAAGAGCGAGGGGAACGAGAGGTACAACAATCTCCCCCTATTTTGATGATCACAATCACCAAAACAAAAAATGTAAAAACTTAAATTAAAGGCATGCTTTTAATGAATAAATTGAAAATAAATGCTAAGCATGATCAAAAGGTTTCTCCCCCAATCAATCAAGAAATTTCTCCCCCTTTGTGATTATCAAAATAGAATGGGGTATAAAACTTGATTGAGGGAATGAAGAGATTTTAAACCAATTGAAATTTTTGGAAGTTGAATTGAAAGTTTGGAATCAAAAATTGAATAACAGTTTGAATTGAAAGTTTTGAAAGAAAATTGAATAACAGTTTGAATTGAAAGTTTTGAATGAAAATTGAATAACAGTTTGAATTGAAAGTTTTGAATGAAAATTGAATAACAGTTTGAATTGAAAGTTTTGAATCAAAAACCAATTGAAATTTGAAATTTGAGGCCAAATGAAATTTTTGAAATTGAGAGTTTTGAAAAAAAAATGAATTTAAAATGAAAAATGAATCGAAAGAGATTTTTTAATTTAAGAAAATTTCTCCCCCTAAATAAAACAAAAGATCATCGGGGAAACGAAACTATTTTTGGCCCAGAGAGACTCGCCAAAAGGTATTTTTCAATCCAAATTTGTTTCATGGCGGGTCTTCTCCTATAAAACTCATCCGAATAAAAAATAGATTTGGGATGACCGTACCGGGCATTTTTGCAATCACACTCATAAATGAGGTGCCCGGGTTTCTTACAATAATTACAAAATTTAAAATTAGAGCTCCCCCTTACAAAAACAGTTGGAGCATGGGAGGAGGAGGCTTGGTTGGTATAGCCAAGTCCATGTGTGGTTCTAGAAACACGTTGAGAACCAAGGAGTTTTGAAAGGTTTTGTTCTCCGTTGGTGAATTTAGCAAGATATTCCCTTAGATCTTTGATTGTTGATTCCAAGGAATCAACATTGGGAATTTTTGTAATTTGAGGGACAACTCATCCTTCTCTTTGAGAAGTTGTTCCTTTTCGGAAGAGAGTTTTTTGAAATTCTTTTTCAAAGCAACGAATTTTGAAGAAAGTTCATGAAAACCATTTTCAAGTTGGTCTCGCACATGTTGGAGTTCTTCGTATGACAAATGATTAAAAGAATTAGAAGAACTAGAGGAGGAAGAAGAGGAAGAGGATGATGATACCTCATGTTTTGCCATTAGGCATTTTTTACCTTGGTCGCTTGAGGAGGAGGAGGAGGAGGATGATGAGGTGTCACTCCATGTCGCCTTAAGGACCTTTTTCTTTCCTTTTTCCTTTTGCGTGGCCCGTTTTTTGTTGAGTGGGCAATCGGGCTTGTAATGCCCTTTTTGGCCACACCCGTAGCATTTCACCTTGGGCTCAGATTTTTCGGTGGGTTCTTGCTTTCAGTGCTTGCGGGATTTCTTCTTCTTTTGCTTCTTCATAAACTTGTGCATTTGGCGGGCGAGATTCTCCATTTCCGAATCGCCGCTTGAAGATGAAGAAGATGAAGAGGATGATGAGGAGGAGCTTTCTTCCTTTTGTACCTTGAGGGCGATGTTCTTTGGAGTTTTGATAGGGGTGCCCTCCTTTTGTGCTTGCCTCCTCATTGTGATCTCGTACGTCATGAGAGATCCGATGAGTTCTTCGACCGGCATGTTTTTGACATCCTTAGCTTCTTGGATTGTCGTCACTTTAGGTTCCCATGAGCTCGGAAGGACCCATAGAGTCTTCTTGACCATTGCTTCATCTGAAACATCATCACCAAGAGATTTTCTACCATTGCAAACGTCAGTGAAGCGTGTAAACATTTCAGAAATAGACTCATTTGGATGCATTGAAAAAGATTCAAAGTCTTGTCTATACATATCTAATCTAGTATCTTTGACTTTATTAGTGCCTTCATGGGTCACTTCTAAAAGCTTCCAGATTTCATGTGAAGATGAGCAAGTAGAAACACGATTAAATTCATTTCTATCTAACCCACAATGAAGAGCATTCATGGCTTTGCCATCAAGCTCAAAATTCTTAATATCGGCGGGGGTCCATTTGGATTCGTCAGGGGAAGACAAAGAATAACCTTGCATGACAATTTTGTAAATAGGATATCCTATGCTTCTTAAAAAAGTGGTCATGCGGGTTTTCCAATAATTATAGTCAGTCCCATCAAAAAATGGAGCCCGACCCAATGAGTAGCCCTCGGGGGCGAAAGAGGTAGATGCCATCAAAAAAATCTTTAATTTGAAACCGGTTATGGAATTATTCAAATACTCCCTTTGATACCAATTGTTGGTCGGAGAAAAACGGGAAGGATGGCAAGAGGGGGGTGAATTGCCTTTTAAAAAAAGATTAACAAATTAAAAATCAAAGTAAAAATGCAGCAGAAATAAAGAGGCAATCACACAAGAAATTGTTAACGGAGTTCGGCCAAAACCCGGCCTACGTCTCCGCTCCCAACTAAACCGTTGAGAGATTCCTACCGCTTGCTTTTCAATGGTTTTAGCAAGAAACCCACTAGGCTTTGAGGTTGCACTAGGACCTATTACAGCTTGCTTTTGAATTGGTTTAGCAAGAACCCACTTGCTTTTAATGGTTGAGCAAGAACCCACTAGCCTTCTTACAGGTGAAGGCTAGCTCACCTATGACACAAGCCTTTTAAAAGGAAAGGCTTGAAGAAACCTCTTCACACCTTAATGGTGATGTGAAACCCAAAAGAATGAGGGATGAAGAAAGAGTTTGGGGTTTGTAGGCACAAACCCAATTTTAAGCTCAAAATAAATAAAACACTAAAAACCGTAATTGGGAGAAGCCTTGGGCGCCTTTGATTGATTGATGATGTTGAAGGACGCTTCCAAGCTTCTTTGAAGGAGCTCCTTGGATGTGGAAGTTGTTGGAGCAAGGTGGGTTCCTTGAAGGAAGTCCGCCGGAGGTTGGCCAATTGATGGAAAATGTGTCAGTTGGCTTGGTATATGATCCGGGGTGGTGTCCGGGGCTTCCTTGGCCTTTATTTATAGGCATGCAACCCATTGGGGGCCTTCGGAGCCGTTGGAGAAGTCTTCGGAGCCGTTGGAGGCCAAAAGAGGGTTGACTGGTCAAAGCCAACGGCTAGTTTGACTAGGCTACCGGCTGGCCGGTACATCTCCACCGGCTGGCCGGTGCCTTGGCAGAGGAGAAGAATTTTGGTCCAGGCTCCACCGGCTGACCGGTGGAGGAGCCACCGGCTGGCCGGTGGGGAGACAGTAGCTGGCCCATTGGTCTGGGTACCACCGGCTGGCCGGTGACAGAGCCACCGGCTGACCGGTGGAACCTGGCAGGGGGCAATGCCTCTGCCAGGTCCACCGGCTGGCCGGTGCTATCACACCGGTTGGCCGGTGGACTGCAATTCAGTCCATTTTTGCCAGCTTTCTTGGGCCAATCCTTTGGCAATATTTTGCCTATCATCCACAACACTTAAAAACAAGGTTAGACACATATGAAAGTGATTGTGATCATGAAAATCAAAAAGCGAGGGGAACGAGAGGTACAACACCACACCATCGTTGACTAGGAGCCTCATTCATATGCTTCCTAACCACAAGATGTTAACCTACACAGTTTTTTCCTCATAAAATGAACATAAATGGTATGATGTTCCCTGTTAAGTGTCACTAAACTACATGGATTCTAATTCCTTTCATAAGGAAATATAGAAATCTCAACTCATGTATCTGATTCAAACATAAAAACAGCTATCATATCCATAGATGATGATAAAATCTAGATCACCCTACTATATGGATTGAAAATAGTATCAGGGTAATAAATGATAAAAGAATCTCTAATATATTTACAAATGGTACCATCGATGGAGAACCTCGTATACATGGAGATATCCCAATGGATGGAAAACCTTAGATAAATATAGATGATTCTAAATCCAACACATGTTAACAATCGATTGTTAATATAAGGTTGACCCATTTCATATTTGATATTTTATAAAGGATTTAATAATATATCTTAAATCATTTAGATATTCCCCAAGTAGGAAATAGTACCCCTCAAAAGTGTATGATGATACATACCTCCCATATAATCATCCAATTGAGTCCCTAATAATTTTTCGATCCATTTACCAATGATCACATTCCTTTGTAAATTGTGTTCATGAAACATCTTGAATAATGTAATTGTTGGGTTTTTTTAGTTCCTTGAATATACCCCATTAGAACCCTATTGGAATGGATGTGGAAATATGTGTCTATCATGAAGGTTGTTCCACTGGCACCACAAAATTCAATTCCCAACCTTTCTGTTTTTTAGGAGAGAAACATGCATGAAGTGAAAATACATTATATTTTCTCTGATTATATCATTTCCAAAAAAATAGGTAATGACATTTATTTTTATTTTGTTCCAATAATTGAATATATATAATTAATGTGGGACCCATGTGTAGTGTTCGATGATTCTTATAAAAATGAAAATTTCACATTGAGATCCATATTGAAATGGATGACAAATGAATTTTATTCTTATAGAAATTTTTCAACATATAACATTAAAGGAACTCAAGGGTATCCCATTTATAAACAAATTACACACTCAGTTCGGTTGAAACATTCTTCTTAGAAAGTTTTTCTTGGAAATTTAAAATTTATTCCCTATTGACATCAATATCAATCTCAAATAATATCATTGTATGGGAATTTAGAATACGGTGCAACACCATCTCCACAAATAGGTGATAAAATATTTTATAATATAAAGGATACGGAAATGTCCTTTGGTAAACCTTCTTATAATACACATAAGAAGAATAGTTGGACAATGTCACACCCCAACCTATGAGACCATTTTATTTTAATTATTTTTATACCTTTAAATCTTTTTGATGCGGTTCGGGGTGAGTCCTGGACAAAGTTTTGGAGCATAGGATAAAAAGTGTGCTTTTGAAGTGATGTCATTGGGCGTACGAGAGGAATGCATTTTGGAAACACCACGCGACTCTACCCAGGTAACTGCGCATCCTACTGTCTTCTGAAAATTGAAATAAAAAGTTTTTTTATTTAAATCTTGCGTTAATTTATTGTGTAATTTAAAATTAATTTTCTCATGGTTATTAAGAATGTTAATATTTTTATTTAGGTGAAAACTTAAATTGCTAATTTTATTATTATGCATTATTATTACTATTATTATATTAATTAAAGCAATTGTTAGAAATTAGATTATTATTGAATTATTATTCTTATTATTATTATTCTTATTTTTATTCCTATTATTATTATTATTATTATTATTATTAATTTATGACAATCTTATTTGGTTTTTCTTTTTTTCTTCATTTTGTTGTGTTTATTATTATTATTACAATTATTATTATTATTCTTATTTTCTTGTGTTCTAGGGTTTTTGGTCGGGTATTTATTTTATTCTCAATCCAATTAACCCTACCCCTTTCATCCCCTAGTGTGTAGCACACACCCAGTCACCACCTCCTTTGATGTAGTCGGACTTCTCTCCCCTACATGCAGTGCCCCCCTCTTTTTGGCTGCCTCCCTTAGCCAGCGCCGCTGGACCGCCCGACCTCCCTGTTTAGCGAAGCTTCATCCCCCCTCAGCCACTCAACCCACCCAAGCACATCCCAACACTCCCTTGTAGCACCGCCTCCCACCATTTCAGCGGTGCATTGCTTCTCCCCAGCACCTCGACATCCTTGGCCTCTCTTCTCTTCTCACCGCGCAAAAACCCGGTGCGACCCCTATTCTCAATGCTACACTTACTGGCCGGCATGAAAACCACCTTCTGCCTACATTGAAGCCTCTAACCTTCTCCAGTGCCTCATTGCAGCACCCTCATCATCCTGCACAGGAACCCCCACCAGCGCTCC
Source organism: Viscum album (assembly GCA_963277665.1). Classification (NCBI taxonomy): domain Eukaryota; kingdom Viridiplantae; phylum Streptophyta; class Magnoliopsida; order Santalales; family Viscaceae; genus Viscum; species Viscum album. Next base: position 1,774,495,941 of record OY728133.1, on the reverse strand, counting down.
TGCCCAGCCCAACCTCGCCTCGCACCCCCTCCCCTCTCTGGCAGTATCCACACCCCTTCACCAGCCTTCGGCAAGGCCTCCCTCAAGCCATGCGACCCCCCCCCCCTCTTGGCCAACATGCACATTAGGCACCGTATGACTATTCTTTCAGGTAGCCCACAGCCTCCGAATGACCTACTTTCAGCCGCACAGACCTTCCTGCACCCTTCCCGTTGCCCCAGCTCCTGTCTGGCTCACCCGCACACTGAGTGCCACTGCTCGGTTCACTCACACCCTAACCACTGACCACCATGCACTCCCTTTTTCTGGAGGCCCTCTCCACACCCCCCGGTCAGACTAAATATAGCCACACGGACTCCTGCTTCGCTGGCCTAACAGTTTTTCCCCCGACCAGCTAGCCTTCTCCCTTGCCCAAGCGCACCTCTGATGGCACGTACCCTGTCAGCGCACCTTCTGCTTCTGAGCGTAGTGACCCGCCTTGCCGATGCTACTATATTTTGATGCCTGCACCCTACCGGCATTTCCCAAATATCCCGCACCTTCTCGGCGTCGCCCCTGCCGGTGCGTTTTCTTCCCACCAGTACCTTTCTACTTTACTTATTTTGTTCTTTTTTTACCTTGGTTGATTAATGGTTTTATTAATTAAATGTTGTTCTGGGTTGGTTTGACTTTTTAGTACCTGCGCGGGGCATTTCCGAGTGAGTGCCATCGTCGTGCCTTGTTTCCAAAGTTCCATTGTCGTTTCCACCTTGGTCTTGATGTAGGTTCTCATTGCACTGCTTTTAAAAATTTAAGTTACATTATTTCATGCTATTTGTGCCCTATATATATTTATTAAATATTACTGTGAAACTTAAGATTAATTCATTTATAATGAAAATTTATAATTCAATTATTGTGGTGAAAAAATGGTGTCGTTTTGTTGTGTTTGCACACGCCAATTTTTCAATTAAATATTTTATTAATTTTAATTAATATTTACTATTATTAGATAATTAATTTTTAAATAATTTCATGATGTAAACATTGTTTTTTATTTTATACATGACACTTGAAATATTTTCTTGATGGGAAGATGCACAATAGTGAATGAATTCTTGTTTGGATTTTAAGCATAATTCACGAAATTTCATGTAGAGTTCCAGTTTTAATGATAAATGATTTATTCAGAAGCATGAACAAGCATTTTAGTTCTTTCTAAAGTGGTGATTGTAAAATTTGTTCAATGCCCTTTTGCACTTTATAGAAAATGATGAATTTTTTTTGGTGAAAACCCTCTTAAGATAACTCTCTTGCCTTGGTTGCGACTGATTGATGAGAGGCCATGATTAGAGGATTCTGGGTTCTCGAGTAGTTTAAAGGCAAGAGGCTATTCCATGGAGCGACCCGGGGTGATTCATGTTGTGCTTTATATATATATATGTGTGTGTGTGTGTGTGTGTGTTTGATTGGATGCTTGGTTGGCATCGGTCGGCTCCCCCCCTTTTCAAAGACTTGAGACATGGGAATATGGCATATTGAGAGAATATTCTAAGAATGATTGTCGCATTTTTAGGTTATCGTATTGACCAGTGTCCCATAATAGGTGGATATATTATGTTAATTACTATGGGATTTTTCCCTCGGCCTTCCAGAGAATGGATGGTCGAGCGTATTGAGCGTTTTGATTTCATCGTGTGTCAATGAGGATGAATCTCATGTATTGGTGTCTTCTAGATTATTCTTTATCTCCTAGGTTCACCCATGTCTATTGATTTATAGTTACTTGTGGTGATGATTTGTTGCTTTTATGTATTTCTACATTTCCCTTGTTGTTTACTTACTTTTGTGTGTTTTTTTGTATATTGTTTTCCTTGGAAAGTGATAAATTGGTTTTGACTTGGTTTCTAGAAATGGTTTTCAAATGAAAGTGTTTAATCCTCTTTGTAAAAATTTGTAAACATCACTTTCCATTTATAAAAAGGCCATTGACACTAATGAAATGAATCCAAATTTTAAAATGGTTAAGGTTAATTGTTTTTACTTTTCCTTTGAGTAAAATATTTATAAAAACATACTTTTATAAATTGTAGTTAAAACATGAAATGGTGTTTCTTTTATTTTAAAGGTAGTGCATTGGGAATAGATATTGGGCTAGACTATTGAGTTTTAATACTCACACCTATAGCTCATTTATGTTTTCAGTGTTTGTGCAGGCTACAACTTGAGTGCGCTTTCCTAGGTTGATGCATGATCGTTGAGTTGGAGAGTGACCTGCAAGGTTGCATGGAGTTAGTCCGGACATTGTTTTTGGTTAGTTTTATTTTTTTCTTTTGTTCCTGTTTAGTAATTTTATTCGGTTTATTTATTATGTGTTTCTATGTATTATTTTTCTACTGCTTTATTTATTTATATTGGGTGAAATCATTCCCATAGCCTCTGTTGATTCCTTGGCACTTGTCGCCAGCCCCGGAGGATCAGGAATGCCTCTCGGGTCATGTCGCGGACCAACTCGGGTGACCAATTCAAGGTCGACCTGGGTTGGTTCGTGATAGAAAAAGTGATAGTTTTTTATTTGAATTACATTACAAGAAATGTTTTTTACTTTAGAAATTTTCATGACATCATTATTGAAAAAAAAACATTTATTATTTTTTTATTGGAACAGTATTAATTCACCCAACAAAAAATGTATGGAATGATTTACATTTTGGACATGTTTGGCATGGGTATATGGAAGAATGGTTTCCAGTGAAGGAATTTGAGTGACCAAACAATTGAGTAACTTAATAATGCAACATACCATTTCTAATCATCCAATATAAAGATCATATGGTGTCTGATGTTGTCAAAATGGATGTTTGATGACTTATATTAGGAAAATAATGGAAATTTTATCTATATGGTATACATAGTGATCAATTAAACATTGTGGAGTTCACTATAGACCATGATTATTGGTCTTTCTCACCCATAATGATGCTCTCAAACACCCAAGAATAGAGAAAATCAGTTATTTCTTTATGTGTACCTATTGATTCTATTAAGGATTCAGGATAGGTAAAATACATCCTATATTTTTTATTTAAAATGTGTTCAAATAGCCTCACTGTAATCCAACCACCCCTCTAGGGGATTCTTTATTAGTTTTGTGATCTAATTCCTAATAATATACGAGTTGGATATCCACTAAATTGGGATATCCAACACCACATTATGTTTGCCCTAATAGATTCTCTTCTAAATTTTCCACACTACCACTTGATTCCAAATAAGAATGAGGTCCTCCATAAGTAAGTTAAAGAGTTTATCAACAATGTTTTTTTGTAAGAAAACATGATCCCTTCTGTGGTTCCATCTCTATTGGTTCCAAAGAAATATTTATCATGAAAGATGTGTGTAGACAGCTATACCATTAATAAGATCACCATCACATTCATATTCCAAATCCATTTATTGGATGTTATTTTCGATATTATTCAGAGAGAAATATTTTTTTCGAATATGTAGCTTCATATTGGTTATCACAAACTTCTAATTTAGCCAGACGATAAATGGAAGAAAACCTTCAAGATCCAGGAGGGGTTGTTTGATTGGTTAGTGAAGCCTTAAGGGCTATCTAACACCCATGGAACCTCTATGAGACTCACTAACTAGCTTTTAAAACATGTTATTATTGTGTATTCCTTGATTTATGTCAATTATATTTTTGTATATATAAATTTTACCACTCTTCTCATTGAACATATAAGGGAGTTATATTGAGATTTTCAAGACAACATGAGAATATCATCTAAGGATGTTACTCGGTGTTTTTTTAATGATATTCTCAGTATTTTCCCAGGTACATAAAATATAGTTTGAAGTTTTTTAAAATTTTATATTCTTTCTCTTATTTCCAGTATATTTTTTAATTTTTTTATTATTTAATGTATTTCTAGTACTTTATTAATTTTTATTAAGGTGTCTGTGAAAATGAGACTTTGTGTGGTGGGTAGGGTGTGGTGACATCATAAATCAGTTATACTCAATCATGGGGTAATATAACATTTGCACATTATCTCTTTTGTTACACTACTAAATAATATGAATTTATGATTTATTGGTAAATCATAATTATAATAGTATTATCTGTATCAGATGCGATCAGTTTTTCAGGAAGTATTTCGTAGGGTTTGTTTCAAACCCAATAAATGGTATCAAATGGATTAGGTATGAGTACATGGTCTACACAATAATATAAATTTAGTTATGTCATAAAATTAATGAAATTTAAAGATAAATAAATTAAATGGATATTGTTTTGGATTTTGGAAAAAGAAGATTGAATACAATCTAATTTTTAAAGACATAGAGGTTCAATTGTTTAGAGTAAAGCTAGTGTTGAGGGAGAAGGATGAATATGAGTTATAATATAGAAAATCACTTTCATTGGGGAAAATTTCTCCGTAAATGAATTTGGAATTCAACATTAAAGAGTAGAAGACCACAAAAATATGTCACGAATGTGTTTGAATACATGTATGATATTCAAACATCCCTTAACAATGTCATCATGTTATGACGATTAATCAAAATAATATTTATGGAAAGAAAACCAATGTAAAATCATGGCAATGGATTCAAAATATTCATGGCTAGATCCAATTTTTAAATTTGACTTTTATAGATGATTTATGGGTTTTTATAATCTTATCCTCACTTCTAGAGAGCTAAGATGAAATAGTTACTTCAATTAGAAACTCTAGTGAAAAATAAAATTTAGTGTTTTTCTATATAAAGAATCTGATACTCAATAATGAGATTTAGTGAAATCAAGTTTAGGAACCTTCTACTAGTGTGTTTAATACCAATTTAAGGAATATACCACCCCATAAAAATAATGTTTATTAGAAAAATCCATTTGTAGAAAAAAAATATTAATAAAGGTAACAGGAGAAGTGTTGAGGGAAGTCAGTTAGTCTATGTCCAACTTAATTGAAATAATGGATTAAAGAAAATTTTAAAAAGTAATATGAGAGTCAAAAGGATAACACAAAAAAATAAAAATCTAGTATCTCATATTATTTCAACTCAATTTATGAAAGAAAAGACTATTTTCTGGGTCTAAATTCACAGTACAGACTTTGGTAGTTGAATCTGGAGCATATTTCTAATCAAATAGCGGCCAAAGATGCATGTCAAACTATGTATCTGTGATTTTTTGGAAATTCCATCTATTAGATGGTGAATCATTTAATTTTCATTAAAAATTATAAGTAAACATATGAATGGGGAATGAAGGATTGTTGAAACTATTATAGTTTGACCACATTTTTGGCCTTCAGAAGAATATTATTTTGGTTGGTTAATTGGATGATACTAGATATGGAACTAGCTTTCCAAATTGGGTATGGATGGTTACTATAGAATACATGGTTATTGTAAAAACTTTAAAAGATATTACCCTTTACATGACCAAATATTCATATGGGAGTGTAGTCATCAAATGTACAACTTCCGATGATCTAAAAGTATGAAACTACATGTTTAATCACAGTGAAAATAACTTAGTAGATATGAAGGCCATAAGAATATTGAAACTTGATCACATAGAAATTATAATTTCTGAGAGTTTTGATTTGGGAAAGTATAAAAGAGTTTATTTTATCTTAGATTTTCTAAATTCTAGGGACCCAAAGTCAAAGATTTTACACTTAGATATTTGTAAGGTTTACCATGTTCAGCCTTGTGTTTAATGACTTTAATTTCATACATTTATTGAACATACTATAATTATAGAATAAAATTAATTCATGAATCATACATCTTGTTTATTTTAGTTTATTATTTAAAGAATATAATTTCTAGTAAAATAGTGTACCTAAAATATTATGTATATCTAAATAGAAAACAATGGTGAGTACACCAGATGAAAATTATGGAACTTCTGCATGGAGGAACTGATAAGGCATGAGAAGATGGTTACCAGAACTCCACAAAATAATTATTTATATAAAAGGATATTTCAAACCACTATATATAAATCTAGATGTATGAGATTTAACTCATAAATGACTCACTTGATTTGGGTAGAGGTACTGAATTTTACAACTTATATCATTAATAGGTTTCCAACCTAAATAGTTGAGTAGGAACTTCTTGAAGATTTATAGTATTTAAAATTATGTATGTTCATCATCAATGAGTATTTTATAGTATATTATATATACAATTAAATTATATGGATAAAGATAAACGTGAATCAAAATTAAAAATATGTTTTTACATAGTTATGTAGATGAAAATATTTGATATATTTTATGGGATTGTGAAATAAATTAAATCATTAGAATCAATGATGTTATATTTGATTAGAAGTTTATAGGGAAGGAACATAACTTGGTGGAGAAGAAAGTTTAAGGAATATCAACTATATATGTCTATTTTGGTCGGAATACCAATATTTAACAAAAAATAGAGAACTGAAATAAAACTGTTGAGGTCATTGAATGTCCCGATGTAAGACCATTAGAAAGATCAAGATGTTCAATTAAAGTTGACACTATAACGAAAATTAAATATTGTGTTTGTTTTTAGTATCTGTTTTCAAAATTGATAGTAAATATTTCACCAACAATTTAAGTAGGGTATGTCTAAGAAGATTTCTATGTGGGGAGATCATTGTGGGAGATATTGAATATATTCTATATGTCATTCATCTAAGGTACATAATATGATTTTTATATAGGTTATGTATAATAAGAACAATGTTTTGGAAGATCATTGTGAGTGATCATTGTGGGAGATGTTATAGATCATCAATATTTCACTCATATAGGGGACATTCATGGAGTTTTTAGTAGGGTATGTCTAAGAATAATACTATATGGGAAGATAATCTTGATAGATGTTGAATATATTTCATGAAATAAGAATATTATATATCTAATATCAAAAGAAACAAAACATTTATGGTTCTATCATGTATTTTAATCTTATTTAATGAATAATCCTCTAATAATATGCATTACCTTTGTATAAAAATCATTGATTTCTATAACTACCACATCTATGAAGTAATGTGATTAACTTGACATTCCTGATTTACTTTGATGGTAAAAAAGATACATTTAATGAACATATTTGATATTTATTATATAATAATGATTATTTAATGGTTAATTATCAATTAGATATCTTTTTTTGAACCATCATAATGTGTAAACATCACTCATTTGTATGTACAGATTATTATTTCCATCAAGGGATGTAATTCATTTTTCATCACCACTTAATATGAATGGTTATAAATATGTATATAATTAATATATATGGTATTTATTTCATGATTAAAATTATAGATATGTAGGAACCATGATCCAAGTTCAAGGACCATAACATTTTAACTAAAACATACATGTAAAATGAAGTAAATAACACCAAAAATGATGAATTAAATAGAGAATGGTTAACGAATGGGTGAAGAAATGATATATGTCACGAACCGTATCTGGTCGCCACCATTAACGGCACCAAATCCGGCCCGTGGCCAGGCCCGAAGGGCGTTCCCTATCCCCACGGGCTGTCACAAGTGCCCGGGTATCAAACAAATCTGGTTTGGGAACGATTTACCCGAGTATGACAGCATAAATCATAAAAAAACAATCAATTATTAAAATCTGAAATTTTCATGCTAAACAATTCTTAACAAAACCAGATCTGAATACATAAGTTTAAATACACTACAAGTGGTCTAAAAACAAATAATGACAACATAAAGACATCCCCATGGACTCCACATGACAAGGGGATCATCACCCGCAAGCCGTCCCCGCAACTCCGCCCCAACGATGGGGACTAACATCCCGAACCGCCATCACCCTTAGCCTTCCCTTTACCTGAGTCAAGCATGAGCAGGTCTACTTACACCCAAGGGGTTTAAGTAGGGTGTGATCCTAATCCCAATAGGATACCACCAGTTGATTCCAAAGAGTATGCAATACAATGTGAATAAAACAAGCAATTTTAATACACAAGGTGAAACAGTGTTAAAATTCAAAGAAATGCAACTTTCAAATGAAAACAGTTTTCAATCCGAGAATTTCAGAATGTTAGCAAATTTAATAGACATGTGATCTACTGTAATGTACTGCCAAAAACAACCCACAACAAGGGTATATACCACAAATCCTATGAGTATCAAAATCAGGAACACCCCTAAGCACTAGGTTGTCTCGGGCCCTATGTACCTCGTACCTCGGTGTAGAGTAACAATAGAAAAATCTGTTCTCGTGCATGAGCCACTAGTAGGGAACATACCCATAACCTAGTGGTCCCCAATCATCATCCAAATAGTTTAGTTAGATTTGTCGTTATCCATGTGCTAAGTGGAACAGGGACAAAACCCATCCGATCCACTAGCCGTACTAGTACAAATCCGCCCCACCTAAGTACCTGGGCTTCCTCTTTTTGTGCTCAAACAATTTCAGCAAACAACACACATACTTTTTCATATAAAATATCACTACTGGTCACAAAGAAATTTTACAGTAACTACACACATTTTATACCATTTAAAACACACAATAAAATAATTTTATTTCCAATAAAACAACTTCTCAAAACATCAAATTGTTTTTCACCCAAAGCTCTTTAAGATATCCACCTTTCACACTATGATAACACTTGTAAGTTATTAAAACAAAATTTTAGTTCAAAACCCTTTAATGAAACCAAAAATTCAGTTATGGGGCATCCCAAAATAGACCAATAAAAGATTTGAATGGAAACCCCTCAATTTCACCAAAAATTGGAACATAAAATTCATTTTCATTATAAATGCAACTAAAACCAATTTTTACAGAAACATTCAAGTGAAGTAAACATTAGAGTACCATGAAAAAAACAATATAATTCACAAAAATTGCACACACAATGGAATCACCTACCAAATTAACAAAACCCCTTGAATCTCCGTGCGAAATCAAATCGCACCCCCGCCGCACCAAGAGAGAACTAGATTAAACCTAAAACTACACAAATTGGCCAAGAAAGCCCAAAGTTAAACCCTAGGTTCGAAATCCTAGTTTCTGTACATTATTAAACTCAATTATAACCGAAGAAACCCTAAGAACAATGAGTTAAACCCAAAGTAATTTGAAAGAGGAAAGAAAAGGGCTCATTTACTTGAAGTATCTTGAAGTAATCACTCCAAAACTCCAGTATCTAAATTTTAAAAGAGCCCAAATTTAAGTTACGTTCGAACAAGATGTATTATCTCATTTAGGAACTGGAATGGAGGAAAAATATTGAGAATTGAGAGAGTTATGAAAGAAATACTTTACCTCTTCAAATCTGGGAGATTTGAGGAACCCTATGAAGATCGGCACGAAATCGCGATACTACAAAGCTCCAAATGGGTGGGAGAGAGTTCAGGCGCGCGGCTGGGTTACTTGGTCTTGAGTGAGACTTGGAATAACCGAAAAATCCCAAATATTGAATAAGTTATAACAAAATCAAATGTTATTTTTAAAACAGGAATTGGGCTTTCGGGCAGGCCCAACCCCTTAGACAAAAACCCAAATAACCCCTGGTTATGGATTTCTAAAAGCTCCAAATTACCATGGTGGTGTTAATAGGTTAGGTTAGTTCAATTAGGAATTTGAATGGATGAAAAATATTGAAAAATGAAAAAGTTATATAAGATACAAAATTTATTTTTTAATCTGGAATTGGGCTCACGACTTGGCCCAATTCATGAATACTCATCTATTCCTCCCTAAAACCTAGGGAAACCCCCAAAACAAAGAAAGGATGTAAATTAAATGAAAAATACCTTTAAAATATGTCTTTTATGTGACAATTCTCCCCACCATGAAGGACTTTCCGCCCCGGAAAGTCAACATGAATCTCGGTTGGAAAATAAGAATGGGTACTCTTCCTTGACCCATGACTTTCGCTCCCATGTCTCATGTGTATCATTCCCATGCTGCCATAAAACCCGGAATAAAGGAATAGACTTTCCTCGAAGTATCTTCTCCTGGGAGTCCACTATTTTCACCGGCCTCTCAACGATAGACAAGTCAGGCTCTATCTCTAGTTCTTCCCAACTCAACACATGGGATGGATCTGGATTGTATTTCTTCAACTGGGAGACGTGGAAGACATCATGGATAGATGTCAACTGAGAAGGTAAGGCCAACCTGTATTCCACCTTAAAAATACGCTCGGTGATCTCAAAGGGTCCGACATACCGTGGAATCAGCTTACCTTGCTTCCCCAATCGATGATGGCCCAGACGAGGGGCCACTTTTAAGAATACCCTGTCACCCACAGAAAACTCTAGGTATCGACGCCTCCGGTCAGCATAAGATTTATGACGACTCTGAGCTGTCAATAAGCGCTGCCTGATCAACTTGACCTTCTCAGAAGTCTCCTGCACAAGGCTCGGCCCCAACAGTGAAGTCTCTCCTACCTCAGCCCAACATAGGGGGGACCGACAAGGCCGACCATAGAACGCCTCAAAAGGGGCCATTCGAATCGTGGATTGGTAACTATTATTATAAGAAAACTCTACCAATCCCAAATGGATATCCCAAGAACCTCCAAAGTCCAGGACACATGCACGAAGCATGTCCTCCAATATCTGATTCGCCCGCTCTGTCTGACCATCCGTCTGTGGGTGGTATGTTGTGCTTATCTTAATCTGAGACCCCAAGGACTTCTGAAGGCCATCCCAAAATCGAGAAGTGAAGAAGGAGTCTCTATCCGAGACAACAGCTGATGGTACACCATGGAGTCTCACCACTTCTTGAAGATACAAATGGCCCAACTCATCTACTTTAGTTGTATCTTTAATCAGAATGAAGTGGGCTGATTTTGTCAGACGATCAATCACCACCCAAATAGCATTCTTACCCCGAGGTGTACGAGGTAAGCCAACAATGAAGTCCATGGAAACCTCTTCCCACTTCCAGGTAGGAATGGGTAGTGGTTGGAGCAAACCGGATGGCCTTTGGTGCTCTGCTTTCACTTGCTGACATGTGTAGCATTTCGAAACAAAGTCTGCTATGTCCCGTCTCATACCAGGCCACCAAAACTGTCGACGAACATCATAATACATCTTAGTGCCACCCGGATGGACAGCCCACTGAGACTGGTGGCTATCTTGCATCACCACCTTCCGTAGAGATAATGGCACTACTGAACGGCCCTTGAAGCACAAGATGCCCTCGAGAGATGACGACCAATCAGAGGATGTCTCCCCACCATGAAGGAACTTCTTAGACCGCTGACAAAGATCATCACTGGGCTGTTCCTGCTGAATCAACTCTAATAGAGAAGGAGTCAACTGGACACTTGCCAAGAATGCCCCTCCACTGTATTCCCTGGCCTCCACATGCATCTGAGAAAAGAGACCCATCCATGCCCACTCATCACTAGACTTCCTCAAAGCCTGCACTGGAACTCTTCTGCTCAAAGCGTCGGCCACTACATTACCCTTGCCCTGGGTATAGACAATGTCAAAGTCAAACCCCTGCAAGTACTCGATCCAGCGACGTTGCCTCAATTTGAGGTCCTTCTGCGAGAAGATATAAGCCAAGATTTTGTGATCAGAGTATACCACAAACATTTCCCCAAAGAGGTAGTGACGCCAAGTCTTCAAAGCATGCATCACCGCTGCCAACTCCAAGTCATGGGTTGGGTAGTTCTTTTCATGTGGTCGAAGTTGGCGAGATCCATACGCGACCACATGATCATTTTGCATAAGCACGCACCCAAGACCCATGCCTGAAGCATCACAATAGACCACATATCCCTTTCCAGCCTCTGGAAAAATCAGAACGGGGGCGGTAGTCAGACGCCTCTTCAGCTCCTCAAACGATGCCTGACATTCTGGACCCCATACAAACTTCACCCCTTTCCGGGTGAGGGAAGTCATCGGTGAAGCAAGCCGAGAGAAATCCCGAATGAATCGCCTGTAATAACCGGCCAAACCAAGAAAACTCCTGATCTCAAACACATTCTTCGGTTTCTCCCATGACATGACTGCACTAATTTTCTCAGGGTCCCCTGAAACTCCATGCTCTGAGATCACATGCCCTAGAAATCTCACCTCTCTGATCCAGAAAGTGCACTTTGACAACTTTGCATAGAGGCGGTGATCTCGTAATGTACCCAAAACGATCCTCAAGTGATGTTCATGTTCCTCCTCAGAGCAAGAGTATACCAGAATGTCATCCACGAACACCACAACAAAGGAATCGAGATACTGATGGAACACCCTATTCATTAGTGCCATAAATACCGCTGGAGCATTTGTCAATCTGAAGGGCATGACCAAATACTCAAAGTGGCCGTACCTGCTTTGGAAGGCTGTCTTGGGGATATCTGACTCCTTCACCCTGAGTTGATGATACCCTGAATGAAGGTCTATCTTTGAGAACCACTTTTCCCCCTTCAACTGATCAAACAAATCATCTATTCTGGTCAAAGGGTATTTGTTTTTAATTGTTACCTTATTCAGCTTCCGGTAGTCAATGCACAACCGGAGGGATCCATCAGCCTTTTTTGCAAACAACACAGAAGCGGCCCAAGGAGAGATGCTCGGGAGAATGAATCCTTTGGATTCTAAGTCGTCCAGTTGTATCTTTAATTCCCTCAACTCAGTGGGGTCCATGCGATAAGAGGGAAGAGATATCGGTTGTGTTCCTGGCGCCAGATCAATCGAAAACTCCACATCCCGCTCTGGAGGCAAACCAGAAAAATCATCAGGGAATACCTTGGGAAACTCATTCACTACATGAGGTAGTGCACCTTCAGGGGAAAGACCATCCTATAGCACAATCGAAGATAACTGGAAGATAACACTTCCCAACTCTGGGAGTGGAGGCCCTGCGCGACTTGATCGTGGATCCCATTCTCCATGAAAAACCTGACGACTCCCATCAGGTGATGTGAAACTCACCCGCCGTCTGTAGCAATCGATGTGTGCCTGGAAGTTTACTAGCCAATCCATCCCGAGTATGACATCAAAAAGGTCCATATCTAAGACCAAGAGGTCCCACTCCATCTCGAGCCCTGACACAGAAAGTGCACATGAGGGGCACCTGAGGCCCTGCTCCTTCTTCTTTCCCAATGGTGTCACCAACTCCATCGCAAAAGACATCAACTCAGTTGGAAAATTCAGCATGTCCACAAAATGTCCAGAAATGAATGAAACAGAGGCACCAGTATCAAAAAGAGCAGTAGCTATAGAAGATGCGATCAGAACGGTACCTCGAACTGTCGACGGTCCTGCCTCTGATCCTGCTGGTGACTGATCCACTGCATGGAGATGTCCAGTATCTTCCTGAGGATGACCGCTAGTATGTGGTTGTGCCCTGAACTGGCTCTACCCAGAAGATGATCCAGCCCTACCACCACGACCACCAAATCGAGATCCCCCAGTCCTCGACAGCTCGGACTGTGCTGGCACTCCTTTTGAAGCCACTGACCCTGCCCCACTTGGGAGTGGACGTGCCACACCGCAGAAGCGCTGCAAATTCCCTATACCTCCACACTGGTAACAAGGATTCGGAGGAAGAGGACATGCTGGTCGGATATGCCCAGGCCTCCCACATTGGTGGCACACGACCGATCTCGCATCAGAAGCCGCAGAAGAAAACTGCCTGGAAGAGTGGCATGAACTGCCCCCTCCTCTCTTCACATGATCCTCCCGCTTCCTTTTCTTCTCTGAGGAGCTGCCACTACCCACTGCTGATACTGAACCATAGAAACCAGCCCTGCCTTTCCTATCAATCTCCACCATGCACGCCCGATCAACAACTTCAGCATAGGTCCTCAGATTAAACAAGAACACCTGTGAGTATATCTCTGGTCGCAAGCCTTTCTCAAACCTCTGGGCCTTCGCTTGCTCATTAGAGACAATTTCTGGAGCATACCGAACCAATTCAGCGAAACGGTTGGCATACTCTATCACAGATAGATTCCCCTGAACAAGTTTCATGAACTCTCTAGACCTTGCATAAGCCAACACCTCAGGGCAATACTGTTCATTGAAGACAGCCTTGAAATCTCCCCAGCGCATCTGCTCATTCTTCCCAGACTGAAGCACTGACTCCCACCATTTACGGCTGGGACCCTCCAACAGAAAGGAGGCACACTTCACCCTGAGCTCCTCGGGTGTTTCCAGGAACTCAAACATACGCTCGATCTTCTCGAGCCATTCTTCTGCTTCCTGGGGTTCTGAGCTGCCTCGGAAGGTTGGAGGCTTATTTTTCAGGAACTCCTGGGCCTTGTCCTTTCTAGGACCAGTATAATCCTCTCTAACAGGAGCTGGAGCTGGAGCTGGTCTATATCCTAGAGCCTGGACAGCCCGGACCACGGCCTCGACTAGCCTCTGATCAATCAGCGTGGGAGAACTCTCTCCAGCTTCCTCCTGTGGGTGCGTGGGAGCTTTCTGGGGAGGCATGTTGCTACAAAATGCAACATTCAAAAAACAATGGTCAATATCACAATTCTGAAAATTGTAATCAAATACATCAAATATAAACAAACTAAACACATTCTTGTAATAAAAGAAACAACTACTCCACATCTGCCTGATGTCCACATGTGGTCTGCAGCCCACACGTCTCACCTGGAAGTGAAGTCAATCAGTAAATTCCAACATCCTATGGTGACTCAAGGTCTGCCATGAGAGGTGCGGGCCAGGCACCCTACTCACAACCAATACCCCGAGCCCCAACAGTCCTAGCTCCTATCTATCCCGACTCATCTCAAAATAACAATATAACCCAAAAACATTAACCTCCTCTGATACCATTTTGTCACGAACCGTATCTGGTCGCCACCATTAACGGCACCAAATCCGGCCCGTGGCCAGGCCCGAAGGGCGTTCCCTATCCCCACGGGCTGTCACAAGTGCCCGGGTATCAAACAAATCTGGTTTGGGAACGATTTACCCGAGTATGACAGCATAAATCATAAAAAAACAATCAATTATTAAAATCTGAAATTTTCATGCTAAACAATTCTTAACAAAACCAGATCTGAATACATAAGTTTAAATACACTACAAGTGGTCTAAAAACAAATAATGACAACATAAAGACATCCCCATGTACTCCACATGACAAGGGGATCATCACCCGCAAGCCGTCCCCGCAACTCCGCCCCAACGATGGGGACTAACATCCCGAACCGCCATCACCCTTAGCCTTCCCTTTACCTGAGTCAAGCATGAGCAGGTCTACTTACACCCAAGGGGTGTAAGTAGGGTGTGAGCCTAAGCCCAATAGGATACCACCAGTTGATTCCAAAGAGTATGCAATACAATGTGAACAAAACAAGCAATTTTAATACACAAGGTGAAACAATGTTAAAATTCAAAGAAATGCAACTTTCAAATGAAAACAGTTTTCAATCCGAGAATTTCAGAATGTTAGCACATTTAATAGACATGTGAGCTACTGTAATGTACTGCCAAAAACAACCCACAAAAAGGGTATATACCACAAATCCTATGAGCATCAAAATCAGGAACACCCCTAAGCATTAGGTTGTCTCGGGCCCTATGTACCTCGTACCTCGGTGTAGAGTAACCATAGAAAAATATGTTCTCGTGCATGAGCCACTAGTAGGGAACATACCCATAACCTAGTGGTCCCCAATCATCATCCAAATAGTTTAGTTAGAGTTGTCGTTATCCATATGCTAAGTGGAACAGGGACAAAACCCATCCGATCCACTAGCCGTACTAGTACAAATCTGCCCCACCTAAGTACCCGGGCTTCCCCTTTTTGTGCTCAACCAATTTCAAAAAACCACACACATAATTTTTCATATAAAATATCACTACTGGTCACAAACAAATTTTACAGTAGCTACACACATTTTATACCATTTAAAACACACAATAAAATAATTTTATTTCCAATAAAACAACTTCTCAAAACATCAAATTGTTTTTCACCCAAATATCTTTAAGATATCCACCTTTCACACTATGATAACACTTGTAAGTTATTAAAACAAAATTTCAGTTAAAAACCCTTTAATGAAACCAAAAATTCAGTTATGGGGCATCCCAAAATATACCAATAAAAGATTTGAATGGAAACCCCTCAATTTCACCAAAAATTGGAACATAAAATTCATTTGCATTATAAGTGCAACTAAAACCAATTTTTACAGAAACATTCAAGTGAAGTAAACATTAGAGTACCATGAAAACAGCAAGATAATTCACAAAAATTGCACACACAATGGAATCACCTACCAAATTAACAAAACCCCTTGAATCTCCGTGCGAAATCAAATCGCACCCCCGCCGCACCAAGAGAGAACTAGATTAAACCTAAAACCACACAAATTGGCCAAGAAATCCCAAAGTTAAACCCTAGGTTCGAAATCCTAGTTTCTTGACATTATTAAACTCAATTATAACCGAAGAAACCCTAAGAACAATGAGTTAAACCCAAAGTAATTTGAAAGAGGAAAGAAAAGGGCTCATTTACTTGAAGTATCTTGAAGTAATCACTCCAAAACTCCAGTATCTGAAATTTAAAAGAGCCCAGATTTATGGTATGTTCGAAAAAGATGTATTATCTCATTTAGGAACTGGAATGGAGGAAAAATATTGAGAATTGAGAGAGTTATGAAAGAAATACTTTACCTCTTTAAATCTGGGAGATTTGAGGAACCCTATGAAGGTCGGCACCAAATCGCGATACTACAGACCTCCAAATGGGTGGGAGAGAGTTCAGGCGCGCGACTGGGTTACCTGGGGTTGAGTGAGACTTGGAATCACCGAAAAAGACCAAATATTGAATAAGTTATAACAATATCAAATTTTATTTTTAAAACAGGAATTGGGCTTTCGGGCAGGCTCAACCCCTTAGACAAAAACCCAAATAACCCCTGGTTATGGATTTATAAAAGCTCCAAATTACCTTGGTGGTGTTAATAGGTTAGGGTAGGTAAATTAGGAATTTGAATGGATGAAAAATATTGAAAAATGAAAAAGTTATAAAAGATACAAAATTTATTTTTTTAATCTGGAATTGGGCTCATGGCTTGGCCCAATTCATGAATACTCATCTATTCCTCCCTAAAACCTAGGGAAACCCCCAAAACAAAGAAAGGATGTAAATTAAATGAAAAATACCTTTAAAATATGTCTTGTATGTGACAATATAGGTGGATAATATATTATATTATATGAATGAATATGAGTCTCTTAAAGAATTTTAATAAATCTAAATTTATTATACATTGTGTTAGAGTGCTTACTAATCAAGTCAGATAACAAGTAAGGGTTTCTTTGTCTCATTTCAAAATTCGTGAGACATGTTTGATATTACACGACATTACTTATTTAATGTGGTGTGACTATTGAGTAATGAATTTATTTTGAAATATTCATGGAATTTATTGGGTTTGAAGAACTATATCATGTTCTTTATTTATATGTCCTTCAAATCAAAAGATACCAAAATTATAAGCGTTTCATCTCAATTTTTATTCATTAAGACATGTTTAAATATAATTAACTAATTATTCATTTCTATGGTCTATGTACTTCACAAGAATTTATTTTTTTTATTATTCATGATTTATTGAAATGAATTTATATAACTATTGGATTTTTATTCTTCCATTTAAATTATTTTCAAAAATTACTAAATTCGTAAGGGTTCTACATCTCAATTATTTTTTTTGGATACATGTTTTTTGTTATGTGTGTATTCAGGTTTATGAAGTGTATATAATAAGTCATTGAAATTATATATCATGTATACTTCTTATTTAAAGGTTTTTAATGTTACTATTAAAATTATTTTATGCAAAGTTATTTGATTTAAAACATACCAAAGTGGTAAGGGTTTATCATTTCAAATTCACTTATTTGCGGCATATGTTATGATTATACACTTATCAAATCTTATGGGGTGTATCAACTACATATTTTATATTTTCAATCCGAAATATCTTTATTTTCAAGGTTTTTAATGTTTCATTTCATGTTATTTCATTCATGGGGGGTCAAGAATTAAAAGTTACGAAATCGATAAGGGTTTTATGTTACAATCTCATTTTTACCAGGATTTTTTTTCTTAAATTTTACAATGATGAAATTATATAATATACCTCTCTCAAATATATTTTCCATTTTTATCCTCTAGTTATTACTAAATATTACATTTTTTCTTTCTATTTTCATCTATTTAATTGCTCAAGAGGCCTAAATACTGTTTAAAAGAAAAAACAATATTATTTCTCTCTTTGATCGAAATTTTTTTTCTCCCATAAGTATGTTTTTTTTAAATTGAAAAATGTTTTTAATAATTTATAAAGATTAATTAAATTCATTATTACCAATGTTTCACCTATTATAAATTTTTTTATGAAATCTTATTTTCAATCTAAATGAGGTGCTTTTTACATTTTACTAATAATGTGAAAGAAATATTTTTTAACAAAATTATGCATAAATGAATTTCCCTACAATCATGAATACTCTTTTCATTAAAGATAAAATTATTGTTTCCCTTGTTTATTTTCAAAGTAATTTTTTCCTTAATATTTTAAAAAATATATTTTCAAGAATTTATTTTAAATAAAATGATATTTTTTTATAAGAAATTTTCTTGAGATATTTTAATGGTACTTTAATACATAACAAAATTCATTGATGTTATAACATCCAAACTTTTATTTCATGTATGGGATTTTAGATTTTATATAATTTTATACTTTATTTTGGTCCTACTCTTATTCGCATTCTAATGATTTTTTTTATTAAAAAGATTCTTGGTTTGAAATATAGAGAAGTGCTATAACAGCTTGGTTGTGTGGTGGTTGGAAAAAATCCACCGACCATGCAAAGGGATCTTAGTAGGAATAATTTCTACAGAAGATGCCTACAGCCTACTGGTGTCTAAGGAAGAATGAATGGCATTTGGTCTGGCACATTGACGGACTAGTGCACCCATTCTAGAGGTGTATTAATTTCACCCATTGTAATTTAATTTCACATAGTATGCTACGTTATTTTATAAATAAATATAACCCCTTTTTCTTATTTTTAATTTAAGGTTTTTCCATTGTTCTTTATACTCTCTAATAAATCTCCCCTTGCCCATATAACCTTTGACCAATCTTAGAAGAAACACTCTGATTTTTCTCTTTAGATCCATTCTAAATAATTTTTCCTCCATGAGATATTTACATGTATCAATATCAGATATGTGTTTTCCATAAATATTCAATGATATTTTCTCACTTTATTTATAGAATGGTGGTGGATATATAAAGTAAATGTTATTCCCTGATCATATCAATATCTACAAGTGATTAAAAGTGTTCGGTAAGTATTTATTGTTAAATAATCATTATATACCTAATATTGTGAGAAAATTGATAATGGAACCTTGATCCATTGACAAATAATTTGTGTAATGGTGGAGTATTTGACATTTCAAGGATAAAACCCTTGATCAGGTCTAGAATTCTCAAGAAAATCATAAATTTATGTGTAAGTAATTTAAGAAAGATCATCAAGAGACCCCTATTATTTATAAATTTCATCATTAATCTCTTTTATTATGGTGGTTTGATGATGGATAGATGATCAATAGGTAGACCCAATGCCCTATTATTGAATCTAAAAATATTTTTTATTTATTCTTTGAACATCAAGGGATCTGATGAATTAGCATTCCATCCTTCAAAATACCTCATAATTGACTCATTTATCATATTCCCTAAGGCATGTGATTATAGAAAAAAAAAATTTACATTGAATTCTCTTAAACCTTCATTACAAACTTCTTCTTTTTTTGAAATGGAACCCATGAAAAATACCCTTGATGTGTAGGTCATTATTTTTTTGTGATGTGTTCGGTCTTCGATCCATGACGAACCTTGATGTGGAAACTAGTAACCTTAAGGTATGAAGTTTCTTACCATTTAGGGGACTTGTATAAACTTTTTTTTCTTAGTATAATTCATAAGAATGAATAACGTTTTTGATCATGATTTATTGTGATAACTTGTGGGTGTGTGTGTAGCCCATGAGAACTATTACGATGCTTGATTCCATTAGTGTTGCTAGAGTATATTGTTTATGTGTTTGATGAATATCACATGATGATATATTTTATTATTATTTCTCTCATGATGATATTTTGTGCTCTACTTTTATGATCTACCATATTATAAGTGTTACTATGACTTGGAGGTAATTCTTGGTACTTGAGATAGGTGGAAAATAGTATAATGATTATCCCTTTAAGGGAGAATGGACCCAGCTTGTGGCAATGGACCTGAGCTTAGGGTTTGTGAATTATGTCATGGGGGTCCTCACCTGAGGTATCATCACAAGGGAAATTATGGCTAGGATGTATGACCCAAGGCATATATAGGGCACAATGATCTAGAGGCCTGATCTGTGATAGATTTGGGACACAGAGGTCTAGGGGCATGATCTAACTCAATTCCATGGGACTACCCAAATATGATGTTATAACCATTATGGCTAGTTCTTACTAACTTATGAAATTTTATTACTCTTCAAATTTAATGGAGCTAAAGAAGGCATGACTAGGGGTTTTTAGGCTCGTTTAGTGCAAAACTTCTTGGTACATGATTGTATGTTTGTTATGATTCCTTCACATTTATTATTATTATGGAATAAATTTTTTATACCTGTGGAAAAATTGTTAAGGATGCATTGGTGGTGTCCTATAAGGTTTTATCACTCACACACTACATAGGAATCTTGATGCATGTGTATAATTCATGCATAGGGATCTATGTAAGGGAAAGGGGTATGTGGCCAATAGTTGATTAGAGGATCATGTAGTTAGTAGTGGATCAGGACAGACTCCATAGTTATTCAAAGATTTTTACTTATCTTTCCAACTTTAATTTATACAATGGTTTATCTTTCCACACTAGGATTATTATTTACATATTCATATGACTACTATTCCATATTCTTAGTTTCCTCGTGTTTTCTCTCATTATATTTTTGTTATATTCTGTTTTATTATTATTTGTGTAAGGACATGATATTTAGGGTATAGTCTCCCCACTAATGTCCTTGGACCTTTGCTACTAGTCATCAACCTCTTGTGTATGGGGAGACATGCCTTGGGTCAGGTGGAACTTCAGTTCAAACTGGGTGGTTTTGGTTGGGGCCTTATAAAATGGTATCAAAGAATATTTTTTTCACTTTTTTAAACCTAACTATGGCATTGTAGAATAGAGATAGGTTTTTTGGGTCTTATATAGGGTAGTTTTAATGTTAATGGCCATCTCATGTGTAATATACCTCTTATTTATCATTGAAGGGAATGTTGTTATGATTTTATGGTATTTTGAGTGCATTCATAAAACATGTATAGGAACATAGGACCACATTCCATATATATACATGTTGTTGTGTTGCATAATGGTTTTTAATTTAATTCTTTGATTCATGTCATTTTTTCAGGATAGACTTGTTCTTTATTGCGTGATATATCTATTTTTACTTTTTTTTGTGATATATCTTTACTTGAATTTATTAGTAGAACCTGAGAATGTGGTTATAATTGTTTATATATAAATGTGACTAATGTGCTTGGATGGAGACATTAGTTAGTGTTAAAAGTTATATACCATGTGTTGTAGGTGGACTCATAAGGAAACCTTTGTGTGATCCCTTATATCAATTACAATCTCCCTTAAATGTTCTAAATGCATCCCATCATTTTATAGAAGAATTAAAATCATAAAATATTAATGGTACCACTATCTAACATAGATTGGGACAATCTTTGGATTAATATTCCCCTATTAAATCTTCTATTATATAGGATACATCACTATTGTACACTCCCACACCTTCTATTATGGTGCATGTAATAGGCCCACCTTAGCTGGGAGCCGTCCCATTTGTTTGCGTCTAAGGAGAAGGGGTACTAAGGTCGAGGGTTGACTACTCCAAATAATTCAAGGTTTGGTATCCTCTAATATTTCAGGGCACTAGAGGACCACATGTTATTGAAGACCAAAAGACCATAGGTTCTTGAAGTCTCTAGGTCAGTGGCAGTGTCCTCTGATTTTATGAGGACAGTACATGTGAGGCAAAAAAATCATAAGTTTCAGATACGTGGTAGGATGTCTTTTTGGATTAAATGAAGGTCTAATAGAGTTTCCTAGATATAACAACCCCAGAAAGAGAACCCCATAAAAGAAACATCTTAATAAATGAACACATGCATAATCATTTATTTTGGATCTATTTTGGGACCTATTTCATTTTGTGTTAGAAACGGGACTAAAATGAGTGTGATAGATTCATTTTAGTTTAGGATTCTTGTTGGGGTAACCATTTTTTTTATATTGGAAACCATGTGGGGTGAGAATGAAATTTATTGGTGGTGGATTAATACAACTTCACATTAGACACATATTTCCACATTTTTTCTCGATGATTTCCAATGGATTTTATTCATGAAACTAGATACACAATGATTCCATTATTCTCGATAACTCATGAACCTTATTTTCAAATCCATTTACTCATTGAAAATTGTCTCCAAAAACACTTAGGGATGATCATTGGTTGATAGGATGGGATTTCATGCTCATATCACCATTTTGAGGGAAATTATTTCCTACTATAGGACGCTCGTATAGATTTATGATAGATTCATGAATCCTTTATTAAATCCAAATTTTGAAACCAGTCACCCTTATATTAAAAAGTAATCATTATCATTTGTTGACATTAGAATCATATGTATCTATCATAGATTTAACATAAATGGAGATATATGTATGTATCTAAGGTTATCCATCAATGGTACCATTTTGAAATGGATTGAAGATTATTATATCATTTATTATCATGATTTTGGTTTTAATCCACACTCTAGGGAACTCTGCAATTTATCATCATCTAGAGAGATGAGATTTTTTTGACATTGGGATCAGGCCAATGGGATAGGATTCTTATGCATCATTGTGAAATCAATCAAAATCCATGTAATTTAGTGCCAATTAATGTGACACATCATAACTTTTCAGTAAATGTTACAAGGACCATGATTCATAGTTTAAAATCATGTGGAAAGGACATCTAGGATAAAGGTGTGCAGTCAATCTAGTGTGAGATATATGACAAAGGATCCCAGGGGAACTATAAGGGATGTTTCTTCCCATGTGGGATATGAACCTACTGGGTACATAGACCGGAGAAGATTAGGGTGAGTTTGGGGGTTGTGTTTAAACAATAGGTAATCTTCCTATGTATCTTGCAACACCCTAAGCTTCAACAGTACTCTTCTCTTTGAATAATACAATAGTGTGTGATTTATGCAACACCGAGTCCAATCGTACCATGACCTATCAAACAAGCCGTTTAAAAAGAGGGTATGAATATTAATAACCACATTTTGAATTATATATATATACCATATAATTTTAACATTCATTTTTAGTGTTTCTTAGACATAATATAAGAACAAATTCTATTTTCCAGATAAAGGAAGTATTTTTCAAAAAAAAATCCAATTTTACCGCCTTTTAATGGAAACCACTTTTAAAATAAAATATTTGAAACTTTTATATATTAAATTTTACAAAATAAAATTATTATTTAGAATAGGTACATAAAAATTTAGTTTCGATAAATTTTTGGTGTTTTTCTAATAACTTTCATATTTTGATGAATAGTGAAAAATACTAAATTTTAATTGAAAAAAAAATTAATCAAAATAATTGATAGTGTTAAGTTATAAATTTTAATGGTTTTGAAGTATAATTAGATTATATTTTTATCAATTAATCCAATTTTAGTCATTGAAAATAATTTTATAGTTAAATTGGACATAAACACATATCAATCGTTTGATAGTTTTTAATTCTCAAAAACCTACATTCTGGTTTTGACAAGAGGGATTAATTTTAAATTAATTAATTCCAATTTTATGTTTTGAATTTGGTAAAATAGATATCATTTTTTAATTCTGAATATCAAAATTATCTTAGGGTAAATTTTTGGTATTTTTCTGAAAAGTTTCAATTTTTGATAAATAGTGAAAAACAATGCGTTATTGTTTAAAACCGACTTTTTATTTTAATAATTATTTTTTATTTAAATTTGTTTTAAGACAAAATATATACATAGTACCTATTTCAGTCCAATTTAATTCATTATATTCATTTTATAATAAGATTAGATATATAAAATTTTATTGAACTTTTAAACGTCTTTTACCCACCTTCTAGACACATTTGCAAATTTTCATAAAACGTAATTTTACCGCTTCTGTAAATTGAATTTTAAAAATTCAAGAGACATGGTTGAAATAAGTAAGAAAAATTTCGTTCAATAAGATGAAAATAATTTTTTTTTGAATAGTAACTTTTGGATTTTATTTACCATGGTTAAAAGTAAATAAGGTAATTAAAGATAAAATTGATATTATAATTACCCTAACAAATGTCCTAATTCTATTGGATAAGTGTATTTTGACCAAAATCATACTTAGGAATAAAACATGATCCTCTTAGATCTACTAGGATTAGATTAGGACATTTATTATTATTTTATTTAAAGAAGAGTCAAAAGTATTAAATTCATATTTTAATAATTAAAACATTTTCTATATAGGGTTATACATAAGATGAATTCGAATATAAATAATCGTTTGAAAGCTAAAATGATTTTCTACATCATAGTATTTTATTTATAAATTTTAGACATTAAATAAATAAATTTATTTATGACAAAATAATGACATAGTAATTTCCTTATTAATGAAAGAATCAAATAAATGGTATTATAAATATTAAAATAAATATAAATTAAAATTTTTGATGCCATCCATGAATATTCTAGGTGAATATGACATTTTAGGGTTTATTAAATGTATTTTTTTCTAATTAATCAAGTTTTTATGACTTTCAAAAAAACCAAATACTAAATAGTGTCAAAATTGACATAAATGAGTTTTTAAAACACATTCTATTTTCTTAAATGATATAATATTCTTAAGGATATAAGATTTGGCCAAAAGAAATATATAATGATATATATGTCATTAATAAACCACATTAGGTTCTCCTATCATTTTGTTTTTAGTTTATTAACCATATAATATAAAAATACAAGAAGACTTGGTAAAAGTTAAACTATTTAACTAAGAGTTAAATCTAAAATATAAGGTTAATATGGTGACCTAAACTTGTATAAAACCTATTTTATGGGAATATTTTGACCCATAACCACCTTAAACTCTAAATAAATCTATTTTGAGCCATTAAAAACTGAAAATGGGTTTATAATAAAATAATATTTCAAACTTTTCCTAAAGTACCTGTCACGTCTCTTATAAAAGGATACTTACCCTTCTCTTAATTTCACACCTCTTAATCTATTTGGATCAGCCAAACTCTTATAAAATATCCTCCCAACTATGCTAAATTCAACCTAGAGGCATTAATTTGATCAGAAATCCAACATAAGGATCCCTTTTGATCAAATAAAAAAGAAACACCTGAAGAAGAGGTAATTATTTCATCACCTCTTTCAAAGGTCTTTTCTTATTCCACTTCCCATTTCATTGTTGTTTCCATAACAAAATAATAAATCCATTATCTTATACATACTGTGATGTTATTATAAATTTGTTACAACCATATTCATTATTCTGTCCATCCTATGAATGACAAAGTCAGCATACATGTGTACTTATGGCTTATCGTCTCCACGTCGTAGTGTAGTTTGTTACTCAACACTTCATTATTTGGATGGGTTTAATAATGAGTATAAGTGATGTAAATAATAAATATAACATGTTAATTATTCTATATAAATTATATACCATCTAATTACATATTATTTTACCATTAGTATAATGATATTGTCACTCATGAAAACGTACGGATTACTGTCTCCATGAACGCGATGAGATTCATTCCCCAGCGTAACAATTCAAGTATAATTTTCATTTTATGATTTAAAATAATTTTTAAGAGATTAATATCATTCTGGATATGAATCAAATATAACCAATCCATAAAAAACATGACTTATGTAACAAAACATATAAATGAAACTAATCAATTAACACCCGAGACAATGATACTACTTAAATATTATTAACAAAGAAATATTATAAGATCATATATGATATCATATTTATGTATGTGGATTCTTGTATAATTTAATAAAAATTATTTAACCATTATACAAGAGTTTAACATACCCTCAACTAAGGAATAATACAAGGTAAGGGTTAGTTCCTCAATCTCATTATTATATGAGATTGTTTATGTGTAAGTATTTACTGGGAAAGTCTTATCATCCATTTAAATGTTTCATAAAAATGTTTTCAAAATGAATATTTTAAGGTTTTGGGGAAGGTAATCTTTAGCAATAACATAATTTTAAATGTTTTATTGATTTATTTTTCTAAATATTTTTTATTAATATCCATGTTTTAAAAATTATTTTAAGGATTTTTATATATGGACATGATTGTTTTAAAATGTAAATTCCATTAAAAAATTTCAAAGTGGTGTGGGAAAATTTTATTCAAAAATATCTTTTAAATTACATCATTTATAAATTGTGAGACTTTTACATGATTTCATGAAAAATGATATTTCTCTCATAGAGTTTTATTGATCATTTTAAACTATGTAAACGTCCTTTATTAAATGTTATTCTCATTTTGAGGTTGATTTATTATTATACAATCTTCCATATTGTATCGAATGAGTTATTATATGTTTGACTATGGATGTGCTATTTTTATACCATTCATGGTTTATGGTTAAATTATTGACATTTCATATGCTAGTTTTAATACAAAATTTTATGTAATGTTTCACCCTTTTTCATATGAGGAATGCATTGGACTAAGTAAGTGATAGGTGGGAGATGCTATAGCCCCACAATGCATCAATAGGTATCATGAGACAAACTAGTGTCTTGGCACAAGGCCTTGACAAAATCTTATTTTTAGTCTTGGAACGGGGCCTTTACTATGTGATTATGATGTCCGGCATT
The DNA here is from genome assembly GCA_963277665.1 of Viscum album. Taxonomy (NCBI): domain Eukaryota; kingdom Viridiplantae; phylum Streptophyta; class Magnoliopsida; order Santalales; family Viscaceae; genus Viscum; species Viscum album. The sequence goes on along the minus strand of OY728133.1, from coordinate 1,774,468,907 downwards.
ATGCATTCCATCATTATGAAATTACATATTGATATTAAATGTGATTATTCAACTCGTAGAATATCCAAGTAAATAAGAAAATTGTATTATTTGAATTATTTTTTCTATTTTATGTTCACGTTTATGTTTAAAAGACTATTGTTTTATTAAACATACTGCCTTAAAAGTTCATAGATTTTGCTAAATTATTTACCCTTATTGAGCATTTGGGATCACCTATTTCTTATGTTTTATTTTACTTGGATTCCAAGAAGTGTATTATGATTGATATGCGGGGTTAATCTATAGGAATAATGGTGTTACAAAAGGATCATTTATGTTTTTTTATGTTTGAATGTGTAAAGTTCATGTATGTATTATTTTTTCCAACACTGCTAAACCAATCGGTCCTTTGGGACTTGATTCCTTGTAATCATACCAATTTATTAAAATAATGCACCAGCTCTGGGCTTATGGGGTCGAGGAATTACAGTTGGTATCAGATGAATTTTAGCAACAACCTTGGAAATAGATTTAGATAAACTCTGATTATGAAACATTACCCTAAGATAGACTTTGAGGAGTAGTATAGAAGAACTTCCTAGAATTTTGGTAGTGTATATATTTTGTGAATTTTACAAGAAATACATCTTTTTCTAGATATGAGCAAGTAGATGCGGCTCTAGCACAGATGTATCTATGGGTAAAACCCAAAAACATGGATTTGAGCTAGACTCAAACGGGAACAAGTGCACGACAGTGGGAATTGTTACACTCTTGGTTACGACACTCTTAGGAGATATTCTTAGGATACTTGAAATTTTATTTACAACCCATTATAAATTATTTATGAGTAAATATGTTAGAAAATAAACCATTTTTATGATTATGATACTAGATGTGTGAAAATATAAAATTAATGTTGATAATTTTTCTAGTTTTTTTATCATAAATTATGATATGATCTAACATACTGTATGTCGTCATTTAGAAATGGTTCCTAATATAAAGAATGAGAACTCTAGAAATATGCATGATCCAAAGAGTAAGAAAGATAATATATTTCATGGTATTAAGACAACATTTAGAAGGGAAATAGTCTCCCATGTATTCTCATCATATGAACAAATAGTATCATGTGTTAATAAGATAAGTACATAATTTTCTAAGTCATATGGATTTTATGGAAATCCAGAGAAGAATATGATGTTAGAGAGAAATATGGATAAAGGGAATAAGGGAAAAGAGGACTTTCCCATATATTATTACTATGGAATGAATCACCCTGGAAATTTCTTGAGAGGGATGAGAGTTTGTTATAAGTGTGGAGAAAAAGGACACCAAATTAGTGATTTTAATGGTAAGAAAAATGACTCTAATGTACAATGATTCATCTGCAAGGAGTTGAGACACTACGTGAATCAATGTACTATTCATCAGAGTATACCCAAAATGATGATATTGGATAATAATAAAGTTATGATACTACCGTAGATGAAGAGGAGTGATTAGAGTTCTTATGATGTTATTAATGAATTGTGTCATTTGAGCATTGTATTAATGATGTACAAGTTATAAGAATTATAATGTATATAAGGATTATATTGTAGTATGTTTTCATTAAGGATTTGATATTTTATGGTACCAAGGGAGGTGACATAATTTCAAGTTAAAAATTTTGAAAAAATATATGGTTGGGAGAAATTAAAACATTAATATGTTTCTGAAACTTAGATAATTATTTCAGAATAATATATGATTGATTTGGATAAATTATATTTGATATTCTTGACTAACTTGAAACTAATTAATTGTTTGTTTATTCCATCATTGTTAGAGGTTAAAACATTTTTGGATATAAGGAGTATGTCCAGTATTCTATAATGAATAAGGGAGTATGAATGTAATCACTAAGGTTTTATGGTAATTAAGGGTGTTAGAATTTTTTAATAGAATACATGAAGAAAGTATTAGCATGTTATTACGTGGAAAAAAGATATTCATTATGTTTACCTTCCTTATAAATTTTGGACTGTGAGTTTGGACAAAAGGACTTTGGATAAGTATAATGGTTGGAATAGATTAAGAGGGACATTGGATAAGATTGTTTAATGTTAAAAAATTTCTTAAGATTATTTTTGTATTGTTAAAAAAAAGACAACCTGGAGGTCGTGCAACAACATATCGCGTTCATTAAGGTTGTGATACTTGAACCCACAACCGAAGGGCGATAAGGGTGCATCACCTACCACTGGCCTACATGATGTCCCCATTTGTATAATGTTTTTATATTTTAAATGGTCTGAAAGATGAATTATAAATTCATTATATTTGGAACCCTATATGATTAGGATAAATAGAATATTTTTTAATTCTATTATCTTTTGGAGTGAAAGATGAGTTTGTGGTAGAAGTTAGTTGAAGGATGGAAATCTATTTGTCAAGTATTTTTTTCTCTTATTCTATGAAGAAATTAATTCTTAATCTTTAGGGAAGGTATATTAAAACAAAAAATGTGTTATCCTAATACCTTTTGTTTTTTTCAACCGATGATAATTAAATCATCATAGATTTATACCTTTGAGGTGATCAATATTCCATTTATTGTTCACATGTTCGTTTTGATGACCTCAACCACTCCCTATAAATATTTATGTTTTTCCTCAAATTATTTTTCTTTAATTTCCAACAATGTTCTTCTATCAGAGATCATAATTTGGTGGTGATGTTTTTATTTCCCTTTCTCTCTTAATAAGACAAAATTTTATTAACCCAATTTCCAATGTGGGTTTTCCAAAAAAGTATTTTATATTTTCAACCTTTTATTTTCAAAGAACAATTTCAAATTATGGGGACACAATTTATTGAAGGAAGGAATAATGTAACACCCCAATCTTCCATGGCATGCTTCTCTTTGAATAATACAATATCGTGCGATGTACGCAACACCGAGTTCAGGCGCACCACGACCTATAAAACTAGTCATTTAAAAAGAAGTTATGAATAGTAATAACCACATTTCAAATTTTATATATATCCCATATAATTTTAAAATTAATCTTTTTTGTTTCATTGACATAATATAAAAAAAATTCAATTTTCCAGATAAAGGAAGTATTTTTCAAAAAATTCAATTTTACCACCTTTTAATGGAGAACCATTTTTAAATACAAAATTTGACACTTTTATATATTTAATTTGACAGAAGAAACTTCTTCTTTATAAGCGGGGCATAAAGATATATTTTCGATAAATTTTTGGTGTTTTTCTAATAACTTTCAAATTAAGATGAATTGTGAAAAATACAAAATTTTAATTGAAAAATTTTTTTTAATTAAAATAATTGATAGTGTTAAATTATAAATTTGAATTATTTTGAAGTATAATTAGATTATTTTTTATTATTTAATCAAATGTTGGTCATTGGAAGTAATTCTAAATTTCAAATGGACATAAACTCATATCAATCTTTTGATAGTTTTTATTTCTAAAAACCCCACTTTATGGTTTTGACAACGGGAATTAATTTTAAATTAATTAATTCCACTTATATGTTTCAAATTTGGTAAAATAGAAATAATTTTTTAATTTGAAATATCAAAATTATCTATGGCTGAATTTTTTGTATTTTTCTAAAAACATTCAATTTTTGATGAATAGTGAAAAACACTATATTATTGTTTAAAACAGAATTTTAACATAAATAATTATTTATTTTATTTTAATTTATTTTAAGTCAAGTTAGATACACAATACCTATTTTATTCCAACTTAATTAATTGGATTCATTTTATAATAATATTAGATATATACAATTTTATTGAACTTTTTAACGTCTTTTACCCACCTTCTAGACACATTTGCAAATTTGCATAAAACATTATTTTACTGCTTTTGTGAATCAAATTTCAAAAATCTGAGAGACATGGTTGACATTAGAAATTAAAATGTTGTTTAATAAGATGAAAATAATTTTTTGGTGAATAGTAACTTTGGGATTTTTTTTACCACGGTTAAAACTAAATAAGGTAATTGAAGGTAAAAATGATATTATAATTACCCTAACACATGTCCTAATTCTATTGGATAAGTGTATTTTGACAAAAATCAAACTCATGAATATTATATAATCCTCTTTGATCCACTTGGATTAAATTAGAATATTTATTATTATGTTATTTTAAGAATAGTGAAAAGTGTTAAATTCAAATTTTAATAACTAAAACACTTTTAATATGGTGTTATACATAAGATAAATTCAACTATAAATATTCATTAGAAATCTAAAAATATTTTCTAAATAAAATTATTTTATTTATAATTTTTATAAATTAAATAATTAAATTTATTTATGACACAATAATGACACTGTAATTTCCTTATTAGTGAAAGAATAAAATAAATGGTATTATAAATATTAAAATAAACATAATTTTAATGTTTGGACACCTTCCATGAATTTTCTTGAAGAATATGACATTTTAAGTTTGATTACGTGTATTTTTTTTTGAATTAATCAAGTTATGATTACTTTCACAAAAACCAAATACAAAATAGTTCCAAAATTTTCATATATGAGTTTTTAAAACACATTCTATTTATTAAATGATATAATTTTCTTAAAGATATAAGATTAAGCCAGAGGACATATATAATGATATATATTTCATTAATAAACCACTTGAGGTTCTCTTGGAATTTTATAGTATGTTTATTAACCATATAATATAAAAATACAAGAAGACGTGGTAAAAGTTAAACTATTTAACTATGAGTTAAATCTAAAAGATAAGGTTAATATGGTGACCTAAACTTGTCTAAAACCTATTGTTTGAGAAAATTTAGAGCTATACCCACCTTATAATCTAAATAAATCTATTTGGAGGCATTAGAAACTGAAAATTATTTTATAATAAAAAAATATTTCAAGTTTTTTCTAAAGTGCACCTCACCTCTCTTATAAAAGGATACTTCCTCTTCTATTAATTTCACACCTCCGAAGGCATTTGGCTCGGCCAACCCCTACTCAAATATCCTCCAAAATACCCTCACATCAACCTAGAGGCCATAATTTGATCATAAATCTGTCGTAAGGAGCCCTTTTGATCTAATTAGAAGGTAACACCTGAAGAAGAGGTAATTATTTCATCACCTCTTTCAATGTTCTTTTCTTCTTCCAATTCCTCTTTATTTGTTGTTTCCATACCGAAATAATAACTCCAGTACCTTGTACATAATTTTATGTTATTATAAATATGTTACAAGTGTATTCATTATTCAATACATCCTATGAATGACAATGTCACCATATGTGTGTATGTATGGCTTACCGTCTCCACATCGCGGTGTAGTTTGTTACTAAACACTACATTATTTAGATCGGTATAATAATGAGTATAATTGATGAAAATAATAAATATTACATGTTAACTATTATTTATATATGATATATCATCTAATTACATACTATTTTACCATCAATATAATGATATTTTCCCTCGTGCGTACGTACAGATTACCGTCTCCACGAATGTGATGAGATTCATTCTCCATCGTAACCATTCAAGATTAAATTTCATTTTAGATTTTAAAATAATTTTTAAGAACATAATATCATTTTGTATATGAATAAAATACATCCTATCCATAACAAACATGACTTATGTAACAAAACATATAAAGGAATGTGAATCAGTTAACACCCAAAACAATGATACTACTGAAATATTATTAACAAAGAAATATTAGAAGATCATATATAATACAATATTTATCTATGTGGATTATTTTATAATTTAATAAAAATTATTTGACCATTATACAGGATTTTAACATACCCTTGACTAAGTAAGAATATAATGTAAGGGTTAATTCCTCAATTTCATTATTATCCGAGATTGTTTATGTGTAAGTATTTACTGGGAAATTTTTATCATCCATGTCCATGTTTCATAAAAATGTTTTAAAAATGAATATTTTTAGGTTTTTTGGAAGGGAATATTTATCAAGATCGTTATTTTAAATGTTTTAATGATTTATTTTTCTAAATAATTTTAATTAATGTCCATTTTTTTAAAATGATTTTAAGGATTTATTTATATGGACATGATTGTTTTAAAATGTTAATTCATTTAAAAGGTTTCAAAGTGGTATGGGATACTTTTGATGGGCGGAGAGTGATGGCAAGAGGGGGGGGTGAATTGCCTTTTAAAAATAATTAACAATTTAAAATCAAAGTAAAAAGTGCAGCGGAAATAAAAGAGGCAAGACACAAAACATGATAACGGAGTTTGGATTAAACCAAAGCCTACGTCTCCGCTCCCAACTCAACCGTTGAGAGATTTACTACCGCTTTCTTTTTAATGGTTTTAGCAAGAAACCCACTAGACTTCAAGGTAGTCTAGAACCTATTACAGCTTGCTTTTAATGGTTGAGCAAGAACCCACTAGCCTTCTTACAGGTGAAGGCTAGCTCACCTATGACTCAAGCCTTTTAAAGGGAAGGCTTGACTAACCTCTTCACACCTTGAAGGTGGTGTGAAAACCCAAACAAAGAGAGGATAAAAGAAAGAGGGGTTTGTAGGAACAAACCCAAATTGAAGCTCAAAATGATAAATAATGAAAAACCGTAAAGATAAGAAGTCTTGGGCGCCAATGGATTGATTGGAGTTGATGAAGAGTGCTCCCAAGCTTCTTTGATGGTGCTCCTTGGATGTGGAATTGAGTTGGAGAAAATGAGGTTCCTTGAAGGAATCCGTCGGAGGTTCGCCAAATGATTGAAAAATGTTCCTGTAGGATTCCTTGTGTTTCCGGGGCTTCCTAGTCCTTTATTTATAGAGGGGGAACCCTCAAATGGCCTTTGGGGGTCTTCGGAGCCGTTGGAGAGGCCTTCGGAGCCGTTGGGGGTCAAGTGGACAAGGCTGGTCAAAGCCCAACGGCTAGTTTGACTGGCTCCACCGGCTGATTGGTGCTTGGCCACCGGTTGGCCGGTGCTTTGGAAAAGGGAGAGTCCTTCTGCCCAGGCACCACCGGCTGGCCGGTGAGGAGGCCACCGGTTGGTCGGTGCTGAGACAGTAGTTGTCCGGCCTGTCTGGGTTCCACCGGCTGGCCGGTGGTGGGACACCGGTTGGCCGGTGGTCTGGACAGAGGGGATGCCTTCTGTCCAGGCTCCATCGGCTGGCCAGTGGTCATCCACCGGTTGGCCGGTGGACTGAAATCAGTCCACTTTCAGTCCTTCTTGGCCTAATTCCTTGGAAACCTTTTGCCTATCAACACAAACACTTAAAACAAGATTAGATAAATAAGAGAGTGATTGTGATCATGAAAATTAAACCACGAGGGGTACGAGAGGTACAACAATCTCCCCCTATTTTGATGATCACAATCACCAAAACAAACAATGTAAAAGACTGAAATGAAAGGCATGCTTTAAAGGATAACTTGAAAAGTAAAGCAAAGCATGAGAGAAGGATTTCTCCCCCAATCAACAAAGAATTTCTCCCCCTTTGATATTATCAAAATAGCAGGGGGCATACAACTTGATTGAGGGAAAGGATTGAAAAACAAGATAGAGTTTTAAACCAATTGAAATTTTTGAGATTTGAATTGAAAGTTTTGAATAGAAACTTTTGAATTGAAAGTTTTGAGAAATGAAAGTTTTGAAAATGAAAGTTTTGAAAAAAACGCAAAAAGGTTTGAACGATCCTAACTCCCCCTAAATAAAAACAAAAAATCACCGGGGAGAGGATTTTGAAACCGAGACAAATTTTGGCCCGGAGAGACTCGCTAAAAGGGATTTTTCAATCCATACTTGTCTAGTGGCGGGTCTTCTCCAATGAAATTCATCGTTAAAGAAAAAAGTTTTGGGCCTTCCATACCGGGCATTTTTGCAATTGCACTCATAAATTAAGTGCCCGTGTTTTTTACAATAGTTGCAAAATTTATATTGGGAGCTCCCCCTTACAAAAATAGTAGGAGCATGGGAAGAGGAATCTTTCTTGGAATAGCCAAGCCCTTGGGTGGTTCTAGATACGCATTGGGAACCAAGGAGCTTTGAAAGGTTATGTTCACCTTCGGTGAACTTAGCTAGGGATTCCCTTAAATACTTGATTGTTGATTCCATAGAATCAATATCGGGAAGATTTTGGATCTTGAGGGACAACCCCTCCTTTTCTTTGAGAAGTTGTTCCTTTTCGGAAGAAAGTTTTTTGAAATTCTTTTTTAAACCAATAAATTTGGAAGAAAGTTCATGAAAACCTTCCTCCAATTGATCTCTAGCATGTTGGAGATCCTCGTACGATAAATGATTGAAAGAATTTGAAGAACTAGAGGAAGAGGAGTCGGAAGAGGATACCTCATGAAATGCCATTAGGCATTTTTTACCGTTTTCACTTGAGGAGGAGGAGGAGGAGGATGTGGAGCTATCACTCCATGTGGCCTTGAATGCCTTCTTCTTTTCCTTTTGCTTGGCCTTTTTCTTGTTGATTGGACAATCGGGCTTGTAATGGCCTTTCTTTCCACTCCCGTAACATGTTACCTCGAGCTCGGATTTTTCGTTGGGTTGAGCCTTGCGGGATTTCTTCTTCTTGTGCTTCTTCATGAATTTGTGCATTTTGCGGGCAAGATTCTCCATTTCTGATTCGCCGCTTGAAGAGGAAGACGATGAGGAGGAGGATCTTTCTTCTTTTTGAACTTTGAAGGTGATGTTCTTTGGAACTTTGATCGGTTTGCCTTCCTTTTCAGCTTGCCTCCTCATGGTGATCTTGTAGGTCATGAGGGATCTGATGAGCTCTTCGACCGGCATGTTCTTGACATCTTTTGCTTCTTGAATTGCCGTCACTTTCGGTGCCCATGTGCTTGGTAAGATCCAAAGGATCTTCTTGACCATCATCTCTGCAGAAACATCATCTCCAAGGGACTTTCTCCCATTTCAAACATCAGTAAAGCGAGTAAACATTTCAGTTATATTTTCAGATGGATGCATGGTAAAAGACTCAAAATCTTGACGGTACATATCCAATCGAGTATCCTTAACTTTGTTGGTCCCCTCATGGGTAACCTCCAATAGTTTCTAGATTTCATGAGATGAGGTGCATGTGGAAACTCGATTGAATTCATTACGATCAAGGCCGCAATGAAGAGCGTTCATGGATTTTCCATCAAGCTCGAAATTTTTAATATCGGCTTGAGTCCATTTGGATTCATCGGGAGAAGAAAGAGAATAACCATGCATGACAATTTTATAAATAGGATAACCTATACTTATAAGAAAAGTGGTCATGCGGGTTTTCCAATAAGTATAGTCGGTTCCATCAAAGAATGGAGCACGACCCAAAGAATAGCCTTCGGGGGCGAAAGAAGTTGAAGTCATCACAATGGATCTTGAATTTGAAACCGGTTAGGGTATTACTCAAATTTTGCCTGTGATACCAATTGATGGGCGGAGAGTGATGGCAAGAGGGGGGGGGGGTGAATTGCCTTTTAAAAATAATTAACAATTTAAAATCAAAGTAAAAAGTGCAGCGGAAATAAAAGAGGCAAGACACAAAACTTGATAACGGAGTTTGGCTTAAACCAAAGCCTACGTCTCCGCTCCCAACTCAACCGTTGAGAGATTTACTACCGCTTGCTTTTTAATGGTTTTAGCAAGAAACCCACTAGACTTCAAGGTAGTCTAGAACCTATTACAGCTTGCTTTTAATGGTTGAGAAAGAACCCACTAGACTTCTTACAGGTGAAGGCTAGCTCACCTATGACTCAAGCCTTTTAAAGGGAAGGCTTGACTAACCTCTTCACACCTTGAAGGTGGTGTGAAAACCCAAACAAAGAGAGGATAAAAGAAAGAGGGGTTTGGAGGCACAAACCCAAATTGAAGCTCAAAATGATAAATAATGAAAAACCGTAATGAGGAGAAGTCTTGGGCGCCAATGGATTGATTGGAGTTGATGAAGAGCACTCCCAAGCTTCTTTGATGGTGCTCCTTGGATGTGGAAGTGAGTTGGAGCAAATGAGGTTCCTTGAAGGAATCCGCCGGAGGTTCGCCAAATGATTGAAAAATGTTCCCGTAGGCTTCCTTGTGTTTCCGGGGCTTCCTAGTCCTTTATTTATAGAGGGGGAACCCTCAAATGGCCTTTGGGGGTCTTCGGAGCCGTTGGAGAGGCCTTCAGAGCCGTTGGGGGTCAAGTGGACAAGGCTGGTCAAAGCCCAACGGCTAGTTTGACTGGCTCCACCGGCTGACCGGTGCTTGGCCACCAGTTGGCCGGTGCTTTGGAAAAGGGAGAGTCCTTCTGCCCAGGCACCACCGGCTGGCCGGTGAGGAGGCCACCGGTTGGCCGGTGCTGAGACAGTAGCTGTCCGGCCTGTCTGGGTTCCACCGGCTGGCCGGTGGTGGGACACCGGTTGGCCGGTGGTCTGGACAGAGGGGATGCCTTCTGTCCAGGCTCCATCGGCTGGCCGGTGGTCATCCACCGGTTGGCCAGTGGACTGAAATCAGTACACTTTTAGTCCTTCTTGGCCCAATTCCTTGGCAACCTTTTGCCTATCAACACAAACACTTAAAACAAGATTAGATAAATAAGAGAGTTATTGTGATCATGAAAATTAAACCACGAGGGGTACGAGAGGTACAACAACTTTGATTCAAAAATATCTTTTAAATGACTTTATAAATTGTGATAATTTTAAATTATTTCATGAAAAAGTTATTTTCCTCATAGATTTTTACGATCATTTTCAACTATATAATCATTATTTATTAAATGTTATTCTCATTTGAGGTTGATTTATTATAATACAATCTTCCATATTGCATCGAATGAGTTATGATTTGTTTGATTGTGGATGTTTTATTTTTACACCATTCATGGTTTATGGTTAATGCATTGACATTTGATATGCTTGTTCTAATACGAATTTTTATGATATGATTCAACCATTTTTATGTGAGGAATGCATTGGACATATTAAGGGACCGGTGGGGCCTGCTATAGCCCCTCGATGCATCAGAAGATCTCATGAGACAAACTTGTATCTTGGCACAAGAGTTTGACAAAATATTATTTGTAGTCTTGGCATGAGGCCTTGACTATGTGGTTATGATGTTCATCATTATGCATTCCATCATTATGAAATTAGCAATTGATATTACATTTCATTATTAGACTAATAGAATATCCATGTAAATAAGTAAATGGAATTATTTTGTTTATTTTTTCCATATTATGTTCATGTTTAGGTTTTAAATGTTGTTGTTCTTATTACACATCTTTCCTTAAAATTTTATAGCTTCTGCTAAATTATTTACCCTTACTGAGCATCTAAGCTCACCCTTTTCTTATGATTTATTTTCATAGAATTCCAAGAAGTGTATTATGATTCATATGCAGGGTCAATCTTGGGGAATAATTGCCTTATAAGAGGATCATTTATGTGTTGTTTTAGGTTTGAATGTGTAATGTTCATGTATGTAATCTATTTTCCAAGATTTCTAAACATATCATTCCTTTCAGACTTTATTCCTTGTGATCATGGAAATGTATTAAAATAATGCACGGTCTCTTGGCTTCTGGGGCCGGGGCATTACATGTCACTTTTAGATAGGAATCAAATCACACATGGTTTGGGCATGGTGTGGATTACACCAATGGAGGATACCCATTTGAGAGAGTATGTTTGAGGATTATATTAAATAGGATCACATTGGTTGGTTCATCATAAATATGTCCCTATGATGTTTTTCGTTACATGAATATGGCCATTTGAGATGATGGAAACAAGGTTTTGGGGCCTACACCTAGTATGAGGTCCTTATTGAGGTGAGAATAAGATCTCTTATAAGGACACTCCTCTAATATAGGTAATTGATTATGTGGATCTCATGATCTTACTTAACCTCTAAGACCATGTGAATCATTATAATTGTGAGAATCATGTGGAATTGAAAGATATGGAAAACCAAAAAATCTTCTTCTGCCACTTTTGGATGAGTTTTAGGCTACAGAAGAGAGAAATGGATTTTATATACCTATCACCTCTCTTGTTTTCAATCCCTAGGGTCAATACATATGAACCCATACAGATACGGGCCACAATAAAGACTAGGGTATTACTCCAAGATGGATTCCCTATTCCTAGTTTCATATAGGATAAGAGGAGGATAATTCATTGGGCCCCATTAAAGGAAAATTCTAGTAGTTCCCCTTACTGTCTGAAATGTGTGGGTCCCTAACACTACCTCTGTGGTTGGGGACCTTGTTACCAAGGGGATTCATAATTTTAAAATCCATAAGGGCATTACCCCTTATTTAGGATAAGTGTTGGACCACTTTTATTGAGGGAATACACAATCTAATGGGAGACACACTAATATGTCCTTTTCCATAATCATGAAACTCTAGAGGCCTTGATGGATGATGTTCCCAAGTTTCTCATGAAGGGGGCCATATTGGTCCTAGTGTTATCTGTGATAATTTTATAGATAGAGTTGTTTTCATAGTTCATAGAGGGGTCAATGTAAGGATGAACGTTGTGCAGAAGGGTCAATCCCACATATAACATTTCACATAGGGGTTGAGGTAATGTAAAATGCTATGTAGAAGGGTCCATCTTTCATACTTTATAGTATTTGGGATAGTTCTCTACAAATACTCCATATCACATACTATTCTCTATATCGGATGGTTTTTCACAAAGTATTTTATACACGGATGTGATAGGACACCTTTTTCTTGTTGATTAGGTGATTTCCCTTTCTAACCTAATGATATGTAGAAAGTGATTACCAGATGATATCTCTTTCTTGGGATTTTTTCTCCATTCCCCCAACTGTCTTTGTAGGAGGGGTCATAGGGGTATGGATGTAACCATATTCCTGAGATAGTTTGGAATCATCCATCACCTATGGGGAACTTTAGTTTTATGATGTTCATAAAGGACACCTTTCCTCGCAATCAAAATGTTGTCTATGGATGGTGTGGAGATGAATCCTCACCCTATAAAACAAAATATCATTTTTGGGGGCACCTTGAAAAGTGGAATGACCAAGAATCCTTACTCTACAAAAAAATATGTCTATAGGTTCCTGAATAATATTTCTTTCCCCACAAAAATAAAGTCTGTTAACATGGATCCTGGAGATGTTTCCTCACCCTGTAAAATAAAAGGTCATTTTTTGGGGGCTCTGTGCGAAGTGGAAATGCACATAATGATCATTATATGCAGAAGTGGGGATTTCAATTCATCTCTATTTCAGTGAAATATTTTAGAATCATGAAATGGTTCTCTTGATTTATTTTCAACTTTCCATGTGAAATTTTCTAGAACCAATAATTCATAACAAAGATTGAAAGTAAAAAAATATATCAAAACTAATTTTGTACTATGGGGAATAATTTTTACTCAAAAGTTATTCAAACTATCTATAAATAGATCAATAAAATGTTTCTTGGATCATATAAAAATTTAGGACAACATAGATTTATTTTTTTCCACTAAAAAGGCTAATTTGTGATCATGTTTCCCATAATTGTTTCATGTATCTATATGCCACATCAATTTAGTTATAGTCTCATCACTTCCATGTAAGATCCTAAACCTTGAAATGATTAGAATGTAAGATTTAACTATATATGGACATGATTAATAATTCTTATATCAAGACATGCTACACTTTGGGAAATTTTTATGTGATTCATATTCCTTTCAATAAAAAATCATTTTGATATGCAGGTATTCTTTAAGAAATTATACACATTTAATGTAACATTAATTTAGAATCATATATTCAAAAGGGAAGAAACTTATTTTCTTATGTCATGTTATTAAATAGAAGAAGTAGGTCAATGATGTTAGTTTCACTCCTTTGGTTGTTATCTTTTAAATTATAGAGCTTCAAAATGGTTAACGGTGTTTCATATTTTTTTCACCCAGCATACAATATCATCTTTTCATTACTCTTTAAATTATAAACTAGCATGAGACAATCACAATGTTCATATTCAACAATATTTTTCATTTCCTCAACATGATTTTCATCATCATATACACCTGTAACCATATCCTTGATATTATCTTCATCATCATTCACATGTGTAATCATATCATATGATTCATAAAACAAAGTGTTATAAAATTAAAGAACTACATTTAGTTCTTCCACATGTTTAGTCCCATATTTAAAACATTGATCCATTCCATGAAAGTTAAATTAGTCTTCCAAATCCTCTGGACTAATTAGTTCACAATTACAACAACATAAATACAAACAATGTATTTGGGTAGGGTCATATGCATGATCTTTTGTAAACTTGATGAACTCTTTAACCCCAATCTCATACTCTTTTTTATATAATCGGTGTCTCTATTTTTTTGATTCGTATCGAACCATTTTTATTTATTAATATTGATATTTTTTAAAATAATACAATGAATATATGAGACTATAATCAAAAAATTCTATTATTTATATACAAACACAAATAGTTATCATATTTGATACAAATAATTGTGTGGATTTAAATTATTGTAACACTTATTTATTATTACAAGAATCCACATGTCAAAAATAATTTTTTAATGGATTCATCAAAGGAGATAATAATGTAAACCATAAAAAGGTGGTCCTCATCTCCATTCATTTCACTTCATCAAAGGTCATAAAGATCATTAGAAGTCATCAGAGTTCACTTTAAAAGAAAAATACTTATAAAAAATTTGGACACCTTTTAGTCTATATATCATATGGTGTGTTTTGAGTTACCATTAATTGGAAATTGTTAACTGTGAATGCTATTGTTTCTAAAGAATGATCCAAAATTAATATAATAAGCTCAATATCAAATCTTCTTTGGTTGAACCATGTTTGAAAATGTATTTTATTTTAATACATCATTGAATTATGGTATTTTCAAATGAGTGGGTTATGATACAATGAGATAACACATTAAATAGTGAGTAAACTCTTCAGATAGGTAGTGACTCCCTCTATTTCATTAAAAAAATTAATTAAATTTACAATATTATTTACTTATAGATTAATTGGATATTTTGGAACATTTCAATTTTTCAATATTTGTCTTTCATTAGAAATACATATTTATATATAATAAAATCAACTATGAAGATAATGAATTACCATTGACCACTACATTATTGTGTACTTGTGGATCCACACACATCTTTATGGTTGGAGGACAGTAACTCACTATATTCATTTTGATTTTCTAAAAGTAAATATTTTTTTAATCAAAATTAAAAAACATTCAAACATATCAAATGATTTATAATAAAATAATTATGGAAATATATATTTATGGGTCCATTAGAAGTGTTTTAAATTTTTAATATTATATATGGTAATGATAAAAGTGATACAAAATTATTAAATTGGATCATCTTATTTCCTACATTATTGGAATACATTAAATTAGAGGATATATAAAACTGTAAAATCAAATATACAACCATGGAACATGTCATTTACCTAAATTGATACTTTTTTATTAGTTGTAAAAAAAAATTGTTTCAAAAAATGAACCAAAATAATATTCTTTATGGTAGTAACTTATTATCAATTTTATAATCTGTCATGCAATCTACCAGGAAATGGTGGATGGTAGGTTCCTAGAGTTAAAAAAAACCCTTACATGATTTCCCACATGAAGATGGTCGTTTAATTTAACAAATTCCATTTTCTCTCAATTAGTGAAAATCAAAAAATATGTATGATACACATCTGACGTCAAACATCCTTGAAATATAATCAAAATGATTAATATCCCAAATATATACACCATAATACCCATATTTTTTGGTTTCTCCTTAATTCATTCAACCATATGGAATACCTTTATGTTTTCTTTTTGATTTTGGATTTCTAATACATGGAGACCAATATATGAAATTATATGTCAATGGAAAACCCATTAAATATAGTAAAGTGCTAATGAGAGGTTTTTTAATCTCATAGAAAGCATAAAAAATCATAGATGATTATGAATGTAATTCAATATAATGAAAGACCTTATTTTTTTAAACATGAAGAACCAAAAATCATGAAAACAAAGGGCCAAACAACAATCTGAAGAAGAATGAACAAAAATCATCCAAGTTAGGGGAAAAATTTTATCATAAGAGAAGAACAATGAAAAATAATCAAATATCGAGAGAATAGTTCGAAAACATCATTCAGATAAGAAGAACCCAACATGAAGAATAAAAAACAAGAAAAAGTTGAAAATAGATTAAAAACGAGTAAGGAATAATATACCTCTAACTTCTTGTTTAATTGGTAGAACGATTCAAAAGAGGAGACTGTACAATTTAACTTATATGGTAGCTTGAATGGTGTGAGTTGGGGTGATATTGGTTAAGGTATTTTTAAATATGTGAATGGGTTTTATCTTTGCTACTAAAATTCACATATAAATCCACATTTTCGTTAATAAAATAGACATAACTGATAAATCATAAATTTATCAATGAATTATTTTTTTAAAGTGAAAAAATGTGAATTTTATAAGCACTTTTTACTAATGTTGATAAATGATACTTTTAGCAGTGCTTCATATAGCACTAATAAATGACATTGGAAAATAAAAAATTGCAATTTCAATTTATAAATTTAAATAAATTAATAATTCTATGAAAATTAATATTAAAAATTAAAATATAACATAATGTAATAAATATTTTAAAAAATGAAAAAGTTAAAATAAATAAACAATATTGTGGATAATAAATGTAATAATAAATGTGATAATATTATTATAAATGTATGCATGATGTTAGTTATGTTAGTCACAAAAATAAAAAAGAATTAACATATTATAATAATTGCATATTTATATATATATTAAAATGATAATATAAATGAGTTAACATTTAAATAAGAACAAATAATTACGAAAAAATTATTTAAATTAATTTTTTTAAATAAAGTTAAAATTAAAAATAAATAGGTAATAAATGCACAATGATTAAAATATAAAAATATGAAAATTAAAATGAATTATTATTAGTTATGTATATTAAAAATATATTAAAAATATTTAATATCAATAAATAGAAATATATTAATAAATATTAAAAAAATTACAAAAATATTAAATGAATAACTATTAAAAATTAATAAATTACAAGCATATTAATAGTGAATAACTTTTAAAAATAAATAGGTATTGAAAAATTAATAAATATTAAAAATTATTATATTATAAAAAATATTAAAAATTGAATAAATATTTTTATTATATAAAATAAAGAAATATTTAAAAAATATATTTATAAAAATAAAAAATTATTAAAAATTAAATTTAAAAAATAGAGGTATGTAATTATGTAGAGATTATAAATGAATAAATAATTATTTTATAAATATTTAAATACAAATATGTTAAATTAAAAAAAAGAATAAATGTTAATTATAGAAATTACATACATATTACAACTATTGATCATTAATATTCAAAAATGTATAAATAACTATCAAAATTGAATACATTGCAAAAATATTAGATGAATAAATAACAAAAAATAGTAAAAATGGAGAAATAATAAAAATGAATAATTATTATTAAATGAACAAATAGACATACACATTACACACATACACATACACAGATACATATGCATAAAAATTCACATATACATACATATACATACTCATACTCATACACATACACACACATTCTCATACACATACACACACACATACACACACATACACATACACAGTCACATACAGATACACATACACATACACATATACATACACATACACATACATACACATACACATACACATACAAATACACATACACATACACATATACATACACATAAACATACACATACACATACACATACATATACACATACACCTACAGCTGCATGTACACATACACATACTCATACACACACACACACACACATACACACACATACATATATGTACATATGCACATACATATATACACATACATTCATACATGTACAAATAAACATACACATACACAAACATATATCTATATAAACATACACACACGACATAGAAATAAACATACAAAATATATAAATGCATAAAAACATACATAGACAGACAAACACATACATATTCATACATGTGCATACAAATGTATGTGAATGTTTTATATTTTTTACATGAATATAAATATATAATTTTAAAGTTGAACAATATTTAAAGCAATATATATTCATTTATATATTTATATATTTTTTAGAATGAAATATTATTACATAATATTAATATATTCATATTTTAAATAATTTATATAATTATATTATTGAACATTTCTTTATTATAATGTTTTTATATTTATATATATATAATTCTTAAAATACAATTAATATTAAATTTTTTGTAATATAGTTACATAAATAGTTTTTTTTTTAAAGGTTGGGGTCGAAGCCTCATTTTTATTAATAAACCAAAGCAAAGACCTCTTTTAACTGGGTAGAGGGAGACCCATTACATAGCCCGAAGGCCCTGTGGGCTTGTAGCCCATTACATAGCCCGTAGGCCCAAATTTTTGGCCAAATTCCTGTTCAGTGAATAGTAACCTGGCTGCTACAGTACCCGCACAGTACCCCCGCCGCTACAGTGCCCCTGCCGCCGCTACAGTACCCGCCGGTCAACAGTACCGCCGCTGCTATAGTACCCGCTACAGTACTGCTACAGTGACCTGTGCCCAATGGGTTTTGAACCCCCATTTTTCATGTAGTATTACGGGGTTCTTACCACTATGCCAAGCCCCAACTACTATAGTTACATAAATAGTATTTATATATTATATTTAAAAAATATATATACTTATTATTATACAGATCATATTTAATAATATATAAATATTTATATATAAATTTAATTATCCATGGTGCCCTATATCAAAGATTTTTTAGAACTATAAACATGGGTCTTTTATCAATGTTAAGTAAATCCAATTGTATGTTTTAACTAGAATTTTTTAATAATGATTTCATTTGAAAATATATAGTGAAAGTTGAGAGGGGAATTTTCCAAAATTCCATTGAATTATTCAATATGAATTTTCTAGTGATTGTTTCAACTAGAAGTTTTTAGAGGAAATTTAAATTGGATTCTAGTGGAAGTTGGAATTATAATTCTTTTTCGATGGATGTTTTCACTGGAATTTTCCACTAGATGTTTAAATTATAATTTTTAAATGGATGTTTCGATTGGAATTTTATAGTTAAATTTTTCACTTGAAATTTTCAACAAATATTTCTATATAGAATATTTAGTTAAATTGCCTAATTTAATTAGTTAATTTTAAATAAAAAAAATACATTATAAATATTCACTAAAATATTTCAATGAAAGTTTTAGAGAAAATTTATTTGGAAAATTTTTCATAGAAATTATGTAGTGATAGATCCCACTAGAATGTTTTGTAAAGCTTCCCCTGATATTTTCCAATGAAAGTTTCACTGAATATATAGTGAAATTTCCACTGTAATTTTTGGTGGAATTTATACTTAAAACTCTAGTGAAAGCTTCACTAGAAGTTTCAGAGAATGTACGTCAAAAACTATTCAATGGAAGATTCCCATTGGATTAGTGAAATTTTTATTGAAATTTTTTTATTAAACATTTCCATCAGAATATCCTATAGAAAATTTCATATAAATTATTATATTGGAAGTTTATAGTTTAATTGAATAATTTTATAGTGAAAATTTCTATTAGATTTTTTTAATGAAATTTTTATACTAAAATTTTCCGTATCAATTTTTGTTGACATTTTTCACCTGAATTAGTTAATATTGAAGTGAAAATACTTATTTGAGGTTCTCATTTGAATTTCATTATAAAAGTTTTTTATTAGAATATTATATTAAATTCCTCCAATTTATTTAGAGAGAATTTAGGTGAAAATTTTCATTTTTTCAATTAATATTTTAAATAACTACTTATAGTCAGATCATTGAATCTTCTCATTAGATTTTTGAATAAAATTTTCATGAAAATTTTTTCACTTAAATTTTATATTGAATGTTTGAAATTGCATCTATAAAATCATTAGTGAAATTTTTTCTTGGTATTTTCACTATAATTTTCTAGTTGAATCAATGATTTTTTTAAGATGAAATTTATGATAAAATTTTTCATTCTAATTTTTTGAATTTAATATCCCATCATAGATTTTCAATTTATTTTTTAGTGGTATTTAAGCACATGGATTTTGTCATTAATTTTTATAGTAAATATATATATTTTATTTTATCTTTTTAATTTTAAAATATAATTTTCTATTGAATATTTTTTAATTTTCACTAATAAAATACACTTTCATGTAAAGGGTTTTTTATGGAAAATTAATACAATAATTATTAAATGGAAAAAATCTAGTTAAATTTTCTAAGAGAATATTAATAGAATTTAAATAATTAATTTTTTTAAAAATAATAATTTTTCATTTAACATTGTAATGTAACTTTTCACTGTAATTTTTTATTCAATTTTTATTAAAAAAATATTTTTCTTTGGATTTCATTTGTGGAATTATTATCCAAGAAAATCTAGGTTATTTTTTATACCACTAAAAAAAATTATCATAAAAAATAACAATATTAAATAAAAAATTAAAAACCTTTGTTATAATGAGATTAACTGAATTGAAAAATATATTATAGTCTAAGATTCAAATAATATTTATTATCATGTTTATCATATAATCAATATATCAGTTCTGTTATGATTGTAAATAATTGGTCGTTCGGTAAAACGAAAATAAAAAAATAAAAATAAAGTGTAAAATTTTGGATATAAAATGAACACTGGTTGTAATGTGGAAAAAACCAATAATTAAAGAGTTAAAATCACATAAAAATAAAATTATTTCACTATGGTAAAATTCAGGTATAGCCTCTCTCTCAATTATAAGGAGAAAACATTCATGAAATTATCTCTTAAAAATTTGGAGAGACACCTAAAAAATACTACACTCAATGATAAAGATATGTTTCTTGAGAATATGATAATGAAAACAATTATAGGATATCCATTTTAATATCATTCCATCACCCTCCTTTGGTCTCCCCTCAATTAAATATCATTTACAAAATTAAATAGTGGAAACCCTCTATAAATGAAATGAATGTCGTGACCATCATTATTATTTTATCTCCAGAACATCTTCTAGCATATCTCCCACTTGTATATTTTGTTGTTTTCCAATCACATCTCCACACAAACTTTATATCTATAATACTTGTCATTTATGTCTTTTCAAGGATGGTCAGGGATCTACACCATCTAAACTTATCTAATCCAATCACCTTCATTAGGAAATATAATAGATTTTATTCAGTGTGAATTTTCTACATGTACACACTTCCTTCCTCCACTGCATCATGAATATAAAAATATTTTATTCCAATGTTCTTCATACTAAAATAAAAATATGGATTCCTTTCAATGTACAAGGCTCTATAACTATCAAAAAACATAAAAATGTAATCATGTTTGTGCCTAAGATCGTCGAAAAATCTTCTCATCTAAATCACATCTTTGGAGGCCTATGTATCTACCATGTACTCTTCCTCTATCTTGGATAATTCCAAAATTGATAGTAACTTTGATTTCTAACTCAAAACTACTCCTTCAAGAGTAAACACATAACTAGTAATGGATTTTATTTGGTCAGAATCACCTACAAAATATGACTCAATTGCCTCTTATAGTGAAATATGATCCTACATAACATAATGCAACATCTATGGTTTCCCTAATGTATCTTGGAATCCTATTAACCAAGCTCAAATGCTCTCGTCCAAGATTCTCCATGTACCAACTAACTACTCCCACTACATGTAAATTTTCCAGTCTAGTATGAACTATAGAAAACATTAGATTCACCACTATTGATGCATATGGAAGTCAAGCCATTGAAATCCTCTCTTCTTCAATGGTATGAATCATCATGGAAGATAACATGAAATCAATGGGAAAAGAGGTAGAAATTGGATTACAGTCTTTTATGTTGAATAATTTTATGATATTGCTCAAATAATTCTTCTATGATAGCCAAATATTTCCACTATTCCTATCATGGTAAATCAACACCCCATGAATCCTGTTTTTGGGTCCCAAGTCCTTCATATCAATATACCTAGAAATTTTTTACTTCGTCTCCTAGATTTGATCATTATTGGGTCCACCAACCAAAATTTCATCCACATAAAATTGTTTAATGATAAAATCATTACCATCTAGAACCCTAAAATATACCGATGGATCTGAATTATGATTTTTGTATCCAAGTATCCTGATATAGGAATCAAATCTCTTATAGAAAAACATCATCACCTTTTTGAGACTGTACAGAAATTTGTTCAACCTAAAAAATAATTCCCTTTACCTTCTTTGGAAAAACTTTATGGTTAGATCATACATATTTCTTCATCAAGATCACCATAGAGAAAAAAATTTACACATCTAGCTACTCTAGATATAGAGTGTATGTAGCACACATTTTCAAAACGACCTGAATAGTAATCAGTCTAAAAATAGGAGAAAAAATTTCATTAAAATTGATACCTTCCTTCTAATCATATCATATGAACACTAGTCTCACGTGATATCATTTCACCTGGTCTGTTTTATCCCTCTTGATCTTGTATACCCATTTGTTACCAATGTCCTTTTTTCCATGAGGTAATGGAATAGAATCCCAATACTTGTTCTTTTGTAGGGCTTCATGCTCCTCCTAAATTGAATCCATCCATGAAGATACATTTTTCCTCTAGGTTTCCTCTAAAAAAGATGATGGTTCTCCATCCTCTATTAATAAGAAATAAGAAATGTGGCTCTTAGTGACATAATGTAAGTGCCATATTGGCACTCTTTTCTCTCTATTTGACCATCGTGGTCCAGGATCATTTTCTACTTGATCATCATGCTCTGGTAATTCCTCAAAGGAAACTGATTCTTCTATTGTTTCATCCTTCACTTCGATTGTTGTAGTTTTTGTACTCTAATTCTCTATGTTATTAACAATTTTTATTTTCACCTTGTCTTCTAAAAAGATGAAATCACTAATGATAATAATTTTTTGGGTAGTGGGATCCCACAAAGGATGTTTCTTCACACCATCAGTGTATCCCAAAAAGATACATTCCCTAGATCTCGATTCTAACTTCTATCTTTCATGGTCATTAAAGAGTTCATATACATGACTTCTAAAAGTATTAAATTTATAATTATCAATGGTTTTACCTAAACATGTCTCGATTATTGTCTTTATATCAATTTCCACTAAAGGGGATCAATTGATAACATAGTAGGTGGTATTTACTACTTCTTCCTTGAACACCATGGTAACTCCAGCAGTATTCATCATCACCCTTGTTCTTTTAAACAGGGTTCTATTTATTTGCTCTCCAACATCAATATACTTAGGTGTGTATGACACCATGAACTACCTCTTGATACATTCTGTAACACCCCAAGCTTCTACGGTACGTTTCCCTTCGAATAATGCGATAGCGTGTGTTGTACGCAACCTCGAGTTCTAACACACACCACAACTAATTAAACTAGCCGTTGTAAATAGTAATACCTACTTTTTGAAATCATATATATTTTATATTTCAAAATGGACTTCATTTTTGGATTCGGAATATCGAAATTATCCTAGGGTGAAATTTTGGTACTTTTCGGATAACTTTTATATTTTGATGAATAGTGAAAATTACTAAATTTTAATTAAAAACAACTTTTTTAATCAAAATAAGTAATAGTGATAAATTATGAATTTGAGTGGTTTTAAAGTATATTTAGAATATATTTTTACCATTTAATATAATGTTGGTCATTGGACATAATTTTACAATTAAACCGAACATAAACAAGTGTCAATCTTTTGGTAGTTATTATCTCTTAAAAACACGCTTTTTGTTTTGACAGCGGGAATTAATTTTAAATTAATTTCTGCCACTTCTGTGTTTTGAATTTAGAAAAATGGATTCCATATTTGGAATCAGGATGTTCAAACTGTGTAAATAGGTAACTTTTATTTTTAGACATTTTGAATAATTACTGCGGTAAATATTTTATTTACCATGGTTAAGGGTAAATCCGGTAAATAAGGGTTAAAAAAATAATATTATAATAATACTAAATTACCCTAAAACGTGTCTTAACCCTATTGGTTGATACATAGTCGACCATGGGCATCTTTGGGTCTATTTTGGGACCCCATGGATCCACTTGTAAGTGATAATGACACTTTATTTTAATTAAGTCAAAATGAATACAAAAATGACACAAGCATATATCTTTTAGAACAACAATTTTTACATAGGGTTATACATGTTGGATTTTCGATTATAAATATTAATTAGAAAGATAAAAAGATTTCCTACATAATGCTATTTTATTTATAATTTTTATACATTAAATAAGTTATTTTAGTTATGACACAATGATGATGCAGTAATTACTATAATAGTGAAAAATTAAAATAATTGATATTATAAATACCCAAATAAATATAATATGAAACTTTTAATGAATTAAACTAATTTTCTAGGCTAATATGATATATTAGGATTGATTTAATGGACTTTGTTCGAAGTAATCAATCTTCTATGAGTTTCAAAAAAAATCAACTATTGAATAGTGTCAAAATTGACATAAAAGAGTTCTTAAAACAAATATTATATTATTAATTGATATTAAATTCCTAAAAATCTAATGTTCGGCCAAGAGACTTATATTATGATAGGTTAATCATTAATGGACCACTTGGGGGTCGTTTGGATGTATATAGTAAGTTTATTAACCATAATATATAAAAATACAAAGAGACATTGTAAAAGTGAAACTAATTAACTTAGAGTTAATACTTAAAGATAAGGTTAATATAAGTACCCAAACCTGTCTAAATTCTATTGTATGAGTTGTTTTCGACCTATCCCCACCTCATCCTTTGAATAGTCAACTTTGGAGCCTTTAGAAACCGAATATGAATTTATTATAAATTAATATTTCTAGCTTTTCCAAAGGTGCCCCTCACCCCTCTTATAAAAGGGCACTCCTCCTTCTCATTTCTTCACACCTTCAAAGCCTTTTGGTTCGGCCAAACTCTGCCCAAATAATCTCCCAACATCCCTCACTACAACATAGAGGCATTAGTTTGATCAGAAAGCCAACCTAAGGAGCCCTTTTGATCAAATCAAAAGGAAGAACCCGAAGAAGAGGTAATGATTTCACCACCCTTTTCTAAGTTCATTTCTTCTTCCACTTCTTCTTCCTTTGTTCTTACCATTCTAAAATAATAACTCCAGTATCTCACATATACTGTGATGTTATTATAAGTATGGTACAACCATATTCAGTATTCTATCCACCCTTTGAATAACATGTCACCATATGTGCGTACGTACGGCTTACCGTCTCCACGTCGTGGTGTAATTGTTATTCAATATAATATTATTTGGCTGGGTATAATAATGATGTGTAACTCATGTAAATAATAAATATAACATGTTAATGATTCTGTATATATGATATACCATTCATTTATATATTATTTTAATATCAAAATAATGATATTGTCGCTCGTGCGTACGTACGGACTACCGTCTCCACGAACGCGATGAGATTCATTCTCCATCGTATCCATTCAAGTATAATTATCATTTTATGATTTAAAAATGATGTTTAAGGACTTTATATCATTATGGATATGAATAAGATACAACAAACATGGCTTATGTAACAAAACATATAAAAGAAAATGAGTAAGTTAACACCCGAAACGATGATAATTCTAAGATATTATTAATAAATCAATTTTAAAAGATCATATATGATATCATATTAATATATATGATTCTTGTATAATTTAATAACAATTATTTCACCATTATACAGGAGGTTAACCTACCCCAACCAAGGAAAAGTACAAGGTAAGGGTTATTTCACAATCTCTTCATTATCCGAGGTTGTATTATACATAATAATCTACTGGGATCTCTTTATCATCCACATCCATGTTTCTTCGAAATGTATTTCAAAACATTTTTACTATTTACAAGAATATGGGTTAAAGTCATTTATACCCTTGTTTGACTTTTTATAAGAGGTTTATAAAGGAATCTTTCCGTCGTTTTCAAAACAAGGTCCTTTTTAACCTTTTCGACAGAATTGAGGTAAGAATGTTTTTTTTAACTTATACGGCGGGTGCGGTTATTTTCCGCCGTTATAAAATCGTCGAAGCTTTCCATACAAGCTTATAAGGATATTTTCAAAGAAAATGTTTTATTTTATATGGATCTTAAATGATTTCAAAATAAAAGGATATACTTCTTTATAAAGAATTTTGATTTCATCTATGTCAACATCCTTTGATAGATTTTAAGATTATTTGAAGTTGATTTATTATGATACAAAACTTCTATATTGTATTGAAGGTTTTGTGATATGTTTGACTGTGGATGTGCTATTTTTATACCATTCATAGTTTATGGTGAAATTATTGACATTTCGTATGCTAGTTTTAATACGAATGTTTATGTTATGTTTAAACCTTTTCATATGGGAATGCATTGGACTTAATAAGTGACGGGTGGAGCCCGCTATAGATCCTCGATGCATCGGTAGGTCTCATGAGACAAACTAGTGTCTTGGCACAAGGCCTTGACAAAATCTTATTTGTAGTCTTGGCACGAGGCCTTGGCTATGTGGTTATGATAGTCTGGCATTATGCATTCCAACATTATGAAAGTGGTTATTGATATTGCATGTGATTATTCGATTAGTAGAATATCCTTGTGAACAAGTAAATGGCATTATTTCATTTTACATTTGCCATACTATGTTGAAGTTCAATTTTAAAAGGCTTTTGTTTTAGTAATTCATTGCCTTAAATGTTTATGCTTATTTTGAATGTTCCGCTATATTGTTATCCTTACTGGGCATTTGAGCTCACCCCTTTTTTATGTTTTATTTTTCCCAGGATGTGAAGAAGTAAGTTATGAATGACCTGCAGGGATTTTATGAGGGGTTAATAGTGTGGATTGTGGAAACATTATGTTGTTGTATTAGTTTTTCATTTTATGATGTAATGTAAAACTTATGAATATATCTAGTGTTTCCAAGGCTACTAAACCAATCGGTCTTTCGAGATTTTATCTTTCTTATGATCATGCCAATGTTACGAAGTAATGCACCGACTCTGGGTAGCTGGGGTCGGGGCGTTACAGTTGGTATCAGAGGAAGTTTAGTACAACCCTTGGAAGCTAGATTTAGATAAACTCTGATTAGAGCACATAGACCTAAGATGAACTTTGAGGATTAGTATAGAAGAACTTCCTAGAATTTTGGTATTGTAGAGACTTTGTGAGTTTTCCGAGCAATACATCCCTGTCTGGATACGAGCAGGTAGAGGCGGCTCTGGCACAGATGTACCTAGGGGTAAAACCCGAAAACACCGCTTTGAGCTAGACTCGAACGGGAACTGGTGCACGACAACGGGCCTTGCTGCACTCTTGGTTACGACACTCCCGGGGGATATGCTTAGGATAACTCTCACTTTCTTTAAAAATCATTATGAAGGGTTTATGAGTATATACTTCCTCAAAGAAAATATATTTATGATTATGGATTATATCCATAGATAGTTCAATTTATGTTTAGTGTTTTATAAGTATGGGATTATGTATTTTGATGCATAAACTGATCTAGTTTATGCCATTTTGTTTAGAAATGGCGCCTAGTGGAAGAAATGGAAACCGTATCAATGCACGCACTCCATGTAGGGATTGCCCTCCTGCTCAAGATAATTATAGTGGGGCTGGTGATGCAACTGGTGCTGATCAACTAATCACCGTACTGGGACAACTTACTCAGGTTATGAATAATAACCTTACCCGTATGGAGCACCCTGATCCACAGCGTGGAGGATCAATGTTAGATCGATTCATGAGACAACAACCACCAACGTTCAATGGGAGTACAAATCCCTTAGTAGCTGAGCAGTGGATATTTTCCCTAGAGAAAATATTTCAGGCTTTGGGGAGTAGTGAAAGGGAAAAAGTTACCATGGCAGTTTACCACCTCACTGGAGATGCTGATCAATGGTGGTCATTGATACAAAACATGAAGGAAGATGATGAAGTATCAAACATGGAATGGAGGGAGTTCAAAGATCTGTTTTTAGAAAAATACTTTCCTCGCGACCATCGAGCAGATATGGAAAGGCAATTTCTGAGTCTGAGACAAAAGGAGGATGATAATGTCACAAAGTATGAGGCTAACTTTACAAGGTTAGCGAGGTATGCTGGAGATTATATTCGCAACCCAAGAAGTAAGATTGATCGTTTCTTTGATGGTTTAAAACCATTTCTCCGTCGAGCATTAGTCTCACAATCCTTTTCGTCGTACGAAGACATTGTCTCATGTGCTATCAAGACCGAAAAAGATTTCTCTAAGTCTTATGACTTTAAAGCGAAGCAAGAGAAGAAGAGACCTGCTGATCAATCTGGGAATGGAAATAAGGGGAAGAAGGGAAAGGTTGAATATCCATCTTGTGGTAAATGCGGGAAGAAACATCCTGGTACTTGCTTGAAGGGAATGGGAGTCTGTTACAAGTGTGGTGAAAAAGGCCACCAAGCTCATGATTTCAAAGGGAAGAAGGAAGCTACCAACGTTCAGTGCTACAATTGCAGGGAGATGGGGCATTATGCAAATGCATGTCCTAAGCGTCAGGAGAACTTACCTCAGAAAAGGCCAAGGGATCAAGGCCAGGCTTATGCTATCACTACTGCTGAGGTAGAAGCTCCGAAAGACGTGGTGGCAGGTAATTTAATGGTTTCCTCAAGTTTAGCAAATGCATTATTTGATTCTGGATCATCGCATTGTTTCATATCTTCCCAGTTTGCTAAGAAAATTAGATATTTCCAATTTGATTTAATAAGGGAGTTGTCAGTTAAAACTCCTAAGGGAAGTATCGTTGCAACAAAGTTTTGTGAATCAGTCCCCATTAGAGCACATAAATTTTCTTTATCTGCTGATTTCATCGTCATACCTATGATTGAGTTTGATATAATCCTCGGTATGGACTGGCTTTCGGACTATGATGCGAAGATTTATTGTAAGAAGAAAGAGGTTACGATTCTTGATGATAATGATAAGGAGCACCTTATTTTTAGAGCAGAATCGTCACCACCTAATTCTTATTTAGATCCACCCCCAGTAGTTCAACTTAATTCAATTATTGGGGAGGAAGAGAATGAAATAACTGTCGGTGAGGAAAGGAATGTTCAAATAGAGGATGTACCTGTTGTGAAAGAATTTGTAGATGTATTTCCGGAAGATTTACCTGGACATCCTCCAGAACGAGAATTTGAGTTTTCTATTGATTTGATTCCTGGATCAAGGCCTATATCGAAGACCCCTTATAGAATGGCCACTGTAGAATTAGTCTAACTAAAGAAACAACTAGAGGAATTGAGTAATAAGGGATTTATTCTCCCTAGTGTTTCTCCATGGGGAGCCCCTGTTCTTTTTGTTAAAAAGAAAGATGGATCTATGAGGTTATGTATCGACTACAGGGAGATCAATGCTATAACAATAAAGAACAAGTATCCCCTACCTCGTATTGATGATTTATTTGACCAACTGCATGGAGCTCAATACTTTTCAAAGATTGACCTTCGATCTGGATACCATCAGTTGTGTGTGAAGAAGGAAGACATTCTGAAGACAGCATTTCGAACCAGGTACGGGCATTACGAGTTTACTGTAATGCCGTTTGGATTGACTAATGCACCCTCTGTATTCATGGATCTGATGAATAGAGTTTTCAAGGAGTATCTCGATGAATTTGCGGTGGTATTTATTGATGATATCTTGGTATACTCTAAAACCTACGAAGATCATGAAAATCACTTGCGCATTATCTTGAAGACTCTGAGGAGGCATGAATTATATGGGAAGTTTAGCAAGTGTGAATTCTGGCTTCAGGAGATTTCTTTTCTTGGCCATATTGTCTCTAAAGATGGAATCTCTGTTGATCCTTCTAAGACCAAGGCAATCCAAGAATGGCCAGCACCTACGAGTATAACTGAGGTACGTAGTTTTATTGGTTTGGCAGGTTATTATCGACGTTTCGTCCAGAATTTTGCCCGATTGGCTAACCCATTAACGAAGCTCACACGTAAAGGGGTTAAATTTGTTTGGACAAAAGAGTGTGAAGAATGTTTCGAAGAACTGAAGAGAAGATTAGTCAATGCTCCTATATTGACTCTACCATCGGGGAATGATGGGTTCGTTATTTATAGTGATGCATCAAAGAAAGGACTTGGCTGTGTCCTTATGCAGAATGATAGGGTTATTGCCTATGCATCACAACAGTTGAAAATTCATGAACAAAACTATCCTACTCATGATCTCGAGTTAGCAGCAGTGATCATTTCTTTGAAAATATGGAGGCACTACCTCTATGGTGAAAAATGTGAGATTTATACTGATCACAAGAGTTTGAAGTATATTTTCTCACAAAAAGAACTCAACATGAGGAAAAGGAGATGGCTTGAATTACTCAAGGATTATGATTGTACGATACACTACCACCCAGGGAAGGCAAACAAGGTGGCAGATGCTTTGAGTAGAAAAGACCATGGAGTTTTGAACAATATGAGAATTGAAAGGGATCCAATTTTCATGGAGCTAGTGAAGATGGACATGGGAATAACCAGGGAAGGTGAAACATCAATGCTTTTTCAAATGGTTGCCAAACCATCTTTACTAGAAAGGATTAAGAGTTCTCAGACTGATGATGAAGAATTCCAAAAGAATATTAAAGCTGTGAATGATGGGAGATTGAGAGACTTTGCGTATGAAGGTGGAATTTTGAAATTCGGGAAGAGACTTTGTGTTCCCAATATACCTGATCTAAAAAGGGAATTGCTGGATGATTCTCATAGTTCCAATTTCTCTATACACCCTGGGAGCACCAAAATGTATAGAGATTTGAAGGAACATTTTTGGTGGGACAACATGAAGAGGGAGATTGCTGATTTTGTATCAAGATGTATGGTTTGTCAACAAGTGAAAGCTGGAAGGCAACAGCCTGGAGGAGTCATGCAACCTCTTCCCATACCGGAGTGGAAATGGGACAATATTACGATGGACTTTGTCATGGGGCTACCAAAGACTCCTAGAAGGAACGATGCAATATGGGTTATTGTTGATCGTCTTACCAAGTCAGCACATTTTCTTGCTATAAGAGAAGATCTACCCCTGGAACGTCTAGCAAGACTATATATTAATGAAGTTGTGAGACTTCATGGAGTACCCCTATCGATTGTTTCTGATCGTGATCCCCGTTTTACTTCAAGATTTTGGAAAAGTCTTCAGAAATCCCTGGATACTGAACTTCATTTGAGCACTGCTTACCACCCTCAGACAGACGGACAATCAGAACGGACTATTCAAACCTTAGAAGACATGTTGAGATCTTGCTCACTTGACTTTCAGGGTATGTGGGATCAATATTTACCACTAGTAGAATTTTCCTATAACAATAGCTTCCATTCGAGTATTCAGATGGCACCATATGAAGCGTTATACGGAAAGAGATGTCGTACACCAACCTGTTGGGATGACGTTGGTGAAAGAAAACTTGTAGGCCCAGAACTGGTGGAGGAAACGGTGGAAAAGGTGAAGGTAATCCAAAATCACATTAAAGCAGCTCAAAGTAGGCAGAAGAGCTATGCCGATAATCGAAGGAAGGATTTGGAATTTCAAGTCGGTGATCATGTTTTCCTGAAGTTATCTCCGTGGAAGGGAGTCATACATTTTGGTAAGAAAGGCAAATTGAGTCCCAGGTACATCGGACCTTTCAAAATTCTAGAACGAATTGGGGCTGTAGCTTACCGATTGGCAATGCCGCCAAGTCTCTCCAAAGTTCACGATGTGTTCCACGTATCTCTGTTGAGGAAATACATGCCTAACCCAACGCATGTACTCACCTATGAAGATTTAGAACTGGAACCCGATCTTTCCTATTGTGAAGAGCCCGTCAGGATTCTTGATACAAGAGAACAAGTACTGAGAAACCGGACGACGCGTCTGGTAAAAGTTTTGTGGAGAAATCATAAGATGGAAGAGGCAACGTGGGAACCCGAGGAACTTATGATGAAGAACCACCCAAGTCTTTTTATGCAGTAATACCCTAGAAATTGCGAGGACGCAATTATTTGAAGGATGGGAGAATGTAACACCCCAAGCTTCTACGGTACGTTTCCCTTCGAATAATGCGATAGCGTGTGTTGTACGCAACCTCGAGTTCTAACACACACCACAACTAATTAAACTAGCCGTTGTAAATAGTAATACCTACTTTTTGAAATCATATATATTTTATATTTCAAAATGGACTTCATTTTTGGATTCGCAATATCGAAATTATCCTAGGGTGAAATTTTGGTACTTTTCGGATAACTTTTATATTTTGATGAATAGTGAAAATTACTAAATTTTAATTAAAAACAACTTTTTTAATCAAAATAAGTAATAGTGATAAATTATGAATTTGAGTGGTTTTAAAGTATATTTAGAATATATTTTTACCATTTAATATAATGTTGGTCATTGGACATAATTTTACAATTAAACCGAACATAAACAAGTGTCAATCTTTTGGTAGTTATTATCTCTTAAAAACACGCTTTTTGTTTTGACAGCGGGAATTAATTTTAAATTAATTTCTGCCACTTCTGTGTTTTGAATTTAGAAAAATGGATTCCATATTTGGAATCAGGATGTTCAAAGTGTGTAAATAGGTAACTTTTATTTTTAGACATTTTGAATAATTACTGCGGTAAATATTTTATTTACCATGGTTAAGGGTAAATCCGGTAAATAAGGGTTAAAAAAATAATATTATAATAATACTAAATTACCCTAAAACGTGTCTTAACCCTATTGGTTGATACATAGTCGACCATGGGCATCTTTGGGTCTATTTTGGGACCCCATGGATCCACTTGTAAGTGATAATGACACTTTATTTTAATTAAGTCAAAATGAATACAAAAATGACACAAGCATATATCTTTTAGAACAACAATTTTTACATAGGGTTATACATGTTGGATTTTCGATTATAAATATTCATTAGAAAGATAAAAAGATTTACTACATAATTATATTTTATTTATAATTTTTATACATTAAATAAGTTATTTTAGTTATGACACAATGATGATGCAGTAATTACTATAATAGTGAAAAATTAAAATAATTGATATTATAAATACCCAAATAAATATAATATGAAACTTTTAATGAATTAAACTAATTTTCTAGGCTAATATGATATATTAGGATTGATTTAATGGACTTTTTTCTAAGTAATCAATCTGCTATAAGTTTCACAAAAATCAACTATTGAATAGTGTCAAAATTGACATAAAAGAGTTCTTAAAACAAATATTATATTATTAATTGATATTAAATTCCTAAAAATCTAAGGTTCGGCCAAGAGACTTATATTATGATAGGTTAATCATTAATGGACCACTTGGGGGTCGCTTGGATGTATATAGTAAGTTTATTAACCATAATATATAAAAATACAAAGAGACATTGTAAAAGTGAAACTAATTAACTTAGAGTTAATACTTAAAGATAAGGTTAATATAAGTACCCAAACCTGTCTAAATTCTATTGGATGAGTTGTTTTCGACCTATCCCCACCTCATCCTATGAATAGTCAACTTTGGAGCCTTTAGAAACCGAATATGAATTTATTATAAATTAATATTTCTAGCTTTTCCAAAGGTGCCCCTCACCCCTCTTATAAAAGGGCACTCCTCTTTCTCATTTCTTCACACCTTCAAAGCCTTTTGGTTCGGCCAAACTCTGCCCAAATAATTTCCCAACATCCCTCACTACAACCTAGAGGCCTTATTTTGATCAGAAAGCCAACCTAAGGAGCCCTTTTGATCAAATCAAAAGGAAGAACCCGAAGAAGAGGTAATGATTTCACCACCCTTTTCTAAGTTCATTTCTTCTTCCACTTCTTCTTCCTTTGTTCTTACCATTCTAAAATAATAACTGCATTATCTCACATATACTGTGATGTTATTATAAGTATGGTACAACCATATTCAGTATTCTATCCACCCTTTGAATAACATGTCACCATACGTGCGTACGTACGGCTTACCGTCTCCACGTCGTGGTGTAATTGTTATTCAATATAATATTATTTGGATGGGTATAATAATGATGTGTAACTCATGTAAATAATAAATATAACATGTTAATGATTCTGTATATATGATATACCATTCATTTATATATTATTTTAATATCAAAAGAATGATATTGTCGCTCGTGCGTACGTACGGACTACCGTCTCCACGAACGCGATGAGATTCATTCTCCATCGTATCCATTCAAGTATAATTATCATTTTATGATTTAAAAATGATGTTTAAGGACTTGATATCATTCTGGATATGAATAAGATACAACAAACATGGCTTATGTAACAAAACATATAAAAGAAAATGAGTAAGTTAACACCCGAAACGATGATAATTCTAAGATATTATTAATAAATCAATGTTAAAAGATCATATATGATATCATATTAATATATATGATTCTTGTATAATTTAATAACAATTATTTCACCATTATACAGGAGGTTAACCTACCCCAACCAAGGAAAAGTACAAGGTAAGGGTTATTTCACAATCTCTTCATTATCCGAGGTTGTATTATACATAATAATCTACTGGGATCTCTTTATCATCCACATCCATGTTTCTTCGAAATGTATTTCAAAACATTTTTACTATTTACAAGAATATGGGTTAAAGTCATTTATACCCTTGTTTGACTTTTTATAAGAGGTTTATAAAGGAATCTTTCCGTCGTTTTCAAAACAAGGTCCTTTTTAACCTTTTCGACAGAATTGAGGTAAGAATGTTTTTTTTAACTTATACGGCGGGTGCGGTTATTTTCCGCCGTTATAAAATCGTCGAAGCTTTCCATACAAGCTTATAAGGATATTTTCAAAGAAAATGTTTTATTTTATATTGATCTTAAATGATTTCAAAATAAAAGGATATACTTCTTTAAAAAGAATTTTGATTTCATCTATGTCAACATCCTTTGATAGATTTTAAGATTATTTGAAGTTGATTTATTATGATACAAAACTTCTATATTGTATTGAAGGTTTTGTGATATGTTTGACTGTGGATGTGCTATTTTTATACCATTCATAGTTTATGGTGAAATTATTGACATTTCGTATGCTAGTTTTAATACGAATGTTTATGTTATGTTTAAACCTTTTCATATGGGAATGCATTGGACTTAATAAGTGACGGGTGGAGCCCGCTATAGCTCCTCGATTCATCGGTAGGTCTCATGAGACAAACTAGTGTCTTGGCACAAGGCCTTGACAAAATCTTATTTGTAGTCTTGGCACGAGGCCTTGGCTATGTGGTTATGATAGTCTGGCATTATGCATTCCAACATTATGAAAGTGGTTATTGATATTGCATGTGATTATTCGATTAGTAGAATATCCATGTGAACAAGTAAATGGCATTATTTCATTTTACATTTGCCATACTATGTTGAAGTTCAATTTTAAAAGGCTTTTGTTTTAGTAATTCATTGCCTTAAATGTTTATGCTTATTTTGAATGTTCCGCTATATTGTTATCCTTACTGGGCATTTGAGCTCACCCCTTTTTTATGTTTTATTTTTCCCAGGATGTGAAGAAGTAAGTTATGAATGACCTGCAGGGATTTTATGAGGGGTTAATAGTGTGGATTGTGGAAACATTATGTTGTTGTATTAGTTTTTCATTTTATGATGTAATGTAAAACTTATGAATATATCTAGTGTTTCCAAGGCTACTAAACCAATCGGTCTTTCGAGATTTGATCTTTCTTATGATCATGCCAATGTTTTGTAATAATGCACCGACTCTAGGAAACTGGGGTCGGGGCGTTACACATTCTTATTTACAAAACAACCCAAAATCCTCATTTGTATATTCTCCACCATTTTTAGTCCTCAAACACTTGATATTCTTTTCCGATTCAATTTCTTTCCTCAATTTGAATATTTTGAAGGCATCAAATACATCTGATTTCCTCTTAATTTGAAACACCCAACATATCCAGGAATAGTCATCAAATAAATGAAAAAAATTCCTTTCTCCTCCTACGGAAACAACCAATTCTTACCAAACATTGGGATATATTAACTCCCAGATCTCCTTGATCCACTTCATTGATGTTCCAAACATTAACCTATGTTTCTTACATGAAACACAATTCTTACAAAACGGTAAGTACACATTTGTAAGTCCAGGAAGAAAAATTTGATCTTCATGAATCTTCAGGACTTGTTTGAACATATGGCCATGCTAGTGAGGCCATAATGTCATCAACTTGTCGATCGAGGTTGTTTATGTGACAAATATCTCCTCTTACCTATATGTTTCACCCATAAGAATATACATGTTCTTTGAGATATTCTCTACCTTCATCACAACATGTTCTCCATTCACAATATTTATCATCCCTTTCTCAGGCAGCATCTTGCATCTGATATCAACCAATTTTCTGAGGAAAAAATTTTCTTCTTCTAACCCTACACATGGAATACACCTTGAATTTTTCAAACTATGTAACCATGCATCTTCAGTTTGATGGTTCTGAATCCAATGATCATTAAGGTATGATATTTATCCATGTGCACAAGTCAATATAGGGTAGTTTCATATTGATAAAACCATTCCCATTTAGATTTCATGTTTCATGTTGGTCTTGATTAAATAATCCATGCATTGTCGTGATGTTATCTACATTCAATGGTTGTTATTTCTTCACTTACTAGTAAATATCCATTTCCAGATGTACTCACCACATTTACTTGAGAGTACTTCTCACCTCCCTTATTATTTCAATAGTCATTGTAGACATTCCCCCTCTTACCATAATTTTAAAATCTAATGTTTTTCTTGTTTCTCCATGATTTAGACCTTCCATTATTCTGGCTCCCACTAGAACTGTGCTCTATCTTTATTCCTCTTTCCATTGATAGAGAATCCACTTGGTGTGAAGTCCTATGTCATTCTTTCTTGTTCATATGGTGACTTTATTCATCAAGAACCATGGCTGAAACATCATCAAAGAACAATATATATATTTGTATATTATTTTTGAGGTTGATGATAATTTGACCATATGAAATTGGAAAACTCTAGAGTAAAATCTCCACACATTCAGTATCCAATATTATATATCCCATCACCTTAAGATGATAAAAAGGGTATTGATGGGGTTGATGTGGTTAGTCACTAATGATGACTCCACCATTAGAATAGTGTATAATTTTCTATTCATGAAAATTTTGATATGGAGTGAATTTTCCTTATACAGATTTGTCAGAGTATCCCAAATTTCCATCACCATCTTTTTCTCTACAATACTTAACAAGACCCTATATACCAATCCCAAATAGATAATGGAAATTAAATTTTGTTTGATATAATTCCATTTCTCTTCCATCATACTTTCCAGTTTTTCACCAATAGCTAATAGAAAATTATCCTTCCACAACACTGCTTGCATCTTCATTTTCCACAATGAAAAACTATTTCAATTAAATTTTTCAATATCAAATTTCACCATTATTTAGACATTTCGTTAGTCCATAATCTCATCAATCCAGAACATCACCTTTGAAACCACGTGTTAGGATTTTAAATAATTTCCCTTTCTTTATAACGATAATTTCATGATAAAAATAAAGTGAAAACATGTGAAAAAATGATCATTGGATGTAAAGTGGAAAAAACACAGAAAATTAAAGGGGTAAAAACATGGAAAAATAGAAGGATTTAAATATAGTAAAATGAAGGAACAAAATATATTTCAATTAAAAGGATAAAACACTCATGAAATTATCAATTGAAAATGTGGAGAGACACCTCGTAAAATACATCACTCAATACTAAAGATGTGTTTCTTGAGAATCCAATGATGAAAACTATTGGGGGAGATCCCTTTCTATAACCTTCCCTCACCGTCATTTGGTATCCCCTTAATTAAATGACTTTTCGAAAATTAAAATTTGGAATAATGGTAGGGTGTTACCCTCTTTGATTGAAATGAATGTGGGAACAATCATTATTATTTTCTCTCTTCGTAATGCCTTGCAACAAGTTATTATAAATTTTTCTAGAAATTATTATTTCTTAGAAACATAAATATAAATTACCATTTTTTAAATTATTCAAAAATTAGTAAATTATAAATATAATAAATATTTTATAATTTAATAATATAAATTTTTTACTTAGTGATAATCAATATATAAGTGTTTAGAATTGATAGAAGAAATTTCTAGCATTATTTAATCCCATATTTACAATAGTGATTTTTAAAAAGGTATAACTTAATAGGTGGATTTTATATAATTTCATACCAAAAATAAATTATATCATTTTAAAATTTTTTATAAGAAAAATTTATCTCATTTCAAATGAGTGATAACATACATTTTAAAAAATGTATCATTTATCTCATATAATACATGAGAAACTTTTGTTTGAAAAAGGTTTCATTCATCTAAATTCATATATGATTTATTATTATACATGAAAATAATATCCACGCATATTTATACATGGAATATATAAATAATGAAGTATTTGTCTCATATTATACAATATATATTATTATACATGAAATTTATCACATGAGATATTTATTATTATTTCTAAATATGATATAATATGTGAAACTTAAGATGAAAATTTACCACAATCAAAATTTTAAACTCCACAAAATAAATTCACCCAATAAAAGGATTAATTTTAATTTATTTCATAAATTAATACAAATTACATAATAATTTGTCCAACTCTAACATACTATTATACAAAAAATTATCACCCTTGCAATCTAAGATAAATTACATGTAAAAATTTTAAAAAAAATAATATTTAATAAAGTGATATATAATATTAAAAATTTATCTCAAAAATATATATTAAAAACATTCTATAAGAAAATCAAAATATTGATTTCTTATTTATTAATAATATTCTAAAATATGAGATTTGGCTTACAGGACTGATGTTTTTTCTTGATTTAAAAGAATTAATAAATAAAATAAATAATATATTTCTCATTGAGAAATAAAAAATTAAAAGATAAATGTTTTTAAAATTAAATAATTTGTTCAAAAAATTGAATATAGATTTTTTTTTATTTTATACAATTCAAAGATTTTATAAATAAAAATGTTTCTATATGCAAAATTTACATCAATTATATTTCTCATGTAACAAAATGGTTTGGGTCAATTTTAAACGCTTATTCAAAAAATCATTTAAAATTTTTAATTTTATTTAATTATTAATAATATTGTTCATTTTTCATATATATTTATCTGTGTGGGTGTGTGTGAATCTAATTATAATATGATAATTACAGAAAATATTAATTATTTATAAATAATCTTGTAAATTAATGTTGATGATAAAATAAATAAATTTGAAATAGGAAAGAATATTCACTTTATGTGTTTTTACGACTCAATAAAATTAATATTTTATTACTAAAAATGATTTATATGCATGTTATGTAACACACAAAAAAAAATGTTATTATTGTATTAAGAAATAGGGGGAGATAAAATTATTTTTAAACATAATCAAAAAGGGACATGAAAAATAAATTACAACATCATGAAATTATTATTTCATATTCTATTATTAAAAATATTTTTAGAGACACTCCTTCATTTAGAACCTTTAATTCTTTTAGATCTGATATAGCCTCCATCAACATGCAATTCAATTTTTCATATTCTATTATTGTGAAATTTTCTATAGATTAAAAGATGATGCATTAAGTGAGAAATGAATAAGAAGTACCTAAGGAACCAGAATTCATATATTTCCAAATGTCTTTAAACCTTTTCAAAATGAAACTAGAATGCTACTCTACATGAGATGTTAATATAAGGATGAAAAAAATCATACTGTGTAAAATATTTTTAATAATACAAAATTCTAATTAACACCCATTTCTATATATTTGGGTTTATCTAGTGCTACACTTTATCGATATTAAAATAACACTCATGAGGGGGATACTTTTATTGGCACTAAAAAATGATGATAAAAAACTAATTCTATCGGAACTTTTTTTAGCCCTCATAAAATTATGACATTTATCACTACTAGAACAATTGTTTTGAGCACTTATGAAAAGTATATTTCATAAAACAATATCATTAAAAATCAAAAATAAATATATAAATATGTTTTTATTGATATAAATATAATATATTTTATTAATATGATTAATATAATAAGTGATTTTTAATCACACATAATATATAATATATTTAGTGGAAAATTTTTTCTAATATAAAAAAAATAATATCAGGTAAAATAATTTTAATTATTACTAACTAATAGTCATTTAATAGAAAATTGAAGATAGAAAATTCAATTAATTAATAAACCATCTTAAATAAATTGAAAACATTACTCGAACTTCAAACGACCATAAATTTTGATTTGGGTATGCATTTTAGCTCTACCAATATCAAATCAAATCTTTTGAGAAAATTTATGTCGTTATTACATGGGGTAATCTTGTGATTATTTTTTTTAGGTCAAAAAAATTCTGGAAGGAGTCCAAAATTAATTTTTTAGTCGTGGTGCCCCTATTATTTAACATTTGAAGGAATTTCATACTCATTTAAGGGAGTTTCTTCTTGTCTTTTTTTATGAAGATTCAATTTATTCTGAAGTCTTACACTCATATAGAAATTATGACATTCAGATTTTAGCATTTCTCATATTGTACTATTATTTAGAATTAAATATATACACATAAATAAATATTTGTATACATTTACACATTAAAATTTAATTTTATAAATTAATATGTAAACCTTTTTTGAAAGTAAAATATCATTCAAAATATATAAACCACATATATATATAAAATAATACCGAATTTTTTGAAATTAATAATTTATGGATATATATATATCTATATAACTCTTATATATTATTTATATACATATATATAATTGTGTGTGTATCCTTATTAAAAAATAAAATATTTGTCTTATATTCTAGTATAGGAATATAAATATTAATATATAATATATGTAACTAAAAAAAATATATATTATTATATTTATATACACAAAAATATGTATGTATGAATGTATATATTTATGTATGTATTTATAAACACACAGAAACATAAAAACTATTTTATAAATGTATTTAAAAATAATTCTATAAAAATATATAAAAATATATGGATAAAAAATGTGAGAAAAATACATAAAAATACATATGTATATCACAAAAAAGTGAACAATTCAATATATGGAAGTGTTAATGGAATATATTTGTGAATATGGAGGTCTCAAGTTCAAAACCATATGGAGGCAGAGGCACACAGGAATTTCCAGGAAGTTGTATGGCACTGATAAATGGATAGAGGCTCTGGCACTAATAAAAGGTTTGGGGGACGGATAAGTTCTCGTAAAAGGGGGGAATAAAGTGATAATAAAATTGGGTCAATGTATCTATTTATAAAAAATAATTTATTTATTGTTTGATTTTTTCAGCTCTCTTTTTAGCTCTGATAAAATAACCTTTTATCAGTGCATTTTTTAGTACAAATAAAAGGGAACCCCATTTTAATGATGCTAATAAAATCATAAATTTTTTATCAATAATAAAATAGATTTCTTACATTAATAAAATTGGTATATA
The DNA here is from genome assembly GCA_963277665.1 of Viscum album. Classification (NCBI taxonomy): domain Eukaryota; kingdom Viridiplantae; phylum Streptophyta; class Magnoliopsida; order Santalales; family Viscaceae; genus Viscum; species Viscum album. The sequence continues at coordinate 1,774,427,089 of OY728133.1, read as the reverse complement.
TAGTATTTAACATCATAAATTCAATAATATCATGAATTACAATACTATTCCCAAATAAAAGAGTCTTTTGAACCACCATATTTTAATTGTCTCTAAAATAGGATCTATCAACTTGCCTTCAAAAAACAATGTTCTGATTAATGTGTTATAATTTTTGTTATATCTTCAAATCACTACTAAAACGTCTCTTTTGTTAGTACTCAAAAAGAGCATGTTCAATGATAAAAAATTATGAAAAGATAAGCATTATAAAAATTTTGAGACCTTTATCAATGCTAAAAAAATAAATTCCTTGTAAAAATCCATTTTCTCTATCAAAAAATCATTTAAAGAATCCTATAAATGAGGATTGAATTCCATAAAGGGTTTAAAAATACTATTACCTCATTAAAAACATGTTTTTAGAGGAATTATGAACCATTTTTACCTCAAAAAGACACTAGTCGAGGTTCCCCCAACCACCATGTCATAGATATTTCCAAAAACGCTGATTTGATATGTGGTAAAATCCAAACAGACATCTAGATCAAAGGTTACTGATATTTTATGTCCAACTCATTCATTCAACATATATTAGATAATTTATTAAATTTTTAAATTTTTTGGAAATGAAATTATTTTTTATTGAACCCACTTGAAGATTAGTGGTTTCAATTGTTTATGGCCGAAGATGGTGTCTTTGCCAAGGATTCATCCACCATATACTAGTTTGAATAACAATGCCTACTTCCTCAACTATTTCAAAAAAATCCAAATAATCCATATGAGTCAGTAGAAAATTATATCATCAACTTTAAAATAGTATAATATTTACAAAAAAACTAATACAATAACATTTTTAATTTAAATTAAAGATTTATTAATAAATTAAAAAAAATTAATCTTTTCCTGATATAACTTTTTTAATCTCATGTTAGATGGTGCTTCCATCAGTCGGAAATATAATTTTCAATAAACGGTGTCGCCCACACATAATTTTTTAAATCGGGAGGTAGTGGTATGAATGTTTGTTGGTCAGACTCACTAACTACCCATCAAGAGAGTATAAGACAAGGAAGTTGGAGGGGAGGAGGTAGCCAATATAAATAGGTCTTCCCCATCTGTTTCAGATCACTAGGTTCACCATCTCATCATTTTTAATCCATCATTTATATGTGGTAATTTGTGATTCATTTTCCTAACATATCTAAGAAATATATTTTTGAGTGTTTTCTCCTTGTAATAGTAAAGTAGTGTTTACCCACTTTTTCCTATAGTGATCCTTCGATTTTCTTGTGGTTTTTTACCCATTTCATTTTTAGTGGTTTTCCCATGATACATATATTGTCATCTATTTATAAATTTTTTTCACCTTACATTGTCTTGTTAATAACACCACAGTAGTGGGGGAAAAATTTAGTTTCAACAGGTTTTATCATGAGAATGTTCTGGTCTGGTGTTGTTAACTTTTTTGGTATTGATAATTCTCTTAAATTTAATTATTATCTATAATTTGGACTATGTTTGATCATTCACATGAAAAAAAAATATTGATATTATTAAATAATCTATTGTGAAATGGAGGAGGATCTAGATTGATGGTGTGTCTAGATGGAGGGTAAATTTGAGATGAAAAAATTCAAATGGAATAATTTTACCTTGATTAAAATGATGATGGAGGTAGTGCTACTGAAGAATAATTATCTATGGGAAATGTTAAAAAGAACGGAATGTGAGAGGATTGAGAATGGATTTAGTGGGATCCCAAATTATTACAATGAAGGAAATATGGAGAGTACTTTTAAAAAAGAAGATATACTAGTTAGTGAAGTGGTGATAACTTCTAAATAAAAGAAAAATCTCAACGATTCATGGATAATCAACTCAGAAGAAACTTGGAACATGACATCTCAACATGAATGGTTTGATCAATATGAAACTATTATGGAATTACATGAGTACATAGGGAATGATCACACCTTGAAGATCATTGGATTTGGTATCATCTCACTAAAGGTACATGATGGAATAGTATGAACCATCCATGGAGTATTCTTTGTGAAGGGCCTAAAGAAGAACATATCGTATTTGGGAAAATTTTATGACATCATATTCCAGTCTTGCACTGAAAATGGATTGATGATAACAGTGAAGGTTGATCTTATAGGGATGAAATCATAGATGATCATGAAAAATATGTATGTGATTATGGATGTAACATACGAGGAAAAGATAGTTTTCACATAAACTACCTCAAAAAAAGCATTGATTATGTTATGGAATCAGAGACATTTCCATATATCAGAATGAGTCCTAAAGATTATTACAGATTAAAAGTTATTTCTGATGATTACAAAGGTTTTGTTTCAAATTTGTGAGCATTGTTTTTTGAGGAAGGAAGCCAATTTAATATTTGGGATGTCTAAAATGAGGAGGAAATAAATCTTAGAGTCGATCCAATTTGATGTTTGTTAAGAACTGATTATATCCCTGGGAGGATCAAGGTAATTTGTATCCTTCATTTATTATTATTCTATGATATGTTTGGTGTACCCAATAATGTAAATTTTAGATGTTTTTTAAGTCATAAAATCATTCAAAGAATAGAAGTAACATGATTATGGAAACAACATAAATGGTTTAATAGCTAACAATGGTGGAGAATATACAAGAAAGGATTTTGACACTTTTTTCAATTTGGAGGCATCAAGAGATAGTTCTTGGTGGTGTACACTCCTCAATAGAATATATTGATAGAGAATATGAATATAAAATTGGCGGATAATACAGGGGCGATGTTCAAGTCTACATAAATTTCCAAATTATTTTGGGTAGAAGTAGTGAATACCGTCTTTTATGTGATAAATTAATCTCTCTCAATGGAGATTAATTTGAAGACACCATTAGAGATCTCGACTATTAAACCCACTAACCATTCTATGTTTCATATTTTTGGATGTTCTATTTATGCATTGTTTAATGACCAGGAAAAATCGAAGATGGATTGAAGATCTAGGAAATATATCTTCATGGGATATTTGGATGGTGTGATGGGGTATCATTTCTGGGACCCCACTTCCCACAAACCTATCATCAATATAAGTTTCATTTTTATAGAAGACTATATGAAATTGAAAATTTATGGAGACATACATAAAGAGAATATAGAAACTAGAAAATTCAAGGTGGAGGAAGATCCAAGGAAGAACCAGCTCCCTTTGAGTCCATACCAGAGCATAATAATCACGTACCAGTTGAGTATGGACCATGTCGGTCAACAGGGGAGAAAAGAGAACTAGTATGGAACTCATATTGTGTCACTTAAAGCAATATTGTGTACTTTTTATTGATGGAGTATAGAAATCCATCTTCATTTTTTTAGGTGACAGAGAGTCCAAATGTATCCTCATGGATGGTGTAAATATATAAGGAACTTGGATCTTGACACAAGAATAGGCCTTGGTATCTTAGTCAATTACCTTAGGAAAAGAAGGATATTATAAAAAAAATCGGTCTTTAAGATCAACCAGGATGGAGAGGACTGGGAAGAAGTATATCGTGAAAGATTAGTAATCAAAATATATACTCTTATTTAAGGTATTGATTTCAATGAATTATTTTCTCTTATTGTTAGAATGAAAAATGTTCAGGTAGTTTGAGTGATGTGTGTTGTAAATAATTAAATCTTAAGTATCTGGATTTGAATACTTAATTTCTCTATATAGATCTTGTTTAAGAAATATATATGATCCAACTAGATGTATTTATAGAATAAGGATAAGAGAAAATGTTTTTCAGGTTGAAATAATATTTATATGGTTTTAAGTAGGCATCAAGGTGTTGGTAAATGGTATTTGATTCCCTTATCATGAGCCTTGGATATGGCCCAATTCATTCAAATCCTTATGAAAATTTTATTGGTTTCAATGGTAATGTTTACATCGTTATTATATTGTATATGGATGACATATTGGTTGCAGACCCCAAAAATGATTAGATCCAAGAGAAGAAGGAATAGTTTTTTAGGGAGATTTACTTGAAGGACATGTAAATAGTAAAAATGAATCTTGGGTTATAGATTTTTTGGGAAAATAATGATCGGAATATTATGTTATCATATAATAATTATTAGTAAAATGTCTTCAAATGATTTAACATGAATGAATGTAATATAATCTCCACCTATCATCCTATTCATTTCAACTTATGTTTTGGGATGAGTCCTAGCAGTGAAACAGAGAGGATAGAGATATTTCCAGTACCATATGAATTAGAAGTGTGGATTCTGATTCTTTTTTTCATTTGTAATAGACCATACATTTCACATTTAGTGGGAGTAGTTATTCGGTATGGAGTGAATCCAGGGTGGGATCATTGGAGCCCAATTAAGAGGATCATGAGATAAATTAATAAGACTTATGATGCAACATTTGGATGATCAATTTTTTTTATTTGAGGATATGTTGATTCATATTTTTCAAGTGATTATGGCTAGGGGAAATCCACAAATTGTTATGTATTTACTATTTAATGAGGTGTTGTGAGCTGGATTTTGAATTTATTGTTAGTTGGGACTTTATCCACAATGGAGGGAGAGTAATTGGAAGCTAAAAAGACTTGCAAAGTGTTAATGTGGATGATAAGTTTTTTGGAGCATATCAAGCACAAATATAGTTAGATTCCATTATTTTGTGATAGTCAAATATTCTTACACACACTAAAAAACATGGGTTAGATATTGTTTATTATTATTGGTTCTAATAACTTATGAAAAATAAATCATAATAAAAAATATAATATAATAGTAGTTTCATAAAATCCCCACTTTATGTTTTTTTATCAATTATCAGATTTTATTTTAAATTATTGCTTAATATTTTAAAAAACTCAAATTTTTATCTCCCTATCACCTTCACTCCAACCTCCCCCCATACTACCCTCGATGAATCCTAATCCTGAACTCCCCCCCCCAGCTCCCCGGGGCGACCCTCAACCCCAACTCCCTATGCTCCTGACAGTGACCATCCTGACCCCATCCCCACTACCGGAAACTGACATGAACCTAACCCCCACCCCCTATAGTGACCTTTGTGACCTTGACCCCCATGCTAAATAATATTGTGACACCGACCCCCCTGTCAGTGATCGTCGTTACCTCGAACCCCATATAGTCTCCCATCGGGACCCTGACCTGCCTATAAAAAATTTCATGACCCCAACCCCCTTATAGATACTTTTTTGAACACCCCCCACCCTTTTGGAATCATCTGTGACCCTGACCCATCCTTTCCACAACCGCTATGACCCTGACCCCATTTCAGTGACCTCTATGACCCTCAATCTCCACCTACTCCTCAATAGGGACCCCCAAGTCCTCTCATCCCATTTTTTTGGTGATTGTGACCCCTAAAATCATTCGAGGTATGATTTATTAAATATTTCTAAGTTTGTAAATTTAATTGTATAATTTTTTGTGTAATTGAGAGTTTTCTAGGCTCTCAATGTTTTAATGAATTTTTTTTATGTTGAATTTGTGTAATGTCGAATCAAGACCCTACCATGGACCATGATAATGTTGGGTGATGTTTAAATTTCAATGTAATTGTCTGATTAATAATATATATAATTATATCTAAATGAATAGTTAGAAGATAATCCAATACCAATGGATAAAATTTTGATTAATTTACCTTGAAACTCAACTCGTTGATCTAAGGGTTTGGAAGAATTTTTAGATTATGCAATTGAAACTGATTAGTGGATGTTAGAATAATGTTTCTATGTTTTGACTGTAATTTCAAGCGATGGATAAATAGAAACAAAGTATATCAGAATTTTATATTGAAAAAATTTATTGGTCAGTATTTATATTGGATTTGGGATGGCGAATCGAATATTATGGAAAGTCAAATAAATTACAATATTGTCAATGAAACACAAAGTAACCACTAGCGGATAATTCAATTAAAAAATTTATAAATGATGCATTTAGATTTTTAGGATATAATTTTAAATATTTTAAAATCTCAACATAACCTTTATTTGATCATGATAAAGTTAATCATTCTCATAACTTTAGTGTCCAAAAAATGAGTTTTAATAATTATTTGAATATACACAACAAGAACTATATGGAGTGTGTGTTATGTATACAAATTTTTCTTATCAAATTTATTATTATCATATCAAGTGTCTCTATGGAATTAATGAGAAAATTATTTACAGGATTTTAGAGTTTCTTCATGATGCAATTAGTGAATCTAATATCCATACATCATTCTATGAGATGAATAAAATCATCATCAAACATGGAATTTTTTATAAAAAGATACATGCATGACCTAATGATTTCATTATTTACTAGGAAAATAGAATGAGAAAGAAGAATGAATAAAATTTAATAAAATTAGATTGATGTTAGTGAACAATAATGACAGTATAAATCAATGTTACCCCATAAAGAAACAGAATAAAAAGACACATGCAAAGGTATTGTGTTACTTTTCTCTAAAAATATGCTACCTAATATTATTCATGCCATCTAAGACATTATATAAATTTATGTTGAATTATTTGGATAATAATGATGGGTTGATGAGACATCCCAAAGATTCAACATCATGGATGATTTTTTATTCATTATATTTATATTTTTCACTGGATTTTAGGAATGTACGTTTGTGATTGGGTTCTGATGGCTTCAACCCTTTTGGAACTTTATGCACTAAATATAGAATTTCAAAAGTTTATTTGATCCCCTATAATATACCTCAATGGATGTGTATGAAGAATAATTATTTCATTATCTTGATGATTATTCCTAGAATAAAAATTCTTGGAAATGAAATTGATGTTTACATTCAACCTCTAATCAAATAATTGAGAAAATTATGGGATGATGGAATAGAAACATATGATGCTTCAATGATAAAACTATAAAAAATTAACACTTATTTAATGTGGATAGTTAGTGACTTTCCTGGAATAGGAAATTTATTAGGTTGGAACACTCATACCAGTTTGGCTTTTTGAGTTTGGAATTTAAATTTTGAACCTCAACGATTACCTCACTATAGAAAATGGTGTTGTATGTATCATGATCGATTTGATGATGGTTCCCATAAATTTAGGTTTAAAAAGACACGATTAAATGTAGATATTTAATTTATAAATCCACAAATGGTATTATCTAGTTCATATATCTTGGGAAAATTATTGAATGTCAATAAAGAATTTGGAAAAATGTCATCAGTTTAAAGAAGGGAGGAAAAGGATATGTGGTACAGTATCTGAAGCGATTGGAATACAACATTGTAAGAAAAAGATTATATTGTTCAAACTTCATTATTGGGAATTTAATTTGATATTTCATAATCTTGATGTAATGAATATTTTGGAGAACATATGATATAATGTAATTTTTACATCACTTAATGTGTAGTGTAAATCAAAGGATCACCCGAATTCTCATAAGGATTTGGATTCATTGAATATAAAGCATGGTTTGTGAGAAAATAAGAGTGGAAAGTATCCTTTGGTTATTTTTAAAATGAAAAGTCAAGATAAAGACATATTCCATAAATATTTAAATAATTTAAATGTGTTAGATGGATATTCAAGTAACATATCAATGTGTGTTGACTTAAAAAATTAAATGTTAAATGGAAAAAAAAATCATGAATCACATATTCAGATGTATAAGTTGTTGACATTGTAATTATTTAGTATGTTACCTTAAAAAGTAACTATGGTTCTAGTTGATTTTTATACCCTTTTCAAAGATATTTTAAAAAAAAATAAATTCAACTGAACTTGATAAACATTAAGAAAGAATTTTTTTGACACTTTTTCATTTAGAGGTTTTATTTCCCCCTTAATTATTCATATTCATGATTCATTTTAATATTCATTTAGTTGAAGAAGATATAATTGGTGGATTGGTTTACTATCAATGGATCTATCAAATTGAGATGTGAATTTATATTATTTTTATTTTCATTAGTAAATAAAATTTTATCAAATCATTGCATAAATTTTTTTAATATATTTCTTATTTTTTATCATCAGTTACTTAGGTCATTATAAAGCATATGTGAGGAATAATGCACAACTAGAATTCTCTATTAGTAAAGGTTACACAGTTGAAGAGTTATTGAACATTGTTATTAGTATTTGGATGGAATTGAGACTAGATTCAATCAAGTTAGATGTGTTGACGGCATCTCCACTAATTATTTTATGAAAACCATTCATCGGTGTATCCAACTATTGGATAACCAATTAGAAAGTGGTAAAATTTTACACTAACTAAATTGGAGGGTATACAAGCTCATGTATATTTTCTGTAAAATATTCGTAATGAAGATACATTTATTGAAGAATTGTGAATGAAAAAAATAGGTGACTAAGGGGTCAAGCTCAAAAGAGTTCAAATTAACAATAGATGTTAATAAGTATATTGTGGAATGGTTCTCCCACCATGTAATTATATACTCATATTCATATTATAGTCACGTAGTTATTTTTTCTATGTTAAAAGTAACATCTTATATCTTTTTTTATAGATAATGAATTTTTATAGTCAAGATGAAATATCAAATGATTTTATGTTTTTGGGATCAAGGTCATCTATGGAAGGATAATATATTCAATGCCTATAATATTTAGGGATCATGGATTTATACAATTCATTATGAATAATACTTGAGAACTTAAAATTGTTGTTTATTTACACTTAGAGAGGTCGGATACTATTAAATGTTGAACGATATAATTGAATTAAACTATCATGCTCAGTTTTTAGTTGTTTTATTCAAATGAATGTGGGTCAACATTGATAGGGTTATAATGAATATTTCATAATATTTTTCTTCTATCAACTTTTCTCACTTGATCTATATCGAGGAGCATGAAAAGCATGATTTTTTACCTTGGATTCAGAAGTAAAGATATTTTATTATGTGGATGATGAAATACATAAAGGTTGGAATGTTGTTATGCACTTAAAGCAGAGAGACTTATTTTTTATGGATGATGAAAATAAATTGGTACATTGGGATAGTTAACCTTATCAAGCACAAATCATTGAATAGTTTTTTCCTAACAATATCGAAACAATAGAACATTCAAGAGAAGGTGAAAATGAAGAACTCATAAAAACGGAGGATTATAAAAATAAAGATGATGGGGATGAAGATAATTAAATGTATAAATTGGTAATTAAAATATATTACAATTTCTCATTGATAACTGTTTGCTACCTATATAAATTATTCTGATTTTTCTTTTTTCTTTTTTGGTAAAAATATTTTATTTTTTAATTTTTTTTATAAATTTAATATATTTTAACCATTTTAATTTCAAGAATTACAAGAACAAAACAAATCAATATCTTAGGGGATTAACATTTCCGAGCATGCCACCGCTACTGTCATCTCCAATGGATGGAGTAATTGGTCACCCCTCTATCTAGGGAACGATTTCAAGTAATTTTTATTGGTATTTATGTCATTGTATAAAAAAAAATATCTATAAATTGTATAATATATTTTCCAAATATATAAATATAAAAATATATGGGATACAAATATGAACATTGTAGATGTATGGGACCTGAAACACTCCAATATTATCATTCCCATTAATGAGTTCGGGGTACCTACCGGTGATGCTACCAAAATCTATAGGTAAATTATTGGGAAGCCTTATTATAATATGATGATATTTCCCATTCACTATAATTATTGAAGTCATGTTCCTGCAACTTAGAAAAATGAGGTATTTAATACTCATGTAATGGTAATATTAATATAATAATCATTGATAACTATTTTAAAAGACATGAGTAAATTTTTTAATATACTTATAAATGGATATTTTTGTTATTTCTAGATGTTTTCTTCATTTTGATGTCCCTGAATTTGTTTCATACCCATAGATCTGAAACTTTTGGGTAAGAAATTTAGATATTTTATATAGATATTATTGAATGTGTTTGATGAAACATCTATGAGCTTGCAATAGATTTATGAGAAATTATATGAAGGAATATTTTTTTGAGAAATGGAATATTTTTTGGATGTTAACAAATATGAATCTCATGAGGTAATTTAATATTTTATTGTATCTTAACTACATAAACAAAATAAAATTATAATAATTTTTAATGTTCCATTTTTTTTTAAGAATTATCTAAAAAAATACTATGAATCTAGAGAAACAAGTCATTCCTCATATCGCTTGGTATTAGCATTTTTTTAGAAAAATTAAAACATTGGTCACTATTTTATCCATTATTATTTTTATAATTTTATTATAAGCCAATGTTTCTTTGAAAATGTTAATATTTTTTTATAAAGGCTAATGAATCAGTTCACTCTATTGGTCTGATAATGATGTGGATAAATGATCACCAGAAACGTGATGTAATTTTTTCAAATGACCCTACCAATGATGTTGGAGTAAGAAATTTTCATTACTATTTCATGTTATTACATTACTATAAAAACATAATAATGAAAAATATAATATAACAACAAACAATCCCTAATCCCGACTCATTTAGGCCGACTACATGTATCAAACAATGCCAAATTGGCATCATTTGAAACAACTATCTATAACCAATTAATTGGGTTTGCACCTTGTTGGTTGTTATAATTTATTTTTCAATATTATATTATTATAGTAACTAAATAATACTAAATATCAATGAAATAGTTATTAGTTAGATGATATTATAAAGTTTCTACATTTTAAAAAATAATTGTTAATATTTTTGTATTAATATATTAAAATTAAATAAGTTTGGGACGTGATCCCTTTACAATAATCATTTGTTTCCCAAAATGATGTAGTTTCAATAGTTTTAGGGATGTAGCATCCTAGATGTGCACAAGAGATGGGCTCTGGTCCTACTCCATTATCTTTCTTTGGTATGGAATCTTCATTCTTTACTACAACACCTGATGGGGGTTCAAGTAGTGTCATTGATTGGGAACCACAAATATAAATTTCAACGTTGAAAAAAAAGGTGCATAAAAAACTCTTATAGGAAAACACATGATTATTGGGAGTTAGTAATGAAAAATGATTTTCTTTATTTATTATAGTGGATGAACGATATGATCCCCAAAGAAATTTCCACCCTTATAGCTTATCCTTCTAAGGTAATTTCTAAATTCCATAGATCATTCACACATTTTCAAATAACACATACAACTTCCATAAATAAAAAATGGAAATTCTCTATTGAAAACATGAATTTAGAGTCAAATCGACCACATCTTGTGCAAAGATTTATGTGTGGGTGATTCATACAAATAAAAAATGACTTACATATCATTATCCTTATGTTTCAAAACAATATGGTCTCATTTTCTTGGTTTTGACTCAGTAAATAGTTTTTAAAGCTACAAAATCATTTAATAACATTTTTTGGGGGATCAAGGAAAAGAAAACGACATCGTATTGACATGAAATCAGAGGAAAAAATAGATTTATTTTTGAAATATAGGTACTGACAGAATATCATTCTGAGTTATGGTTTCCCTAGGATGGTTATAAAGGTGTTTTTAGATATTTAAAACACTAAAACATGCATGTAACAGTAAAACCCATAGAAAAATTCCTCATAATGATGTTAAATCAAGGAGAAACTACCATATAGTTATTTTTGATATGTACCCATAGAAAACACATCAATCTAGCATGTAGTGTGGTTAGAATGGCATGGTAACCAATTTTTAAAGGGAACAAAGCCTTTAAAAACACGTGTCAGGGGGTCAAAACTAGGAAAAAAGTTATAGGATTGACATTAAATAAATATAAAATAAAAATAGATTTATTTTTGAAATATAGAAACTGACGGAATGTCATTCCAAGTTATGGTACGGATAGGATGCTTGAAAACACAATTTTCTTGTTTTAAAACACTAAAATGTACATGTAATCATCAAAAACCATACCAAACAAACTCAAATTAACATGAAAACATGAATCAAGCATCGTTGATTTATTTTTGATGTGTGCGTATAGAAAACACATTAATACAATATGAAATGTGGTAGGAAGGACTTGGTAACTAGTTTTTAAAAGTACCAAATCCTTTAAAAACATGTGTCATGGGGGTCAAAAATAATAAAATGATGTCAAATTGACATGATTACGTAGTAAAATGTCCATAAATTTAATTTGATAATGTAGGAACTAAAATCATATCATTTTCGGTTAGGTTTTTACCAGGATTGTAGTAAGCAAGTTTTTATTGTTTTAAAACACTAAAATGTGTGTCTAATGGTCGAAACCATACCAAATGACCTCAGATTGATGTGAAATCATGATATAACCACAATTAAGTTATTTTTAAGATTTATGTGAAAATGACATTTTAGTTTGATGTGTAGTGTGGTTATAATGATTTGGTAACTAGTTATTATATGTACCAAAGCCTTTAAAAATTTGTCTTGAAGGGTAAAAACTAGTAAAATGATATTGGATTTCCATAAAAACATAGGAAAATTTCCCTATATTTATTTTTGAAATATATGAACCATTACACATCATTACATGTTACGTTTTTCCTTGGATGTCAATAAACACTTTTTTAGTGTTTTAAAATACTAGAATGTGTGTGTAATAGTCCAAATCATATAAAATGACCTCATATTGATGTGAAATCATTGTAAAACCACCTTTTTGTTATTTTGGATGGGTATTCATTGAAAACACATTAATAAGACCTATGGTGAGGTCAGAATGACTTATTATACAGCTTTTAAATATACCAATGCCTTCAAAAATATATGTTAGGGGGTCAAACCATGAAAATGGCATCATATTGATATTTAATTAGAGGAAAAAAATTATATTGATTTTTGAAATTTAGGAATTGATGACACATAATTCCAAGTTATGGATTTTCTAGGATTCTAGTAATCATGTTTTTAGTGTTTTAAAACACTAAAACAAGTGTGTAATGGTCAAAACCATAAAAAACCTTATATTGTCATAAATTAATGATAAAACCACTATTTAGTTATTTTTGTTTTTTATATACAGTCAACACATCAATATGATGTGCGGTGCGGTCAGAATAACTTAGTAAGCAGTTTTTAAAGGTAGAAAATCCTTAGAAAACTTGTGTCGGGGGGGACTAGGAAAACAATGTCAGATTGACATAAAATCATATAAAAATGACCTTATATTTATTTTTTAATTATTGGATCAAATATTACATCATTCCAAGTTATACATATCTTAAGATACCTATAAACACATTTTTAGTTTTTTAAAATAGTAAAATATGCATGTAATAACCAAAAAAACCTGATGGGAAGTGCATTCAGAATGACTCGGTAACAATTTTTTAAAGGTATCAAAGCCTTTTATAACTAGTGTTGGGGGCTCAAAACTAGGGAAACGATGCTCGATTGACATAAAATCAAAGAAAAATGACTGAATATTTATTTTGAAAATGTAGGAACTAAGAACACATTATTATAAGTTATGGTTCTTCCAAGATATCCAAAAATATGTTTTTAGTGTTTTAAAACACTAAAACTTTCTTTTAGTGGTTAAATCCATATAAAAAGTTCTCAAATTGATGTGAAATTATGGGGATAATACCATTGAGTTATTATTTATGTGTACCTGTAAAAAAAATCAAATTTTAAATGTGGTGTGGTTGGAATGACATAGTAAACAGTTTTTAAAGTTACCAACACATTGAAAAATGTGTGTCTAGGGGTCAAAAATAGGAAAACAACATAATATTAGCATGAAATTAGAGGAAATTTATTGTATATTTATTTTTGAAATGAAGAAACTGATGAAATATCATTCCAAGTTATGGTTTTCTTGGGATTCCTCTAAATTCATTTTTAGTGTTTTAAATCAACACATAAACAAAAAAAATATTTATTTATTTAAAAGAGTACAAGGGAGCATAGTAAATAGAAAGAGGGGGATCAGGAGTCATGGGGGTCTAAAGTAGTAATGCCTATGAGAATCGGTGTGCGTTAGATTCTTACCTTCTAGGGAAAAAGTTCCAAGACTTGAGAAATATGATATTTGTAGACCTTGGGTTTCATGGGAAGTTAGGGAGTCAAAATTAACATTACCTTCATTCCATGTATGAGAAATTTTCATGTGGTTGTTCATCATCTCCATGCATCTCTGAAATATTTACTCAATGGACAATGGGGTGGACCCACTCTCACAAAGGGCATTATAAATATCTAGTGAATTAGTTTCAACAACCCCAAGATAAATATTATTATGGGTACAAAGTATTAGACCTTTGAGAATTTCTTAAGACTCTTCTTGAAGGGAATCACTGCTACCAAAGTGAGAACATTAAGAAAGAACCACATATCACCTTTTATCCCAAACAACCCACCGCCCCTCATCTGGAAAATGTTATAAGATCCATATGTGTTAATTTTGCGGGCCTCTTAAAGGGGATATATACCATCATACCCATCTTCTTAGTCTAGTATCGCAAACATTGGGAGCAGAATTTCCAATAATAAGAGGTCTGGTCGAGGGTGTTGTCTCATATATTTTTTAGAGGTGGGCTAGATCATTAAGGATAATTCTAGTTTTTACCACTAGTCTTATTATTGTACTAGTGTTTCCTTGATTCCAACCCTCATTGTCTACCCTCTAAATACACCAACATCCTACCAAAAATATGATAGCATGATCCACTCTCTCCGGGCCACTATACACTGCCCCTGGAACCCCTGGTTGAAGAAGATACCGCTCATGGTACCCTGGGGAGAAAACCCCTTGAAACAACCAAATTCATGCCATACCATTATTTTACAATGGCTATCAAAGAAGATATGATTTTTATTTTCATTCCTCGACTCTATTGAATAGTGACATGTAGAGGCGAGATTCACCCTAAATCACATAATGTTTTCTTCAGTCATTAGTGCATTATTTCTCACTCTCCAATCCAGGAAAATAATCATTGATAGGATTTATTTGATTCAGTATACTTCAATCCATTACTCCCTGTTGTGTTACGTCATCAGCATATCATGATGGACCATGGCTGATAAGGTACCCAAGGATGAACCTATAAAGACACATCTATCTAATTCCATGTTCATGAAAATGGAATCAAATAAGGTATGTTTTTCACTATCCAAAATGCCATGAATAAAGTTGTTATGAGCACTAGTATGTTTGATGGTGATGTCTTGTACTGGACATCTATAGAACCAAGGCCTTGTACCCACTCAATTTTACTACCATGGGTTGATGTCTCCTCTACCCATGATCCATTAAGAGTGTATCTAGAGATCTAAAATATATGTCTAAACCATGTTCTAGGTATTTTAACTCCTCTCTCTTTGGTTCCCCATTTCACCCTCGTACCTATCCTTCATGATCATTCACCAGAGGATCTTCCCTTAAATAATCTCTAAATCTAGATTAGCATAGTGACCCTCCATTTCCAAAACAACAATCCTAACATTCATCCCACACTCTGTAACTGGTCAAGACAGCCTCTCCCATGCTACCCAATGGTGTTTTCCTTCCAATCGTGCATCCCACAAAAAAGAGACCATCATATTCTCCATTAGGGAGAGAACTCCTTTTGGTACCTTGAGTGATGAAATGATGTTCATTCGGATATATTAGAGCACACGATTATTCATATTAATTCTTCCTGTGAACAACAAGAATCAATTTTTCCAATTCATAATTCTACCCATTATTTTATCCATAGCCTTATGAAATTATTAGATATGTGGAATTATATGGAAGATTGGGGTACCCAAGTACTCCATGGGAAAGGATCCTTTCTGTATTTTCAATTTTCATGCAAGAACTCCTCCCCTTTTTTCTAATCATCTCCTCAAGATGAAGATATTTCTTTTGTCCTTGTTAATCACTTGCCTGCTCCATTTGAAGTATCCTACTAGGATGTCAATATTTCCCTAGATGAATCTGTTACTACTATTCACGAAAAAATAATATATCATTCGAAAACATAAGTTGAGAACACCATAGTGTTTATACCTATAGCACAAAGGCTGAATGTAGCCTGAAATATTTCCTTTGCTAATATATCTACTTACAAAATCCTGTATAATAATAAAAAGGGTATGGAATATTGGATCACCTTGTTTTAGTCCCCAAATTGTCTTGAAAACCCATTTTTTTCATAAAGGAAGTCAAAATCCAGGTCTAAATGGAGAATCAAAATAAAAGGTGTAACACCCTGAGATTTTATGAGAAATATATATATATATATTTATTTTTTATTTTATACGTAAAGGAATCTTTCACTGCACACAACACTAGCTTGGCTTGCGTTACACGCAATCGCGACCTTCCTCGATAGGGTGTGTAGTACGCAATACCGGGTTTCACTAAACAATGATATATTATAATAATATTATTATGGACTAACCGTTATGAATAGTATTAACTACATTTTAAATTTTATAAACATTATTATTCATCCTACACATTTTCTAAAACATGATATGTGAAAAAAATAAATTTTTCAGGCAAAATAAGTATTTTTCAAAAAATGCAGTTTTGTCGCCTTTTGATGGCGCAACAACATTAAATATAGTTTTTGACATGTTTATAAGTTCAATTTGACAAAATAAAATTCTTATTTGGAATCAGGATATAAAAATTTACTTTGGATAAATTTTTCATATTATTCTGATAACTTCCATATTTTAATGAATTGTAAAAACACGCTATATTTTAATTAAAAACAATTTTTTTAATCATAATAATTTATATGGTTAAATTATAATATTGAATGGTTTTAAAGTATAAATAGAATATATTTTTACCACTTAATATAATTTATGTCATTACCAATAATTTTACATTGAATTCATTGGTAAAAACATTTCAATCTTTGGCAATGTTTTAACTTTTAAAACCCGTTTTCTTAACAACGAGATAAATTTAAAATTAATTATTGCAAATTCTGTGTTTTGAATTTTAAAAAACTAGATTCTATATTTGGATTTAGTCGGTCCAAATTATGTTAATAGGTTACTTTTTTTTTGATATTATGAATAGTAACTACGGTAATTTTTATTTACTATAGTTAAAGATAAATCAGGAAATTAAGGGTAACAATAAGATTGTAAAATTACCCTAACACTTTACAAAATTCTATTGGATGAATAAAAGTCTACCCATATCACCTAAGGGTCAGAATAGATTCCTTTCATGGACCTTTGACCATTAAAATAATGTGATTATTATTAAAACTAAAGAAAGTGACAATATGTCACTCTCTTAAATCTTATAAGTATAATAATTTTAATTTAGTGATAAACTTCATGAAACATCGAACATGAATAGTCTCTAAAAATATAATAAAATTATATACATCATTTGAATTTATTTATAATTTTTAGGTATTAAATAATTTTTATTAATTATGACACAATAGTGATGTTGAAATTATTTTATTGATTGAATTATGAAATAAATTATTTTAAAATTATTAAAATAAATATTGTATGAACTATGTAATGTGATCCACTAATTTTTTAAATAAATATGACATGTTATGAATCTATTAAATCTTTTAGTTCAAACATATCTTCTGTGTATATTTTATTTAAATTCAAATAAATGAATAGTGTCAAAATTGACACTATTGTTATTTTATAAAAATAACATACTATAAAATTGTTTAAAAATAAAAAAAATTTATAAATTATAAATTTATATTTATATAGTCTAAAATGTCATAAAGTATCTAATTATGTATAATTCATAGCACATAAGTAATTATTTATATCAATTTAAAATTTATAATCTAATTACCACAAATAAAATTAAATAGATTAAATAAGGATAAATCAAGTTGATAATGATTAAAATAAATTACCAACATGTATAAATTTTATGGTTTTATGATATTACAACCCTATCTCATCTAATATTTGTATTTAAGTCATTTTTGGAGGTTTTTAAGTGGGGTTGAAATTTATTATAAATTAATATTTCTTATAATTCCAAAGGTGCCCCTCTCCCCCCTTATAAAAGGGCTCCTCCTCCCTCTCCTCCTCACACCACTTTGAGCCTTAAAGCTCATCCAACCCCTGAAAAGTTTTCCTCTCAACTTCCCTAGAAACATAATAGAGGTCATGGTCTTCTTCAAAGACCAACTTTAGTGCCCTAAGAGGAGGTTAAGAAGAGGCATATCAAAGAAGAGGTAATATCCTTTACCGATTCATTCCATTTTATTTCTTCTTCTACTTCTTATTATTTAGTTTTTTAAATATTAAGTAACAACATAAGTATCACTCATATACTAATATGTTATTATAAATATAAAACAACCCTATTTCACCTTCTATCCATCCTACGGAAAAAAAATCACCACGCGAGCGTACGTACGGAATACCGTCTCCACGCTGTGGTGTAATTTTTTTTCCACCACCACATTAAATGGATGGGTATAATGGTGTAAATAATAAATATATATGATTATTTTAAATTTATATTGATTCTGAAATAGTATACATACACTTAAATTCAATTCCACGAGCATGGGAACGATATCATCGCTCGAGCGTAAGTACGGCTTACCATATCCAGGATGTGATGTGACTCGTTCTACATGATCTTCATTGAATAATGATTATATAAATGAATTGAATGAATAAATATGATATATACTACACTAATAAAATTCTGTAAATGAGTTATCTATAACCTAAAAGTAGGAATAAGAATTGATTCGACAAAACATGCATAAAAACATAAAGCAATGAACACCCGAATAATAAGTAGCAATGAAATATTACTAATAAGAAGATAAGAACATGACCATATATGATATCATAATGATGAATATGATTCTTTAATAATTCAATGACATTATTTAAATCATTATAGAGGAGTTTCGGATACATATGAAGCATATCGGACCTAAGGTAATGGAAAATCTCACAAATCTCATTTTTATCCGAGATTGTTTATACTTCAGAATTTACTGGGGATTATTTATCATCCACATCCACGTTTCCTCAATATGTAATATTATTTATATCCTCCTAAAAATTTTTAAATCCAATTTTACCCATTGGTGTTTTTTTAGTAAAAGATATGAAAGGAGTCTTCTGTTGTTTTTAGTACGAGGTACTTTTTGACTTTTTTGGAAAAGTATGAGAAGAATGTTTTTTTTAACCTAAAAGACATGAATAGATTTTTATGATTTCATATAACATTATTTCCATGTATCTTCCTTTACATGTTTTCAAGTTTATTTTTAATCAACTTATTTTAGTTTAAAATTGTATGGCATGTTAAGAAATGAAAAATGTTTTTGAAGTAGAAAGGATATTTTCCTCAAGAATGGAGTACAAGTGTTTTATCAAAATTATCTTCCATATAAGATAATATAGGGTTATGTTTCTATCCCTATTTTTACATTTATATGATTATGTTATGATGGAATTAATTTTATGATGTCCTTTTATCTTATATGGATTATGTTATGATGGCATGATGTTTAAGAATCCCATTTTTATTACATGGGTTATGCTATGATTTATGATTTTGTGGCACACATAAGAATGGTTTCATTATGAGATGGGTGGGACCTATATCTCCCTTCAATTCATTGGGTAAAGATTTATATCTCATGAGATAGACATGTATGGAATGGCATGTTAAATTGGTTCAGTGATACAGGACTAGAACAAGGAGAGAACTCGGTTTAGTAATGGACTTTTTCTGCTATGATGGTCTTGGAAAAGAGCCTTGACTAATATGAAATTATTTTCTATGATTTTGTGTGTATGAAACAAAGTTTCATGTTTTAAGTTATGATTATTGGGATTACATCTCACTACTATGATTTATCCCATGTTATGATATTATGTTCTCTTTTGCAGGTTAAGATTTTCAAAATGTTATGTTCTTATGAATATGATATGAATGATATTTCTTTTGTTTAGCCTTACTGAGAACTTGAGATCACCCATTTTTATGTTTTCTTTTCCCCAGGTCAGGATGAAGGGTATTAAGTAGAATATTCCAAAAGGGACTCTAGATATGATGAAATAAACGGGATACAATGTAGATGATTTATGAACCAGTTGTTTATGTTTCCCAGTTTCTAAAGACACTATACCTATAACGTCCTGTCATGGTTTTGTTATATGTTGTAATAAGTATGCTTAAATTATGAAGTAATAACCATGTATGTAAATTATGGGTCCTTATAGTTGGTATCAGAGCAAAGGTATAGTCAACATTTGGAAACTAGGATGTGAAAGCCTTGGTAAGAACTATAAGGATATG
This sequence comes from Viscum album, assembly GCA_963277665.1. Classification (NCBI taxonomy): domain Eukaryota; kingdom Viridiplantae; phylum Streptophyta; class Magnoliopsida; order Santalales; family Viscaceae; genus Viscum; species Viscum album. The sequence continues at coordinate 1,774,406,800 of OY728133.1, read as the reverse complement.
TCTAAATATAGAACACAATATTAGTGTTTTATAAATGGCCATGAGAAACCTATGATAATCCTAAAGAGTGAAATTTTATTCTTGATTATGTGGTTTTCCTATTATGTTTAGTGTTTCTCACACTATTCTTATTGGTTTTAGTCAATGGCTGGAACCCGAAGGACCCGTGTTAATGCTGAATGCGATGGGAAATGCAATGATTGTCCCCCTAAGCAACCAAACGTTATGGGAGCTGGAATGAAAAATATTGTAGCCATGATCACACAACTTTCTCAAGCTATGAATCATGAAGGACTTCCAAAAGAGCAAAGGAAGGAGCAACATTATGTTGAATCCTTCATGAGGCAACGTCTACCATCATTCAGTGGGTCTTCTGATCCATTAGTGGCTGAACAATGGATTACTACCACTGAAAAGATATTTTCAATCCTTCAATGTTATGAACATGATAAAGTCATCTTAGCAATTTATTTTTTGGAAGGTGAAGTTGATCAATGGTGGAATCTTATCAAAAATATGAGGAAAATAGATGAAATTGAGTCCATGGAATGGGATGAGTTCAAGAACTTATTTTTCAATAAGTACTTACCTCTTATTCTTCGAAAAAAGATGGAGAAAGAGTTTCTTGAACTGAAGCAAAAGGATGATGAATCGGTTGGTACCTATGAATCAAATTTTACAAGACTTGCAAGGTACGCTTCCGGAATTATTATCCAACCTGAGAGTAAGATCGATCGGTTCTTTAGTGTCTTAAAATCAATTCTTCGAAGGGTGTTAGCCATAAGGGACTTCAATAGCTATGAGGAAATTGTTCTATGTTCTCTCAAGGTTGAGATGGAGATTGGAGTAAGTCATTAGTCATATGGGTATGATAAGAAGAGGAAAATGAAATTCAAAGGGAAATCTAAAGACTACACTGAAAAGAATATGAGTTTTCCCTTATGCTCAAAGTGTGGAAAGAAACATGGAGGTAATTGTCTTAAAGGGACAAGTAAATGTTTTAAGTGTGGAAAAGAAGGTCATCGGGAAGTTGAATGTCGAAATAATGGGAAGAAGATGTCTAATGATGCGAACAAAGAAAGGGATACACAAAATGCACCTCCGGCACTTCAATGTTTCAAGTGCAAGAAAATGGGGCCTTATGCCAATCAATGACCTAATCCAAGGGTTGTTGATGATGATCGACGTCAACAAACTATTAAGGCCAAAGACAAAGGAAAGTCACATACAATTACTATCGGTGATGTGGAGTACGATAACGAAGTGGTGAAAGGTACACTTGCCATCCACTATAAAGTAGAAAATGTTTTATTTGATTTTGGATCCACCCACTCATTTATTTATGAATAATTTTCTAAGGGTATCACCGTATCACCTCAACAATTAGATGTTGAGTTAACAGTGAAAACTCCTAATGGCACAATGGTCGCATAAAAAGTTTACAATTCTTCTCTGATTGAATTTTGTGAGAAAGTACTTCCTGCAAATCCTTTGATCCTTCCTATAGAGTAATTTGATGTTATTCTTGGCATGGATTGTCTTTCTTTATATGGAGCTCATATCATTTTCCAAAGAATGGAAATCACATTTAATATTCCCAATCAATCTACTATCATCTATCTATGCAAGGATGAATATAACCTTCCAGTGGAAATTTCTTCCATATTATGGGTTTTGATTCAAATAAATGAAGGTTATTTATCTCAAATGGTTGGAGAGAAACTCATGATTAATAATATGCCCATTGTATGGGAGTTTGATGATTTATTTCAAGAGGAATTTCCAGGTCTTCCACCAAATCGTGAAGTTGAGTTTTCAATAGAACTCATACCGAGTGTTATACCCATTTCAAAGACATATTATAGAATGGCCCCAATTGTGTTGCAGGAATTGAAGAAACAACTCCAAGAGAATCTTGATAAAGGATTCATAAGCCCTAGTGCATCTCTTTGGGGAGCACCTGTTCTATTTGTTAAGAAGAAATATGGATCAATGAGACTCTGCATTGATTATCGAGAACTTAACAAGATCACTATCAAGAACAAATATCCTCTCTCGTGCATTGATGACTTATTTGACCAACTACGTGGAGCTCAATACTTTTCCAAGATTTATCTTCGTTCAGGGTATCATCAATTAAGTGTCAAAAAACATTATATACCAAAGACGGCTTTTCGTACAAGGTATGGACACTATGAATTTATAGTGATTCCATTTGGTTTTACTAATGCCCATGTTATCTTTATGGATCTAATGAATAGAGTCTTTAGAGACTATCTTGATCAGTTTGTGGTAGTCTTTATAGACGATATTCTTGTCTATTCAAAGAGCAATGAATAACATGAAGATCACTTGATAATTTTATTAAAGACCCTAATAAAGGATAATCTTTATGCCAATTTACCAAGTGTGAATTTTGGCTTCAAAAAAGTTTTATTTTTGGGTCACATAATCTCAAAGGAGGGGATATCTGTGGATCCATCAAAAACAGAGGTTATTGAAAGATGGTCGAGACAAACAACAGTAACTGAGATCTGAAGTTTTCTTGGTTTGGATGGATATTATCGACATTTTGTGAAAGATTTTTCACGATTATCTAATCCACTCACCAGGTTGACTCGAAAAGTAGTTAAGTTCGTGTGGACGGAGGAGTGTGAATAGAATTTCAAGGAGTTAAAAAAAGGTTATCAAGTGCACCTGTGCTCACACTTCCTTGTAGTGGAGAAAGGTTTGTGATCTATAGTGATGCATCCAAGAACGAACTGGGGTGTGTTCTCATGAAAAATGATATGGTGATAGCTTATGCCTCACGACAGTTGAAAATTCATGAGCAAAATTACCCAACTCATGATTTGGAGTTAGCCGCGGTAATATTTGCATTAAAAAATATAGAGGCATTATCTTTATGGTGAAAGGTGTGATATTTATACTGATCATAAAAGTTTAAAGTATATTTTTACAGAAAAGGATCTGAATATGCGCCAAAGAAGATGGTTGGAACTGATTAAGGATTGCGATTTATCAATTCATTACCACCCTGGGAAAGCAAACAAGGTGGCAGACACATTAGGTCGACAAGACCATGCTAGCTTATCCATGATGAGGATCACAAAAGATCCAATATTTATGGATTTACAAAGGATGGATCTTGGAATTATAATGGAAGGCGAAAAATCTTATCTTTCTCAAATGATTGTTCAACCATCTATACATGTGAAGATTAGAGAGGTAAAAAAAGAAGATGTAGAGTTACAAAATAAGGTGAGAAATGTTCCTGAATTCAACCTTGATTGTGATGGGATAATAAGGTTAAGGAATCACGTTTGTGTTCCTCCCATCCCAGAATTAAAGAAGGAGATGATGGATGAGACTCATAGATCTTCATTATTTATTCATCCTAGAAGCACGAAGACGTATAGGGACCTGAAAGAGTACTTCTGGTGGGATGGCATGAAAATAGATGTTGCTGAATATGTCTCTCGATGCTTGGTTTGTCAGCAAGTTGAAGCTGAGAGATAGAAATCTAAAGGGATGTTACAACCATTACCCATACCAGAATGGAAATGGGACAACATCACTATGGACTTTGTCACTCGACTTCCTAAAACTTCCAAATGCAATAGTGCTATCTGGCTCATAGTTGATCGTCTTACGAAGTCGGCACACTTCATTTCTATTAGAGAAGATTTCTCTCTGGATCAGCTTACCAGGATATATGTAAAGGAAGTGGTAAGATTTCATGGAGTATCACTTTCCATTATATCTGATCAGGATCTGAGGTTTACCTCGATGTTTTGGAGAAGTCTTCAGCATACTCTAGATATAGAGTTTAGTTTCAGCACTGCTTATCATCCTCAGACATACGGTCATTCTGAGAGGACAATTCAAACTCTAGAAGACATGTTGAGATATTTCTCTATGGATTTCAAAGGTAGTTGGGATCAACACCTACCTTTGGTGGAAGTTTCTTATAATAATAGCTTTCACTCCAGTATTAATATGGCTCCTTATGAAGCTCTCTATGGAAAAAATTCCGAACTCCAACTTGTTGGGATGAAGTTGGGGAAAGAAAGCTATTAGGACCTGATCTTGTTGATGAGATAGCAGAAAAGGTTAGATCTATTCAACAACACATATGAGCAGCTCAGAGTCGACAAAAAATTTATTCTGACAACTGAAGAAAAGACCTAGAGTTTGAAGAGGGTGATAAAGTGTTCTTACGAATATCTCCTTGGAAGAGAGTAATGAGATTTGGAAAGAAGGGAAAGCTAAGCCCTAGGTATATTGGTCCTTTTGAAATATTGGCTCGTGTTGGGATGGTAGCTTCCTGATTGGTTCTTCCACTGAATCTCTCTCAAGTTAATGATGTGTTTCATGTATCTCTCCTGAGAAATTACATATCTGATCATTCACATGTACTAAGCTCAGAAGTTATACAGTTGGAGCAAGATTTTTCTTAAGAAAAAAAACCGATAGAGATTTTGGATCGTAGTGAAAAAGTTCTACGAAACAAGGCCACTTTCTTGGTTAAAGTTTTATGGAGGAACCACCAATTAGAAGAAAATACACGGAAACTTGAGGATATTATGAGTGAGAGGTATCCTCATGTGTTTGTTACGAAGTGACGAATCTCGAGGGAGAAATTCATTTTAAGGGGGGTAGAATGTGACACCCTGATATTTTATGAGAAATATATATTTTTTTTAATTTCTAATGTTATACGCAAAGAAATATTTAACTGCCCACAACACTAGCTTGGTTTGCGTTACACGCAATCACGGCCTTCCTCGATAGCGTGTGTAGTACGAAATACCGGGTTTCACTAAACAACGATATATTATTATAATATTATTATGGACTAGCTGTTATGAATAGTATTCACTACTTTTTGAATTTTATAAACATTATTATTCATCTTACACATTTTCTAAAACATGGTATATGAACAAAATAAATTTTTCGGGTAAAATAATTATTTTTCAAAAAATGTAGTTTTCCCGCCTTTTGATGGCGCACCAACTTTAAATATAGTTTTTAACATGTTTATAAGTTCAATTTGACAAAATAAAATTCTTCTTTGGAATCAGTATATATAAATTTACTTTAGATAAAATTTTCATATTATTCTGATAACTTCCATATTTTAATAAATAGTAAAAACACGCTATATTTTAATTAAAAAAAATATTTCATCATAATAATTTATATGGTTAAATTATAACATTGAATGGTTTTAAAGTATAAATAGAATATATTTTTACCATTTAATATAATTTATGTCATTACCATTAATTTTACATTGAATTCATAGGTAAAAACATTTCAATCTTTGGAAATGTTTTAACTTTTAAAACCTATTTTCTTAACAGTGAGATTAATTTTAAATTAGTTACTGCAACTTCTGTGTTTTGAATTTTAAATAATGGATACCATATTTGGATTCAGTGGGTCTAAATTATATTAATAAGTTACTTTTATTTTTTTTGATATTATGAATAGTAACTACGGTAATTTTTATTTACTACAGTTAAAGATAAATCAGGTAATTAAGGGTAAAAATAAGATTGTAAATTACCCTAACACCTTCCAAAATTCTATTGGATGAATAAAAGTCGACTCATATCACATAAGGGTCGGAATAGATTCATTTCATGGACCTTTGACCATGAAAATGATGTAATTATTATTAAAACTAAAGAAAGTGACAATATGTCACTCTCTTAAATCTTATAAGTATAATAATTTTAATTTAGTGATAAACATCATGAAACTTCAAAAATGAAAAGTATCCAGAAATATAATAAAATTATATATATCATATGAATTTATTTATAATTTTTAGGGATTAAATAATTATCATTAATTATGACACAATAGTGATGTTGAAATTATTTTATTGATTGAATTATCAAATAAATGATATTAAAAGTATTAAAATAAATATTATATGAGTTATGTAATGTGCTCCACAAATTTTATAGATAAATATGAAGTTTTATTAATCTATGAAATCTTTTAGTTCGTACATATCTTCTGTGTATATTTTATTTAAATTCAAATAAATGAATAGGGTAAAAATTGACACTATTGTTATTTTATAAAAATAACATATTATAAAATTGTTTAAAAATCACAAAAAAAATAAATTATAAATTTAAATTTATATGGTCTACAATGTCATAAAGTATCTAATTATGGATAATTCACAGCAAATAATTATTTATTTATTTCAATTTTTAATTTAGAATCTTATTACCACAAATAAAATTAAATAGATTAAATAAGGATAAATCAAGTTGATAATGTTTAAAATAAAATTCCAACATGTCTAAATTTTATTGGTTGATGAGATTACAACCCTATCTCATATAAGATTCATATTTGAGTCATTTTTGGATGTTATTAAGTGGGGTTGAAATTTATTATAAATTAATATTTCTTATAATTCCAAAGGTGCCCCTATCCTCCCTTATAAAAGGGAACCTCCTCCGTCTCCTCCTCACACCACTTTGAACCTTCAATCTCAGCAAAACCCTGAAAATTTCCATTCTCAACTTCCCTAGAAACATATTAGAGGCCCTGGTCTTCTTCAAAGACCAACTTTAGTGCCCTAAGTGGAGGTTAAGAAGAGGCACGTCAAATAAGAGGTAATATCCTTTACTGATTCTTTCCATTTTATTTCTTATTCTACTTATTCTTCATTAGTTGTTTCATTATGAAGTAATAACATCAGTGTCACTCATATACTGATATGTTATTATAAATATTAAACAACCCTATTTCACCTTCTATCCATCCTACAGAAAACAAAATCACCACGCTTGCGTACGTACGGAATACTGTCTCCACGCCGTGGTGTAATCTGTTTTCCACCACCACCTTAATTGGATGGGTATAATGGTGTAAAGAATATATATATATGATTATTTTAAATTGATATTTATTTTTAAATAGTATACATACACTTCAATACAATTCCACGATCATGGGAACGATATCATCGCTCGTGCTTACGTATGGCCTACCATCTCCACAATGTGATACGACTCGTTCTACATGATATTCATTGAATAATGAATATATAAATGAATTTAATGAATAAATATGATATAAACTACACTAATACCATTCGGTAAATGAGGTATCTATAACCTAAAAATATGAATAATAATTTATTCGACAAAACATGCATAAGAACATAAAGTAATGAACACCTGAATAACAAGTAGCAATGAAATATTACTAATAAGAAGATAAGAACATGGCCATATATGATATAATAATTATGAATATGATTATTTAATAATTCAATGACATTATTTAAAACATTATACAGGAGGTTCGGATACGTACGAAGCATATCAGACCTAAGGTAAGGGAAAATCTTGCAAATCTCATTTTTATCCGAGATTGTTTATACATCAGAATTTATTGGGGGATATTTATCATCCACATAAATGTTTCCTCAATATGTAATATTATTTATATCCTCCTACAATTTTTTAAATCCAATTTTACCCATTGGTGAGTTTTTAGTAAAAGATATGAAAGGAATATTTTGTTGTTTTTTATACGAGGTACTTTTTGTCTTTTCCGTCCAAAGTACGAGAAGAATGTTTTTTTAACCTATACGACATGAATGGATTTTTATGATTTCATAGAACATTATTTACATGAAGCTTCCTTTACAAGTTTTCAAGTTTATTTTTAATCAACTTCTTTTAGTTTAAAATTTTATGACATGTTAAGAATGGAAAAATGTTTTTGAAGTAGAAAGGATATTTTACTCAAGAATGGAGTACAAGTGTTTTATCAAAATTATTTTCCATATGAGATAATATAGGGTTATTTTTCTATCCCTATTTTTACATTTATTTGATTATGTTATGATGGAATTAATTTTATGATTTCCTTTTATATTATATGGATTATGTTATGATGGCATGATGTTTAAGAATCCCATTTTAATTACATGGGTTATTCTATGATTTATGATTCTGTGGAACACATAAGAATGGTTTTATTATGAGATGGGTGGGACCTATATCTCTCTCCAATGCATTGGGTAAAGATTTATATCTCATGAGATATACATGGCTGGAATGGCATGTTAAACCGGTTCAGTGATACAGGACTAAAACGAGGAGAGAACTCGGTTCAGTAATGGACTTTTTCCTCTATGATGGTCTTGGAAAAGAGACTTGACTAATATGAAAGGATTTTCTATCATTTTGTGTGTATGTCACAAAGTTTCATGTTTTAAGTTATGATTAGTGGTATTACATCTCACCACTATGATTTATCCCATGTTATGATATTATGATCTCTTTTGCAGTTTAATATTTTCAAAATGTTATGTTCTTATGAATATGATATGAATGATATTTCTTTTTTTTACCCTTACTAAGCACCTGAGCTCACCCTTTTGTATGTTTTCTTTTCCCCAGGCCAGGGAGAAGGGTATTAAGTAGGATATTCCAAAAGGGACTCAAGATATGATGAAATAAATGGGAGACAATGTAGATGATTTATGAACCAGTTGTTTAGGTTTCCCAGTTTCTAAAGACACTATACCTATACGGTCCTATCATGGTTTTGTTATATGTTGTAATAAGTATGCTTCAATTCTGGATTAATAACCATGTATGTAAAGTATGGGTCATTATAAAAGTTCAATCACTGAATTAGATAAACCCATCATATAGAGGACCCTGATAATGAAATTCTATTCCAACCTATCATATTCCTTATTCATGTCCAATTTAATAGAAATATTGGATCCAAGTGATTTTGGTTAATGTCACCAATCACCTCTTGAACCAGCCTGATGGACCCCAAGATTGATCACCCTCTGATAAAACCATGTTGTTCTTCTAAGATCCATCAGGGAAGATAGATAGACAGTATTCTATTGAGGATGCAAGATAACACTTTATACGGGAAATTTAACTTGCATATTGGACTGTAGTTCTAAAGAAACTATGGGTTCTTAATTATTGGCACCATCACCATTTTAGTGGCACATGAAACTCATGGAAGGTTAACCCTCTTAAAGAATTCATGCACTTATTTCACTAGAATTTCATTAATCAAATCCTAAGAGGCTCTATAGAGAGACCCTAGGAACCCATCAGGCCCTAGAAAATTTTCTAGATTTATTGACCACACAGATTATCAAATTTTTGTATCTGTATATGTGGCTTCCAAGAATTCATTTATAGTACCACTAACCATGTCAGTATTTTCCTTAATAATCTCTTCATTTTCCCTCTGGTATCCCTCCAGCATGTTCAGGTTGGTCCTAGCAAGAAATTTCCTAAATAATTCATTATCCATCTTTATAAATATTTTCATATCATTAGAGTGTGATTCATATTCCATATGTATTTTAATCCTTCTAGTGTACCATTTTTCTTTAATACAAACATAGAATAATCCTGAATTACAGTCCCCTTCGCACATCTATTTAATCCTCAATCATTCCCAAGCATGTCACTCTTGTCAGAATATCAAGTCTACAAAGGTGTTCTTCTTGCTGGTGAGTTCATTGAAAATAATCTCATCCCAGTTGTTTTCAATTCCTGACTCAAGACTCTCAATTTTTTTCACTGATCACCTCCATGTCCTGACATTAGGGGATTTGTTTCTTACCCATGTTTGGTGATCTCCACTATGTTTCCTGACTTTATTGTGGATCTGAATCTATGTGTTTCCAGGTATCATCTTTTTCCATGATTCCCAAAACATGATTTGGAAACTTGGATCCTCTATCAATATGTGATAAAATGAAAATTTCACCCCACGATCAATCATGGGTGCCACAAAAAAATGCAGTGGATAGTGGATTGAATGACTATAGGCCAAATAAAATACCTTCATGTCCACATTGGAGGAAATGGCTGCATATTTTTCTAAGCAGTGATCGATTTGGAACCTGGTCAATTTTTCCCATATCTGGTTATTTCACTCTGTGAAATATATTTCCTTCACTGTTGGTAGAATTTTTCTCCCTAGAAGGCACCACCCACCTCATTTTTTAAAGAGAGGATAGTGATGGTAGGTGGTTGGTGGACTACCCACCAAGCCCACTAGCAGAGGACGAGAAGGTAGGGGGAGAGGCAGCCTATAAAAGGCAAGAGCCTCTTCCTATTCTAGGATCAACTTCATCTGGTTTCTCATCACCGGTAATCATCATTATTCGATCAGTATTTAGTGATTCGGTTTCCCAACCATATTCAAGATAGATTTTTTATGAGTGTTTTATCCATGTAATAAGTGAGGGAGTGTGTACCCACTTTTATCCTTTATTGGTCTTTCTATTTACCCATGGTTTTTTACCCCTTCCATTTGGGGGTTTTCCACATTACATTTAGTGTCATTCATTTTTCCTCATTTTTCACTTTATTTTTAAGTCATAATTACCACTGCAGTGGTGGGACAATCATTTTATGGTCACAAAAATTGGTATCAGATCCGAGGTTTTGACCCGGTGTTGTTAATGTTTTCAGTTATTAATAATTCCCATAAATTTGAGTATGCTCTGTGATTGCAACTTTGATTGATCTATTGTAGTGACTTGGGTTTTGGCCCTGTCAGAATTTGGATTATTTCTAAGAATATTTCCAGAGCTAGGCATGAAGACGGTGTGCGATTCCGAGGTCCGGGGTGCCCGGAATTAAATTTATAAAAATATTAAGTATTTTTATACTATGAACATGGAGGGTGTGTGATATCTCCTAAAAGGTAGCTCGGAACGAGAATTTGAGTGCACGGTTACGTCCAGAATGTGCCGTTTACCCTAGGTGAGGTGTAAACTTCGCGGGCGCAAGCCGGCTGTGGAAAACGCCGTCAGGGGCGTTTTCTTAAATAAGTAGAAAATTTGGTTTATGGGTGTCGGCTCGAATAACTTCTTAATGGAGTCTCAGATCGTAAATCCAAGTCCGTTGTTGCGTTCAGAACGGTGCGTTTACCCTAGGGGTGACCTTAACTTTGTCCGCATTAGGAGTGAAGTCGGGGGCGTTGCTTTAACTAGAGGTTTTTAAATAAAAAAAATATTTTTTTCACTTATCCTCCCTCTCCCACCCATGCGCAGCGGCCGACGAACGCCCCTCCTCCCATCATCCGTTTCTTCACCAAATCGAGCTCCGGGAGTCCGAATTTAGCGTCGTTCATCTGCGGATCCAGCTCCAGGGCGTCGCGGGCGTCGTTCTGCACCCAAAGCATCGGCGATCCGCCAGAATGTAGGCGTTTTATGTTTTGAAAATACCGTATCCCAAATTTCTTCATTTTTTCCTATTTTGAACCTGTAGATGGGTAGATCGGGTCCCGGGGGGCGCGTAGATGCTTCTGGATCTGCATTTGGACCTCCGAGGTGCCACCGGCGGACATCGGAAGGTTCGCCGACGTGGCACCAGCACGGCAGCGCCGGCAGGGGCGGGCCACGGTGGCGCGTGGTGGCCCGCGGAGGCGCGCCAGCCCAGCCGCCGGAGCGCGGCAGTGCCTTCCTGCTAGGGCGGGCCGGCCAGTTCAGGCCAGTCCGGCCACTTTTTCTCACATGGAGGTTTTTAAACCCCCTTTTCTTGCAATCCGGGAGTCGGATGCGCATGACATTTGCAGCGATTCGACGCTGGTGATGAGGCAAACCCTCTGGTGTGGGTTCAAGGGTTTAAAAGTTTAGGTTTGTGGCCCAGGAGTTAGAAACGTTGTTTAAAATAATAATTTTTTATAATTTTATGACTTCGGGCCGTTGTAACTTCTACCCGGAGTGTCCGGATGACGTGTCGTCTATGGCGTTGAGACCCTGATGGTACTATGGACTTTTTGAGATGGTTTCTGGATGTTGGAATTGAGAATGGGGTGTGGGCCCCATGAGGTCGGTTTTTTGGCATTTTCGGAGTAACGCAACTCTCCCGCCGGGTGTCTGTTTGAGACGTTTGAATAGTAGATCCTATGTGTTTTTCCGATAGGATCACAATGGTGTGATAGGTTCGAGGTGATTTGGGATCGAGGCGTGGGCCCCACCCGGGTTGGCTCTGGTGAATAGTGCCATTTTCACTGGGTGTCCGTTTCGGACATACGAGTAGTCGATTCCATGTGTTTTTTCAAGGGGATCGTTGTGGTATGATCCGCTTGATGAATTTCGGGATTTTTGTGTGGGCCCCGCACTGGCTAGCTATGGAGAATAGTGATTTTTCACCGGTAGTCCATTTCGGGTGAGTAATTTGCCTATCCTGCATGTTTTTCCGCATGGATCACGATGGTGGCCTCTGTATCGGCCTTGGAGGTGTGCGGTGTGGTGTTGTGGCAGGTCGTTCGGGTTAGCGATGTTTAGACCAGCAGTGGTTGAGGGTATTTCACTTGGTTCGTTCCTATGAGGGTTCGTGTGGCATCACAACCTTCATATAGGATTGTGACCCTCTCGATGGGATGTTTAATTTGTTAGAGTTGTGGCATCCCTCCGGTGGGCCCAGAGCGGGATCCTCTAGCATCTTTTCCCTAGATCGGGTTCTTGGTATCGATGTGACCGCGTATCCATGGGCAGCGATCCCCTATCCAGCTGGTTAACCCTGTAGGGTTGTGGCATCATCGGGAATATGATCCCCTACGCAGTGGGTCGTGCTCAGTAGGGTTGTGGCATCGACGAGTATACGATCCTCTGCTCAGCATGAGGTTTATAGTAGGGTTGTGGTATCGTTGGTTATGTGATCCCCTACTTAGCGCGTGGTTTCTATAGGGTTACGGTATCATCGGTTCAATCCCCTACATCACAAGTTATACCAAATAGGGTTCCAGTATCATCGTGACTACCTTTATATGGGCGACAATCCTCTATATGAGTGACGTGCTTCTGTCAAGCGCCAGATCAGGTTGGGGTATCCCCCAGTGAATACTAGGAGTGATCCCCTATCTATGAGAACTACGAATGCCAGATCGGGTTGTGGTAACCCTCAGCAGACCCTGGTAGTGATCCTCTATCTTTGAGATCTTCATCTACCAGAGGGGATTCTGGTATCCCCTAGCGGACCCTAGGAGTGATACCCTATACGAGGAGTTTGGTGGTTATGTTGTTTCATCGAGGTTTCCCCAATGATGCAATCCGACGAGCGTGATCTCTCGGGTGAGCGTCTGAGAGGTTTGTGGGAAACCTGATGGAGTGTATCTCTTAGAAGAGTGTCATCTGGGATGACAGTGATCATGTGGTGTACTCTCCTGGTTGTGGAATATTGCTGGTGATGAGGTCGGTACCTCTTGTGCCTTGGTGCGTGAGCTAAGTATATCTGGTTTGTTCAAGGTGTGTGTATGGGCATACACCTGAACTGAGCTGACTAGTTGTGTTTAGCCGAGGATGGTCACGAGATGGAGTTTCTCCTTCATCTGGGTTCCCTCTAGCTGGGATGAGCGGACCATTGCCTTTTAGTTTCTCTCTTTGGTTTTGGGTTTTTGGGGTGCCTGCTGAGTATGTTTATACTCACCCCTGTATGGGCTTTGCCTGCACATGTTTGTGTCTTGTGCAGACCACAGGCATTTCAATGGATTCCCAGGAGGACCCGGAGCAAGCGGAGCTGAGTGAGCGAGAGTGACCGGGTTGTTTACCGGTGTGATACCGAGGGATCTTTCCGGCGAGTGTTTGTGGTATTGTTCCCCTTGTTCAGAGTAGGTTGGATGCACTTTTGTAGTTTTGTTTTGGTGGGCCCTATTTTTCCCTTTTGTACTTCTGTTGTACTCTGGTTGTGGGATAGTTGTATGCATGCTTTTACTTTACAATTTTATATAACTCTGCACTGTTTCATGGAGATGTATGTGGGTGCGTGTGTACAGGTACCTTGGGCTAATGTCTCCCATGTGTGTGATAGCCTTCTCGGCACTGGACGCTAGCCCCTGGCCTATTGGAGGCAGGCTTGGGGAGTCATGACTTGATCCCCTTTGGGTCGGGTCATGACAGAGTGGTATCAGAGGAGGCTCCACCTTTGGGATCTCAGATCGTATCTAGTCTAGCTGTGAATTTGTTTTGGGATGCATAGCGGCAGTGTTGGGGTGTTTCGAGCTCAGCTTTTAGGCCAGAGACTCTAGTGTTGGTGCGGCGGCTGACGTATCCATACACCAGGACTCTGATAACTTGCCTTTTGACTTGGAACATTCGTAAACTGGTCCTAGGGACATAATGGTACATGCATCAAATAGGAATGGGTTTTTGGGTTTTTCTTTGTCCTTCTTGAGTCAGCTCTCCAGATATACTCTTTGACTGTGGTGTGTCTTGAATGTATTTCAGGATGCCTCCACGACGTCAGCCAGTGTGGGTTCTACAGAGGGATTGTGGTGACGATCCACCCCATGCAGAGGTTGTGGACCAGGGTGCAGGTTCTGAGGTTGGACCTCCAAGTGGTCTGCCAGTTCACCCACCACCTGTTGAGCAGCTGGTTGTGCCGGCAGTGCAGGACGAGGTTGCACGCAGGCTGAGTGAACTGCACGAGTTCCAAAGGTAGCAACCTCTGAGGTTTCGGGGTGATCCAGACCCCCTTCAAGCTGATGACTGGCTTGAGGCAGTCACCTGAGTTTTCGGTCTAGTGAGGACACCTCCAGATCAGATGGTGGTCCAAGGGGCGAGCCTTCTGCATGGTTCTGACGGGCGATGGTGGATTTTTGTGACGCAGTCTCATGACGAGGAGACGCTCACGTGGGCATAGTTTGATCGTCTCTTAAGGGAGGAGTTCTATCTGGTGATGTTGAGGTCAGTGCGGATCCAGGAGCTTCTGCAGCTTCGACAGCAGGGCATGACCATGTCGGAGTACTCGGAGAGGTTTACGGACCCGTTGCGCTACTCCCTGGATATGGTTCAAGACCCGTTCTTTAGGGCCTGGACCTTCGAGCAGGGCCTACGCAGAGACATCCGGGAAGGTGTGGTTTCCTTGTGTATGCCCACCTATGTTGGAGTGTTGGAGCGAGCTTTGGTGGTGGAGAGATTTCTGGCCGAGAAAATCCCGCATGTTAGTGATGGGCACGCGAGAGCGGAGATGTTAGCATCAGATAGTTGACGACAGACTCAGGGGTCTAGACATGGACGACATTTCATGAGGCGACCCCAAGATGGAGGATCTGAGTCTCAGGGCTCACAGGGCTCGCAGGCCAGTTTTTATCAGCTACAGGAGAGGTAGTGTTATGCATGTGATGGTCGGGGACATCTTTCTAGAGATTGTCCGACTCATCGTGCTGCTGAGAGGGAGCTGGTCGATGGACCTCCTTGGCAGAGGCAGCGTCTCGAGAAAGTAGGTCCACAGGGCGGCGGACGTGGCGATGGATCTGGCACAGCAGCAGGAGGTGGTAGCCAGTATCAGTTTCCACCACCCCCACCCCCTGGTGGTCCACGCCAAGCTCAAGGAGCTGGTGGCCGAGGGCGAGGACAGCTGCATTCCCTAGAGGCTATTGACCTAGAGGCTCTGCAGATGGATATAGGTACACCTTGTGTCTTTTCTACTTTCTGCAGTAGTTTGATAGACACTGTTTAGCGGTACCCTTCCTTTATGTTGCTTGCTCGAGTTTTGTTCAGGTCGTTGGTAAGACCATGTGTGGGTGTTGTTCAGTGTGCTTCAAATACGTGAGGAAGAGGTATCCTTCCCCCATCGAAATGCGTTTTTGGGACGTGATTAAAACCATTTGGGCGAGTCAGTGCCGCCCAAAGTGGATAGTGTTGAGGTGTGGTGGATGAGTCCCTATGACTTATGTGTTTGGGCATGGGTGTTGGTTGGTGAACTCGCTGGTGTGAGAGACCCAGTTGAGCATCCAGTCGCTTTCCTTGTACTTATGGATTTTTGGGGACGAAAATTTCTAAGAGGGGGAGGATGTAGTGACTCGGGTTTTGGCCCTGTCAAACTTTGGATTATTTCTACGAATAATTCCAGAGCTAGGCGCGAAGACGGAATGCGATTCTGAGGGCCGGTGTGCCCGGAATTAATTTTATAAAAATATTAAGTATTTTTATACTATCCACGTGGAAGGGGTGTGATATATCTTAAAAGGTAGCTAAAAACGAGAATCCAAGGGCACGGTTGCATCCGGAACGTGCAGTTTACCCTAGGCAAGGTGTAAACTTTGCGGGCGCGGGCCGGCTGTGGAAAACGCCACCAAGGGAATTTTCTTAAATTAGTGGAAAAGTTGGTTTATGGGAGTTGGCTCGAATAAATTCTGAACGGAGTCTTGGATCGCAAATATGAGTCCGATGTTGCGTTCAGAACGGTGCGTTTACCCTACGGGTGACCTTAACTTTGTTCGCGTCGAGCGCGAAGTCGGGGGTGTTGCTTTAACTCGAGGTTTTTAAATAAATAAAAAAGAATTTTTTTTTCACTTATCCTACCTCTCCCACCCATGCGCAGCGGCCGACGAATTCCCCTCCTCCCATTATCCGTTTCTTCGCCAAATCGACCTCCGGGAGTCCGAATCCAGTGTCGTTCGTCTGCGGATCCAGCTTCAGGGCGTCGCGGGTGCCGTTCTGCACCCAAAGCGTCGACCATACGCCAGTAGGTAGGCGTTTTATGTTTTGAAAATCCCGGATCCCAAATTTCTGCATTTTTCTTTGTTTTGAACCTGCAGATGGGTAGATCGGGTCCCGAGGGGTGCACAGATGCTTCCGTATATGTGTTTGGACCTCCGAGGTGCCTCTGGTGGACCTCGGAAGGATCGTCGGCACGACACCGGCGGAGGCCGGCGGCGGCGCCGGCAGGGGCGGCCCGTGGTGTGGGCCTCCGGCTAGGGTGGGCCGACGGCGGTGTGCTGGTCCCGGCCAGCCGGACCAGCCGGTTCAGGCCGGTCCCGGCCGGCCGGTTCAGGCTGGTCCGGCCACTTTTTCCCACACGGGGGTTTTTAAACCCCCGTTTCTTGCAATACTGGATTCAGATTCATGTGTCGTTTGAGGCGACACGACCCTGGTGACAAGGAGAACCCTCTAGTGTGGGTTCGAGGGTTTAAAGGTTCAGGGTCACGGCCCGGGAGTTATAAGCGTTGTATAAAATAATAATATTTTATTATTTTACGACTTTGAGCCGTTGTAACTTCTACCCGGAGCGTCCGAATGACGTGTCATCTGTGGAATTTAGACCCTGATGGTACGACCGATTTTATGAGATGGTTTCCAGGTGTTGGAATTGAGAACAGGGTGCAGGCCCCATGAGGCTGGGTTGTTGGCATTTTCGGAGTAACGCAGCTCTCCCGCCGGGTGTCCGTTTGAGACGTTTGAATAGTCGATCCTATGTGGTTTTCCGAGAGGATCACAATGGTGTGATCCGTTTGAGGTGATTCGGGATCAAGGCATGGTCCCCACTTGGGATGGCTTTGGTGAATAGTTCCTTTTTCACCAGGTGTCCATTTCAGACGTATGAGTAGTCGATTCCATGTGTTTTTCCGAGGGTATCACCATGGTATGATACTCTTGATGAGTTTCAGGATCGTTGTGTGGGCCTCGCATGGGCTTGCTACATTGAATAGTGCTTTTTAACCAGTAGTCCGTTTCGGGTGAGTAAACTGTCTATCCTGTGTGTTTTTCTGCGTGGATCGTGATGGTGGCCTTGGTATCAGCCTCGGAGGTGCACGGTGTGGTGCTGGGGCGGGTCACTCGGGTTAGTGACGTTTGGACCAGTAGTGGTTGAGGGTATTTCCCTTGGTTCGTTTCTATGAGGGTTCGTGCGGCATCACAACCTTCTTATAGGTTTGTGATCCTATCAATGGGATATTTAATTTTTTAAAGTTGTGGCATCCCTCCGGTGGGCCCAGAGCGGGATCCATCTTCTCCCTAGATCGGGTTCTTGGTATCACTGTGACCGCTTATCCACGGGTAGTGATCCCCTATCTAGTTGGTTAACCCCATAGGGTTGTGGCATCATCGGGAATATGATCCCCTATGCAGTGGGCCGTGCTTAGTGGGGTTGTGGCATCGACGGGTATACGATCCCTGGCTCAGCATCAGGTTTATAGTAGGGTTGCGGTATTTTTGGTTATGTGATTCCCTACTTAGTGCATGGTTTCTGTAGGGTTGCGGTATCGTCAGTTCGATCCCCTACATCGCAAGTTATACCTGATAGGGTTCTGGTATCATCATTACCACCTTTATATGGGTGACAATCCTCTATCTGAGTCACGTGCTTCTGTCTAGTGCCAGATCGGGTTGTGGTATCCCCCAGCGGATCCTGGGGGTGATCCCCTGTCTATGATAACTACGAATGTCAGATCAGGTTGTGGTATCCCCCAGCAGACCCTGGGAGTGATCCCCTATCCGAGGAGTTTGGTGGTTATGTTGTTTCAGTGAGGTTTCCTCAGTGATGCAATCTGATGAGTGTGATCTCTCGGGTGAGCGTCTGAGAGGTTTGTGAGAAACCCAATGGAGTGTATCTCTTAGATGAGTGTCATTTGGGATGA
The DNA here is from genome assembly GCA_963277665.1 of Viscum album. Lineage (NCBI taxonomy): Eukaryota > Viridiplantae > Streptophyta > Magnoliopsida > Santalales > Viscaceae > Viscum > Viscum album. The sequence continues at coordinate 1,774,388,398 of OY728133.1, read as the reverse complement.
CAGTGATCATGTGGTGTACTCTCCTGGTTGTGGACAGTTTCTGGTGATTAGGTCGGTACCTCTTGTTCCTTGGTGCGTGAGCTAAGTATATTTGGTTTGTTCAAGGTGTATGTATGGGCATAAACCTGAGATGAGCTGACTAGCTGTGTTTAGCCGAGGATGGTCACGAGATGGAGTTTCTCTCTCGTCTGGGTTCCCTCTGGATGGGATGAGCGGACTGTTGCCTTTTAGTTTCTCTCTTTGTTTTTGGCTTTTTGGGGTGCCTACGGAGTATGTTTATACTCACCCCTGCACGGGCTTTGTCGACACATGTTTGTGTCTTGTGCAGACCAGAGGCCTTTCGATGGAGTCCCAGGAGGACCCAGAGCAAGAAGAGCTGAGTGAGTAAGACTGAACGGGGTGTTTACTGGTGCGGTGCCGAGGGAGCTTTCCGTCGGGTGTTTGTGGCAGCATTCCCCTTCTTTATAGTAGGTTGTACGTGATTTTGTAGTTTTCTTTTGGTGGGCCCTGTTTTTCCCTTTTGTACTTCTGTTGTACTCTGGTTGTGGGATAGTTGTATGCATGATTTTACTTTACAGTTTTATATAACTCTACACTGTTTCATGGCGATGTACATGGGTGTGTTTTTATAGGTAACTTGGGTTAATTCCTCACATGTGTGTGATAGCCTTCTCGGCACTGGACACCAGCCCCTGGCCTATTGGAGGCGGGCTTGGGGAGTCACGGCTCGAGCCCCATTGGGTCGGGTCATAAAATCTATGGCATCAGAAAAAATTTATTGAGATTATTAAATACATCATTGTGAAATAGATTAGGTTATGGACAAATGTAATGTCCATATGGTGGTGAAATTTCAGTTCAAAAAATTCAATGCGAATAATTTTTCATTGTGGAAAATAAATATACATGTGGTACTGAGGAAGGATAATTGCCTACTGGCAATTAGAGAAAATATGTTAGGTGTGACAGAGGAAAAATGGAAAGATATGGATGGGAATTATATTGCTAACATCCATTTGAATTTGGAAAATGGGGTCCTATAGAGCATTGAGAAGAAAACGACGGTAAAGGAAATATGGGATACTTTGACGAAGTTATATGAGGCCAAGTCACTACACAAAAAAAAATCAATAAGAGAAAATTGTACACTCTTCAGATGGTGGATTCATCATCATTGAAGGGCCACATCAACAACCTTAATACCCTATTCACTTAGCTCATGAAATTGGGCTATAAAATTTTTGATACTGAACGTGTGGAGATTATGCTCCATATTTTTCCATATTTGTATGACCAACTCATCATAAACATCACCAACAATATCCTGATGGATATGCTGGTCTTTAATGATGTTGAATTCATGGTTTTTGAAGAAGAAATTCAGCACATGAACAAGGAGGATAGACAGAAAACTTTTCACCAATCAGAGGCTCTATCAATGGAGAGATTAAGGATAATGGAGTGTGGTTCCAGTGGGAGCCAAAATCATGGAAGGTCCAAATCAAGGAGTAAGAAAGAAAAATGTAACAAGTTTCAATTGCGGAAAGAAGGGGCACGTCAAGAAATATTGTTGGAATAAGAAGATTAGTGAAATTGTCTCTCAATATAATGTGGTGAATACTTTTAGAAATGTAGATATACTAGTTAGTGAATTGGTGATGACTGTTGGAAGTAGACATCATCTCAACGATGCATGGATTATCGACTCAGGAGCAACATGGAACATGACATATTTCCAGGAATGGTTTGACCAGAATGAAACCATCTTGGAAGGGCTTGTGTACATGTGGAATGATCACACCTTGAAGATCATTGGATTCGATACCATCAAACTGAATATGAATGGAGGTATTTTTTTGAACCATCCAAGGAGTACATCATGTGAAGGGCCTGAAGAAGAACATATTGTCTTTGGGACAACTTTATGACATTGGATGCAAGACTCGCACCAAGAATAGAGTGATGAGATTCTTGAAGGTTGAACTTGTGATAATGAAGGCGGAGAATATCTCAAAAAAAATTGTATGTGCTTATGGGTGAAACGTACAAGGAGGGGGAGATAGTTGTCACATCAACTACCTCGATGGAAGCATTGATGACGTTATGGAATCAGAATCTTGGTTATATGTTAGAATGAGGCCTAAAGATTCTTACAGATTAGAAGTTTCTGCCTAGGTTAACAAAGGTATCCTTACCATTTTGTGAGAATTGATTTTTGAGAAAGCAACAAAGGTTAATGTTATGGACATCAACAGTGAGAAGTCAAGAGATCTTGGAGTTGATCCATTTCGATTTCTGAAAAGCACCGGTTATATCCCTGGGAGAATCAAGGTACTTTTTATATTCATTGATGATTATTCTAGGAGATTTTGGTTGTACCCAATCATGATGAAAGCAGATTTTTTTGAAGACTTTAAAACATTTAAAGCACGAAAGGATCTTGACTCTAGAAAGAAGATAAAGTGTTTTAGGACTAAAAATTGTAGAGAATATACTAGCCAAGAGTTTGATACTTTTTTTCAGCAATAAGGAATCAAGAGACAATTCATAGTGGCATACACTCCTCTAAAAAATGGATTGGTAGAATGGATGAATAGAACCATGTTGAATAGAACAAGGGAGATGTTGAAGACTACAGGAATTGAAAACACTTTTTGGGCAAAGGCAGTAAATACCACATGTTATGTGATCACCCGATCTCCTTCAATGGAAATTTATCGGAAGACACCAATAAATATTTGGACTGGTAAACCCACTGACTATCTCCTGTTACAAACTTTTGGAAGTCCTATATATGCATTTTTTTAATGAACAAGAATGATCAAAGTTGGATTTGAGATCCAGGAAATGTATCTTCTTGGGGTATATTGATGGTGTGAAGGAGTATCATTTGTGGGACCCCACTGCCCACAAATTGATCATCAGTAGAGATTTTATTTTTGTAGAAGACAAAGGACAATTGAAAATTGATCAAGACATGGAGAAGGATAATACAGAAACTAAAACAGTCAGAGTAGAGGGTAAATCCATAAAAGAATTAGTTCTTCTGAAGCATTACAAGAGCACGATGATCAAGGGTCAATTGAATCTAGACCACAATAGTCAACTCAAAAGAAAATAGCACTCATATGGCACTCAGAATATGTCACTGAGAGCAATATTTCATACTACTTATTGATGGAGGGTGGATATCCATCTTATTTTGTGGAGGTGACCTAGAGTCCAGATGTATCCTCATGGATGGCGGAGATAAAGTAGAAACTTGAAGACCTACATAGAAACAAGACTTGGGATCTTGTTCCATTACCTCATGGTAGTAAGGCTATCGGAAACCAATGGGTCTTTGAGATCAACTGGGATGGAAAGGACCAGGTGGAATGATATCGTGCATGATTGGTGGTCAAAGGATTTTCTCAGAAGGAAGGTATTTATTTCAATGAAATATTCTCTCCTATTGTTAGACTAATGCATGTTCTAATGAAATATTCTCTCCTATTATTATACTAATGGATATTCTCTCCTATTGTTAGACTAATGCATGATTGGTCATCCATGCATGTTCTCAGAAGGAAGGTATTTAAATCAAAGGATTTGTTTCATGATTGGTGTTCTGATATATACATCTTATATCTAGAGAAGTTGGATGTGAAGATTGACTTTCTCCATGGTGATCTTGATGAAGATATCTATATGATCCAACCGTAAGGTTTTTCATAAGAAGGAAAAGAGAACTTGGTTTGCAGGTTGAACAAATATATATACGGTCTCAAATAGGCACTGGGGTGTTGGTACAAGAGATTTGATTCCTATATCATGATACTTGGATATGATAGAATTCATTCAGATCCTTGTGCATATGTCAATGGTTTAGATGGTAATTATTTCACCATTATTCTATCGTATGTGGATGACATGTTGGATGTAGGCTCCAATAATAATCAGATCTAGGAAAAGAAGGCACAGTTAGCAAGAGTATTTATATGAAGGAATTGGGACTAGAAAACAAAATTATTGGGATGCATATTTACTGAGATAAAAATAATGGGAAGATTTTTCTATCACAAAAGAGTTTCTTATAGAGGGTCCTAAAAAGCTTCAACATGAAAGACTATAATCCAATATCTACCTCTCTTACCATTAATTTCATGTTATCCTCCATGATGATTCCTAGTAGTGAATCAGAGAGGATATAAATGTTTCAAGTATTGTATGCATCAGCAGTGGGTAGTCTAATGTTCGCTATGGTTTGTACTAGACCAGACATTGTACATGCAGTGGGAGAAGTTAGTCGGTACATGGAGAATCCAGTATGGGAGCATTGGATCACAGTGAAGTGTATATTGAGATACATCAAGGAGACCTTAAATGATGGATTATGTTATAGGGGATCAAATTTCACTATTAGAGGTTATGTTGATTCCAATATTTCAAGTGATTCTGACAAGAGGAAATCCACTACTAGTTATGTGTTTACTCTTGTAGGAGGAGCTATGAGCTGGATTTCGAAGTTACAGTCAGATGTGGATTTATACATGATAGAGGCGGAGTAAATGGAAGCTACACAGGATTAAAAAGAGTCAATTTGGATGAGAATGTTTCTAGAGGAGCTCAGGTACAGACAGGATAAGATTCCATCATTTTGTGATAGTCAGAGCACTTTGCACATTTCAAGGAATCCATCTTTTCATTCCAGGATAAAGCACATTGTGGTGAATTATCAATTTTCATAACATTTGGTGGAAGAAGGAAGTGTTGACATAATTAATATTCACACTAATGAAAATTTTGAAGATTTACAGTTGAATCAAGTTGACTCTGATAAGTTCAGATGGTGTAGATCCTTGAACGGCCTTATAGAGATGTGAGTAGCATGTTTGGAAGATAGAACGGATGTATAGAGATTTGATTGGTTCTCAACCAAATCTCTAAGTGGGATATGTGTTGGTAGAATTTTTCTCCCTAGAAGGCAATTCCCCCCTCCTTTGTTAAAGAGGGGGTGGTGGTGGTAGGTGGTTGGTGGCCACCCCACCAAACCCACCAGTGGAGGAAGAGAAGGCAGGGGGAGAGGCAGCCTATAAAAGGAAAGAGCCTCTTCCCATTCAAGGATCATCTTCATCTGTTTTATCATAACCATTAGTCATCAATATTCAAGCGGTATTTAATTAGTAGGTTTCCCCACCATCTTCAAGGGAGAGTTTTTATGAGTGTTTTACCCTTGTAATAAGTGAGGGAGTATGTACCCACTTTTACCCCATAGTGATCCCTCTATTTTCTTATGGTTTTTTACCCCTTCCATTTTGGGGTTTTTCCATGTTACATCTGGTTTCATTCATTTTAACACTTTTTCACTTTATTTTTTGTCATTTAATTATTGTTGCACTAGTGAGATAATCATTTTACGGTCAAGAGATTCATAACCTAGATTCATAAGGCCATTATTGTCCTTGAAGGTAGTAAAATATTGACTATCCTTACAGGGGATGGTACCCTCCCCTTTATTCTCCATTATTTCCACCACAACATTGAAATAACCCCCCACAAACCTTTGGTAGGTCCCCAGGTTGAATTCAATAATATCATGATAGAGGGACTTGTGTTCGAGATAATTTTCAAGAGTTCCATATGGATTTTTTCCCTGACACACAGCTACATAAAATCAGAGACACCATTGTGATGGATTTGGGTTTTTATTGGGATCTATTACAAACTCCATTCCAAATATATGAAGATGCAACTATGGGAGAAGTGATACTATCTTGGACCTCTATATTCATCATTGCACTGCCTATCCAAGGAGGAGATGAGCATGCTGAAAAGGTAGGTACTTCTCTTTCTTCTTCATGAGATTCACTATCAAGAAAATTGGGTAGAGATGGCCTTTAATGTGATAACACATTGTTTCTTAGAGTATAGGTTGGGGGAGAGGGCCCAAATGGATCTAGATCTCTAGTACAAGAGTGGTTAACATGAATAGGGTTGTAAAGAAGCATGTATGTGTAGATCATCCCCACCGCTACTGGTTTCCTATCATCTTAGGAAATCCTCCTAGTCTCCGACTATGGGTTGGAGGAAGAGTTCCCCATCTTACCCAAATAATGATCCCCCAAATCACATAGGAACAATAGTGAGACTCCTTCTTTTAGGGGGAGGGAGTCACATCTATTCTTTGGGCCTTCACCTGAGCTCGATCAAATCTATCCTCATGGATTTTAGGGCATGCCATCAAAGAATGAACTTGTAGCTTACAGTGCGAGCAAAAATGGGGCAGTGTGGGGTATATCATAGCCAATGATGATTCCTTAGAGCCTACAACATGGAAGAGAATTCATGAAATAAGGGGCATATAATGGTCCATTTCAATACATATCTAATCCTCCACCACTATATCAAGGATAAGGGTTTGATCATACGTGAAAATAATGGTTACTAGTTAGTCTCTAATCCCAGATAGGAAGGAGATGTTCTAGAATTGAAATGAGTGGCCTGAGAGAGAGATCTGCATTACTGCCCAAGAAGAGTCTTGGCCTAGATGCACCTCTATTGACCATCTAAATAAGAAAAATCACCATTGCCCAAACGATCTGGGAATTGAACACATGGCCATAAATAATTAATATTTAGAATCCAGGGCTATTCAAAAATATTTTTCATTCAAAAACAACACCTTGGTTGGGAATTCAAGGTCCCACGAGTTCACATGTTCTCTAAACAAGAAAATATAGGGTTTTCAATTCTGAATATTGCGACCAAAGTCCATCTTAGTATCTCTGAAGCTTCTTTAAAAGGAAGAGGTTAGAGCTGAAATTAGAGGGTAGTCTCTATCTGAAGAGAACGTCAATTCTAGGTGAACAATAAGAAAAGATGACTTCCTGGTAGCCTTATAATCTTTGAAGATAATCTCCATTAAATATGGTATAGGATATGAACAAGATCCACCCCCTCCCCCCCCCCCCCCCCACACACACCCAGAGGAGGAGGGGGAGGGCTGACTATTCTAGTATAAACTCCCTCACAATCACCGGAGACTCCTAAGATTCATTCTCAATGGTCGAAATAGTGTGAAAATGAGGTTGTGCATGTATCATGTTCTTTCCCTTTGCATCAGCCTTTTCTTTTACAAGCATCCTATTAAAATACTAAAATTTCTACCTGACGGTCAAAAAAATAGAAAACGACTTTAGATTAAACTGAAATCTTGAGACCACCGAGATTGATTTATTTTTGAAGTATGGGACATTTTTTCATATCAATGTATTTAAAATCAGTTTATTATGTTAGTTTTGAGCACACCAAACAATTATTTAAAAATTAATTTGAATTTTATATACTTATCCCCTTTCAGTTTCATGTGTTGAATCATATATTAAATAGGTAATTTTATGTTTTAAAAGTGTTTTTCATGTTATATTATTTGTTTTATGGTAAAATTTCTTATGTATTATTAAAAAATATATATAATTTAATGTGTAACATTTTTTATATCTTCTATTTCTTTTAACTTTAACATTTATTTTCATAAATTTTATAGTTTTTATTGTAGGTGATAGATGTTGAAAATAGGTAGGTGGAGGATCATTCTGATTGATGTAATTATTCAAAAGGTAGTCAATATAGTTCTTAGTTTCAATAGTATGTTTAAAATTTTTTCTATGATTCTATTGTAATTATGATTTACTATGTTTAGTTTTAGTTTCTCTCTTATTTTTTGTTGTGGTTGATGAGATGTTGTGGTCAGTTCTAGTTGATGAAATGATGTGGAGGTAGATGGAAGCTACAGATGTTTTGGGGTGGACATATATCATGAATGCGTCATTATTGGACACATTTTATATGTATACATTTATGATTGGTGTATTTGTTTGACTGAGGTTATTGTCACTGAGGTTATGTTGAATGATGTTTTGATAATTGTGGATGTATTTATATATGACTAAAAATTTATGACGTATGATTTATTTTATTATGAATTTATGATTTAGTTGATTACATTTCAGAGTTTTATTTTTATATTTTTATATTATGTTTAAAAAAATCAACTAAAAACAATATTAGCAACAAGTTACATTTAACCGCCGCTAAACATAATTGTCGCTACATATACTTTTGTCTATTAGGTTCATCTTATATAATTTATTTTTGGATTATTTTTTCATAAATAAATTGGATCTAAATTACACCAAAACCACTGACAAATACTCCAAAAATGACATATACAGAAACCACCACTAAAATAAAAAACCCTCAACTAACTGACTACCAACCATGGAATACACAATAGTTTTAGTAACCACTGCTAAACTATTATGTGGTGGTTTGAACCACCACCAGTAGAAGAAAAAATTTACTGACAAAGCTTGTTTTTTTATAGTAACATTGCATGGCATCCAACTTTTCATTCCAATATGAAGAACATTGGGGTAAAGTATCACTTTGTCCGACATGGGTTAGAGGAAGGAAGTTTGGACATGTATAAAATCCACACTAAATAAATTCTTGATGATTTCATGATGAAGATGATTAACTATTATAAGTTTAGATGGTTCAAATCCTTGAATGGTATTGAAGAGACATGGTCATTATGGTTTGGTAGACAGAATGGATGTGCGGGGATCTTATTGGTTATCAATAAATTCACTATGTGGGAGATGTTTTGGAATAACACTTTTTCAGGGGTGTTTTCACCCCCGCATGATTTTCCAAAGGGGGTAGGCAGTGGTAGGAATGGTTTTTAGCCATCCTCACCAACTACCTAGTGGGTGAGGAAAACAACATACAGTTAAAGGGGAGGAGTGAGCCTATATAAAGTACTCTTCCCCAGTGGTTTCATATCATCGGGTTCATCATCTCATCACTGGTATTCCACCAATTATATGTTGTATTTTGTGAGTTTTTTTACCCATATATTCATGAAATAGATTTATGTTGGTTTTCTATTTGTAATAGAGAGGGAGTGTGAACCCACTTTTACACATAGTGATCCTTCTATTTATCCATGATTTTGTCTCTTTAATTTTTTAAGGGTTTCCATGTTAAATATGATGTCATATATTTCTACATTTTTTATCTTTCTTTTATGTAACTATTATCACCGCACCAGTGGTCCAGACATTTTCAGTCCCAACACCGTTATATAAGTAGGTAAGTTAAAAATCTTGGGTAGGTAATAGTGATTGGTGAATCAAAACAAGGTTAATATCCTAATAAAAGATATAGAATCAATAGGAAAGTAGAATTATATATATGTATAAATGTATTCATAGGTACAGTGGTAGAATCTAACAGATTCAATATACTATAGAATAGAATCCATGTTCACCATATCACTAAACGAAATCTTCTTAAATACTGGATGATTCTTTATATGTAGATCTTAAGAATGATATGCATTAGAAATGATAATATATTGTTTTAAAAACTAGTTAAAATTATTTAAGAATATAGACCACAAATATTGGTTGATTAAAATTACTATTTTTGAAAAAAATATTCTAAAATTTCAAAATTTGTTATACATAAAAATATGAGAAATAAGGGTATAAAATCTTATATCGCCATGTAAAAATATCCCTACCCTTTTTATTTTTAATTAATGGTATGATTTCTCTAGTTGGTACACACACCACCAATGGCTATATTTGATTTAAAGGTTGAGAAGATTGAATTGAAGAAAAAAAATTACATGGTGACCTCTCTGAGGTGATCTATAGGAAGAAACCACAAGGTTTCAATGATTCTGGAAAAAATACCTTGTCTAAAAATTAAAGAAGATATTTTATGGACTAAAACAAGCTCCTAGACAGTGGTATGAGATGTTTGACTCATTCATGGTTGGTCATGGTGACAATTAGACACAAATTGACTAGTGTGCTTTCTTATAGAGATTTCTAAATGGTAACATTGTTTCTATTTTACTTTATGTTGATGATATTTTCATCTTTGGGAAGTATACAATGAAGAAAAACCATTTGAAGGACTTATCCAAGTCTTTTGATATGAAGTAATTGGGAGAGACTCAATAGAATTTGGGGAAGCAAATCATTCGTGATGGAAATAGGAGGTTGTTATGGCTATCTCATGAGAAGTTTATTGAAGGTTTTCATCAATGTTTCAACATGGAAAATGTCAAACTAGTGAGCATTCCCCTTCCTAACCATTTGAAGTTGAGTAAGAGATAATGTTCATCATCTATGTAATAAATTGATGAAAATATGATGATATTATACTCCACAATAGTTGTTAGATTGATGTATGCTATAGTGAATATGAGACAAGGCATTTCTCATAAAATGGAAATCATGAGTCGATTTCTCTCCAATACCAGGAAGTTGCATTGGGATGTTGTCAAATTCATTATAAGGTATCATAAAGGTAATTAAAACATTTTTTATTCAATGGGGGGTCTAAAACTCTCTTTGAGAGATATAAAGATGTAGATATTTTTAGAGATCCTAATTATAGGATGTCTATATCATGATACATCTACACATTTGCAGGATGAGTTATATCATGGGACTTAAGGTTATAGAAGTGTGTTTATTTATCCACAATGGAAACTGAGTACATTGCTGCTTCAAAAACTATAAAGGAGATGTTGTGGCTAAATAATATTCTCCGGGAGATCAGATTCATCCTGAAGGAGTACACGGTTCATTATGATAGTCAATGTGCATTGGACTAGAGCAAGAACTCCATGTACCATTCATGGATGAAGCACATTAATATTCTCTATGATTGGATACATGAAGTGATGCATTGAAAGATACTATGACTTGTGAGGATCCACATGAATGATAACCGGATATATAGGTTGAAAAAGGTGGTTTCACTGGAAAAGAAAGACCTTTGTAGATGATCCAATGGATTAAAGCTGAAGAGGGAGAACTGAAGGAGACATCAAGATTACTACCCCCATTTTCAAAGGTGGTGCACCAACCTCACCTCCCACAAAATTACAATTTATCTTCTACAAATTTAACATATGTATAAACTATTATTTTGGAAACCATGATATTTTAAAATGGTGTAGGTGGCTACCATTTTTGATGTCCAATTGTTGGTGGGGGATTGGTAGGATGGGTTTCAAATGTGACACCTTCCACCATGGCCTTAAAAGGAGGGTATGGGAATTCTTTCCATAGTCATACATCAAAGGAAATAGATCTCCTCTATATGATGAGAGATCCTTGAGAGCTACATTTGTAGAGATAGTGGTGTAGAGAGGAAGTTTTTGAAAGATTCTTTCTTTGTGAAATAAACCCATTTTTCTTCCCAATTTTTGCATACATTATTCTGTCTTTATGATCAATAAATAACAACATAATGATCATAAATTTAAAATTGAATAAAAAATATAAAATCTATAAATATATATATGTGGTAATTTTTAAAAAAATCATACATTATTTATAAAAAGAATTTGAATATTGGTTGAAAAATGAATGTAAGTTTTCATAATGAAATCCACCCGAATAGTCGTTGAACATGTTTGTGGCCTAAAACGGGGATCCTGACAAGCATTCATCCCCCATATACCATTTTGAATAACAATATATATATCCCCAAAAGTAAAAAAAACAACCAAATATCTCATACGATTCAGTCATACTAACTTGAAAATGGTGGAAAATTAACAAAAAAAAAAGAATACATAATATTTCTAATTTAAAAAAAAATATTGATTCCTATATTTAAAATATATTTTTTTCAAATATAACTTGTTTTTTCTCATGTCACCTGTTTCCTCCATCTTAGTTTTAGGTAAGAAAAAATCTAGGTTATAGAACATCAATTAGAGAATCGAAATGAAGGGGAAATACTAAGAAAAGATATATAATCAATGAAAAAGTAGAATTATATGTACCAATAAATATATTAATAGGTATGGAGGGAGTAGAAAGCTGATAAAATATACTATAGATCAAATTACATGGTCACCAGATCACCAATTAAAAGATTCTTAACTAGAAGTAGACTCTTTCAGTATCTGTGGATTCTTAATCAAGGAAATATACTGTAAAACAATAACTCATTTATAATTTAAAATAAATATCAATCCTTATTTATAATTTTATTTTTAATTCTTATTTGACCTAATAATAAATTTTTAAAATAAAAATAACATCATAATAATATTTCTAATAAATTTAAAAAAATATCAGAAAATGAAATAGTTTTATTTGGATAAATGATAACATGGTTTTTAATATAAATAAATATTAAAAATATTCAAATTTACTCATGTCATATAAATATAAGGTTATAATATGAATAAAATTTACATGTTGGATGAAATTAACCACATATCAAATTCAATATTTTTACAATGGGTTAATATTGTATTTTTTGGTGTGTGTAACAACTAGAGTCAACATATCACTTATTAAAAATAATAAGGGTTGGGATATTTTTATTTGATGATTTGACATTTTTTGACCCCTGATCATCTTTTTATGATGTAACTCTATTTTTTAGAATAATATTTAAAAAAATTAGTTTTAACTTGTCAATATTTATGGGATAGAATCTCAAATTAAATAAAAAAGTTCCTAAAATAATATCTTTTGTGTTTTAATGAATATCATTAAAATGAATTTTCCACTCGTAAATAAGCTTGAATTCGGTGATCTGGTGAAAATGGAATCTATTATAAAGTATATTTCCTTAGTTTTCTACTCCCTCCATACTTTTGGAGAGATTTAATCAAACATATAATTCTACATTCCTATTGATTATGTTTCTTTTCTATGGATTTTCCCTTTGTTTGAATTCACTAATTTTTTTTCTATGCCCTAGATTTTTGATTACCTACTAGTAAGATGATGTTGGGATCGAAAATGATTGGTCCGTTGGTGTAGTAATAATTGTGAGATAAAATAAAGTGAAAAAATTTGGAAAAAGTTTACATGAGATGTAACATGGAAAAAACCCCAAAAATTTAATGGGTAAAAACCCATTAGAAAATATTAGGATCACTATGTGTAAAAGTGGGTACAAACTCACTCATTATTACAAGGAGAAAACCATCATAAATCTCTTTCTTGAATATCTCAGTAAAACGCCTCACAAAATACAACACATAAATAATGGACTACTAGGGATGAGTTGGTGAATATGACACAACCATAGATCGACGTTTATATAGTGCTTGAGTTTACCAATGCTAAATAGAAAGAGATGATAAAGGTGTACCCTTTATCCATGCTTCTTATTGGGATGATAAAGTTGGATCATTATCAGCACTGATAAAAACTTTTAATAAAAAATATTATTAATATATATAAGATTATCATATATATATTCAAAAGATAGTGTTTATTTATATACATTATGTATAAAATACATGTTTATAATTAATATAATTATGATATACTAATATATATATTTTTAATAATTCAAATATATATATTATTTTAAAAATTTATTTCTAAAATTATAAATCTATTTGTATATTTATTTATTTAAATGATTATAACATTATAATAAATATATTTAAATGACAAATATATTTATTATATTTATAATTATATATATTAATATATTAATATACATATATATAATTATATAAATATATATAATAATATAAATATATTTATATTTATATATAGATATAGATATTTATTAATATATTTATTTTTAATTAAAATTATATATATATATATATTTAAATAATTATAAACATATAATAAATATCTTTAAATAATATATACTTATTATATTTATAATCATATATACTAATATACTAAAATATATATTTATTATATATATATAATTATATAATTATATGTAATTATATAAATAAATTTATAATTATATACAATTATTTATAAATATATTTATTTATAATTACAATTATAAATAAATAAATTTTAATTTATTTATATATTTTTAAATAATAATTATAGTACTATAAGTATATATATATATTAATATTTTAAATAAATATATAAATTTTAATTATAGAACTTTTGATAAAAAATGAAAATTATTTTCATAGTTTTATATATAAAAGATTGTCAAATTTATATTAGTCAAAATGTATAATAGTTTAATTATATACACTTGTTAAAAATTTATATATAATTAAGATAAATATAATATATTAGTATTTTATTGAATCAAGTTTATAATATATAAATGAATATATTCATTTAGATATATATTTCTATTGACATTAAATAAATTAAAATATATGTACATATATTTAACTACACATATGTATGTGTATGTATGTTAATAAATTGTGCATGTATATGTGTGTGTAGATGTCTATATATACATATGTACATTTTAAATTTACATAAATGATATGAATTCACTTTTTAAATATTTTTTATTTATTTAATTTTAATTATTCATTTATTATTATAAATTCCTTAATAATGTTAAAAATATATTTAATCATTTTTTAATATTTATCTATACATATATTTATTTTCTATTAATGAAATATTTTCAATATGTTTGAAATTTATGTGAATAAGATTTTTTTTGTTTTTTTAGTGAGTTATGATATTTAAAATATTTTTTAAATTTATATAATTTTTCTATTTAAATGACCTTTTAAATAGTTTTTAAATATAAATAGTTTATTGTAAAATTATAAATATATATAATTTTTTAAAATAAAATTGAAATTATAAATATATATATAATTGTAAAATTATAATAAATATATTTAAATAATAAATATAATTATCATTGTTTATTTATATATTAGAAATAAATATAAACTTTGTAAATATATTTACTTATAAATATAATAACAAATAAATAAACACATGTTTAAATAATTATATAATTATAATTAATATAATTAAATAATAAGTATATATATTATAATTATAATTATGATTGAGGTGAAATGACTCAGGTGCTCCTTTTTTTGAGATCCCATAGTGATTAGGGTTCTTTCTCCTGACTCTGGGATTCTTACTTTGATCTTGCATATGTTTTTCAGGAGCCTTCGAAATTGGCTGATTCTTGGAAAGACCTAGATGTCGCTAGTGTTATTCCTTCTTTTGTCCCTTCATGGGATCTTGTTACCCCAAATAATCTTGGAGCTCCGATGACTGATCCTGACTCTTTTTCTAAAAAGGTGAAGAGTAATCGGATCTTCATTGAATCCATATTTAGGACCACTTCCTTTAGAATCACAAAAAAAAATATCTCTTACCTTTGTTTAAGTATATTAAAAGATGATTACAGAGAGGCTAGATGAATGGAAGCTTTTGGTGCTGGATCATTTGAAATTTCAAGTGAAGGATAACCGCAAGAATGTTGAGGTGTTACGATCTTATCTCCTCCAAATTTGGGGGTCTGGTTGTTGGAATATTTCTGAAATAGGGAGAGGGTTTTTTGATATTGTTTTACTATCGGTTGAGCTCAAGTCGAGATCATGGGGTTTTGGTTTTGTTTCTATTAATCTTGGTGTATTATGGATCCAAGACTCAGGTCATTTCTTTAATCCTAACTTGAAAAAGAAATATATTACCCTGATATGGATTCATATTCAGGATCATCCATGTTTTTTCTAGAAACCTTTACTATTATGGGATATTTCCTTTATTATTGGTGCTCCAATAAATAATGATCAAGAAAAAGAACTTCCTCAGTTTGGGAACTTTTCTAAAGTAATTTTTGAAATTGATATCTACTCAACACTTGTTGAAATAATCATCCATTTTGATGTTGATAGAAGGCTATAATTATCAATTTAATTTTAAAAGAATAATTCCTTTTGAAAAAAATGTTGCAACTTTGGAAATTTGGAGTCGACATGTCAAAGAAATATCCACTGATCCAATTATAAAAAGGTTGGGAACTCCATTAAAACTTGTATGTTAAAATTTCCTATTGCTGACATTCATTTTGATGAAGAGACCGCTATTGGGAATAAATCTATTATGGATGGAAAGTCCAATGAGGTTCTCCCAATACCTACCTCTTCTGCAGAAGCAGTAGTTGGGTCTTTTTTCAATAAGGATCTGCTAGCAGTGGATGGAAATATAAAATCTAGGAAGGAAGTGAGGGTGGATTAGTAGGTGGTCAAACCAATCTCTCACACCACCCAAATGGTTACAGTTGGAAAGAATGATGAAGGCTTAACATTGTATTATGGGGATTCATTTGAATGTGAATTGATGTTTGATGAATCATATCTGCATGAAGAAATATTTATTAGTACCAGTGGTTGTGGGGAAATAATTATTTCTAATGTGGGATCCTTCACTATCAAGTAGAAGGACTCTCCGTCTTTGAATGCTACAGGTAATGTAACATCCTTTTACCTTGATCGGGTAATTTTTACCTTTTTATAAGTTCCCTTTTGGTTACAATTCCTTAGAATTATTTTTCTATATTTTTCTGTAGGTTTTAGAGTAAGTACACACTGTGTACCGGAGTTACATACTGTGTAGGTACACACTATGTACTAGAGGTACACACTGTTTAGGTACACGCTATGTAGGTACACACTATGTACTGGAGGTGCATGTTGTATTGGTACACACCATGTATTGGAGGTACATGTTGTGTAGGTACACACCATGTACTAGAGGTACACATCGTTTACTAGAGGTACACATCGTGTAGGGTTTAAATAGAAGATTTTTAATTTAGGAAATGGGTTTTTTGGCATAACTAATCTAGCGTGGCCTACATGCCATGACAAGGGGGTACACATCGTAACCTGGTCTGCACCCAAGTTAAATTCACACATTTGGTTGTTTTTTCAGCCCTCTCTACCCAGACTTATTTTCTCTCCACCCTAGGAAACTCTTGGGCGATTTTGTAGAGGAACCTTCCCTTCCAGATCGATCCAATCGGGTGTGAATCTTGGTTTCATCTATGATTCATCTCTTCGATTAGGTGTTATTTTTGGTTCTTCATTGTGGTTGATCACGATAATGTCCTAGATTTGTGGTACCTGATCCATTGATCTAAGTTATATGTCTCTTCTAATTGTATTCCTCTAGATACATTGTGAGATATTGTTTTTGATGTTGTTCCTTGGCTAGTTGTATTTCGGAGGACTTTCGTTCTTGAGGTACGAGGGTTTTCTTCTATCCACTGACCACTTTTCTTCTAAATTTAATCAATCCTTTGAGGTGTGGATTTTAATTCTAGGTCCTTCATTGGGGTTTTTGTGCTTCTTTGATATTTGATTCTGTTGCAAGCATGTGCGACCTGAAATTTGAGGTAGGTGGTTCCATCTCTAGCCTATGATAATGATCATCATTTCTATTGTTTTATAAAATTGATTTTATAAATTGTATTGATTATTTGTGTGTGTTGAAAAGGGGTTTTGAAAGAGAAATGTTTTTTCCATGTATTTTGATAAATGGATTGTGTAATAGATTTGAATGGTTTTCAAATCACTGAAATTGGTTTGTGAAATTGAGAGGATGGGTTACCATGGGTACTTAGGTGGAAGGTTTATTATGAGCCCATCATCCATTGCTTTGTGATTATCAATGAGGTTTTTCTTGGGGTATTTCTCTGTTTCCTAGGCCCATTGTTCTAGGGGTAGATATTGACATTTTGGGGGGTTTACCCATGCGGTATTCCTCTACTTTCTAGGACCGTTGTTCTAGGATCAGTATTTGTGCACTTGATTATTATGGTAGGTGTAGAATGTGGCTTGGTTTTATATTATTCCTTGGTCTTGTGATACTTGTTCTTCAGTTTTCTATTTCATGGATTTCTTATTCATCCTTGATATGCATGTTTAGGCTTGTGGAAATTGATATGGAAAAATATGATTTCAAAATGTTATACCTACTTTTTTTAGAACAGTGGAAAAAGGGAAATGTTTACCCTATTTTCTATAAAACTTCTTTACTACTTATCATGCCATGTTTTATTTTAAAATGAGAAAACATATTTTTTATATAGAGACTTGTTATGGAACACCTAGGTGGGATCATACTAAGCCTGTTATCTCACACCCAGCACACCTCTTTCGCGGTGTGTATACCTTTTTTTGTCTTCTGGTGTTGGGAAATTCAAGGCACTATATTGAGGCCATGAGGTTCTTGTCAGTTTTTGGGTAGCTAGTGGTGAGATGGTGGGAGTTCATCCATTCCATCATTTTGAGTATCTATTTGGTTTTTAGTTTTTCTCTATTGAACTTACCTGGGAGTTTTAGCTACTTTGTAGTTGTTCTATTTCCACAATTTTCTTACAGTTATGGAAGATATATTTCTAAGTCTCCCACTATTTATTTATTGTTATATATACGTATTCCATATGGTTGTTTAGGTTGGGGAAATGTTTCCCTCAGTTTTGTTTTTCAATGCCCGGGTGCTTGTCGCCAGCCCGTGGGGATCATGAATGCCCTTCGGGTATGTGACGGATCGTGTCAGATTCCAGGTTTGAGAAAAACCTAGGTCGGTTAATTATAGGTAAATATCATATGAGGACCTGTCCTCCAGGAATAAGAAGTCTTTGCAAGATAGTGTATTCCATTTTCTTGGACTTCAAGGCTGGGAAAATACCACCCAAGGAACACTCCATACTGGATACAAATAAGGGAGGCAATGGATGAAGTGATAATCCTAATAGTCTTTTGAAATGTTGGAATCCATCAGTTCACTAGAATTTAACCACTTCTATAATTAAAGTAATAAAATATCATAGAATTTAAGAACAAAGGTTAAGCAAGTTTTTTCATCATCAATGTATACTTTAACTACTATATAGGCTAACTTATTGGATGATGAACATGTTGCACCACAACAAGCATATGAGTCTAAGGATTCCACTTGAATTCAAAATGTGGATGCTCAGGAGGGTTTCAATTTGAATAATATGAGTGGGATTATTCCATATTGTGTGTCTTCTTTGTAGGTTGAAAGATCTGCATCACAAATTGATAAGTTGATGCTTAAAAGGGATGATTGGTCTTGTCCACCTAACAAAAAATTCACATCCAATGAACAAAAAAATGGGAATGATCCTGGGAATAAACATTATATTGCTTAAAAATAAATTGATACTAATGAGAGGTATCTATCCTAAGATACATATGATAAAACTTTCCATCATTGATCCACTTGAAATGGAAGACGGTTCGCCACAAGTCAAGGTGGGTCTTGAAACCAGGGAAATAGGCACAAAAAATAATCTTTTTATATTGTGTGTGGTATATTTTTATCTTTTGTTCTTTTGGATTTTGTTTTTGGTGGTGTAATTTTCATTTTATGTCTTTTCACCACTTTGTACCCACACTTTACCAATGGGTAACTATTTCTTGGCAACATGGTGGGAGGGCAGTGAAATGGGGGTGGTATGCATGGATGATTGGGCTGGTCGAGCTGGCTACTATAACGGTGTGCCTCAGTAGTGCCATTGTTGGGTGATTTGACTGCTACGACGAAGGGCGGTGAAGGCTCTAGTGAAGGAACAAGGTGTATTTTGTCAGTGGGAGGTTATTTATGTGTGGGAGGTGACTCAAGAACTTCTACGAGAGCCGGTGTAGGGTAGTTGCTAGTTGAGCGGGATGCAATGGAACTGGGTAGTGATTACACTTCTAAACGTGAGAGGTGGCTATTGAGGGTGGGTGGTTAGTGATATACGGACAGCGATAGAAGAACACCTACAAGAGGCAGTGGAGTGGTGTGGCCGAGTGAGTCGGCTACTGTGGTGATAGGAGGTGACGACAATGCAGGAGGCATGAGGCGGATGCTACGGGTGGGTGGCCGGTGATTTGGGGGTAGTGACATGGGAACTCTGGCAAGAGAAAAATCAAAGGATGGTGTATGATGAGGTAGACATGAGTGTGATCTATAACAGCTTGCATAAGGTGAAAAACTATGGGCTCTAGCGGGATCTGCAATGGCGATCCAGGAAAATGTGAGGTATACACACTATTGGGCCTTTGGGAAAAAATGGGTCTCATGCCCACTAGGAATTCAAGGCAACCATATTTAAATAAATAAGGCTTGGCGTGTGGGTTATCCCCTTAGGGGGCTATGGCATGCCTTTCCTATGTGTGAGGTATGTGTTTGTATGATGTAATCTTACCCCCAAGCACCTAATATATATATAATTATAAAATTTTAATAAATATATTTAAATAATAAAAATAGTTATTATATTTATAAATATATATATTTATATATTCATATAAATATATATAATTATATAAATTTACCAATGCGGTGAGTACTATGAGGTATAATTATATAAATATATATGTGTATATAAATATATTTCTAATTATATAAAAATATGTTAAAATATATTCATTTTTATTTATAATTAAATATATATATATATATATATTTATTTATTTATTTATATATTTAAATAATTAAAAAATTAAAAAATTAAAATAATTATATTTATATAATAAATATGTTTATTATAATTGTATAAATATATATATATTAATATATTAATATATATATATATAATTTTATACAAATACGTCAAAATATATTTATTTATAATTATAAATCTAAATAAATATATATATTATTATGATTAAATTTTTTATCAATGCTTTTTTAGTGCTGATAATGATATATCATTATTAGTGCTGATAATGATATATCATTATTAGTGCTGATAAAAGGGTATTTATATCAGTGCTAAAAAGAACTAATAAAGAGTATTTTTATCTACATGTTTTATTTTAGCATTGATAAAACTACTCCTTATCTACACGTTTTTGAAACCAATGATAAAACTACTCTTTATCACCACTTTTTAGAAAGTGATGATAAAAGAATTACAGGTTCTTATAAAAAGAACCCTAATAGTCTGTTGTTGTTGCTCATGCCTTCAAGATCTCATGGAACAATATTGTTGTTACTGCTTTCTATAAACCCTACTGCTACTACCAATCTATTTTCTCAATAAATAAATCTCTCCAAATCTAAGGTTAGTGAAGATTTATCATGTTAGAACCTCTAACCACACTCATTTTTTCAGTTGCACCTTGTCGAACCGTACTATTGTGCATCTTCACATCTTCTCAACAAACAGAACAAATATCCCCAAAAAACCATCCATGTTGTATAGGATCACCATATCAGCCACCGCCATCATTTTCCATGGATTTCTCTCCTTCACAGAAAACATACACTCACCTACAAAAAACTAATACCTAAACCCACCTACCTTTAAATGATATTCGTGTCTCCCTTTTCTCTTGGTTTTATGATTTGGGTTCTCATGTTTTCACTAGATATTGTGTATTGTAATATTCTTTGGATTGTGTGTGAAATGATTTGAGGTATCCGTTGGATACATTACTTGCATGGTATTTCTAGTTACATAGCCAGGTGTTGTCATTTCATGAGTGTCAAAGATGCTTGTTGTGTTTTCTTTTGTTATATAGTGATTGAAAATGTGATGTTACACATTTTATAATCTTCAATGGTGACATGCAATGATTTCTGCATTGACCAAAACATGGTGGTCATTATTTCATAATTTATGTGCTACTCAAATTTTTATATTGTATATTTCAATTCTTTATAATAATGAGTATTCCATAATATATTACATTTATCTAAAATATTCACATATATTGTGTAAAAAACCTACTTTTAGAAACAATGTACCATTTATTTTTCAATATGATATGTTTTTAAAAAAATTGATAGTTTTTTTGTTTTTTAATTAAAATTTATAATTAAATTCACAAAGTAAATCATTCAAATTATAAACTTTCTTTATATTTGTTGAATTTTTATAGCAAAAGAAATTATCAAGTGTGAGTAAACCAAACATGTTTCATCATTTAAAAAATATTTTTGTTTTTGTAAATATTTTCACAACCTCTTTGTTTAAGATATTTCAAAAAAAAAAATTTCTTTTAGAAAAATAACATGATTAAAATTATTGTTTCTTTTTTTCAGAAAACATATTTAAAAAAAATATTTTCTACTTTTTGAAAATAATAATTTAAAAAATAATAATTTTCTAAAATCAACAATTCTAGAGGGAGGGATAGAGGGAGACTTCTAAGGTTTCTATGCTTTGATAATATGTAGAAATAATATACCAAATAAAATATCCTTTAATAAGTTCAAAATTTTATTTATAAAAATATATAATGAGACAAAAGACTCGAGAAAGATAGAAAATTAAAAATCAAATGTAATGGGAATGTGATAGTATGTACCTATTAAAAATGACCATAGAAAGATCAATATCATAATTATTTAATCTCACTAATATATTAGTAACAAAAACTCCTTATACAATTCAACATAAACCTTGAAATTTATTGGAACCAAGAATAACCCCACTATATTGTATACTTTACTATAATAATAGTTAAATTTCCCTCCCACACACTAAAACATAAACATTCTACCAAGAAAACCATTTTTTCTTCACCAAAAAGCATGTACCATCATCAAAAGGTGTACTAAATTTTTATCCCATTACAACTCCTAGACATAATTTGCATCTAGTGTCACTAGTATGGTTTAAATATGTGTATTTCTCCACAACTAAATATTCTCTATAATTTGGTGTTGTCCTCTAAGCGTTGATATCAATGAAAATAAAAGCACTAATGGGATGAGAAACTATGTTAGTTCTTTAATTTGGGAAAAGGTAGAAACCAATAAAATTAGTAGAAAGATTAATGATTTTTGGGTTTTGGAATGGTTTAGACAAACCTTGAAGATTACTTCCTTCTTTTGATGGCTATAGATTTGATTTGTGTTTTAAATGTTGAAAATGATTTAAAAAAATATAACAATTTTTTTTTTGAAATAATTATTATATTAATTAGCTTTATTTTATATTATAAAATTGGTTTTCAAATAATATAGATTTTATTTCTTAGTTTTTCTATAATATATATATATATATATTTGTGTGTGTGTGTAAACTTTTATATATATTATACTGTATAAGAGGTGAGATGATCTTCTCAAAGGGGGTGGGATGCTATTAAAGTTTTGAAACCTTGGTTCAAAATGGAAATCTATTGGATTTTAAAATAGTATGTGAGTTTTTTAATGAATTTTTAAAATGAATTTGGTGTCATATTTTCCAAAAAAAATGTCTTTTAATGGGCAACCATTTTTCTAAAAAAGTGATTTTAAATAAATGGTACAATGTTTTTTAGCGGTGAAAACCATTTAAAAAAACTAATAAAAAGTGTCCCAATGATATATTAAGATAAGATTCATCAATAGTTTGTATTTTAAATGTTATTTTAATATTAAATTATTGGTCTTAAATTTAAAAAATAGGATTTCTATGATTTTTTAGAATGAGGATGTTATTTATGATTTCAATGGTTATCTTAATAAAATATCTTTTAAATTTTAGATTCACTTTAAAATGTAGTTTTGTGATTTAAAATTAGAGTGAATAGATTCATTGGTTTCGTTATAATGAAGTACGGTCTATCAATGGGATGAGTGATATCTATATATATAATTTAAAACATGTGTAAGGAAAAAAGGGTGGTATATATATTTACATGATCATATTAACTATCAAAAACCTCTTAGATACACAAAATATCACCTCATTAATAATATAGATTGATAATAACACAATGCAAATTGCATTCCATTAATTGCATCCAACTCATTGGATATCTATAATGACCCCTCTCCTACAACCTTGGTCTCACGGGTAGCTAAGTGCTACTATAATTCAATCATGTGACAAAAATCCTTTTCCTTTTCATTGAGTAATTAAAGGATTGCTTTGAATGTTAAAACAACTACCATTTTCTCATTATGAGTGTATGTAGGACAACCCTACTAAGCCTTATCATGGTTTCACCAATCAAGGATCACCTTGAGGGGATTAAATTAATACTACTTATTTTTTTAATTTTAGATATAAAACTAAGAAATATTGTTTGATGTTATGCCAACTCCCATTCCTAGGAACATTTACATTTAATGAGACAAATATCATTCTTATTAGTTTCATCTCCTAAACAATTATTATTGCATTTTGTTTCATGAGACTTATCCTCCATCTCTTCTAGACGGGAACCAATATTTATTTAAATAACTTGAGAAGTAGTCATCCCATTCTAGGTAACAGTGATCATTATGGATGAATTCATAGGATAAAACCTACCTCCAATGGGGTAATTCTTTTCTTAATTACAATTACCCATTTCCTTCAAAGAAAGATAAAATTATTTGAACCATTTATTTGTTGGGTAAATCTTACCTGAAAGGCCACTTTTGTATTTATTCATCACTTTAAATATTAATATTACTATATTAAATAGGATTGATATGAATAAAAAATGTATTCATTCCAATTGTATGAAAAAAGTTTATGAATATGGGGTAAAAGAGTTTATCAAGTTTTCAAAATATCATGCATATGAACCTTCTAAAATCCTTGTTCTGCATTTACATTGTTCTTATTAAAGACTAATTAGTCTAGAGGAGTTCAAATAACACTTGATCTATCACATAATAGATCAAAGTTATAAATGTTGGAGTACACATGGAGGGAAAGTGAATGTATGTAGTGACTGGGATTGAATTACATTTTTTGTAACATCATTTATGATTACAAGTGTGGAAAATAAAGAAGACTGTATCAAGGATGTGATTACATATATGAATGATGATAAAGATCATATTGAGAACATGAAAATTACATTTGAAGATTAACATCAGGATTTCCCAAAATTGTTTTAGAATTTAAAGATATGGGAAAAGACACCATTGTATATGGGTGGTAATAAATATATTGCATTTTCATCCGTACTGAAGCTATATAATTTAAAATTGGAAATGGATAAAGTGATTCTAGTTTTACGGCACTACTTTACCTCTTGAATGATATTATCCTAAAATATAATGAGCTTCCAATAAAATCATATAATGATAAATGAATGTTATGTTTAATGGGTATGATTAGTGAAAGAAAACATGCATGTCCAAATGATTGTATACTATTTCATAAGGAACAAAAATCATCTAACGAATGCCTACAGTGTGGTTCTAATTGATAGAATAAAGATTAATTAGGTCTAATGAATATTTTATGGTACCTTTCAATCTTTCTAATGTTTAGACACCAATATATAATTTAGGAGACTATAAAGAAATTGATGTGGCTCACAAATACATGAAATAAATATGGGAAACTTTTTTACCAAAAAGGATCTCCTCTCAGGAATAGAATTGATCATGAGTATACTACATTTGTAAATTATCATAGAATCCTTTTTCTTATGATATCTAATGATAGAGTGAATCCTTTTGGTATTAAAATCATCAAGAAAAGTACATGGGTGGTTATGTTAGTAAATTATAATTGTCCACTATGGTTATGCATGAAACAAAAAGGCATTATGTTGTTTATTCTTATATAAAGACCAAAAAAATAGGTAATGATATTGATATTTATTTGGATCCATTGGTCATAAATTTGAAATTAATTTGGGATTAAGGTGTTACTATTTTTGATTCATATGGAAATGAATATTTCACATTGAGGTCCATGTTGTACATGATGATAAATGAATTTACAACTTATGGAAAATTTTGAGGATATATCCTCAGAGTAACTCAAGGGTGTCCCATTTTTGAAAAAGGTACATAATCAATTAGGTTGAAACAGTCATCGAAGACTGTGTTTCTGGGACATTTCATATTTCTATCTGTATGACATAAGTAACAATCATGGAATAAATGATTTGATGGGAGTTTAGAATAACATTTAACACCATATCCAGTAACATGTGATCAAATTTATGATAAATTAAAATATATGGAATTTTTTTTGGTAAAACTATTCCAAAAACCATACAAATTTTTTTTCAAAAAAGAAGATAGTTTTTTTTAACTATAATGCTGGAATTTTCTATACATCATACATTCTCTTGATCTAATGGATATTGAATAAAATATATGTGGTACCTCCATTAGAACATTACAAAATGAACCTAGAAAAAAAAGGATGAAATTAAGTCTAAACTAGACATGATTGACAAGGGAATATTGGGAGAGTTGGTGCTAGTGAAGGGAGAGAAATGATCTTTTCTTCCTCCAACTACTTACACTCTTCCCAGGATGGATGGATATTAGTTTTGAACCATCAATAATTATTTAATGGTCTTATATGGGTACTCATCGAATATAAAGAATATCATGCCAATGAATGATTTAAGGTTAAAGGGTCTCAAATCACTTGACTATCATGTTTTCATGAAATATCTAATGCATGTATATTTACATTTCTACTTTTTCAAGAATTTCCATCATACAATAATCAACCTCTATTTATTTTTCAAATCTATATGAATTAATGTTATAGACTGGAAATAATTTCCAACTAGGGAAAAAGAAATTGAATTCATATTATGTGAATTGGAAATGTTTTCCCAATAACATTATTTTATATAATGGATACTTGATGGTTCACATGATAAGACAGATTTATCTATGTAGTGTTATACATTATAGATGGATCTACCACATTTCACGGTATATGAATATTTTTATAGTGTATATCAAAAATCAAAATCATCAAAGGGGTTATATTATATGGTGATATTTTATTGAGGAATCCACTTAATTCTGTACCAACTACCTATTTTTTGTGGAAAGATTTGGTCTACCAAAATCTCATTACACTGGGAATCTTTTGGGTAAAGGAATTTCTGGAATATATGTTTTCACAATCACAATTATATATCAAGGGAAGTACCTTTATGTTTCAAAAAATATTTTATAGTTTTCTTGATATGTTGAAACCCAGAATAAAAATTCCTAGAAATTTGAATCCATCAAGGGATGAAAGCTGGTTGTAAAATAAAAATAAAAATGGTAACTCAACTCTCATCTCATAAGCTATGATAATCCCCAATCTAACATGACATGTTATAATTTTCTTTTTTGTGTAGAGTTTCTTCAAGTATATTATACATAGTATCCCTCAGAACAAGGGGATGGGTGGATGTTGATAGATATAAATCACAATCATTTTCACCCTATTGAATATCAGTACATGGAATGTGTTAGTGTCTTCCTGATTCACATTACATATCAAAATTTATGAGAATATTTATTAACTCATATAAGATATTACTTTAATGGGAATGGTTCTCCTCAAACAGACCACATGTGATAATGTTATCCAATTTGTATGACACTTTAACCAATGTTTTAGGACTAAACTTCACATCATATATTTTATATTATATTTTAATGATAATTTTATTATGATAGGGTGGTGTCTAAATAACATGAAAATCATGGAATGAGTACACTCCATGCCTAAAAGGATCCAGTTTACATCGACATGTGGATAAGTATTATGGTATATAAAATAATATCTCACTATCAAAACACATATTAAAATAAATTTCTTATTTTTCTCAATGTTTCTATAATATCCAATACAAAACAATATAAATAATTGTGGTTATTATGTTTAAAATTTATGGGAGACATCATATACCATCAATAAAATATAATACCTAAATAGTTTTTTCAAAGATAATTAGTATTTCATTTAAATATTTCATTAATCCTTTGTGTATTTCTATTTTTCTTGTACTACCATGACTATCAAAAGACCTCATATTAACAAGATGAAATAGATGTATTTTGAAATGACTGGTAAGTATGCCTGCATTAAAAATGTACACATATATCATGAATATGTAACTTCCTGCTACTTATTTAGTTTATTTTCTCATCATTTTATCTACGTTTTTAGTAAATTTCCACTTATTTTTTATCTAAAACTTATTTTTTTACTTTTCATAAATCTCATAAATAAATGACTTCATGAACATGGATGATTCAATCCTATACTAAGATCATGAATTATTGGATAAAAAGTCATTTTGGAATTAACCATACATTAATCTGAGACATGATGTACCCAGTATGACTCAAATTTTGTAGTTTGAGTTTAAAATTGACATTTTATTAATGTATTGATTCATATTTAATATTAATTTATTTCTTTATAGTATTACTAAAATAAGAATTATTTTATTATATAGGTGTATTAATTTTCTCAGTTAGGTGTGGTTTGTTTTTAAGCTTCTCATTCTCATGAAATATTGGACTTAGAGGTCAAAATTGAGATACTAATAACAAAGAAATTGGTCAAGAATATATACAACCATTATGAAATGGTGAATTTATACTACTTATTTAATTAATTTTTCCTTATTTTTATCTACTATTTTAAAGTTAATTTCCATATCATTTTTATCTAATACATGTTTAGTTTTTTTATAGATCTTTTGTGAATTCATTATTTCAAATATCTGTAACAATAGAAAAAAAGAACATGTTCCTTTCAAATGGAAGAAGAAACCCCATACTACATAAAACAAAAAGTGTTTGAGGCAAAATGATATTTCATCTTCCATCATAATAGAACACATTCTCACTTTTCTTGATTTTTTTATATATTTAAAAAAACACATATCATATACTCAATGAGTTGCACCTCAATCTGATACACAGTGACCTCGGTATGACTCAGACTGTATGTTATTAGTTTATAATTTATATTTTAGTTAAAAGCCCACATACCATACTCAAAACTAATTAAATTTATTAATATTATTTTTTTAATGTAAGACAATAAACCATAAGTCATTTTTGACTTATAGGAATCACACACACATCAATCTAACTCAATGTGTGGAAGGTACGACTCCAAGTGTGTCTTTTTATTTAAAATTTATATTTCATTATAAAAGATAAGTGACATACTCAAAATTTAAAAAATACATTTAGACCATTTTTAGACATTATAAAAATGATCTATAAGTCATTTTTAATATATATGAATCATCCTCAACTAAATCCAATACACTATGTGCTTGGTATAACTCATAGTGTCCATTATCAATTTCAAATTGAAATTTTAGATCAAAACATCTGTCATTGAAAACTTAGCAAACATGCTAATATTTTCATGATAATTTAGGACGTCAATTCATAAGTAATTTTTGGTGTTTATGAATTAGTATGACATCAAAATGTCACATGATATGACCATTATGACTAAAATTGTGTGTTTGCGGTTTAAAATGACATGTTAGTCAATAAAAAAGTGACAAACAAAAAAATGAGAAAATTCATTCATATTTTTTTTATAATTTTTGAAAATTATAAATAAATAATTTGTGATGTTTACGAATCATCCTCATTTTAATCCTATACATGGCGTGACCTGTATGACTCCAAGTGTGTCTTTTAAGTTAAATTTTTCATTTTAGTTAAAATGAAAAGTGACATACACAAAACCTATCAAACGCATTCATCTTATTTTGATAATTTAGGAACACGAAACATTTTTTATTTTTGACATATAGGAATTAACCTCACCATAATATAATACATTTTGTGCCCAGTATGACTCAAAGTGTCAATTATATGTGGAAAATTTACATTTTCTAACAAAACAATAATCACTCGTTAAAACCCAAGAAAATGATCTTTAATTGTCTTGATAATTTAATATAACGATTTTTAATTAATTTTTGACTTAAATGAATTATTATCACATAAAATAGACACACGATGTGACTAGTATGACTAAAAGTGCTTGTTCCCACTTTAAAATGGAATTTTAGTAAAAAAATATATGTGACAAAATCAAAATCGCGAAAACATTTTAGGAATGTTTTTATACTTTAGGATAAAAACCATAGGTCATTTTTTGTGTGTAGGAATCATCCTCACCTCAATCTGATGCATGGTGTGATAGGTATGACTCCATGCATGTATTTTTATTTGAAATTCACATTTTATTGAAAAATAAAAGTGACATACTCAAAACTATTCAAATGCATTCATATTGTTTTAATACTTTATTAAAATGATATATAAGTCATTTTTTGTGTGTAGGAATTATACCCACCTTAATCAAATATACGTTGTGCCTATTATGATAAAAAAGTGTATGTTATAAGTCTAAAATTGACATTTTAGTTCAAAATGTGTTTTAATCCATGAAAATTGAGAAAATTCACCAATATTATTTTGATACATTATCAAAATGATTAACACATAATTTTTTATGTGTAGAAATTATTCTCACATAATACTGACACATGATGTGGCCGGTATCACTCAAAATTCATGTTTTTATACTCAAATGACATTTTAGTAAAAATTATAAGTGACATGTCCAAAACTGGGATAACACATTTGTATTGTTTTTATATTTTTTTAAAATTATCCATATGTCATTTTTTACATGTAGGAATTATCCCCACCTCAATATGAGACACGGTGTGACCAGTATGACTCTAAGTGTCTTGTTTTTTTAAAAATTTACAATTTAGTAAAAAAGGAAAGTGTCATACTAAAAACTATGAAAACAAATTCTGATTATTTTGATACACTATGAAAAAATTCCATAAGTCATTTTTTGTGTCTAATAATCAACTAGGCCTCAATTTAAAATATGGTGTTTTAGTATGACTCAAAGAGTCTATAATCAGTATTAAATTGATATTTTTGTACAAAATATGTTTCACTTATTGAGAACTAAGAAAACAAACTCAGATTATCCTAAACCTTTAAGACAATGATTCATATGTAAATTTTGAGGTGTAAGGAACAATCTCAAGTCAAAATAGCACATGATGTGACTGGTATCACTCAAAGTGAATGTATTCATTTTCAAATGAAATTTTAGTAAAAAATAAAAGTGTCATAATCAAAATCATGAAAACACATTCGAGTTTTTTCAATATTTTGTAAAATGATCCATAATTCACTTTTTATTAGTAGGAACGATCCCCACATCAATCTAATGCAGGGTGTGACCAATATGACTATATGTTTCCTTTTATTTAGAATTTAAATTTTTTTCATGAATTTTTTTCATATTATGTTTAATTTATTTCCTTATAGTATTAATAAAATAAGATTTTTTTCTTATATAGGAGGATCTTTTTCTAAAGTTGGAGGGGTTTTTTCATCAATTTATACCATGATCGGGCTTCTATGAGAGGCAGTTGGGTTCCAAATTCATTGAAATATTGATGTTTTGAATTTTTTGATAGATCTTTATAATTTAATTGTACAAAACATTTTTTTATATGTCTATATTATTTTAGTTTTTAAAATTTTTGAATTAATTTTTATTTCAATTAAATATGGAATTTTTCATATGTATTCAGGTTGCTACTGCAATTTATTGTAATTACAATAGCACGCCGAATTAGTAAGACCTTTATCATTACTATTTATACCACTAATAATGTCCCCCTCTATCAGCACTAATGAATGTGATGATAATGTGTTCCATTTATCAGTTCTATAAAAAGAATTGATAAAGGGTTTCTTTTATCTTCTTTACATTATCACGAATAAAAGTGAACCTTTATCATTGAATTTTTTAGAGCTTATAAAGGTCCCCTTTATCAGTTCTTTTTTAGCACTTATAAAGGGTCCCCTTCCATTTAACAATGTTGAGGTCCACTGTGCATTTTATTGTTGTTAAATCCATTTTTTGTGCTACTAAATGGTCAAACTATGGTAGTGTGATGATATGGAATCGCTGGGGAAGTGGCCTTTATAAAGGCTTCCTATTACCCTCCTTATGTCAGCTCTTCTTCTCTCCCATTGGGTTATTGGTGATGTGCCCACCAACTATTCCTACCACTTCCTGTACCCTTTGACAAATAATGTGGGATGGAACAATCTTTGGAAAATAATTCTTACGACACATCTCCAACATGGAGATTTTATTGATATCTAATTACATATCCACATATACTTTCTATCTACCAAACCATGTTACTCATGTCTCTATGAGATCTTTTGAGAATCTACACCATCTGAACTTATCAGAGTAAATTTAATTCATCCTGAAATCTTCTATATTTTCTTTAGTGTGAATTTTCTGCATGTCCACACTTTCTTCCTCCACCACATCTTGAAAAAAGTGTTATTTTAACCTAATTTTATTCAATCTAGAATGAAATTATGGATTTAATATAATGTTAAGGGAACTCTAACTATAAATAAAATTGAATCTAAACCTATTTATGCCCAAGATCCTCCAATAACATTCTCATTCACACAACCTCTTCGCAAATCTATGTAGCTTCCAAGTACTCCACCTCTATCATGGATAAATAAACAATTTAATGTAACTAGGAAATATATATCACATCTCCTCTTACATGAGTAAACATATAAGGTGTAGTGGATTTCCCCTCATTAAAATCCCCTAAAAATTTGAAATCAACGTATCCTCTGATAGAAAAAAAATGATCCTTCATAACATAATGTAGCATATGAGGTCTACTTGTTGTATCTCAAGATCCCCATAACTATACTCCAATGATATCATCCTATATTCTCCATGTACTAACTAACTTCTCCCACTGCATGTGAAGTATCTAGTCTTATAAAACTATAGCTAACATCAAACTCCCCACTACTGATGCATACAGTACTCAAAACATCTATGTCCTCTCTGAATCACTTCTTGGACTCATCATAAAGGATAGATCTAAATTAAAAGGAACATGGGTAGAGATTGGATTATAGTCTTGCATGTTGAATGATTTCAAGACCTTCCATGACTAATTATTCTATGATAGAAAAATATTCCAAATATTTTTTACTCAGAAAATCTGTATCTCAAACATCTTATTTGTTGGTCTGATGTCCTTCATGTCAAACTCTCGAGCCATCTATACCTTCTTCTCTTGGATATGATTATTATTGGGGTATTCAACCAACATTTCATCTGCATATAGTAGACTAATGATGAAATAATTACCATTTGGACCACTAAAATAAGTACATGGTTTTTAATGAAGTTTTATATATCCAACGATAATGATTTCGGAGTAAAATATCATGTACAAACACCTCGATGCCTAATTTAAACCATAAAATGATTTATTCATTATAAAAAAATATTATTTCTCTTCTTCTGTAAAACCTTTTTGTTGGAACATAGAGATTTATTCATCAAGATCAACATGTATAAAATAAGTATTCTCATTTAGCTACTATGGATGTAAATAGTATATAGCACACATCCAAAGAACTAACCGAATAGTCACTAGTCTAATAACATGAGAACATAATTAATTGAAATAAAAACCTTCCTTCTAAGTATATCCTTTGAACACTAGTATTTCATGATATCTTTCCACCGAATCATTTCCATCCTTCTTGATCATAAAGACCCATTTGTTGTCGATAACCATTTTTCCATGAGGTAATGGAATAATAACCCATGTCTTGTTCATGTATAGGGATTGATGTTCATCTTGCATTGCCGCTATCAATAACGATGCATCTAGACTCTAGGTATCCTCCCAAAAAAAGATATATCTCCATCCTCAATAAATAATAAGTACACAATATTCCATTTTGTGACATAATCTAAGTTCCATACTAGTTCTATTTTATCTCGAGTTGACCGTCGTGGTCCAGACTCAACCAATATTTGATCATCGTGCTTTGGGAATGACTTTGAGGAAACCAGTTCTTCCTTGGATTTTTCCTCCACATCAACTATTTTAGCTTCAATATTCTCTTTCTCTATGTCTCCATCAATTTTCATTTTCACCTAGTCATAGGAAAAAAAACACATATCTGTTGAGGATAAGTTTGGGGGTAGTGGGGTCCCACAAATTATTCCCCTTCACACAATAAGTGTATTCCGGTAAGATACATTTCCATGATATAGAATCCAACATAGATCTTTCATAGTCTTTAAAAAATTCATATAAAGGACTTACAAATGTATGTAATTAATAATAGAAAGTGGGTTTACCAGTCTAGTTCTCCATCGGTGTCTTCATATCAACTTCAATTGAAGTAGATTAGTTGATCACATAACATGTGGTATTCATTTCTTTTTGAAAAAATTATTTGGATATTCATGAATTCTTCAACATCGCACAAGTTCTATACAATAGGGTGTTATTAATTTTCTATGTTACTCCATTATATTGAGTATTTTATTCCACCATGAATGATCTCTTATTTTCTTACCATTGATAAGAAGTATTAAACTCATTGCTTGTGTATTATCTACCATTATCAGTCCTTAAATACATGATGTTATTTCTAGATTCAGGTTCCTTCTTTGTTTTGAATGTTTAAAAGACTTCAAAAACATCTTCCTTACAGTTAATTGGGTACACCCAACATATTCTAGAACAATAATCATTGAAGGATACAATGTACCTTGCTCCTCCTAGGGATATATGTGGTTCTTGCCAAATGTCAAAATAGAACAAATCTAAGATCTCTTTGCTTCTTTTTCAAGATATCATAAACATTAACTTGTGTTTATAGACCAAAACATAATGCTCACAAAATGGTAAGGATAACATTATAATCCTAGGAAATATATTTTGATATGATATAATCTTCGGGCCTTGTTCTAACATATTTCCATGTTTCTGATTTCATAACATCATCAACGATTCAATAAAGGTAGTTTATGTAACAATTATCTCTGTATCATAAATTTCACCTATAAGAATATAAAATTTCTTCAATATTATCTCAACATTCATTTCCATGAGAACACCCTTCACAATTCTCATCACTAAATTATTGGTGCGAGTCTTTCATTATGTGTCACCAAAAAGTCCCAAAGACAATATGTTATTCTTAAGTACCATCACATGGAATGTTCCTTGGATGTTTCATATAATTCAATCGTGCATATTTAGTGGATGTTATTAAATAAAATTATCTTTAAGGTGTAGTAATTTCCCATATAGATAAGTCCTTCTAAGATAGCCTCATACTAATCAAACAATTCCCATCAAGATTTCATCTTCTATGTTGCTACCAAGTCGACTATCCATGCATTGTTGAGATGTTTCCTACATCCAACAATCATCATCACATCATTGACTAGTATGTCACCTTTTTGGGAAGTACTCACCACATTTATATCCATTCCATGATTTGGGTTCTCACTAGAATTATGATCTATTGTCACACCTACGTTTCTTTGGAAAATTTCCCATAGAAAATTATTCTTCAATACCCCTGCTTGCATCTTCTTTTTCTATAATAGAAAATTATTCCCATCAATTTTTTTGATCTTGAATTTTTCTTCAATATGGATGAAATAATAGTCCAAAACTTCTTCCATTTAAAAATGGTGAATTTTATAATTTCAATAAATTTTTAATGTGAAATATCAACCTAAGTTGAAATCACAGAGCATACTCAAATTTATGAGAATTATTAATACCAAAAAAAGGTGAATATCACCAGGATAGATCCTTCCTCCAATACCAATTTTTGGGACAAAAAATGATTTTCCAACTTATTCAATGATAATATAAAGATAAAATAAAGTGGAAAATTTTGGAATTATATAAAACAATTTTTTATGTGGAAAACCAAAAAAATGAACGGGTTAAAAACCATGAGCAAATAGAAGGATCACTATGGGTAAAATTGGGTTCACACTTCCTCACTATGATAAGGAGAAAACCATCATAAATATATTTCTTGGATATGTTGGTAAAACACCTCACAATATACCATAGATAAATGATGGACTACTGGTGATGTGATAAAGAATATGATGATCTAAAACCACTGGGGAAGTTCCATTTATATAGGCTAAATCCTCCCCACCTATCTTCTACTCTTATCCTCTCCTATTGTCTGGTTGCAAAGTATAGTCACTAACCATTCCTACCACTACTGTCCCCCTTTGAAAAATCGTGATGGGGTGGCACCATCCATGGAAAAAAATTGTGCCAAAAAATTGTGATAGTAGGTAACACAAGACTAGAAAGGTTATATCTGAAAAATATTATATTTTAAATTTATTATTCATTCATTTATTCATATTGAAAATCATATTCTTTCATTTATTTGTAAAAAATAATCTATTTTCCAGTTTTTGTTTCGTTTTGGTACAGGATATTATGGGGTATATGAATTTTTTTGTTACAATTGATTCACCAAAAAAATATATAAGAAGACATACTTAAATGTGGATGAAATTCCATCAAATGCTACAAAATTGTGGTACCCCGATAAAAAACACATTTTTTAATGCATTACAGACCTTTTTTTTCCTTAATGAAATGATGATCAAGATTCCAAAAATCCCTATGTATTATATCATTTTGAAATTTATTATTTTTTATGTGGTAGAGATAAAATGTACACTAAGATCCAAAGTTATGACCATCTGATTTTTGATTATTTTTTTCAACATATTTAAGATCATTTATTAATTTATTGATTTTTTTTGTTTTTGAATTACTATTAAATGGATATTACACAATTATAAATAGAAAATTTTTTATTAATATTTTTTTATTTATTTTATAATCAATTTTCCACCAAATATCTTATATATTAACTGTTATTAAAAATTTCGTATTATATAAATATTATTTTTTAAAATAAATTTTATTTATATAAATATAAATATATTTTTATATAATTATATGATTTTCAATGATATATATATATATATATATTATCAAATATACCTTTTATCATCACTAAAAACAATCATTTTTGAGATGATAAAAGGCATGCTTTTATTAGTGCTAAAAAACACTGATAAAAGTCTATCACTATTTTTTAGCGTGGGTAAAGGGTAGCCCTGGATAAACCCAATTATATGGAATTGGTTATTAATATATGAATTTTGATTCCTTATGTACTGCTTATTCATTTCTCTATTAATTCATCATGTTTCGGTCTATATAAAATGATGCAATACTATAATATGAAAAGTTTAATTGCATGTTGGAGGAGGCGTGGTCGGATCTACAAGAATTAAAGGTTATAAATGAAGGAGGGTCTCTTGATGAAAGAAGTGGATCCAGAAAGACATGATTTTCAATTGCATTGGAAAATTTGTTATCAATTTATATTAATTTTGAATATAATTTTTGTTTCATATCTCTATTTTCACAACTAGACTTAGACCATATAAATATACAGTAATTTTATATGATTCCAATCATCACCTTTTCCCTCTTTCATGTCCTTTTTTTATGCCCCTTAAAATTCTTTTTATCTCCCCTATATTAATGTAATGATAACATTTTTCTAGATGTGGGTTATGTAACATGCACATAAAAACATTTTTTAAAACAAAATAATAAATTTATTTAGTTGTAAAAACTCATGAAGTGTTCATTAAAATTGAAACAAAACATTTTTTTTATTAAGAAATATTATTAAGGTAAAAATGTGAATATAGAAACATTTATGTTTATAAAAAAATTTAATTGTATAAAAATATATATAAAGTGATATAAAATTGTTTGAAAAAAATATTTAATTATGAAACTTTCCCTCTCATCGATGGAGAGCCTATCTCTCTTACTTATGATGGAGATTTCTTATACAATCTTGTACGGTCAAGTTTTGAGGATGGAATTATTGGCCATTATGAAATTTATTCTCTATATTGTGGTTCCTATTCTACAAAATTCTTGGCTCCCATAGGATTTGTAGGTTCAAACTGCTTGATCCAACAATACTCTCATATTGCTCATTTAGTTGAAGGAAGAATAAGTGTCTGTCTTCCCAATGAAGGAGTGCAGGTAAACAATGATGTGGGGAGATGAATTCCCCCTATAGATTCTTGAGGCATTTTTGTAGCACTGGGCAGAGGATTCCACCTATGTAGTTGCTGATGTTGGATCATGGGGACGTCTGGCGGTATGGGTTGTGTTTGTGTCCGAGTAGACCATCTTCCTTGACTGGTTAGTGTTGGTGGCTAACTTGGCTGGGGGTGATATAAAAAATGGTAAAACTTTCCGATATAAAGTAAAATAGAAAAAAAATTCCCATTATAAGTTTGGGTTGAAACATATTCCCAAACTACCGTTGTGTGTGTGGGATGTCTCGTAGAAGGAAGAGAGCCTCTTTAGAAGGCGTTTTCTATGGAAAATGTATAAAGTAGGCACTAGAGAGAAAAGAACCTTTATTAAAGGAAAAAATAAGAAGGTGACTACTGATAAGGCACCATATTTATAAAATATTTTAAGAAGGCATCAACTCAAAAGGTGCCTTCTTAAAAAATACATTTACCAAGGCACTTTTTCGAAAGGCATCCACCCTTGTATTATTTCCCAAAAAAATGTTTTTTATTTGTATTTATTTATTTTTATATATATAATTTGATCGATTATCTAAATAATAATAAAAATTTGATTATTAATAGTTTCTCATATTAAATATAAATATGGAGAGACTCTCTCAAGAATAGAGAGACTCTCTCTCTTCAATCTGGCCATAATTTGGCTTCAATCTCCATTAGTGAACATGATGATATTGTTGGCTACTACCAGATGTTTTCCACATGTGGTAGGGCATGTCCAAAAAGTTTTTA
Source organism: Viscum album (assembly GCA_963277665.1). Classification (NCBI taxonomy): domain Eukaryota; kingdom Viridiplantae; phylum Streptophyta; class Magnoliopsida; order Santalales; family Viscaceae; genus Viscum; species Viscum album. The sequence goes on along the minus strand of OY728133.1, from coordinate 1,774,350,094 downwards.
TGATGGAGAAACTTTTTGGGAAATATGGGAAAGTAACGAACGCACAAACAATCGAAAATCAAATGCGCAATAGAAATAAAATCATTCCCTCCAAATAGCGGATGCGCAGCAATAAAAAATAAATATAGAAAATAAAGTTGACACAAGAAAATTTTATGTGGAAAACTCAAAAGGTAAAAACAATGGGATCAAGTCTAGAAAGAGGGATCCACTAAAATAGAGAGTTACACAGTAGAGCATTTCCAAAATGGTACGGATATCAAAAGTAATACTCAAGAATAAAAGCAGTGAATCAAAGGTAGAAAGAAAGAAAGATGATCATTGAAGAAAGGCAATCACCAAATGGGATTTTCCCTCATGTTGTTGGTGCCAGTTTTTTGAAATTCCTTACCTCTACCTCCTTATATAAGAAAAATAATTTGGGTCAATTAATTTCTCCACATCAAAATCGTGTCACCACGTGAATTAATTCACGTGGTCTTGGCCTGCATTAAAAAACACCTAATTTAAAGAGAAATTGTGTGGTGCTATAATTGAGGAGGCATTGCGCTGTGCACCAACCAGGAAGGATCCCAACAAACTCCCCCTTCGACTCATGTGGAGATCATCTCCAACCCTGCAATCAGTCGGCAAGTCTCAAATTTTCCTCTGGGTAAACTTTTGGTCAACATGTCTGACTCGTTGTCATCAGTGTAGATATTCTCAAGATCTAACTGTCTCGAATCAAGGATGTTGAGAATCCAATGAGATTGAACATTGATATGTCTTTACCTTCCATGAAAAGTGGAATTATTTCCCAAATAAATAGCACTTTAACTATCAAAAAATAAAACAAACCTGTCCTGATTTAAACTGAGCTCTCGAATAAAAGTTTTCATCCACAAAAATTCTTGGCACGCCTCTGTAGGTGCAATAAAATCTGACTCTAAGGTAGATAAAGAAACACATCTCTTCAATCTAGACTGGCAAGATACAGCTCCCCCGGCAAAAGTGATCAAATATCCAGAAGTAGACTTCCTCAAATTGATATCTCCTACCATATCTGAATCTGTAAAGCCACACAACATAGGTGCCCCTTTTCCAAAACACAATATCATATCATAAGTACCATGAAGATAACAAAAAATGTACTTCACTACTCTCCAATGCTCTCTACCTATATTTGATAGAAAATGACTAATCATACCAACTTCATGAGCTATATCAGGTCTAGTACAAACCATAGCATACATCAAACAACCAACTGTAGATGAGTAAGTTATGTGCTTCATCTCCTCACTCTCTTAATCAGTATAAGGTGATATACTTGTACTGAGCTTAAAATGTAAAGAAAGAGGGGTGCAAACCACTTTAGCTCTATCCATAGAAAATCTCTAAAGAACCTTCTCAATGTATCTCTCCTGAGATAACCACAATTTGTTGGTCTTCCTATCACGGTAGATCGTCATGCCAAGAATTTTTCATGTTGGACCCATGTCTTTCATCGCAAAATATTTACAAAGAACATTCTTTAATCTATCAATTATAGAAGTATCATGGCCAATAAAGATCATATCATCCACATAAAGAAACAGTATAATAAAATCATCATCAGTAAATATTTAGAAAAAAACAAAATGATCAAAATATGTCTTCCTGAAACCCTGATAAGAAATGACATATTCAATCTTCTTATACCATTGCCTCAGAGCTTGCTTCAAACCATACAAACTCTTCTTCAACCAAAAGACATGTTTTTCTTTACCTGTTTCAAAAAAACCTTCTAAATGATTCCTATAAATACCATCCTCTAAATCTCAATAGAGGAAATCTGTCTTCACATCCATCTACTCAATATGAAGATCCAAACTAGCAGCCAAACCAAGAACAACCAGAATGGAATACATTTTGAAAATAGGTGAGACAATCTCATCAAAATCAATAACTTTCTTCTGATGGAAGCCTTTAACAAACTAACCTTGCCTTGTATTATGGAACAGAATTCGATTCTTCATTCTTAATCCGATAAATCCACTAATTTTGCAAAGCTCTCTTACCTGTCGGTAACTTCACCAGCTCAAAAGTGTGGTTGTCAGGTAATAATGTCATCTCATCATCCATTTTCTCAACCCATTTGTCATTCTGTTCACTCTCCATTACCTCGTCAAAAGATTCTAGTTCTCCCCCTTCAGCAAAGACCACATACCCATCAAGTGAATAATGAGTAGAAACAGTATGATTCTGAGATGAGTTGTAATGACCCGAACTTTTGAATAATTTGTTTCCTAATTTTTTTTGTCATTTTATATTTTACTTAACAAAATTATATCTTTTAATTAATGAAGTGAGTATAATTAAATGATACCATTGGGTTTCGACTGTTATATAATTATTGGTCAATATGATCGTTGGAAACTAAACTCTTAATGTTACAATTATTGTTTATAAATTCAAATGATCTTTATTAATTAATAAAAAAAGAAGAGTCGATGGCATCATCCAGTAGACTCAGGCAATATAAATCCCATCTTTCGGAGCTTGGGAAGGAGGTAGCAACACTGGGATTTACTCTAAACCAAGTCCAAGCTAAACTTCAATATATGAATCTTGAACGGAATCACCTACGGGAGAAGTTCAAGCTGATAGAAATCACCACTCGGGAAATATTGTCTGAGACACCCTAAGATTCTATCACTGTATCACACCTTACACTTAGGTACTATGTAGGTGTTATAAGGGGCTATGTAACAAAGCCTTAGTTACTTTATATAATCCTTTTGTATAAATAAAATTTTTACTTCTTATTATGGTAAAATTTGTGAATTTCAAATGTCCAGATAAATATAGGATGAATTTATAGACTTACCATATTATTGATGAATTTTGGAAAAAAGGGGTATTTTAAAATATTTTTGTATTCTTTTAAATAATTAATAATGTGAATTGATTTTCAAAAAATGGTCTTATACAGTTGTGTTTAGTAAGAAATTTAGAGTCCAATAAGATCAACTTAATTTTTAGTGAATAGTAATTTATGAATAGTAACATACCTGTATGAATAGTAATGAATTGTAATTAATAGTAAATCAACCAAAAAAATAGAAACTTCACCCATGAATTTATAAATATAATTTAGATATCTTAAAAGTGAAAAAATGGTCATAATATATGTATTGGTATTTTTGTAGGTCATAAATATTTTATTTACAATTTTATAATTTATTTAATATTTTAAAATTGAAATTTATTTTCATAAAATGTAATCATATATTGTTACGTTGTTTTCTTAGGATTTTATGATAATTTTATGGGACCTTTATTACTTTCTTAAGGTTTTACAAAATGAGTTATAGTTTTAAAGTTGTTTTTTTGGAATAAATAATGATTTTATTTAAAAATTAAATTAAAAATATTTAAAAACTTATTTTCTTAAAATGGGGTTCATTTTTAAATTCAGATTACCGATATTAGGTTATAGTGAATTTTTGATATTTTTCTAAAATAGTTGATTTTTTGGTGAATAGTAAAAATATAGTTTTGATTTTCGTGTGTTTAATGACATCATTGATGATGTAATAATAGTGTAATAAATATGGTTGAGATTTAAATAGTAATATATGTTATTAGGTGTCCTAAGTGGCCAATACCATGGGAAAATACCATGGGAAAGCCCATGGTTTTGCATATACCACCGATAAGGTGTCCCTTGGAAATTAATTAAACATTCCCTATTTTTTACTATAATTACCAAGTCATTCTATCATTCATTTCATTCCAAAATCATCCTCAATGAAGTTGTAGTATTTTTACCTCCTAAGAAGTCCTCCCAGGGTTCCCTCAAGCCTCCCAATGTCCCGACCTTCAAGATTTAGAAGTTACTATTCAAGGTAAGGGAACCTTTCACCCTCCACTTTTAAGTCATGACTTCCTTTATGATATGTCTTCTAGTTTCTATTTTATTAGGTGGTGGTATGTTATTCTATATCATTAGTACTTTCCATTTCATGTTCATTTTCTGAGATACCCTTTTCTCTCCCATCAAATGATTTTCTGAATTTTTATGTGACGATGTTAGGCTGCAGAATTTTTGTAAAAGAAATCGCATCTTCTCTTTTCCTTCGAGTTCCATTTTTATATGGTATTTACTTAAAATATCCATACCCAGATCTTGTTTATTTATATTCTGTACCCATACTATATTATGATTTATTTATGAGTGGTTGAACCTTGTCCCCACTCTTTTCAATGTTTTCTAAAACCATTTTGTATAGCTATTATTCTGTAGAATTTTTGTCTCAAAATTTATCTCTCTTTCTCTCATGAAATTCTCTTGTTTATTTATATGAATACCCAGACCTATTTTATTTATATGGGTGTTCATAAATACACAAAAATGATATATTTTATTCAGTAATTGACATGAATATAACCCTCACTCCCTTTCCATGGGTTATAAAAGACATAATGATCTTATTTTTAAGCACTTTTAAAACGTCACAATTTTGAAATGAAACCCATTTATTTTATTCTCTTTGGGTTATTTATGAAATTTTTTATCATTATATATTTTTCTCACATGAATGTAAATACATATTAAGGGTGTGCTCTGATAGTGCTCCAACGCATTGGCTAAAGAATTTAGTCTCTAGAGATGACATGTTTCACGAATCCTTGGTGAATACCATGGTAATTTTTATGACACCTTATAGATGAAACTTGGTGATATGTTCATGAATATCTAAATAGAATATTGTATCCACATATTCAAATTATGATTCATGTTCTTTTAATTATGATATTACTATACTTCCATTGATCATGTCTTTATGTTTTCTTTTTATCAAGTTCTTATTGATATCACAAGTAAACTGATTCCCTTTTTTACCCTTATTGGGCTATCTGCTCACCATTTCCTTTGATGTATATATCCAAGTAATGAGATGTAGTAATTTTACTTAGAATGAACTTATTATGAAGCCTTAAAAGTGGATTATAGGAATGTTTTATATTGTTTTCATATTTTATGTTTCTGATTTCCAAGACACTAGACTTTAAAGATCCTTTGTTTGTAAAATGTAATGAAAAGTTATGTAATAAAAAGGGAGGATTACATAGTTGGTATCAAAAGAATGTTTAGTTATCTATGGAAATTAAGATTTTAAAAACTTAGAAAGAACCCTATATAAAAGTTTATGTATAGGAAAACTTCCTGGTATTTTGGTGAGTATTGAGTAAGTGGTTTATCAAGAAAATACACCTCTATTTGGATACGAGCAGGTAGAGGCAGCTCTGGAACAGATGTACATAAGAGTGAAAACTCTGAAAAGGAGTTTTGGGCTTTACCTGGGGTATCCTGGTACATGAAAATGGGCCTTGCTGCACTCTTGGTTACGACACTCTCGGGGGATATGTTTAGTTAATCATAAGCTTTTTATGAATCATTATAAAGGATTTATAGAGAAATATAATTGTTTAAATCATGAAGTTTTAAGACATAAAATATTTTATAGTTAAAAGATTCTTAAATAAAATAATTTTCTCACTAAGGTTTTATTATTTTAGAGAATGGAGGGCAGTAGGAGGAACCGTACAAATGGTGACCGCAATGGACCATGCGCTGACGGCCCTCTGATGGAAGCCGGAATGGAAAATTTCATGTGAATGATGAACCAACTGACTCAAGTTGTGGGAAATAACTAGAATCAAGTTGAGAGACCAACCTCACTGTGAAGGTAAAAATTTATATTGAATCCTTTATGCGTCAACAACCACCAACCTTCAATGGATCTACCGACTCATTGATTGTTGAACAGTGGATCAGCCCTATCGAGAATATCTTTTCTATGCTCTGTTGTTCTGAACTAGAGAAGGTTACCTTGGATGTTTATTACTTAGAGGGAGAAGCTGATCAGTAGTGTGAATTGATTAAAAACACAAGGCCAAGATTAGAAGTTGAAGCTTTTGAGTGGGAAGAGTTCATAGGGATATTCTTCAACAAGTATTTCCCCCGATCAATGAGAACAAGAAAGGAGAAGGTGTTATCGAGTTGAAGCATAAGGAGAGTGAATATATGGGAAGCTACGAGATGAACTTAATAAGGATTTCACATTACACCTCTAGCATTGTCCTGGATCCAAATGGTAATGTTGATAGATTCTTCGGTGGACTAAGACCTCATCAGCAGAAGAATCTAGCCAACTGGGGTTATGATAGCTATGAGGAGATTGTGCGAAGTGTGATGAAAGCCTAACTGGAGTTTGGTGAGACATAGTGGACTCATAAATCCAATGAAAAGAAGAGATAGATGGATCCCATCTTAGGGAGGACCTTTAATCTGGGAAGAGGAGGCAAGCAAGTGTAATGTCCCACGTGTAATAAATGTGGGAAGAAGCATTCAGGGAACTGCCTTCTCATGAGATGGAAATGCTACAAGTGTGGAAGAGATGCCCATATTGAGAGGAATTGTCAAAGTGAGGTGAAACATTAACTTCCAAACACTAACAACTAGGGGAATATGGGGAAGTCCCTACCTGATGTATAGTGCTTTAAGTGTGGACAACTTGGGCACTTTTCCAATCACTGTTCAAATCTGAGGGCAGTGGAGGGGAACCACCATCTGCCTCAGCCAATGCCAAGGGATCAAAGTCATTATTTTGATATCATGACAGCTAAAGTTGAAGCTCCAAATGATGGGGTAGCAGGTACTCTTGTTGTTCTCTCAAATCTAGAAAGTACTTTGTTTGATTCTTGTTCTACGCATTCCTTTGTTTCCTCCGAGTTTGCAAAGAATTTAGAATCCACCCCCAACTTGCTAAAAGAAGAGTTATCAGTCAAGACTCCTGGTGGGATTATCCAATAATCTTCGGTGTTTATAAACTCTATTATTTACTTTGGTGAGCACAATATTATTTCAAATCTAGTAGTAATTACCATGCTGGAATTTGATGTTATACTAGGGATGGAGTGGCTCTCAAATTATAATTTTAAGATCAAAAGAAAAAGTAATGAAATCTCAGTAGTCTTGAATGGAAAACCTACAGTTATCTTCCAAGGAGAGATATCTCAACCTGATCTTTGTCTAGAATAACCACTTATATCATTCTTTATGGAGTTAATTGGTGAAGAAGTAGAAGTACATTAGAGTTTAAGGATAGAAAATGTCCCCATTGTTCATGAATATGTTGATGTATTTCCTGAGGAGTTACCCAGACCTCCCCTAGAAAGAGGGGTAGAGTTCTCCATTGAACTCATACCTAGGTCTCATCCGATATCTAAGACCCACTATAGGATGGAAAATGTGCAGTTGGAGGAGTTAAAGAAACAACTCCAAGATCTTTTGGAGAAGGGGTTTATCTAACCAAGTGTGTCTCCTTGGGGAGAACCTATCCTCTATGTGAAGAAGAAGGATGGATTGATGCAGCTATGAATTTATTATAGAAAACTGAATGGGATCACAATAAAGAACAAATACCCTCTTCTTAGAATTGATGACTTATTTGACCAAATGTGTGGGGCTCAATTATTCTCTAACATTGATCTTTGATCTAGTTATCATCAAATGAGGGTGAAGAAAGAAGATATTCTGAAAACTGCCTTCCAATCAAGATATGGGAATTATGGGTTTGTTGTTATGCCCTTCGGACTGACTAATGCACCTACTATTTTCATGGATTTGAGGAATAGAGTCTTTATAGACTTCCTTGATAACTTTGTGGTAGTTTTTATTGATGATATTCTGATATATTCCAAAAGTTCTGAGGAGCATGAGGATCATATAAGGGTTATTTTTTAAACTCTATGGAAGGAGGGGATTTTTGGGAAGTTCAGCAAATGTGAAATCTGGTTGCAACAGGTTTCTTTCTTGGGGAACATTGTTACCAATGAAGGAATCACAATTGACCCTACAAAGACAAAAGATGTAGAGGAGTAGCCTCAGCCTACAACAATATCTGAGATTCGTGGTTTCCTTGGATTAGAGGGATATTATAGGAGGTTTGTGAAAAACTTTTCATTAATTTCTAATCCATTAACCAAGATAAATCGAAAAGGGGTCAATTTCATCTAGACAAAGGAGTGTTAGGAATGATTCCAAGAGCTGAAGAAGATATTAGTTACTGCACCTGTGTTAACTTTTTCCTCAAGTGGATAAAGATTCGTTATTTTTAGCGATGAATATCTGAATGGGCTTGGGTACATCCTCATGAAAAATGAAAAATTCATCACTTATGCATCTCAACAATTGAAGACTCGTGAGCAGAACTATTCAACACATGATCTGGAGATGGTTACTGTAGTTTTTTCTATGAAGATATGGGGGCACTATCTTTATGGGGATAAATTTGATATATACATTGGTAATCAATGTTTGAATTATATTTTCACACAAAAGGAATTGAACATGAGGCAGAGGATATGGTTGGAACTTCTCAAATACTATGATTGTTCAATTCATTACCATCCTGGAAGAGCAAACAAATTTGTTGGTGCATTAAGCAGAAAAGACCCAGTTGTTCTTTCCATGATGAGGATTCAAAGAGATCCTTTGATCAATGACCTAGTGAAGATGGACATGGGAATTATAAGGGTAGGGACATCATCAACCCTAACCTAAAGGATTTCTCAACTGTCATTACTAGAGAAGATCAAGAAAGCTCATAAAGAAGATCCTTTGTTATAGAAGAAGTTTGAGGCTATGAAGGACGGGAAGTTTCTTGAGTTCAGTATTGATTAAGAAGGTGTACTAAAATTTCATACAAGAATATGTGTTCCATCTGTTCTGGAAATAAAGGAGTTGATGGATGAAGCTCATAGTTCTACTTTCTCTATATATCATGGAAGCACGAAAATGTATAGAGACATTCGTGATCATTATCGATGGGATAATATGAAAAGAGATATTGCTGACTACACTTCAAGGTGCTTGGTATGTCAGCAAGTGAAGGCAGAGCGACAAATTCCTAAAGGGGTATTGCAACCACTACCCATACCAACATGGAAGTGGGACAATATCACTATGGAGTTCCTCACTGGTCTCCTGAGAACTTCCAAGGGAGACAATGCGATATGGGTTATTGTGGTCTGTCTCACCAAGACTGCCCATTTTATCTCTATTCGGGAAGATTATTCTCTTGATCAAATTGCTAGGATTTACATAAAGGAAGTGGTAAGGCTGCATGGAGTTCCACTTTCTATCATATCTGATCACGACCCAAGGTTCACATCATAATTCTGGAGAAGTCTTCAACATGCACTGAGCACTAAATTGAATTTCAGTATGGCCTATCACCCCCAAACTGATGGTCTGTCTTAAAGGACTATTCAAACACTCAAGGATATGATGAGAACATGCTCAATGGAATTTAAAGGAGGATGGGATCAACATCTCCCTTTATTTGAGTTCTCTTACAACAACAGCTTCCACTTGATCATTCAAATGGCACCTTATAAAGATCTATATGTGAAGCAATTTAAAACTCCTACTTATTGGGATGAATCTAGTGAGAGAAAGCTTCTTGGACCTGATCTTGTGCAAGAGATGACAGAAAAAGTCCATGCCATCCAGCAACACATTAAGGATGCTCAGAGTTGGAAAAAGATCTATGCTAACAACCGTCTAAGGGACTTGAAGTTTGATTTTTGTGACATGGTAATTTTTTGAATTTCACTTTGGAAGAAATTCATGATATTTGGGAAGAAAGGGAAGCTTAGTCGTAGGTACATTGGTCCCTATAAAATACTTGATCACATGGGAGCAGTGGCCTATCGACTTGCAATTCCTACAAATCTATCACATATTCATGATGTCTTCCATGTATCCCTCTTGAGTAAGTACATACCTGACCCTTCACATGTACTAAATCCAGAGGTGGTACAACTGGAACATGACCTCTCTTATGAGGAGCATCCGTTGGAGATCTTGGATCGTAGAGACAAGGTTCTACGCAACAAGACTACCCTCCTTGTTAAGGTGTTGTGGAGGAACCATAAATGTGAAGAAGCCACATGGGAACTGTAGGAGTCTATGAGGCTGAAGTACCCACACCTTTTCTCTTATGAGGTATGAGTTAAAATTTTCGGGACAAAATTTCTTAAGGGGGGAAGAATGTAACGACCCAAACTTCTAAATAATTTGTTTCCTAATTTTTTGTGTTGTTTTATTTTATACTACAAAATTATATATTTTAATTAATTAATTGTGTATAATTAAATGAGACCATTGGGTTTTGACTATTATATAATCGTTTTTCAATATGACCATTGGAAACTAAACTCTTAATGTTACAATTATTGTTTATAAATTCAAATGATCTTGGTTAATTAATACAGAAAGAAGAGTCGATGGCATCATCCAATAGAGTTGGGCCATATGAAGCCCATCCGTTGGAAGTTGGGAAGGAGGTAGCATCACTGGGCTTTTCTTTGGACCAAGCCCAAGTCGAACTTCAATATGTAAAACTTGAATAGAATCACTTATGGGAGAAGTTCAAGCTGATAGAAATCAGCACTCGGGCAATGTTTTCTAAGCCACCCCAAAATTCTATCGCTATATAACACCTTACACTTAGGTCCTATGCAGGTGTTATAAGGGGCTATGTAACAAATCCTTAGTTACTTTCTGTAATCTTTTTGTATAAATAAAATTTTTACTTCTTATTATGGTAAAATTAGTGAATTTAAAATGTCTGGATAAATATAGGATGAATTTATAGAAGTTCCATATTATAGATGAATTTTAGAAAAAAAGGGTATTTTAAAATATTTTTGTATTCTTAAAATAATTAATAATACGAATTTATTTTCAAAAAATGGTCTTCTACAGTTATGTTCAGTAAAAAATTTAGAGTCTAATAAGATCAAATTAATTTTTAGTAAATAGTAAAATATGAATAGTAACATACCCGTATGAATAGTAATGAAAAGTAAATCGACCAAAAAAATATAAAATTCACCCATGAATGTATAAATATAATTTAGACATCTTAAAAGTGAAAAAGTGGTCACAATATAAGTATTGGTATTCTTGTAGGTCATAAATATTTTATTTAGAATTTTATAATTTATTTTATAATTTAAAATTGAAATGTATTTTCATAAAATATAATCATATATAGTTACTTTATTTTCTTATGGTTATACAATAATTTTATGGGACCTTGATTACTTTCTTAAGGTGTTACAAAATGAGTTAGAGTTTCAAAGTTGTATTTCTGGAATAAATAATGATTTTATTTAAAAATTAAATTAAAATTATTTAGAAAATTATTTTCATAAAATGGAGTTCATTTCTGAATTCATAGCATCAATATTAGGTTAGATTCGATTTTTGATATTTTCTGAAACAATTGATTTTTTCGGTGAATAGTAAAAATACAGTTTTGAGTTTCGGTTGTTTAATGACATCATTGATGATGTAATCATGATGTAATAAATCTGGTCGACTTTTTAATATTAATATATGTTATGAGGTGTCCCAAGTGTCCAATACCATGGTCAAATACCATGGTCAAGCCCATGGTTTTGCAAATACCACTGATGAGGTGTCCCTTAGAAATTAATTAAATATTCCTTCTTTTTTTGCTATAAATACCAAGCCATTACCTCATTCATTTCATTCCAAAATACTCCTCAATGAATTTATAGTCTTTTTACCTCAAAATTAGTCCTCCCAAGTTTCCCTAAATCCTCCAACGGTCCCGACCTTCAAGCTTTCGAAGTTACTCTTCAAGGTAAGGGAACTTTTCACCCTCCTCTTTTAAGTCATGACTTTCTTTATGTTATGTCTTCTAGTTTACATTTTATTATGTGGGGGTATGTTCTTAAATATCATTCTTACTGTCCATTTCATGTTCAATTGATGATATACCCTTTTCTCTCTCATCAAATGATTTTCTGAATTTTTAATTGACGTTGTTAGGCTACCGAATTTTTGTAAAAGAAATCGCATCTTATCTTTTTCTTCGAGTTTCATTTTCATATGGTATTTCCTTCAAATATCCATACCATGATCTTATTTATTTTTATTCTATAACCATACTTTATTATGATTTATTTATGAGTGAGTTACCCTTATCCCCTCTCTTTTAAATGTTTTCTAAAACCATGTTATATAGTCGTTATGCTGCAGAATTTTCGTCTCAAAATTTCTCTCTCTTTCTCTCATGAAATTCTCTTGTTTGTTTATGTGAATACCCAGAACTATTTAATTTATATGGGTGTTCATAAATACACAAAAATGATATATTTTATTCTATAATTTACATACATATAACCCTCACTCTTTCCATGGGTTATAAATGACATAATGATCTTATTTTTAAGCACTTTTAAAACGTCATGATTTTGAAATGAAACCCATTTATTTTATTCTCATTGGGTTATTTATGAAATGTTTGATTATTATATATGTAGCTCACATGAAATTAAATATATATATTAAGGGTGTTCCCTGATAGTGATCCAATGTATTGGGTACATAATTTAATCTCTAGAGATGAAAAGTTTCACGATACCTTGGTGAAAAACATTGGTAATATTTATGACACCATGGGGACGAACCTTCGTGATATGTTCATGAATGTATAAACAAAATTTTGTATCCACATATTAAAGTTATCATTAAAGTTATTTTCATTGTGATATTCGTATTCTTCTATTTCTCACGTCTTTATGTTTTCTTTTTATCAAGTTCTTATTGATATCACAAGTAAACTGATTCCCTTGTTTACCCTTACTAGGTCTTCTGGTCACCCTTTCCTTTGATGTATGTCTATAGGTTATGAGATGTAGTAATTGTACTTGGGATTAAATTATACTGAAGCCATAAAAGTGTATTAGAAGAATGTTTTATGTTGTTTTCATGTTTTATGTTCCTGATTTTCAAAACACTGGACTTTAAAGATCTTCTGTTTGTAAAATGTAATGAAAAGTTATGTAATAATAAGGTGGGATTTCATAGTTTGTATCAAAGGAAATATTAGTTATTTATGGAAATTAGGCTATGAAAACATTATGAAGAACCCTATAGAAAAGTTTAAGTATAGAAAAACATCCTGGTATTTTGTTGAGTATTGAGTAAGTTGTTTATCAAGAAAGTACATTCTTATCTGGATACGAGCAGGTAGTGGAAGCTCTGGCACAGATGTACCTAGGAGTGAAAACTCTGACAAGGAGTTTCAGTCTTGACCCGGGGTATCCTGGTACACAAAAACAGGCCTTGATGCACTCTTGTTTATGAAACTCCTGGGGGATATGTTTGGTTTATCATAAGATTTTCATGAATCATTATGAAGGATTTATAGAGAAATGTAATTGTTTAATGCATGAAGCTTAAAGACATTAAATCCTTTATAGTTAAAAGATTCGTAAATCAAATAAGTTTCTCACCAAGGTATTATTATTTTTGAAAATGGTGGGAAATAGGAAGAACCATGAAAATGGTGACCGCAATAGACCATGCGCTGATAGCCCTCCGATGGAAGCTGAAATGGAAACTTTCATGCGAATGATGAACCAATTGACTCATGTTATAGGAAATAACTTGAATCAAGCTGAGTGACTGACCTCACCACAAAGGGAACAACTTTATTTTTAATACTTTATGCATCAACGACTACCAACCTTCAATGGATCTATCGACCCATTGATTGTTGAACAGTGGATCAACTCTATCGAGAAGATCTTTTTTGTGCTCTACTGTTTTGAACAATAGAAGATTACATTGGTTGTTTGTCACTTAGAGGGAGAAGCTGATCCGTGGTGGGAACTGATTAAAAACACAAGGTCAAGAGTGGAAGTTGAAGCTTTTGATTGGGAAGAGTACTTAGGGATATTATTCAACAAGTATTTCCCTCGATCGATGAGAACAATAATGGAGAAGGAGTTTCTCGAGCTAAAGTAAAAGGAGAATGAATCGGTGGGAAGCTACGAGATGAACTTCACAAGGATTTCACGTTACACCTCTAGCTTTGTCATGGATCCAAATGGTATGGCTGATAGATTCTTCGGTGGACTGAGACCTCATCTACAGAAGAATCTAGCCAATTGATATTATGATAGCTATGAGGAGATCGTGTGAAGTGCGATGAAAGTCGAACTGGAATTTGGTGAGACACAGTGGTCTCATAAATCCAATGAAAAAAAAGAGATCGATGGATCCAAGCTTAGGGAGGACCATTGATTAGGTAAGAAGAGGAAAAAAAGTGAAACGTCCCACGTGTAATAAATGTGGGAAGAAACATTCGGGGAACTTCCTGCTTGGGAGTGGGAAATGTTACAAGTGTGTAAAAGATGGCCATATTGCAAGAAATTATAGTAGTGAGGTGAAACCTCAACTTCCAAACAATAACGAGAAGGGTAAGATGGTGCAGGCCCTACCTGATGTCCAGTTCTTTAAGTGTTGACAACTTGGGCACTTTTCCAATCATTGTCCAAATCTGAGGGCATTGGAGGGGAACCACCATCAGCCTTAGCCAATGCCAAGGAAGCAAGGTCGTGATTTTTCCATCATGGCAGCTGAAGTTGAAGCTCCGAATGATGTGGTGGCAGGTACTCTTGTTGTTATCTCAAAGCTAACAAGTACTTTGTTTGATTTTGGTTCTACACATTCCTTTATTTCCTCCAAGTTTTCAAAGAATTTAGAATCAACCCCCAACTTGCTAAAAGTAGAGTTATTAGTCAAGACTCTTTCTGGGATTATCCAACCATTGTCAGTGTTTAGAAACTCTAGTATTTACTTTGGTGAGCACAATCTTATCGCAAATCTAGTAGTCATTCCCATGATGGAATTCAACATTATACTATGGATGGACTGGCACTCAAAGTATAATGCTAAGATCAAATGAAGAAGTAAGGAAATCTCAGTAGTCTTGAATGAAAAACCTACAGTTATCTTCCAAGGATAGATATCTCAACCTAATCATTGTCTAAAAGAACCTCCTATATCATTCTTTATGGAGTTGATCGGTGAAGAAGAAGAAGGAAATGAGAGTTTAAGGATAGAAAATGTTCCCATCATCTAGGAATATGTTGATGTATTTCCTGAGGAGTTTCCTGAACCTCCCCTAGAAAGAGAGGTAGAGTTCTCTATTTAACTCTTACCTAGGTCTCATCTGATATCTAAGACCCCCAATAAGATGGAAAATGTGGAGCTGGAGGAGTTAAAGAAACAACTCCATGATCTTTTAGAGAAGGGGTTTATCCGACCGAGTGTGTCTCCTTGGGGAGCACATGCTCTCTTTGTGAAGAAGAAGGATGGATGGATGCAGCTATGCATTGATCTCTTTGTGAAGAAGAAAGATGAATTGATGTAGCTATGCATTGATTTTGTTTGTTGTTTTTATGTATTTTATTTTTTTTAATAATTTTTTATGACTGAGCATGCTCAGATTCTGAACTTTCTTAGTATAAATAATGTAATAAATAATATATATAATTTGAAAGGCATCCACCCTTATATAATTTCATATTTGTTGTATTGTTTATATAAAATATGATGGATTATGTAACTAATAATAAAAAATTTGACTATTAATAATTTATAACAGCATATATAAATAATGGAATAAATAATATAAATATTTTGATATCTAAAAAAATGTTAATAATTAATAATCTAATCAATCTTAATTATTTTATTATTAGTTTAGTTAATCCTAATAATATTAATAAAAATAAAAAGAAATAAAATAAGAAATTATAAAAAAATTATTATTAAATATATTAAAAAAGAAATTTATTATTTATAAAAATAATTAATATTAAATCTTAATAATGATAATAATAATATTATTATTATTATAAAATATTATTATTATTATTATTATTATAATATTAATAATAATATTAATAATACTAATAATAATTAATATTAATATTTTATAAAAATATTATTAATATTAAAAATATAATAATATTAATTAATTATAATAATAATTTAATATTAATATAATATTAATATTAATAATATAATAATATTGTTAAATTAAAATAATAATAATAATAATAATTTTATATAATAATAATAATAACATTAATAAAATATTAAAAATATAATAATATTAATATTAATATTAATATTAATAATGTAATATTGATAATAACAATATAATATTAATAATATAATAATATTAATAATATTATTAATAATATAATTATATTAACAATATTATTTTTATATAATATTGTTAATAAATATTAATATAATATATAATATTAATAATAAAAATATAATAATAATTATACTAATAATAATAATAAATATTATAAATATTATATAATATTAATAATATAATAATATAATAATATTAATAATATAATTATTATTATTATTGTTATATTTTTTTAAAATAATTATTATTATAATATTAATAATAATATTGATAATACTAATAATAATTAATATTATTATTAAAATTAATAATATTTTTATATAATATTAATAATAATATTAATAATATGATGATTTAATATTAATTAGTTTAATAAATTGTAAATTTCTTTTTTATATTTAATAATAATATTTTTATTATTTTTTGTTTTTATATGTTTTTATATTTAATAATATTATTATGAATAACTAAACTAATATAAATATAATTATGATTCATTAGATTATTAATTATTACCATTTTTGAGATATCAAAAAAAATATTTTTTTATATCATTATTTATATTTGTTATTAGAAATTATTAATAATCATATTTTTATTACTAGTTACATAATCCATCATATTATTTATAAACAAAGCAAGAAATATCAAATTATATTTTTTTTGAAGGAAAAGATAAATTACTGATCAAGAAAACCAGGATTACAAAGCCAATCAGGGAACGAGTTCACCCATCAATGATCCCCCCAATATTTCCCAAAATGAGCCAAACGATGGGCTTTCAAATTACCATCTCTTTTGATAAAATAAAATTTGCATGCATCAAATCCATCGATCAGGGACCAGATATTCCTCAGGATGAGGCCATAAGGCTGGGAATCCTCATCTTTTGTTGAGAGCACGTTCACCACTTTGAGGTAGTCAGATTCCACCAGAATCTTGGGCCAACATTTTGAACTGGAAAAAAGAAGCCTCTGGAGGATGGCTGAGGCCTCAGCCACCACAGGGCTCCATGAGTTAGGCACTACCCTACACTGAGCTTCCACAGTCTGGCCAAAACTATTATGAGCAATGAGTCCAATACCGACCCTTGAATGAGTAGAGACAGCAGCATCTGTATTAATCTTTAAGAAACCCTCAGGGGGGAGACCAAACAGGAGTCGCTCGTCAAGTGTGGCTCAAAGAATTCCCCTCATCACTTTTCTTCCAACCATTCATCCACTCCAAAGCTTTATCCATCCATAGGTGATCAGGGGTCACCTTCATCTGGAAAATGCATTCATTCCATCGAGTCCAAACCTACCAAGAAATTGTGCATATCAGCCCCACCACTCTTGGTTCCAGAGAAGACACCCATTTACTAAGGTTTGGGACTGGTTGCGCCCAAATTTACCCTACTAGTAAAAGCGGTCGTTGAAGTACAAGTAGGGGATCGAACCCACAGGGAACGAAGAAGAAACCTTGAGACACTATGATTTTTTGATGGATTGGCTATGAAGTGGCCAACTTTGAGGTAGATTTTAATTAGGGAACTAAATATATAATTTAAATAACATATAATAAAAAATGATGTGAACTAAACAATTATTAATGGTGGGTTGATCTTAGGGTTTTGCTTGGGGTGGATTGGATGAATTTCTTTTCTTAGAAAATTTCATGTCATTAATTCAATACATATCCAAACAATGAGATAATTTTTCCAAATCATTCACCAATTTAATCCCTACACAATTCCAAGGCCAATCACCAATTCACTTTGAGGATCACTTTAATGATCACTCAAAGGAAATATATCTTACTAGCACTCAAAATGTGTCATCGTTAAAGTTGGCAAAGATGAGAAAGAATGTAACTCATCAAATAGAAATCCTAAAATAATGAATAGATTTAAGTACATGAAATAACATTAAATCCCTGACCTTGCTACTCCCTTGGATCAACCCTTAAGATGTTATCCCTCTATTGATGCTATTCTACCAATGGAAGCGGGATTTAGACTTATGGGGGTGGAATTGAAGAAAAAGAAAATTATTAAAAGAACGAACACTCCACCGTTGTGTGATTGAAATCACAAGTGCTGGTGTGAATAATTTCACACCTTGATTCAACGGTATCAACGTGTGAAGAAAAGGAAAATAAAAAATGAATAAGAATAAAATTTTTTAAAATACTGAACAAGAATGAAAAACTTACATTAGAGAAATTGACGATGTCATTACAAAACGAAAGCGGGAAATTACAATTGAAAGAAAAAAACATTGATTCAAAGAAAAATGTTAGATAATTATTACCTTCACCACCAGATCCTTATATAGGCATATTAGGAGCCTTAGGTACACTCCCAACAATAAATTCACCCCCCAAAAATTAATAGAGTCAAAAGGAGGGTGAAGAATCAAAAGGAAATTAACGTTACAAAGTTGACCACAAAACCAGCCAGATTCATCCTCCATTTTTACGTGTGCGTTTGACACTTCATACGGTAGAACCTGAAGGTGTCATAAATAGAAAATATATTCTTCCATGTGTCTTCTAGAATCTCTCAAAATTTCAGGTAATTTAGTTTAGCCGTTTTGGAGTTATGTTCAAAATAGTGGACTGTTTTTATGAGAATTCTGCTATGGCCCACCATTTTAATTCTAAACTTCATCCCCTTGTATCTCATTGAAATATTCTGACTTTGCTCTAGCCACAGTTGAATAAAATGATCCATATATTTTTCTCTTTATACTGTAAAAATTTGATCTTCATTGGGCTTGGTTTGTGGGCCCCACATTTTTTTGATGGGCCTTAGGCCCATTATGCTTTCTCCATCAAATTTCTGCATTCAGGTGAAAAATTCTCCTTCTTCCCTTGGGATTCATCCATCAGACCTAAAAGATAAAATGTTCCAAACAATGTGATCAATCATATCCCAAAATCTAAAATTCATAAAATGAATATATTGTTGTCCACAAACAATTCAATGATTGGCCCCAAATTTGCATTTTAAACATGAATTGTATTTAAGATGAGAAATGAAGTTCTATTTATGTAATGCACTAAAAACAATGTTTATGGACTTTGTAACAATGAGTATAAAGATATTAAAAATGAATATTAACCACTTTCAGTGACTAATCACACCCCCCAACTTGAGTTTTTCTAGTCCCGAGCAAAATAAATTACAAATATGAAATTCAAATCCCCTTTTCCAAAAACATTTTAATACACATTATTCACCCAAAGACCTCATACCAAAACAAATTATGAAACCCATCAATATAGTTTAAAACAATCTTGGTCCATAAGCATATCCCAAGCCCAAGCTCATTCTTTTGTTCAAATTTATCGCCACATTTCATCCAATTCCAATTAAGCATGATAAAGTGTTGTGCATCACAAAAGATATGGGGCTCATTTTATTGTTCAAGGGGAAAAATGGAAGTGCTAGGTGAGAATCACATTAAACCTTAAGATGAGTATCCAATTTTTTTTGTTTTTTTAACCACAATAGATATGAAAAGACTAACTCTGGGCAAGACAACTATGGAGTCGCGATCCCCAAGTGTCGGACGCCACACATATTGTCAATTCCATTCTCTAAAATAGAGATATAAAGCCTAACTCTGGGCAAGACAACTATAGAGTCACGATCCCCAAGTGTCGGACACCACACATTTGGACAAAAAATTTCTCTATGTGGTCATTATTATTATTTTTTATATTTTTTTTTTTTGTTTTTTTTTTGAATACTCAAATTAAACTAAAAGTGACCCCAGAACCCTATGCTATAATAAAAGGGACCCAAGAACTCAAATTTACACCCAAGATCCAGTAGATGTGCATTTTGACATTTTTACTAAGAGGATGAAAATGTAAACTTTGAAAAATCACATCGGACAACCGCACTTTCCAAAAACTATGCCCATGAACTTAAACTTGCATTAAAATCAGAATCAAGGCATGAAAAATTATTTGATATCCAATTTCAGAGTTTCCAATGTGTGTTATCATGTTCAAGGTTAATGGAATTTTTCTCTCCATGCATGTTCTTATTAAAAAAATCATTTTTTATTTCATCTCCCCCCAACATAGAATAACATTTTCCCCAATTTTTAAAGAAAAGAAAAGATAGATGGGGGTAGGAGAGGAGTTCAAAGAGGAAATTTGAAAATTATAATCATGGAATGAAGTCACCTGGTGGTTGATCAAGAAATCGCATGCCAATATCTCCCTTCAATCCTGGGTTCGAGTCTCAATGGCTTTGATGGTGGTGAATGGATTTTCCTTATGACTTACGACATGTCCTTTTATTTTTTTAACCTATAAAAACATAAAAATAAACAAAACAAAATAAACTGATGATACATTGTCTTCTTTTTAGATTTCTGGGTAAGGTATTACTCAGAGATCACGCCACGTGACACGGATGAATATGGAACTCCCCTTTCATACCCATCCTTACTCATAAAAGAAGAACAGGTCAACAGTCTATGGTAATTTATTATATGAAAAAAAATTATTCAAAATGATTAGAAACATGGAAACCATGGTTTTCCTCCCATGAAGCACTTTTGTTTAACATCATTGGCTCGACTTGTACGCCCCAACTTATCCAATTCCAACATTCAAAATTTTTAGGACCCCATTTTTGTCCACTTCAACTTGATTCAGATTGATTTTTTTATAATTTGATTCATGTGAAATCCCATGGTCAATAATGAGTGTGGAATTCCAAGGAAATTTGGTAATGGTTGATTCAGTTGAATTTCTAGTCTTTTCTAAGACATCAAGGACCATTCCAACATTATTGGTTTCTTGAGAATAATGAACTACAAATACAAGGTCTTTCTTATCTCCTATAGTGGGATTCTTGAGTTCGGAAGAAAGTAAAATAATTTTGATCTCGGGTTTATTGAAATTTCTTAAAGGAGATTGACAAATTAAATCAAAATCAGTTTCTTCTCCAAAACATTTAGAAAGAATTAGTTCATTTTGAAAATAAGATTCATCCTGAAAATTGTCCTGTTGAATATTAGAAGTGTGTATGGGATCATTATTCGTTATATCTCCCAATCGTTCAATGATCAGTGATTCTAAAAAAATGTTATTGGAGCAATATTCTGAACACACAAATTTTCCCCTTGTGAATCCAAAAAATTAATTTCCTCCTGATTTAAATACCCTTCAACATTTCCTTGATCTTGTTCAGTTATCCCATATCCAAAGGTTAGTTCTTTTTTCAATTCATGAGAGGTTTTTGGGATAAAAGATTCATCTATCAATGATGAGGAAAGAACATCTTGAGTGGGAATGGGTTCCTCAAAAGTCTTAAAGATTTGAAATTCTAATCTGAAAGATGAAACTTCTGAATTCATTTTATCCATTTGTTCACACAATTGTTCAAGAATTTTTTCTGGATTAGGGTTTATATATTTTTTTACATCATGGACTTCCTCATTATTTATCTTTTCAATCATTCTTCATAGGTATGGAAATTGATCTTTTAAACATTCATCATCCCATTGATTGTACATCTCATCTGGTGTGGTGTATTCAATTAAGGTTTGGTCAATGAAATTCACTAGGTGAGGTGATTCAAAATATTGATTTTCCAGATGATTATAGCCTTGGTATATTAATGGGTATTGTTTATGATAATCCATTGGAGTTGATTGAAAGTTGTTTTTGGGATTCATAGGACACGCAGAAACAGAAAGGGGAAAATAGAAGAGAAATTAGGGTGAGAATAGAGAATTTGGGGTGATAAAAGAAGATGAGTGTCTAAGGTACTTACTTTGTCCCCGACAACAGCGCCAAAATTTGGTTGCACCCAAATTTACCCTACTGGTAAAAGCGGTCGTTGAAGTACAAGTAGGGGATCGAATCCACAGGGGCTGAAGAAGAAACCTTGAGACACTATGATTTGTTGATGGATTGGCTATGAAGTGTCCAACATTGAGGTAGATTTTAATTGGGGAACTAAATATATAATTTAAATAAAATATAATAAAAAATTATGTGAACTAAATAATTATTGATGGTGGGTTGATCTTAGAGTTTTTCTTGGGGTGGATTGGATCAATTTCTTTTCTTAGAAAATTTCCTGTCATTAATTCAAGACATATCCAAACAATGAGATAATTCTTCCAAATCATTCACCAATTTAATCCCTACACAATTCCAAGGCCAATCACCAATTCACTTTGCGGATCACTTTAATGATCACTCAAAGGAAATAGATCGTACTAGCACTCAAAATGTGTCATCGTTAAAGTTGGAAAAGATGAGAAAGAATGTAACTCATCAAATGGAAATCCTAAAATAATGAATAGATTTAAGTACATGAAATAACATTCAATCCCTGACCTTGCTACTCCCTTGGATCAACCCTTAATAGGTTAGCCCTCCATTGATGCTATTCTACCAATGGAAGCGGGATGTAGACTTATGGGGGTGGAATTGAAGAAAAAGAAAATTATTAAAAGAACGAACACTCCACCGTTGTGTGATTGAAATCACAAGTGCTGGTGTGCATAATTTCACACCTTGATTCAACGGTATCAACGTGTGAAGAAAAGGAAAATAAAAAATGAAGAAGAATAAATTTTATTAAAATACTAAACGTGAATTAAAAACTTACATTAGAGAAATTGATGGTGTCATTACAAAACGAAAGCGGGAAATTACAATTGAAAGAAAAAAACATTGATTCAAAGAAAAATGTTAGATAATTATTCCCTTCACCACCAGCTCCTTATATAGGCATATTAGGAGCCTTAAGTCCACTCCCAACAATAAATTCACCCCCCAACAATTAATAGAGTCAAAAGAAGGGTGAAGAATCAAAAGGAAATTAACGTTACAAAGTTGACCACAAAACCAGCCAGATTCATCCTCCATTTTTATGTGTGCGTTTGACACTTCATACGGCAGAACCTAAAGGTTTCATAAATAGAAAATATCTTATTCCATGTGTCTTCTAGAATCTCTCAAAATTTCAGGTGATTTGGTTTAGCCGTTTTGGAGTTATGTTTAAACTAGTGGACTATTTTTATGACAATTCTGCTTGGCCCACCATTTTAATTCTAAACTTCAGCCCCTTGTATCTCATTGAAATATTCTGAATTTACTCTGACCAGAGTTGAATAAAATGATCCATATATTTTTCTATTTCTACTGTAAAAATTTGAGCTTCATTGGGCTTGGTTTGTGGGCCCCACATTTTTTTGATGGGCCTTAGGCCCATTATGCTTTCTCCAGCAAATTTCTGCATTCAGGTGCAAAATTCTCCATCTTCCCTTGGTATTCATCCATAAAACCTAAAAGATAAAATGTTTCAAAAAAATTGATAAATCATATCCCAAAATCTAAAATTCATAAAATGAATATAATGTTGTCCACAAACAATTCAATGATTGGCCCCAAATTTGCATTTTAAACATGAACTGCATTTAAGATGAGAAATGAAGTTATATTTATGTAATAGACTAAAAACAATGTTTATAGACTTTGGAACAATGAGTATAAAGATATTAACAATGAATATTAGCCAGTTTCAGTGACTAATTAGGGACCAACCCAATTTAAAGATCAAAGAAAATACCAAAATCTGGCCTCCAAACCTTCCACACCCCTTCCACCCCCTTACAGGAAAGAATTGCATGCAAAGGGTATTCCACTTCATGGAGGAACAAAGGACAAGTGTCGTCCTCCGCCAAATGTCACTGCACCAGAAAGTCACGGGTTGGAAGAAGCCCAGCATTTACTTGCCACCAAAAAAAATTCACCTTAGGGGGAGCGGTGAGGGACCAGAGGCACTTCCACCTATTATCGGTAAAGACCTGGGCCAAACCTTGAACCCTCATTTTGTAACTTGAACAAACAGAATATCTCCCATGAGGTTCCCCAGTCCAGAAAATCTGGTCAATACTCATTCCTAGTGTGAGAGGGATACTCAGGATGATCTGATGATCCACCTCGTTAAACCAGCAACAAAGCTTCTCCCGATCTCACTCCTCAAGTGAGTCATCGAGCAGGTCACGTACCCTTGCATCTTCGGAACCAGGAACAACCAGTGAGGAAACCTTAAGATTGATGCCATCTACTAGCCATGGATCATTCCAAATGTTAATATTATGCCCATCAGCAATTCTCCACACGCATCCCAAATCAATGAGAGATTTTTCTCCCCAAATTCTTCTCCATATAAAACTCAGTCGTGGCCCCAGCTGGGCATGCAAGAAGTCAAAATGAGGGAAGTACTTAGCTCGCATCACCTTTGAGAACAGTTCATTTGGGTGGGAAAGAAGGCGCCATCTTTTCTTCACCAAAAGAGCCTCATTAAACCATTTGAAATTTCGGAAGCTGAGTCTGCCACGGAATTTTGAAACACATAACTTCTCCCAAGACATCCAATGGGAATTATGTTTACCCTCATGGGAGCTCCACCAAAAATTGTCCAACCGAGAGTGGATTTGATCCATGAGAGTTTCTGGGAATTTAAACAGCGACCTAGCATAAGAAGGGATTGCTTGGGCCGCTGACTTCACGAGAACTTCCTTTCCCGCCTTGGAAATATTCCTACCATACCAAAGACAAATCAGATTATCCACCCTATCCACAATCATGCCGAAACTTGTTTCTTCGACCTACCCACTAGGGTCAGGAGGACAAGGTACTTGGGATGATTATCAACCAGAAGAAACCCACACATTCGCTTCAAATCCTCTCTCTTATCTTGTGAGATGCCTTTACTAAAATATAACTCTGATTTCGAAGCATTAAGACATTTCCCAGAGGCCTTTTCGTACAGATTGATGATATTCAGCACTGCATTGCATTCTTACGGGGTAGCACGCGCGAAAATGAGGCTATCATCTGCAAAGAAGAGATGAGAGATAGGGGGAATTTCTACATATCGTAGCACCATGGATAACACCTTGATCTGCCACCTTCAAGATGAGATAAGAAAAGACATCTACCACCAGAATGAAGAGGTAAGGTGAAAGGGGGTCCCCTTGTCTCAAGCTTCTTGATGGTTTAAAGCTCGTTGAAGGGACTCCATTAATATTGATTCTGTAGGAGACAGATGTAAAAAAATTCATGACATTAGAGATCCATTTCTTCCCAAAGCCCAACCTGGATAGAACAAGTTCAAGGAAAGGCCATTCAACTCTTTCATAAGCTTTCATCATATCTAGTTTCATTTCCATGGTGCCACGCTTGGATGAGGAGTGAGTTTTCATAGAGTGGAATAATTTGAAGGCAATGGTAGCATTGTCCGTAATAGATATATTTGGAATGAAAGCACTTTGGTTATCTGAGACAAGAAGCGGGAGAAAATTCCTCAGTCTGGCCACCATGATTTTAGAGAAAATTTTGTAAATCACATTACACAGGCTGATTGGCCGAAACTCTGAGATTTTCTAAGGGAACTAGGATTTGGGGATAAGAGTAATAAGAGTTTCATTCAGGGATTCAAGAGAGGATCTTCCATCCCAAACCTCCTTCATTAGGGCCACCACATCGGGCCCCAAAATATGCCAAAAGAATTTAAAGAATAGAGCATGAAACCCATCAGGTTCTGGAGCCTTGGTAGAGTGATTAATATGCAGGGCCCCAAGCACTTCCTCCTCAGACAAATCGCTTTCCAGGTACTGGTTCATGTCTTCTGTAACCAACTTTGGGATGCATCCAATTAGGCATGAGGGAGTGCTAATACTTTCTACTGAATAGAGGTTTCTGATAAAGTTCAAGATAATGGAGTGAATTCCATTTATGTCATGCGCAACTCTTCCAGTGGGGTCCTCTAGATGAGTAATATGATTCTTCCTTCTCCTCGTAGACGCTCATTGGTGAAATAAGTTGGTGTTCTGATCACCATCTCTGATATGGGCCTCCCGTGCCCGAAGGAACCAAAAACCCTCTTTCTCCCTCAAAGCTGCATTAAGATTCTTTTCTTCCACAGAGATGTTTCTAAGGATAAAGTCACAACAATGATATGAGTGGAGTCGCTTTAATTGATTCTCTTCCTCCTTAATACGTTGGTCGAAGGTACCAAATCTAGCTAAGCTCCACTTATGAAGGCGAGATGCAACAGTGCAGAAGTTGGACATGATGCACTGATTTGATCCCTCCCAAGTCGCTTGAACCACCTTTTCACAGTCACTATCTTGGAGCCACATACTTTTAAATTGAAAGGTTCGCTCAGGTCCCCTCTGTTGTCGTTGTGAGACTGTTGACAACATGATTGGGCAGTGATCAGAGGATATAGGGGGTAGCTAGACTATAGAGAAGGCATGAAAAAGAGAGGTCCACTCATCATTCCCAAAAAAATTGTCTAACCTTTCCACCAGGTGGTTCTCCATTAACCTACCCCGATGCCAGGAAAACAGCGAGCCAGAAAACCCGAAGTCATGAAGAGAGTTCGAAACAAGAGACATCCTAAAATCATTCATCACAGCACCACTCCTCATACGTCTTCCTTCTTTTTCATGGGGATAAATGACCTCATTAAAATCCCCCCCCCCCATCAGAATAGGGCAAGGGAGGGGAACCTGCAGTCGTTTCAAAAGGGCCTATGATCTGTGTTTTATCCTACCTACCCGGCCACCCGTAAAACCCAAAAAACAAACAAGGAGGATCCCCTGGGCCAGCAAGCGTCACAGCAATGTGGTTACTTCAGTAATTAGAGATCTTGATCCCATGGTCCTCATTCCATAATAGGAAAATTCCACCTGAGTGTCCCTATCTTCTAATGGGTAAGACGTTTTTGAACCCAATATTTCGGCCCATAAGGCCTGCATCCTTGCTATCCAACATAGTTTCGGATACAAAAACTTTTTCAGGGGGAAATTTGGAACTCCAGTGATGGAGAACATGAACCGTTCTGGGATTTCCAAGCCCCTAACAGTTCCAGCATAAGAATTTCATTTTCCTAGGCGGGGCTGGGACACACCCGCCACCACCTCTGAAACATCAACTACCCGCTCGTCATATGCCACTTTCCACCTCTTTGGCAGGCTCTCAGTCATCTGAGATGCCTCCAAGTGTCATTTTTGGTCCTTGGGCTGTGAACTGGGGGGATCCATGCCCTTATCCCTGCTAATCATTCTTTTCCACGTCCAATGTTTTATAGTTCCTGTCAACGTGATCCCCATCATGCCATCTGTTACCTAAGGGGTAGCACTGGGAGCAACATCATCTGAACTGAGAACTGGGTCTGGTGGGTCATTGCATAGTTGTTGTACCCCTAAGCCTGGGTCTGGTGGTTCCTTGCAGTTTGGCTGCAGCCTAGTAGATGGGAAGGAAATGGCCTTCAAAATAGTTGTGGTCTGGCTTGGGGGGGCAGTCGGCCCCTGCCCCTAACTCATGTGTTGATCCCTCGGCTCGATCGAGATTCGTGGCCAGTCCAGATTCCTTCCTTTCGACCGTTGAACCACATGATTGTCAGCAGAAATATTTGGTGGCCCAAGCATGATTATATTAGTATGATTTGGTTCAACCCACGCATTAAGAGCCTTTGCTAGTTTGTCGCGGTCCTGTTGTTTTTCAAGTTCGGAAATAAAACCCACCCCAGAGGTTTTTGCATGGATCCAGGGACCGTATTGCAAAATAAAATTGCCCTGTTCATCCTCCTTCTTCGCCTCACATGCCTTTTCTATGTGTCTGAGGCACCCACAAAAGAAATAGAAAATAGGAAGCTTTTCAAACTCAAAAGAAATCCAGGTGTCAGAGTCCTCAATTGTCAAAAACATGCCCCGCATAAGAGGATGTGGAACATCCATAGAAGCTCTGATTTGCACAAAAGGTCCCCAATGAATTGGATTAGACCGGTCCCATTCCAGAAATAAACCGATGTGTCCTCCAATCTCACGCATAACATGTTCCGTTCTACCATGAAAGGGGATTCCTCTAATTCGAATCCAGAAAGGTGAGCAAGATAGATTAACTGATTGAAAATTTTCTTTGCCTTTAAGATACTCCATGAGAATTATTTGGTTGTCAAAGGACCATGGTCAACCTTTGAGGACTTTTAATTTATCCCCTTCGTTAAATAATTCCAATACTAGGAGTCCCACTTCCACTTCTCTTATAGCAACGCCGTCCTCCAATCGCCAGATATTTTGCAGAGTTTCTTTTAGTGCTCCATGATTGAAGGACTTTATTGCTAGAAATTTTACAACAATAAGCAAGGACAGTAGTTGTGAGAGAAACACATATTCACTCTTCCATGTAGCAATTACCGATTTTTCTTTATCAGTTAAGGAGAGATTCCGCCAGCGATTCATTAGGTCCGGCTCCATTTAACTGAAACTGAGAACTTCCCTCTTCACCACAAACCCCTTTGTCCCCGGACTGCGTAGTCACACTCCTCCCCGGGATCCCCTTAAGAGTCGCCGCGCTTTGAGCTGCCACACACCTAAACCTTCACAGCCAAGTGCCTTCGCGGACCCGCGCTAGAACGCGAACCACCTTCGGATCGCAAACCAACACCTTCAGGGAACCAACACCAAGTCACAAACCATCTTGACACACACTGTGCTCCCGCCCAAACCTCCTCAAAAGCCTTCAAATCCAACTCCAACTGCGTGTCAAATCCACCGCAAACCAGAAAAAAGGATAGCCCAAGGAAACTTTTTTTTATTGGAAAATTAGAGCTCCTTTGCAAGAAAAACCCCCTAGCACTCACTTCCGTGGTACAACCCACCCTTAAGAAAATGAATCCATGGAGAAGCCCGCCCTAAGCAGGTGCACCCCTTTGCCTCCTTTATAGATCCCACTTGACTGTGAAGGAAAGGCTACGCGAAGACACCTATCATGACCCGCCTTCGACAAGATGATGGAAGGGGCGGAAAAGGCCCCCGCCCTTCCTTCTTCAAGTTGAAGATGAGATAATGACCCTTGAGTCCCACCTCCTGTAGGACCCGGAGTGGCGACTAGCACCAAGGGTGTAACATCTTCACAATATGGGAGCCATTACCCTTTTTTTGTTAACCAAGATTGGGAGAAAGAATGAGTTAACACCAAACACCACCAAGTATAAGAAACTAGAAAGAAAACCAAACTGCATGCATGCTTTAATAATAAAACTGAACAAGGTACAAGAACTCCAAAGTAAAAACAACAGGAAAAGAAAAGGCGAAGCAGAAAACAACAGCAACCAATAGCAACTCCAACGTCTAGACTAGTAAGGTCCTGCATGGCCTCCGAAGTCCTCCTGACAACCTGAAAGTAAACGTAGGGTGAGCATACAAAGCATACTCAGCAGGAAATACCTATAGCTCTCGTCCACAAGTGGTAATATGTACTAATGTCCCATGAGAAACAGAGAAACCAACATCTATCAAGGATTCTATCCATCCTACCTCACCGGTCACGCTCACCAAACAACACAAGCATTAAGGTAATAGTAATTGAACAAAACATTTGGGTACCCCGCACCACCATTTCCCCCACTAGCTAGCTTCTCATCCCTAACGGCAAACATCCTGACGCTACCACGCTCTTCATGCCCGCACACACCTCGGCCCCACAACCACACATTCCTGCCCGCACACGCCTGGGCCTCACAACTACACATCCCTTCTTGCACACACCTGGGCCTCACAATCATCCATCCCTTCCCAAAAACACCTGGGGCTCATCTCGAAGACACCTGAGAAAACAAACCATAACCAGAACCCCTTCCCGAAAACACCTCGGCTAACAACACACCAATCGAAACCTACATGAAGAATCTTGGGTGTAAGGTCACCTCCAGCCATCACAATCGAGGGAAGAGGGAGTAGGAAGGAGAGTAACTAGGGGGGAAAAGCCCTTCCCCATGAAATGGGGTGTCCGACACTAAGTGTCCAATGCGGGTGGGGTGCGAATAAACACAAAACATACCACTATACATATATATACCAACACACAGCCCAACCTAAAGCTCCTCAAATAGATACAAGCAGGTACACAAGCACTGCTGCCTCAGAAAACAGACACACAACAAAACGTTCCATGTTCCCATGTTCAAGTTATCATTCATAACAGTTCATTATGAGTTAATCCCTTCACTACTGGGAAACTAACAGTCACATTCATAGATGAAACAAAAAAATCATAAGAAAGGAAAAACATCAGGTAATTTAAGCATTCACGCCCAGTTCTCTTGTGAAGTCACAACAACTATGGATCAAGTGAGATCCCCCAAAGTACTAAAAACAAAACAACCCCAAGACACGGCCCCATGTACCCAAACTCCATAAGCCAAAAGTTTATCAACAACAGAGGATTCCACCCCAATTCATGATATAAGCCGAGTAACCCCCCCATAGCCTCATATTTACAACCAGTGAAAGTATAACAACAAGGGATCTCATCGAAGAAAACCTAAAGTCCCCCGTAATCGGCCATGAAGGAAAAACAACCAAACCACTACCACCAACACAAGGGAGGCCCACGCAGGTATTTTCAGATTTAGAAGATTTAACACACTCCATGGTTTTAATTCCACTGTGCTTTTACCAGGGTTATCACATAAAAGGGTAAATCCTTGTGCTTTCAATTTATTTAACCGAGTATACGTAATTAACCAATTCCATGTTATGGTTATTTAAACATCCAGGAACACCGAGGTTCATTAGTGCATAGAGAAAGACCACCAACAGCCATGATTTTCAGTGAGCATAGGCCCGTATAATTCACAACACATATCAACAATAAAAGAGCACAGTAGTACATCGATCACACCCCCCTTTTTTATTCTTTTAAGGGTCCGTTCATTATCTTCATTAAGTTGGGTTTCGTCAATTTCCATAGAGACATAAGCATTCCAACCCCGCATGATACACAGAAAGGAGATACGAAGGAAAAAATCCCTACCTGATTGATCAAGGATCAACGTTAAGTCCTCGCGTGGAAACTAGAAAATGAAGAGTAGCAGGAGCTCCAAGGAACGCGATCAAGGAAAACTTCACAACAGGGGTAAGACTAGTCGGGAGGAAGGGTACTCCGACACAGGGTGATAGAAAATAAGAAACTTAGGTAGAAGAGAAGCCTTTAGGTTATAAGGACTAAGATAAAACATTCCCGGGATGGTTAAGATACGGATAGAAAAACTCGAAACCGCATAAGAAGCGGGATCGTGGGTTGACCACGCGGTTGGGACACCCCACACGCCACTTAAAAGTTCCCCGCCTTTTGGGCGGTTTAAACAAACGCACACCTCATGGTTTTTCATTTAAGGAGGGTACCTCACCAATAATTTAAATTAAATGCCATTAATAGGAATTAATGGGCTTTAAAATAGTCTTAAAGGGGTCAAAAGATGGTTTAAAAACCAATTTGTGCAAAAAGGAGGCACTGCTGGAAAACTCGTGGGGGTAGGCGAGAGTTACCGGTAGCCGAGAGCTACCGGTAGCCGAGAGCCACCGGTTGGTGACAACTATCGGTAGCTGAGATACACCGGTAGCCAAGAGCTACCGGTACCCCAAGGTCACCAGTAGGCTAGGTCTACCGGTAGGCCGAGGCTATCGGTAGGCCAAGGCTACCGCTAGGAGTCACCAAGAAGCTGGGATGACCTTCCAGACCACCCGGAACACCTCAAACTTTAGATTTTTACCATGTAATGGACGCCAAAAACCTGGGCCATTATATCAGATACTTCTCAAACTATTATCATCCCCAAGAATATAAGAACAAACCAGAAAGGATAAAAGTGGGGTCCAAACAACCACCCTCTAAAGATATTTCTCAGGGGAAAACCCCTGAGTTGTTCGAAAGCTGGAACAGAACCCTCCCCCTACATCCAGGAATACTCCCCCAAGAGTTATCAACCATAAACATTCACAAAAAGTGCAAGGATCACACTGTCCAACACAAGAGTTAGGGAGTCCCCTCCTACATGTCAGGATATTATCCGCTTTGGGCGGCACCGACTCACCTGCACGGGTTTAATCGCATCCACATTAATGCATCCAGATTAGCATTCAGGTTTTCCCATCATCACACATTCAGAAATACATACAGAGAACAGGGAATAGATCATCTAATAGCTAAGAAAAACAAGTATTTCAGATATTAAAGCACAAGGTACAATATATCAACCAGGATCGGAACAAAAACAACAAGTAAGTCAAAATAGCTCTGGGTACTGAATGCGTAACTAGGCCTCCCGCTCCCAAGTTCTCTCTTCCAGGCCACCATGCCTCCACAACACACGAACCAAGGGTATGGTTCGTTCACGAAGCATTTTCTCTTTACGATCCTCGGCCTTGATTGGTCGTTCTGTGAAGGTCGCATCGTCTTTGACATCTAACTCTCCCCAATCGATGACATGGGATTCGTCGTGTAGATATCGACGAAGCTGGGAGACATGGAAGACGTTGTAAACTTTCTCCAACTGAGGTGGCAACGCCAGCTGATACTCCACCTTGCCAACTCGTCCCAACACCTCGAAAGGTCCGATGAACCTAGGGGAGAGCTTACTCCCCATCCCAAACCTTCGCTGCCCATGTCGAGGTGAAACCTTCAAGAACAAATGATTCCCAACCTCAAACTCCAAGGGCCTCCTCCTACGATTGGAATAAGACTTATTCCGGTCTTGGGCTGCCTTCATCCTCTCACGCATAAGTTGAACCTTCTCAGTGGTGCCATGCACAACTTCTGGACCAAGAATAGCTACTTCCCCAATCTTTGTCCAGCAAACGGGTGAACAACACGGCCTTCCATACAAGGTCTCAAACGGTGTCATACCAATAGTGGAGTGGAAGCTATTTTTATAAGAAAACACCACTAGAGGCAAGTTTCATACCCATGATCCCCCAAAATCCAGAACACATGCCCGCAGAATGTCTTCCAACGTCTGGATTGTTCGTTCTTTTTTCCCATCTGTCTGAGGGTGGAAAGCAGTGCTAAGGCGTAGTTGGGTTCCAAAGGCATGCTGTAATCCCCTCCAGACTTGTGAGGTAAATTTTGTGTCTCTATTGGAGAAAATAGATCTTGGGATCCCATGAAACCGCACCACCTCATCAACGTACCTCTGGGCTAAGGTGTTCACTGGGCTCGACTCCTTAATCTCCAAGAAGTGTGCTGCTTTTGTCAACTGATCCACCACTACCCAGATGGCATCATAGCCTCCCTGAGCCCTGTGTAGCCCTGTGACGAAGTCTATTGAGATGTCATCCCACTTCCACTTGGGAACATCTAACGGCCCTCTAGGAAAATGGTGTTCAACCTTTACTTGCTGACACATGAGGCACTTTTCCACAAACTCTGCCACCGCCTGCTTTACCCCGGGCCACCAAAACTATCTCCTCGGGCCTTGGTACATCTTTGAGACACCAGGATGTACCGCTAAAGCTGAGCCATGGAACTCACGGAGAACACCTTTACGCGTTATCTCCGGAACGAAAATCCTTCCACGGAAAATCATCCGATGCTAACCATCCTCCGACCATCCCTTAGGATCATTTCCCTGATAAACACGATCCCACATCACTTCCACCTCCGAGTCTCCCCACTGAGACTCTTCCACCTGCACCACTAAGAAGGGAACTATAGTTATCTGAAACAGACAACCTCTTCCACCTTCCACCCTTGCATCCAAATGCAAGGCCTCTAACTCTTCCATCGCTCTCCAAGCATCTGCAGATTCCCGAACTACTTCCTTCTGTGATTTTCAGCTTAGCGAATCAGCCACAACATTGACCTTTCCTTCAGTATAAGAGATCTCGAAGTCGTAATCTTGGAGGAACTCGACCCATCTCTGATGCCGCAAGTTCAGATCTCGCTGGGAAAAGATATAACACAAGATCTTGTGATCTGAGAAGACCACAAAGCACTCTCCGATGAGATAATGCAGCCACAACTTCAATGTGGACACCACGACCACAAGCTCCAGATCATGGGTGGCATAGTTACGTTCATGAGGAAGTAACTGCCTATACCCATAAGAGATCACTCATCGTTGCTGCATCAGCACACATCCCAACCCAAGGCTAGAAGCATCATAGAACACTTCAAACAACACCCCTTCCACTGGTAATCAGAGTACTGGAGCACTAACTAGCTTCTCCTTTAGGTAGTCGAAAGCTGTCTGGCACTGGTCACTCCACACGAAGGCCTGGTCTTTCCTAGTCAAAGCTGTCAACGGAGCTGCAACTCGAGAGAAGTTAGGCACAAACATCCAGTAATATCCTGTAAAACCCAGGAAACTACGAACTTCTGCCATGTTCTTGGGATCTTCCCATGAAACGACTGCATCGACCTTCGACGGGTGTACTGTTATTCCTCTCTGAGACACTACGTGTCCAAGGAAATGTACCTCTCACGTTAAGAACTTGCACTTAGACAGTTTCCCATAAATATGGTGGTGTCGAAGGACTCCCAAAACTTCCCTAAGATGTTCAACATGCTCTTCCTTTGATCTTGAGTAGATAAGGATTTCATCGATGAATACCACAATGAACTGGTCTAGAAACTCTCGGAAAACAGATTTCATGAGGTTCATGAACGTAGCTGGTTAGTTTGTAACGCCAAACGGCATGACCATGAACTCAAAGTGGCCATATATGCACCTAAAAGCCGTCTTCGAGATATCACTTTCCTTCACTCTCAACTGGTGGTATCCAGACCGCAGATCGATCTTAGAGAACCAACATTCTCCCCTCAACAGGTCAAAGAGATCATCTATCCTCAGGAGGGGGTAACAATTCTTGATCATCACCTGATTCACCCTCTGGTAGTCTATGCATAGTCATAGACTACCATCTGCCATCTTTACAAACAAAACTGGAGCACCCCACGGTGACACGCTGGGTCGAACAAAGCCCTTATCCATCAGATCATCAATCTGAATCCGCAACTCTCGAAACATAGAAGGTTTCATCCGATAATGAGACATCGAGATCGGGTGGGAACCAGGCGGTAAGTATATCCCAAACTCAACATCACGTTGAGGGTTAAAGTCACAACCTCATTGGGAAATACATCAGAGAATTCTCTTACGACTTCTAGGACATCCATCATTCCTACGTCCGCCGACTCTACTGACATCCCGTTCAGCATAGAAAGGAGTGGCTCCACGTGTTGACTCCCCTCCTGATAACTTCGCTCCCCAACAAAAGCCACACACCGTCCATCCTCATTGGAGAATTCAATACTTCTCCGATAGCATCCGATGATGGTATGCACGGAGAATAACCAGTCGATGCCTAGAATGACATCGTATTGATGCATCTGTAATAAA
The DNA here is from genome assembly GCA_963277665.1 of Viscum album. NCBI lineage: Eukaryota > Viridiplantae > Streptophyta > Magnoliopsida > Santalales > Viscaceae > Viscum > Viscum album. Next base: position 1,774,314,793 of record OY728133.1, on the reverse strand, counting down.
AGAAGGTCTCCACTTGACTGATGTGGTCCTAACACCAGTCTACACCCCCGGAAGAAGTAAGATATGTTGTTCTGACCCCCAACTGGTGTTCTCAACACTAGGGGAACAAAAAGTCTCTCGGCATCCAGACCCAGAGCATGGGCTAATTCGGGCGTAATGAAGGAGTGCGAAGCTCCCGAATCAAACAAGGCAGAAACAAGAGTTCTGAATAAACTGATCATACCTCGAACGACCTCTGGTCCCGTCGTAGCTACTAACTTTGCAGCGTGCAACTGTCCATGCCCAGCTCCTCTGCCTCGTTGTTGTCAACCACCTCCCCGACCACGCCTGGGTCGGGGTCCCTAAGGATCACCCTAGTGTCGATCTCCTCCTGCAAGGTCATCCCTCGGAGGGCCAGGGGCCTGCTGCTGCTACTGGAAAGGCCTTTCCAGCAACGGATTCTGTTGAGGTGGGTGCTGAAACTGCCCACTTCCACCATGTGGAGCTCGAGTCGGACACCTGCTCTGGACGTGTCTGAAAACTCCGCAATAGAAACACTTTGGTCCTGGACCTGTGAGAAAAGGATGAGGTCCAGAAGCTCGGGACTGGAACTGATGAGGCCTAAACCCTGCTTGTCAAAACCTGAAAGGCCCTGTCACTGGAGACCTGCTGCTGACCACCTTCCCCTTTGATGAACTCAGCTGGTTCCCTTCTCGTGGTTTTCCTCCCTTCGAGTGCATCCTCTCTACTATCTCGGCCTTCTTCTATACTGCTAGGTATGTCATAAGAGTGAAGGGAGTGACAGCGTACTGAAGTGAAGGACGGAGTGCCTCCTCTAACCGTCTTTCCTGAGACTCCTCATATGGAAAGAGATATGGGGCAAAGTGCAAGAGATCTTTGAACTTGATCCCCAACTCCCTCACTGACATGCTTCCCTGTTGAAGGGAGAGCAACTCCTGTCTCTTCTCAGCCTTCGTCGTAGAGGAGAGGAACTCCTCACGAAATTCCTTCTCGAAACTGGCCCATGAAACCTCTGCCTCTGTCTTCTCTCCCAGGAAAAGTGTCCACCACTGACGCGCTGCACCTCTCAGCTGAATGACGGCCAATGGAACCCAGTAATCCCTCAGAGCACGGATCAAAGAGAAGGTGATGGCTAGCTCCTCAAGACATCCCTCCGTTACTAAGTTAGAAACGCTGCCCTCGTACTTCTCGAGGTTTTTTCACTAGAAGGAGTGCAGAGTCCTCTGCCACAAGACGTCCTCCTCATCTTATTCAACCCTCTGCTAGTCAACTACCTCGATCTGCTGGTCCTCAACCGCCTGAGTCGCTCGTGAATAACGTCCTGGTGCCATAGCTACAAAGTTAAAAGAGAATTCTTAAGCCCGAGTAGTAAGAGAATTATTATTATTATTATTATTAAATTTTTCTCCCCAAGGTGTCCCAAATCAAATAAAACATAATCAGTATGATGCATGTACCTTCCCTAGGGTTTCTACCCTGCAATAAATGTAGTCTCACTTGGTCGTTTGAAAGGATCAGAGCCCTTGCATCGAATCACGGGGGGGCCTAAAATCCCGTGTCCAAGCCGGTCCTCCCTGGTTTATTTCACGAACCAAGATCACCTAACATTGTTGCCCTACCATCCCATGCAATCCTCACTGTGCCTAACTCCAGACTCCATCCTATCCCTCAACCCTACCACTGATACCATTCTATCACGACCCGCTTTCGGCAAGACGATGGAAGGGGCGGCAAAGGCCCCTACCCTTCCTTCTTCAAGTCGAAGATGAGATAATGACCCCCGAGTCCCGCCTCCAGTAGGCCCCAGAGTGGCGACTAGCACCAAGGGTGTAACATCTTCACAATATGGGAGGCATTACCCTTTTTTTTGTTAACCAAGATTGGAAGAAAGAATGAGTCAACACCAAACACCACCAAGTATATGAAACTAGAAAGAAAACCAAACTACATGCATGCTTTAATAATAAAACTGAACAAGGTACAAGAACTCCAAAGTACAAACAACAGGAAAAGAAAAGGCGAAGCAGAAAACAACAGCGACCAACAGCAACTCCAACGTCCAGACTAGTAAGGTCCTGCACGGGCTCTGAAGTCCTCCTGACAACCTGAATGTAAACGTAGGGTGAGCATACAAAGCATACTCAGTAAGAAATACCTACAGCTCTCATGCACAAGTGGGGAGACGTACTAAAGTCCCGTGAGAAGCAGAGAAACCAATATCTATCAAGGAGTCTATCCATCCCACCTCACCGGTCATGCTTACCAAACAACACAAGCAGTAAGATAATAGTAAGAGAACAAAACATTTGGGTACCCCGCATCACCATTTCCCCCACTAGCTAGCTGCTCATCCCTAATGGAAAACGTCCTGACGCTACCACGTTCTTCCTGCCCGCACACACCTGGGCCTCACAACCACACATCCCTGCCCGCACACACCTGGGCCTCACAACCATCCATCCCTACCTGAAAACACCTGGGTCTCATCCCGAAGACACATGGGAAAACAAACCATAACCAGAACCCCTGCCCGAAAACAACTGGGCTAACAACACACCAATCGAAACCTACCTGAAGAATCTTGGGTGTAAGGTCGCCTCCAGCCATCACAGCCGAGGGAAGAGGGAGTAGGAAGGAGAGTAACTAGGAGGAAACGCCCTTCCCTATGAAATGGGGTGTCCGACACTAAGTGTCCAACGCGGGTGGGGTGCGACTAAACACAAAACATGCCATTATACATATATATACCAACACACAGTCCAACCTACGACTCCTCAAACAGATACAAGCAGGTACACAAGCACTACTGCCTCAGAAAACAGGCACACAACAAACAGTTCTCAGTTCCCTTGTTCAAGTTATCATTCATAACATTTCAGTATGAGTTAATCCCTTTACTACTGGGCAACTAACATGCACATTCACAGATGAAACAACAAAATCGGCAGAAAGGAAAAGCATCAGGTCATTTAAGCATTCACACCCGGTTCTCTTGTGAAGTCACAACAACTAGGGATCAAGTGAGATCCCTCAAAGTACTGAAAACAAAACAACCCCGAGACACAGCCCCATGTCCCCAAACTCCATAAGCCAACGGTTTCTCAACAATAGAGGATTCCACCCCAATTCGTGATATATGCAGAGTAACCCCCCCATAGCCTCAGATTCACAACCAGCGAAAGTATAACAACAGGGGATCTCATCAAAGAAAACCATAAAGTCACCCGTAATCGGCCGTGAAGGAAAAACAACCAAACCACTACCACCAACACAAGGGAGACCCACATAGGTATTTTCAGATTTAAAAGATTTAACACACTCCATGGTTTCAATTTCACTGTGCTTTAACCGGGGTTATCACAGAAAAGGGTAAATCCTGGTGCTTTCAATTTATTTAACTGAGTATACGTAATTAACCAATTCCATGTTACGGTTATTTAAACATCCAGGAACACAGAGGTTCATTAGTGCACAGAGAAAGACCACCAACGACCATGATTTTCAGTGAGTATAGGCACATATAATTCACAACACATATCAACAATAAAAGAGCACAATAGGACATCGATCACACCCCCCCCCCTTTATTCTGTTAAGGGTCCGTTCATTATTTTCATTAAGTTGGATTTCGTCAATTTTTACAGAGACATAAGCATTCCCACCCCGCATGATACACAAAAATGAGAGACGAAGGAAAAAATCTCTACTTGATTGATCAAGGATCGACGTTAAGTCCTCGTGTGGAAACTGGAAAATCAGGAGTAGCAGGAGCTCCAAGGAACGCGATCAAGGAAAACTTCGCAACAGGGGTATGACTCGTCGGGAGGAAGGGTACTCCGAGCACAGGGTGATAGAAAACAAGAAACTCAGGGAGAAGAGAAGCTTTTAGGTTATAAGGACTGAGATACAGCATTCCCGGGACGGTTAAGATACAGAGAGAAAAACTCGAAACCGCGTAAAAAGCGGGATCATGGGTTGACCACGTGGCTGGGACACCCCACACGCCACTTAAAAGGTCCCTGCCTTTTGGGGTGGTTTAAAGAGACGCACACCTCATGATTTTTCATTTAAGAATGGTACCTCAACAATCATTTAATTTAAACGTCATTAATGGGCATTAAAATAAGCTTAAAGGGGTCAAAACATGGTTTAAAAACCAATTTGCGCAAAAAGGAGGCGCTGTTGGAAAACCCGTGGGGGTAGGCGAGAGTTACCAGTAGCCGAGAGCTACCGGTAGCCGAGAGCCACCGGTAGCAAAGAGCCACCGGTTGGTGACAGTGACCGGTGGCCGAGAACCACTGTTGGCGAGGGCAACCGGTACCCCAAGGTCACCGGTAGGCTAGGTCTACCGGTAGGCCTAGGCTATTGGTAGGCCAAGGCTACCGCTAGGAGTCACCGAGAAGCTGGGATGGTCTTCTAGACCACCCAGAACACCTCAAACATCAGATTTTTACCAAATAATGGACCCAAAAACCTGGATCATTACAACACCCCCTCGCGAGCTGGGTTCATTGTCCACAGTGCACTTCGGGAACCTGCCCTTCGCGCGCGCACCATGCGCCCACTCCACCGCAAAAAGAAATCAACGCGAAGACACCCCTTCGCGAACTGGAATCTTTGCCCACTGTGCACTTCGTGAACCACCAACTTCGCGAACCCGCCCTTCGCGAACCCTCCCTGCACGAGCACTCTCCTTCGCGAGTCCGGCCCTTAAAAGCTGATCTGTTGTCGGTCCGACGCACAGCAAACCCCCGGGAGTCGGTTGGAAGCCGATCTGATGGGGGTGAGCAACCGGACGCCTCCGAATCCGGTCAATCCTTCGAAAGCAACCGGACGGTGCTGATCTGAAGTCGCTCGGAAGAGATCGAACACACAGCCTCCGCACCATCGCCAGAAAAAAACTTAACCGCACCAAAAATCCTGTGGATTGATGAGGCGCGTCCGCAGAAATCTGTTCAAGAGGAACACTTGGAGAAAACGAGCCTCAGAACGCGATGGACCGTCGGAGAAGACGTGAATCGCCGCCGAAGGAAAAAACATTTTTTTTGTAAAAAAATATAAGGGTGGCCTTTTGAAAAGTCGTCTTGTTAAGCTTATTTTTTTAGAAGGCGATTTTTGAGCAAGCCTCTTCTTAAAATATATTCTAAACAAGTCGTCTTCTTAAAAAAAATTAAAGAAGGTATCTTATTAGTAGACGTCTTTTTTTTTTTTTTTGGTTCCTTTAAAGAAGGTGCTTTTCTGTGTACCACCTCCTTTAAATGTTTTGCACAGAAGGTGTCATCTAAAGAGGCTGTCTTTATGGGAGACAACCCCTCGCACAGAACGATAATTTGGGAAAATGTTTCATCCAAATATTATAACAGGAATTTGTTATTTATTTTACATTATATCGGAACATTTGTCTTAACCATGTCCCTGTTGGCATGGGTTTGTCCGCATTGAATGGGTCTTGGAAGTAGGGAGCTAGACGGAAATAGGTATGGGATCCGGGTGGGGTGAGCGTGAGATCTGGCCCCGGAGGTACAGACCAGCATAGGATTTGTGGGATCCCGGCGGCGGGATCCGTTGCCTTCGGGAGTTGGATTGGTTGGATGGTGTTTGGCGGTGCAAGGGAAGATTTGTGAAGCTGGCATGGGTTGTGGGTCAGGGGTGACCTCGACTACTGGTGTTGACGGTGGTGCATGCCCATCATGACCGAGGCCGCAAGTTGCAGTTGAAAGAGTGGTGTGCGACGGGGCGACTCAGCGACCTAGAACAGTGCGCAGATCTGAGGCAGTGATTGGCCGACGATGACTGGGACGCAGGGCAGATCTGCGAAGCTGGAATGGGAAGTGGTTCGGGGGATGACCTCGGCTACTGGTGTTGACGGCGGCGCAGGTTCGCCATGACGGAGGGCGTGATTTCCATTCGGAAGAGTGGCGTGTGACGGGGCGACTCGGCGACCAAGGGTTCGGGTGTGGGATTCGTTGGTGTTTCTTGATCTGGCGAGCACGGCGACAATGAGGATGTGATTTCTGGTGTCTTTTTGTGGCTCGGATGCATAGAGGTGTTAACGGGGCGGAGCGGGTCAGCCCGCGGGGCGGATCATGCGGGCTACGGATTTTATTGTGCGGTCTAGCCCGGTCCACAAATAATGCGGGCTTAAAAAATAAAAGCCCGACCCTACCATGCGGGATCCGCGGACTAACGGGCTGGCCCACGGGCTTAAAAAAATAATATATAAAAATATTTTTTTGATTCATGAACCATGATAAAGTGGAATGGAAAAATAGAAATGTTTGAGATTTAGTGAAAATATTTAGTTTTTAATTAACAATATCTCTGACAACAACAACAACCATTAAAAGATTATATCTTTGATGATTTATGGGATTAATATTATCTCAAGTGGGTCATTTAACTTGACCGTCCAAACCAGTTTTTGGACAACAATACTCTTGCGTCTCTCGTTAACACTACAACTCATGTATATAATATTTACTACATATATATATATATATAATAATATTTATTGTTTATTATATAAATTTATTTAATACATATAATATATTTATTACATATACATGTAATATATATTATTTATTATATGTACATAGGAAAATTTCTATTGAATTTTTTTTCTGCAAATTTATATTAGAAATTTCATGTGTAAATTTCCACTGAAAATCTACACTTCAAATCTTTACTTAAAATTATAATGAAAATATATTAATACATAAATAAAAAATTTAAATTTTCACTATAAAATTTCACTGCAAATTTTTTACAAAAAATGTTTACTACAAACTTCTATTGAAAATTTAATTGAAATCTCCACTTAAATTTCTAGTGTTAAATTCAACTTATTTTTTATTATAATTATACTAAAAATTTGATTAACAAAATTATAAGATAAATGCATTATTAAATTTTTAATTTAAATATTTTAACTCATAAATAGATAATTTAATTTCACACTAAAAATTTGAACTGCAAATTTTCTATGGAAGTTTTCAGTGCAAACTTCTATTGGAAATTTGTGACACGAATTTTCACTAGAAATTTTAATTTTAATTTTTCACATAAAATTACAATGTAGATGTATTAAAATATAAATAAAAAATTTAATTTTTCAAAAAATTAAAACTAAAATAAAATTATATTAATATATATATTAAAAATGTAAATTTCAACAGAAAATTTTCATTGGAAATTTGCACGAAAAACTTTCAGTAAAGATTTTCAATAGAAAAGTTTTGTTAAAATTTCCACTTAAATTTCTGATACAAATTTCTATTTGACTTTTGTTATAATTATACTGAAAATTTGATTAACAAACTTCTAAAATAAAAGTATGCTCAAATTTTATTATTGAATTTTCTAGTGCAAACTGCCACTGAAAATTCTTGGTGCAAATTTTCACAGGTTTTTTGCAGTTCGATTTTTCCATTAAAATTACAATGTAGACACATTAAAACATAAATAAAAAATGTAAATTTTCATTGGAAAATTACATTTAAAATTTTATTAGAAACTTTTACAGTAAACTTCCACTAGAAATGTCCACTAAAAACTACAATAAAAATATAATGATACATAAATAAAAACTACAAAATTTCATCATAAATTTACACTGAAAATTTACACCGGAAACTATGAATGGAAATTTTCATTAGAAATTTATAGTTAAAATTTCCATTTAAATGCCTAATTTAAATCATCAAATTATATTTTCTATGCATTGAAATTTTACTCTTACGAGTTCAAATCAGTACTCAAAATTTACACTGAAATTTTACACTGAAAATTTGTATTGGAGACTTGATTATCAAAATTTTAAAATAAATACATGTTTGGATTTTCAATTCAAATATATCAATATATAATACTATTATACATTTATTATTATTGTTTCTTATTTATTACTTTTTTATAAGTTACTTTTAAAAACTCATAGTAATATAAATATATATATATATAATTATAATAATAAAATAAAAATACAAAAATCAAAATATTAGTAGAGTGTTGTATTATAAACAAAATGGTAGTCTTGTATATCCATTTTCATAATTATTGTATCAATTTTTAATACATTAATTCTATTATGTTACAAATAACCACATTAGTGTCATATATCCCACGACCAACCTTACCGTCATGTTTAAAATCTAAATGAGTCGATTTTTTTCATGATTTATGTATGTTTTTATAAAACATGAACTTTTTTTTTCACACTCATGTTAATTTATTATATTATATTATTTTGTTTTATTTTTCAAGAATAATTTTTTTAATACTTATAATTGCGGGTCAAACGGGACCCGCGGACACCCGGCGGGCTAGTCCGCGCGGGCTGCGGGTTTTGCGGGTTGGATCAAATGCGGTCCGAATGTTTGCGGGCCTAAATTTTCAAGGCCCTAACCCACATAAATCCACGGACTAACGGATCGGCCCGCGGATTTGCGGATTTTTTGACAGCTCTAGGGATGTAGGGAGTAGGTGACGATCTGGGCGACGTTTTCGATGAGCGTAGTGGTTACGTCGGCATGACCTCGGGGTTGAGGATGGTTGATTACAGCCTGGATGAGCTCTACGCGGGGGTTTGTGTTAGCCCATTGTGTGGAATTTGGGACTCAACAAGTATATGGGGTTGGGCCTGGTTGATTACACCCTCGATGAGCTGCATGGGTGTTGTGTGTGTTTTTTTGTATTTCTATTTTATTAAATAAATTTTTACAAAAATATTTAATTAAAAATATTTAATTAAAAACATTTATGTTTTTTTGTAATGAGAAATATTATATTTATTTTATTTCTCTATTTTTTTCACTGAAGAAAAATTATCATCTAGGTAAGATAAATCTCATATTTTATAATCTTATTTAAAAATAATAAATCTTATTTTTGTTCTTCTTATAGAATTTTTATTACATGTTTTTTAGGGAAACTTTTTAAAATAATATATCACATAAGAATTTTTTTTTTAATTTTTATAAGAAATTTTTCTCAAAGATCAAGGTAGATAATTTTTTGTATAATAGTATGAAAAAACTGCAAAAATTAGTGAGTGATGTAATTCAAATTAATTTATTAAATAAATTAAAATTCATATTTTTTATGAGATAATTTTTATTGTACACTTTAAAAATTAGAGTGATTTCAAATGTCAACTAAAATTTAAAATATTATATTATATTTAAAAACAATAACGAATACCTCATTAGAGAAATTCCATTTACAATAATATATCATGTATAATATGAGACAAATATCTCTTGAGTTAAATATTCCGTGAATAAATATCTCATGGGATAAATTTCATGTATAATAATAAATCATGTATATTAATTAATCATGTATGATAAGAGATAAATGACATCTTTTAGAAACAAAAGTTTTCTCCTCTATGATACGAGATAAATGGTACCTTTTTTAAAAGAAATGTTATCACAGGTTTGGTATGAGATAAATTTTTTCCTACAATGACACATCATTCAAATGATATAATTTCTTTCATGCACGATATTATATGAAATACACCTACCATGTTATATCTTTAAGAATAAATACTAATGAAAATATGGTCTTTAATAGCGCTATAAATAAGATTCATCGTCACTAAAAACACGCTGGTATTGTAAGTATCTTTAAAAGCCAACAAATTTTTTAAGTGATAAAAATAGCACAGAAAAAATGGTTCCTTTATCAATTCGTGTTTAGTGTTAGTAACAGCCTTTTACAATCACTATTTCTATCACTGATAAAATAGACTGTAGCATTGTTCTGTTGAAATAACAACACACTATAGCTATAAATACGAAATTTAATTTCAATTAAATTTGCATAAAAAATACAACAACAACAAAAACTAATATTTGACAAATATTTCAAAAAAATCATATACAATCACATTGACATGAATCTTTTTTCACAAACATAAAAAAATTCAAAAACATTAATTGTTCATTGTCTTTGGACCCCCACCCCTTTCAAAAGAGTCTGATCATGCTATGAGTTTCCGAAAAAACCACCCCATCTCAAAAAGAGTGCGTCTACATAAAAAGGCAATTCCATATTTTATTAATACTACAAAGAAATAAATTAAACATAAATATGAAACAATGTATTAAATAAAGTCACCTTTGTTAGTATCAAAAATAATTGGCCATTCAGTACAACAATAATTGCGAGATAAAATTGATCATAATGATATTTCAAATGAATTTAAAAAACACCAAAAAAATCCAATAGATTTATTTAGATTAATTTTAACATGAATTTTACAAATAAAAAACTATTAGAATAATTTTATCTCTATCCCTATAAAAAAAATAAGACATTAAGTTGATTAAAATATAGTTTTTGAATGAAATTCACAACTTATCATATTTAATAATTTTAAAAATTTTAATACACCCATTGGTGGTGTGTTTACCAAATAATGTCAACATATCATTAATTAAAAATAAAAATGTTAGAGGTGTTTTTATGTTTTAATATAACATTTTTGACCCTCATTCATCATTTTTCGAAGCCTATTCATCAATGTTGGGGGTGACCTACAAGTCATGGGGTTGATTTCCCAGACCAACATGTTTAGTGCAGTTTCTTTTCTTGCATCATGTTCCACAGTACCAGACGTAATTTGATGTTATTTTAAAATAAATTGTAAAAAATTAATTTTATTACATTTATATTTATGGGTTGGACTCTTGAGTTACGTTAAAAAGCTTTTAAAACAATATATTATGGTGTTCAAGGAATATAATTCTAAAAAACTAAAAAAATAGCATTTTAAATTCATCAAAGATGGGAAAATATTTCTGTCTATAAAGGGGATAAAAATCCTTTCTAGTTGACTTATTTTACTCGATATTCCAATATCATTTAGATTTTTCAATGCGTTAAAAATAATAACAAGAATAGCTCTTCAACTGAAAAACCACCAGCCTATAATATTTGATATATTGACATTTCTTTCCCTTTTCCTAGTAATGAATGTTTAAAAACAAATTTAAGGGTCATGAAAATCCAACTCCAAAACATTTATGTATTATCTAAACAATTTAAAAATTAGCAAAGTTTATCATTTAATTTTTTATTGAAAAACTAATAAAAAAATTTATATCATGTAAAACATTAATAAATTTTTTATTCTAATAAAATACATATTTTATGTTGAGAATTTAATAATTTTTTTAATTTTTAATTTTTTTTAAAAACAATAATTTTAGGTATGTATTAAAATATTATTTATTTTAAATCCAATTTATAAAAAACTTATTTAAATAGTGTTAAGTTAAATTATAAAAACATATATATTGATTACGAGTAGGTAAAAATTAATTTTATTAAGGTCTAAAATATTTTATATAATTATAATATAGTAACTTGTGAATAATTTATAAAATGATAATTTATATTTATGATTCAAAGAAATAACAATTACGAGATAAATTTGTAATAACTGATATGTTGATTACATACATAACATGATAATAAACTTTACCCGACACAAATACTTTAATAAATTTTTAATTCAACTAATCTCTTTATAAAACGACTTTTTAATTTTTAATTTAATATTGTTAATTTTTAAATAAAAAATATTTTTTAGTGGTATAAAATATCAACAAAAGTTTCACGAATAATAATTTCACTAATGAAATCCACTATAATATATTTTTTTTTGTAAATTTTCTATAAAAAAATCTCATTGTAAAATTACAGCACAATGCTACATGGAAAATTTTAGGCGATCAAGAAAATAACTTTTTAAATGTTATGAAAATTCACATAGAAAAATACACAAGACTTTTCCATTTAAAAATTAATATTTAAATTTTCATTAAAAACCCATTTACTTAAAAGATGTTTTTTTGTGAAAATGAAAAAAAATATTCCATAGAAAATTCTATTTCCAAATTCAATTGATAAATTTAACTAAATATATTCATTTTTAAAATTAATGACATAATTCAAGTGGTTACATACCACTAAAAAATATATAGAAAATATTTTATGGCATATTCAATTAAAAAAATTGGAATGAAAATTTTTATCTGAAAACTAAACTTAAAAAAATCACTTCTTCAACAAGAAAATTATATTGAAAATTATAATAAAAAAGTTCACTAAAAATTTCACTAATAAAACATCAAACATTTAACCAAAAAATCAACTAAAAACATTTACATGATAATTTCACTAGAAAATTCAAGTGAAAAGTATCACTGATTTGAATAGATGTTGTTATTTAAAATTAAAATGAAAAAAAACAAATAAAAATTTTCACCTAATTTTCACTCATTCAATTAGAGGCCTTTACTGGAATATTCAAATAGAAATTATTAATGAAAAATTAAAATGAGAACTTCCAATTAGTATTTCCAATAAAAAAATCACCCATTCGATTAAAAACATCCAATAAAAAGATTTGCGGTAGACATTCAGAGAATATTTTCCTTGAAAAACTCTAATGGAAATTCTTACTAAAAAATTCATCTATTAAACTATAAACTATCAAATTAATAATTTATTGGAAATTTAAAATAGAAAAATCTAAGAGAAACCATTAATAAAAAATTTCACTTAAAATTTCTTTAATCGAATTTGAGACTTCTACTGAAATGATTCAAGAGGAAAATTCACTAAAAATTCTCATGGACCTTTCACCAAAATTTATAGTGGAATTTCATCAAAAATTAGAGTGTAACTTTTATTGATACTTCAATCAAACCTTCACTAGAAAATCCCAGGGGAAGTGTCACTAAAATTTTTAATGCGATCTATCACTAAATAATTTCAATGAAAAATTTTCTAAATAAATTTTCATAAAAAGTTCCATTGAAATATCTTGGTGAATAAATATAATGAAAATTTTTATTAAAAATTATTTTATTAAATTAGTAACTTTCATAAAAAATTATTGTTGAAATATTCATAGATAAAAATAAGGTGAAATATTTAACATGGAAATTCTAGTAGAAACATCCATTAGAAAAGTCTAGTTTAAACTTAAAGTGTAAAATTCCACTGAAAACTTCCATAGGAAACATCTACTAATATCTTCCACTGGAATCCAATTAAAATTTCCATGACAAAATTATAGTTCAAATAATCTGTAGAAAATTCTAGTTGAATATTTCAATGTAATTTTTAAAATTTTCAGTGTCAAATTTCACTATAAATTTAAATTTGAAACTATTATTGGAAAACTATATTTGAATCATACAATTTAAAATTCTTGTATAATATTCCATTGAAAAAATTCAGTGAAAAATCCAACTGGAGAATTACACTTGAAACATCCGTTAGAAAATTCCACTTGAATCTCAGAATGAAAAATTATTCTTGAAACTTTTGATGGAAAATTCCAGTTGAAACTTCCACTACAAAATTCTTTAAAAATTCCAATAAAACATTTTAGTAGAAACCTCAACTTCTATATGAAAAATACCAATTGAATCATATAATGAAATGTTTGAAAATTACTATGTTAACTTATTTTGGAAAATTATTATTTAAACCTCTATTAGAAAATTCCTATTGAACTTTCTAATAAAAAATCCCACTAGAAAATCCCAGTGGACACTTTAAATTGAAATTCATGTAGAATCTACCAACTATAAAATTCGTGTCGAAATGTTCATTTGGAAATTCTAGTGGAAACATCAAATTCCATGGGGAAATTGCAATGGAATTTTTCCATTGGAAGATTCTAGCGAAAAATTAAAAATTCACGAACAATATTCCACTAGATTTTTTCCCACTAGATTTTTTCCCACAGAATTTTAAAATTTAATTATTCAAATTAATTTTTTACCCCTTAATTAAACTAGATTTTTTTTTCAAAAAAATTCAACAAAGCCTAATTATATAAAACAATGATTTTTTATGATTTTAAAAAATATTTATGATTTAATTCCTAAAAACATCAGTTATTATTTGAAAAAAAATTCATAGATATTTTCAATGTATAAAATAAATTATATATATTTTACAAAGTGTGTATTTGTTATTTTCCTATGTAATATGAAAACATAATACATACATGATTGTATCATTTTTATGTGTGCTAAGAGTTTTTTCTAGGCCAATATACCCTTTACTCAATGGGATCCTTTAATAACGATTCATGTAAAAAAATAAAAAATTCAATATATCTGGTATTATTGGATGATCCCATATTTCAAGGAATAACAAATGATAAAAATCACCCAAAAAGATTCATTGATACTTGAAAAATCTTCCATAAGGGTATAAGGTTTTTTCTATGATCCAATGCACATGATATATATTCTATAACACGTTTCCTCAGTTTTTTACTCCCACCATACCTATCCATAGATTTATTTATACATATAATTTGACTTTCCCATTGAATCATTGTCATTTTATAGTAATTTTAATATTTTTGGATACTTTACTTGCTACTTTCGACCCAATATTTTTTCATTCTATCTTGGAAATAAGAAAGAAAAAGTGGAACTAAAGAAACATGGTTAGTTCATAAAAAGATTGCATTTTTAAAAAATATATCATTTATTATTCTAAATGATAAATATTGATGACTCACATCAATGGGTTTTGGGTATTTTAATTTTTTTGGCCATTTTCATGGGAGTATTATTTGGCTGTTTTATTTATTGTTGTGGATCCTCTTATGAGTACTCAAATTGGTATGCATAGGGTGGTTTGCTATAAGGAGCTTCATTTTAAGGTAATGAAAGTGCAGTGTATGGCTAAATAATCACATTAATTAAGAGCTTACGTTTATTAGTTCTCAAAAATCATTGATAATGAGGGACATTTGTTAGTGCTAAGTAAAAGAACTGATAAAGATGATATATATCAATGCTAACTAAAGCACAGATAAAATTATACCTTTTTAAGAACTTTTCTTATCACTGAAAAATACCCCTTTAATATTTCTAAAAAATATCAGATAAAGGGAATCGTGACTTATTTAATTTATATATAAAAATTTATTTATTTATAAATATGATTTAAATAATAATAAGTAAATATATAATTTATAAATATGATTTATATAACTATATTATAAAAAAAATTATCAATATTATTTAGATAATTATATATATATATAAATAGCAAAAGTATATAATCAAAAAAATATTTAATAATATAATTATAAAAAATAATTAAAAAATGTTTATATTAATATAATATATTAATATTTTATTCAAACAATTATATGAATATATAAATGAATATATATTCTTTAAATATAGTTCATCTTTGAAATAATATATTAGTGATAATGTTAAAAAAATGTAAAATATACACATATATTTGTATGTACGTGTATGCATATGCATATGTGTGTTTGTATGTGCATGTTTGAATGCATTTTTATGTGTTGTATGTGTATTTTTTGAAGGAAGAATAACTCATATATTAAGAGAACCAATATTAGGTAAAATACGAGATATAAGAAAAATGGGGGAAAATCCAAGGATATGCGAGGATCCTCTAAACGGATCCTAGTAGCCAAATGATGATCTGCTCTATTATCCTCCTTTTTAGTGAGGGAGAGGGAGCAATTAGAGAAGCCTGGCTGTAGGGAAAATATTTTCCAGACCAAAAGGACAAATTGTTGAAGACCATAATTGAGCATAGACTAGGCCTTAATGATACTGGGGCAGTCTGATTCGATTATGATAGTTCGCCATCCTTGCTATAAATTATATTACATTCCCTAAATGATAGCTTCTATTTTCACATCTGAAGGCCAGAGGGACACCTTGAGAGCTCCTTAGCATGCATCAATGATCAAATAAGAAGTGTCACAAAAAAATCCAAATCTAGTTACTCCTTTGTCTAAGGGAGATACATCCACATTGATTTCTTTGTTCCCAAGAGGGGGGGGGGGCATGTGGAAGGGATAGGAAAGCCCATTGGGATATCCATCTGGTGATCATTATGGCTCTATGATGACAAACGGTGATAGTTGGGTCCAACACAAGAGGTGTTATGTTTATGAATCTTATTAAAGATAGTGTTATTTTCCCTTTCCCATAAAATCAACAACAATATACACTAGGTTCTCAGGTCCACCAACTCTTAAAAATGAAGACCACTTTGTGAGAAGGGATGAAAAGTTAGGGGCCAAGGACAGAAGGTGGTCTACTTCAAGGCTAAAGGTTTTCCACACGTTCCTGGAACCTAGGTAGTTGAGGATGGAATGAAAGGAGGATTCAGTTGAGGAAAAGAATAATGGGAATGTTTGTCTCTCTATTATGTGACATAAGGTGAGAAATTACCGAGAATAGAATATCATGGTTCATGCTTGACACCAAAAATACCACCCCTTTGGTGGGATCAAGAGGCGACAAAAAGATATTCATGGGATATCATCCCCTTTTTCTAATGAGGTTATGGACAAGGCATGACCAGACATGACTAAATAGGTGTATGTGCTATCCCTACTTCAGAAAATCCGGTATGGTCCCACCCCTCTCTTGATCAGGATACTTTGGATATGATTTATGTCCCTCTCGTTGTACCAGGATGATATTTTTTTAGTGTACCACCCATGGCCATCCTCATTATGAAGGGATAGGATCGAGGCATCTTCATATAATTCATGGTCAGGGGATATTGCCTTAAGTACACTATTATTGACTAGGCATGGGTCATTACATATGCTAATGGCGGTACCATCCCTGATTCTCCATTAAATCCCACTCAGGAGGAGATCATGTGTTCCCCACAAACTAAACTAGAAGAATCTAGGTTGGGGGGCCTAATGTAGCATTATAGTAATCCAAATAAAGAAAATATTTAGCCTTGATGTCTCTCGCACAGAGGTACTCTAGGTGCAGGATAAAATGCCATCCCTGTTTAGTGATAAGGGCTTCATTGAACAAACACGAGACTCTAAAACAAATACTCCCCAAGAACTTTGGGTCTGTATAACTTGTCCCAAGTGACATAGTGGAATTTGTTTTACCCTTGTCGAGCCCCCAACAAAAATGGTGAGTTTCGATTGGATCTGGTCAATGATGGTGTTAGGGATCTTGAAAGGGGACATAAAGTATGTGGGTATTGACTAAGCAACTACCATGATGAGATTTACTTTTCCTACTTTGGACACTATTTTGAAATTCAATCCCTTAATTTTTTCCACTCTATCCAAATTACTGTAGAAAACTTCCTTCTTTGATCAGTAAAATATCACAGGGATCCTGAGGTACATATGATGTTTTTTTTGACTATATGGATCCCAGAGACGTGTTGGAGGTAGATCCTTTTGTTGTGGCACATGCCAGAGCTGAAATACATTTCTTATTTTGAGAGGTTAACATCATGTATTAACACATTTTCATATATACAAATGAGATGAGCGGTATAATTTAATTCCTCCAATGTTTCCTAGGAGAAAAGGAGGCAATCACCAGTGAAAAATAGGTAGATATAGGGGCTCTCTGACAGTAGGAATTTGATCCATGGATAATAATTTTCCCCAAAAGATGATTAAATAAGGTTAGAAAAACACCATCCATTAAGATAAAGAGGTAAGGGGAGAGAGGGTATACCTATTGGATTCCTCTAGTGGGGGAGAATCTCAACATGATACCACCAATAACATGAAACATAAAAGAAACAAAAGATACCCAATGCATAATTATGTCATCCCATCTAGAATAAAACACCATCTTGATAAGAACAAACCAGATAAAAGGCCACTTCATTCTATCAAAAAAATTTCATGTCCAATTTCCATGTTATAATACATATATTTGTAGTATTATGGGTATTCATGGAATGAAAGTATTCATGTTAAATGAAAACATTTTCTTATATCATCCTATTAGGGACAAATCCACCTTGGTTTTCAAAAAATTATAAAATTGATCCCCCTGTTCATGTGGTTAACAAAGATCTTGGAGAATATTTTTTAGGAGACATTGTAAATACTAATGGGTATAAAATTAGAAACTAAGGAGGGTTTTATATTTTAGTGATTAGGGTGATAATATTATCATTAAAATATGATAGGTTTACTTTACCATGCCATGAATCATTGATAATTCCTAGCACATCAGGCCCAAAAATATTCCAATACAAATTGAATATGAGGGCAGGAATCCATCAAGGATTAGGTATTTAGTTTTGGTTATGTGTATTATGTCTTAATTGGTGATATAAATGGTGTGATAAGGGTTCATTTCATTCATCACCCCTGATATAATGTATCAGGAAATCTTGACAGGGATGTAAGAATCACTAGCCAAATAGAGATCATGTAAAAAGTAAAATATGAGGCACTATAACTCACATTAATTTGATATAGATCTTACCTAAATTGTGGTAATATTGGAAATTTGGTTCTTGAGGCACCTCCTTGAAGTTGTTTGATGAAAATAATGAGTATTTGGATCTCCATATTTTATGTGAAGGTCGTAGTAACACATAAGCCAGAAACATTCTTTACCTTTGAGGTATTTGTTGAGGTGAGATTATAATATTGAAATTATAGAAAGGGTCATGCATGAGGGTGGGAGAGAATAAATATTCATAAAACTTTTTTTGATAGTGTCACATTCCCTATTCAGTTGGTGGAACTAAGGAATACTCCATTGATGAAGGGACGATGCAACCTTAGAGATTTTATTATGAACATCTGATGCATCTAGTTTCCATCCTATTTTAATCACATATTTTTAGTTCATATCCCTCACCCATTATAATTAAATTCTAAATGAACATTCACTTATTGTATTCCGGTGTTTAAGAAAAAGGTTAATGAGGAGAGGGATATGATCTCACATCAAAGGTGTGAGATGGGCGTCCTAGAAGTGGTTGAAACTATTGGTCCATTCAAATGATTCTAGGTATCCGTCTAAAAGTTCCTCAATGTTGGTTCTTTTTGAGGACCCATGAAACTAGTTAAAAGGGTATCTAGTAAATCCCAATATGGAAAGACTGTGCAATGAGTATCCTGTTGGAAACCATTCAATTGCGTGGAGGGTTTTGTGTTCCCCACGTTGTTTTATTTTTGGAAATTGATATCATTAATGTATCCTCCCACAAGGAGAGGTCCCGAAAGGCCATTGCTTATTTATTTTAAGAGGTCCCTATATTTCCACTTGTATTTATTGGAATTCCAACCATACAAACCAACAAAAGCCTAGGTGGGCATGGTAGGTAGGTGAATAGTGGTCACAATATGATTTGATGAGAAGATAGAAAACCTCACATCTAGCTCCTCCTTTCATAAGAGGTAGACAACACCCTTGTTCTATTTTTAAGCCACTAAAGGTATCCATAAAGACACACATTATATGTGATACCACCCATGTCCTTTCATTCAAAAATGGTTTCGAAAAAATCACACTAGGGAAACTTTTAGCACCCTTGTGCTAAGTCATATGAATTGTGCATGGGTTTCCAAGAACATGGTAGTTCCAACATAATATTTTCATTATGATAGTTGGGGATGGTTCAAGATAGCCTCTACCTTTTTGAATTATATGAAAGAAAAATCCTCCACCATCTTCCATATCTAAGGTAATCATTTCCCTATGAGAAAACTCTCTAGGAATATTTTGGATTTTTTGAGTTCTGGTTCAAAAAGGGTGACATCAATATCACTCTTGTGTTTTCAATTCCAGGCCTGGAACAATTTGTAAGGATAATTGAGTGGATAACATAGGTTTTAGATATGTAAATAGGTGGAAAAGGTTAGGGAAGTAAGGGAAATGATGAGGATTCAGGGGCTCTATTGGTTCAAATTGAATTGAGTTTGTGCTAGTGGGGGGGGGTTACTCATTGGTGGAGAGCCTGAAGAGAGGGATATATCCCTTTATGGAGGATTATTTTCTTGAATAAGGGGGGGGGGGGGTGTAACACCCCAGGTAAATAAAGAGTATGACATTTTAACATTTATCTATATTTGTGAATAAAATATTAATATAACTTTAAAGGGGACGCTATGCTCGATGGCGTACCCAACACGCAACAATGAGTTTCTTGGGAATCTTACATTGTACTCTAATAATAAAATAATATTATTTTCAATTGTAGTTAACGCCTAGCTGTTGTGATGGTGGGAATGAATATAACTAACTACAAAATGATTATATATGTTTGTCAAATATTTTTACTTTTTACAATAAATGTTAGAGGATTAAAAATGTGAATGAATCCAATTTTAAGCGTAAACATTCTAATATTCTTTAAAAGGTCGATTAACCGCCTTTTGATGGAGAACCTCTTTTAAATCCACTTTTTGACAATTATATGTGTTATATTTTACAAAATAAAATTCTTCTGTAGAATCGGGACATCAAAATTTACTTTGTGTAAATTTTTGGTATTTTTCCGAAAAAGTTCAATTTTTAATGAATAGAGAAAAAAGTTTTATTTTAATTCAAAACATCGTTTTAATCTAATTTATTTATATGATTAGATTATATTTTTAATTGGTTTTAAAGTGAAATTAGAATATATTTTTACCATTTAATTCAATACTGGTCGTTGGAATTAATTTCAATTTGAAATCGGACTTAAACTACTGTCAATCTTTTGATACATTTTGTTTCATAAAAAAACGCTATTTATTTTGACAGCGGGAATTAATTATTAAATTAATTAATGAAACTTATATGTTTTGAATTTTGTAAAATAGACATAATTTTTGAATTTGGAATATCAAATATAGCTTAGGGTGAAGTTTTGGTATTTTTCTGAAAAACTTCAATTTTTTGATGAAAAGTGAAACCACTAAGTGGTACTTAAGAAACTGATTTTTCCGTTTAAATGAAAATTTTCCACCTTTGTGTTTTGAATTTCAAAAATCCGACATACATGGTTGTCATTAATAAGTAAAATGTGGTTCAATGGGATTAAAATAATTTTTTGGTGAATAGTAACTTATTAAGTTTTTAATCGCGATTAGAAGTAATTAGTGTAGTTTAAGGTAAGAATAATGTTTTAATAAAATGAAATGACCTAGACACATGTCCTACCCTCATTGGATGAGTCATGGCCGACCAAGACAATCCATGGGTCAACTTGGGGACCCCATGGATCCACTTTGGTTGGAAAATGACATAAATACCTTTTTATTTAATGTTAAAATTAAAATGACACAAACATGAGTTGTTTTACTAAAACAATTTTTACATGGGGTTATACAAGTCCAACTTTTGACTATAAATAGTCATTAGAAAGATAAAAAGATTTACTACATCATAGTATTTTTTTATAATTTTTAGACATTAAATAAATTAAATTATTTATGACATCATGATGATGCAACGATGACCTCATTATTTAACGATTTAAATAAAATGGAAAGATAATGTAAAATCTAAGACCTAAACATGTCCAAAACCTATTGGATGGGTGGATTTAGAACCCTTATCACCTTATCCTCGAAACACATCAATGTGGGACCATTAAAATCCTAAACTCATTCTAAAATAAAGTAATATTTCTTTACTTTCCAAGAGTGCCCCTCCTCTCCTCTTATAAAAGGCCCCCACCTCTACCTCCTTACCCACACTTAAAAAGCATTTTTCTCGGCCAACCCCTGCCCATTTTGTCTCTCCAAATACCTCTATAACTCTTTGAATCCTCAATTTGGGCAGAAGTCTTCCCAAGGAAGCCTTTGAGCTCAAACCAAAGGGAGTTACCCGATTTTAAGGTAATGTCTTCACTTGAGTCCTTTTGTTTTATTTTGCTTCTCCAACCCCCTAAACTATTTTTATTCATTTCTTTTGTAACAAATAAAGTATCTTAAATATAATAGTATGTTGTTATAAGAATTATTAGAGCTACACTTACACACACCTTCGTCTAATGGTTAAAGAACATACTGTTTCTGTGGTTGATGATTTTCTGCCTCACGAAACGATGATTGTTCAATATTCTTTTAACACCTTTAAAGGTGGCCATTATGATGTCACTGTATTTTATATATGATATATATGGTATTTATGTTTACTATATGCTTCTGTATTTTATATTTAAAACATACCTTTATTCTTTTCATGTTGTGTAAATGCGATAATTTCATATGAGGAAGTGTGGACTACCGCCCCCTCAAGTGATGTGACTCGTACATGCAATACATAGAATGTATAAAGAATGAAATTAATGAACATGTGTGACCTATATAACATATATATTATACTAGAATTATAATATATATATACATATATCATTTATTTTTAATTTCATTAATATGACAAAGAGAAAATGAAAGTAGCGTTCAAGCGTACGTACAGCCTACCGTCTCCATGAATGGTGCTTTTCGTTTTTTATCTCCAAATGATATGGAATAGTATAAAATGAATATGTACTGGATATATATGATATTTTAATCATTAATAATATTCTGGAAATTATTTACTTATAACTACATGAGCAATCATTTTTCAAACAAGTTCATTTTTGACTCATGTACCAAACATTGGCAAAAACGTCTGTTATGAACTAACATTATTAAACAATTATTATAACATTATAATATGTGATATGAACTGAATAATAATATTTAAAGGAGGTCCTTAGGCAATTATAAATTGACCAAAGTTTATTATTCAGGAATATAAAGAAATGAACAAGACAAGTCGGACTTGAGGTAAGGGATCCGACTCGTCTCTTTCTTTTAAAGTACACTCTTTTATGTCATTACTTTTAAAGCTCATATTTATTGTTATTGGGATATTATTTTATATTACTATTACTATAATTTTTATGTTCATATGATGAGAGACCCTATTCTATCTCATCAATCCATTTTGGAAGTTTTGAGTGGAGCCGTTAGGCTGCCGAATTTTCGTAAGAGATCTAACCTCTCTCTTTCTTTTTAAGTACTCTCCTTTATGTCACTTCTTTTAAGCTCCTATTTTTTATGTTGGGGGATGTTATTTTATTTTCCTCTTTCTGTAAACTTTTTGTTAATATGATGAGAGACCCTATTTTCTCTCATCAATCCATTTTGGAAGTTTTAAGTGGCGCCGTTAGGCTGCTGAGTTTTCGTAAGGGATTTTTTTCATATCACTTTTATTCCCGTGAGATTTCTGCTACATTTACCACAATTTCCTTTGAGTGGTGTACGTAATGCCCATTATTTTAATCATTGTGTAATATACTTTCATTTATGAGTATTTACATCAATGTTGTATTGTCCTTCTTTCACGGGGTGTATGTTTCGAAAGATACCCATGTCGGTAAGGGAACCTTTCCCCCTCCTCTTTTTAAAAGACTTCTTTTGTTATGTCTTTTAATTCACATACTATTATGTTGGGACATGTTCTTATATATCCTTATTGATTTAAATTTTATGTCCTTGTGATGAGATACCCTTTTTATCTCTCATCAACTCTTTTTCTGAATTTTGAAGTGACGCCGTTAGGCTGTCAAATTTTTGCAAGGGAACTTCTTAACCCAAATTTGATTCTTTGGGATAAACTTTTACTCCTTGAATATGTCGTTATATGAATATGTGTGAATAACCTCTGATTGTTTTACACTTAATATCCACTTATATTTGGTGTATTCATTTGTCACACATAATTATGTAATTGATTTATCCTTAAACCAAGGATACCGTCTTTATAAGGGACTTCGTCCCAATCTCCATTTATTGAGGCATATTTTGTTTTATACACAACCTTCTTTTATACGGTGTATAAACCCATTTGATGTTTACGTTTATCCAAAAAGGAATCTTTTTTATACGAAGCGTTTT
Source organism: Viscum album (assembly GCA_963277665.1). Taxonomy (NCBI): domain Eukaryota; kingdom Viridiplantae; phylum Streptophyta; class Magnoliopsida; order Santalales; family Viscaceae; genus Viscum; species Viscum album. The sequence continues at coordinate 1,774,291,083 of OY728133.1, read as the reverse complement.
ACTAAATGAAAAAAGGGAATGTTTTTGTCGTACGTATGCGGTGACAACGACTTCTCCGCCGCCATGACCATTATTTGAGTTTTGGCTTCCTCTACAAGCCATACCTTTTTTTAAAAGAAAAATAAATACCATGTTTTACTTTTATTTTATTTTGGTATTGAAAATGGTTTTCATAATGTTTTTTATATCAATGTGTTTTATTGATATCTTGTGATTAAAATGTAGAAATGTTATGTTTCCTTTATGCATGTATTATGTAGTACGATTATGTTATGGTTCTTGGGCATTGTTATGAAGACGGGTGGTTCCATGATAAACTAAGGGCAGGTGAGCCCGATATAGCTCTCCAATGCATTGGGTAACGCAAAGGAGTGAAATGTTAAGGTTTCTCCGAAGAGATTTAGGGAATATACTATGGTGGGTATTCCAAACGTAACCAAGAGGGTTACTCCCTACCTAAGAATGTTATGAATGCCTCAAGTTACCTTTTATGTCTTATGATTTCTATGATTTATTCATGATTTGATGAGGTATGTTAAAGTGACTATGTTTTATAGGTAAAGTATGATTTCATTCTTATGTATATATGAACTCCTGTTTCCTTTCAATATTTTTATATCCCTTACTGATCTTTTTATGCTCATCCCAAGTTTTTTGAAATGTTTTTCAGAGGTCAAGGGAAAGGTACATGATATGATGATATTGTCAAGAAAGAATCCATGTTTTATTTTAAATATGTTTTTGTTGATGGGAAAAAATGAATATTATCTTTATGTAACCACTTTGTTTAAATGTGGAATGTAATGAAAGTTTTATGATCTAATTCTCTAAAACTCTAAACCTGAAAAGATCCTCAATGTGTAATCTTGTATTAACTCAAGATTAAGTAAGGTTTAAGGCTGGGGCCTTATACGGGGGGTAGGGAACGGTTTAGACAACTTTGGGGATTAGGAGTTTTTGTTAAACAGATGATTAGTCCCTATATCTATTATTTCAGTTAAATCCTTATTTTATAACATTTTTTAGGTCAAGTAAAGTCGGTTACAAATGGAAGGAGAAGGATCTCAAACGACATTCCTATCTCTTCCTGATGACATGCTTGCAATAATTATTGCAAAGTCATGTTCGGATGATTGTGAAACTTTTTCTAGCATACAACTCACTTGAAAGGAGTTGTTTGAGATATCAAACACCTCCACTATACCTCATTATCATCGTGGATCATGGGTTGTTTTTAGAGAAATACTATTTTCACAATATTCTCATATTTTCAAGAAAGGTAAATATTATCAAGGTATTTTCGAATATTTTACCTTATCACAAGAATTTGAAGCATATTATGATCTTAAAAATGGTGCTGAGGAAGGAGACCCTTGCGCAACCTATTTATATTTGCTTTTAAAATATAGTCTCTCAGCACATACTTATGGTATTTTAAAAGGACCAATAATAGAAAGTTTCAACTCAAATTCTGTTCAACTATTTTATAGAAATCATGTTTTATCAGATGTTTTGGAATTATATGTCATACATGATTATTTTCCAAAACTATTTTTCTATGAAAACCCATATGACCCATGTTGTATAAGGTGTATTTGGATGGAGGAAGAAAATTATTTTGATGGATCTCTAAATAATTGTTGTAATGCATGGGACTTCTACCTACGTGAGCAAGATGACGATGAAACCGAGTGGATGCCATGATCAAGGTATGATGTTATTCATTTTGGGAATCGTTTTATTTTATCTTATGGTGGTGAAATAAGACTTCAAGAATTAATATGTTGAGATCATAACGAATTTGGATGAAAATGAGAGTTATAAGAAAACTATTGAGGTTAAAACATGTTAGGGTTATTTTTGGAGTTTTATAAAAAGGACATCACGCAGACCGTGTGACAACCCGTCGTGTCGGACAAAGCTACAGGAATCGAACCCACAACCAAAGTGCAACTGGTATTTATCGCCTACCACTGGACTACGTGAAGTCCCTGGTTAGTTTGACTGATTATTTTTAGTTATACAATTTTATGAATTAAGAGTAAGTTGATTTTAGGTTATCTATGGAAATTTATTAACCTATCATGGAGGATATGTGATTTGGTTAATTACTTTTCAATACAAGACATTAAGAGCAACTGATGTTGTTTGGAGATAAATATTACGATTTAACTTGGAATACTATGTGACTAAATCCTTCAAATATTTGGGTTTCAATCTTAGTTTGGTTTACTTTGAAGAATTTTATGGACAAATGGTTTATCGAATGGTCCTCATTGAACTTTGGGTTTTGTTGGACAAATTTTGGAGATTAAGAATAGATTTTCTTTTTATAAAGGGTTATCCTTTTCTGGATTATCTGATCTTGTACTAACCTTTTTGGTTTTGGTTTTGGTTAAAGTCTAAAGACATGGGAAGTATATAGTTCTCTTTTGTGGATTGGGTGATTCTCTATAAGTTGATTATAGTACTCTTAATGTGAACAAGTCTTCCTAAATACTCGTCTTTTGGAGAAAATATGAGTTTGTGTAAGGAATCTAATAAAAGTTGAAAGTCAACATGATAAGTGACTATGATTCCTTATGAATAAATTCCTCAATAAAAAGTAACTTAAAACAAAAATGTTGTCTATTAACTTTTCCTACTGGGGAATCAAATACCGTTTAACCCATCACAAGTTTGTGATTTTCTTGTGGTTAACTTTATCCTAAACATGTTTTCTATCACTCTCCATCAAAACATGACCCTATGTTTTCTCCTCCATGTCCATATTTTCCTACATGGAATCCTAGTATGGGTTAACTCGGGTGACCTCGGTACTTATCTTCCTTTATTTTAAATTGATTGTTTTACCAACTCTTGTTCCGATATGGGACTTTCAAGGATGTTTCCACGCTCAATTTTAAAATTGCGAGGACGCAATTCCCAAAAGAGGGGAAGGATGTAACACCCCAAGTAAATAAAGAGTATGACATTTTCACATTTATCCATATTTGTGAATACAATATTAATATAACTTTAAAGGGGATTCTATGCTCGATGGCATACCCAACACGCAACAACGAGTTTCTTGGGAATCTTACATTGCACTCTAATAATAAAATAATATCATTTTCAATGGTAGTTAACGCCTAGCTGTTGTGATGGCGGTAATTAATAGAACTAACTACAAAATGATTATATATGTTTGTCAAATATTTTTACTTTTTACAATAAATGTTATAGGATTAAAATTGCGAATGAATCCAATTTTAAGCGTAAACATTCTAATATTCTTTAAAAGGTCGATTAACCGCCTTTTGATGGAGAACCTCTTTTAAATCCAATTTTTTACAATTTTATGTGTTCTATTTGACAAAATAAAATTCTTCTTTAGAATTGGGACATCAAAATTTACTTTGTGTAAATTTTTGGTATTTTTCCGAAAAAGTTCAATTTTTAATGAATAGTGAAAAATGTTGCATTTTAATTCAAAACCTCTTTTTAATCTAATTTATTTATATGATTAGATTATCTTTTGAATTTGTTTTAAAGTGAAATTAGAATATATTTTTACCATTTAATCCAATAGTGGTCGTTGGAATTAATTTCACTTTGAAATCGGACTTAAACTAGTGTCAATCTTTTTATACATTTTGTTTCATAAAAACACGCTATTTGTTTTGACAGCGGGAATTAATTATTAAATTAATTAATGAAACTTATATGTTTTGAATTTTTTTAAATAGACATCATTTTTGAATTCAGAATATCAAATATAGCTTAGGGTGAAGTTTTGGTATTTTTCTGAAAAACTTCAATTTTTTGATGAATAGTGAAACCACTAAGTGGTACTTAAGAAACTGATTTTTCCGTTTAAATGAAATTTTTACACCTTTGTGTTTTGAATTTCAAAAATCCGGCATACATGGTTTTCATTAATAAGTAAAATGTGGTTCAATGGGATTAAAATAATTTTTTGTTGAATAGTAACTTATTAAGTTTTTAATCGCGATTAGAGGTAATTAGTGTAGTTTAAGGTAAGAATAATGTTTTAATAAAATAAAATGACCTAGAAACATGTCCTACCCTTATTGGATGAGTCATGGCCTACCAATACAATCCATGGGTCAACTTGGGGACCCCATGGAGCCACTTTGGTTGGAAAATGACATAAATACCTTTTTATTTAATGTTAAAATTAAAATGACACAAACATGAGTTGTTTACTAATTTTTTTTTACATGGGGTTATACAAGTCAGATTTTTGACTATAAATAGTCATTGGAAATCTAAAAAAATTTACTACATCATAGTATTTTTTTATAATTTTTAGACATTAAATAAATTAAATTATTTATGACATCATGATGATGCAGCGATGACCTCATTATTTAACGATTTAAATAAAATGGAAAGATAATGTAAAATATAAGACCTAAACATTTCCAAAACCTATTGGATGGGTGGATTTAGAACCCTTATCACCTTATCCTCGAAACACATCAATGTGGGACCATTAAAATCCAAAACTCATTCTAAAATAAAGTAACATTTCTTTACTTTCCAAGAGTGCCCCTCCTCTCCTCTTATAAAAGGCCCCCACCTCTACCTCCTTACCCACACTTACAAAGCCATTTTCTCAGCCAACACCTGACCATTTTGTCTCTCCACATACCTCTATAACTCTTTGAAGCCTCAATTTGGGCAGAAGTCTTCCCAAGGAAGCCTTTGAGCTCAAACCAAAGGGAGTTACCCGATTTTAAGGTAATGTCTTCACTTGAGTCCTTTTGTTTTATTTTGATTCTCCAACCCCCTAAACTATTTTTATTCATTTATATTGTAAAAACTCCAGTATATTCAATATAATAGGATGTTGTTATAATAATTATTCTAGCTACACTTACACACACCTTTGTCTAATGGTTAAATAACATACTGTTTCTGTGGTTGGCGATTTTCTGCCTCACGAAACGATGATTGTTCAATATTCTTTTAACACATTTAAAGGTGGACATTATGATGTCACTGTATTTTATATATGATATATATGGTATTTATGTTTACTATATGCTTCTTTATTTTATATTTAAAACATACCTTTATTCTTTTCATGTTGTGTAAATGCGATAATTTCATATGAGGAAGTGTGGACTTCCGCCCCCTCAAGTGATGTGACTCGTACATGAAATACATGGAATGTATAAAGAATGAAATTAATGAAAATATGTGACCTATATAACATATATATTATACTATAATTATAATATATATATACATATATCATTTATTTTTAGTTCCATTAATATGACAAAGAGAAAATGGAAGTAGCGTTCAAGCGTACGTACGACCTACCGTCTCCATGAACGATGCTTTTCGTTTTTTATCTCCAAATGATATGGAATAGTATAAAATTAATATGTACTGGATATATATGATATTTTAATCATTAATACTATTCTGGAAATTATTTACTTACAACTACATGAGCAATCATTTTTCAAACAAGTTCATTTTTGACTCATGTACCAAACATTGGCAAAAACGTCTCTTATGAACTAACATTATTAAACAATTATTATAACATTATAATATGTGATATGAACTGAATAATAATATTTAAAGGAGGTCCTTAGGCAATTATAAATTGACCAAAGTTTATTATTCAGGAATATAAAGAAACGAACTAGACAAGTCGGACTTGAGGTAAGGGATCCGACTCGTCTCTTTCTTTTAAAGTACACTCTTTTATGTCATTACTTTTAAAGCTCATATTTATTGTTATTGGGATATTATTTTATATTACTCTTACTATAATTTTTATGTTCATATGATGAGAGACCATATTCTCTCTCATCAATCCATTTTGGAAGTTTTGAGAGGCGCCGTTAGGCTGCCGAATTTTCATAAGAGATTTAACCTCTCTCTTTCTTTTTAAGTAGTCTCCTTTATGTCACTTATTTTAAGATCCTCTTTTTTATGTTGGGGGATGTTCTTTTATATTCCTATTTCTGTAAAATTTTTGTTAATATGATGAGAGACCCTATTTTCTCTCATCAATCCATTTTGAAAGTTTTAAGTGGCGTCGTTAGGCTGCCGAGTTTTCGTAAGGGATTTTTTTTTTCATATCACTTTTATTCCCGTGATATTTATGCTACATTTGCCACAATTTCCTTTGAGTGGTGTACGTACTGCCCATTATTTTACTCATTGTGTAATATACTTTCATTTATGAGTATTTAAATCAATGTTGTATTGTCCTTCTTTCACGAGGTGTATGTTTCGAAAGATACCCATGTCAGTAAGGGAACCTTTCACCCTCCTCTTTTTAAAAGACTTCTTTTGTTATGTCTTTTAATTCACATACTATTATGTTGGGATATGTTATTCTATATCCTTATTGATTTAAATTTTATGTCCTTGTGATGAGATACCCTTTTTTATCTCTCATCAACTCTTTTTCTGAATTTTGAAGTGACGCCGTTAGGCTGTCAATTTTTTGCAAGGGAACTTCTTAACCCAAATTTGATTCTTTGGGATAAACCTGTACTCCTTGAATATGTCGTTCTATGAATATGTGTGAATAAACTATGATTGTTTTACACTTAATATACACTTATATTTGGTGTATTCATTTGTCACACATAATTATGTAATTGATTTATCCTTAAACCAAGGATACCGTCTTTGAAAGGGACATCATCTCAATCTCCATTCATTGAGGAATATTTTGTTTTATGTACAACCTTCTTTTATACGGTGTATAAACCCCTTTGATGTTTATGTTTATCCAAAAAGAAATCTTTTTTATACGAAGCATTTTACTAAACAACAAAAGGGAATGTTTTTGTCGTACGTATGCGGCAACAACGACTTCTCCGCCGCCGTGACCATTATTTGAGTTTCGACTTCCTCTACAAGCCATACCTTTTTTTAAAAGAAAAATAAATACCATGTTTTAATTTTCTTTTATTTTGGTATTGAAAATGGTTTTCATAATATTTGTTATATCAATGTGTTTTATTGATATCTTGTGATTAAAATGTGGAAATGTTATGTTTCTTTTATGCATGTATTACGTGGTATGATTATGTTATGGTTCTTGGGAATTGTTATGAAGACGGGTGGTTCTGTGATAAACTAAGGGCGGGTGATCCCGATATAGCTCTCTAATGCATTCGGTAATGCGAAGGAGTGAAACGTTAAGGTTTCTCCGAAGATATTTAGGGAATATACTGTGGTGGGTATTCCAAACGTAACCAAGAGGGTTACTCACTACATAAGAATGTTATGAATGCCTCAAGTTACCTTTTATGTCTTATGATTTCTATGATTTATTCATGATTTGATGAGGTATGTTAAAGTGCCTATGTTTTATGGGTAAAGTATTATTTCATTCTTATGTATATATGAACTCATGTTTCCTTTCAATATTTTTATATCCCTTACTGAGCTTTTTATGCTCATCCCAAGTTTTTTGAAATGTTTTTCACAGGTCAAGGGAAAGGTACATGATATAATGATAGTGTCAAGGAAGTGTCAATAAATAATCCATGTTTTATTTTAAATATGTTTTTGTTGATGGGAAAAAATGAATACTATCTTTATGTAACCACTTTGTTTAAATGTGGAATGTAATGCAAATTTTATGATCTAATTCTCTAAAACTCTAAACCTGAAAAGATCCTCAATGTGTAATCTTGTATTAACTCAAGATTAAGTAAGTTTTAAGGCTGGGGCCTTATAGGGGGGGCAGGGAACCCATAGTTTCTAAGACAAAGTTGGGTGGACCTAACATAATCGCTTATTTCCTTCATAGGTGTAGAATGTTAATTTTCCACTTTTGACAGCTTCTCTATATCATTTTATTTTTCAGATTCCACCACATAGGGGAGACTTGAATTTTATTTCCTTAAACATAGCCCATATTTCATTTTTAGGTTTTGTTCTTCATTGGTCACCTTGACTAGGAAATTTATAAATGTCCCAGCCATCTAAAAAAAGAATAAAATGGTGGGAAGTTTCTCATACTCAAAGGAAATCCATAGGTTTGTATTGTTAATTGAGAGGAAGATCTCTATCATGGGAACTTCTCTATCTATACCATAACTTTTATATAGATATCAAGGCCCCAAATTATGGGGTCATAAATAAACCTATCAAATAATTCACTAATCCGACTTCCTATATCCTACTAGATAAATTTAGATCATCATCCAAACAAAATCTCTTTCAGATGTCTCTAGAAAGTTTATTTATCAAATATGATCTTCGATATATCCCTATAGTTGTTCATATTGTACAACAGTATCATATGATATTCAAAGAACCAAGGTCTTTTTGGAACTAAGCGTGTAGATAAATCCCCAAATAGATGGATTTTTAAAAAAATTCCACCAATGATCGACGTAAACTTGTTGACGTTGGTGAATAGCAGCCCGATTAAAACTGAGGATCTCGCGTGAAGGGTTTTAATCACAAATATAAACCATAAAAATACCTAGTTTAATTCTCAATTTGTGAATGATGTCTTATCATCATTGGAGATCACTGCTCAAAGAATCCGAAGTCGAATTCCTCTAGATCGTCCACACACGCTTCAAGGAATCAGCGAGAGCATTATTCACCATAATCCGAGTGCTAGCGTGGAATTGCGATGACACCTTCGATGCTGCAACGACCACTACACCACTTTGATAGTGATTCTTGAGAGAGTTCTTGATCCATACTCTTTGGATCCAGATCATCTCTCTCTAGATTATGGGAGAGAGGAGAAAAGAGAGAAGCTCCTTGAATAGTACTTGGAAAAATCCCATCATCTTCTATTTATAGTGTTTAATTATAATACCCGATATCGCCTCATCGGCCCCGAATACTTAACACACTATCAACGACATTTTATGACTACTAAACTGATTCATAAATATTATTATCATTTACTTTTAATATATTAAAATATATTATGTGATAATAATTGAGTCATTATCTCAACTTGTCACTCCCATAAATATTAATTGAACCTTGAATAATTTAATATTCGTAAATTATTATTTTTCATGTTTTTAATAAAACTCATAAATAAATTTAATAAATAAATTCAATACTCATTAGTATAAACTCAAATAATATGAATTTATTTATTGCATTGGTGATCGTTTAACTTTGGATAAATCCTGAACCCCTGTGGCAGGGCCCACTATGTCCAAAACACATATTCAACTGAATAGGGCATATTTTTGAATATGCTATTGTGTATGAACCTCTAGGACCTTATCTCGAAAGTAGTATATAGTATTCATAGACCGAGAGCGGGATCTAACAACCCGTCATGGCCCCTGAAGAAATAAGGATTTTCATAGCGGCGACAACCAACCTACGAACATGCACTGTGTAATATAATCTCTTTGTCAGTAATATCTCATAAAGAAGGATGCACTCTCATGTCATCACCCTTTTCTTGCTTTATTCTTTGTTGAAGTAACTGGACGAATTTACCCTCGACTACCATGGCCTTGGTCTTATATAGTTACCACCATCCATATCAACATGTCCTGAGATATATTACTTCCATAACTTAGAAGCGACAAATCCTTTCTTGACCATTCAACCAATTCCATGCCACCAATGACGCACCCAACACAAACTACCTTTCCACAACTTCATCGCCATGGTTTTCGTCTTGCATCAAAGTACGTAATCAAATTACATACATTGGTAATGATCTCAAGTTCGGAGACCATTACACATGATCGTAGATAGGAACATCCAATGACACCTGAAACATGTGGTGTTCCTATTGGCGGGTCAGTCCTCATGATCTCACTACTCGAGATCACCAAGTGAGAACTTCATGAGAAGAAGTCTCAATGATTATGAGCCCCCATCACCTAATGGTCAAATATTTACTATGTCCAATTAGTAAGATGTATCTAGACCATATAACATATATTTATGATTAATTTCACAGTATATAGAGGTTCTCATTGTAGCTTGGGAATAGCTATAACCATTCAATACGAAAATTAACCTTTGGTCATTACCATTTCTATAGTGGACATAGAAAAGTCTACACAATAATGGTAAGATGACATTATGTTTAGCTAACTATATACACGACATGGTAATCAAAAGAACTAAATAGTTGGGTCTAGGGAACCCACTATTTCAACACTCCCACTTTCACTAGAACCAATTTTCTAACCAAACTTGTTAACTACTCATGTGATTAACATCATGTTTCTACTGAGTAATGGCTTTAGCTACATGGTCCGCCACGGTTCTGCCATGTGGCTATTCTACTATAGCGACCTCATCTCCTTGAGTAAAAATTCTCAAGAGATGGTATCCCGAGTATATCCAATTTTGTCCACTATCATAAACTTGAAATATTGTCTAGTAAGAATATCATATAATGTACATTATGATAATATTTTTCTAACCAGGTGTCATTCCAAGAACTGGAAAAAATCATCGCATTTAATAGCTTCTTAGATATCTTAGAAGCTGCAATGTACTCAGTCTTGTAGGTATTTCCACCACTGGCTTATATGAGCTTGACTCGCTCATCACCTTTATCTTAACTACAATACTAGGTCACATTGTTCTATGGAAGACTAGTTCATATCCCCCAAAACTAGTATCCTATATTCTCTACTTACCAGGTACATATCATTTGTACATTCCGAAGTACAATTTGATAGTTATGACTACATCCCCTACAGTGCTCCTGGATATAACTGATATTTACATACTTTAAAATATACCTTGGCAATATCAGTTTTTGTACGTATTATAGAATTCATGATTGATCCATCGTTATGATGTTTGGATTTTAACTCACCACATTTATCTCTTCTCATGTCACAGACAGGTCTAGATGGTGAGATTATGCCCTGTGACATAGGAAACAATTCATCTCTTGAATTGTTCCAACTTGTATTTTAAATACAATGTCACTATACGTACAGTTGACTAGGACCAAGAAACCTATAGATATACCTCAGTAGATCATATTCCCTAGAACTTAGGTTGCTACTTTAAGTCAATAATAGGAGAATAAATTTCATTTTGGTCTTAACTAACAGTAAGACCAAAGTCTGTTTTCCAATTTTTTCTAAACATATTTTTTCTTGGAAAACATTGGTGCTCCCACTAACCTTTGGTAGACACATGGAAATCATTTGTTGCAAATTTATATACTATGATCATGTTTTTTTTACTTTAATACTAAACTAGATTTCAGTAACTTGCAACTTTTATTAGCATTCTGTGATGTGACCATCCATTTCTGGTTGCTTTGTATAGACACTATCCATGATTGGTTCTCATTACATTCAATGCTAAATAAATTGATCATAGATATTAGCTATGATAAGTAAAATTCTAACAGATTTAGGCATAACAACTTGGTGAAACCAATCGAGCCTTATTGTTACTACACTTGTACCATCCATGTATCAAGTCACATGAATACCCATCACAGTATTCAAAATAATAACCCCCTTTTTCGCTTTGATACATGGAATCCATTAATTGAATTTTAGTTGGTCCTATCAATTTTAGCTAATTTTCATATACTTATTACTTGTAAGAAATATTATTCTCTTTTAATAATAGATCACCGACCGCGGTGAATATAAAAACCATCACCATGGTTTTATCCGTCCTTTGCAGTATGTGTCTTTGGAACATACTCTGTTCCACATGCGCTTGTGGAACTAGTTCCTATGCCAACTACTTGTGCATTTTGAGCATTGACTAAACACAAGTCAATATAGCTCCCACTATCTCTAATAGAGATGTGAACCCTTATATAGAAGTGTAGTCTATTGATTGACTACCTACTCTTCTATCTTAGGGATTTAGGTAACATCCTAAACAACTGTTAGGATTATTACACTAAATGAACAATGTGTTTGTCTTGACGCAAGTTTTTTTATGTCTGAACACACTATTATCATCCAAACACATGTGCTTATAACATAAATAATTCACATCATACTAAGACTCGTATGATATTCATTTTTCATTATTGTTGGCATATGGTCATGGGATATCGCCGTTATTTTCAAAGCATTTCATAAAATGTAATGGAAGTTTATGAAAATTACAACATTGATATTACTTACATCAAAATTTTCATGTATAACATATGCGTTTAGGAATTACTCCAAACTACATGTTTGTTCATGAATGTTGATATGTAAGACCACATCATCCATCCTCCTCATTAGCATCATTGTCGTGATGTCAACAAGGTAATGTGTGTTTAGGAATTACTCCATGCTACATTATTATGATTGAGGAATGCTTGGTTGAGATATTCTTCGGTATCCCAACCCGAAGCAACTCATATCACCTAAACATGCATATACTTCACTTTATTATTCCTTAATTACTTAAATTAATCTTATAAAGTATATATACCTCTAGCTTATACTTGGAATAGTTCATGCTCACTAGTTGAACTATTTACAAAATATTTGTGACATTCCTTTATTTCTAAAGTCTCCTTTGTCCAAAGTAAAGACATCGATAATACCGAAAGTATTTAGCTATGCCGAGCCTAAATACCATACTTGGTATATTCATGATGTCTAATTTTAGTATTACTTGAAAAAGAATTATCTTGTAACAACTGGGTATAAGTCTTACATTTATATTCATCACTAATTGCCTATGATTCATGTATTTCTGAACTAGTGATTGAGTTTACCAAAACCAACATTCATTACAAAACCTGAAAGAATGTCTTCTTGCATACAAGGACACATAGATTAATGTTTGTGGTTATAATCAATAATAGTTCAACATGAATATTTCACTTGTCAATTAAAGAAGTCATATAGTTCTCACTACTGGCCTATGTATCACCTTTTCACAGCCACTTGGAGAATACACCTGACTTCTAGTAAGGTTTCTATACTTACCTGGTAACTGTATTTAAATACACATACGAAAAACCATATAGTATTAAATACCTAATTTTTTAAAAGTAAACATTACATTGATGAATATGCCTGATGTATAAGCAGTAACTTGCTCCTTTAAATCAGGTTATTGCTTCTAAACATCCATAGTATTATTTCATAATATGAAATGTAAACAATCATTTTTAATACCACATTAATTGAAGGACATCGAGAATGAGTCATTGGCATTAAATTCCTTTGATATTTTCAAATTTTATTTAAATTTATTCTCCATAATAATTAAAGATAAAAATATCTTTTAATTCTTATTTACTTGGAAAACCGTACCAAAAATGGTAATGAAGCCTTTACCCGATACTTGTTCATTTTGTGACTTAAAACGAAACTTGAGTAAGTTGGTGAAAATGATATGAGAAAGGGATCCAATTAAAGATCATGATAAATCATTCAATTTAGACATGCCGGTTTAAACTATCACCTTATTTATATCATTTCTTTTCTTTCTCCTTACAAACAACCCGAAGATGAGACTTCATGTTATATCATCCATGTCTTGATGTAGCGACCGCAACTGACACCATAAGTTAATGATAACATAACCATCATATGCTTGGTACATTAGTCTCTTATAAGCAGTTTCACCCTCGCTTCTTGAGGTAGTTAATAGTATTGGGGACACTGGCACCTTGAGTTTCCTATATCATAGTACTATGCGCACATGCCTGTACTATTTATGGAGACTTGTGTCAGTGTGGACATTTACTTTGTCCAATAATATCACAGTTTTATGCTTGTGGTGTAAATTTACTTTTTTTACCAAAATGAATATTATAAGATGAGCGTCTTTTATCTGAATACTGGTTTAAGACATTTTTTATTAATTACTTAAAAACATATAATGTCTCCCACTATTTTATCATATTCTAGGTACCCTATGTTCTAGAATCGGAATACTCTATCGCTTGAGTGTTCTAGTGGAAAGGATCCCGGAACTACCCCTCATAGTCTACAAGATATGGATACGCCACTACATGGAGGGTTCTAGGTGGGATTTTGGCTGGGCAACCGCTTTAACTTGCGGCTCCTTGATCTGTTGAGTAAAGTCCCAGCTTCTTAAAATCAGAACTTGATGTACTCAAAACTTGCCTCTAAAATTAAAACAAGCTAGAAATGGCTATTTCTTTGCTAAAATTTTAGTTAAGTCAACCCATCATTCTTATAAGGACTCCCCGGTAGTAAGAGGCACCCTCAGCTATGTCATGACTGGCACCTCAAACGACTGGTTTTGTCCAAACTTGAATAATGGAAGGCAGTTATGACTTAATATATTTTTGAGGGTTTTATTATTTTTAATGTGATGAATGAAATCATTTTCTATTTGTATAACCATGTACTATGTGATCGCACTCACAACTGTCTGTGCAAGAAATAGAAATTTCATCGCGTCGCATGTTCATTTTATCTTTCATTCTTGTTTATTATTATACTATGTGATCGCGCAATAAATTACACATGCACAAAAATAAAAAACCATGAAAAAATAAAATGAACACCTGATCATGAGTCAGTACTATTGGTTGATCCATTGAGTGAATAATGGACCAACTGAAACCCTAAGGGGTAAGTTCCATTTAGTCTAGTGGCTTGCAACATGAATAACGTCTTACCATCCAATGAAACTCTTATCTAGTGTGTCGCCATCACTTGGCACGATGAGCGTTATGCCTCGTCTCGTCATTATAAAACTGTACTCGCACACACGCAAGGGGGCCTCAGGGTGTAAAAAGTACAACTCAGATAAGTGGACACGTAGGTCCTTATACATATAATGACACTGAGACGATACAAAGATCACCTTTAAATTAATTAAACTAATTATTACAATAACATGTAATAATTAAATCAATAAATTAAATAAATAAACAAACACTAGACATGGATTGGTTGGTCAACGACTCATGACCAACACATACACATTAAATTCGCGTATATTAAATAAATGTAGAATAAAAATTAAACCTCCATTAAAATAAACTTGAGGGTATTATTTTATTGAATTATAATTTCACTCTAATTTTAATTCAATATTTATGTCATTCGGTCCTGATTAATTAATTTAATTTTAAATATAAAAATTAATTAATTAATTAATTTAATTAATCTCCCAATTAAATTAATTATGCCACATTAAATTTTAATAACAAAAAATTAATATTAAATTAATTTAATTATCAAATGTAATTAAATTAATTAATTTAATGAATTTTTGATTAAATTAAATCACCCAGGTCCATAAAACATTGGGAGGAGGGCCTGTGCGGGTCGGGGCGAACCTGCATAGGCCCAGTCCAGGTGATAACGACCCTGTTCAGGGGCGTTCCAGGATGGGCATGTCCACATAAGTCTGTTCTGGGCTAGGCAGACCCACCCGGGTCTATTTCAGGATAGAAAAGGTTACCTGCCCGCTAGGAGGACCAGGTGGCAGCCGGGGTTTGCTGCCGGCCGGTGCGCTGGACTGAACCTGGACACCGTGACTTCAGACAGGCATCGAGGGTTGTGCACAGACCCACGAGAGATGGAAGCCACAATAGGGTGCCACATCGGTTCTGCCACTGTAGAGGGTGGATGAAGCGGGAGGATGTCGGTGGAGGGAGGTAGCCTGGCAGGGCTGTCCGCGACTGACATGGGCATCGCGGGGTGCCAGTGCAACGGTCTGGGAGAGAGCCGGATGGCTTAGTGGATGGGAGGTGTGGTCGGAAGCCGGTGCCGCTGCTTGAGGCATGAGTGTGCTGGAAAAGTTCTGTCTAGCATGGCCCGTAGGGTGATGGTTGCACGCCTTCTAAGGGATAAGACCCCAGACATGGGTGGCGTGCTGGAGGGAGACGCAGGTCGGCCGTAGGCATCTGTGGTACGCCACTTTAGAAGGAGCTGGGGTCCTGAGAGAAGTGAGAATAAGGGTCCCCACTGGTGTTCAGGGCACTGGGTGGTGCCCTAGTTCGAGAGTCTGCAGGTGGCAGACTGCCACAAATTAAAGGAGGAAGGCGGGCAGGGTGGTGTAGGGGCATGCTGGGTGGTCCGCTGAGGCGTGGCAGAAGAAGAGGCAGTGGCCCTGCAAGGGACACTATGCACTGCTACTCCGTGTAAGGGAGACTAGCAGGAGGGTGCTAGAGCGCGTAGTCCTGCATTGGTTCGTCGGCCCTGAGCCAAGGTGGCCACCGCATGGTGAACAAGGGGGGCTGATCGGCCCCCCATCCTTACTCCCTTTTTTTGCTTAACTTGCAAAGGCAGGTCTTCTCCCCTTATTTTTTTATAAACATGAACCACTTGGGTCAAGGTAACCCCCTTTTTTTATCTAAAGCCTATCTACTAGGCTTGAAAAAATTATATTATTATATTATTATAATAATATTATCAGTATGATAAAGTAAATAATATTATTATAATAAGATATTATAATAATTATTATTAAAATAAGAATAATTTATTATAATACAATTATTATAATGATAATAATAATTAAGATTTTTCTAAAGAATCTGATCCCCGAAAACACTATTGTAGTGATCAGAATTCCATTGGGGTGAAGGAGCTCTTTCGATTTAAAACTTAGGATGGCTGCTGATTGGCCATCCGATATCGAATTTAGATTTGGTTTGCAGCATCGGAACCGGAACGATGCCCTCTTCATTAATTAATGAAAATTTAATTTATTTGGCTTAAAATCGACACACATCCCTCTGATACCACTTGTTGGAACCGGGCGTGCAGTGAAAGCCCCAAACAGGTGGGTTTTTAAAAAATTTCCACCAAGAATCGATGTAAACTTGTCAACATCTATGAATAACACCCTGATTAAAACTGAGGATCTCACGTGAAGGGTTTTAAGAAAAAATATAAACCGTAAGAATACCTGGTTTAATTCTGAAGTTGCACACGACGTCTTCTCATTGTTGGTGATCGCTGCTCAATGAATTCGAAGTCAAATTCCTCTAGATCATCCACACATGCTTCAAGGAATCCGCAAAAGCGTCGTTCGCTATAATCCAGGTGCTAGCGCAGAATTGCGATGACACCTTCGATGCTCCAACGATCACTACACCACATTGCTAGCGATGCCTGAGAGAGTGCTTGATCCATGCTTCTTGGGTCCATTGCATCTCTCTCTAGATTATGGGAGAGAGGAGAGGAGAGAGAAGATCTATGAATAGTACTTGAGAAAAGCCCGTCCTCTTCTATTTATAGTGGTTAATTAAAATACACGACATCGCCTCACCGAACCCATATACTTAACACACTATCAACGAAATTTTATGACTACTAAACCAAGTCATAAATATTATTATTATTAACTTGTAATATATTAAAATATATTACACGATAATAATTGAGTTATTATCTCGACTTGTCGCTCGCATAAATATTAATTGAACATTGAATAATTTAATATTTGTCAATTATTATTTTTTATGTATTTACTAAAACTCATAAATTATTTAATAAATAAATTCAATACTTATTATTCTAAATGCGAATAATATGAATTTATTTATTGCATTGGCGATCGTTTAACTTTGGATAAATCCCAGACCCATGTGGCGGGGCCCACTATGTCCAAAACTCTAATTCAATTTAATAGGGAAGATTCTTGAATACGCTATTGTGTGTGACCCTCTAGGCCCTTATTTCGATAATAGTGGATAATATTCACAGACCAAGAGTAGGATGTAGCAACCGATCATGGACCCTTAAGAAATAAGGGTTGTCACAACAGCGACAACCAACCTACGAACACGCACTATGTAATATAATCTCTTTGTTAGTAATATCTAATAAAGTAGTTGACTCTCTAGTGTCATCGCCCTTTTCTTGCTTTATTGTTTGTTGATGTAACTGGATGGATTTACCCTCGACTTCCATGGACATGGTCTTGTAAAGGTACTGCCATCCATATCAACATGGCCTGAGATATATTACTTCCATAACTCAGAAGCGACAAATCCTTTCTTGACCATTCAATGAATGCCATGCCACCAATGACGCACCCAACACAAACTACCTTGCCACGAATTCATCACCATGATTTTTATCTTTCATCAAAGTACGTAATCAAATGACATACATTGGTAATGATCTCAAGTTAGGAGACCATTACACATGATCGTAGATAGGAACATCCAATGACACCCAAAACATGTTGTGTTCCTATTGGCAGGTCAATCCTCATGATCTCAATACTAGAGATCACCAAGTGTGAACTTCATGAGAATAAGTCTCAATGCTTTTGAGCCCCCAACACCTGATGGTCAAACATCTACTCTTTCCAATCAGTAAGATGTATCTAGACCATAGAACATATATTTAAGATTAATGTCATAGTATCTAGAGGTTCTCATTATAGCATGAGAACTGCTATAACCTTTCGATATGACAATTAACCTTTGGACATTACCATTTCAATAGTGGGCGTAGAAAATTCTACACTATAATGGAAATATAACATTGTGTATAACTAACTCTATACAAGATATGGTAATCAAACGCACTGAATAGTTGGGTCTAGGGCACCCACTATTTAAATAGGTATACCCTATAACACCCTTAATTTATATCCATCATTAAAAAATTTCAAAATTAAAACCCCTATCTACATTTCTCTTATTTAGACATATCTTTTCAATATCCATAATGATTGGAAAATTTTATTTAATGAATTTAGGTTAAAATGAAGGTGTGTAGTCAGCTTCCCCACCATAAAGAGATCCATTATTTTATGCATGAATGTTTCATTATCTATGTATGTTACGATATTCATTTATTACTTATCTAAAAGTGAAAAATTATTCCATCATGATATCATATCATTCTCCATCATGAAGGGAAGAAGAAAAAGAAAGTGGAGTGGAGGAACATAAAACTCCCCAGTATGGAATCCCCAATAGGGAAAAGTATCATTGATGATCGTACAAAAGAGCCTAGTTGGAAGATCACCTCTATGATAAGGAAAGACAATAAAAACCTAGGAAGACCTAGGAAGAGACCTCTCATGGTGGAGAGACTTAAGGGGTGTCGTGTTGTATGTGTATTTATGTTTTGTGTTTGAATGATTATATAGATGTATATTTGTGTATGTGTATGTTTATGTGTATGTCTACATGTTTATGTGTCCATATGCATGTGCATATGTACATGTATGTATGTTTGTGTATGTGTATGTGTATGTGTATGTGTGTGTGTGTGTGTGTGTGTGTATGTGTATGTATATTTTTATAAATGTTTATGTGCATTCATATATGTGTGTATGTATCTATAGGTGTATGAGTATCTGGATGTGTATCTGTACGTGTTTGAACGCGTGTGTATGTATACATGTAGATGTATATATTTGAATTTTTTATGTTGTATGTGCATGTTTTTATAGAATGTGTATGTAATTTAATTTATTTGATCATGTATACATGTGTGTACTTGTATTTATTTGTATATGCATGTATATGCATGTTTGTGTGTGAGTATGTGTATGTTCATGTGTATGTGTATTTTTATGTGTATGTGTATGTGTATGTGTATGTGTATGTGTATGTGTATGTGTATGTGTATGTGGATGTGGATGTGTATGTGCATGTGCATGTGCATGTGCATGTGTACCAGTATGTGTATGTGTATGTGTATGTGTTTGTGCATGTGTATGTGTATGTGTAGGTGTATGTGTATGTGTATGTGTATGTGTATGTGTATGTGTATGTGTATGTGTATGTGTATGTGTATGTGTATGTGTATGTGTATGTGTATGTGTATGTTTATGTGTATGTGTTTGTGTATGTGTATGTGTATGTGTATGTGTATGTGTATGTGTATGTGTATGTGCATGTACGTGTATTTTTATGTGTGTGTGTCTGTGTTATGTGTATGTATGATTGTTCATTTAATATTATTTATTCATTTTTAATATTTATCCATTTTTAATATTTTATGTGATTTATTCAGTTAATATTTTTGTAATGTATTTTATTTTGATAGTTATTTAATCATTTTCAAATATTAATGGTCAATACTTTTAATATGTGTATAATTTATATAATTAATATTTATTCATTTTTATTTTAATATATTTTTATTTAAATATTAATACATTCATTATTTATTCATTAACAATCTGTTCTTCATATCAAATATATATTTTTTAAATTAATTTTTTATAAATTTTTATTTTTAATTTAATACTTATTCATTTTATATATTTCATTAATTTAAATAATTAAAATGATTTAATCTTTTATAATATTTTTTTTTAAATTTATTCATTTTTAATATTAATTTATTTATCAATATCTATTCATTTTTAATACTTATTCACTTTTAATATCTTATTAATTTATTCATTTCATATCTTTTTGTAATTTATTCATTTTTAATTTTTAATTTTATAGTTTTATTTATTAAAATTAAATATATTAAATATGTTAATAATTAAAATAGTTAATATTTATTAATCATTATTGTAATAATTTTTTTTATTTTATTCTTTGTACAATTATTATCTAGTCATTTTTAATTTGAACTTTATTTTAAAAAAATTTAATTCAAATGCAATTTTTAGTAGTTATTCATTTTTATTTTTTTATAAAAATTTAGACTGAAGCCTCTTTTTATTATGAAATCAATTACTTATTTCTAATGGGTAGAGGGAAACTCATCACATAGCCTGTAGACCCAAGTCCAAGTGGCCCATAAACATGACATGAAGGCCCAATAAAGCATCATGCCTAAATCATCCTACCTGCATCACCGCATGCTCGCCTCATGCCTGCTTCATCACCTGTATCCTAAATCCTCCATGGGTCTTTCCACGATTCATTTTTATTTATATATTCATTCATTTATATTTTCATTTTAATATATATATATATACCAACAATCCTACACCAAAGTTGTAAAGGCTCCTGCTTGGCATCTAGGAGATATTGAGTTCAAGCCCTATTGGGCGCAGGTACTATTATAGTACTACGATGGTAGTGACATAGGCATGACACGTGCTAGGTGATGATGGGAGTGTGATGTAGGCATGGCAATGTATTGGGCATTCAAGACATGTATGGAGCTTCATATCCACTAGTTCAATGGGCCATGTAATAAATCAATAAGGATTGATGTGTGGGTTATCCCCCGGGGCTATTGTCAGCCTTTCTGGCTTGTGTGTGGTGTGTGTGTGTGTTTGTGTGTTTGTTTGAATGTAATTGTACCCTAAGCACCATATATATACATATAATATAATTTATTCATTTTTATATTATTGTCACATACATAGTTAACATCATTTATAAATTTATAATAATAATATCATGTTTATTAATACATTTAATATAAACCAAATTTTCTATTTATTATTACTATTTTTATTTTTTAAATATTTATCACATTTTATTATATTGTAATTTTAAATATAATTTTTTATATAATTAGTTATTTTTTTAATTTTAAAATTGAAAATTATTATTTTTTATTTTCTACTAGTATTTGTCAGTGCTATATGAAGCACTGACAAAAGTATCATTTATTAGCACTAGTAAAAATAATTGATAAAATGAAAATTTATCTAAACTAAAACATAAATCACTAATAAATTTATGATTTATCATTGCTTTCCATTTTAGTGTAGAAAATGTGTATTTTATCAATGATTTTTAGTAGCAAATATGAAACCCATTCACATATTTTAAGAGAACCATAACTGAGATCACCCCAGCTTACATCGTTCAAGCTACCATAGAAGCCAAATTCTTCTTTCTCCTCTTTCAAATCATTTGTAGTAATTGAACACAAAATTAAAGTTATATTACTCCGTACTCTTTTTTAATCGATTTTCATCTTTTTTTATGATTTTTTATTCTTCTTATTGGGTTCTTCTTGTCTATGTGATGTTTTGGAATTGTTCTCAAGATATTTGATTCTTCTCCTTTTTTCTTCTCTTATGATAAATGTTTCCCCCTTTTTGGGATGATTGATTTTCATTAGATCAATATTTGCCCCCTTTGTTTTTTTGATTTTTGGTTCTTCTTGTTTTAAAAAATAGTTGGTTTTCATTACTGTGAATTAGTTTCATAATGATCTATGATATCATTTTCTTTATATGAATTTTAAAAAATCTCATGAACATTTTCCTATTACTAATAGTTTTTTTCCATTGACATACGACGTCTTAAATTGGACTCGATGTATTAGAAATTCAAAATAAATATTTAAAAATAAATGTATTCAATATGATTGAACAAATTAATGAGAAACCAGAAAAAACCAGTATCGGGGTTTTTATGTTAGGGATATTAATAATTTTTATTATATTTCATCGATTTTAGATGTCGGATTTGTATCATGAATTTTTTTGATGTGAACTTTTTTAGAAGAAAAATGGAATTTGTTAAAGTAAAAGCCCATTTTTTTCAAAAAAGGCGGAACTCATATATTAAGAGATCAAAGATATGGTAAACCATGAGAGGACATCTAACTAGGGAAAAAATACAACCAGTCATGTGATTCATTTGAGGGGATTCATGTTTATAAATGATTATCATCCATATTACACTCCCTTTTGGTAATCGATAAGGAGAAATCCAATAAATGGTCCTGCAGTTATTGGATATTTGAGACAAGAATGCCTGAAGACTGGATTCCCATTTCTCGTGCATAGATAGCATGAACAATATGGAGGTAATCTGATTCCAAAATGATGGAATCTCACAATTATTCTCTAGATAACTCCATGTTAATAATCATTGCTTATGCTTCTGTGACCATAGGTAAGAGTGACACCTTGATAGAAGAATGAAAAGTTGTGATGGTCAAACCATGAGCACCATAAGCGATAACACCAAAACATGTGATTCCATTGTCCGAAACTGATGATTCAATGTTAATTTTCAAGGTGACTGTTATGGGGGGGGGGGGGGCTCTAAGAGAAAGGATTAGGCTTGATCATAGGGCCGTTAAGCATATTCTTATTATGGTTCCATGCTTATGCTTCTTGTGACCATAGGTAGTGGAAAATAACATGCATGGTAGTTTCAAATATGGACATGCAGATAGGGAATGTTGGGTTATCTAAAGCATGGTGATATTAAAGGAACTACAATGAAGGGAGGATCCAGATTTAGGATTTTTATCATAAATAACTAGTTGGGGGGGGGGGGGGGTCTGTAGGTGCTAGATTGATTTCCAATGAGAATCTTCTTCCCAAGCTGGTGCAGTTGTTTCATGATAATTCCCATTTTTCATAGTATAAGTTCTAGAGCTTTCACTACTCCAACATAAGAGATAAGGGCCCATATCAATTACCATTAGGATACTAATTATAATCTTCCTATATCTCTCATTGAACCATGAGAAAATATTATCAATTATCAACTTGGTTCCTTCAATTTTATAAAGAGAAATAACCATTACATCATTAAGACCTTCCACGTAGGGGGGATCTTTTTCCCCATTTCCATCGACCATCCATGGGTCTATCCATACATTAACAGAAGATCCATTTATAATTCTCCAATAAATCCTTCTTAGAAAGGTATCACATGATCCCAATAGGATACTCTAGTAGAAGATGTTGTGGGGGCCTAAAGGGGTACTACAAAAATAATCACGTGGGAAATATTTATCCTTAATAATCTTTGCACAGAGAGAACGATGGTGTTACAATAACCACAACCCATTTTGGAAAGAAGTGCTTCGTTTAAGAGGTCTAGGTCCCCGAACTCCATTCTACCATGCATCTTGGGTTGATAGAGTTTACCCCAAGAAATCTAGTGATCCTTATATTTCCCTTCATTTATTCCCAACCAAAATTTGGTGAAACATGAGTGGATCTTATCGATGATGAATCCATGGATCTTAAATTGGGTCATGAAATATGATCGGATGGACTGGGTGACTAATTTAATGAGGATTTCTTTTCATTATTTGGAGAATCTTTTGTAACTCCATCCTTTAATTTTTTAATCTACCCTCTCCAAAATGATGTATAAAACTTCTTTTTTAGATCGAACGATGGCTTTAGGAAGTATGAGGAACTTATGATGTTTTTCAACCATTTGGAGGCTGGATGCTTATTGGAGCATGACCTTTCTATTCGGGTGCATGCCATCACTAAAATAAATTTCTTATTTAGAGGAGTTCAAAACATTCCAAAAAGTGTTATCATAAATGAGGACAAGAAAGAAAATGTGATTTCATTCTTCCAAAGGGGACCTTGAGAAAAGGATACAATCATCATCTAATAAGACATGGGATATCTGAGGCCCCGATGAGAGACCTTCACTCTATAAAACAATATTACATGTTTTGGCTATAGATATGAGATTATAGAATACATCATCCATTAAAATGAATATGGAAGGGGAATTGTTGACTCCCTAGTGAAGTCCCCTGGAGGGGGAGAATCTCCATGAAATTCATCCATTAATGTGGATATTAAATGATATGAAAGAAACACATTTTAAAATGATTTCAACCCATCTTGAGAAGAATCCAATTTCTTCCAATATGAACAAGATAAGGGATATTCCACCTTTTCAAAATCTATAGTCATGTCTAGATTCTTGGATATGATTCTTAAATAGGCCACATTGAGGGTTTTTAGAGAGTGAAAAGTTTCATGGGAAATAATTTCTTTTTTCGAGATAAGACTACTAGGGGAAAATGATCCTTGGTTTTCAAAGACAATGATTGAGAGAAAGGTGAGTATGTAGTTAACCATCATCTTGGAGAAAATTTTATAGGTGACATTTCAAAGGATAATGGTTCAAAAATTGGATTCCCAAGAGATTTTAAAGATCATATTAATGAGAGTGATGAGGTTTTTGTTGATGGAGTGTAATTTGACCTTTCTATTCCAAATATCAATTATGAGGCTTGACACATTAGCTCCCACAATGTGCATGATGTTTTTAAAGAAGATGGCTTGGAATCAATCAGGGCCTGGTGCTTTGGTGGAGTGGATTAGTTTGAGGGGATGAAGGATTTTATCATAAATAATATCATGGGTGATTTTTCTATTCATATTATATATAACAACAAGCTTAATATTTGAGGCAACCTCAGTGGGTTGGAGGGATAACCCATGTAGATTTCCTAAAAAAATCTGAAGAAAAGGAAATTTATCACCTCCTATTTCCCGATAGTTCATCCATCTGATTGGGTATGAAATGAACTAATGTTTCTACAACACCTTAAAGATGCTTATTTCAGATATAATGTGTATTTAAGTCACCCAATTTGATATGAATGTCATGAGAATGCATTGATTAGTACCTTTATTTTCATCTGAAAGTTTCATTTAGTTCATTATCCTATGCTATAATTATAGAATGGTTTGTGGATGAAGGTTGGAGAGAGTGGATCTTGAAAAGTATTTTTTCAATGGAGTTACACTTCCAATATGGTTGTGTAACTAATTACCACTTCTTTTTTTGAGGTTATACCTATCCTGATGAATTATAGTGTGAATATTGGATCAACTCATAGTGCATACTTCTTTAATCACTTATTCACAATTCATTTTATTTGTCTGTGTTTTCATTGTTTTAATTAAAGACTAATTAGTCTAGAGGAGTTGGAAGAACACATGATCTATCATAATGTGGATCAATGTTATAAATGTTGGATCGAACATGGGGATGAACTGAATGTAACTAGTGAATGGGATAACACTGTGTTTTATGGATCATATGATATGATTAAACATGTGAATGGTGATGGAGATAATATCGAGAATATGATTAAAGGTGGAAATTATGATAAATATAATATTGAGTAAATGACAATGATAGTTTAAGATGAACGTTTTCATTATCTAAACCTATTTTAGATGGTAAAGAGTTATGTAAATATTCTATTTTATATTGGATTCCATAAATATAAAATTTTGTTAGCCATTGTGAAGCTATATAATTTAAAATATAGAAACCTATGGAGAAACACTAACTTTAATGAACTAATTTCTCTCTTGAATGAGATGATATAATAATATAATGAGATTATATGATGAATATATAATGATAAACTAATGGTACATTAAATGTGTATAAAATCTAAAAGAATGCATGCCTTTATAAATGAAGGTATTTTTTTAAAGTACTATAAATCAATTACAAAATCCACAAAGTGCGATGAATCTCGATAAAATAATTTTGAATCATTTCCATTGAAATTTAAATGTAACTTTCCAATCATTCAATGGTTTAGGAGCTTAAATTGAAATGAGGAGACTATAATGATATTGATGTGGCACATATATACTAGGAATAATAATGGGAAAGTTCATCATCCAGTAGGATCTCCATAGTCAAAAAAATTGAACCTTAGTATCCTATAATTTTAAATGATGCAAGAAACCCTATCTTAGGATATCTAAAAATAAAGTGAATCCTTTTGGTGTATGAAGTAGAACTCATAGCACATGGCCAGTTATGTTTGCCAATTTTTTTACTTTCAATCACGGTTATGCATTGTTGGGCTTGGAAAAGTTCACATGGAACGTCTAGAATAAATAAAGTGAATAATTTATTGAATTTGAAATCATTCAAAAACACAGATTCATAAAGTAATCTCCTTTTCCATGTATCACACCTGCTATGAAGGTCGCTGCTCCACATGCCGCCCCCCAAATTCCATTTTGTTTTTCTGGGAAATATATCCTCTTTAGAACCCCTCAAACAATTTTTTTGGGGGAAATAAATAATCTTTAGGATGCTCTACATGGTACCCCCAAAAACAAAATTTCATTTTGTTGGGTGAGGTATCATTTCCAGGCCACCTAAAAACAACATTTCTTTTGTAGGGAAAGGTGTCATTTTAGACTGCCTACAAACTAAAGTTCCACACATGTGATGGTTGATAACCATCTATCCTAGGAACATGGTTATATCCATACCCCTATAAAAACATATATATAAGTATGGATGGGGGATGGATATAAAAAATTCAAAAAAGTGATATCAACAGGAAATCACTTACCGTGTATTGTAAAGTGAGAAATGGAATTCACCTGATTGCCTGTAAAGGTTGGAATATTGCATCCACATAGAAAATAATTTTCAGACTACCATACCACATAGAAGAGAGTATATGGGATGGAGTCCTTTTGGACCACCATCCCATATAGAGTGTAGTACATGGGATGAACCCTTTTTCATAATGTTCAAACATACCTCATCCCCTATATGAACTGTCCTATATGAGATGGACCCTTCCAGGTAGCATTTGAAATTTCCTCAAACCCTCTAAAATATATCCAAAAAACCCTCTCTATTATCCACTCCCATGTAGAATTATTCTTCATATGGGACCATTCAAGAGCTACTCAATTACATCATCCAATTAGGCCTCTAGACTTTCAGGATTAGGGAAAATCACATATCTGCGTGTCTTCAATTCGATTTTTAATTCCCTTAGAAAAGTATTACTGAATATATCCAACCCAATGGGTAAGTACCTTGGGGTGTTTATAATTTTATATCCCCTTAGTAATGGGGACCCCAGCCTTGGAAAAAGTGTCAGTTACCTCCCCATTTCAGACAGTGAAGTGAACTGCTATCCTTTCCATTTGACAAGGGTTGGTGCCTTATCCTCCTCAAATCATATATGAAACCAAGATTCAGGCATCCATCCTAGAGTAAGATCCTAGTATTTCATGCTGGTTGTATCCTAATGGGTGAAAAGGTCTTTACACTGAGGATTAAAAAAATAGAGGAGACAGGCACATCAAATCCCTTTCTCCCTTATGTAGCCCCAACCTCATCCACCAGCGGGTGAAGTAAATTGTGTGGTTTGATTGATCCTCAATTTCCAATTGTTTCTCACACTGAGAATGAATCACATGGTATTATACGTTAGTGATGATAATGACATCCACACAACCAGATACCTATCTCGGTAGAGTGTTCTTATGACTGATCTTATTCATGCCCTCACAATGGCCTCTTACTAGGTGTAATCCCAAAAACCATGTTATCATCCTCTCAAAGGGACATATTCCCTATGAGGAAAAATTTCATAGGTACATATTAAAAATGAATAAAATAATGGTATTGTTATTCACTATAATCCCCAACCATAATCAACCAAATGGGCCTTCTCCATAGGTTTAATCCCTAACACGTCGAAACTGTGTGGGACTTGGTTTCTGTCCAACTGGTATACGTAAGAAGCCTCCTTGATGTTCAAACCCAACACCCCAAATCACCCTAATATTATCTGGGCCATATCCCTAGTAGGTTCATATCCCACCTAGGAGGACACATCCCTTATAGGTCCCTTGGTCTACCTTGGTGTAAGTCCCACACTAGATTTGACTAAACACATTTCACATAGATTTCCTCACGATGTGATATTGAACTACATGGTTTGGTTATCGTCACATGATCCTAAATGTTATAATATGTCCAATTAAGTGGAACCATAATATATGAGTTCTAATTACTTTCACACAGACACACAAGAATCCCATCTCATGGGCCCAATGCTAATATCAAAACAACTCTCATCTCCCTGGATGATGATAAATTATAGAGATCCCTACTATGTGGCTAAAAACCATAATTATGATAATAAATGGTATAATAATCTCTAATCTATTTAAAAATGGTACCATCAATGGAGACCCTTAGATACATACAGATATCTACATCCATTGAAAACCTTGATTACATCTAGATGATTCCAAATCCAACGCATGAAAATGATGGATCGTTAATATAAGGGTGAATTGTTTCATAGCTGGGATTTAATAAAGTGTTTATGAATATGTATAAAATATATAAGAGAGTTAGAGGTTATGAAATAATTCCAATAAAAAGGTTGTGATGATCTTGTAATTCCATCCTCTTGACCAATGTGAGTCCCTAAGCATTGTTCGAGCCATTTCCTAATGACCACTAGCCTTTATAAAATAAGTTTCATAAAATATCATGAATAAGTGAACTATTGGGTGTTTCTAGTTCCATAAATAAACATCAGTAGAAACTTATTGTAAATGATGTTTAAATATGTGTCTCACAGGACAGTTTTCCACCAAAACCACAAAACGCCATTCACACCCCGTGTGGTCTTCAGGAGTGAAACAAAAATGGGAACCCGATGTGAATCCTAAAACAAAATTACTGTGTCACCCACATGTCAGGACCATTTCAAACATAAAATTTAAGAGGTCCTAACATGGATCTAAAAAAATGATTATCTATGTGATTGTTTATTGAGATTTTTCTTTTAAGGGTTACCCTTTTTTCTCTGGTTATATGTATGAACTTTCATTAGAGCTCCATTTGATAAAAAATTTCATCCTAATAACTATACTAAACAAATTAATCTTCTACTACACAAAAAAGGACATCATAAAATTGAGGATAATGTCTCCATCCTATCATCTTCAACACCATATCTCAAATGTTCTCATTTATGACTAATAGCACAATGATATTGTTCCAACCTTTGAGGTTGTATACAAATCCCTCTATGAATGAACTCCCACCAACCATCCATTGAGCATCAGTTAATGGAAATGAAGAAGATGACATCCACTATCATAAAAAATCACTTCTGGAGTCTATCAATGGATTACAATAATATGATCCTCCCTTATCTTAGGTATGTGGATCAATAGGTCACCAATGGCCTCATTCCAGTTCCATAGGCATCAACCCAATGGACTACTTCTAGCTACCATCATCACCAACACCGCGTGTCATCAGGCTCTCAGTATGATGAGGGTTCTTCCCTTGGGAGTCTATCCTAGGTCATTTAGGATCAGGCACTCATGAAATCCCATCGAGGGAAGAAATATAACAATAGGGAATTGTACCCTACCTTTATTTACTCTATATAATCCCACCAAACATATATAAAGGAAAACCTCGAACAAATGCACACACCTACCCACATATATCAAGCATGAAAACATAGTTTTCTAGCATTCGTGGAATCCAATCAACCAAATATTTTGGCTAACCACAAGTAGGCACACACACCTTACCACATAGATGAAGATTTTTAAAATAGTTTGGAAGCATTATTATAAACCATCAGGTGGATCCTGATGAAAAATAGGGGTATACCCATATATCTACCCCAACACAAGATGATTTTCTTTATATCCTAGAAATAAATGGAGGATAGGAGATGGAAAACATCCCTGCTCCATTTTTAAAATGGGCATATATTCCCATTCCATATACAAAAGTCACCCCTTACATACTGGAAATGATATACGGTTAAACATCTATTATTTTCCACAATCTACATGTTTTACATGATTTAATGGTCTCATCAGTGGTGAATCATATTTGGGAACATAACCTTACCTATTTAATTGAAGTATCTCAACATCATAATATGAAATTAACCATAGAGAGGACATGTATTCATACTCCTTTCAAAGAGGTTTATGGGCAAAATCCCATGATAAATGGAAAACCGGATCGAGCCCATACCCCCTATTCAAACTGAAAGTCATCATTCCATCCTAGTGGACACTCCATGGTAGGTTCATATCCCTCCCATAATTGTAGAGACCTTCTAGATAATTCCAATAGCGACACATGAGCTATTAAAAATGGAACCTATATATGAAAGCCTCCCCCAAAAATAGACACCCCAATCAACCATAAGAAAGCATCTAAAATGAATACTCACTTAAGATTATTGAAAAATGAAGAGATGGTCTATGGACTTACTCTATTTAATATGGGTGTTCATTAATTCCTCAGACGTTTATATATTATGGCTCAAGATACTGCAAATTCATCACTAAAATACATAGACAGTAGAAAAAATTGTAAAGGTTCTCCCTGCAAATTAACTTCCATCGATTTTAGAGGCCCTCCCTAGACATCATACCATAAAGTATTACATCATTTACATAATCTAATTTATTATGGGATCCTATCTCTATATGATTTCTGGGTAAATTCTTCTTCTTGGATAGAAGATAAAATAGAAAGAAGGTTCTCCCCTTGCTACTATCCACCCTAATGATCTTCCCTAGGGTATATACTATAGAAATTATCCTTTCAATCAAACATCAAGTTGTAATGTTAGTACTCACCATGATAGAATTTTCTACATATATCCTTCCCACAAAAACACTTCATTTCATCAAGAAGGTCCTCTGTTTAATAAATTAACTTTGCGTAATAATTCTTATCATAAGGCACCTTGGAAAATGAGTCAATTCATGCCTAATGACTCATCATTGACAAGTGATACTCTTTCTTAACCAAAATTCATCCCTTAGTAACTATCATTCTTCGACCCACCCTTGGACTTCCAAACTTAAAATATGACTGAGGCCATCCTTGAAAACCCCAATGTTAACAATAAAGTAACAATGAAATTTCCACTATGGTCATGTATAGTGGAGAAAAATATTGAAAAAGATAAAGGATACATATTGCTAATGAGTAGAGATTTGGATAAGGACAATATACTAATAATGTTATAGCCTTTAGACACATCCCAATAAAACATTCGAGAGGCATTGTTGGAAGATTGTGTGCATGACATCCACCTAAAAATATGGACTACTCTTCATCACTTAAAAAAGTCTTACCTTATGAATAATAACCAATCCATGATAAGGTAACAGAAGGTACACACTATTAAATCGACTTGGTGACCCTCCTAGTTTCACGACACCTGAAATTGGGAAAACACAAGGATCCATTTAGTGTGCATGTTTTAATCCATTAAAAGACTTGCGTCAGCTGATCTTCAATGCCCCATCTAGTGTTCATTCAATATTATGGGGAGAACATGTGGCATTACATTTAACCTTCCTCCCTAATCTATATATCCTTATATAGTTTACATCATGTAATTCCGTAGCCTCCTATTTCCTTTGAGAAACATTCTCCGATCACAACAGATGGTATGATTAGCTAGAATCAGACCTTAAAAACTCTCAAATACATCAGGCTAGAAGCAATTAATCCATTAAAATAATTTTATTCAAGAATTTAAAAATATTGAGAAAGCCTCCCACTTGAGGGAAACAAATTTTCATGCAACACAGTTGTTTATGGAAGTATATGAATGACATGAAGATAATTAAATGAACCCATCCTATGTTAGATCAAAGATCTGTAAAATTAAAAGAGTAGCCATGATAGGGAATGAGAAACCCCATCCACAGGGCTAGGTTCATTTTTTACACAACCTTTGAGGCTAGAAAATAAAGACCAAAATGTTGTGAAAGTGGAATATAATAACCCCAATACCATAGGTATAGGATAATTTTTACCTCAACCTTAGAAAAATTTACTCTTTTCTCAGTTGGGAGGAGTTCCAAAAAATGAATTTTCCCAGTTCATCTAGTCCCATGATACAATTTCTTCTTCAGAGATGCGAACAAAGAAATTATCTAGAGGTTCCCTTAAGATAACCCTTCACTAGAAAACTTTGAAGTGATTAGTGAATAAAAGTATATGATCCCATGATAGTCGAAACAAAAATAACTTTTCAAGAGAACAACATATCCTAGTAATAACTATTTTTCTACTAGACAATCCTAAATAAATTAGTTCTCTCATTATTGAATGACTGATGAAATTATTTTGTTATAGTTCATTTCAGTTAATTTCATTAACATCACTCTTTTCGATGCTTTATAACAACTGGTCAATGTGGAAAAACATGGGAAGAATATTTCCATTTAAAATATTTTCTACACTGAAATGAATGAAGAGGGTGTGTGTATGATAAATATGAGTATTTAATAAAATTTGGGTAATCCTTTGAATGATCATTGCCTCCCAATATATGGGTATCATCCAAAGAAAATGTTATGTTTATGGTTCAATCCCATATATTAACAGAGGGTGTTGAGCCCTACACAATTGAGGAAAGATTTTTTTGTATGTAGATAAAGATGAAGGAGTTGAGAAAACACAATGGAGAAAAAATCTAAGGATATATCCCTATCATATGTATTCTACAAGAGGAGCCTCAACTCATGCTCCCAGGCAATATACCTCAACCAAGATGGGTATCCCAACAACAAAAATGGATCGATAACATAAAATCAATTAATAACCAAGACAACCAATATATATGGATCCCATAATATCAAGATATTAGGAGTTCCCCCCATTGAGTACACAACCAAAGATTTTTCAAACACATCCTCATTGACCAACCCCTATAGGTTACCCACCATGAGTATGTGTAAAATTTCCAAAACTAGCCTAACTTACTATTCCCATTACTTAGTATCTGACCTTATTGGCCATTATTACCCAAATCATTAACACTATTGAAACACTAGTGACTTGAGTAGAAGTTGTGGAAGTATTATGTATTCCAATAAAACTATAGTGGAAGCCATACCTTAGATGGGTGGATGTAACTCTCCCCCCACTAAACATTTGGAAGCCTATATTCCCAACATTCAATTGTTTATGGGATCTAGAATATGTAGGTTCTAGGCATAGTGGAAGCTCGTTGGTGGGTGTACCCAAATTTAATTTTTTCCCTTAATGAAATTTAATCTGAGATCCATCATGATAATAAAATGCCAGATCTTTGGATTAGAACGAAGAATGAAAGAAAAGAGGGGAGTCCCAGAACCATAGAGAATATCATCATATGTTGTTTATAATTAATTTAATTAAAATACAAGAATAACCTTGATGGAATTCTCTCTCCGTTCGATGTTTCCGATCACGATCCGATGTGATACATCATTGCATCATAGAATCCAAGTGTAAGATTCTTCTATAGGTGATCCACAAGTGATCCACGTATCTCTAGATGTCTCCGAAGGGATCTCCTAGTGCTTGAATAGAAGAGACTTCGCTTACGATGTCCTCCTTCGATCACCTTGATCCGGTGGAGGAAAATCTCTCTCTCGCAGCTTGAGATCATTCATGGTGGAAAAAGAATTCTCTCTTTGATTGAGAGCTTTTTCCAAATCATTTGTGCAGAACCCCAAAAAATGGATAGGCTAATGAGAATTTTAAAAATGGGATTTTAATTACATAGAATAATAAAATAAATTAATTACCCAAAAGAATTTATTCATTTCATTAAATTCTTAGTAACACCCCATGTCTAATAATAACAATTGATTATTAATATTACTTGAAATGCGCCCAAAAAATTATACCTAATATTATTTAATTAATAAATAATATTATTTCTCGTAAATTCCCAGAAAAAATACACATTGTGTATATTAATATACATGTTGTGTACTATTATTTTCCATTTTTCTTTATTTCCTTCACTGCATTTATTAGACCTTGAATAATTGATATTTATTTCTAAAATAAATATTAATGCATTAATCACTAATAAATATATTATTTCACCCACAATATATTATCTCGAATAATTAGTGTTGAAATAAATGTGATCAGGAATCCTTGAATAATCATTAAACCATAGTATGGAATAATCTTTATTCAACTTGTTAAATTAATATTTAACTAAGATACTTGGACACACTTAGTGTGTGACCCTTTAGGCCTCTTTCTCAATGGCATTAGGTGGAGTCTTCCTAAAGTCCAAGGTTAGTGTCTAGAAACACACCAAGGCACTCATAGAGAAATTATTTAATGCCGCAAAGACGTGTCAACTCCTATGAAAAATTACCGTGTAATGTAATCCCTTTGTCTTGATATCTCGAATCAAGCGGGTTGCATGCCAGTGCCATCAACCCATGTGATCGATTATTATTTATTTGAATTCCCAGAATTAAACTCATCCATTTCTTACCATGGACTTGGAGTTATTTAGGATATATCAATTCCATAAAAGGGCCTGAGATATCGACTTCCATTATGGAACAGAAAGAAAAAATCTTTTCTCGCATTATTTATTAATTCAGTATTACTCGTGATGCACCTAACATATCCTACCTCGCTACGAACAGAGTTTTGTCACAATTTTGGTCAATATATATAAGTGCGCGAATTGTAATACCCATTAATAATAATTTTAAATTCTAAGTACCAATACACATGTCTGCAGATAGGAACATTCAATGACACTATGAAATGTGGATTTCTTACTGGCGGGTCTCATTCTCATAAAATCCTCCTAGATATTACTAAGGGCACACACCATGAGAAGGTGCGTCAAAGTTTTACGAGTCCTCACCCCTAATGGCCTGTATTATTTGTGTCCCTCAAATAACATCATCCAGACATAGAACATATATTCAAGAACAATGTTATGGAACTTCCAGGTTCTCCTCATAGTAGGGATCCTCTATGACCTTTCTGTGCAAAAGATATCCTAAGGACATTATCACATGCATTTTCATGCATAAGAACAATCAAGATGTGATAAGGTATTTATTAATGAATAATGTACAAAGTAGTTGGTTCTAGGACACCAACTCCAACAGACTCCTACTTGGACTAGAGACAACTACTAACAACATTTAACCTACTAGCTCTCACATGATATTCTTTCTTCTACTGAGATAGACCTTTAGTCATGGGGTTCACCACGTTCTCTTCCGTGGACACTCTGCTCACTAAAAATTCACCCCTTTGATAGAAACCCCTCAAGAGGTGATACTTTTGGAGTATGTGATTTGTCCGTTGATGTGATCTTGGTTCTTTTTCAAGAGCCACCGATGTAGTATTATCACAATATGATGTGATAGGATCTTTACTGCTAGGAACCACATCAAGATCCTAGAAAAAGTTCTAAATATAGACGACTTCTTTGGTTGCATCAGAAGCCGCTATATATTCAGACTCTACTGTAGAATCTATGAAAACTGGTTACTTTGAACTCTTCCATCTCACAACTCCTCCATTTAGATAGAAAACATATCCATATTGTGACTTAGATCATTATAATCTTTCTAAAAACCAGCATCAACATAACCTCAAATGAAAATATCCTAGTCTCCTCCATACAACAAGAACATATCCTTAGTTCTTCTTAGATTCTTAAGGATAGTCTTAATAGTAGTCCAATGCTGTTCTCCTGGATCTGGATGATATCTTCATACCATGCAACATCAAGTTTGGTACATAACATGGAATACATGATGGGTCCTATAGCTGAAGCGTATGGGATATTACTCATTCCATCTTTCTCTTGTTGTGTCTGAGGACACATTTTCTTAGAAAGATGTAGGCCATGTGACACTAGAAATAATACCCGCTTGGATTTTACCATACTATATCCCTTTAGTATCTAGTCAATGTATATACCCTGACTTAGTCCAAGCATCCTCTTGGATCTATCATGAATGGTCTTGATCTCTAGAATGTTGGATGATTCACCCAAGTCCTTCATAGAGAAACACTTGTTCAACCAATCTTTAACTGAATGTAAGACTGGTACATCGTTTCTAATAATAAATATGTCGTCAACATATACTACTAGGATAAAGACCGCATTCCCATTAAACCGATTATTAACACATGGGTCACATTTTTTCTTAATGAAAAAAAATTCCTTTATTGCTTTATCAAATCAAATGTTCCATGAACTGGATGCTTGATTTAATCCATAAATGGATTTCTGCAACTTGAAAACCCATTTGGCTTCTTCTGGTGTTACAAACCCTTCTAGTTGTGTCATATAGACATCTTCCTGAAGGTTCCCGTAGGAATAATGTTTTGACATCCATCTGCCAAATCTCATAGTCATGGTAAGATGCTATTGAAAGTATGATTCTTATGGATTTAAACACAACAACTGGCGAGAAAGTTTCATCATATTCAATTCCTTGATGCTGTCTGAATCCTTTAGCCACTGGCCTTTCTTTATAGGTGCTAACATGACCTTATATGTCTAACTTTCTCTTGAATACCCATTTGCATCCAACAAGCTTTACATAAATTGGCTCATCGACCAGAACCCAGACTTGGTTCTGATACATGGAATCCATCTTAGAATTCATAGCTTCTAGCCATCTTGGAGCTTGAAATATTTTTACTACTTATTTGTAGGATATAAGTTCATCATTGTATAACAATAATGATTCACCATTCTCGGTGACTAGGAAACCAAATCTCTCTAGTTCCCTTACCTCTCTTGAGCTCCTACGCAGTACTTGTGTTTTGGGAACCTCTTCTATGGGGACTTGTGGAACTTGTTCCTCTACCAACTCCTATGTATCTTGAGCATCAACTTCATATAAGTCAATCATGATCCCACTATCTTTTTTTAGGACGTGCTCCCTCTCAAAAAAGATGACTTGTCTGGAAACAATCACTTTCTTGTCTGAAGGGTTATATAGGTAATATCCTTTCATTTTCACGGGATATCCTATAAAGATACACATTGTTCCCCGGGGTGCTTGTTTGTTTCATGAGAAGGCCTTAAAAAATTCCTCGCATCCCCATACACATGTGTGTGACAAAATGAGTTTCTTTATATTCTATAACTCAGAAGGAATTCCATTTGATGCCTTAGTTGGTACTCAATTTAATGTGTATGCTGCAGTTTGTAATTCATATCCCCAAAAGGATAATGAAAGATCTACATGACTCATCACTGACCTCACCATGTCCAACAAGGTGTGGTTCCTCATTTCACTAACACCATTCCACTATGGTGTATAAGGAGGAGCGAGCTAAGATAGGATCCTAGAATCCCATAGAAGATCGATGAACTCTTGGTTCAATTATTCTCCACCTCGATCTAATCAAATCTTCTTTATCTTCTTACAAAGACGATTATCAACTTTATTCTTGAATTCCTTAAATTTCTCTAAGGCTTATAACTTATACCTAATTAATTAGACATATCCATATCTACTCAAATCATCAGTAAAAGTAATGAAGTAAGAATATCTGCCTCTAGATTATACTAGGAATGGCCCGCACACATTCGTGTGCACCAATTCTAGAATCTCTATGGCCCTTTCACCCTATCCACCAAAAGGTGACATGTACATTTTACCTTGTAAACAAACATTAAATCTATCAAGTGGTTTTAGATCAGTAGAGTCTAAATGGCCATCTTGGCGGAGCTTTGTCAAGCACTTCTCATTTATATGACCGAGACAGTGATGTCACAACTGGGTGATGTATGAGTCATGTGAGTTTGTTTCATTATCGATTTCCAACACTTCTTTTTCCTAATTTAATACACACAAACCATTATTTAAATGTGCCATACCATAACATATGTTGTTCTTATAAAAGAAAAAACCCTTATTTTACAAATTTGAAAATAAATCTATCCATATCCAAACAAGATACATAAATTATGTTCTTGGTAAAACCAGAAACATAATAATAGTTATGTAAAACCAAAAATAATCCCAGTTGGAAATGAGAGATGCTAATATCCAATGGCCAACACAGCCATCCTTGCACCATTGGCAGCTCAAAGATCCATGTCTCCTCTAGTAATATTTTTAAATCTACTTGGTTACTGCTTTTGAATATAGATGTGAGCCCCAAAAGATGTATCTAATACCTAATGTGTATAAATGGAAAGATTACACTCGATAACGAACACACCTTTAGCGTCCCCACGATTTTAGTAGCAATTCTTCTTCCAGTGGCCTTAATTGACACATGAAAAACATACCACCTCTCGTTCCTTGCCCTGACTCTGGATCTTCCCCTTTTTAAAGGGACGACACTCAGGAGCTTCAGACTGTTTATAAGTCTTTGGCCCCTTTTCTTTATCCTTCCTTTTCTTATTCACCCTAAGGACTGTGGGTTTGTCATGCCCCATGTCCTTATCTCCCTAGAGAATTATGGTTAGAAGTTCTGATAGACTCTTATCATTATTTCTCATGTTATATTTGACAATAAAGCTAAATAAGGTCTTGGGAAATGATTATAGGATGAGATCTATATGCAACTCATTCGGGAACCTAATCCCTATGATGTACATGCGTTCAATGTATCCAATAAGCTTGACTATATGAGGCCCAACAAGCACATACTCTCCAAGCTTAGTTATAAACAAAGAGTTGGAGATCTCATATCTCTCCTATCTTGCCTTCTCTTGGTAGAGATCCTTAAGGTGAGACATCAGGCTATACGTGTCCATGTTTTCATGTTGCTTCAATAGCTCATTAGACATGGACGATAGCATAAAACATTGGACATCTGTAGAATCATCCATATGTTTCATATAGAGAGATAGTTCCTCATCACTAGCCTCTTTTCTAGGAACAACTAGAATGAGCTCTTCTAGAACATATAATTTCCTCTCGTGGCGAAGGATGACACGTAAACGCCTCTGCCATTCCTAGAAATTGGTGCTGGTGAGAAGGTTTTCCTTCTCGAGTATGATTCTCAATGATATGTTTGAAGTCATTTTTCATGCCGTTTATACAAATTAATATGAACAAAGTTTTAGAACTTTATCATGGTAAAACTGAGACAGATAAATAATTTAATACTTATTAGTCTCCCACTGTTTTATCGAAATCCAATAGCCCTTACCATTGACTTCGGAATATTCTGTTGCCTGAATATTCTAGTGGAAATGATCCATATTTCCCTTCACATTACCCCACCTAGGGTTGGTCAAGAAACTTGAAGGGTTTTAGGAAGGAATTCCAAATTCCAAATTCATTAAGTCAAAGTTCCTTGATCCACTGAGTGGACTCCCCAATCTAGAAACCCTCTTATTTTGAATTTCTTCAACCTTTGACTCTTAGTCACACCAAGTCCTGCTGTGGAAATCAACCCTTTATGTGAACCAAGTCAAATCAACCCAAAAACTTGAATTATAATTCCCCGATAATTGAAAGAACCCCAACTAGGATTGGTCAAGAACATTGAACTATGGTTAGATTCTATCCAAGATTATGGAAGGCTATACCAACTTAATATTTTATTTGAGGGATTTTATCCTTACACATAAATTTATATTTTATTATCTTTCTTACATGCTTGTGAATATTATGTAGGATATACTTAAGTGATTAACCATGTCTAAGATAATATTTACGCATAATCTGGTGTTATTTTAGTTCCATGTTTCTTGCTTGTTTAATTTATTAATTGTGTGATCGTGACAACACACCCATAATAAATAAACCATGAAATTGAAAAAAATAAAATAATTGGTATGATCATGAGCTTGTTATATTGGTTAGTTTATCTAACAATTTATAAACTAACCCAAGACCTGGGGAGAAACACATTGAACCTTTTTGGTCTGTGTTTACAACATTCCACCTTTCCACCTTTGTATGTACTTGGATTGGTTTCACCTTGGCTTCTATCTTTAGCCACCTCCACTAACTTGGGAGCTCCATCCATTACATATGCTTTTATCACACTCTTAGGTGAGGGGTAAAATGAGGTTTTACATAATAGAAACCTTGGGGGCACAAGCCCTACATATTAATGAATAGAAGGCTTACTGGCCAACAAATTTAATTTAAATAAACAAATTAAAAGAAAACATTCACATATAATGGTTTTGATCTAGCTCATGATCATCCATACATGCAATGATATTTACTCATAAATAAAACTAACATTCAATTCTTTAATTGTTCTTTTTTAAGATAAATCACAATCGAATCAATTAATTATCTTTAATTAATCAATCCTTTTATCTTAAACCATTTTTTTGAATTTCCTTGAGATTCTCATCCATCATAATTTTAAACAAATAAATTCATTTAAAATTATCTTTATACGTAACTTGTACCTTGGAGGAAACCCGTTTAATTCTCATTCATAACTACCCAATGCGTAAAAATGAACATTACACAGATGTTAAATTAAACACATATATTTAAAACACCTATCATGTTTTTTTCCTAAGCTTTACACCTGTACTATGGTACACATCTCAAGGGTTTGTTTAATATAATAATAAATTTTAATAAATCTGCGTAATTTGGATCAGTACAGATTGTGTACTTCCGACTACACGACGTGTACTTTTGATCACCATCTATACAAAGTACACACCCGGGGACATGGCGTGTAGATGTACTTCAGAAATCTTGGGAGTACACAACATGTTCAATGGGACACACACCATGTAGTATCCGCATTACACAGTTTCCATCCGGGCAAGCCAGGTATGAGGTACTCGGTCTAACCCTAACCCAAAGGGACTACACGCTGTGTTTAGTGGACCACATGGCGTGTAATCTGGAAACCGTGGGCCACCTGTTCCTGGTCAACACATGGTGTCATTTAAGACTTAGAAATACTCCAACACACAGCCTGATTTGGCGGACCAGTCTGATGAATTGAACATAGAATACATGATGTGTACTACCGAATACACGCCGTGTATTCTGGTGTGGTATGGTCAGGAAAATTTGGCACCTCCAGATGATATCCTCTGTTTTATTTTAATCAAAATTAAAAGAAAAAGTCATTTCTGTAAGGTGAATGAGAAATGAGAGAGGAGTAACAGATCTAAAGATTCATATTTGTAGAATGACTAACTTGAATTGAAACAACTAAATTATTAAATGTGTAAATCACCAAGGGAAAACTGAATAATTATAATCAATTATATGACCCCTATGATACCACTTTTAGGTTTTGGGCATAGAGGAAGCACATTGGTGGGTGTACCCAACTTTAATGGTTTTCCATTAATGACGTTTAATCTGAGATCAGTCCCGATAATAAAACACTGTATCTTCGAATTAGAATGCAGAATGAAATATAAAAAGGGAGTCCCAGAACCATAGAAAGGATCATCATATGTTGGTTATAATTAATTTAATTAAAAGACACGAATTATCTTGATGAAATTATTTCTCCATTTGATGTTTCTGGTCACGATTTGATGTGATCTATCATTGCGTCGTAGAATCCAAGTGTAGGATTCCTCTAGCGGTGATCCACATGTGCTCCAAATATCTCTGGATGTCACCAAATGGATATCCATGTGTTATCATGGAAGAGACCTTTCTTGTGATGTCTGCCTTCGATCGCCTTGATCCGGTGGAGGAGGATCTCTCTCTCATAGATTGAGAGAGTTCTTGGTGAAAAAAGAATTCTCTCTTGGCTTGAGAGCTTTTTCCAAATCCATTGTACACAACCCCAAAAAATGGATAGGCTAATGAGAATTAAATAATTGGGATTTTAATTACATAGAATAATAAAATGAATTAATTACCTGAAAGCATTTATTCATTTCATTTAATTCTTAGTAATACCGCATGTCTAATAATAACAGTTGACTATTATTATTACTTGACATGCGGCCAAAAAATTATACCTAATATTATTTAATTAAATAAATAATATTATTTATCATAAATTCCCAAAAAAATACACAGCGTGTATATTAATATACACAACATGTAATTTTATTTTCCATTTTTCTTTATTTCCTCCACTACATTTATTAGACCTTGAATAATGGCTATTTATTTCTAAAATAAATATCACTGCATTACTCGCTAATAAATATATTATTTTACCCACAATATATTCTCTTGAATAACTAGTGTCGAAATAAATGTGATTAAAAATCCTTGAATAATTATTAAACCACGGTTGGGAATAATCTTTATTCAACTTCTTAAATTAATATTTAACTGAGATACTTGGACACACTTAGTGTGTGGCCCTCTAGGCCTCTTTCTTAGTTGCATTCGGTGGAGCCTTCCTAAAGTACAAGGTTAGCATCTATCAACATGCCAAGGCACTCATAGAGAAAGAATTTAATTCCAAAATGACATTTCAACTCCTATGAATGTTTACCATGTAGTGTAATCCCTTTGTCTTGATATCTCGAATCAAGCAGGTTGCATTCCAGTTCCATCAACCCATGTGCTCGATTATTCTTTCTTTGACTTCT
The DNA here is from genome assembly GCA_963277665.1 of Viscum album. NCBI lineage: Eukaryota > Viridiplantae > Streptophyta > Magnoliopsida > Santalales > Viscaceae > Viscum > Viscum album. The sequence goes on along the minus strand of OY728133.1, from coordinate 1,774,248,409 downwards.
CGGAATTGAACTCACCCATTTCTTAACATGGACATGGATTTATTTATGCTATATCAATTCCATGAAAGGGATTTAGATTTTTACTTCCATTATGAAACAGAATGGACAAATCCTTTCTCACATTATCTATTAATGAAGTATTACTCGTGATGCATCCAACATATCCTACCTCACTGCGAATAGTTTGTCATCACAGTTTTCGTCAATACATCTAAGTGCACATGTTGTAATACCCATTAATAATAATATTAAAGTCTAAGGACTAATACAAATGTCTGAAGATAGGAACATCCAATGACACTATGAAATGTGGATTTCCTACTGGAAGGTCTCGTTCTCATAATATCCTCCTGGATATTACCAAGGGCGTACACCATGAGAAGGTGCCTCAATGTTTTATGAGTCCTCACCCCTAATGCCCTATATTATTTGTGTCCCTCAAATAACATCTTCTGGCCATAGAACATATATTCAAGAACAATATTATGGGACTTTCGAGTTCTCATCATAGAAGGGATCCTCTATGACCTTTTAGTGCAACAACAATCCTTAGGACATTATCACATGCATTGTCACACAAAAGAACAATCAAGATGTGATAAGTTATTTATTAATGAATAAAGTACAAAGTAGTTGGTTCTAGGACACTAACTCGAAAAGAATAGCATCTAATTGACATCATGTCTAGTTATGGATCCATGATGGGTACCCTTGAGCTGCAAGAAGCATCCATGATTAGATGTTTCTTACAAACATTAGAAGGACCATCCTTCACCCAGTATACTAGTATACTAACTAGATCAATCAAGGGAAGGAAATATCTCCACCATAAATCCCTCTATCAATTCATAACTATGTTATAGATGGAAATAGTCTTCAATATCTCGAATTTTAGATAGCAAGAAAATGAGAGTGTGTCAAATTTTATTTCAAGGTGGAAGAGTTTGAATTATTCCACGAACTTGAAGCTCCCTTAAGAATATTTGTTGGGTATTTGTGTCTAGAATCTTTTGGATAAGCTATGAAAACCATGTATTGTTGTAAAGTACCAAGTTGGATTTCAAGATCATTTCATAATAGCACAAAGTTTAGAAAATTCTATTTTCTGAACCAAAGATAACTCTCATCCTGTGACGACGTCTCAATGGAAGAGGATAGGTAGAATGGAAGTCGAAATAGTTATATTGAAACTATCCTCTATGCGAGATCCTACTTCTAAGACTGCACATTATTATGTTGTACCCCACTTGAATAGTAACTTCAACAAAAATATCCTCATTGGGATTAATGTAAAGTTACAAAATTCTATCTATACGGAGACTGGTAGAAAAAATTATACTCTTTCCTAGATGAGCACGTCCCTAGTTACTTCTTATAAGACATTGAAAAAAATTGTTAATCCTACCAAAACCCAAGAGATATGACCAATTCGACCATTATGATCACATAAATTACTCCCCTTTCAATAAATCATAGGGAACACCATCGAGTACTATTTCATTTCCAAATATTTCATGCAAAATATGGTTGATTCAAGATATGTGGAAATGGGCAAACCACTATCATGGGTAGTGTGTGTTTCCACCACTAATCCAGAGGAAGTGGTGGAATGACAGAAAGTTACCAAAAATAATGAACAAAATATCAATGATTGGATGACTAGAAAAAATCATCTGTATTCATTATGTCCTTTAATCATAGTTAAAACAACCAATTGTTCTCCCAGTGACTTATACTATAACACAACCAACTCCATCAACCCAACAACCCTCCAAAGGAAAATATTATAAGAGATGGAATGGTAGGAAGGGTGGGAAAGAAAACTAGAAAATATGAACCAAAATCTTGGCCAAATTTATCTTTTAATATATCTAACTTCTTTCCTTCAGTCTATTGAGAACGGGCACTAACCAACCAAATTGTATAATTGGCCTGACCCATCAAACTGAATCTTCATCATATGAAGAAATGATCTTCAGATCCATTAATTTCAATCATTTAATAAAAAACTTATAAAATGACGAGTTTTATTATGAACCTAAGTTTAACACAAAAAATTTGGGAGACATGAATTAAGGCTATAGGAGTAGAGGAAACAGGGGGAGGCGGAACCAAGACCAAACACAATATACATGCGGCATTCATGTTGGAGCTGTCTATGCTGCCACAACCTATTGGAAAACCCTAAGAGAAGAAAATTTGGAACATGAAGACTCCTCCACACATGTGAAAAATTATTTTCAACTGATCATTTTAGAATATTGATTGATTAATAGGCAACAACATGACTAGAACTAGGAAGTTTGTAGGGCAAGGAAACTCGATCCAACAATAAAAAAAATTCCATTAGAATCTGTTCAACCACCTGACTCATCTTCCATAGGCATGTAGACTCTTAAAATCACTTCTATGTAACAGTACACTTTAAGGTAAATGTAGAACTTTGACCCAAAAGTAATAAATCTTGAATAAATTGTCCATAGATTCAATAAAACCTTTAATTCCGGATTCTCTCAATCTCTCAAAGGATCTGTAGGAAGCACGTGTAGAGCCTCTATTATTCCCTTAAGAGTTCAAAGATGATTTCTCTAGTAATAAGGTATATCATGGAGAGATTTAGCATAAATAAGTTTATGTAGTTATCTATTTCATAGAATAGTATTATGATTATGTTTTATAGGGACGCCTTAAGACTCTTTATGCATATGGCAGATTAGGTAACATTGAAATTCATCAACCATTCATTGAAAATGGATCTGGGGTCAACCTAATTCCAATCTAAATGATTCAATTACAGAGATAAAATGTATTTAATTTATCCCATTACACTATAATTCTCCAAGTGTATGATAAAAGTGAATAGAAAACCCTCATCTACATTAATATTAGAGAGAAGTTTGGGAATATTGTCTCCCACTATGAGTTCTTGTTCATCTAATAAGATACATCTTTAAATGTATATCTAGGAAGAGCTTGATTTCATAATATTGCAGTGTTACCTTCAAAATACGATAATTGCATCAAATTTTGTACTAGTTTTCATATTGGAATGTTTCATGGTGAAAAATATTCACTCGATTCTTGTGAATTTCAATATATTGATGTAGTATTCTACTGAAGAGAAAGAAAGAATCCCATTATTGATGGAGTCACTTAGGTTACCACTCCAAATGGTCTATAAATAACCCCAAATAACCCAATAAAATATATCATGGATGAATATGTGATGCCAATTAGTTAAGTCAAAGAAATCAGATCATATTCAGAGATGTGTTCACCAGTCTTCAAGACACCATCCAAGATAGTTGAACCCATGGGTGTTGAAGAAATATTTGATTACTTTTTTAGAAGTGATATCTAAAATGGAAGTGATCCAATCATATCCTAAAAACATCAATAGTCCACCAATTTATCTGCTAAACCTACAGAAGTCATGATATCACAGTTGGAAACTACCACCCATGACACTAAAAGTTCCATTAACCTTAATGATTTCCATTTGTCTTCTATACATCCCTCCATGGAAATAGATGAATATAAAGAGAAAAATTAAGAATACAATGAAAACAACATCAAATATTCACCTCCATAATTTGAGGAAGGATCCACTACCACTTTTGATGAAATATGATATATAAATATGGGTAAATAGGTAGACCTACGACCAAGGTTGATTAGACTAGCTATTCTCCTCAATGAGTAGAAAATTTACACATATTTTCTAAAGTAACAGAGGGACATGTTTTCTTAGAATTATTAATAAATTTTTGGAATTGATCCTAATGTAGCTTCCCATCACCTAGGATTTATAGGTGAGCATCATGGTTTTAATAAGGAATCCATAAGGACATGTCTGACTCATACTACCAAGGTCAAATCCAAAATTGAAAAAATCAAAAAAAAGTAATATTATTATATAATTTTAATACCCAAAATTGCTCCCCAACATTGTCCCTATTAAAAAAATAATGGGAACATAAGGGTTTGCATTGATTTTAGAGACCTCATATAGCGACCCGAACTTTTCTTACATTACTATTACATCATTTCAAAGAAAAACAACATAATAGTATTACACATAGAGGATCCAAAGGATTAGTGTCTTGGGAAAACTAGGACCATACATAACAGATACAACGTCAAGCATAAACATTTATTTAATTTCTTCTTCTATAGCTTCTTATTGGCACTTGTCCTCTCCTTAGTACATGTATCCACCTAAGGATATACATCAAAAGGGGTGAGATAAGAGCCCAGTAAGAGGATAGATAAGAACAATATAGCATGGGGTGAGAATAATCATAACATGGGAAAAAGATTATGAATATGAGAGGAGCATAAATAAAAGACTTGAACTGTAGCAATGCATAAAAATGAAACATCATGTCTTAGTGGTTAACTACCACACATACTTGTGAAACAAGCTAGCATATTTTTCACACATCATTTCACATTTAATCATGATATTCATCACTTTACCCAATGCATTGGAGCGCTGTATAATTCCAGGCGCACCCGTCACATTGAAACATTCATATTGTGCTATATAATTCCGAGCGCACCCGTCACATCATAACATTATCACCATCATACTTGCCACATAGAACACATATAAAAAATTTACATAACTAACCTATGGAATGGAATGGGTTTCATATCATAATAACAAATTCATAAGCTTTGGGTTCCTAAAAGAAAGAGGGAATAATTTACATGTTACAAGAACCATCCACTTTGAGTGAGAAGTAAAAGGGGTGTTCTTAAAAGAAGAGTTCTTTTGGAAAACATTTTGTTTGACATAAAAACCAGTGAAAAACATTTTTATCCCAGAAAATTAAAGAAAATGATGAACAAATGATCTTTATGGAGTAACCATATCAAAAATGGAGTGAAAGAGGGAGAACCCGAAGCAAGACAATTGGGTTCGATATTTCCCCTTACCTAGTTTCCGAATGCTTCCTTCTCTTTAATGTCCTGTATAAAGAAATTATATTCATTAATTAGAAATAAATAACCTTGTGTACATTAATATGGTTAATTATGGTTTCATTAAGTGATTTTATTTTCCTTTGGATGAGTTATAGAGTTTAAAAACATTATTCAGGAATGTTTGTTTTTACGGTTTTCTTGAGTGGTTCACTTGTATTCTTAAATTGAAGTTCGGGTAGAACATGGGTAAACATACAGAAATAATATTACATGTTATTATTGACATTAAATAATTTAAAATGATATTATAATGAGTTAGATCATATTCCATGTGGATGAATCATTAGATAAAAATTAAATGAAGATTGTTTGGGTTAATTTGGGTGGTTTTTCGATCACAATGAACTTGTTTTAATTTATCACTTAGTAATATGTTCATAAGTCAGTTCCAAAACTTTAAATAGGAGATAATACATATAATGTATTCTGGTTCAACCATAAAACTGGTTTCATGACCATATTTGAAGATAGAAATGGAAGAAGAAAACTTGTCGTTCTGGAAGGTGATAAATTAACACATCACGAACAACGTTCTCTTTAATAAAATTAAAGGAAGAGGTAAAGGGGTTGGATGATATAATATCCCATTATCATCATAAAATTCCAGTATATGTATAATACAGGAGTTAAAATACAATTTGTATTATGATAGGTGGGGAGAGATCAAGAAATGAACTTGAACTTGAAAGGAAATTAAAGGAGAAGAGGGAGAGAAATTACCTCTTAAATCTTCCTCTTGAGATACTCCTTAAGGGCCTAAGATTGGTCTTTTGATGTGACCAGAAGATCTTGAACGTGGGAGAGGGGATAGGTAAGGTGTTTGGGTAGAGTTTAGAAAAGTCTTGGATCTTGAGAGGTGTGAGGAAATGAGGGTGTGAAGGGTGGTTCTTATAGTGGAGGGGAGAGGGGTTTTTCTTAATATAAAATTCATTAGTTTATTATTTCTTCACAAGACATGGAATAATGAGTATTCCATGACCAAGAATAGTAATTTTATCATGTGATCCCGAAACAAGTGGGATTATATCAGCAGAATATCACACATGACTATATAATTAGCTTATTTAGGTTTTTTTTTGTAAATTACGGTATTTCACTATTCATAAAAAATTCAAGTATTTCAGAAAAATCCCAAAAATTTACCCCAACCATTTTTCGACATGTAGAATCCAAAAATGAAGTCCATTTTTCAAAAATAAATTTCTAAATATGAATAATTTAATATTTAATTAAAATCATAATTTACAAAAAAAACAGTTTTTAAAAGTTAAAACTAATTTTATAGTGCTTTCAAAAATTACGTTGGGTCTTATAAAATTATCTAAAAATTATAAGAAAATGTTTTGATAATTTATGAACACATTTTAGGAAAATAATTTTTCTTATAAATTAATTAATTAATTATAATTATTTATGACTTACAAAATACCAAAACGTTTAGTAAGGTCAAATTGTCACTTTCTAAGATGTCTAAATTTTATTTAATTATTCATGGGTAAGGTTACTCTTATGTTTGATGATTTAATATTCATAAGGGTCATAATACTATTCATAAGGGTATGTTACTATTCACAAGGGTACATTGCTATTCATCAAAAATTATTTTTGTTTCATTAGACTCCAAAAATCATCTTGAACACAACCGTGTGTGTCAGATTTTCGAAATTCAAAACATATAAGTGACAAAATTATGTTTAAAGGTCACTTATCACTTAGTAGTTCATTATGTTGTGTTTTCATGACATACATAAAATAAGGGAATTTCCATTGAAAAAATTTGGGTCGTTACATTCTTCCCCCATAAAATATTTTGCCCCTGAAATTTCACTTTACACAAATAGGTGAGGGTGTTTATCCTTCATTGCCTCTTCTAGTTCCGAAGTTGCTTCCTCAAACTTATGGTTTCTCCACATACTTTGACAAGATGGGTTGGCTTGTTGCGTAGAACCTTATCTCTCTGATCCAGAATCTTTACTGGCTGCTCCTCATAGGAGAGATCATCTTCCAGCTGCACCACCTCTATGTTTAGTACATGCGAGGGATTAGGTATGTACTTCCTCAAGAGTGATACGTGAAAAACATCATGAACATGAGCCATATTCGGTGGAAGTGCAAGCCGATTGGCCACGGCTCCTATGCGGTCAAGGATCTCAAAGGGGCCAATATACCTTGGGCTTAACTTCCCTTTCTTCCCGAATCGCATGACTCTCTTCCATGGAGATATTCAAACGAAGACTTTATCTCCAATGCCAAAATCTAAGCCCCTTCGACGGTTGTCAGCATAGCTCTTTTGCCGACTTTGAGCAGCTTTGATGTGTTTCTGGATGACTTGATCCTTCTCTGTCATCTCTTGAACAAGATTAGGTCCAAGTAGCTTTCTTTCTCTAACTTCATCCCAACAGGTTGGAGTTCTACATCACTTTCTATATAGAGCTTCATATGGAGCCATCTGAATACTCGAGTGGAAGCTATTTTTGTATGAGAACTCAACCAATGGGATATGCTGATCCCATCCACATTTGAATTCAAGAGAGCAGGCTCTTAGCATATCTTCAAGCGTTTGAATAGTTCTTTCAGATTGGAGATCAGTTTTGGGGTGATAGGCCATGCTGAAATTTCATTCAGTACTCAAAGCATGTTGAAGGCTCCTCCAGAATTTAGATGTGAACCTTGGATCATGGTTAGATACAATTGAGAGTGGAACACCGTGCAGTCTCACCACTTCCTTCACATATATCTTTACAAGTTGTTCAAGCAAGAGATCTTCCCGAATAGCGATAAAATGGGAAGTCTTGGTGATTCGGTCAACCACAACCCATATCGCATTATACCCTTTTGACGTCTTCGGGAGACCCATGACAAAGTCCATAGTAACGTTTTCCCATTTCCACATGGGTATAAGTAATGGCTGCATCATACCTTTGGACTTTTGTCGCTCAGCATTAACTTGCTGACATACCAAGCACCTTGATATATATTACGCAATCTCCTTCTTCATGTTATCCCACCAGAAGTGTTCTTGGAGATCACGATACATCTTGGTACTCCCAGGATGGATAGAGAAAGTTGAGCTATGTGAATTTTCCAATATATCCTTCTTTATCTTGGGTGATGAAGGCACACAAAGCCGTGTTCCAAACCGAATCACACCATCATCGTCGATATAAAACTTTTGCAGCTTCCCTTCCTTTACTGCATTCACCATCTTTTGTATCTCTACATCCTCCCTTTGTGCTTCCTTAATCTTCTCCGGGATGGATGGTTGTGCAATCATTTGGGAAAGGTAGGATGTATCCCCTTCCCTTATGATTTCCAAATCCATCTTTTTCATATCTAAGAAGATAGGGTCTTTCTCAATCCGTAACATGGATATAGTAGCGGGTTCTTTTCTGCTTAGAACATCATCTACCTTGTTCGCCTTTCCAGGATGGTAGTGAATAGAGCAATCGTAATCCTTGATTATCTCTAACCATCTCCTTTGATGCATGTTGAACTCTTTTTGTGTGAATATATACCATAGGCTCTTGTGGTCGGTGTATATGTCACACTTCGTGCCATAAAGGTAGTGCCGCCAGATTTTCAAGGCAAAAATCACGGCTACCAGCTCTAAATCATTCGTCGGGTAGTTCTGCTCATGGATCTTTAACTACTGTGAGGTGTAGGCTATCACATTTTAATTTTGCATGATTACACAACCCAGGCCTTTCTTTGAATCATCACTGTATATCACAAAACTTTCTCTACTTTTCAGTACTGTGAGTAAAACTGCAGTGATCAGCCTTCTCTTTATCTCCTTGAAGCTTCCCTCACATTCTTCTATCCAGAAATACTTTACCCCATTCCTTGTTAACTTAGTTTGTGGGCTTGAAAATCATGAGAATTTTCTCTCAAAACTTCGGTAGTACCCAGCTAATCTAAGAAAACTATGGATTTCTGTGACACTAGAGGGCCTGGGCCATTCCTCAATCACCTTTGATTTTGAAGGATCCACAAATATTCCCTCACTTGTGATCACATGTACCAAGAACGTGAATTTCTTCATCCAAAAGTCACACTTGATGAAATTGGAATACAACTTATCCTTTCTCAATGTCACCAACACAAGTCTTAGATGTTCTACATGTTCTTCCTTGCTCTTGGAGTAGATGATAATATCATTGATAAACACTACCACAAATTTGTCGAGGTAATGTCTAAAGACTCTATTCATCAAATGCATGAAGATTTCAGGGGAATTAGTAAGTCCGAAGGGCATCACCAAAAATTCATATTGCCCATACCTTGTACGAAAGGCAGTCTTCTGAATATCTTCCTTCTTCACCTTTACCTAATGATATCCATAACATAGATCCACCTTTGAGAATTATTGAGCACCTCTTAACTAATCGAACAGGTATTCAATCCTTGGAAGAGGATAATTGTTCTTTATGGTGATCTTGTTGAGTTCCCAATAATCGATACACATCTGCATTGTTCCATCCTTCTTCTTCACAAAGAGCATTGGCACACCCCAAGGTGATGCACTAGGATGTATGAACTCTTTGTCCAGATGCGCTTGAAGCTACTTCTTTAACTCCTCCAGTTTGATTGGATCCATCCTATAGGGACACATCGAGATAAGAGTAGCTCCAGGTATAAGTTAAATTGAGAAATCTACCTCACGATCCAGGGGAATTCTGGGTAAATCTTCGGGAAATACATCGCCGTATTCCCTCATGATGAGCATTTCCTCAAGGTTGGCACTTTCCTTCAACTCAACCATTTGGGCGAGGTATGCTTCTTCATAGGGAATCAACACCCACACCATTGAAGGATTTTTCAAAGGAGATTCATGATGTTCCTTGCATTTGTAGATGAGCATAGGATGGTTCAGAATATGAAAAGATATTTCCTTTTCCCGACAGTTGATATGTGCTCTATATAACGAGATCCAATTCATTCCCATTATAGCATCAAATTCCACCAGGGGAAGCATTACGAGATTTTTCAGAAGAATCTTCCCACATACGCCAACAGGAGAAGAGTCAAACACTTGGGTTACAATGATTGTACCACTTGGTGTTTTTATAGATATCTCTACTTCAAGGTTTCGGGGCTTCGATTCTATAGTTCTATCAAACATGCAAGATATAAAGGAATGCGTAGAACCAGAATCAAATAATACTTTTTCCATTATTGAGTGTATAGGAAGTGTAACTTGTACGAATTCATTATCATTCTACACCTTCATAGTAGTGATGGCATAAGACTTCCCTTGTTCCTTTGGCTTTGGTTCCTGCTGACACTGATTACCCTTGAGAACTCGAGGTTTAGTGCACTAGTTTTCATAGTGCCCTAGCTCGCTACAGTTGTAGCATTGAACCAAGAGTGGTTCTCTCTTTTCATCAGCTGCATTCTCCTTCCTTTTTGTTTCTTTTCGACACTCTTGAGAATGATTTCCTTGTTTACCACACTTAAATCACTTCCCTGTCCCTTTGAGGTAGTACCCATGGTGAAACTTTCCATATTTTTGGCGTGTGGGTCGTTGAGTTTTCTTCCCACTTTTGTCATTAGATCCTCCGGCATGGAACTCCATCTTTTGTTTCTTATGACCATAGCAATGAGACCATTCTCCAAACTCCATATCCACTTTGAGATCACATCGAACAACTTCTTCATAACTCTTACTGTCTCAAATTTTAAGAGCCTTTCGAAGGTGTGGTTTTAATCCACTAAAGAATCTATCAGTTTTTCTATCATTGTTGATAACAAAACCCGAAGCGTGCCTTGCAAGCCTTGTGAAATTTGCTTCGTAGGTTGTGATATATTCTACTTCTTTTTTTCTTGAGCTTTATGAATTCTATCTCCATCATCGTACGAAGAGTTTGTGGGAAATACTTATTAAGAAAAATTATCTTAAAGTCCTCCCATTCCATCTCTTCAGTTTCCTCCCATGGCTTGGTATTCTTAACCAAAGCCCACCATTGATCAACTTCACCATCTAGATGATAAACGACTAGAGTCACCTTCTCTGTCTCAGAACAGTGAAGAACAGAAAAAATCTTCTCCATGGAGTTGTCCCACTATTCTTCAACTATTGGATCGGAAGATCCACAAAACATCAGTGGTCGTTGCCGCATAAAACATTCGAAGATAGTTTCTACCTCTTTGGTGAAGAAGGATGTTCCCCATTATTATAGTTATTTTTCATAACATGAGATAATTAGGTAAGCATCTCCATGAAGTTTTTAACTCCACCTCCCAAATCATTGTGTATGTCGTTCGGGCAATCGTTGCATTGGCCCTCACATGAGTTGTTGGCCTGATGTCTCCTGGTTCCAACCATTTTCTAAAATAGAAAAGGTTAGAACAAAACATAAGTAAACAATTCATGAATAACTTATTCATTTTAAATTTTTTTACTAAAAATATAACATATGGTATCCCTATGTAAATATTCTTGTGTTCATATTTGTACTTAGTCTCATGCTATAGATTTTCTCTATGGTTCACTAATCCAAATTCCCAAATTAACTAAACCTTTCCTCTGATACCAACTATAGATAACCGGAATTTTCTTACATTACTATTACATAATTTCAAAGATAAAAAACATAATAGTATTACACATAGAGGATACAAAGGTTTAGTGTCATGGGAAAACTAGGACCATACATAATAAATACAATGTCAAGCATAAACATTTATTTAATTTCTTCTTCTCTAGCTTCTTATTGGTACTTATCCTCTCCTTAGTACATGTAGCCACCTGAGGATATACATCAAAATGGGTGAGCTAGAATCCAAGTAGGAGGCTATATAAGAACAATATAGCAGGGGTGAGCATAATCATAACATGGGAAAAAGATCATGAATGTGATAGGATCATAAATAAAAGACTTGAAATGTGGAAATGCTTAAAAATGAAACATCATGTATTAGTGTTTAACTACAACACATACTTGTGAATGAAGCTAGAATCTTATTCACACATCATTTCACATTTACTCATGAGATTCATCACTTTACCCAATGCATTGGAGCACTGTATAATTTCGGGCACACCCGTCACATCATAACATTATAATCATCATGCTTACCACATAGAACTCATATAAAAAATGTACATAAATAAACCATGGAATGGAATGGGTTTCATATCATAATAACACATTCATAAGCTTTGGGTTCCCAAAAGAAAGAGGGAATAACATACATGTTACAAGAACCGTCCACTTTGAGTGAGAAGTAAAGGGGGTGTTCTTAAAAGAAGAGTTATTTTGGAAAACATTTTGTTTGAAATAAAAACCAGTGACAAAAATGTATATCCCAGAAAATTAAAGACAATGATGAAAAAATGATCTTTAAAGAGTAACCACATAAAAAATGGAGTGAAAGAGGGAGAACCTGAAGGAAGAAAACTGGGTTCGAGATTTCCCCTTACCTTGTATCCGAATGCTTCCTTCTCTTTAATGCCCTGTATAATGACATTATATTGATTAATTAGAAACCCAGAACCTTGTGTACATTAATATGGTTTATTATGGTTTCATTAAGTGATTTTATGTTCCTTTGGATGAGTTATAGAGTTTAAAAACATTATTCAGGAATGATTGTTTTTAGGGTTTTCTTGAGTGGTTCACTTGTATTCTTAAATTGAAGTTCGGGTATAACATGGTTAAACATACAGAACTAATATTACATTTTATTAATGAAATTACATAATTTAAGATGATCTTATAATGAGTTATATCATATACCATGTGGATGAATCATTAGATAAAAATTAAATGAATATTGTTTGGGTTAATTTGGGTGGTTTTTCGATCACAATGAACTTGTTTTAATTTATCACTTAGTAATTTGTTCATAAGTCAGTTCTAGAACTGTAAATAGGAGATAATAAATATAAAATATTCTGGTTCAACCATAAAAATGGTTTCATGACCAGATCTGAAGATAGAAATGGAAGAAGAGAACTTGTCGTTCTTGAAGGTGATAAATTAACACCTCACGAACAACGTTCTCTTTAATAAAATAAAAGGAAGAGGGAAAATGGGTTGGATGATATAATATACCATTAGCATCATAACATTCCAGTAGATTTATAATACTAGAGTTACAATACAATTTGGATTATGATAGGTGGAGAGAGATCAAGAAATGAACTTGAACTTGAAAGAAAATTAAAAGAGAAGAGGGAGAGAAATTACCTCTTAAATATTCCACTTGAGATCCTCCTTAAGGGCCTAAGCTTGGTCTTTTGATGAGACCAACAGATCTTGAACGTGGGATAGTGGATAGGGAAGGTTTTTGGGTATATTTTATAGAAGTCTTGGAGCTTTAGAGGTGTGAGGAAATGAGGGCGTGAAGGGTGGTTTTTATAGTGGAGGGGAGAGAGGTTTTCTTAATATAAAATTCGTTAGTTTATTATTTCTTCACAAGACAAGGAATAGTGAGTATTTCAGGACCATGAATAGTAATTTTATCACGTGATCCCAAACAAAGTGGGCTTAAATTAGTAGAACATAACACATGACTCTATAATTAGCTTATTTAGCTTATTTTTGTAAATTACGGTATTTCACTATTCATAAAAAATTCAAGTATTTCAGAAAAATCCCAAAAATTTACCCCAACCATTTTTTGATGTGTAGAATCCAAAAATGAATTCCATTTTCAAAAATAAATTTATAAATATGATTAATTTAATATTTAATTAAAATCATAATTTACCAAAAAAACTATTTTCAAAAGTTAAAACTAATTTTATAGTGCTTTCAAAAATTACGTAGGGTATTATAAAATTATCTAAAAACTATAAGACGATTTTTTAATAATTTATGAACAAATTTTAGAAAAATGTTTTTTTTAAATTAATTAATTATAATTATTTATGAGTTGCAAAATACCAAAACGTTTACTAAGGTCAAATTGTCACTTTCTAAGATGTCTAAATTTTATTTAATTATTCATGGGTAAGGTTACTATTATGTTGGATGATTTACTATTCATAAGGGTCATAATACTATTCATAATGGTATGTTACTATTCACAAGGGTATGTTACTATTCACCAAAAATTATTTTTGTTTCATTAGACTCCAAAAATCATCTTGAACACAATCGTGTATGTCAGATTTTCGAAATTCAAAACATAGAAGTGAAAAACTTATGTTTAAAGGTCACTTATCCCTTAGTAGTTCATTATGTTGTGTTTTCATTACATAAATATAATAAGGGAATTTCAATTGAAAAACTTTGGGTCGTTACACCTCAAATGACACTTACTGAAATATGACTTCCCAGTTCTAATTACAGGACTTCTGAGCGATTCAATGGAAGGATATCAAGACCTATCCTTCATGGATGGCTATTTAAGGTATAATAAAATCTTAATGACCACATATGATGAAGAAGGGACCTTATTAAGGCCACCTATAGATTATTATTCTACCAGGTGGATCCCTTCGGCTTAAATAATGCCAACACTACATATCAATTTGGCATGCATCGCATCTTCTAACCCTTCCTGGGTAAGTCAGTCGAGTGTTATGTTGAATATTTGGTGGTGAAATCACATCAATGTTCTTACAACCTTCTAGATCATGAGATAATATTTAAAATACTAAGACAACATATTCTATAGATGAATCTTCTGAAATTTAATTTTGGTGTTACCTTTGAAAAACCTAAATGCTTCATCATATGCCATCATGTAATCAAAGTATTCCCTCATAATACTAATGGAATTATAAGAATATCACCACCTCAAAAACTAAAATATTTAAGAGGATTATAGGGAAACCATTAATATATTTTATAATCCATAGAAAACCTCACAAGAAAGTATTTTACCTTTAACAGTTTTACAAATTAAGGGATCATGTTTTGACTGACCAATGACTACCAAGAATCATACAAATTATTCAATAATTATCTACTTATCTCACCAGTGTTGATGCCACCAGTTTAAGAAAATCCACTCATATTTTATGTGGTGGACCTAGAATGTTCACTAGGTTCCTTCCTCATGCAGAAAAATGATGATGGTAGTGAAAAAAACCTTTATTATCTCAATCTCACCATGATTGACATAGAGACTTGATATTCAAATATCAAGAAGAGCTATTTGCCATTGATTTTCACCATTTAGAAATTAAAAAATTACTTGAAAAATCATGAGGTTCATTTGATCTCTCTAAATGACCCACTCAAATATATCCCCAATCATCCCTTGTTGACTAGATGTTTTGAATAATGGAAGATCATTCTGTAATAGTTAGACATCTGGTCCATACCATAGATAGCGAAAAAAGTACATGCCTTGGAAAATTTCATAGAAGAACATCCCTCTATGGAATAAGTTCCTATGAGTACTGAACTACTATATGATGAAATATTATCTATCTATGACTCTACCCAAATGTGGGAAATGTACTATGATAGTGCATCTAGAAGATCAAATGGAAATACAATAGAAGACCCCAAGCACAATAAATTTGGGTTGGTATTTTTTTAATTTCTCTAGAAAATGTAGTTATACTATAATAATTTCTGTTATCATAGGGTTGCACCATTAATGAGGGTGAATACCAAGACCCCAGTATTGGTTTGGAGTTGGATTTACCAATACCAGTGACTCTCCTAAGAGTCAAAGGTGATTTTGAGTTGGTAATTAAGTAGATAAATTATGATTACACCATCTAGAATGAAGAGATTATCCACATTCGTAATTATGTTTGTGGGATGATTGAAGAATACCCCTACAAACAAATAGAAACTCACATCCCTCATTCAAAAAAATCCTCAATAAGATATATTAACAAATGTTACTGCAGCCTTGGAAGATCTAGATCGAGATAAAACAGTCGTCAACATCACCCATCATAGAATAGTGTCGTTGTTCATTAAAAGTGGAATGAAAGAGATCGAATAGATCAATTATACCCCTTAACCAGTTAATTATGAAATTTGGTGTATAAAACCTATCTTGGAATACCTCCAAAATGGGTCCCTTCCACTAGAAATTGCTAGAAAAAACGCATCTAATGATGGGTGGTCAATTTCACCCTTTTTGATATCCTATGTCATTTGAAGGATCTTTGTAAGTGAAAATTTGATGAAATTATCATCCAATGCATAAATATAGGGGAGAAGAATGCTACCTAAGAGGAATATCATATTGTCACTTGTGGTTCTAATCATCCAAGAACCAAGCTTGTGACCAAATCATGAGTCATGGGTATTTCTAGACATCTATAAAATGAGAATGTAATTTTTTTTAAAAAGTCCCATTCTTAATATATACATTCCAACATAATCCATCAAGCCCTAGAGTTTCTCCATTCATCTAAAAACTCATGTCCATTTTCTGTATGGGGTATGGATGTTGTAGGTTTGTACCCTTTATATATGGCCAAGTAGTTCAAATATATCCTTACTACTACTGAATTTTTCTCTAAATGGGATGAGTGGATACCTATTAAGGAATTCTGGACCAAATGCATCATCAATTTCATAAAATCAAATATCATCACTAGATTTGGTGTCCCTCACATTGTACTGATGGAAAATGTCACTAAATTCTACACTTTTGAATTACACAAGTTTTTCTTCTAGCTACCATGAAGTGAAAAATGTATAGATATAGTATATCAATACAATATTATCAAACATTCTCTTGAAAATGAAGAATATGGAAAATAAATCTTTCCCAAAAAATTCATGCATGCCATATGCCCTTACCGAACCACAACACACTCAACTACCCGTGCATCCCTCGCCAATTTATTGAATCGAGGCAGTGCTACCCATGGTGGTCCAATTTCCCTCACAAAAAAATATATATGTGGAAAACTTTCAAATCATGAAAAATAAAATAAGGGATTTGAATATTTTCAGAAATTAGATGATAAAAGGTTGTATACCCAACATCATTGGAAAATATACCATAACTAGATATCATGAGCCTTTAACAAGAAATTTTTTCTTTATCCATTCCTTCAAGGAGATCATGGTTTTTATCTGAATACTCCAATGATGCCTAGGAAGAAACCACCAAATCTTGAACCAAAGTGGGAAGGAACTTACATAATATATAAATTATATCCCAATGGATCTTACTTGTTAATCACAATGGATGTGAAACAAACCCTACCCCTACCAATGAAATATGTATCAAGAAATACTTTATGTGATAAAATATGCCTTTATTCACATCTCATGATGATATACCAAAATAAATTTGGTCCTAGATGAAAGGTCGTTAAAGGAATAAAATTTGGTCCTAATCACATGCCCTAAAACTACCAAACATAGTCTAATTTGTATGACACTAAACTACATAGGATAACCTCCTAGTCATAAAACATTAATCTATATGATAATGTACTCAATGTATGAAGTAAAACTATATGGTTCACATCCTAATTTCATGATGTCAAACATTATAAAATTTTGTTTCATGCTCGAGCAGATCAAAATATTTGGTGTTGGTCTCTTACCATACCTATGTTTGCAAAATATTTATGGCTTGATTATAATATCAATGGGGAAGGTAGTGATATCCAAACTTAATTTCCTAGTCCTAGCCATGAATTAATAAAATGATGCATCCACTACATACATTTGGAACTACATATTGCTTGAATCCTTTCCACATAGTATACATAGTGACACCTGAGTACCTTAACCTAGGCCTAACCACAGTATAAAAAAGGTGGTTCATGTGTCTCTTTCCTCTTACATATTACCCTAATCCATGTAAGAGAACTTAATTAGGGTTCCCACATTTTGGGGTCCTTCATAGGAAAAATACCTCTTCCTTATATATAATCTTGATTTATGAAGTTAACATCACACTCTATGGAAAATTCCATACCAAATGATTCCCCTATGGTTGGAAAAATTATTTCCATATATTATAATCCCTTTTTATTAAAAAAATCGAATATCCACCAAAATTATCTTTCCATCTATGATATAATTGTTTATTCATGAGGACACTTTTTTTACTATGGGTAATATTCCCCAGTTTAGATCTGCATAAGCTTCCCTCAAAAGGCCTATCAACTAAAGGAACATTCATCCTCATGAGAAACCTCTTCTGTATTTTTAAGCCCCAAAAACATCATGTTGGAAACAAATTTTCTAATATGGTTCATGATCACTCCATTCATTCTTATTCTATAAAATTCTATTGATCTGATAACCCCCAAGATCATGGTTTACAATTTCCTTCTTCACGTCTGAATTATGTCCGAACATCATTGGACTAGTAAGACCTATATCACTCACCATTTACTTGAAATATGGTTCTTAATATATTAACTAAAACTATAAGATACCATGTCATTCTAGTCAGATGATGTTAAACTTTATGAAAACATCTTCGACACATGATGTCAAAATGTAGTTTTAACATATGTACCCAGCATATGACTCATTAGGAAACTATCTCCAGAAGACTCATGTCATAAATACGAGATTCTTCTTATTATATTATTCCTTGAATTCTTGGATAACATCTAAAGTGAATCATTCCTTCTTTTTCACATTGGGTAACCTTCATCATTACTGCATGATGTTAAATAGCATGGTTTCATAGAACTACATATTAAATGATTCTCATTCCAATAAAATATGTAGAGATGCCTAGATCCTTTAACTTGTTCTAGCCACCACATGATAAAAATTATCTTGTCCTTTATTTTAATTTCTAATGTGTGGTGAAAGAATAATTTTCCACTCATTGTTTCTCACACCGATCATAACTCACATGGTCTTATGAGTTCTCGTAAAATAATCCCCAAAATTATTAATTCATATCAATTCATGTCGGGGTTAGCATGATACTAGATGAAGGAACTAAAAGGAACAATAAATTTCCTTATTGTAAAACAATAAACAGTATGGTTAATGCCTCTTGTATGGTATAAAATTTTTCCTTCCTATGATCCTATCCCAGGAGGACCACTACTCTAGGTGTTGGTCTCCCACCACCCCTCCATCCAAGAACTATGTGTGTCTTGATTCTATCTTTGATGAGATACGTAATGAAACCTAGATCTTACATCCTTGTCTAGGCATAATATAAAAATTCTCCCATTCTCATATGTATGATCCAGATCTTCATACGAGTGTCTACTATGGGTACACACACCACTCGTGAGCTCGTATTCAATGAAATTTTCTTCCTATCCACATAATAATTTTACTAGTGTGGGAAGTCTACCCTATAACTATGTGTGTCTAAATTCTCATTTCGATAAGATACACAATTATGTCTAGACCCTATGTCTTGGGCCAATATTTAATACAAAAAAACCCCCTCCATGCAATTGGGTTAGACATTTGTAGGAATCATTTATCTCCATTCTTGGGTGATTTTTGACATGAAATTATCCTTCCATACTTAGACACCTTTCTTGCATAAGTCAAACTCTATGTCTGGGGAAATTCTAATTTACATATGCTTTCCCTAGCTATAAGTGATGCAATGTATGATTCCTGAGGAAACCTTTGTTTTAAATTTTTATAATATACCCAAAATTGGATATGCATTTTACACCCTTGAAAAACCTGCCAATTAGAGGAACATACATTTTCAGGAGAAAGCTCATCTATCTCTGAAATCCTCAACATATTTACGTTGGAAATTGATTTTAAAATATGGTCTATAGTTATTCCTACCATACTTATCCCATATAACTTTTCAAATTTGGAATCCCCCAAATTATTTCTTACAATTATCTCTCTTCAGGCCTAATAGATGATAGAAAATTCTTGGTAAAATCACCATGAAATGGAAAATCACTAATCTTTTTGTCAAATCCATGAGACCATAAACTATAACAATCATACATACCCATAACAAAACATTAACCTTTATGGCCTATGTCCTTTCCATAATTAAATTAAACTATTCAACAATAATAAAAGTGTTAAGGCATTAAAATCTGAGGAATTAACCTCATCACATGATCAAAAATTGTAGAACATATGATTTCTTGTCGTATGAATTTAAACTATGTGAAAAATTTTCTATTATATATGAAAAATTACCTACATGGGTACTAGGTCCATCTTAATGTATCTGTTATATGATCACTATTTGTATATTAATATTTGGTTTGAATACTCTATTTATAATGAAACATAGCTCTACTATATTGGGTACTGGCTTTGGAGACTCACATTATTTCAACATAATATTGTGATAAAATTTGAAAATTCCATTCTTCTATGTAATAAATCAATCTATATAGGGGTTCCATCATTTATTAATGATTCATTGGTCACAGATATCAAGACCAACCTTGAGTTTTCTTTGAACTCAATAATATCCCTCCATGAAATACAATTGAGGTGAAAATGCAACCAATTAGTCTATAATGACCCAGTCTTAATGTATATTGACATTAAATCACTTTTTAATAATAATTAAGACAATACAGAAATGGACGCCCAAAGATTGTATTAGTTTAGTGCCATTAGAAACATGGGAAAAAATATTCTCACTCAGTTAAAGATCTTCAATATTTCCCACAATGATACCCCTTTAGTAATTCTTCATAAAAACCTCTTTCCATAACATGGGGAAAGAAACCGAAGAAAGGGCCCCTCAATTCTTTAGTAAGGGTTAATAAAGGAAATTCATAAGCAAATCATTAACATAAGGGTATTAGAATTTGTTCATGATCATTAGAAGATCATAACTATAATATCAAATATCATGAAAATGAATCACAGAATAAATATTTGAAGTTAAAAAATAAGTGAACCATAACTATATTAGTAGAATAATCCATGAAATCATAACATAGGAATATGACATGGAATTTTAGCATACAGATAAAAATATAAAAACAATTTTGTCAAGGATTTCTACCAAGATCTTCCTAATATGTTAGACTTGGGATAATCACATGTGTACCTACTTTGGGATTGGGATTCCCTCCTATGTACCCTCTTGTTTCGAGCTTGGTATTCCCTCCCATGTACCCTATTATTTCGGTCTTGGGATGCCCTCTTGTGTACCCTCTTTTTTCAGGTTTGGGATTCCCTCACATGTACCCTCTTGTTTCGGTCTTGGGAATAACTCCAATGTAACCTCTTGTAATGGGATTGGGATTCCCTCTCATGTATCCTTTGATCCCGTAAATCATTTATCATTTTCTGATGTATTGGAGGGGATATATTTCCCAATCATCACATGATAAAATCATACATACATGTTCCATAATATTATAAAACCTGCATCTTAACATGACCCATAAAAAGAGATGGGATTCACAAAAATAATATCCTAACCCATGAAATGAATTGGATATCATATAAATTTAATCATATAATAAAATATGGAAAATATATATGTTTTATAATCATTTCATCCTAGAATAACATGTAAAATTAAGAGGGTTTCATAAGAACTTATCATCTATAATCCATTGAAGTGGAATTGGTTTCATAAACATATAACCTATAGAATAGGAATGAGTTTCATAATGTAAAAAAATTCCAAACAAGAATGAGTTTTGTAAACATATAACTCATGAAAGAGTGACGAGTTTACACAAATATGATTCCATAAAAATGTAAACCATTTAGATAATGAATAAGAATGGATCCTTTGGATCATTTCCCAAAAGTGCATGAGTAACATCAACAAATTACATCAATGATAGAAAATAATTTCATAATATATTTTTTAAAAAATTATTAAGGAAAATATACTTTCTTCTTTGAAAAATTCCCTTTAAAACATAAAATCTTTTGAAAACTACTTTCTTTGTAAATAATTTTAAAACATAGAAATAAGGATGAAAATCATTTTTAAAACTATTTTCCTTTAAAACATATAAAATATTCTTGAAAACAATTTGAAAATAATTTTATTTAAAAATACATTGAAATCATATAAAGGAATATTGAAAATGTTGGGAAAAAATCCCTCAAGTCATCATTAAAGCATTTTTGAGGTGATTGTGTTTGTTGACAAGGTGGACAACTATGCTGTGATTGTTGACAAAGAAAACCATGACATAAAAATTTGTTGACAAAGGGGATTTCATGGTAGAATGTCGAGTTCAGGATCTGTGGTCAACGATCAATGTTTGATTCAAGAACTTCGACAATGGAATGGATGATCTGGAGGCGGTACAAAAAGAACAGATACAAGGTGGCGCCGTTTTCTAGTGTTTTCCAAATTTTTGGGCTTGAAAATCGACAAATGAAGAAAAGTTGTTTTTGGCAAAGGGACTTGCACGTCGTGTACAAGAAGTCTTGGAAACTTGCACGCCATATGTTTTTCAAGATCAGATCATCAAAATATGGAAAAGGGATAAGTGTCGCGCAAGTATTGGTGGTGTCGCGCAGGTGACTTGCGCGCCGTGAAGAGACTTGCGTACCGATGCCTTGGAAGCTTGATAACTTGCACGACTATGGTTTTTCAAGATCAGAAGATCAAAATATAGCAAAGGAAAGAGGTTTGCGCAAGTTTGGAATTAGGCCGCGCAAGTGAATTTCAGGAGAAGAGACATGTGCGCCGAGACTTGCGCGCTGAGGAGAGAGTTGCGTACCGTCACGCAGGGGTGACCAAATGCCTATAAATACTGGACCAACCCTCTTCATTCTTCACCAGAGTTCAACACTTTGAATATTCAGAGCTCCCGTCATGCAGGTGTGGTGGTCGCGCAAGTGGTGGTGTGTCGCGCAAGTGCGACTTGCGCGCCAGTGTTGGAAGTTGCGCGCCAAGTGTGAGTTGCGTGTCTGAGGTGGTTTAGGTGAGGAAGGAAGTGAGTCGCGCATGTTTGGAGTTGGAAAATCTTGTGTCGCGCAAGTGTGTGAGGTGGACTTGCATGCCAGTAGTGACTTGCGCGTCGATACTTGCGCGCTGAGATAGACTTGCGCGCCAAGTAAGGTTTATTTCCAGCAGTGATTTTCGGGCTGCGTGGAAGCTGGATGTTTTCCCGATACCTTTGGTGCAAAGAGATATTCATCTACGGGTGAAAGTTGTACTTCAACAGAGCATCTACATACAGAGGAATATGCATTATTTCATGCAAATGAAGAGACCTACAGGTCTATAAACTGTTAGTGGATCCTTTCCAAAGCAGTGAGCAAATGAAGAGGAAGAAGGTGATCCTCTCCACCAGAAGTGAGCCAAAGAGAGAGAAACAGGGAGTGAACCTTGGGAAAGCAGTGATCTGAACCTAAATCTTATAAAGGCAGTGCGTCTAGGATAAAGTGACTGTACCTAAACCTTGTATCCACAGCTAGTGAAGTTTAGTGGAATTTGGTACGACTGGCAACTTGTCGGCGTATGCTCCTTGGACGTAGCCTAGTGTGGGTGAACCAAGTAAAAATCGTTGTGTCCTATGCATGCTTTAATTTTTGTTTACATTGTACAATAGGAAAGAGAGAGAAGAGTGTTTTTATTAACAGCAAAACATGATCAGAATGGGCGTTAATTTTAAAATTAGTCATACCCTGATTCACCCCCTCTCTCAGGGTATTCAGCTTTATGGACCTAATAGAAAACATTTTAATTACCCTTTTATTGAAAATGGAATTGAGAAGATATAAATAAATATTGAAATCATTGAAATCCTTTTCATTGAAAATAATCTTTTCAAAACATGAAAAGAATTCTTGTAATCTTTCAAAACACGTTTTAAGCATAATTTTTTTAAAGTCCATTTTTCTTTGAAATCCTTTTAAAATCAAAAAAATTCCAGACTATTAGGAAAAAATTTTCTTTAAAAATATATAATCTTGTAAACTAACAAATGAAGCTTCAATTAAATAACTGTCATGACGGCGGGTAAGTCTAAACATGTTGAACATTCTTTTTGTACCTTAAAATTTTAGAAACGTGCTTTGATCGGAAAATGATAAGAAGATTAATTTATAAAATTGTTAAAAAAAAGTTAATACATGGGTAAAAATGTCCCATAAATATACTAGTATAATAGTAATTTTTTTTGAAAAACATTTTTAGAAACATGGTTTTGAAAGAACATAGATTTCTGACTGAATGGAATGATAAACCAATATATTCTTAAATTTTTTTATTAATTATTATAAGTACCATATAGTGTAAAAATGTTACCATTATATGTATATTTCATTCATATAAACAGGGTAATAAAATTAATGAGATTTATTGAGATATAGATAATATGATTTCATTAATGGAAGCATAATCATAAAAAATCTCGATGAACGATGAGATTGAATCAATAAACTGTTACCACTTTGGTAACGTTAAATCATGATGGAAATAAAAACCTTACACGATGACTAAAATATTAAGAAAATAAGGATATTAATGACATATATAATTACGAAAGGTATTATATACACCTTATACTAATATAAATGTGCATAACATGGAATGTGTCTCAAAAAAGGAAAATTGAGGCAAAATTATATTACCAATTTGGTATCTTATAAAAAATAACCCCCATGAAAGAAATATCATAAAATGGATATTTAAATACCCATTAATTTATGTATAATATGAATACAATATATTTTTGGGCTTTATATACACCACACAAAATAAGTGAGTGGTGAATAAGGTATGTATCTCACTTAAATAAAAAGTGAGATGAAATCCCTTACATTATGTACACACTCTATTCATACTCATAATAACCTCATATATAATAAATATAAGTTTGTAATAAATATTTTAAAAAACCAAAATATTATTTATAATATAATATATGGTATGATTATGACATTATATTACCCGCTTATTAACAATTCCATGTTAAGCTTTCACTTCGGGTAATATCTGCTTTATTTTTCGCTTGTGTCTTTATTTATTATATTTTTGGTCCTCATAATTATATCATGATTTTAAGAATGTAAAAAATTAAATAAAAATCATTTTTATTCATTATATATCTATTTATAATAATCTATAGAATATTGACATTTGAAATGGACTACACCATTCAGGGAGACAGTAGATCGTATATACGCATGAACGCTATTTCTATTTTTCTGTATAGTATTTATAGAAAGTAAGTAAATGATGTATACGTGGATATATATAATATCATTACAGTAGCATTAACATTTTCTAAATATCATATAAGTTCACTAAGACAATCATTGATACATTGCATGTAGTGTGTGGATGAATCACATCGCTCTGAGGGGGATTTAGTCCACACTTCCTCAAATGAAATTATCGTATTTACACAAAATGGAAAGTTGGAAGGTCGTATTTATAAAAAAATTAAAGAAGCATAAAGTCATTATAAATATTAACTATATTATATATAAGTAGAGTTTCGGTCATAATTCCAACCATGAGAGGCGGTAAAGGAAGAACAAACAATTGTCTTTTCATGATGCAGTAGTTCTTTATACACATAAATACTAAGTTTGTTGCCCATTAGATGAATGTGTGAGTAATTTCAGGTCAAACAGTTGGTATAAAAACATATTAGAATATTGAGGATACTTTTTTTTTCAAAAAATCTGGGAATAATAATAATTTAAAGAGTGTAGAAAAAAATAAAACTAAAGCGTTTGAGGAAAATTGTTACCTCTTATTTGGGTAACTCCTTTTGGTTTGCACCAATTAGATTCCTTAGAAGCCTTTCTAACAAAATGGTGGATTCAATTAGTACGAGACTAATTTTGGAAACTATATTCAATAGATATTGTCCAAATCTAAGTATATTGAGGGGTGGGAAGAAGAGGGAGAGATGGTGGCTTTTTATAGTGGAGGGAAAGGACAGACTTAGCATTTTTTTTAAAAACCAGGCGTACATACATTTGTACCTAAAAAAAGTCATAAAAAGAACCAAACTCAAGAATTTATGTTTTTATGGTAGAAAAATGTAAATTAAATAGTAGTTGGATAAGTTTCTAGGTAATTTGGCCCCCTATAATTAAGTATTATTCCTTTGTTAAGCTTAATTTTACATTAGCCACTATAATTAATTTTAATCACTTTCACTAATATTTTTGGTCTAATTTTAATTTGATATAATTAGACTATAAATATTATATTTATTAAAAAAATTTATGGCCATTTTTTTAAAATTCAATTCATATAAGTGTCACAATTCAGGTTAATGCCAATCTCATAGATGTGGCAAGGAAGTTGTTTTTTAGAGTGAGAATGCTCAAAAGTTCATTAAGATTTTATATCTAAATTATATATAATGAATGATACTAATGAACCAAATTTGTTTAATATATGTATAATGGATCTATTGTGACTTCAAATCCAACTTAAAATGTAATTTAACTGTATAAATAAATTATATGAAAAATAATTTTTAATTTAAATTCACCATTTTTCACTCTTCATCATAAAATGAAGTTTGATAGAAAATTCCAAAAATTTCACCCAAATATAAATTTTGAAATTATGAATTAAAAAACGAAGTTTGTTTTATCAAATTACATCTCTAAAATTTTATAAAATTAATTTTATTATTGTTCAAATAAATACATAAATCTAACCTTAAAAAAAATCTATTTTAAAACATATAAAGAGTTTACCAAAAACTATATATTTCATTACAATATGTTTTATTTATATGAAATTATTATAAACAAAATTTAAAAATTATTTATTACTATTCATATTACCAAGTTGATTGTCTAGGTTATTACTATCTCATTTAAATAATTATAATAATAAAATGGCATTTCATAGAAACTCGGTGTTGCGCGTAACATACGACAAGTCAGTATTGCGTGTAGCACTAGACACGTCGGTGATGTGTGAATGGAATGTTTCAACTAGTGAAATGAAAGAAATTAATGAAAATTAATCTATTAAAAATATATATATATCACAAAATCATGGGATGTTTCATTCTACCCCCCTTAAAATGAATTTTCCCTTGAAAATTTTCAAGGTTATTAAATATTTAATGATTCAAAGTTCATTTCATTGAATCCCACATCGTAAAAAAGAATATTAAAACTTAGTTTAAGAAAATAATGTTGGAAACATAATGGTTACCCAAAGTAACTCTAAAAAAAGTTTCCACACAGGAAAACACAGGTTGCGAGTGAATATTGGACATGAAGCAAAAACATAAATATTTATGGCGATTGATTGAAGTCAAAAATCACAAACAAGTGTATAATAAATGGAATGTTGAGGGCCTAAATGTCATAAATATATGATGATTTAAAAGTACATCAGTTCAACAAAAATTAATTCATTAAGACAAAATTATATTTCTAGATATTTTTCCTAATGTTTAAGAATTTTCATGAAAATATATACATGCATGTTTTTAGGAAAACCACACCCATTGTTGTTCCCTAATCAACTTAACCTCTTTCTCCAAAAAGGAAGGTGAATTTTTTATTTATGAAGCACTGAAATATCATTAGATCTATGATATTTCATCCCAATTTTCAATGGTTTAAATCACATAAAGTTTTTATAATATTTTATCCAATATGGACAAATCTTTAGGTGGTGAGATAATATTTTAATCTCAAAAACATCATCCAAAGTGTAACTTAATATTTCCATAAATGTTTAAACTTATACCCCTTCCAAATGATGTTAATAAAATATTATATATAACTTCATGAAATTAGATTAACATTGAACCCTAATATATTCGAGAGTATTTCTTGGTTATCACATTCAAAACATGTAAACACCCTCATCATATATTCTATTGAAACATGGTAATAACCTTAACTACTATAAATACTTTTGGAAGACATGCATGATTACATATTATAAATATGACTATATGTATTCTAGAAATCCAATAAGTTGTAATATTAATCCATTATGACATAGACTACATTTTCAGAAAATCATTAATTGTTTATAAGGTCATTGATACTATCCTATTTACTTTATCCAAAACAACAATCCCTTTATCCAACCTAAGCAGAATTTTCTCTAAATATTCAACACATTAAGGGTTACCTTCCCTTAATCAAAATATGACATTTTCATGAAATAAATTTTCTATGTGTTCATCACCTTACTAAATATACTTTTATATACTTAATTAAAACTTACTCTAAAAATAATTATATATTTCATGATTCATATAACATAATCTTTTAATTTCAAAACATAAATAATTCATTCATCCAACCTTATTCTTAAACCATTACTCATACTTCATAAAATTATTCCTTAATACATATTTCCTAGAGTATGAGATATGAATCATGTCTTAAGGTTCGTCAAGCTCAATATAGTCATGATTCTTATGTGTAATGTAAATAATACTGGAAAAACATCACATAACACTCACATGTTGTTTGTGGTCTCTTTATCTTCCATAGTATAACCAATATTCAAACCACATTCCTGATTCTCTTTATGAAATTTACATTTGGGAAATAAATTTTCATAATTCCAATACATTCCACATCTAAAACAATTAATGTTAACCTTGTTACTTCTATTTACTTCTATTGACTAATACTAGATAGCATAGCATGAGAAACAATTATCAAAATAGAAAATCACATAGACATGAAAATTTACTTATAGGATTCCTAAATCATGGATCCTACTTCTTGAATGTTTGACACCTTAGGTTTATTTTATGTTATTCATAGCCTCATTATTTTTAAATCCTTTATGATGGTTCGTGATTTTTTGTGGACTTCCAAAGAATATCCCTAGGGAGTGTCAAACCAGGTGTGGAACAAGGTCCTTTATCATGTAACGGTTTATGCCAAGTCAAACGTGAAACACATTTTTGGAGTTTTTACCCTCAGGTATGTATATTTTAGATCCATATACACTTGTAGTATCTATAAATGTATGTATTTCTAGGACACCACTAACTCTATCTTTTACCAAAATTGCATGACATTTTCTTAAATGTAAACTCATCCTTATACTTATCCTTAGATACATCCCTAGAAATATCATTATAAATATACCATGGTATCTCAATAATGTTTTCTCATGTGAGTTTCCAAATGTTGACTATACCTTATCTCTAATACCAACTATAATAACCCAGTCTTACCGTACATAGATATTACATCACTTTTTTATAATACATAAAACATTAAAAAAAATAGACTTCTAAAGACCATATTTGTTTAGTTACATTAGAATCTTGAAACAAAATCTTCCATCTTAGTGAAATATATTCAATGTTTCCCCAAAAGATCTCCCCCTATAGTAATTCTATATAAAAACATTTCTTTATTACCTAGGGAAAGTAAACCTAAGAAAAAGGTGAGCTAAAATGCTCAGTGAGGGTAAATAAAGAAACTTTTTAAGCATATCATGAACATAAGGTTTTTAGAACATGATCATCATCATTGTATTATCATAACCAACATATCAACAATCATAAACATGAATAATCAAATAAGTATTTTCAGTTCATAAGACATGAATCATAATGAAATCAAGAGAACATGCCATGAAATCATAACCTAGGAATAAGACATGGAATTGTGGCTTAAACATAATCATATAGAAAAAACATATGTAAAGGGTTCCTACCAAGACCTTCATAACATGTTAGGCATGGGAAAATCACTTGTGTACCTACTTTGGGATTGGTATTCCCTCTCATGTACCCTCTTTTTTCGGGCTTTGGATGCCCTCCAATATACCCTTTTGATTTGGTCTTGGTATTCCCTCTCATGTACCCTCTTGTTTTGGGATTGGTATGCCCTCCCATATACCCTCTTATTTTGGGATTCAGATTCCCTCCCATGTACCCTCTTATTTGGGGTTTGTGATGTCCTCTCATGTACCCTTTGAGCTCATAAAACATTTATCATTACCCAAATAATTGGAGGGTGATATAGGTCACACCCATCACATGATGAAATCTTATATACAAGTTCCACAAGATAATAAAACATGCATCAAAACATGACCCATACAAAGATATGGGTTTCATAAACATCATATCATAACCCATGAAATGAATGGGTATTATAAACAATTAATCATATCATAACCTATGTAAAATATATAGTTTTCAAAATAATTTCATTCCAAAATAAACCATTAAAGGAAGTGTGTTTCATAAGAATTTATAATGGAATAATCCTTTTATGTTAAATGGGTTTCATTAGCATATAACCCATGGAAGAGGAATGAGTTTAATAAAAACATAACCTATCAAATAGGAATAAGTTCTATAAACATATATCCCATGATGGAGTAACGAGTATTCCTAAACATTGTGCCACCCAAACGTAAGACATTAAGATAAATAATTTGAATGGAACATTTGGATAATTTACCATAAGGGAATGAGTAACATCAATATATGTAATCTTATATTGAATATAATTTGGAAATATCTTTTAAAAACATTTCTTGAGGAAAATATAAATTAATTTTATCAAAATAGATCATTAAAAAATTAAACCTTTTGAAAACCATTTTCATTGAAAATACTTTTAAAACATATAATAAATCCATGAAATAATTTTGAAAACCTTTTTCCTTGAAAACTTATAAAAAAATCCTGAAAATATTTTCAAAACAATTTTCTTCGAAAATACTTTGAAAATTTATAAAAGAATCTTCAAAACAGTTTAAAAACCCTTTTTATAGAAATTTTATATGAAAAAATATAAAGAAATCTTGAATTCATTGTAATCCTTTTCTTTGAAAATAATCTTTTCAAAAACATGTGAAGTGGTCTTGGAAAATAATTTAAAACACTATTTAAATAGAAAACATTTTTGATGAAATTTTTTATTTAAAATCCTATTAAAATAAAAAAAATTCCATAATATTAGGAAAAAAAATTCATAATAAATAATCTTGTAAACTAATAAAGGAAACTTCAATAGAATGATGGTCATTGTAGTGGGTAAGTCCCAACATGCTGAACATTCCTTTTGTAAATTAGAATTATAGAAAAGTGCATTGATTAAAAAATTTCATGAATATTCTATTTTTGAAACATTTTATTAATGGTCAAAAATTTATAAAATGTACATTAAACATCATTGTATAATAGTAAAACATATTTGGAAAACATTTTTTGAAACATGATTTTGAAAGAACACAGATTTACGACCGAAAGAAAAGATAAATCCATATTTTAATATTTTTTTTATTAATTATCTTAAGTACCAAAGAGTTAAAAAATGGTACCATTATATAGATATATAATTCATATCTAATGAGAAATAAAATTCATGGCAGTTCTTGGTATATAGATAATAAAATTTAATAAATGGAAGCATAGTCATAAATAATCTCGATGAAGGATGAGATTGAAGCTATAACAGTCAACACTTTGGTAAATTTAAATCATGATTGAAATAATAACATAATATAAAGATTAAAATATAATTAACTTAATGATATTAATGATATATATATGTTAAAATAAATTTCATACACATCATATAAAAATATAGGTGCATAACATGACACGTGTCTCAAAGAAAGAAAATTAAGACAAAATTTCTTTACTGATTTGGTATCTTTTTAAAAATATCCCACGTGAAAGAAATATTATAAAATGGATATGTAAATATCCATAAATTTAAATATAATATGCATATAATACATTCTTGGGTAGTATATACACCACACAACATAAGTGAGTTCTGAATAAGGCAAGCTTCATATGGAAATAAAAAGTGAGATGAAGTCCTTTACCTTATGTCTTGACTCTATGATACTAATAAGAACATACTATATAATAAATATAAGTTTTGTATAAATATATTATAGAACAATATTAGTATATATAAAACCATATATTGTTTTATTATAACTTTATATTACATGCTTATTAAGAATTCAAAGTTAAGCTTTCACATCAGGTAATATCGGCTTTATTTTTAGCATGTTTCTTAATTTGTTATATTTTTTGTCCTCATAGTTATATCATGATTTAAATAATTTAAAACATGATATAAGTATCATTTTTATTTAATATAAATGTATTTATAATTATATATATAATACAAAAATATGAAATGGAATACACTATTCATAGAGATGGTAGGCCTTACGTACACATGAATATTGTTTCTATTTTTCTTTATAATATTGAAATAAATAAAGTAAATGATGTATATGTGTGTATATATGTATATAATATCATTAATATAGAATTAATTTTTAAAATATGTTATATAAGTTCACTAAACCCATCCTTAATACATTATATGTAGAGACCCAAAGCTTGACGTACATGGACATTACATTACTTTTGCGGAATAATTAGTACATAACAAGAACCAACACTCAAGGACCTTAATAGTTTAGTGTCTTTGGAGACTTGGAACATAATCTTCTAATCTTGGTGAAAGATATTCAACATCTCCCATAAAGATCTTCCCCTTTTTTTCTTACCTAAAACCTTTCTTTATATCCTAGGGAAAATAAAACATATAAAGGGTGATCTGAAATGATCAGTAAGATTAAGCATGGAGAAAATAAAACAAACCATATACATTTGAACTTCAAAACATGAACATAAAGTTTAAACATAAAAATATTGAGTTGTGAAATAAATCTTGGCAGTACGTAAGACATAGATCATAAAGGAACATCAATTATGATAAAATAACATGTGAATAAAACATTTAATTGTGTAAAACCATTAAGCACTTGATATTATTTTCATAGTAGCCAAGTCATTGCTTCCAATACCATCTTAGTGGACAAAGTTTCTTACAGAATCGAGTTCACTCCTCATTCCAGTCCTGTACCACTGAACCAGATTAAATTACCATTCCAGCCATGTCTATCTCATTAGATATAAATATTTACCCAATGCATTGTAGGGAGATATAGGTCCAAATCATCTCATATTGAAATCATTCTTACATGTACCACAAAACAATCATAAATCATTCATCATAACCCACTGAATAAAATGGGTTTCATAAACATTATCCCATCGTAACATAATCCATATAAAACAAATGGATATCATTTGATCATAATAAAAATAAAACTTTTTAAATAATAGAGACATTATACTTGAAACATACACATATGAAATAATTTCATATTAGATGGAAAATGGTTTTGATAAAAAACTTGAAATGAATTCTTGAGGAAAATATCATTTCTTCTTCAAAAAAATTTTCTTTTCACAAAATGCCATGCAATTTTAAAAGAAAAGGATTTTTTTGAAAATAATAATTAAATCTTGTAGATTATTCTTCACAGAAATAAGGCGTTATAAACTGTAAAAAACCTTTCATTCCATATAAGTTATAAAAAACATTCTCCTCGTACTTTTGCCGGAAAAGTCAAAAAGTTCCTTGTATGGTAAACAAAGGAAAGATTCCTTCCATAACACAAAGTAAAAGTAAAAGAGGGGTAAACATGACTTTGAAAAAACATTCAATAATATTAAAAACTTTATGAAAAACATTTTATGGACATGGATGAAAAATATAACCCCAATAAATACTTACGTATAAGCAATCTCGGATAAAAATGAGATTGCAAAATTACCCCTTACCTTATTTCCAATTTCTTCCGTATGTGTCCGAGACTCCTGTATAGTGGGTTTAAACATATTATTAACTTGTAATAGAACCATAATAATACTTATGATATCATATACTATTCACTTATGACTTTATATTACCCGTTTATTTGTCAATTCCATGTTAATGCATCGTTTTGGGTAAAATCATTTCATTTGTCATACGTGTTTTGACTTGTAATTATTCATATGATTACATATATCATGATTACTTACTTCCAGAATGTAAAACATGATTTATATATAATATATATTCATAATATAGATATATATATTAGATCGATAAATGGAAATAAATACATCGTTCATGGAGACGGTAGGTCGTATGTACGCATGAACGCTGTTTTCATTTCATTATTAAATTGAATGGAAGTAAATAAATAACATATAAATAATTCCAGTATTAATATGTCATATATTTCATGATTATTTAATATATATACTTTATAATCATTCTTTAATGGTTAACTTGGGGAATGAATCTCATCACGTCGTGGAGACGGTAATCCGTACGTACGCACGAGCGATGATATCGTTCCCATAATTATTGAATGGAATTATATTGTATGATATAATATCTCATAATTAGTATCATGTTATAATAACCATATATATAGTTATTATTTACACCATTATACCCATCCAAGTAATGTGGTGGTGGAAAAATAGATTACACCACGGCGTGGAGACGGTATTCCGTATGTAAGAACACACAATGATTTTGTTTTCCGTAGTATGGATAAAAGGTGAATTGGGGTTGTTTCATATTTATAATAAAATATCAGTATATTATTGATACTTATGTTATTACTTTATAATTAAACAACTAAAGAAGAAGAAGTTTAAGAATAAAAAAACTTGAAAGAATCGGTAGAAGAGATTACCTCTTCTTCGACGCACCTCTTTTAAGCTTCCTCTTAAGGCACTAGAGTTGATCTTTTGAGAAGACCAGAACCTCTAGAATGTTTCTAGGGAAGTGGAGAATAGAAAAGTACAGGGTTTGTCCGAGCTTGAAGGCTCAAGGTTGTGTAATGAGAAGAGGGAGGAGGTTCCCTTTTATAAGGGAGGAGAGGGGCACCTTTGGAAACCTAAAAAATATTAATTTATAATAAATCAAACCCCAGATAAAAACTTCCAAAATGACTCAAATACAAAGATTAGATGAGATAAGGCTGTAATATAATCATAAAATAAAATTTATACATCTTTTTAATTTATTTTAAACCTCATCAATTTGATTTATCCTTATTTAATTTATTTAATCTTATTTGTGGTAATAATATTCTAGATTTTAAATTATTATAAATAATTACTTATGTGTTGGGAATTATCCATAATTGGGGACTTTATGAAATTTTAGAGCATATAAATTTCAATTTATAATTTTGAAATATTTATGTGTTTTTTAATCAATTTAATCATATGTTATTTTTATAAAATAACAATAGTGTTCATTTTGAAACTATCCATTTATTTGAATTTAAATAAAATACACACAGAGGATATATTCAAACCAAAATTTTTAATAGATTTATAAAATGTCATATTCATCAAGAAAATTTGTGGAGAACATTAATTAATTCATATAATGTTTATTTTAATATTTATACAACCATTTATTTGTTATTTCTCTTAATAAAACAATTACTACATCATTTTTTTATAGTCATTTAATATACTTATTAGTTGCATAAAAATTAAAAAAAATCCTATGATGAAGATAAATATAATACCTTTCATAATGATATTTTTACTCGAATTTATCATCTTAAAATAACAACATTGAAATTGTTATATTTATTAAATTATGAAGGTGACATCTTTGATATCATTTAAAATAAAATAATATAAATGTCCTAATCGGTTTTATAAGGCTCCAAATGGTACAAAAATAGACCCTTGGATGTTTAGGTTTTATATATACTCTACCAATAATGTTTGGTCATGTTTATGTTCCTTTTTATAGGTATTGTTATTTTAATAAAAACTATATTATTGATTTTTCACTAAATAAATAATTTCTACATCATTAAGGTAATTAAATATTTCTTAAAAATTAAATATAAATTACCATGATAATGAAAAACATTTTAGCTTTCAAATGAGAATTTATAATCGAATTTATGTTCTGTATAACTATATATTAAAAATAATATAATTATTAAAGTTTGAGTGAGACATTTTACTTTCCTTTAAATAAACTAAATAAAAGGTCTTAATCAAATACAAGTGGGTTCCATTAGATTCCATTTCGACCCAAGTATGATTTATGGTAAAATATAATCATCCAATTATATTAGGACAAGTGTTAGGGTAATTTTATAATATTATATTTAACCTTAATTGCCCGATTTACCTTTAACAATGGTAAATAAAATTTACCGTAGTTACTATTCATAATGAATAAAAATAAAAAGTAGCTTATTAACACAATTTGGACCTACTGATTCCAAATATGGAATCATTTTTTCCAAATTGAAATCACATAAGTTTCAGAAATTAATTTAAAATTAATCTCGTTGTTAAGAAAACGAGTTTTAAAAGTTAAAACATTACAAAAGATTGAAATGATTTTACCTATGAATTCAATGTAAAATCAATGCTAATGGAATAAATTATATTAAATGGTAAAAATATATTCTATTTTTACTTTAAAACCATTAAATATTATAATTTAACCATATAAATCATTACGATGTAAAAAGTTGTTTTTAATTAAAATATAGCGTGTTTTTACTATTCATTAACATATGGAAGTTATCAGAATAATATTAAAAATTTATCCAAAGTAAATTTTTATATCCTGATTCCAAAAAAGAATTTTATTTTGTCAAATTGAGCTTATAAACATGTAAAAAACTAGATTCAAAGTGGGTACGCCATCAAAAGGTGGCAAAACTGCATTTTTTGAAAAATACTTATTTTACTCGAAAAATTAATTTTGTTCTCACACTATGTTCTAGAAAATGTGTAAGATGAAATAATAATGTTATAACATTCAAAATGTAGTTAATACTATTCATAATGGCCAGTTCATAATAATATTATAACCATATATCATTGTTTAGTGAAACCCGGTATTGCGTACAACACACGCTATCGAAGAAGGTCGTGATTGCGTGTAATGCAAGGCAAGTCAGGGTTGCGTGTAGTGCAAGACTCCTTTGTTGTTTCATATAACATAATCCAACCATATTTAATTTATACATTGAATATATATATATATATATATATATATACTCAATGTTGCGTAGAATAACTTCTATCAAACGAACTTGAAATTGTGTGTAACAAAATCCAATAATAGTATTGCGTATACTGTAAGCTAATACGGTGTTGCGTATAGCGCAAGATAATATCGGTGTAGCGTACAACAGAAGATATGAAATAAATTAAAAATATTATATCTCATAAAATCTTGGGGTGTTACATTCCATGTAGTGTGTGAATAAATCACATCGCTTTGAGTGGACGTTAGTCCACATTTCCTTAAACGAAATTATCATATTTACACAAAATGGAAATTATAAATTTAGGTATTATAAAATAATTAAATTAGAATAAATACATTATAAATATAAATTATATTATATATAAATATATTTTCCATCATAATTCCCATCATGAGAGGCGGTAAATAAAAAATGAACAATCGTCGTTTTGTGAGGCTGTAGTTTGTCGTACACATAAGTGGTATGTTTGTTACCCATTAGATGGAAGTGTGTATGATTTTAGGTTAAAATATTAGTGTAAGAAAATATATATTAATTGATTAATTTTTTTTCATATAATTATGGATTAAGAATAATTGAAAGAGTGGATAAGGAAATAAAACTAAAAAATTTGAGGAAAAATGACACATCTTATTTGGTTAACTCTTTTTTGTTTCCCCCAAAGGGATTCCTTTGAAGACATTATATGAAAAAGGGAGGATTAAATAAGGAAGGTATGGATGTTGGTAATTGTATTGGGTAGTGTTTTTATGAACCTATATGGTTTGAGAGGTGTGAATAAGAGTGAGAGGTGGTGTCCTTTTATAGGTGATCGAAAGGACATACTTTCCTTTTTTTAAAAACAAGTAAGGGGAAACCACATTTAAACCTAAAAAAGTCATAAAAAACCAAAAAAACTAAAAAATAAAATGTTTATGACCGATATATGGTCATTCAATGGGAATTGGAAATGTTTCTAGGTCATTTGGGCCCTTAATATCAAGGTTTATTCCTTTGTTAAGCTTAATTTTACCATAATCACTATAATTAATATTAATCATTTTTAAAAATATTTTTGTTAAAAAAATTAAATTCATATAATTATACTATAAATATAATACTTATTAAAACATTTTAGGTATGTTTTTTTAAATTCAATCTACACATGTGTAAAAAATTAAGTTTATTGTTAATCTCATAGATGTGGCGAGGAAGCATGTTTTTAAAGTGAGAATGTCGACTAGTTCATTAATCTTTTATATCTAATTAACATATATATACAAATTCCAATGACATAAATTATATTAATAGATTTATAGTTTATCAATTGTGACTTTAAAACCAACTTAAAATATAATATAACTATATAAATAAATTAGACTAAAAAGTTGTTTTTAGTTAAAATTCAGTATTTTCACTATTCATCCAAAAATGAAGTTTCTTAGACAAATCAAAAAATTTATCCCTAATTTAATTTAAAAATTATGAATTCGAAAATTATTTTTATTTTATCAAATTAAATTTATAAAATATTCAAATATTAATATTATTATTTTTCATAGATGAACATAAAAACAATTCTTTTATGAAAATTTTATTTTAAAACATATAAAGACTTTACCAAAAATTATATACTTCATTATGAATATGTTTAATATATATTAAACCATTATAAAAAATTTGAAAAGTAGTTATTACTATTCATATTACCATGTTTAATGGCTATGTTATAACTATATCGTTTAAATAATTGTAACAATACAACGATATTTCATAGAAACTCGGTGTTGTATATAACATGCGCCAAGTATTGCATGTAATGAAAAAAAACTTGATGTCATGTGAAATGAATTTTTGACTAATTTAAAATATACACATAAATGAAAATTAATTTACTAAAGAAAATATTTTACAAAATTTGGAGGTGTTACAAGTTCCCAGTCGTGGAGTCTCATGTGGATTTAGATGATTTTCCATGTTGCCTCTTTTTTATCACACTGATCATGAATCATGTGATCTTAGAGTACCTAGAGTGGCACTTTGATTATAAAAATTCAGTTTCATTTTAGTTATTCAATGACAGGAAACTTATACCCTTTATCATGACCTTAAAATGGGAGGTACAATTCCACCCCATAAGACTCAAAACATCTTCGATAGACTATTTGTTGTGGCCTCATTCTTCCTTAAATGGGATTTATATCATTATAGAAGTATTTTGGAACACAAACCATATACACCTTGTAGTATTAATTCTGTACTTCATGTGTATGATTTTGGTTTTCATAGAATA
This sequence comes from Viscum album, assembly GCA_963277665.1. NCBI lineage: Eukaryota > Viridiplantae > Streptophyta > Magnoliopsida > Santalales > Viscaceae > Viscum > Viscum album. Next base: position 1,774,209,459 of record OY728133.1, on the reverse strand, counting down.
TTATGGAACATGTTCTATGGTTTATAGACACATGTTAAGAATAAAATTCTTGTATCCCCACAAGAGAGTTGGATATATATATATATATGGAGTTTTATATTCATGTCCTAAAAGCCTCATTTGGGATTATTAATCTTGAGAATATTGGTAAAATTTTCTCATCCTAAAATACAACCTACATTGGATGGTCTCGCAACTACCGATGAAAAGAGACACAACACTCATTAAGTTGAAACCCCACAAAAGGGAAACTAAAATAATTGGATCTCATCTCTCTCGGTTGTATGATCCATGAGTTTTTTTGAACATTTTCCTATTCCAATTATTCTAATTTAAACACATAAAAACATGTATATTATAACAAGAAATCTAACTCCAGTATTACTATTAAAATTTCAAGGGAAATATAGAATAAAGAGAGAGATGGTTGAGAAAAATGAATTTTTCATTTCATATATCAAAGATACAGAGGAGTATCCAGAACATGAAATCTCTCTGCACAAGTAAATTAATGTTATTAAAATATTTTTATTATGAAATCATAGATATATATCTTTGTATTATTAGAGTCATCTACTGTTCTACATGAATCTAACAATATTGCAAGCTCTTTTTCTATATAATCTCATTATACTCCTTCCTTATCAATATAGTCTACCCAACCTTCTCTACCTTATGCGCCAGCTTCTGATCTTTATTAGCCACTACTTCAGAATGAGCCAATTCTGGATTGATTTAATCTAACTCTTGATAGAGCTATTCTTCAAAAGTCTGTTATTCTAATACTCATATTTAGTGTCATACTACTACTCTATCATGTTCAGAGGCCTTAATAAGTTGGATATTTATGGCTGCAACAAAATGTTCCATAGACTCCATAGTCATGAGATGAGACTGTGGCATGCTTATCCTCTCTTGGATGGAACCCACCTCTTTCACATTAGTATTTTTGGAGTAGTATTCAAAAAACCTATAACCAAGAAAAAATAATATGCAACGCATCATGGGAAATTTTGATGACATATTTTACATAGGAATCTTAGAATAAATTTCAATATATCCCTCCATACTATTTTCTAGGTGACACAGAAATTATCAAGGGTCTTCTTGTCTACTTCAAAATCATTGTTAGATGTAAGAATGTATTTTAGCACTAGGTCAAGGAGATAATTCCTATCATCATCATTTTCAAAATGAGCAGGCTCTATTGTAGTCAAAGTCTTGGTAAGCATAGATGATTGGAAATTTTAAAAATCTAAAATCTTAGATACTTATAAAAATTCTCCAAAATTGGTATCTAAAAATCCATACCTTGTTAGGAAGAAGATGTGATAGTCAAGTAGATGATAGCCTCACCTTCATCTACTGATACACAAACATCCCTGGCCGTCATCGCCTCACTAGTAGGCATTACTAGCACCACATATCCAGCATGTGGGTTGGCCTTAAGATACAACTTTTTTGAGGAGGAACGTGCAATGTGTCCATGTTCATCTAGGACAGTAGCCTTCAAATGGTAACTCACATAAACTGATCCCACATAGATGACCATGAATAAACTTAGAGAAATAGTTGGGATCAAACCTTCTAGGTCCAGCATGATTTCTTCCACTAAAATCTTACATTTCATAGGAATGAGATCATTTCATATTGAAGAATTATAAGCCCTCTCAATCCCCTCTCCTAATGGAATGAAGGTCATTTAATCTTGATAAATTGACACCTCATATATCAGAATCTTCGTAACCTCCCCAGATGGCATTGAACGCTTATCAAATCCATACCTCCTCAAAATTTACTACTCCCTAAAATTGGTATTTCCTAACTTGTGGATCCTATTTCAACCCCAATATGATTTGAATCATTAGCATCACTACACATAAATAATTCAAATTAAGTGAGAATGGTAAAATGCTTGCATGTTGTCCTAGATTGGAAGTGAATTGATAACTTCCACACTTTCTAACACTATCTAATTTCCAATGAATATAATCTCACTGGTAACATAGTAGGTGGAGGTTGGGTGGGAATACACTTGTTTAGTCTTCAATCACCACCTGTATATGTTTAGTTTCCCTGAGAGGGAATTATTCAATGAACCTTTTATACACAAGAACATCAATTCAAATATTTTTTCCTCCCTCTATATTTCTATAGAATGACTGGGTGATGGAACTCACCTCACCTCTTAAAAGTGGGGGGAGAGAAGAAGGGTTAAAAGATTATAGTTGGAGAGAAAAGAGAGTTGGCGTAAGAGGTCATATTACCTCTTCACAGGAATTGGCTATTTCCTCCCTCACCATAAAACTTCCTGACACCCAATCAGACAAATCAATTCAACCATTAAATGAATGGATGGGGGAATCCATCTCCTCATGATACACACTGACCTATTCAAGATTTTCTCAAAATGATATATTTTTAAGCCGATTAATATACCCATATATCGGTAAATCAACATCCTCTTCTTGAATCACAACCCAAATTTCTTCGGTAAAAACACTCTTTATCCAAGCATCCCACTCTCTCCATGCTTTGAGAAATGCTTCCAAGATAGGGATGGATAATGTATAATAGAAAAACCTGATAAGCAGGGTGAGATCAATTAACCACACCTATTTATTTGGAATCTTAGATACCTATCCCCTTAGAGTGGGGCACATTCAAGGTCCCAATTAAGAGGAAGAAGGCATGTCATTGAGTTCACATAGTAATAGAAAGTTTTCCTCTCCAGTCCCATGTCAACCACTATCACTATCTTCACTCTTTATTTTGCATGGTCTCAAAATTCCAATTACCCACTCCTAAAATAAGAATTGAAATTGGTGTGAATAAATGGAGGATTTAAGTTTAGGGACATAAACTTACAACAAGTCTAGATGTTGTGTATAATAAACTATTTTAGGTATAGATATCCAACTAGACCCTATTAAAAGGATTTCCTTCCCCTGAAGGAAGCACGGAATCCCATAAATAGGCATAGAATTACTCCATGTGTCTGAATCTCTCGAATACATGGGATATACAACCTCAATGGGGATATGAAATTTTGAATATGGCTTAGTAGATTATACCATGAGGGAGAAACTAGTGTTTTAAGGGGTTAGACCCCATATCTTTAACCTATTCATAAAAATTTAAAAAAATGTGTGGTTTCCTTAGTACAACCTCCTTTCCTAACATAATTTCATTCATTACATACTTCTCTCCCTATCAAGACTTGTCTATGTGAAGGAAATAAATAATGGATACTAGATTTATTAGTTTCCCATTTTGGTATGAGTGGATCAAAGCTTCATCATAGGACTTCACTAGCCCCTGATTGATATTTGTGAGTTGAAGTTCAATCCATGAACCTCTATCCTCCTATGTATAAATAAACCAAATATGATGAGACATCATCAAATTATTTTCTAGATGTGAACTCTTAATTGATATAGGGATCCTCTTTTGGATACAATGTAATTGACTCTCAAATTGGCAGGGTGGATACCCTTTATAGACCTACTTTCCATAAATTATAGAAACCATAAGAACTCACCTCAAGGAAATGAGGTACCCTCTTCTTTTATTATCTCAAAATTCATCTTTTACTAGGGTACCAGTAGGAGAAAAATGAGGTGTGTATACAAAATTTTCGTAATAATTAAACATGTTAATCACATCACATGACCACAATATTAATGGATTCACCCCACATATACACTGTATGTAGGGCCTAAATTAAGTGTATGGAATTTTATGGTTGTTAATAAATTCATAACCCTCCATATGAGGTAAAACCCATACCCAAAAGAGTTCAAAGGGGATAGATAGACTATAGGGTGTCCCTACTAATTCATCATAGTAAATTATATTTTTGTTCCAATACTAGGATAGAAGGATTAGAATGTATCATGATCACCAACTAGGTTTCAATCATGAAGGTTGAAACACTGATTCCAGTGTGTGATTCTCACACTGGTAACAACTATCCAATTAAAAAAATTTCCAAGAAAGCTACCAGTTAAACTAATGGATCAACCCTAGGGGAAGAATTACCGCCTCATTGATTTATGTTACCTTCCTAAAGTGTAAAATAAATAATCACCAATGTGTCCCCAAATTCTTTGAGTAGGACACATACTCATCCTTCTCACATGATTCTCATGACTATTTGGAATTCAAAAAACATGAATCTAGTCAAAAAAGGGATATCCATCTTGGTTTGGGGCTCCACCACCTCATGATTTTGTATTATATTAACAATTTCCCTCACAACTAGGGTGGTTCACTTGAGGTCATCTCACATTGAAGAAGGAGGAAATAATTCATCATACATATCAATGTTGATGGGTGACCCATGATCATCTAGATAACCCAAAGATGAATACTGACTTCCCATTGAACTAGGTGAAACATATTAGTCTCCTAGATCAATAAGTAAATTAGCTGAGGGATGATGGATTTGTTTTGATGAGAAAAAAGTATATGACACATAGACATCCTCATATAGTACTATGACCAACAATTTGGCCTTAAACTCTTCATATCTCTAGTAAACCTATAAATCCCACCCCCATTCTAGACTGAATGAACACCTGGGGTAAAATTCCCATTTGGATGACCCCCATAATCTCTCATAAACATTGGATTTCATTATAACTATGTGATAATAATGGATATATGATTCTAGTTATCTTAACATTTCCTCTAATAAAAAAGTGGTGTAATTCAAAATGAACCCCTCAGAGTAGGTTTCCTTAATAAAATCCCTTTGACATGATATTTACCTAAGGGGTGTTGCATCACTTCATTATACAGGAAAAAAGTTGATCTTTCTGATGTGGGGTAGGGAGAGGGACATCTGATGGAAACCCAAATCCATAGAGAGTAATCCTTTCTAATATGGGATTTCATTGAAGTCCAGAACCCATGAATCCTACTAAAAATTGATTATATGGAATAATGTCATGTTTTGTGCTATCATCAATGCTTTTATCCATGGATTTCCTCCTTTCATCAACAACAAAACCATCTTGTGTGGGATTCTTTACCTATATTCTACAAATATAGGGAAGGAAATTTATGATAAAATAAAATTTCAAAAAGAATAATGACCAGAAAATAAAAGTCTTGAAGCAACATATCCTGCTACGCGGTCCATGAATTGCATAAGTCACCAGGCGGAATACTATATTTTCCATATGGGAAAAGGTCAACTACAAATGAAAATGGATAGTTTGTAAAAAATACTAGTTTTTGGTCAATGATACATTAGTAGATCAGAAAGTCTATCTGTAATGGAAACTGATATGAAAGTAACATGGGAAATTCCATCCACAAATGAAACTACTATGCGGTAAAAGTCAAAAGATGTGAGATTAGAAAGAACTGCAAAGCGCCTATTCACTATGAGAGAAATTATCTGAGTCAAACTAACACCTTTAATATGTGTGGGATCTTCTTTGGTTCTACATACACCCTACAAATTATTCAATCAGAATAAATTCTTCCTTGGAATGGACTTCTCTTCATGTTGATTAGACCCCATTCCAATAGGGGAAATTTTGTTGTGTCTAGAAAATTTATCATGGGAAGGATATAATAAATTAATAGAACCATTTACTAATGTTAAAATCAATAAAGTACAATAATATATAAAAAAATACCATTTTTTCATAACACACCCACATTTCAAGTCACTGTTCTATATGGATCCCCCACAAACAAACTTTCTTTTTGTGAGGTGAGGAGTCATTCATAGGACCCCACAAACAACCTTTCATTTTTTGGGGTATGATGTCCTCTTAAGGACCCCAAAAATGACATTTAGTTTTGTGGTGAAAGGAATCATCTTCCAGACCCCACAAACAACATTTTTCTTTGTGAGTTAAGGAATCTTCTTCAAGACCTTGCAAAAAAAAATTATTTTGTAGGGAAAGTCATCCTCTTCAGGAACCCACAAACAAAATTTAGTTTTGTGGGGACAAGAATCCTCTTCAAGACCCCACAAATGGAATTTAGTTTTATAGGGAAAGGTTTCCTATTTAGGAAACTAAAAATGACATTTTGTTTTGTGTGTCAAGGCATCCACTTTTGGCCGCTTCTCATGGTGCCCCCCATAAATGAAATTTTTTTTGGGGAAGCATCATCTCTAAGCCACCCACAAATGGAATTTAATTTTTTTGGTAATGGTGTCCTTTTAGGCCACCTGAAATATAAATTTCCCTATAAGTTATGGTTGATGTCTGACTATCCTGGGAATAATGTAACATCTATAACTCTATAAAACCCCCTTATAGGGATGGATGTGGTGACAGAGAGAAAAAACCTTGGCAAGTGATCTTAGTAGGTAATCACTTACTATATATCAGAAAGTTAGAAAGATTATTCACCATATCAACTACAAAGGGTGTAATTTCAAATACTCATAGAAAATAATTTATATAACACCATACTATAGAGAGAACAATATGCAGGTTGAAGTATTTATAGATTATTGTCCCGTATAATAAGCAGTATGAGGGATGAACCCTTCTACAGTGCTTTCAACCTTACCTTGGACCCTCCAAAAACTATTCTTCATGGGATAGACCCTTTCGCTTAACATTCAGCCTTACCTCAACCCATCTATGAACTATACAAATATATATCTCTATCAACCAATCCCACATAGTTCTATTCACTATATGGGCCCATTCACAAGCTGCTTGAGAACATCATCCACTAAATCCTACAGACTTAGATGATCATGGAAAAGTAAATATTAGTATGTCTCCCATTCTATTGTGCATTCCCTTGGTAAAATTTATCTCATACATATACAACCTAATGGGTATGGTCCTTGAAGGTTATTACAATTATGTATCACCTTGGTAATGAGGAAACCAACCATGGAGTCATTGTCACGGACCTTTCCTTTTTAGATAGTGAGGGGAACCACTAACATTTCACTTTAATGAGGGTATGTTACCTATTCCATTCCCATCCTCTCTGAAACCAGGAATAGGGTATTCCCCATAGAGTAAAAACCTAGTCATTATTGTGGGATATATCCTTATGGGTGTGTAAGTCCTGACCCCAGGGATTGAAAACAAAAGTGGATATAGAAACATTAAATCCCTTTCTCTATTTTTTATCCCCAACCTCATCCACTACTGGGTGAATAAGATTGTGTGGGTTTCTAGATCCTACACATCAAAATGTTTCTCACACCGAGCGTGATTCCTATGGAATTATAGGTTAGTCTAATTCATGATATCCAGGAAATAAAATACAAGCATTGTTATAGAGTCCTTATGATAGATTTTCTTCTCACCTCGAAAAGGGACTCCTACTATTTATAGGCCCCAAAACCATGTTACTATCCTCTCAAAGGGCCATATTCCCTATGATGAAACTGTTAAAGGTATATATTCTTAATGAATCAACCATTGAGCCTCATATTTTGTATAATCCCCAACCATACTCACTCAAATGGGCCTATTCCATAAGTGCAATCCATAACACATCTGAACTTTGTGGGATTTGGTTCCTTTACAAATTGGAAACAAAGTAAGCCTCCCTGAGGTTCAAACAAACACCCTAAACATAGCATAATTTCCTCTATTCTATGTCCCCTGTAGGTACATATCCTACCTGGGTGGACACATCATTCCATTTCCCTGTGTCCACTTTGGTGTAAGTCCCACACCAACTTTAACTAAGAACCTTTAAAATATAAATCCTTACCACGTGACATTAAACTGCATATTTTGGTCCTAATCACAAGACCTCAAAAGGTATGATTTCTCCAATTAAGTGGAACCAAACTATGTGGGTTCTGATTCTTTTCACAAGGATATTTAAAAAAACCCATCTTATGGACCCAATCCCAATATCAAAACAACTCTCATCTACCATGATGATGATATTTCCCAAATATCCCACTGTGTTTCTTAAAACTGGAATCATGATAATAAATTAAATAATAATATATAATCTATTTAAAAATGGTACCATTGACAGAGAACATAAAATACATATGGATGTCTCCAAGGATGGAAAACATCTGATTCATCCATATGATTCTAAATCCAACACATGATAACATTTTATTGTTAATATAAGTGTGACCTATTTCATATTTTGGATTCATAAAAGATTAAAAAATATATCTTAAATCTATAAGAGATTCCCAGAGTACACAATAATTATAATCAAAAGGGTACGATGAGCCAGACCCCCATCCTCTAAACCAATGTGTGTCCCTATGAATTATCAGAGAAATTTCCCAAATACCACCTTCCTTTGGATAAAAGTTTAATGTAACATCACAAATAAGAGAACCATTGGGGTTTTCCAGTTCCATGAATAAACATCATTGGAAACCTCACAGAACAAACATGGAAATTTGTGTGCAACGTGAAGGTTGTTCTATCATGACAACAAAATTCCATTCCCAACCCACATTTTTTTATATTAAAAATTGTATAAAGTGAAAATTCATTATGTTGTGTCTATTTATATCATAACTAGAATAAATAGGTAATGAAATTTATTTTTATTTGGTTCCATTGGTTGAATATATAAAATTAATTTGAGATTAATGCTTTATATTGTTTGATTCTTATAAAAATAAATATTTCACATTGAGATCCATGATGTACGAGATGATAAATGAATTTCATGATTATAGAAATTTTTTTAATGATATAACATTAATGGAACTCAAGGGTATCCCATTTATAAACATGATACACACTTAGTTAGGTTGAAATATTACTTTAATACTATGTTTCTTGGACATTTTAAATTTCTAACCCAATGACATAAATACATATATCAATGACATATTTTTATGGGGATTCATAAATGGCACAACACTATCTCCACTAACAGGTGATCAACAGTTTGATAATGTAAAAGATATGGCCACCTATTTTGGTAAACTTTCTTAGAAAAACATTAATAAGACTGGTTGGAAAAAGTGATCAGTTTTTTAATTACATTACATTATATTTTTCAAGATAGACATTTTGTTGTTGTAATTATTGTAAAAATAATGTTTATGATAGTATTATTGGAACATTAAAAAATGTGTCCAAAAAAACAATGGTTTAAATTATTTATAGGTTGGGCATGATTGACATGGGGATATAGAATGAATTGGTGCTAGTGAAGACATTTGAGTGATCAAAAAATTGAGAGACTTAACAATGTATTATATTATCCTTGATCGACCAATATGAAGACCATATTATGTATGATGTTGTCTAAGTGATTGTTTTCAAATTTATGTTGGGAAGTTAATGAAAATTTTTATCTTAATGCTAGACACCATGACCAATACAACATAGTGGATTTTACAAAATAACAAGATCATTAGAATTTGTGACACATGAAAAATATTTTAGACACCTAGTCATATAAAAAAATATCATTTCATTTTGTGTGCATATTTATTAAAGGAAGGAGGTGGGAGAGGGAAAATTCATCCAAGTTGTTGTAGCTCAACCATTTTTATACAGCCCTACTAACACCCAACCACCCCTCTAAGAGATACTCAATTAGTTTTGAAATTTTATCCCTGATAAGTTTCTAGCTATATTAATAATAAAAAGGGATATCCAACACCACATTAAGATAACCCAGATAGATTCTCTTCCAAATATTTCACACTTCCGCATTAGTCCAAAGGAGCATGAGACCCTTCAGTATAAAGTGAAAGAGTTTCACAATAAATATTTAATTTGAGAAATCATGAGCCCTTGTGTTGTTCTAACTCTATTGGTTCTCAATAAATATACATAATGACAGATGTGTGTTGATAGCTGGAACATTTATAACATCACTATAAAGTAAAAATTCTCAATCCCATGGTGGGATGTTATTCATGATATTCATCAAGGATATTTTTTTTCAAATTTGGTCCTTCATAGTGGCTATTTAAAACTTTGAAATTGGAAAGATAATGAAAGTAAGAATACCTTAAATATCAGGTGGGGGTTTTATAAGTGGTCAGTGATGACTTTCAGGATATCTAATTCCCCTATAACCTCTATGAGGCTAATTGAACAGGTTATAACACCCTTCATTAATATGATTTTCATGGTTTATTTTGATGATATTATTTTATATAGAATAATGAATTCTCTTCACCTTGAACATATAATTGATGTACATTGAGTTTTGTAGAACAACCTAAGAATTTCATCAAAGGGAGGTAATTTGAGTTTCTTCAATGATTTTCTAAGTTTTCTTCCATGATTAAAGAACATAGTCCAAAGAATGTTAATTTTTTTTCATTCTATTATTTCCTGGATTTTTGTTTCATGTTCTACCACTGAATGTGTTTTTTTACTTTTTTTATTTTTACTAAGGTGTGTGAAAATGAGAAATTGTGTGGTGGATAGGGTGTGATGAAATACTAAATTAGGTATACTCATTCGAGGGGGAAGATAACTTCTAGAGATTTTATTTTCCACTAAACTAATAAAAAATATAAATTTATAATTTATTGGTCAATAATACTTATATTGGTATTATCGTTAGCATATGTGATCAGTTTTTCTGGCTATATTTCATAGGGTTTTTTCATCCCTAATAAGTTGTATGAATGGGATTTTCTCTGAGCACATGGTATAAAAACTAATAGAAATTTAGTAATGAAATAATATGAGGAAAATATTTAGATTAATGCATTTTATGGATCATATTTTAGAATCTAGATAATGCAGATTGAAGACTATCCAATTTAGGTTTACTTAGAGGTTCTATTATGGGGATTGAAGCTAGTGTTGATAGATAAGGATGAATGGGAGTGATTGGATAGGAAAGAACTTGAAATGGTGAGAATCTATCTTTTAAATAATGTTTAATTCAATATTATATATTATAAGAACAAAAAATATGTTATGAACATGTTGGAAAACATGTGTGAAAATCAGACAACCCTAGAAATATTCATCATGTTGTAATGATTGATCAGTTTAAGGTAGATAGACGGACGACCAATGACAAATCATGTGAATGGATTCAACATATTCATGGTATGTTCAAATTGGTAAATTTTACTATTATTGATGATTTATGGTTTTTATACTCTTATAATCACTTCTAAATAGCTAGGATGCAATAGTTATTGTAATTAATAACTCTAGTGTAAATTCGAATGTAATGTTTTTTATATCAGTTTTTTGATACTCAATAGAGAACTTCAGTGAAGGGATGTTATAGAAACCTATGGTAATTATATTAATATTTTTAGAAGTAATATAACATCCCATAAAATATTATTTTATTGGAGGAATCCATTTTAAGATATATCAAAATTAAGGAAACAAAAGAAGGGATGAGGAAAGTTGGATGGTCGTAGTCTAAACTATTGAGAATATAAGGAGAAATGAAATTTCATAAAGGAAAGGATTTTTAAAAGGAGAACACAAAAAAGTAATAAAAATATGGTAGCTCAGATTCTTTCAAATCAATGGAATAAATGAATTAATCTTTCCTGAGTCTGAATACTCTAGTACAATCTTCGGTGATTAAATATGGAGCATCATTCCATTCAATTGGTGATCAAATATGCATATAAAAATATCTATATAAGAGGTTTAGGAAAGTATATCTGAAAGATGGTGAATCATTATAAGTTTTTGGAAAAGGAGATCTAAACCTAAGAATGTGGAATGGAGGATTCTTGAAACTTTCATTGGTTCACCACATCTTTGCCCTTCAGAGGAATCCTATTTCCATCTTATAATTGGATGATTCTTAATGCTGAACAAGCTCTACAAATCAGGTATAAAAGTTTACTATAGGATCTACGGTTACTATAAAAGGATCAATAGTTGGGACCCTTTACATGATAAAAAATTAAAATGGGAGTTTATTCCTGATAAGTAAAACTTATAATGATCCAGATATATGGAACTACATGTTCAGTCACAATGAAAATAACTTAATATTTTTGAAGGCCAAGGGAATATTGAATCTTGATCACATCGAAATTATAAAGTGTGAGAGTTGTGTGTAGGTAAATTATAGTGGAGTGTATTTTATCTTAGATATTCTTAAGCCCAGTGACTGGAGGTTGGATATTGTACACACATATATTTTAGAAGTTTCTTATGTTCAATATTATGGGGGTTATATTTACTTTCTTACTTTTGTTGATCATGCTATAATGAAAGTATAAATTTACTTATTAAAGAATAATTATAATATAGTTTAGATGTTTATTCAGTGGAAAGCATTGGTAGAAAATTAGTACACTTGAAAGTTGAATTACATCTGAATGTACAATAGTGTTGAGTACAACAGATGTAACTTTTCAAACTTCTGCATTGAAGAAGGGATAAAGAATGAAAAGATGGTTCCCCAAAAAAAAACAATGATAAAGTAGATAAAAGAATAAATTTATGCTTTATATAGAAATCCATAAGTATGAGGTTTCACTTGGGAATTCTTAAGGTAATTTGGGTATAGGTACTCAATGCAATGACTTATCTCATCAACAATAGTTCAACCTCAATAGTTGTCTATGAACTTTCGAAGGAGCTGTAGTTTAAAAAATATTTGAAGTTTATCATCTTCATTTTTTTAATATTTTCGCATATATACATATAAATGTTAAAGGAATGATGAACTAAAATAAAAATTAAAAATATGTTTTTTTACTTGGTTATGGAGATAATTTTTTTGGATATTTTATGTGGTATTATGAAATAAAATAGATAATCAGAAGCATAGATGTTATCTTTGACCAGAATGTTCTATGTAAGGATCATAACATGGTAGAGGATGAAGTTGAAGGAAAATAGACTATATAATTCTTGGTTGATCATAGTAATAGAAGTTAAGAAAACATATAAATCAAATTCAAATACTAAAGCCATTTAAAATCTAGGGGTAAGACCGTCAGAAAGGCCAACAAGTTTAAAAGAAGCAGATACTATAGGTAAAAATTAAAAATTATAGTAGTTTTTTAGTAAAGGTTTTCAAAAAATAAACTAAATATTTTGAGAAATTTTAAGTAGGGTGTTTATAATATTTTTTTGTAAGATCATTGAGGGAGATATTGGAAGTATTCCTTATGTCATTCATACATGGGACATACTCTTAGTTTTAAGTAAGGTATGTCTAAGAAGAATACAGGGTGGGAAGATCATTGTAGGATATGTTGAAGATGATTCATGTAAGAAGAAGACCATGTATCAAGTCTATCAATAAAAAATTATTATTCTAGTATGTATTGTAATGCATTATAATGAATTTTCATATAATAATATGCAATATCTATGTATGAAAATCATGGGTCTCTATAACTACCCCCTCTATGAAGCGATGTGATTTGTTTAAATTTTTTTATTTAATTGGATGGTTACAAGAATAGATTCAATGAAAATATATGATAATTATTCTATAATAATGATTCTTCTAATGCTAATTATCATTTACCATTATTTTGTTCCAACGATTGAAAAGTGTAATCATTGCTCATTTGTACATGCAAAATACCAATGCCAAGAAGTGTTGTAATTAATTTTTTATCACCACTTAATATGAATGGTTGCAAATATTTATATAATGAATATAAATGGTATTTATATCATCGTTAAAATTATATATATTTTAGAACTATGATCAAATTTCAAGGACCATAACTTTTAAACTAAAACATACATGAAAAATGAAGTAATTAACACACAAAATAACGAATTAAATAAATAATGGTTGATAAATTGGTGTCGAAATGATATTAGTGGATCATATATTATATCATATGTATTAATATGATTATTTTAAATAATTTTAATATATCTAAATTTATTATACATGAGGTAAGAGTGCTTCCTAATCAAGTCAGATATGTGGAAAGGGTTTATTTGTCTCATTTTCAAATTCATGAGACTTGTTTAAAATTGCACATCATTATTTATTTTATGTGGAGTGATTATTTCATAATGAATGTATTTTTAAGTATTCATGAAATTAATTAGGTTTGAATATCCATATCATTTTATTTATTTACATGTCCTTTGATTCAAAATATTCCAAACTTGTAAGGGTTTTATCTCAAATTTTCTTCATTGAGATATGTTTTAATGTTATGCAATAATTTATTATCTCTATTATTTATTAATTTACTATGAACTTATTTTATGACACACCATTTTTTATTAAAATATATCTATATAACCATATGATTTTCAAGATTCCAATGAGATTATTTTAAAAAATTACTACCTTCAATAGGGTTCTACATCTAAATTTGGTTTCTTTGAGATATATTTGATGTTATGCATGTATTTATGTTTATAAGGTGTATATACTAATCCTTTGACATTTTATATCAGTTATAGTTCTTAATTCCGGTTATTTAAATTTATAATTCAAAATTTTTCATCCAAGTGGATTAGATTCAAAAGTTACCAAAGTGGTCATGGTTTATAGTCTCAACTTGACTTCTTTGGGACATATGTTATGATTCTACACTTATCTTATTTTATAATATGTATATTCTAAACCATTGATATTTTATATCATTGATATCATTATTTTCCTCATTTTAATGTTTTATTGTAAGTTAATTCAATTATTGAATCCATTAATAAAATGATACCAAATCGGTAAGGGTTTTATTTTACAATCTCATTTTACAAGGATTTATTTTTTTTTGAAATTTTACAATGATGAAATTATATGATCTATCACTCCCAAATAATATTACTTTTCTTATCCACACGTTATATATAAATATTACATATTTCCCTTTCAGTTTCCTATCTTTAATTACTCAAGAGACTAAAAGAAATATTATAAAGAAAACCTAATTTAATTTCTCTCTTCAGTCAAAAATCCTTTTTCATCCATATCCATGTTTTCTAAAATGATTTTTAAAATGTTTTTAATACTCTATAAAGATTTATTAAGGTAATATTTAACAATTTCTTACCTTCTTAATTTTTTAAAGGAATAATTTTTCATTTTGAATTATGAAATTTTGACATTTTACCAAAAATGTGAATGGAATTTTTAAACAAAATTCCTATAAATGGATTTCCCGACCATCATGCATAATATTTTTTATGATTAAATTATTAGTTTCAATAGTTTTATTCAAAGGAAAAATTTCATTAATATTTTTAGTTTTTTAGATTTTTAATAATTTATTATAAATAAAAGGTAATTTTCATTGAGAAATGTTCTAGTGTTCTTTTAAGGGTATTTTAATATATAACAAAATCCATTGATATTGAAACATTCACACATGTTTTCAATGTATGGGAAGTTATCTTTTATACAATTATCCATTCAATTTTGGTTCCACTCTTAAGTGGGTTCTAAATATTTTGTTTTTTTTTGAAAAGGGTTTGGGCTTGGAAGCTAGAAAAGTAGTATAAAGGCTTAGTTGTGTTGTGTCTAGAAAACATCCACCAGCCATATAAAGGAGTTTCAAAAGGAACTCTAGAAAAAAAGACCCCACTAGCCTATTGGTTGGTGAGGCATACTATAGGGAATTATATCAAGAACATCGACTAGACGATGCATCTAGTATGAGGGTGTATTAAATGAACCTCGTCGGTTTTAATTTCACATTATATGCTATCCCATTTAATGCCAAGATCTGAACCCCTTAGAGTATTTTGAATTTGATACAACCCCATCAGTCCTTGTACTCTTCAATACTTCTCTTTTTACATCTCAACCCTTTCACCAATCCAGGAAGAAAGCATGGTGAGTTTTTCTTTATATACATGATAAATTATTCCCCCTCCATAAGAGATTTTAAGGGATCTATGTCACATATGTGTTCCACATAAACAAAAAATGATGTGTTCTCCCATTATTTGTATAATTGTGGTGGATCTAGAAAGTAGATTCCACTCCTTGACCAATCAATATCTAACAATTAATAAATGTGTTCTACCTGTATGTATAATTGATTCATCTTCATATACCACTTATTGATGGTATATTGATTATGTAACCTTAATCAATTGAAAATTATTTGGTGGATTGGTGAAGGATTCGACATGTCAATGATGAAACCCTTGATCTAAGAAATAACTCTCAATAAAATTGGATGTTTATGGGAAAGTATTCTTAGAAATATCATCAAGATACCTCTCTTCTTCTTAAAACTAATCTTGGATATCTTTTCTCTTGATTGGAAGATGATGGATAGATGATCATTGGAAAGGCCTAAGGACATCTTATATAATTGATAAAGAGTTCATGATCTATTCTTTGAATATCTATGGATTCGATGAATTAACATTCCTAACTTTGATATACTGTAGAATTTATTTCATTGATATCCTCTCAAAGGTATGTGATTCTAGAACAACCTTCTTAACATAGAATTATCTTAAGCCTCCATTATAAACTTCTTTCTTGATGAACCATAACCCTAGTTAGAAAAACCTTATGTGTGATCCATTCTTTTCTGGTGAGTGATGTGTTAGCTATTTTATTCCTTGATGAACCATGATGTGGACATCGGTAACCTTGATATTGGAAGTTTCTTACAATTTGGGTCTCTCGTATAAACTTTTTATGGTATAATTATTATGAATTTATAACTTTTGTGACTGTTCTTGATAGTGATAAAATTTTATTGTTTTTATCCCATGAGACTCATTATGATACATGATTTCATGATAATTTATTTTGTATTTGTTTCCCTATTTGATGATGATCACATGTTGTCATATGTTTCTAGTATTTCTCTCATGATACTATGCTAGAGTTTCATTATATGATCTACCCTATTATGTGTGTTACCATACCTTGGAAGTTGTTCTTGGTACTTGAGATAGGTGGAACATCATGTGTTGATTATCACTTTATGGGGGTGCACATAGATTATAATGATGGACCCAAGAAGAGGGTAGGTGAATGAGTGCACTGGGGGGGGGGGATGACCCATGGTAGTAAAAAATGGGAAACAAAGTTCTGGAGGCTTGAACTAAGGAATAGATGGGGTAAAATGGTATAGAGGCCTCACCCATGCTAGATCTAGGAGAATTATGCAATACAATGCCTTGAGATCTCTTAGACAAGTGATTATTACCCTTGTGGCTATTTCTTGCAAAATTTTGACATGATAAAATTATTCTTCATGAATGGAGTCAAAGATGGTACGATCATGGGTTTATGGATGGTTGGTTAGTGAAAAAACACTCTATACATGATTTCACGTTTTTATGCATTATTTAAATTTATTATAATCATGAAATACACATGTTACACTTGTTCACAATTATTAATGATGCATTGGTGGTGTCCCACTAGGAAATATCACTAACACCCTGTACAAGAATCTCTATGCATTTATAGACTTCTTGTTTAGGGATCCATGCAATGGTAAGGGGAATGTGGATGATATCTGAGTAGATGAGCTTGTAACTGGTAGGGAACCAGGATAGACTCTAGAGTACTCCTCATCTTTTTATATAATTTTACTAAAAAAAATTATACATTGGTTTAGTTTTCCACATTGGGAGCCCTGATTTCTTATTTTTATGACTGGTATTCCATCTACTTAGTTTATGAATGTTTACTATGATTATATTATTCTATTATATTTTGTTATATTATTTTTTAAGGAAATGATAATGATGGTATAGTCTCCCCAATGTTGGTGTTGGACCCTCACTGCTAGTCAAGAACCTCTTGTGTATGGGGAGGAACACATGAGGTCTTGTAGGCCTCTAGTTAGAACTCAATGGTTTTGGTTGGGGCCTTACAAAATGGTATTAGAGCACAAATTTCTACTGTTTTTTTTACCAAAATAGGACATTGTAGAATGAGGATAAGTTGTATGGGACTCATGTTGGGGAGTTTTCATGTTCTTGACCAAGTCTTGTGTAAATTACATCCAAGTTATCATTGAAGAGATTGTTGTAACTATTTTATGGTCTTTTGGGTGTGCCCAGCATCATGTCTACACATGTGGGATCACATTCCATATATACATGTGTGTTTTTTATGCATATTAGTTATTAAATTTAATTATTTGATTCATGTTACCTATTTAGGGTAGACTTGTACTCTATTTCGAGATATATCTGTCTTAACTTTTTGTATTGATATATCAATATTGGCGTTAATTAGTATAACCTAAGAATGATGTTAATTTTTATATATATGAATGTGACTAACGTTCATGGATGGAGAAATTATTTAGTGTTGTGATGGAAATACATTGGGTAATGGTTATACACCTAGGAAACCATTTGTGTGATCCCTTAGATCAATTAATATATCTCTTAAATGTTCTAAATTCTTCCCTTCATGTTATAGAAGATTCCACCTCATAAAATATTGATGGTAAAACGAGATAACATGGTTTAGGATACCCTTATATGGGGGATGCACATATTTCACTACCTTTGTATTTTATGGTTCACTAGTGTACACTCTTTAACCTTATTTAGTGGTGTAGCCAGTATTACCACCATATCTATGAGCCCTCCCACTAGTTCATATCTAGGGAAGAGGGGTACTGAGGTCCATGTTCAACTATTCTTGATACATCTAGCTCTATCATCCTCCAACATTTTAGGGAACTATAATGCCACATGTTTCTAAATAATATATAGACATTATCAATGGTCTATATGAGTTTATTAAGACACCGGGGGATTGTAAGATGAAACTTGCAGTACTCATGCTACAACAACCAATCAAGTGTAGGTGGGGAAATTTTGGATAAGCTGGAAGACTTGAGGGTCTCACCTAATAGGATTTCATGGACATTTTATTTGGGGAATTATTTCATAATATAATAAATATAGATAGATAATAGGATATCATGGAGAATAAACAAGGGTCCATAATAGGTTTTACAAACTCTTCTCATTTCATTGATCTCCTTAATTTTTCTCTACCCTTAGTTGGAAATAAGGAATTAACGGCCAGGAAGTTTGAGATCACACATTATCCAATAATTAGACAATCGGTACAAAGTTTTTAAATATTTAAATACTAAGATGTTTTTCATAGGTCATTGACCATCAAGAATGTGATGGATGAGGATCAATATATTGGCCTTCTTCTGAATTTTAGTACTCAAAAGGGTGGACATATTACTATTACAGTTAGTACCATTTTTAGTAGTAGGAAGAGGATGGCATGGGATGTTAAAAATAGAAGTCATATATAGTTGGAGTATATTTTTCTTCTTTAGTTACCTTGAGAGGTGATCCATGTTTCCTTAACTATGGAAATTATGGGCACTACCATAGGTATTTCTCAACACCTTTGATAAATTGCTGACAATATGGAAAGATGGGGAATATCAAATAATTCTTCCATATATATTTGAGAATAAGATTCTATAATGGATTAAGGTAGATGTGGTCTTGCAACCAGTTATATGACTAGGGTCCTCAGCAGTAGACTAAGATGATGATAACTCAGACTGGTCATGTGTCTCATGGACAAGGTCACAGAGTTGGGGCATGCCAGATTTATGCAGTGGATCAGAATCTAGTAGATAGTGGCAAGGTAACATATACTATTCAAGGTATGGTTTTTATCACCTCGATATTATATACAACCTTTTTTTGATACAAGTACATCACATTCCTTCATATATGCATAATTTACCATTGTACTTGAATTACTAGTCAAGTTGTTTTATGAGATACTTTCCCTCAATATATAAGTGGGATTCAATGTGAAACATATTTATTAAACCACAGAGTATCCTATATTCATTTATAGTTATAGAAAATTGTGTGACATCATGATTTTATAAATAATGATCTTTAATAGTTTCTTGGTATGGATTGGATAAACAACATCAATGCTCACACTGATTTCTTTTAGAGACAAGTATATTTTAGTTCATTGAATGGATAGTGGTATATGATGACTAGAGAATGAAAACTAGGAACATGTAGAGTTGTTCCAATAATTATTAAAATTGAAATGAACACAACACATATTGCAGGATTGTCTATTTCTGTAGGATTATTAGAAACCCCCTCCCTTTCCTCCAATTATGGATCTCTATCAAGATGTATTTATGGAAGAATTCATAGGGCATCCACTTAATAGAGTATTTGAATTTGAGAAAATTCTCAGTTTATGAATTCATCCCATTTTGATACCCCCATTTTATATGGAACTGTGAGAGTTAATAGATTCCAAATTCTAGATCAGGGACTTAATGAAAAAGGGAATTATTAGGATGATTACCTCATGGTGGGGTTCACCTACATTGTTTTCCAATAAGGAGGATGATAATCTTTGACTCTACATTGATTACTAGAAGATTAATCTAGTGATGGTGAATAAAAGATATCCATTTCTTAATATTTACAATCTTTTAGATTAGTTATGGGTATCTCGGTGGTTCTCTATGATTGATATTTAATTGAGCTATCACTAACTATAGGTTATAAAGTATGACATCCCAAATATAGTGTTACAGAGTAGGTATAGATAGTGTTATATTTTCATGAACATATTTTTCACTACTGAGGTATACACACACTACTAGAAATTAAAGCTATAGCCACATACCTATAGCCATGGTTTTATTGGTCCGTGGCTATATCTTTCTAATTTCCATGGTTTAATTTAATAACGGTGGCTATACTTAGTGTTTTCCTATTTGGTATCGGGGTCTCCCGATTCACTACTCTCACTCCTGACTTCTTCTCCTTCGGACGATTTCTCCTCCCTGACCTTGCCTGACCGCGACGCCCTCCTCCCCGACCTCACCTGACCGCGGATCCCTCCTCCTCGATGACTTCTCCTTCCCGACCTCCCTTCCCCAACCTCTCCTCACCGTGGTACCCTCATCTCCGATGAACTCTCTCACCGTGGCGCCCTCCCCCCGATGACCTCTCTCACAGCGGCACCCTCCTCCCCGGAGACCTCTCTCACCGCGGTGCCCTCCTATCTGACGACCTGTCACTACGGTGCCCTCCTCTCCGACTACCTATGACTGTGGAGCCCTCCTCCTGGCTTCCAATCAACGCAAGTATTTTAAAAAATGGGGAAAGTATTTTATCCTATGTATTTTCTCTCATCAGTATGGTCTACTATCAAATAGTACTATTGTGATATTATGGGTTGTTATAAATGGGTGGTTTGTAAGAATTGCCAATTGAATATCTGGAGAACTCCATGGCTTTCTAGAGACATTATTGATGATGTTTCCAATCCAATAACTCTGAATGATGTTAGTATTTTTGATTTATAAATTAATCCTAGTATATGTGATCTACTGCCTCCTCATCTAGCCGTGGATGTTACCTAGTATGATTTTTATGATTGTGATATTTTGGTTTAGATGAAAAAATGGATTTTAAATTCAATACCATGGATTTCTATTTACATCACAATGGTGACCTTACTTGAATACCTCCTTGGGTAAAAAGTTTTAGAAAATAATTTATTTCCCCTTCTGATTTGTTGTTGATCTGGAAAATTTGGAAATAGCGCTTACTCATACAACGCCTCATTTAGCATACATGAATGCATTTATCATCAGTCTGCTTCTTGTGCTTAAATGTTTAAGAAACCCAAAAATATTTATTAATCTATTGAAGGTTCAATTATCAGTTATGGAGTTATGTGTAGCGGTTATTTAGATGAAACTTTAATATCCAAACCATTTAAGGGATACCCCTCTCAATGTGTAGAACACCATGTAGTGATTGAATCCATTTTGTTATGGTGGCAGTGACTGTTAGTGTACTTTCTTATACTTGGAGAGCAAGAAATGATTTAAAATATAATAATCATAAATATTCTTTTCAGGCTGGAGTGTTGGCCATTCATCATGGAATTATGTTGTCATGTAATATTCAAATTGAGTCAATGACTAATGATGTTTTTGATAAGGTTGTGTTAGGATCACTTGGTGTTCATGGCAGGGAAATGAATCCATTAGTGATCAAATATATTCAGTGGATACCACCGATTATAGGTTGGTTGAATGTCAATATTTTTGGGGTGACTTCAGGTGCACTAGGGTCTGCTGGTTGTCATGGCATTATGGTTGGAATGCTTTATGGTTGGAATCATATTTATCTATTTCTAGGAAAATTCTTAAGGACTATTCATGGAATGTACAATAGAGGATGCCCACACCCAGGACTGATTTTCTTTGTCTTGCTAAATAGATTTCTATTGATGTTACTCATGTCTATAGATAAGAAAACTAAGTTTATAAGTCTCTTTCTAAAATAGAAATTTTGAAGGTCAGTTTCATCTTTTTCTTTGTCTTAACATACTATTGTTCTAATATGGGGTAAAGTGATTGTCTTGGTGACTTGTATACCTGTTTCTGTAAATCACCTTTGTATGTTTCTATTTTGAACATCTATAAATATACTACTCTTAGTTTTTTCCACCTGCCACATGTCAGTCTAATAAACCTCCATATCCTAATTCCCATACGTGTCAAGCCTACACACATCCACAACCCTCCTACGCTACTCGTCTCTACCATTTTATCTATCCTCCTCCTGCTCCCGCTCAGCCTCCCCGTCGTGATTTCCATCTCCCCCATTTCTATTATCCAATGCTCCTCCATTCTTACCCCACTCATGATTTTCATCAGGATCACCTCCCGCTCCCTCTGTCTTCCTCGCGAGGTTTCCGTCGGTGTATTGTCCCACTCGCTCTGTTGATATCCCATAACCCTCTTCCGTTATTCCTTCGGATTCCCCTCTCTCCCCGTCATGATTTCACTCTCACAATTCTTTAGTTTCTTGACCTCCGCTGTTCTTCCAACCTCGTCAGTCACTAATTTCACTGACATCAGCATCTTAATCTTATAGTTTTAACTGCATCTCACTACTCTATCTTCCCCTCTTCATACCTCCACCCCGTCGCAACTTCGCTACTCCATGTTCACCACTATCGATCTCTTCCCCATCACAAGTTACCAATTCTGAATCACCTATTTGAAAACCACCACTGTTTTCCCTTTCTCCTCATCCTGCACATTCACCAAGATCGGCCTCCCAAATCTATGGTTAGCATTGCTTCTCAAGACTTTGTCTTCACCTCTTCTGATATCTACAATCTAGGGTTTTGTAAGCTACTATATTAAGTCTCCCAAATCTAGGGTTTTCAGTCCTTTGTGCTTGGCTACTAGGGATCCATTACCACATAATACCTTAAATTACATACTTTACCTCTGCTACGGTAACTGATAAATAATTCACCGCCAAATACTCCCCCATTTCTCTCTAAAATCCACACTCTTCTTAGCGAGTTCATTCGGATTATCCTTGGTTCAGCTCCTGCAATCCCTTCTGCAATAGGTATGTTATCCTAATATCCTTCAATACCTATCCATTCTGTGCATCTTCTATTATGTGCAGGTTAACATAAGGTAATCATAATTTCATAATACTTTATCCTATGTCAATAATTCAAGTATTATTTGTCTTCACCATTTACCATCTTCTAATGACAATAAATTACTATAATTTGACAGCCAACCATAACAGTATCTATATGCACATTCTAAGTATTATTTGTCTTCTGCATATACATTGTCTATACAATGGGTTCAAATTTAGTTTGAATTTTCATGTGATGTTTGAAAATAATAAACTTCTATTGTGGTTAGTTTTTTGTCTGTGATTATACCATCTCAGTTGACTTCCTGCATCTCCCATTCCCTCTTACAACATCTTCGTACTTCAGGTATGTGATAAAATATATTTATATTTTTTATGTTTCGGTTGTGAATCATGTGTTTAAGAGTTTGTAATATGTTCAAGGAAGAATTTATGTTTTAATAACGGTTTAAATTGTGGGCATTGTGGCGATGTCCAACAGACAAGAGGGAATTTTGACATCTTCTCACTTCAGGTATGTGATAAATTTATTGTTTTTCCCTGTGTAGATGAGTTTTTTATAAGATATTACAATTCATCTGTTTTGAGTCAGGAATTTGGGCATCTAATTCATTTTTCAATCATGTTTTTGATCATCACTATTTGGCCTCGCATCAATTTGGCTTCACCACTATTTGTCTTTTCTATTAGTCAGTTGTATTCACTGTATGTGTTCCAATACTCCCAAGTATTATTTGTCTTCACCATTTACCATATTTTGATGATAGTAAATTTCTATAATTTGATATCCAACCATAGCAGTATCTATATGCACATTATAAGTATTATTCATCTTCTTCATATACATTATCTATACAATGGGTTCAAATTTAGTTTGAATTTTCATGTTTTGTTTGTCACCATTTTTCACTATTGAAACACTATGATGCCAACATCCAGGATAGGGGTTGTAGTGTAGCAAGTATTGAAAGCGCTGCTGGATGGCTATTATTTAAATGGATTTCCTTCATAATATCTCTAAAGGAAACAATGTGTACTATTTATGAAGGTGCTTTTAATTTTTTTGAAATCTAATCTGATATTAGAGGAATTTCTGTTATTTCTATGTTCTTTTATAAACCTGAACCTTCTGTGGCATAACTAAACCTTCTTTTCTGAAACAACCTCTTCTAGAAGACATACATAGGTAAAATATCAGAATATAAATTCTCAAACTAATTTCAACCTCAATGATATTCCATGGGAATGACTTCTTCAATCGCTCAAAAATTATTCCTTCTCGAGATTTTGGGACTGTTTTTATGCCCAGTGTCCCTACTTTATATAAGATTTTATTACTGGATATGAGATGTATACTTGTGCTAGCAGGTCCCTGAGGGATTTACAGGTTTTTCTGTGAATTGGATTTCTTCCTGTTTGTGAAGACTTTTGGGGTTTTACCTCCATGATGTTGGGTTACATGATTTCATTGTTTTTGATGGTTTGATGGATGTCTTAGCTTGCTCGCACTGGATAGTGTAATTTTCACCCTGTTCAGTGATCTGCATTGAGGTCTTAATGCTATCCTAGAGTTGCTTCCCTGTTTTGTTTGATGATAGTTTTTTTTCTCTTTCTAAGGTTGATTTCTCGACTGGAATGACCTTTATTTTCTGAATATAAATTTTAAAGCTTTATGGTAGTGCATGGACGTCTTCTTGAAGTTTCAGTTTTAAAGAATGTGAAGGCTTGTCATGGTCGACTTTCTCCTGTATAGGATTCCTGGAATGCATTTTCCACTGGTATGACCTCCTTTTTTAGTTTCACTTATTCCTTCTTGCAGTGAAAGACTATCATTGGGTAGTGCATGACCTATGAGTATAAGTAGTTATTATAGTATGCATTACCTTCACTCATGACTATGAGATTTTAATACACTTATTCATTAATACAAATGTTTTAGTACCATGTGAACAATTAAATTATTTAA
Organism: Viscum album; assembly: GCA_963277665.1. Taxonomy (NCBI): domain Eukaryota; kingdom Viridiplantae; phylum Streptophyta; class Magnoliopsida; order Santalales; family Viscaceae; genus Viscum; species Viscum album. Next base: position 1,774,184,190 of record OY728133.1, on the reverse strand, counting down.
TATTCGTTAACAATAATCTTATGAGTTGTTCATTTATTTTTTCCAACAAGTTTTATTCTCTTGTTGGTCATGTTAAACAATTCTTGGGAAAGGTATCTACTAAATATACTAATCTTAGGTATTTACACCTGCCACATGTCACTCTCATAATCCTCCATATATTATTTTTCATACGTGCCAAGCCTACATCCCTCCACATCGCTCCACTGCTCTCTATCTATACTATTCTCTCCCTCCCGCTCCCGCTCCCTCTTGGCATCCCCATCATGAATTCTCACTCCCCCATTTCTATCTTCCACTGCTCATCCCTTCATCCTTCCTCGCTGTCTATGGGCTTCACCATCTTCACTGTCCCCAATCAAGGGTTTCTGCAGTTTCACCATTCTCCAACTTCCCCTCCTTCACCTTCTCCCCCCTCTCATGATTTCCCTCCTCCCTTTTTCTTTCCTCTCCGTCCACCTCCTCCACCTCCTCCAAATCCCATTCTTGTTTCACCTCTACTCTAGACATCCCGATGCTCCTACGATTACCAATCTAGGTGTCCTCCTCCTTTGATTCCGTCTAATCCTATAGTTCCCATCAACGTTTCAGCTCTACCACTTCTCCTAGCATTCCCGCTACTCCTCTGCCGTTGTTACTGATTCCCTCTATAGATTTTCTCTCTGCATCCCATTTCACCTCTGATGATTGTCCTATGCTTCGTGATTCTGTTTCCCCTCTGGCGACGCTCTTACGGTTCCCCCTCCCGTCACACCTCCACTGCCGCTCCTAGGGTTCCTGCTCGCGTTTCCCCTCCCATCATCCTGCAGTACCCGCAATACACTTCCGGTGTCTTCCGCGCCAATCTTTCCATCTTCTACTATAGTTCATCCTCCCAAATCCCCTCAACTCATCATATGTTTTCTATTTTTCCTACTATGTCAAATTATTTCACTCAAGTACCCTCAAAATTCACTACATCCTATTCCCTAATTCCCTCAAGCGCGTGATTTCCATCCACATCTACTGCTACTCTTACTGCTCAATTGAGTTTAGAACAATGTGTTGCTTGCCCCACAATAGCTATGTGTTTCTATTCATTATCTGATTATTTTATTCACTGTTAGTTTGTTCATTGATCATACTGTGTGTTTCTACTACATATGTGATTCCATATTTATATGTGTTCTAACAGTTCATGATCTTAATATATAATGTTTTCAATGTGTTTTCAAACATAGTATAGAGATAAAATTTACCTAACTACCTTACATTGTTAATTGTATTTTTATATTCTAACTTGTATTACCTATATCAGTGTCTGTGGCTGTTTAATTTTTCTTTGCAGTGATGGATAAGATGAACCATATTCATTCCAACTGAGAATGATTTGGGGGATGAAAAAAGAAACCCTATGCCATATTATCTCTCAAACTACATGACTTCAATAAAGCAGGTAGTCTCTATTTTAACGTTAACATATATTATACATACATGTGTTAGGCCAAAATGTTTTATTTTTTAGTATATGTAGATATAATGTGAAATGATGTATCATTCATGGGAACCATTGGATAATTACAACTAACCAACTACACACAACTTCATGTTTGGTCTATATTTTGTGGGTTGATATAGATTAATTCATTTAAACTAACTTTCAATTTTTTTATCAAAATATTAATCACGTGTTTAGTTCTATTTTGTTTATTTAGAAATATTTTTTTCCAGTAGTTATAATTTTGATCATAATGTAGATTAAAAAAATCATTTTGGTGTAAGATTTTTTCCCTTTATCATTTCAATGCCTTTGGATTTGAATCTTTGTTATTTTGTTAAGTACAAATGGGTCACACTCCCGCTAGAGTTGCATCAATAAATTATTGTTTCTCTGAGGTCTCTAACTGCTGTAAGACTTTCCAGAGATCCTCATCAGAGTTTAATGTATTTCTATTCTATGTTGTGGTTTGATGAAAGAGTCAACTAATTCATAGGTAAAAAATCTCCAAAGTTTTCATTGTTTTTTCCACTTAGTAAAATCAAAATGCATGAATTTTATACTCTAATAGAATACCTAAATCCCTCATTTTTTATGATAGATCTATGGATGTAGGAAATGTTTGTGATCTTATCCTCCTTTGAAAAAAAAATGTTCACTATTATGATTTGTGTGAATTCTTCAATTATTTATGTATAATTACATTCTATGAACATATATATATATATATATATCATTCATTATACAATTAGTCACTTATAAAATAATTACATTCTATTTTATGTAATTTTCTTCATCACTTTGGTGCTACTTTTGTTTATTAATTTAATCATATACATTATAATGAAATTATAGGTTTCGAATTTCATCATAATTACAGCTTTTATTCACTTTTCTAGTCATCAATCACTAAAGGAATTCATATTATGAATACTGAATAATGTTTTGCTTCATCCTTAATGTATTAATTTCATTATTCTGAATCATTTCATTAATTTTATGATACATTAATTTAAATAGTTCTCATCTATTTTTTATTTACATGCCTTGAACATTTACTCAGTTAAATTCTATATCAGTTTTTATATATTTTTTGCAATGGGTGTTATAGAAAAGTCTCATTGCTTAGTTAATTTCTGAATTGTCATTTTCTATTTATTGTACATTTTAATTCATAGCTATAATTTGGATCCAATTATCTGATTCATTTACAATTCCATTTTTTTCATTTCCTTTTCCATTTATTTATTTAATTTTTTACATATGTATTTTTTAATTATAATTCATTAATTTATTCTATTTAAAATTTAAATAACCAGTCTTCTTCAAATAGGACATATCTATCTGATTCAATTATGAAATAAATTGTATACGAATTTTGTTTCCTATATTGAATTGAAGAATAGGTGAAAACCATGTTGGAAGGGGTGAATTATATAAATTATATGAGGCCTCCACTGGGAAGGTAAGAAATGCTTTAGATCTCGACCAAGATTCATTTGGGCACTATAAATTTTGATCAAATAACGTTTTTGTGTCTTTTGTGAGGTAACCCAAATGGATCAAGGTTGTGTTTGACATCAATAATTGAACACTGCATCATGAAATATATTACACAGTAATTAATAATGATATATTGTGTATTATTATTCATACTAATAAAAGTTCATATGGTATATCAAACTCTAATATACATAATTTTTCCCCTGTGTTTTTAGAAAAAACATATTGACCATTAAAAAAAATAAACAATAAAAGCATTGGAACATACCTCTTTGAAATATTGTCCATGTTTAGATGATGTTCAGTTCAAATAATAACACCTTTTAGGGCTTCAACATTACTTTCTATTACTGCAATGCATAGTTTGTTGGGAACTAAAGATATGTCTCTTGTAACTACAATTTATAGGTTATTGGGAACTAAATAGATCCCTCTTGGTTGATTTTTATGAAATCTAGCTATTCTGAGTGCCTATGTGCAAGGATCCCATTGCACGTGCTCATGGACATATAGGTGTGTGCATAGGGGATAGGTGTCCTTGCATGTGTGTGAAGGTGTGTATACCTAGTGGGGGAGAAACAAATTTTAGTTAGAAAACTATAAGAGTCGAAGTGGACTGTTTGGTTCCACCTTGAGGTAGGATCCCTCTTCTAGCCTCTTTAATTCATGAATGCTTTAAATTGAATTTATCTTCTTTCTTAATTTTGATTAATTATATTGAATTTCATATCTTGAATAAGTGTTCTTTAATATAATTGATCCATTTGATAAATAAACTCATGTTTTTTTAAATAAAGTCATGTTTTTATAATAAAGCAATGACGTGATTTTATAATAAAACCCCTCTAACAGAGGTGCACTATATTCTAAACCAAAGAGTAGTGATAGTTATTTGTATCATGTTTAGATTTGGTTGGAGTCTTTCATATGCTTCTTGTTGGTGTTTGTTTTGTGGCTAGTTAGTTTTTGTTTTCTATGAATAATACAAATTGGATTATCATACTTGTTTAACTCAAATGACATTGTCCGAGTAGGCATATGTCTTGACCATGACACTTTCTTTTTCACACTTTGAATATTATAAATAAAATTTCCATGTTTAGGCAAAGTGAATGAATTTTTAAATGGTTTGTGTAGGGTGTATGATTCTTTTCCATCGTTTTGTTTCCCTTTAGACGTTTTGTAATTATGCCACTCACTACAACCTTCTCTTTCGATCCCTTGTTATAACATATTAAATAGTTGATTTGTTCTATCATCTACAAGCGGGGTGATGGTCGGAATGTTTCCCCACCTCCTCCCGCTCCCTTCGCTCTTAGTTGGAAGATGCTGCCCCGCAGATGTCTCTGAACCGGGCCAACACGCCACGGTCACACTGCGGTCATGCCGCGGTCATGCCGCAGTCACGCTGCGGTCATGCTGCAGTCATGCCGTGGTCATGCCGCAGTAATTTCGTGATTTGGCCATGATCCAGGATGAGACCCCATGGTGGTTCACAGTGATAGTATTCTATGAGTCTTGTGATCAATGTTGAGACTGACTAATCACAAATTTCTGCCAGCAGGGCAACGACCAGAATGTTGCCCCGCCTCCTCCCGCTTCCTTCACTCCTAGCTGGAAGATGCTGCCCCACGGATGTCGCTAGACCAGGCCAACATGCCATGGTCACGCCACAGTCACACCGTGGTCACACCGCAGTCACGCTGCGGTCCTACCGCGGTCACGCCGTGATTTGGCCCTGTTCAAGGATGACACCCCACGACAGTTCACAGTGATAGTATTCCCTGAGTCTTGTGATCAATGTTGATACTGACTAATCACAATTTCTGCCAGCAGGGTGATGACTGGAATGTTGCCCCGCCTCCTCCTGCTCCCTTTGATCCTGGCCAGAAGATTCTACCTTGCAGATGTCGCTGGACTGGGACAACACACCGCAGTCACACCGCGGTCACACCGCGGTCACGCCGTGGTCACGACATGGTAATACCATGATTTGGCGCTGCTCTGGGAAGACACCCTATGACAGTTCGAAGTAAAAGTATTCCATGATTCTTGTGATCAATGTTGAGACTGCCTAATCACAATTTCTTCCAGTGGGGCGACGACCGGAATGTTGCCCCGCCTCCCCCCACTCCCTTCGCTCCTGGCTGGAAGATGCTTCCTCGTAGATGTTGCTGGACCGGGCCAACACGCTGCGGTCATGCCGCAGTCATGCTGTGGTCATGCTGCAGTCACACCGCGGTCACGCCATGGTAATGCTGTGATTTGGCCCTGATCCAGCCACATCCATCCCACACCGGCCCCCTTCCACCTTCATTTCAGCCCGCTGCCACCAGCCCGCAACAGCCCCCGTACCACCTTTGAATCAGCCCATCCATCCACCAAACACTTGTAACCAGCCCCCTTCCACCTGCATTCCAGCCCTCTTCCAGTTGCATTCGAGCCCGCACCAGCCCCCAGCCACCTACAATCCAGCCCACACCAGCCACCACACCAGCCACCACACTAGCCACCATACTAGCCACCACCCCCAGCCTCCTGCAAAACACTCATGCCATCCGTATGCCACCTGCAAAATAGCCCCAACCACCTGTTCCAGCCCTCACTAGCCCCCGACCTCTTACATCCCAGCCCGCACCAGCCCCTACCACATGCCCAACATCCCCCATCCACCTGCAGTCCAGCCCACACAAGTCCTCTACCACCTATTCCAGCCTGCACCAACCCCCTGCCATCCCCCTGCCACCTGCCTTCCTGCCCGCACCAACCACTCTAGCCCGCACCAGCCACCACACTAACCACCATCCTCCTGCATTCCAGGATGCACGAGAAAAAATTCATGCAAATCACAAAAAGGAAAGACAAAGGGGGTTGTCCAAGGGCTATTCAGGGGAGGGGTCGGGGGGGGGGGTCTGTAGGGCAGGGGGGGTGTTGGAAAAAGTGAGTTCTCATATGGTGAAAGGGATAGTTAAATTATATGGGTCTGGGAATTTCTTAGATATTTTTAGGGTAATAAGAGCAGAGAAATTTCTATATAAATTTAACTTTTCATTCCCTTGTAGTCACCTCTTCCCAGTGTATATATATTTGATAAATTTTACATGCCTTGGGATTTTTCAAATGTATTCCAATAATGGAATATTGATTTCTATGTTTTTTAATATCTCCATAATCATTTTCTATATTGTCGTATTTGGTTACCTTGGGTGGTTTTACTCTAGATGGGAAGGGAGGTTGGGGTTGATTTGAGTCTCCCACTATATGTTTCCCCTTATACTTCTTCAATGATGGTTTTTCCACTTGTATTACTTCTTGAGGTTCATTTCTAGGGATATATTCTTCATATTAAGTGGTTTTTACACTTATAGTTTTAGATTAAAATAGGGGTACATCACTATTTTTATCTATTTTCTACTCCTTAATGAAATGGAACAAACATTTACATTAGTGTTATAATTTGGTTAGGTATGAAGATTACCTAATCCTTGATTTACAAGTTTATCGAGAGTATAAACAGATTATACAAATTTTCCATTCATCTATTAAGTTTGGATCCATCAGTAGAGAGAGTATTTTTTTGATTATTTTGTGACACCATGACTTGTATCCACATATTCTTCATGTATGGTTCTTGAGTGTGTCTTTTTTGGTAACTTATATAAGGATAAGAGTGGATTATTTGAAAAGTTTATGGTGGGAAACACTATTGGAACGGTGGTATTTGATGTTGTTGGTTCTTAACTAAATATTTTTTTAGAATATTTTTTAATCCTTTATTTTTTTAGTTTTTGTTAGTATTGTCTTTGGTATATGGCATCTAAAATTACAATTTCTTGAACTTGAGGGAATGAATTAGTGTGGTGGTCCTGAGAGTAATTTTTTTTAAAAAGTCTTAGAGGTGTAGTAGGTTTCATCTCTTGTACCTTGTTTAAAGCTAAATTTCTCAGAGGATATGTTATTTATTTACTTTTATTTTTATGTAAAGTGGATTTATAACTTTAACCTCATTCACTCTTCTTGTTTTAGTCCCTATAAAAAGTTACTAGTAGTTTTGGTATATTCTATACACCACTTATTTAACTCAGGTAGGGTACATGTATATAAGTTATCCACTAAAGGAATCATTTAGTAGGTTTGAGTCAATATCAATTAATCCTTGGTAAAAGTATTCTAGGATATAGTGATTTTCATAAATATTGTGCGGGAAGGATGCATAAGGATTCTTGAATCACACACACCCACCCACCCACCCACCCACAAGTTACCGAAATCCATCACCCATCCAATATTATAGCTTTATCCAAAGAAATAAAACCACAGAACCCCCAGCCCCACAACCAACAACAACCAACCAGACCAGCATCCCTATCCAAACAAAGCCTATAGTGAAAGACCTATAGAAAACCATTCCAACTAATGGACACTAAACCAACACCTACTTGCAAAAGAACCCTAAACCACACCAGATCCAACCACAATAAGCACCTATAGTTGACACAACACCCAAAATATTAGCTAGAAAGTAAATCATCCCCATACCACCATCTGGCCCCATCCATCACCATCTGAACACATTGCATCAAAATAGACCTCCCCACCATAAGAAAGTCTAAAAAACTAGCAGTCAACTAGTACCATACATCCTAAGTGCCCCGCATCACCCACACCTAATCCATCATACAACCTAAAGAATCCCCAAGCAGTCCCTGATCCAAATGTGAGCTAATACCCACCCTGAATCCAACACCTCTAAACCCACCAAGTAGTAAACATGCACCCAAACTAGAAAGATAACCACTCATCTACCAGAAAAATTCCTCCCAACCTACAACATCCAGCATCTCAAGGGAATTTTAGAACATACACCATAGAAATACCTACACCATCAACAACCAGAAGGCACAAGATGTGGAAACTGAGCACAAGCTAACTGAACTTACTCCAAACCACCACATGAAGACCCACTCCAAACTATATCCACCACACTAGAAAATCGAGAGAACCATAATCCTACAATAGTAATCCAAAACAAAGAAGAAACACTAGAAATCCAACCCCTATGCACCCAAAACATGTTACCAACCATAGTAGAAATCACAAACCAACCAGTACCATTCACCATGTCAGTGTATCCTGTACCACACCATGTAGAAAAATCCAAACAACAACACCCCAGCTGAAACCCATGTTCAAAGGTCCTATAATTCGAAACAGCAACTTGAAACTCACAACCTCACCTCCTAAATTCTCCACAAGAAACCTATAACCCCACTATGAGAATATCTCTAAGTCTCTATTGGATAAACCCAACATCTACCAGCCTCATCCTTAATAAGCATCCAAAGTAGGGGGGCTACTATCCAGGGGGTCCAGCAGGGGGGGCAGCAGTTTAGGGGGTTCCAGCAGGGGGGGCAGCTGTGCAGGGGGTTCCAGCAGGGGGGGCTGCTGTCCAGGGGGTCCAGCAGGGGGGGATGCTATCTAGGGGGGCTGCTGTCCAGGGGGTCCAGCAGGGGGGCTGCTATCTAGGGGGGGTCCAGTAGGGGGTAGCAGTTTAGGGGGGTACAGCATGGGGGGAAGCTGTTTAGGGGGGTCCAGCAGGGGGGGGGGTTGCTATCCAGGGGGTCCAGCATGGGGGGCTGCTATCCAGGGGGACCATCAGGGGGGATGCACTATTGTTTTTTTATTGAGTTATATTCTTTGTGAATATTCTAAGATGTTTTGTTTTACCCTAATTTTAGGGGATGATCACTACTATGTTATACCCTATGTTGTAGGCACTTTTGAGCTGGTTCCAGATTTCTTTGATAGTTTGTCTTATAGGGAGACTCGTGTAGGTGCAGTTATGTGTTGTTTTTATATTTGGATTTTTTTAATTATTATTATGTAAGTATCTTTCATGTATAATTTAATTTGGAGGGTACTGGAAGGGGGAAGGGGGGTGAAAGTGGGGGCTAGTAGGGGGTGCAAGTGGGGGATGGCAGGGGCTGGGGGGAGGGAAACGGGGGGGGGGGGGGGGGGGAGGACTGGGCGGGGGGGGGGGGGGCATTCTGGGGGTGTCCATGTTCTGGGGGGGAGCGGTTCTAGGGTCTGTCAAAGAGGGTGGGGGGTGGCTGTCTAGGGGAGTGGAGGTGTGGACTATCCAGGGGGATCTGTCCAATGTTTGGGGGGTGTCTAGGGTATGGGGGGGGGGGTATGGGGGTGTCTAGGTTCTAGAGGGGGGGGGGGGGGGGGGTTCCAGGGTCTGTCCAAGAGGGTGGGGGGGTGGTTGTCTAAGGGAGTGAAGGTCTGGGCAGTCCAATGGGATCTATCCAGGGTCTAGGGGTGTCCAGGGTTTGGGGGGGTGTCCAGGGTCTGGGGGGGTGTCCAAGGTCTGCCAAGGGGGGTGTCCAGGGTTTGTTTGGGGGGGGTGTCCAGGGTCTGTCTAGGGGGGGTGTCCAGGGTCTGGGGGGGTGTCCAGGGTCTGTCTGGGGGGGGGTGTCCAGGGTCTGGGGGGGGGGGTGTCTAGGGTCTGTCTGGGGGGGGGGTGTCCAGGGTCTGTCCAGGAGGGGGGCTTTGCAGGGGGGCTGATTAGCCACTAAATGAGGCTAATATTCATTGTTAATATATATATATATATATATATAATTTTCATGTTCTTCATTATTCATAAACACCATTTTAGTGCATTTTACACTTTGAACATCATTTCACATTATGATTGTAATACCTTCTTAAAATGCACTATTATGTGGTACATTTTTGAACATCATTTAAAGTACCCAATGATTCATCTGATTTTAAAGAATGTAATTATCCATATTTTAATTTGATATTTTGGGAACTATACTTACACTTAAATATGGACATTTTTCATTCAGGGATCAATAGAGGATTCATAAATGATGATGGAGATATTTGGAGATGAATGGAAGCAATTCTAGAGAAGGCAGATTGGACACCAGCCCACTGATGAGAATGTGGGACCCACATTACAAACCCAATGAATCCCAAATTTTGTGGGAGGATAGAATACATATATAGGAACAAATAATTATGCATTAGACAGTGCTAATTCGGCCTCCATTGTGGTCATTTAGGCTTCCCAAGTTAGAGATAAAATTCTGGGCCAGATTCTACGGCCCAGAAGAACAGTCCAATAATATAATCATATCTCCGAATCCACAACTAGAAATGGTCCCAAATATTATAGTCGGGTATAAGACATCCTGTGATACATTTTCTTCTTCTATGTACCAATCTTATTAGGCCATATAGTAGGACTTCCAAGCGCGTCTGTTCGGTGTATGAAAGCTGGATGCCACCTCGGGTCAAGGGTGGAAAAATCAACTCTCCCTCAACTTTCCACCCACCTATGGCCTAAAAAATTAATTGAGGAGACTTGGACTATTGAAGGATCTACAAAAGGCTTTAAAAATTGCTATTTAAGGTAGTGGTGGTGGAGGAGTTGATGATCTTTGGTGCTTTGTTCAATTGTAATGTTATGCTACGGTTTTGTTGTCTCAAGTTTGTCTTTCACATGTAAGTTGTTCAATTCACTTTAGTTTCTTAATAAAAGATCTTATTTTCCTATTATTATGTTGTTCTTCATATCACTTTGATACCGTTGGTTCAAGGTGTGAATTTATTCACACCAAACCTTGTGAAATTATTCACACAATGGTGGAGTGATCATTTTCTTTTTATTGTTTTATTTACTTCTTCAATTACTCCCTCATGAGTCTACTTCCCGCTTCCATTGAAACCATAGCATCAATGGAGGGCTAAACCACTTATGGGTTGATCCAAGAGAGTATAAAGGGTATGGATTGGATTTTATTTATCACCCCATTAATGTATAATCACTTATTTAATTGATACTTTTATTTTATGATTTTTAAACTCCATCGTCCTTGTTGAATTTAAGGCCACACACTTCAAATGCTAATACGAACCTTTTCCTTGAAGTGCTCAAAACTTTGATCCTTAAATTGTATAAGTGATTAGTATTAAAGGGTTTAGGCATTAAACCAGTAAGTGATGATGTTGTTTTATCTTCTTAAATGAACCCTTCTCAAATATAAGAAAATGAAATCATTGAAAAGGAAATACGTCCAATCCACCCCAAGTGATAACCTAGAATCAACTCACTTTTTTAAATTGAATTCACTTAAGTATCTTAGAGCTCATTTAAACCATATTAAATAAACCCAAGTTGGCCACTTCATATCCAAAAACAATTCATAGAATTTACGTGTTTGTAGGTTACTTCTTAGGTCTCTGAGGATTCGATAACCCAAGCTAAACTACAAGGACCATTCTAACTTCATCTCTTGGGTAAATTTGAGCATGAATTAAATTTTGGCGCCATTTCTAGGTACCCAATTAAGTCATCTAAACACCCATTCTATTCTCCCCCATTTCTTCTTTTCTCATCCAAATTATCTTATCTTATCCCTTTCTTATTTTTTTTCTTTTGGCGCATGTCTGCCTACAGCCGCGGTCAATCAAACAGTCTAGTTAGGGTGGATAGTCCTAGGGTTGTGGAGTTAAGTACACCAAGGGAACTCTTTCCATTAGATCCTAATCTTCATAATACTCCATAGACAAAAATTGAGCCAATTTCAATGGAAGGTCTTTAAAGAAACCAACTCATCAACCTGAGTGGGAACCAAAATGGAAACCCAAATGAGGCAGCCCCAAACTTGGGGAATGAAATTGATCAAAACATGAATGACTACCTCACACCTTCCTGGAACAAAGCCCCCTCATGCATTATAAACAACTCCCTAGGATTTTCCAACTACATATTTAAACCCCATGTCCTAAACCATCTTCCCACATTCCATGGAATGGAGTCTGAGATGCCCTACCTTCACATTAAAGAGTTCAATGACATTGTAGAAACTATGTGCCCTACACATCAACCAGAATCAGCTAAGATGAGGATATTTCCTTTTTCTAAAAATGATAGAGCTAAAAATTGGATAAACAATTTGAGACCATCATCCATCAACTCTTGGGACCAACTAAAAAGAGTATTCTACAAAAAATACTTTCCACACCACAAAACAATTTCACTTAAAAAGAGTATCCAAAACTTTTTTGAAAAAGAGGGAGAGTCATTCTATGAAACATGGGAGAGGTTCAAAGACACTCTAAACATGGTTCCACACCATGGTTTTTCTATTCCTGAACAATTGAGAATTTTCTATGAAGGGTTGGGTCCAGGGAATAAACAGTTCATTGACATGATGTGTAATGGAACCTTTAAAAACAAAGCCCCAAATGATGCTTACGAGTATCTAGAAATCCTTTCTGAACAAAACCAGAAATGGGGAACTTCACCTTATTCTGAAAATCCACAAAGAACTACTAGAATTCATATACTTAGAGAAGAGGAAATCCTTAGGGCTAAAATCACAGCACTCTCTAGGAAGGTCGAAGAGATAGACCTTAGGAAAGTCCATGAAATCCAAACTATTGACCCTGTTTGCACAATTTGTGACAAACATGACTATAAGACAGACAACTTTCCAACCATTCAATCCATCAAGGATGTTATTTTAGGAGGAACCCCAATGGAAGTAAATTCTTTGAACTTTAAAAATCCTCAATACCAAAACAACTTCAACCCAAGGTATAATGACCACCCAGGATTCCGCTGGAAAGATAACCAACAACCTAGCCTACCATAGGGAAAAAATCCATACCCCCATCAGAACTACCAAACCCATAACCAGTTACAAACCCAACATATCCAATACCAACAGCCACCGGCCCATTTTCAACAAACCATCCCACCTCCAAAATATCCCCCCGGGATAAACCAATCTTCTAAAGAACCAACCCAAACTGTTCCACAAAGCCTACTAGAACAACTATGAAAACAAATGGAAAGGATGAACTCAGAAGTCTCTTCCATTAAATAAGAAATTCAAACCATAAAAATTAGAAAGGCACCCATGCCTACTCAATAAGTGCCATCCTCAACTTCAAGGGGAGAGTCAAGTTGTACTCAAATAACTCATGAAAAACTAACCGCTGTAACTGTTTTAAGAAGTGGAAAATCAATTGGGAAACCTGAACAACTAATTCAGAACCCACCTGAAGATTCAAACTTGGATGAAAATTCAAATGAACCAAATGATCAGACTGAAAAACATGATAACATTTTCAAAGAAACAACTCTTCAACAAACAACCCAACAAATTGCACCATTTCCTCAATGCATGAGGGGGAAAACCAAGCCTGAACTGAGTGAAACATTGAGGGAAATATTCTCACAAGTCAAGTTGAACATTCCCCTTCTCGATGAAATCCAAACCATAACTTCCTACTCAAAGTACCTTAAGGACTTTTGCACTTTTAAAAGTAAATTTTCACATAAAAACCAAGTCCTTTTGGCTACTAATGTGAGTACTACCATTCAAGGAACCATTCCTCCTAAGTTAAAAGACCCGAGTTGCCCTTATATCAATGTTGAACTAGGTGAGAGCAAAGTTTTCAAGGCCTTATGTGACCTAGGTTCTAGTGTCAATCTCATCCCATATGTTGTGTACTGCCAGTTAGGACTAGAAGAGCTCCAACCCACATATGTCACACTTCAACTTTCTGATCATAACATTAGGGTTCCAAAGGGGATTTTAAAGGACGTTCTGGTAATGGTTGAAAACTTCATCTCCCCTACTAACTTCATTGTCCTTGAAAACCATCCAAACTTAGGAAATAAGGAACAAACCCCAATCATCCTTGGTCGTACTTTCCTTGCTACAATCAACTCTCCTTGGCTGGAATCATTTTCAAATTTCTCTTATGATGAAGTCTTAATTCCAACAATCAGTGAAACATTTCAGGAAACCGCTTTCATAGAGACCACTCCAACTTCCTTCCCTAAATCTGATCAGGAAAATCTAGTAGCTGAAACTTCTACATTTGAGGAATAAATCCTATCTAAAACTTTAGGAAATAAAATTAATCTTGATCCAATGTCCCAATATTATACTGAAATTTTGAACCAACCTGATCTTGAATTGAAGGAACTTCCTGTTGCACTCAAGTATGCCTTCCTATGGGAGAATCAAACACATACTATTGTCATTTATTCTTATCTTGAAGCCAATCATGAGAGGATTCTTCTATATGTCCTTAAGAAACATAAGAAAGCCATTGGTTGGACCTTGTCTGATATTCCCGGGATTAGCCCACTTATTGGGACTCATTGGATTGTTCTAGAATCTGATTCAAAGCCATGTCATCAACCTCAACGATGACTCAATCCTAATCTCATGGAGGTAGTAAGGAAAGAACTTCTGAAATTGTTAAAAGATGGTATCATATATCCCATAGCTGAGAGTGAATGGGTGAGCCCAATCCAAGTGGTTCCAAAAAAGGCTGGAATCAATGTGGTAACCAATGAGGATGGAGAGATTCTTCCAACAAGGGTGATTAGTGGATGGAGGGTCTGCATTGACTATAGGAAGATACAATCATTCACCAAGAAGGATCATTTCCCCTTACCATTCACTGACCAAGTCCTTGAGAGAGTGGTAGGTCATTCCTTCAACTGTTTCTTAGATGGGTACTCGAGGTATAATCAAATTGAGGTCTCCCTAGATCATCAAGGGAAGACTACATTCACATGTCCATTAAACAACTTTTCTTTCAAACGCATGCCCTTCGGGTTATGCAATTCCCCTGGAACCTTCCAACAGTGCATGATGGGAATCTTCTCAGACATGGTAGGGGATTTTCTTTAGGTCTTCATGGATGACTTCTTTGTGTTTTGGGATACATTTGAGGGATGTCTGCAGAATGTGGAGAGAGAGTCTTTTCAAGATGTGAAGAAACAAAATCTGGTCCTAAAATGGGAAAAATTCCATTTCATGGTTAAAGAGGGACTAGTTCTAGGCCATCTGGTCTCAGGTAGGGGGATTGAGGTTGATAAAGCCAAGGTTGACATCATTCGTCACCTTACATCACCCAAAACTGTCAAGGAAGTGAGGTATTTCTTAGGACATGCTGGTTTCTATAAAAGATTCATCAAGGACTTTAGTTCAATCTCCCGTCCCCTTTCTGATCTCCTAGTAAAGGATGCTCCATTTGTTTAGACAGAAAGATGTGAGGGTTCATTCTCAACCCTCAAATCCTCTCTCACCTCTCCTCCCATTATGAAATCTCTAAATTGGAACCTTCCTTTCGAACTTATGTGTGATGCCAGTGACTTTTCTGTAGGATCTGTGTTAGGAAAACATTGTGATAAAACTCCTTATTTCATTGCTTATACAAGAAAATCCTTAAATGATGCCCAAATCAACTACACCACTATTGAAAAGGAGTTACTTGCTATTGTGTTTGCCTTAGAGATGTTTAGTTCCTACCTCTTAGGATCCCCCATCACTGTGTTCATTGACCATTCTGCACTAAAATACCTCTTCCAAAAACAAGATTCTAAGGCTAGACTGATTAGGTGGGTCCTTCTCTTACAAGAATTTGACCTCACAATCAAGGATAAAAAGGCTGTTGAAAATGTTGTAGCCAATAACCTCTCTAGGATGGAATTCAAAGATAACTACAATCACCTTTCTGTGTCTGATTCATTTCCTCATGAACACCTATACTCTACGAGTGACTGCCCTTGGTATGCTGACATAGACAATTTCTTAGTTACAGGAGTCATTCCTAAATTCTTAGGGACTCAACCTCGAAGGAAATTCTTTTCTGATGTTAGACACTATGTGTTTGATGATCCATACCTCTATAAGTTCTACCCTGACCAAGTCATTAGGAGGTGTGTCCTAGAATCTAAACAAGAGTCCATCCTTAAATTATGTCATAGTGAGGCCTGTGGATGTCACTTTTCCTCTAAGAAAACATCTGCTAAGATTATTCAATGTGGTCTTTTCTGGCCCACCCTCTCAAGGGACTCCTACACATTTTGTCAAAGCTGTCCTAGGTGTCAACAAGTAGGGTCCATCACAAAAAATAATCAAATGCCACTCACTCCCATATTAGTGGTTGAAATCTTTGACTATTGGGGAATTGATTTCATGGGTCCCTTCCCAAACTCTAGGGGATATATTTACATTCTCTTAGCTATAAATTATGTCTCCAAATGGGTTGAGGCCATTCTTATAAAATCCAATGATCATCAAAATATGATTAGATTTCTCAAGGAAAACATCTTCTCTAGATTTGGAATTCCTAGGGCTATCATTAGTGATCGTGGAACTCATTTTTGCAATCGTCCATTATCATCACTCATGAAAAAATATGGAATTTCTAACCAAGTGTCCACTACTTACCACTCACAAACCAATGGTCAAGCTTTGTTAGAAAATAGTGAGATTAAGAATATTCTTGAAAAAACTATCAATCCTTCTAGGAAATATCGGTTCGAGAAACTCTTGGATGCTCTTTGGGAATATCGTACAACATTCAAAAACATCCCAGGCATGTCACCATATAGGTTGGTTTATGGAAAATCATTCCATTTACCTGTTGAAATTGGGCATAAGGCCTTTTGGGAAATTAAGAAAATGGATTATGACCTCTCATTGGCCGGAATAAAAAGGAAATTAGATCTCAATGAACTGGAGGAACTAATGATGGAGGATTATAAAAATTCAAGGATCAATAAATCTAGAGTTCAAGCCTACCAATCTAGGAATATCCAGGTCAAACATTTTGAACCGGGAAAACTTGTGCTCTTGTATAGTTCAAAACTTCATTTACACCCAGGAAAGTTAAGGTCTAGATGGTCAGGTCCTTTCTTAGTGCATCGTGTAGACCCCCATGGGGCAGTAGAGATTCAAGACCCCACATGTGGTTACATTTTCAAGGTCAATGGTCAAAGGTTAAACCCATTCATTGAATTATTCAATAAACAGGAAATAGAGGTTGAGTTAACTGAGCCAAACTATGAACCTGGAAAAAATTGATAGATTTAGGATCCATGTCAGGCTAACGACATTAAACAAAGAGCTGCATGGAAGGCAACCCATGGTTTTCAAGTTTCCAATCATTTTGTTGTTTTAATCAACTTTATATTTTAAAAAGGATTAATGAATTATTTTTATATTTAGAAATAAAAAATAAATAAATTGTTGACCTGTTCTTCTATAATGAGTATGGATGGGTATAAAAGGGGAGCTCCATATTCATCCATGTCACGTGGTGTGATCCTTGAGTAATACCTTACCCAGAAATTTAAAAATAATACAATGTATCATCAGTTTAATTTTTTATGTGTTTGTAGGATTAAAATAAAAATACAAAAATAAATAAATAAAAACATAATAATAATAATAATAATAAT
The DNA here is from genome assembly GCA_963277665.1 of Viscum album. Classification (NCBI taxonomy): domain Eukaryota; kingdom Viridiplantae; phylum Streptophyta; class Magnoliopsida; order Santalales; family Viscaceae; genus Viscum; species Viscum album. The sequence goes on along the minus strand of OY728133.1, from coordinate 1,774,166,917 downwards.
AATAAAAAGGGACACGTCGTGGGTTGTGGGTCAAACACCGTCACAACCGGCGAAGCCACGAGGATTCGAACCTGGGACCGAAGGGAGACAGGGGCGCACACTTACCACTGACCTATGGTTTTTTGTGATTCCTTATTCTATAATTTTTATATATATACTTATATTTTACTTTCTTTATTATATATATATATATATATATTGTTTTGTTTTGTTTTTTTTTGTTTTGTTTTTCCTTTTTCTACTAGGGAACTCTGCAAGTGACATGGATATCAAAGGATTAAAATGGAGCAGCAAGAATTTAAACTTCAACCACCAGGTGACTTCATTACATGATCCTCATTTTCAATTTCCTTTTTGAAATTTAATTCTCTACCTCGACCCCCTTCTAAATTTTATTTTCTTTAAACACTGGGGACAGTGTTATTTTAAGTTGGAGGGGGAGATAAAATAAAAAATACTTTTGTGTAAAAAAAAATGAATGATTTGAAAAAAAAATTGTAAATGGAAGGAAAAATTCCTTTAACTTTGAACATTGTAATACACATTTCACACTTTGAAACTGAATATCAAATAATTTATCATGCCATGATTCTGATTTTAATCCTTATATAATTTCATGAGCATATATTTTGGAAAGTGTGGCTATCCAATGTGATATTTCATCGTTTATATTTTCATCCAAATAAAAAAATATTACAACGCACGTCCTTTGGATAGTGGGGTATTAGTTTAGTTCATTGGGTACCCCATATAAATAGCATAGTTTTGGTGATCATTTTAGTTTTATAATGAGTATTCAATAAAAAAATAAAAAATAATATTAATAAATTTGCGCTTAGAGAAATGAAATGACCTAATGTGTGGCTTTCGACACTTGGGGATCGTGACTCCATAGTTTCCTGGCCCAGAGTTAGTAATTTTATCTATATTTTTGGAAATTTGAATTTGTTTTTGACTGAGTTAACTCGAGATGATTCCTGAGTATGTGGGCTTCACTTAGTGCACTATGGTCTTTGAGCCTCGGAGTCATCGGCAAAGTCTCACTACAGGGGTTGACTCTTTTGAGTGCAATTTCAATTACAATGGAAAAATTTCAAAAAAAAATAATACAATAAAAAAATTGAATACACATCTTAATATTGAAATGCGATTCCACCTAGCGCTTCCATCATTTCCCCCTTGAATAAAGATGAACCCCCATGTGTATTGTGATACACAACACATCCTCATAATTAATTGATATTGGATGAAATATTGCAATGAATTTGAACAAAGGAATGAGTTTGGGATTGGGATCTGCTTATGAAACTATAATGTATTAAAATATTTTGATGGGTTTCATGATTTTTTGGTATAAGGGTTTTGGTGATCATTGTGCATTAAAATGTTTTTGTAAACGGGAATTCGAATTTCATATTGTTGAGATATATTTTGTTCGGGACTAGAAAAACTTAAGTTGGGGGGTGTGATTAGCCAGTAAATGAGGATAATATTCATTGTTAATATATATAATATTCATGTTCTTTGTTATTCATAAACACCATTTCAGTGAATTTTACACTTTGAACATCATTTCACATTATGATTGTAATACCTTCTTAAAATGAACTATTATGTGGTACATTTTTTAACATCATTTAAAGTACCCAATGATTCATCTAATTTTAAGGAATTTAATTGTCCATATTTTAATATGATATTTTGGGAATTGTATCTACACTTAAATATGAAGATTTTTCATTCAGTGATCAATGAAGGATTCATAAAGGATGATGGAGATATTTGGAGATGAATGGAAGCAATTCTAGAGAAGGTAGATTGGACACCAGCCCACTGATGAGAATGTGGTACCCACATTAAAAACCCAATGAAGCCCAAATTTTGTGGGAGGATATAATACATATATATTAACAAATCATTCTTAAATATCCAATACTAATTCAGCCTCCATTGTGGTCATTTAGGCAGCCCATGTTAGAGATAAAATTTTGGTCTAGATTCTGCAACCTAGAAGAACAGTCAACTAATCTAATCATATCTCAGAATCCACTACTCAAAATGGGACCAAATTTTACAGGTGGGTAGGATACATATGTCGATACATTTTCTTATCCTATTTCCCACTCTTATTCGGCCATATAGAAGGATTTCCAAGCGCGTCTGTTCGGTGTATGAAAGTTGGATACCACCTCGGGTCAAGGGTGGAAAAATCTACTCTCCCTCAACTTTCCACCCACCTATGGCCTACCAAAATTAATTTAGGACACTAGGACTATTGAAGGATATACCCAAGTCTTAAAAAATTCATATTTAAGGTATTGGTGGTGGAGGAGTTGATGATCTTTGGTGCTTTGTTCAATTGTAATGTTATGTTGCGATTTTGTTGTCTCAAGTTTGTCTTTCACATGTAAGTTTTTCAATTCACTTTAGTTTCTTAATAAAAGATATTTTTTCCTATTATTATGTTGTTATACATATCAATTTGATACCATTGGTTCAAGGTGTGAATTTATTCACACTAAACTTGTGAAATTATTCACACAACGGTGGAGTGATCATTTTCTTTTTATTGTTTTCTTTACTTCTTCAATTCCTCCCTCATGAGTATACTTCCCGCTTCCATTGAAACCATAGAATCAATGGAGGGATAACCCACTTATGGGTTGATCCAAGTTAGTATCAAGGGGATGGATTGGATTTTATTTATCACCCCATTAATGTATAATCACTTCTTTAATTGATATTTTTATTTGACGATTTTTTAAACTCCATCGTCCCTGTTGAATTTAAGGCCACACACTTCAAGTGATAATACAAACCTTTACCTTGAAGTGCTCAAAACATTGATCATTCAAGTGTATAGGTGATTATTATTAAAGGGTGTAGGAATTAAACTAGTAAGTGATGATGTTGTTTTATCTTCTTAAATGAACCCATCTCAAATATAAGAAATTGAAATCATTGAAAAGGAAATACGTCCAATCCACCCCAAGTTATAACCTTGGATCAACTCACTCTTTTAAATTGAATTAAATTAAGTATCTTAGAGCTCATCTAGAACCATATTAAATCAACCCAAGTTTTCCACTTCATATCCAAAAACAATTCATAGAATTTACGTGTCTGTAGGTTACTTCTTAGGTTTCTAAGGATTCGATAACCCAAGCTAAAATACAAGGACCGTTCTACCTTCATTTCTTGGGTAAATTTGAGCATGAATCAGGGGCTGTCCAGGGGGGTTTTCTAGGGGAGGGGGGTTTATGTATGGTGTGGGTGTCCAGTGTCCAGGAGGGAGGGGTTTGCAGGGTGGGTCTGTCCTGGGGGTGTGTTTAGTAGGGGGGGTGCAAGGGGTGTCCAGCAGGGGGGGCTGCTGTCCGGGTGGGGTTGTCCTGGGGGGGGTCCAAGAGGGGGGGGGGGGATGTCCAGGGGCGGAGGTTGTCCAGGGGTGAGTGGGGTCTTTACAGGGTGGGAAGGGGGTCTGCAGAGGGAGGGGTGCATGGGGGGGGGGCTTTAAGGTGCAGGTGGGGTGCATGGGGGAGAGTGGGGGGGGGGGGATTTACAGGGGGGTGGGGAGGATGCAAGGGGCCGGCACTGGCTGAATGGTGCTAGTTTTTTTATGAAATGCGTAGGCCTATAGCCATGGTTTTAAACCATATCTCTAGGTCTACATACACGTTTCCTAACCATGGATATATTTCTGTAGCCACGATTGCAACCGTGGCTATAAGAGATAAGTGATTTTAGCTAATTCCATGGGTTGAAAACCATGGCTTCAGGGTTGTGCCACGGTTGGAACTATGGCTATAGGGATACAACCACAGTTCAAACCTTGGATAAAGGGCTATATCCAAGGTTGGGAACTGTGGCTATAGGTTTTACCCTATAGTCACGCCAATACTAGCCACATTTGTGGGAACCATGGCTATAACCTATAGCCATGGTTTTTGGACCTATAGCCATGGTTTAAAACTGTGGCTATAGCCTTATTTTGTAGTAGTGACAATTTGTTTCATGTGTCTGAACTCATAAGTACATGAAAAATCCTATGAATTTCACCAACTATGAGGATATTTAGATGGATCCAGACACATCATACATGGAGCACTTGGGGTGGATATTATATCAGAGAAAGAATATTCATCATGAGAAGAAGGTACCACTCATATGGATTCAATGGAATAATTGATGGATCTATGATGATAATTGGGGGTGTGAGGCTGATGTTTGGGGTAAACAACCCATGTTCTTTGATCGAAATCGTTGAAGGTACTTCTCAGGGATGAGAAGTCTTTAGAGGGGGATAATTATAAAATATGAACATATTTTTTATGCATTAAATGTTAATTTTTAGAAAGTTCTCCATTTTATTTTGGTTCCACACATATATGGGTTTTCTGTTTTTCTGGAATATCCACTAAAATATTATCTATTTCTTTATAGAATATTTGAGGATCTAGTCAGTTGAAATAATTCCATGATAAAATTATGATCTTATGATGAACAGAAGCATTATATGGGTAATTATTGTTTAATCATATTCCTGTACCACTTCTTTATGGTTTATTAACGATGAAATCGTAATCCATTGATGATTCATTGGAATATTGGCAGAGGATTCAACTTGTTAACAATGAAATCCTTAACCAGAGCTATAATTCTCAAGGATGATTGAAATTTCTAGGTAATACTTTTAAGAAATATCATCAAGATACCTCTATTGTTCTTTAATATCATCTTATATATTTTCTATCAATATATTATTGATGGATCGATGATCTTTGGCTAGACCTGAGGCCCTCTTGTAGAATTATAAATGAGGTCATGATTTATTTTTCAAATATCAACAAATCTAGTGAATTAGTGCTCCTTCCATTAACATTCCTCAGAATTTATTCCAATGATGGGCTCCCTATGGTATTTGATTCTATATTTACCTTGTTAACATTTAATTCTTTTGAGTCTCTATTATTTAATAATTTCTTGATGAATCGAAACCTAATTTAGTCACCATTTATGTGTGAGTTGTTCTCCATTGGTGTGAGATGTGTTCATTCAATGATTCATTGATGAAACATGATATGGACATAGAAAAACATGATGTAGAAAGTTCATTAGCATTTTAGGCTCTTGTATACAATTGCTTCCATGGTTTAATACTTGAGAATTCATACCTTTTATGAACATGGTTGATTGTGATCACATGTGGGTGTGTTTGTGGCATGTGAGACCTATTATAATTGTGGATTCCATGAGTCTTCCTAGAGTAGAATGTTCCCATGTTTGATAATGATAACATTTTATCATATGTTGGTACTATTTATCTCATGAAGATATTATAATCTTTTCATTTATGAAATACCATATTATATGTTTTACGATGCATTTAAGTTTGTTCATAGTACTTGAGTTTGTTAGAACATTGTGTGATGATTATCCCTTACGGGGGTGGGAACAACTTTTGAAGATAGTCTTGATAATATGGATGGGGAATAATGACATGAGGGCCTAACCTAAGGTAGTGTAATGAGGGGAATGAAAACCTAGAGGTCTGACCCAAGGGATATATGGGGTATGATGGTCTAGAATCCAATGCCATTATGGATCCAAGACATGATGGGTTGGGGCCTGATCTGACATAATGACATCAGACCACAAAAAGATGTGATTGTGAGCCTTTTGGATAGTTTCTTCTCACTGATGATATTTTATGATTGTTCTTATGATGTGGAGCCAAAGAACGTATGATTGGGTTTTTTTGGTGGATTTTTTTACATACAGTGGATTGGTATGTTATTGTTTGTTTATTACGATTTCTTCACATTTATTATTATTATTGTGTAATAAAATTTTTGAACATGTGAAAAATTATTTAGGATGCATTAGTGGTGTCTTATTTGGTTTTATCACTCACACCATGAACTAGAATCTTGATGTATGTGTAGACTTCATTTTTATAGATCCATGTATAAAAAAGGGGATTGTTTCCTATTTCTGGTAGATATGTAGAGGAGCATGAATATGGTAGCAAACTGCTATAGACTCTTGATGACTTCAAAAGAATTTATTTATTTTACCTACTTAAATTTATACTTTGGTTTTCCTTTCCACACTGAGAAACCATTTTACTTATTTGTATGATTGGTATTCCATTAGTGTAGTTTCTTCATGATTACTCTAATTATTATATTATATCATATCATATTATAATAAATTATTATTTGTGTATGTACATGATGTTGAGGGAATAGTCTCCCCATTGATGGACTTGGACCCTCACTACTATTTGATATCCTCTTATCTACAATGAGGCATGCATGAGGACACGTGGTACTCTGGTTTGGACTCAGTGTTTTGGGATGGGGTGTTACAAATTTTTCTCTTTAGTAGGTGATGTTTTAAGGCACAATATTAGAACCTATCAGGGCAAATCCCAACACATAAATTATTGGATTCTATGGATCCTTCTCAAATTTTACAAGACATGAACATCATGACCTATGAAAGTTTTCTAAAGTATATTTACAAGGATGGTCACAAAAAATAAGAGAATATATTTTAACATTAAATTTATAATTAATTTGAATAGATCATAATGAATAATACATTGGTCTTGAGATATTTCTTTGACGAAGACATTGATTATCTGAAACTGTTTTTATTCAACCATCATTTATCTTGTAGAATCCATGTTTAGAAGCCCTCTAGTGGTGATCCACATATTCTCCTATGATATCTTAACAATGTTGATGGATTTTCACCTGATAGAATAGTGGATTGATCATCTTGATGTATCCTTATTGATCCTTATGATGATTACTTTAGGCTTGAAGAATCATCCTTGAACTAATATTCTTAAGATGATGGAGGAAAATGATAATCTCTATGCCATTATTTTGTCTTGAAAAAGATCTCTATATTTCTTTGTGCATAATAATTCTCAATGTCAATCAATCTCGATCAACCTCTATACAATAGACATGGTCATCAATTTATACTGTCAGGTTTTGGGATAAAATATTATTTAATTTTAAAATGACCATTAAATAGTAAATTAAACCACATATAACCCAATTCCATGTAATAATAATAATATTATAATTATTATTCTCATGGAATACAAAGAAAAAAATAGTGGTAAATATTATTTTAACATCTTGAAAATTAATATTAATCCTAAAAAATAATCTTGCTTTTCTAATCCTCCAAATAATTTATCAAATTCTTAAATAAATATAAATTTAAATATTAATTCTTTAAATAAAAATAATAAATATTTTTTTCACAGTCTAGTGAATAAATATTTTTAAAATATACATGTAATTAAATAAATTATATATTAATAAATAAATAATTATTTATTACCTTTTTAATAACAAAAAATAAGTAAATATTATGTCTATTTTTATAATTATATAATTACCTTAGGAATAAATATTTATTTTATATTTTTTATTAATAAATTATTAATAAAATTATCCCACAATCTTGAGAATAATATTTATTCCAATAATTATATTCAAAGAAAATTTAATTGAGACCAATGAAAACCCTTATTATGTGACCCTCAAGTATTTTTTCACATTTTCATTTGGGAAGCTTTTTTAAAGCCAAAGATTACTGTCTAGCAATGGTTCAAAGCACCCAATAGAAAAAATTTAATGTCGTAACATCAAAAACAATATATGAGTACTCACTGTGTAATATAATCCCTTTTTCATATTATATTATTAATCTATTTTCATGCTCATGTCATAAACCTATATACTTGGTACATCTTTCTTTGACAATAAGAAATAATGTCATTGTTAAACCATGTCCATGTAATTTAATGTAACGATTCCATTTCATTAGAAGGGTGGAGATATCAAATTCTATTAATATGGAAGGTATAGTCCTTTCTCGACCTTTTCATTAATAAAATTTCATTTTTTACTCACTAGACATACCCTACATCCCGTGAATAGACGGTGTCATGATTTTGGTTATTAAATCTACGGGCATGAGTCTTGGAAACCATTAATAATAATCTTAATTTCTAAATACCATTACACAAACTCAAAGTCAAGGTATATTTGATGAAACATAGACTTACAAACTTCTACTGGCGGGCCTATTCTCATAATATCTTATCTTGTAGATTATGAAGTATGAACTTCATATAAAGAAGTCTCATATGAGTATGAGTACTCACACCAAACATTCAATATAATATATCCCCAATCATATAATGTTATCAAACCATAGAAATTGGTTTAAGTATATTGTCATTTTTAAAGGTTGGGGATGAAGCCTCATTTATTATTAAAGCAAAGCAAAGACCTCTTTAATTAGGTAGAGGAAGACCCATTACATAGCCTGAGGGCCCAATGGGAATTTAGCCCATTACATGCGCCGTAGGCCTATTTTCATTGTCCCAAGGCCCATTCTGTGGATAGTACTGCCATAATACCTACGTGCTACAATACTGCACAGTACCCGTGCTGCTACAATACCCTTCCGCTGCTAGAGTGCACTACAGTACTTCTACAGTACCTGCGCCCAATGGGTTTTGAACCCCCATTTATCTTGTAGAATTATGGGGTGCTTACCACTAAGCCAAATCCCAACTGCTATAGTAACTACACCCAATGGGTTTTTAACCCCCATTTAAGTAGATTGTCATGTCATTTCAAGGCTCTAATCAATGTAGGGAACTTTTATAACCTTTTTAATGGAATAGATACTCTTGAATTTTTTTACAACAAAGTCAAAAAAAATATTTATAATAATTTTTTTAATTAATATTCACATCTTGGAAAATACATGTAATCCAATGTACACAATGTTGGATCAAGAATACCAACTCCAATAGTAGGACTATCTTAGTAGATATCCCTCCCACTTATACATAACCATGGTATAGAAGCATCACGGCCCATGTTCAACTATTCTAGAGACCTAAATCTTCTTCATACACTATTCTTTTAGGGCACTAGAAGGCCGTTGGATGTATATGATAGGATATACATCATCGAGGGTGTATTTAACCTCATAGAGACACCTAAGAACATAAATTTGAATATAGAAACATTTAAACTACATGGACACACCAAGAGATGGTAGAGCATGTTCAGATAGTCTAGTAGATGTGAGGGCCTTCAAGGGCCTATTTTTTGGTGAATTCATTCCTGATACATTGATGATATACCAAGAACATGAATTCATTGATCTAAAATAGGGATCCATGACATAATTTCCATACTCTACTCGATACACTAAGTTAATTCGTTTTAGTCCCCTCTTTACTAGAAATGAGTTATAAAATAATATTATACTTTAGAAAAATCTCTATCTTGATATTAGGTGGTGGGTCAAGAGTTTCAACCTATAACATACACAGAGGTTCTATATAAAACCTTGACTATTGGTAAGGGAATAAATGTAGATATAGTAGTTTGTCTTCTTCAATCTTTTAGTACTCAGGTGGGTGGACCTTCTTATGTTTTGATGAGAGTATCTTCTAGCAATAAGAAGAGGAAGACTGGGGACATGCATCAAAGTAAATAGGGTGACTAGAGTTAAGTTTCTTTATCCAGCTTAGTATTATTTTCATAGTTCTTAAACTATGTAATGGTTGAAAATAATTTCATGTTTTGTACTGCACAATAGAGAAAGTGTCAAAAGTGTGGAAATATGGGGTATATCCAATAGTTCTGCTTCATATCTTTAAGTCTGAATTTGTGTAGGGTTATTGGATATGAGTGAACTATGACCCAAGGATTCTGTCAGGGTCCTCATTAGTAGAATCAAACAATAATGACTCTGGTGAGTAATGCGTATCAGGGTCTCAGAGATGAGGTAGTCCAAGTATATATAGAGGATTAGACTCTAGTGAATAGTGTTGAGGGAACATATATTTTTCAATGTATGATCTTGGTCACTTATACGTTGTCCAATTCTTTTTTTGACATCAATTCTTCTCATTCTTTTAAAAATTCATAATTTATCATTGGACTTGAATTATTGGTAAATTTTTCTTCTGATTTTCTTTCCATTGATACACCATAGGTAATAAAAGTGGACCATCTTGAGTGATTACTTGATCATCCTATTGTCATTGCAAGTTGTGAACATCTATAGGACTTCATGATTACGAATATAAAGAGATTTGATATAATTCTTATCATGAGTTGTTTAACAAGAATCTAACCGTACATTGATTTCTATAAAAAAATTTAGAGTTTATATTACTAATGGGTGAGGAATTTGTGATGAATGATGAGTGAGGGTTGGGATTTTGTTGAGTGGGATCAGACTTGAGCTAGCTTGTTCCTATTACAATGATGATTACAGACATGGATCTTTCAGTAGGATTATTGGTATCCCCCTCATCTTTTTCCCTAGTCTTGGATCTCTATCATGAAATCTTCCAACAAGAATTCATATAACTACCCCTAATAAAGGATTTGAATACAAGAAAGAACTTGTGTCAGGTGCGTATTCCATTTCAATATCCCCAAAACATATGGTGCCATCTGAGTTTAAAGAGATCCAATTATAGCGTGAGGACTTAGAATAGAAGATTTTTATTAGGCTGGGTACATCACCATGGGGTTTACTGATGTTATTTTCTAAGAAGTGGTATGGTAGTCCTCGAATATAGGTAGATTACTATATGTTTAATCAAATGATCTTTAAGAATATGTATCCTTTTCCCAAGATTAAAGATATATTTGATCATTTATGGGGATTCGGGTGGTTCTCCTTGATTAATCTCTAATCGGGTTATCACTAGTTGCGGGTTAGATGGGAGGAAATCATGAAGATGGTGTATATGAGCACATATAGGCTCTACGAGTACTTGATGATGTCATTTGGAATCATGAATTCACAAAAAGTGTTTATGGATTTCATGACCAAGGTCTTCTACCAATACATTTACTTGTTCATTGTAATGTTCATTGACAGTATCCTCATTTACTCACTAACCATAGAGAAGCATGTTTGAAATATCTAGATAGTCCTTAGTACACTTCAAGAACATCAAATTTATGCTAATATTTCGAAGTGAAATTTTATGATTCAAAATATGAAATTTTTAGGGCATGTTATTTCTAAGACTAGAATATCAGAACACCCAGATAATTTATATGAAGTGATTCCCTAGACATGTTCCTGAAATGTATCTGAGATCAAGATATTTATAGGATTAGTAGTATACTATATGCATTTTATCCATGATTTCTTCCATTTTCAGAACCCATGACTATGATGAAAAAAGAGTAAATTTTTAGGGTTAAAATAGTGTGATAAAGATTTTAATGAGCTAATGGAGTGGTTTTATGTGTCTTCATTGTTGATTTTTCCCAAGATAGATATTGGGTATAACATATTCTACGATGCATGAAGCATTGGATTGGGAGAATTCTTGATGTAGAGGGAGCCAGTAGTAGCATATAGGACACATCATATGTGACACCATGAGTATAACTATCTTCCCCATGACTTAGAGCTAGAAGATGTGGTTCACAATTTGAATTATTGGTTAAAATACCTATTTAGTGAGAGGTTTATACTCAACACAGATCATATTGGAATTTTTTATATCTTCTAATAGTAAGATGTGTATTTGAGGTAGAGGCGCATGGTAGAGTACCTAGAGACATTAAAATTGGAGATGGCGTATGCACTAGGTAATAGAAATTTCATTTCATAAGCTCTCAGTGATAATAAATTGGTTTCTAAGGATCTTGGAGAATGGACTTTGGTGGAATAGTAACTCCTGATGTGATTGTTGTATGATCGGGGGATGGATACTTTTGAGGAACAAGGATTGATGATATATACCGAAATAGTGAACACATATTTTTTAGTTGACCAAGTGAAGGATATTCTAGAACATGGCCCAACATGTTCTATGGTTCGGGAACAACTAGTATTTTTTGACGCAATACCAGGGTAGTCTTTGGATAGTGATGATGTGATCTTAGTACATGGGAATGTTTTAGTCCCTACTTCTATCATGGAATAGATGAGTAGATATTCAGAATCCTCGAATTAGGTAGTTCATCCTATATTAAAAAATCCGTATCATGACCATAGGTGACATTTTTTGGTTTTCTTGGATGATGAGTGACATTACTGGACTCATTTACTAATGTGTTACTTACCAAAAGATAAAGGTCTAGCAACGAAATCTTGGTGGTTTACTCTTGTCACATCATATTACCATGTGGAAGTTAGAAGGCATAATGATGGTCTTTGTGAAGGGGTTAACCTAAACCCCAAGGATCCATGACACTATTTGGGGTTTTTTGACCAGTTGATGAATGTTGCTAATTTTTGTTGATCTGTGAGACTCACTTAGTTGATGATCTGGGAAAGTTTTATGTCCATGAAATATTATTCCAATATGTACTTACCTTTAACATATTATCTAAATGAGACACATGTTTTACATCATGGTTTTAGAAGGTCTTTGAAATGGACATAGGGGCAAAAGTGAGATTGAGCACAATTTACTGTCCCCAAGCAGATAGAATTTTGGAGTAAATGATTTATACATTGAAGTATATGGTATGAGCCCATGATTTGTATTTTTTAGGATCTTGGGATGATCAAATATCATTGGTTTAGTTTTAATACAAAATAGTTATCAAGCCTTGATTCAAATGGTACCACATAAAGATATATTGGGTAGACAATTTCATTTACCTCTTTATTGGATCAAGGATGGAATGCCAGTCGTTGTGGGGCCCAATATGGTATAAGAGACCATTGAAAGATTTTATCTGAATCATAAGGATTTGATCACATCTCATAGTGGGAATTAGTATTATTCCAACCAAAATAGGTGGCCTTTTTGGTTTGTTATAGGTGACTGGGATTTTTTGAGAGTGACTCCTTTGTTAGGCCACCAACATTTTAGAAAGCAAGGGAAACTTTCTACATGCAATGATGGACCTGAGATGATTGGATAATACTTCTTGTTATCATGTTATGTATTATATTTCTCATGTTCCAAAACTCTAGAGTTATATTCTATATCCTTTTCATGTTATGAACTATGAGGATATTGAGTTAGAGCCTGACGCTCCATAATTTTAATGCTCTTTTCATATTATAGACCATAATGGGAAAGTACTTTGAGGGAAGATGGTACCTCTTGTATGCATCCCATGGTGTTAGGGATAGATCATGGAGGAAACATGGGAGTAAGAGTTAGATGTTTAGGTTTAATGGAAAATGATGTCTGAGTGTAACCTACGAAGGTACTTCTGGAGGATTATAAGTTGTTAGAAAGGGATAATTGTAATATTGAAACATATGTAAGACATATTTAAAGTTTTTTAATTCTCTATTTATATTTTTTCATCTCTATTATTGGTGTTTTATATGTCAGTATTAATATATAGGGGTCTCAGGATGAGTTCTTTATGGGTGTAGTGCTTAAGGGTTGCATAGTGGCTAAAACAAGTCCATCAGCTTTCCAGTGGGGATCCATTGACCAGCTGGTTGTGCTAGAAGTTGTTCTATAGAATTGTAGAACTCATTGTATATATGATGGACCTAGTTTGAGGGTTAATTAAATGCTCCTAGTTACTTTTAATTATACATTCTTTCCCCTTAATTAAAACCCAATTTTGTCTCTAACCAACCCATTTTGAATCTAAGATATTACCTCTTGAATCTAGATATCTCCCATTCACCTCCCCTTATTTATTCTTGGATGGACCAATCAAGTGATTTTAGAATGTTATTTTATAACTAGATATAAAATAAATTTTTATTATCACTTAATATATATGCACATATTTATGATGGATCTATGAATTCAATGAGGATCCAATGATTTTTTTCTTCCCTTATTCTTAGAATGGTGATAGATATATCAAGTTGACAACATTTGTTGATCAGATCGAGATATACCATTAAATTTAGACATTCTATTAGAATTTTATTGTGGTTATTTTTCATAGACCTCTTATTGATGGATTGTTTTTGTCATAACTATAATCCATAGACAATACTTTGGTAGATTGGTGGTGGGTTTGATGTGTCAATGACATCCATTTGATTAGAGATTAATCTCTTGTGAAAGGTGGATGATTATACGAATCATTTCATATATATATATATATATATCATCTTGAGACTCTATTATTATTAAATCTCACTTTGTATCTATTTTCTAATGATGGATTTATGGTGTATTGATGTTCGTTGGATATGACATAAGTTCCCATATATAATTAATAAGAAATTTAAGTTCCATTATTGAATTGATAATTAAACTATATAATTGTAATTATAACATTAAACATATCTCAGAACTACTTCTACTGACAAACTCCATGATGTATGTGATTCTAGAACCACCCATCTCGAAATGGAGTCTCTTCATGTCTCTTTCAAAACATAATTTTTGATGAACCATAATCCATGTTAGGAAACCTTGATGTGCAAGATAGTACATTATGGCTGGAGAACATTATTTTGTATTCAATCCTTGATGGACATTGGAGAAATCCACAAAAAAATTGAGTTACAAGTTTTTTCACTATTTGGGGATCTCGTATACACATGTAACCTTGGTAAAAATCTTTTGTTGGCTTTGATAGTTTAACTAGGATGGAATGATATTCCATGTGGGTGTGTGTAGACCATAAGACTCTTTTTGGGTGCTTTTTTCCAGGAGTATTTCAAGTGTATCATGTTACCATTCTTGAAGATGATCACATGTTGTCACTTATTGATATTATTTTCTCATGATGTAATGATATATTTTCCTTATTATTATCTTCCATGACGTGTTTCTTTACTATTCATTTGAAGGTGTTGAATTTGTACTATAGATAGGTGGATAGTCTTGTAGGATTACCCCTTATAGGGGTGGATGAAACATGTGGTGAACCGATGATGGATCTATACACAGCATATGATCACGAAAACCATGTTTCCTACCCAAAACATGATGTATTATAGATACCAAGTAATTTTTTTGAAACATGATTCCATGTGGATTCAATGTAGCATGTTCACTCGATTCATTGAGGATCTCGAGGGATATATTCATGAGACTTGTGGATATATCTTTGTCACTTCCAACATCCTTATGATTATCCATCTATCATGGAGCTAAGGAATGTACGTCCAGGCTGGTGGTGGTTTGGTTAGCACACATATTTTCAACACATTATTGTTTATGCTTGCATACACATTTATTTTATCATGTTATACATTTGTTATACATGTAGACATTTGTTAGGTATGCATTGGTGGTGTCTTACTAGGTTTTATTACTCACACCCAACACAATCATCTTGATGCACGTGTAGAGTTAATATATAGGGATCCAGGTATGGATAAGTGGCCCAGGATAAATAACTTAGTTGTAAAGCATGAAGATGGTGTTGGGACCAAGATAGGCACCTGAATATTTATGAAGAGTTTTATTTATTTATTTTGTTCAACTTATACTCTCATTTGGAATTCCATTCTCAGAGATCAATTATTTATCTATATAACATGTGTTCTATATATTGTTAAATTTTATATTTTGTCTTCCACTTGATATTTTGATTATTATATTTTATTTATGATTATTGTGAATGGATATGGTACTAATGGTATAGTCTCCCCATTTACATCATGTTTACCCTCACTACTAGCTGAAGCCTCTTCAATATAGGGAGGTTCACATGTGGTATTGTGTCTCTCTAGCTTAGAACCAGTGGTTTGTTTCAGGGAATTACATATTCAGGTTCTAATGTCACCTCTTATATCTTATTATTTATTTAATATACCTTTACCTGTTGACACTTTTGATTCATTGATAATTGTTCCCTAGTTTATAGAATATGGATAGGCTCTTTATAATAAGATAAACCAGGTTCCGATTATATTTCCTTATAGTTAACCACATTAATTAAATATGGAATGTATTCCTCAATAAAGAGATATGTCACATATCATGAAATTTATAGAGGCTAGGTGGAATTTCCAAATTGTAAGCCACCACTCCAATTCTTTCCAAGATTTAAAAAGGTTCGATGTGCCGCAAACATAGTTTCACTTTATATATAAATATTATAACACATTTTGTAACATCCCTGTCCAGGTTCTCCCTCACGTGACCAAATAGGGTGTCTACCTGACCTCAGGCATGCCTCCCCATATTCCGGAGAATGTGGACTAGTGTAGAAAGTGTAAGAAATATATTCAGCTCTCGGGGGGCGATGTCGGGGCTCCTTACAATGACCCGAGTCTCCTCAAACAGGCTCTGCGCCTGGTAGCGGTGTGTGCACCAGATCTTAGTCCAGGAAACTTAAGGGAGGTACATCCTCCCTCCATGAGAAGGCCATGCAGTCTGAGGCCAGTCCCAGAAAACTCTTCCTCCAATGAATTCCCTGCTCATATAGAATGCCTGCGGTATCGGAGCCCGTGTCAAAACGGACTACTTGGCATCAGAAATTTCTAATCACAAAATATCGGTGGTGGAAATCTTGGAGCATAAGAACCAGCCTGGTAAAATCAACGAGGTTTCTAGGAAACTCAAACTGCATGGATCCATGCATGCCGCCCCCAGAACAACCTTATCTAGCTTTTTTGGCATCCCAGTTGCAAAGTGGAGTTGTTAGAGGGGGGACCAATTCATAACCACTAAGGTCTCTTCCAGTAACCGAACCTTCATTGTATCCTGTTTCTATGGAAGCTACGACCCCCTCCAGCACGAATCCCTCCGGGGTGCTCTCAGTGGCTTCGATCCCGGCAACCTGCCTAGGCTTGTAGGGGGGGACTTCAACGTCATCGTAGAGCTAGAGGAAAGGAAGGGAAGATGCCCTTTCAATCATTCGACCAGTCTCACCTTCTCCCAATTCATGTCAGGGAAAGGGATCGTGGATCTCGGTTTCACGGGAGACCAATTTACCTGGTGCAATAATCAACGCGGTGCACGCAGATCGTGGATCCGGCTAGATAGATGCCTGGGGAACCTGTCTGTTCTCTCGGAGTTCGCTGGATCCTGGGTGTCTTGCCTCACACGTGGAGTCTCAGATCACTCCCCTCTGCTGATCACCTTAGACTCTGGACAGGAGTATCACCCTCGCTTCCACTTCCATCAACATTGGGTGAACTCCCCTAGATATCATGAGTAGGTTAGAGCCTCATGGAACTTACCCACGCAGGGTCACACGTGGTCTGCCTTCCACAACAAGCTCCGTCGTCTCAGGCAGAGGATTCAAGGATGGGCGCCGGACCTCCCGAATTCAGTGAGGGATCTAGAAACAGTGAAACAAGATGTCGACCGCATTGAGATACAACTTGAATACAACTGGGCCAAGCGTTCCTTTGAGGAGCTTGTGAGAAAGAAGAAGCTTATGTATGACATGCTTTTGAGTCAAGAGAGAAAGGCAAGGGAGGAGGCCAGGATCAAATGGATGCGAGAGGGGGATAAGAACACCGCCTAATTCCATGCATGTATCCAAGAAAGGAAGAGAAAGACCCCGCTGAACATTGCTCTGGGGGACGATTCCTTCTCTGGAAATAGGGAGGTGGTGGGGGAGATTGCCAACGCTCATTTCCGAAACCTTCTCACTGTTCCAAATATGAACTTCCCTAATGGGTACAATGGAAAAGACATTGAGATTTTTGACATTATTCAGCCCATCCTCTCAGGACACGACAATGATTCACTAAGTGCCATGCCTCAGGAGGAAGAGATCCGTAGAGCCATGCAGAGTTTGAACCCGGAGAGTGCGGCAGGTCCTGATGGGTTCCCTTTAGCCTTCTACAGAGGTTCGTGGGACACTGTGAAGGCCGATATCATTGTGGCCATTCAGGATTTTTTCAGGGGCGGTTCCTTGCATCGTGCTGCTAGTGCCACCACGGTGGTTCTCATTCCCAAGTCCAGATCCCCTACCACAGTGGAGCACTTTTGCCCGATCAGCATGTGTAATGGCCCTTACAAAATCCTAACATGCATCATTAATTCTAGGCTATTGTATCATCTTCCCAAATGGATCTCACTGGATCAGCACGGCTTCTTGAGAGGGCGTTCAATCCAAGGGGCGATCAGATTGGCCCAGGAAATGATCAGATATCTCCACTTTAAATCTCGCGGCTCCAACTTGGCGGTCAAGCTCGACATGATCAAGGACTATAATCAGGTGGAGTGGGGCTTCATCAACAAGGTCTTTGCAGGTATGTGTATCTCCCCCTGGAACATTGATCTGATTTTCCGGTGTTTTAGCTCAGGATAGCTGGAGATCTCGCTTATGGGGAAAACCTTCGGCTTCTTCAAAGCCACGTGCGGCCTTTGCCAAGGGGACCCAATCTCCCCGAGCATTTTTATCATCACACAGAATGTTCTAAGAAGACTCATTAATCATTTCATCAGCAAGGGTGCGATCCTCCCCTTTCGCAGGAGGATGAGCCTTCCATCCATATCTCACATCATGTTTGCGGATGATTCAATCCTCTTCACCAATGCATCTAGCAGATCAATACGCGGCCTGCGCAAAGTGCTGGAGGTGTATTGCCTCTAGAGAGGACAACACATCAAAAATAGTAAGAGCACCTTCCTCATCTCAAATCAATGCACTAAAGAGAGCATCCTTAGTGTGAGCCTCTCACTGGGAATGCAAAAAGGCAACCTCCCCATGATGTATTTGGGCGCTCCGATTTCCACAAAGCCTCTGCGCATCCGGGACCTTGACCCCATTTTCTTCAGGATCACGGAGTGGGTTCTCAAATAGAAGAACCAATATTTGTCCTTCGGTGGCAGGATCGCCCTGATCAATAGCGTCCTACTAGTGACCCCAATCCACGCCCTCTTTGTTATCAAGGTTTCTAAAGGGGTAATTCGGCACATGGAAAGAATCTTTGTAGGGTTCATTTGGGATCCCCAGTCCGAGGGAAGAAAGTATTGGGCCTCCTGGGGGAAGCTCGCAAGACCTACCAACGAAGGGGGGTATCAACGTCGGAAGCCTCAATGACACAATGTCATGCATGCACGCGAAACTGGCCTAGGAGGTTCTGGAAAACCACACCCTTTGGGGGAAAACAATGAACACCTATTGCGACAAGGTTGGGGATGACAGGATCCATCGCGCCTCACCCTTCTAGCGTGAGCTCGCTCCTCTCACCACCCTGCTAAAGAATCACTCTCACTGGATTGTAGGCTCAGGGGAGATTTATTTATGGCATTACAACTAGTGCGTGGAAACTATCGGATATCCATGCTTCCCAACCATGAGCATCTCCTTCAAGGAGGCCAGCTATCATCCGCCCTTCATCAACGCAGTCCACAACATCGACCAATTGGAAGAGTTTCATCTCATTGAGATGTCTTCTCACCCAGACCGCTATGTCTTCACCCCGTCCCCCACTGGATCCTTCTCAGCTAAAGATTATCGTCACATCACCAACATGTAGGGGGAGGAGGATGAATGGAACGATGTGTTGTGGGATCGTGCCATTCCGACCAAGCTCAACTTCCTCATGTGGAAGATACGCCATAGAGCCCTCCCTACAGACGAGAACATCAAGCATTGTGGCATGTACATGGCCTCTCGATGTGTATGTTGTAAGGAGCACAAGGAGGAGGGGACATACCACCTTTTCTTCGAAAGTGACTGGGAAAAAATCCTATGGTCTAGCTTTGGTGCTTTTACTGGTTTCTCAGTTCCTAGTCTGGAAGGGGAACCCTTCCTTGCTCACTGGTTCCATGGCTTGGGGCCCCAAGGATCAGAGGGGAAAGCTCGCGCTCTGGTCCTCCAAGCAGGATGTTGGTGCATTTGGCAGGCAAGGAACAACAGCCTTCATGATGGGGCACCCTCCTCTGGACGTGTGCTTGTGATCAGAACCAAAAACCTTCTCCTCGACATGGTTAGAGTGGTTCACATCGGAAGGGATTCCCCCACCATGTAACATCTCACCCACAAACCTCAAGGCCAAGCTTCCAATAACTCTGCTAGCAGATGGGTCAGGTGGCACCCCCCGTCACAAGGTCTCAAGCTCAACATCGATGGGTCTTGTGTTGCGGGGCTCATGCGCGGCGGAGGACGGATTCACAACACCAATGGTTCCGTCATTCTGTCCTTCTCCATTGGCTTGGACAATGGTTCATCACTCACTGCAGAGGCTAACACCATGCTGATGGGTCTCTTGCTCAGCAAGAAGAAGGGGATCACCCTTGCGGAGGCTGAAATAGACTCTCTCATAGTCCATAATGCCCTCAAGGGCATGGGAGACACCCTGTGGGATATCGAGTACACTATCCAGAAGTTCCATTATCTCATTGCCAACAACATCAAAATATCCCACACCTTACGGGAGGGAAACAAGGCGGCAGACATTTTGGCCTCCTACGTCGTTCATGGATCGAAGAGTCTCTTCATTCACGACCTTCATAGCCTGACTCCAGCAGGTACGGACATCATCTGAGGGTATTCCATAGGTCTTCACCATTTTCAACCCCCGTAGCCCTCCCCCCCCCCCCCCGCCCCCTTTCTGGCTCCTTCTCCTAATAAAAATTTAGCTTATGATGAATGAAGCAATATAAGTAATCAAACATGCATCCATTGTAGAATAATGGAAAATCAAACAACATAAAAATGATATAACCATGTAATATTAGGTTGAAATATATATAAACTACATTTTTTATGTCAAACATGTAAAATTAAAAATTAAAAATATAAGAGACTCCAAAATCCCCAGTTTGGAGCCACATGTTGGTCCTATATCCAAAATCAAACCCATCCAGCAAGAAACAATCAACAACAACTTCCCATTCCCTCATCCATAATTGCACCCATGAGGTATTTTTGGGTACCAAATGCAGTCCTAAATATGGTATGAGTACAATATAGAAGGTCAGAACCACCATGTCAATAAAATCCAATTTGAATATATAGTGCATATAATTATTTTATTAAATAGGGGTACTAATTTGATGTGTAATACTGCACATAAAATAAATCCATTGACCCTTGAGATTTGATTTGACACCTAAGGTCATCCATACATGCTTTGGTACCATAATAGAATACTATGATTAGGAGTAGGTTATCTTTTATTAGGGTAGGTCACCCCATTTGGTTGCAGATTCTCCCATGGAAGATGAATCGTGCATAATGTATCATGAATAAGTGGTCCATACCCTCATGATAATAGGAAATGCACCCTGAATAATCCATTTACTATGAACCTTACCCTTATGTGGTGAATTTCCAATGTATCATACCCTCAGAGAGTGTTGGATGCCTTGAATATTATACTCAGTAGGAAATGAAACCATGAAACTTACCATCATGCATCACTTATATTGCTCCCAAAAACCAATCATAAGAATAAGACATAATATGACATAATATAAATAATTCATGTGGCATCCTAACCTTAGGCATCAATCACAACCAGTTTCATATTAAGTCAGAATGCTAAGAAAGAAAAAATAGAGAACCAAGTTCCAAAAATATCTGACACTCAATTATAAACCATAATGATATATTCACCCAATTCCCATTTTTCTATCCATTAAAAATCCATAATATTAGGTTCCTAATTATCATATAAATTAATACACCTTCCATTAGATTGAACATTTTAGCCAAAAAGTCAATAAAATTACAATATATATAAATATATCATCATATCAACATGATAATCCAATTATATACCAATAAAACCATTTTAGTTCAAGAAATTTTATTTCAATAAATAACCACAATTCACATGTTATGTAAATTTGTAATATCAATCCATTAACAACTCACATTTTTAGTCCAAAATACACATTTTCAAAATAGTAGTTCATTATGAGTTGAAGGGTAGGCCCACCTCGTGGGTGGATGCAAGCCTATTCCGAATTCTAATGGAATTTATTAAATTTGATACGAGGCCAATGAAACATTATTATTCTAATCCATGATTTGTTCAATTATATGGTTCACCCACATATATTTATGGTCTGATCAAAACTATTTCACATACTAGAAAGATTGAAAATAGACATTTAGGGAGTTGTTCTAGACCACCAACCTCAATAACAAATAAGATGTGGAATACCTCTAGAATAGAAGGTATTATTTGGTTCATTATCCATTATATTCAAATTCTATTCCTAGAAAAAAACATCCAATGGATATTTCTTCTAGTTTGAAGAGGATTATTAGAGGTCACTGCTGGTAAGCTAGGATTACCATGGATTGATCCCTAGAAATAGGGGATTAAATCTTATTGAATGGATATTTTAAAGACCTAGAAAATAATTCATAGGTGCAAATGGTTCAAGTGTAAGATATGAGAGAAAATTTAAATTTTACTCTTGGGTATTTATATAAATCCTATAAAATAAGAGACTATAGTGTAGGATCTTATACCAGACTGCAAAATACACTAACATGGGTAGGACTACATCGTAGTGTAAGAGACCATGTTGTTGCATGCCAAGTCAAACTGTATCCAAGGATCACAACTAGTACTACACTATAGATCTTATAAACCAAGGTGAATTGGTATGGAATAAATTAATACACCATGTCATAGAACTGAAAATCCTATTATATAGGCTACAGTGCAACCTAACTCTATGTCGTAGGGGTACCAAATTTTTTAGAACAAACTATAACCCTTTTTAATGCCCTTTCACTATAACCACCTCTGCATACCACAGAGCTCATCTTCTCAAGGAAGGGATATGCTACAACATTACACCATGGTGTAGTTGTACCTCAAAAGGAAGTGTCTCTAATCATTCTACCTCAAGCTCCCTACACCATAGCTCAAGCATCAATAATGTATTGACCATGATTATGTCACATCCCATGTCTCAACATCACAAATTACTCAATTTAGAAAACTCTTCCTGCTTCCTCCTAGAATAACCCATCTATACTAAACCTCAACAACCATTGTTCAATCAGAAATGACCAACACAAATATTTTTCCCAAAACATGAAGAGGGAAAAACATTGAAAAATTAAGAACATAACAACCTCCCCACGAAATATAATCATGTCCCATAGCTGTCTCAAGAATAAAATTATGGCATCATCAAACAATTTTGATAACTATGTTTTCATACTTGAATCCTAGTCCCAAGTCTCCTCTTGAATAGACCCATGCCTCCAATACACTCACACTACAATAATGTTATTCCTCTAGAGATTCTTCTCAAATTGGTCCATGATACAAATTAGATGCTCCTCAATGGAAATTTCAATAATAAGATCAATGTATTCAATATATATCCTTTGACATGGTTCAGGATGATATCTTTGAAATTGAAACATGTGAAATAAATTTTGCATGGATCTGTAGCACTCAGGAAGGGCCAAATCATATTCTGCCCGACTGACCCTCTCCAATATCTCAAACGTCTTGTCAAACCAAGGACCTAGCTTCCCTTGTTTCTTAATATAGAATATTCCAAGGCTAGGAGATACCTTAGTGAATAAAAAATGAAGAACCCAAAACTATAGATGTCATCTATTATGGTCAACGTATGATTTCTTCTAGATTTATATAGTTACCAACCCCTTCCTGATTAATGGGACCTTATTAGACATCTCTTGCATGAAACTAGGTTTAATGAACACTGAATCACCTGCCTCTATCCAAAAATAGGTGACTGAAATGATATTCCATTTAATTAATCAAAATGTTCAATTTGGATCAAATTTTAAAATATATTTTTATTAATGATCTCCATGAGTTCTAGATGTTTCTCCTAAGATCCACCGAAATCTAGAACATTAGATCACAACATATCATCCAGAATTTGAATCATCCACTCATATTGACCATCATTCTAAGGATGATAGCTTGTACTCATAAGGACATTCCATCCCAATTCCTTTTTAAGACACTACCTAAATTGAGTTAGGAATTGTGGATCTTGATCAGATATAATAATCCTTATAAAACCATCAAATTAAACATTATCTGGCATGTATATACTACTCAGATCATCAATAGTGAAGGTCTCCCAAATAGGGAAGAAGTGGGACACCATCTTCAGTTGATTCATGATTAGACATATTTCATTATTCATGTGAGGGTATCTTAGTTAAGCCTATCATGAAGTCTAATATGGAATCCTCCAAGAATTATTACGGAGTGGGTAGAGGCTATAACAACCTTATAGGCCTCTAGTGCTCAGCTATCACCTATTGAATGGTGAAACATCTCATCAAAAAGCCCACTAAATATTTATTTATACCTTTATACCATTATTTAAAAAAATATTATGATACATATTTCATTTCCTTGTATTTACCAAAAATTTAAATGCATGATGATACCTCATTATCTCCCCATTTATCCCTATAAGAACCTATATACTTACATGGATAAGAATAACATCATCACTACCAAGAGATCATCCTGATGGTGGCTCCCCACCATATATGTTGTCCCTCATAGGTAATCCCTTTCAAACATAAAATTTATATCACTTTATCTGGTCTAGGAGTATGGGTATAACGGATGTCGAAGTTAGGGATACTCACCCCTAGGACTCTCGAACATCTAGATGCCTGTATGCAAGGAGTTACATCAACCACCACTCATCACAAGACTTCTATACTACCTCATTCAACATCATTCATATCAATTAATCAACAATAAACTTTCCTTTTACTTGTGTATAAGCCAGCTCAAAGTCAAAAGACTGCAAAATCTCAACCCATCTCCTCTATCAAATGTTTTATTTTCACTGATAAAAGATGTACCTTAGGATCTCGTGGTCTGTGTACACCACACAAAAAATCTCCAAAATTTTTTTTTTTTCTAGAATCTCCAGGCATGTACCACCTTATCTTACTCCAGATCATGGGTTTTGTAATTCATCTCTTATAATCTCATCTTTCCAGATCCATAAGAAACCAATCGATTCTCTAATAGAAAAATTGTTTCGAGACAAACTCTATATGTGTCACAATACATGGTATAATATTTTCCTATAATAGAAAAAGTGAGGATTAATGTTAAGTTTATCACACTCTTCATCTTATGAAAATGTATAATATAATAATCTAACTAAAAGAAGTTCACCCCATTCTACGACAGCCCTGACATTGTTGCTTCTAGATGAGAGAATTCCAAGATGAAATGTTGATAATAACCAGCTACACCAAGAATAATCCAAATATCAGATACATTTTGGGGTTATTCCCAAGATTCCATAGATACTATCTTCTCTAGGTCCACTTCCACTTCATACTCTAAGATAACATTTCCCAAGAAGTGTACTCTATCAATCTAAAAGTTTCATTGTGATATCTTGGAATAAATCTAATTCTGTTTCAAAGTACTCAAGAAAATGTCTAGATATTGAGAATGATCATTTGTAGATAATAATAACAATAATATTTCATTAATAAAAACCATAAAATAATTTGATCTATAAAAGGTTGGAAATTAGAGTTTAATAATTCTATAAATATTGTCGGTGCATTCTTCATGCTGAATGGAATCACCCCAAATTCATACAAGCCATACCTACTTCTAAAAGCATTTTAGGGTATCCCTAATGGTCTCACCCTCAACTGAGGGTACGATAACATCAAGTAAATCTTGTATAAACTCCTAGAACTACCTAGATGATTAAATAGATCATCGATGCATGAAAAGGGATACAATTTATTGACCATCATCTAGTTCAGCATATGAAAATCCCCACATAAGCACAAAGTCCCATTATCCTTCTTTATGAAAAGAATGGGAGAACCCCTAGGTGAAGTACTCATCTATATAAATCACTTATATTCTAGATATTACACTTTAGATTTCTAATATTGAAGCACCCCTATTGTCATCCAGTATGATGGAATAAAAAATAGCTCAACTCCCAACACCAACTCACTCATGAACTCGATCCACTGCTCGAGATGTTAGGTGGAGGATGCTTCCAAAAAGACATCCTGAAAACAATTGTCATATAGAGGAAAATTATCTTTTTATATTTCTCCATCATTTAAAATAAGGATTAAGTTATGTTCTATTAGATAATCCAATCTATATTAAATTTTCCCTACATGACCAGCTACAAAATCCCACTCACCCTTGTTAAAGTATTTCCCCCATTCTGGATAAAAAACGTAACTATACTCTAGTAATAATCGATATACCCTTGGTATAGAACTAGACAATCCATACCAAGTATAAAATTGAAACCTATCATTTCTAGTACAAATAGTTTTCAGAGGAAACTATATCCACCAATTTTAATAGAACACTCTTTATTGTTCTTGATATCTTCTGATCTCTCTCCCAATGATGTGTCTACAATCATAACATCATCTAAACTCTGCATAACTATGCCCAAAACATTTTACCAAAGAGAACATAAGAAGGAATGTGATGCTCCTTTATTAATAAACACATGAAATGGTGGATGATACAAGAATTTTACTACTAATGGTAGAAGTTCCTATGTCAAAAGTAGTCGTACAAGACTACATAGAGCATCTCTTCCCTAGCCTCCAGTATTACTCCACTGTGTTGTTCCCCATATATGGTATTTCCACTCCTATAATGGGGTACCATATCCCCTACCTCATCCTTAATTCATAGTGGAACTCTATTTACTGGTCTTTTTAGTGGTAGTTATGTCCTTCCTAGGCTCAGTTGCCTATCCTAATCCCCATCCACTACTCTTCCATGGAATGATCATATATATCTTCTCAAAATGGACCAAAATTTCATAAGAATAAAACTCCACTATGAGGTACAAACACTGAGGGTTATTATTTCTAGACTTTCCACACTAGATGTACTACAACAGACCATAGTTCTATGATGGATATACACTATCCTAGATTCTCTTCCCACTACTAACTAGGAGATAATTATCATTGTACTACTTCTTGAAACTAGAAGAAAATATTCCAAATCACCCAAATGAAACTACATATCTACCAATTGATGCCTCTATTAGGTTCACCTTAATAATGAGATCCCAATTTATCTTGTATAAAAGATACTTAGGTGAATTAAATTCGCCTATTAACTTGTCTTTTAGAGAATTACGTACTATAATTTCTTAACTTAGCAATCTCATCAGCTTTTAAAGATGGAGAAAAATGATTCTAATTGGTGAAGCGGACTACGCAGTCCATCACGAATGTGGAATCCTATTTAAAATACATGAACTAATGATCCCTATTATCTCTTATAATATCTTTATATAATTATATTAGAAACATAACCTTAATTTTCTTATAGGACAACTCCTCATTATAGCCATATTGCTCTAGAATTTCTCTCCAACACTTGACTGGTACTCAAAACATAAATGTATCAAGATTCAACCTCATATCCTGTCACACCTTGACCAGGTTTGATGTGCGACATGCACACAAATTATAAAATTGTGCGTCAACACACAGTTTGACTTTGTAGGTGGTTAGTGCCGGGTGGCACGGTTAGAGCGCAGCTCGATCAACTGCGTACTTGACGTCACACGAGCTGTGTGGTTGCTCAACATTCGAAATAAGTAAATAAATTATTTAAAGGTCAAGTGAAATGAAATAAAGTAAATAAAAAAAATTAATAGAATAGATTTTGATAAAAGAATGCTTAAACATAAAATAATAATAATAATATAGTTTTAATAATAATAATACCATTGTTTTGGTTATTTTGTTATTATTATTATTATTAAGATTATTATTATTATTATTATGATAATTACAAATATTATTACTTTTATGATTTTTATTTGGTTTTACTTTTATTATTATTAGTATAACATTAGTAAAAAAGGGTTTTGAAACCCTAGGGGTAAGGGGTCGCGACCCCCGTTTTTTTCCCTTCTCCCCTGCACTGCAGCGCGTGCCAGCTCCCACACACCAGGCTGCTCAGGCCAAGCTACCTCCGGAACTCTTCCCAGCTCCCGACCTCACCCCCCATCCTAGTTGTGCGACCCTCTACTGCGGCCGAGTTGCAGGTGGCCTCTTATCCCCCACGGCGCGCGACGCCCCTCCCCTATCCACCTTCCAGCGGCGCAAGGTGCCATCTGCCTTTCCCTCCCCTTCGGTCTGGAAGCCTCCGCCTCTTCAGTGTGACCCCATCCGACAACACCCCCTCCTTTATCGCGTGACCTCCTTTGACGCACCCTCTCCCTTCGGTAACCACCCTCACGCGACGACCCCTTCTTCCGTCCACCCGAACTCCATTGCCCCTTCCTCGATGGCTTGCAGCGGCAACGACTCCCTCAAGTATTTTCTTTCTTCCATATTTTTAAGTTTTCCTCACTTTGGTCAAATCCTAGTCGGTAGGATTAATGTTTGGTTCGATTTTGATTCCTTTTGGTTCGAATTATTGATTTAGGGTTCTCTTTGGGTTCTTTATGGTGCGATCTTGGTGAGATTGGAATTTTACACCAATTTTTGATGCTTTCGGCACCCGAGGTAGATAGTTTCCACTGTAAATATTATTTGGCTAATTATTTTGCTTGCTTAGTTAATTTAATGTGTTTTTTGGTTAATATGGGTGATGCAAAATTTGTTTCTGAAAAGGTTTCATATGCGTTTAAATTTAACGTTTTCATTTTAGATGGAATTGAGTGTTTTCTTATGTGTAACCAATTTTTTGTTATTTGATGTCAATTTATAAATCACGCAATTGGTTATTTAAATTATGTAAGTGATTCTAATGATGTTTGGAAATGTTTTTAGTGTACGTTTGGTTCTAAAAAGGGGATTTTGGGTATGTTCTTGGTGTGAGGCCGTGTAGTGTTTTTTGGGTTGTTTTATAAATTGTGTAATGGTCTATTTAATTTGTTTGAATGGTGAAAAGAATGTTTTGAAAATGGGTTAAAAACATGAATGATTTTATGAAGGGGGCTAGGTCGTTGTCTTGGTTGGCCTTTATTTTTTTTGTGTTTTCTAGTGTTATAATAAAAAGGGAATTTGAGAAATTATGCAAAGTGTGCGAAATGTCTTTTCAAAGATACTTGAGATGTGAATGCATTGATGGTGGGTTTTTATAATGGGGTTTCATAAATTGATTATGTAAGGGTAAATGCATTTGAAAAATGGTTTTGGGTGTGTAAAGCTATGATTTCTATTTATATATGTTTAATATTTTTTTTAAGTGGTTTAGTAAATAGTGTCGAAGGTGCGGGTTGTGTTTTGAAAACGTGTCTAGGTGGTTCTTTCATGTTGTTTTCTCGTTTGGATTGTTGTAAGTTTGTGTTTGTGTAATTTTAGTTTTTTTGCATTTGTTACTGTGCGTTTGTGAGGTAACCTCGCGATACTGTAGCCATTGACTAGCGCGTGTTTGTGCGTCTGTGTAAGGCGTGACGCGCCTTTGTGTTTGGACAGTTAGCCGAGGTAGGTCCGCCACTACACTTACCTTTATATTTAGAATTTATTAATTTCTTATTCTTTTATTAATTTTTAATGAATGAGAAATAAAATAAGATAATTAATTTTTAAATGATTATTTGGTGTGAAAAGATCCGTTTATTTTATACCGAACACTTGAAACATTTTCCTAACAAGAAGACACCCAGTATTGAAAGAATGACCGTTTGGCCTTTAAACATAATCCATGGAATTTCAAATGTACTTCTAGTTTTAAAGATAAATGATTTCTTTTGAACAAGTGTTTTGGGTTTTCTTGAGAAATGAGGTTTTGCTTTAAAATTAGTGACGGCCTGCTTGGCACTTTAATAAAATAAATTATTTTGGAAAATCCATTCAGGGGTGATCTTTTGTGTGCGTTGATTACGTGAGATGTATGTGATATTTGTGCATCGTGACTGATTGTTTGGAATTGTTGATTTACCCATCTTTTATTATATGTGTTGACATGGGAACGTGGAATAGTGAGTGAATCTTCTGAGAACGATTGTTGCACTAGTTTAGACCACACACTGGTTAGTGGCCCCATAGCAGGGGAATACTGAGTTATTGCTGCTATGGGGATTGGGCCCCTCGGTTAGGCCATGTAGGGCTATGACGAGCGTTAGGGAGTTATGATGTCATTGAGTTAGGGCATGCCTTCAGGATGAGTCAGATGTATAGTATTTTATGGATTGTTCACGATCTCCTAGGTTCGACCCATGTTTCTTTTAGTGTTTATTTGTATGTGGCATACGATTGAGAGGTCTAGTTCGGTAGCTGTCCCCCGCATGCCACCTTTTTCCATTTCCCTTACTGTGTGTTGTGTGTTGTGTGTGGGTTTCCATTTGACCATCAACTAAAATTTGGGATTCTAAATTTGTTCACAAAAGTGTTTTAAAATACTATACACCTGTTCCATTTAAACATTAAACTTGTTTTAAATTAAAAATGGCAATGGGCTGATACTTGTTTTAGAAATGAAATTTTGTGTGAAAACCAATATCTTGTATATTTAGTTCAAACATGGAATTAATAAGTTTCTTTATTTAAAGGTAGTGCATTGGTAATAGATATAGGGCTATCCTACTGAGTTTTTATACTCACGCCTATAGTTCTTTTTTCAATTTTTAGTGTTTGTGCAGGCTACAACTTGGGTGTGTTCGCTTTTGGCGACATTTGGTCGTGAGTTGGAGAGTGACCTGAGAGGTCACACAAAGATACTGATTATCTCTTTCGGTTAGTTCTATTTTTATTTTCTTCTTGTTTATTTGCTTTACTTTGTCTATTTATTCTGCGATGATCTGTTTTATTTATGATGATTTATTTATTTATTTGGAGAAATCGTTTCCACCGCCTCTATTGATTCCCTGGTGCTTGTCGCCAGCCCGGGAGGATCGGGAACACCTCTCGGGTCATGTCGCGGACCGGCTCGGGTGATCAGTTCAGGGTCGACCCAGGTTGGTTCTTGAAAAAAATGGTATCAGAGGAAGTCAGCTCGTAGCGGACCTTGCTTTTCAGAGTGCCCTTTGTTATTTGGGATGTCTGGTAGAAGGATATTAGGACTGTCAGGGCTCAGGAGGTAGGTTGTGGGTCGGTGCCTGATCACCACTACTCGTGACGAGACCTAAGTTACCAGCGGTAGTCCGGGTTTTGAGTCTTTTGCCTTTGTTTTGGATTGAGGGATGAAAATAAAGGGGACTCTATGTCACGTTGTGACCCCACATGATGTAGTGACCCATGTAGAGCCCAGGTGCCCAATTCACAGTCCTCTGCTTTTATGTCCTACTTGGGGCATGGCTCACTACCATGTCGTCGGGATGGGCATAAACACTAGTTCCTCATTCTGGTTGTCCATGGTTGGTTGTGCTTTGTCTTGATTTTGGTTGGTTTTAGAGTGCTTTTGGAAATGTAGGTGGTTTTGAATTGAAAATGGCTCTTTCTCTAATGGTTTTAAAACTGGTAAAAAATGGGGTTTTCCTTCAAGTTTTTTTGAAATTGGTGAATTGGGTTTTTAATGAAAAGTGTTTTGATTTGAAATATTTTGGCTTATGTTTTTATTTGGTAACAGAATAAAAAGTGTGGCCCTTGGTATTCCTTAGGATCGTCCGCATATGTGTGGTAGACATGTGAAGTGCACATTTTCATATATGTATGGGTGATTTGAGTGAAAAGGGATGAAGGATTATGCGGCGGTTCATAGGATGCCATGGGTGGGGTTTTGGAATTTATGGCTTGGCTTGTTTTTTTTTCTGAAATGGAATTGAACGAAAAAAATTATTTCGGGACTTGGTTTTTCTTGAAAAGTGGGTTTTGGTATCTTAAAAAGTGGTTTTTTCCTGTGTTTATATATGTTTGATTTATGAGTCTGTTACCTTTGGTTTTTGGTTTTACTTTTGGTTGTGTTTGAGCTTGTTCGGGATTTTGGGCCGGTTGTCTTGGCTCGGGGTGTTTCTTTTGGCTGAGTTTTGGCCTGATGCCAGTTTCCATTTTGTTTTTCATGTTGTTCTGAATATGCCACCCATAAATGTCCTCAAAAGTTGTTAATGAGTCGTGCCCAACTCTGGTTTCTATATAAAGTTTCTTGTCTTTTGAGGAATTTAGGGTTCTTTAAGGGAAATAAAGCAGTTTGAGGGGTGTAGAGCATGTCTTCAGGTGGTTGGGAAGTCTCGAGTTTGTTAGAGTTCTTATTTTGTTGAGTTTAGTGGAGGGTCCAACCTCGGATTAGTGGTGGTGTACTTTTCATCATAGTTTGAGTTGGGATGATGTGGGAGGTGTTAAAGTCTGTCTCCATCCAATGGATCATACCTGAGGAGGTGAAAGCGAAAAGAGGTGAGAGTCCATCCGTAGTTAACAAGGCCAGTGGTTGGTGACGTCCTGTGTCAGCCACTTTAAGGAGTCGACATCTAGAGCACAAGTGCTTGAAAAATCCGGCACCTCTCGTCGCTCGTAAGGGTTCCCCATTTTGTGAGTGGGGAGTACGAGAGGAACCTGCCTCTGAAGAAATCCCTTTTGTCGGTGCCGACTTCTGGTTTGTCAGACTACTTTCTAATGTGCCATCAGTGTTGCCGGTTCAAGCATCCCAAGAATCTTGTCTCATCCCTCTGAAGTCCTACTATTGTGTGACCGTTCGGGTCACTAAGAAGGGTTTCAAAAAAAAGTGTCGTTCGAAGAAGGAGCCCTAGTCGGGGGATGCTCGTGTTTGACTGTGAGGCATAAGATGCTTCAGCCATCAGAGCCCCAGCCTCAGGTCTCGGGGTGAAGGTTGCACACAGTCAGGGCGTCAGAGGCATGTGAGATATTTGTTTGTTGTTTATATTTCGTCTTGGAATTGAGACATTCAGGGTTTTCTTTTCCTTGTTTTCCCGCTGTTGTAAATTCATATTTTGCGGTAATAGTTTGATGAACTTATTCTTTCGTGATCATAGTAGTTACGATCTTCTGAATGTGGCCTCTAGAATTTTTTTTGTTTTCTTAAAATGGTAATTGGCCTTGTATGGGTTGGTCCTAACTTCATTAGTGATCATTTGGAGATGGGAGTGTTGGGGGTTTTTGTCTTGTGCTGAAAGTTCCAGGTTTTAGTGGAAGCGTTGTCTCGCTCGTACTAAGGGAGTTGGATGTTTTGGGAGTTTTAAATCGGTTTGGGGAATTATTAGTTCCAGCAGTGTTGTTATAGGGAGTTCATTGTTTTGGTGACCAGATATGCCGGGTGGCCTTGTCATGGTGTTCCGTTTAAGTCTCAGTGGTCCCGCTCAACTCAAGTGGAGAAGCCGGTAAGTTCGGGTTGGGAGTTCCCGCGTTATCCCCTCCTCAGGTTACTATGCGGGGGTTTTAAAGTTTAGCTGTTGGTTTAGTTCTTGTGGTGGGGAGAACCCTCTTGTGTTCTCCCATCATTTTATGTCATGGTTTCTCCGTGACCGGTCGGGTGTGGCTTGTGGAGTGAATCATCAACCCAAAGCTCTTGCCTTTCCTTTTTGGCTCTATTTGGGTACGAACTCAAGCTTCAGATATCTTTTGACTTGGTGACTTTCTGGGGACAGAAAGTGTCTGTGGTGGGGAGAATTGTCACACCCTGACCAGGTTTGATGTGAGACTTGCGCGCAACTTATAAAATTGTGCGTCAACACGCAGTTTGACTTTGTAGGTGGTTAGTGCCGGGTGGCATGGTTAGAGCGCAGCTTGCTCGACTACACACTTGACGTCACGCGAGCTGTGTGGTTGCCCGACATTCGAAATAAGTAAATAAATTATTTAAAGGTCAAGTGAAATGAATTTAAGTAAATATTTTTTTAATAGAATAGATTTTGATAAAAGAATTCTTAAGCATAAAATAATAATAATAATATAGTTTCAATAATAATAATACCATTTTTTTGGTTGTTTTATTATTATTATTATTATTATTATTAAGATTATTATTATTATTCTTATGATAATTACTACTATTATTACTATTATGATTTTTATTTGGTTTTATTTTTATTATTATTAGTATAACATTAGTAAAAAAACAAAAGGGTTTTGAAACCCTTAAGGGGGAAGGGGTCGCGACCCCCAATTTTTTTCCTTTCTCCCCTGCGCTACGGCGCGTGCCAGCTCCCGCACACCAGGCCACTCGGGCCAAGCCCCCTCCGGCACTCTTCCCAGCTCAAAGCCTCACCCCCCATGCTGCTTGGGAGACCCTCTCCGGCAGCCGAGTTGCAGGCGACCTCTTCTCCCCCAAGGCGCATGACGCCCCTCCCCTATCCGCCTTCCAGCGGTGAAAGGTGACATCCACCTTTCCCTCCCCTCCGGTCTGGCGGCCTTTGCCTCTTCGGTGTGACACCATCGGACGACACCCCCTCCTTGCTCGCACAACCTCCTTTGGCTCACCCTTTCCCTTCGGAAACCACCCGCACGCGACGACCCCTTCTTCCGTCCATCCGAACTCCATTTCCTCTTCCTCGATGGCTTGCCGCAGTAACGACTCCCTCAATTATTTTCATTCTTCTATATTTTGAAGTTTTCTTCACTTTGGTCTAACCCTAGTTGGTAGGATTAATGTTTGGTTCGAATTTTATTCCTTTCGGTTCGAATTCTTGATTTAGGGTCCTCTTTGGGTTCCTCATGATGCGATCTTGGTGTGATTGGAATTTTACACCAATTTTTGATGATTTCGGCCCCTGAGGTAGATAGTTCCCGCTATAAATATTATTTGGCTAATTATTTTTCTTGCTTAGTTAATTTAATGTGTTATTTGGTTAATATGGGTGATGCAAAATTTGTTTCTGAAAAGGTTTCATATGCATTTTAATTTAACGTTTTCTTTTTAGATGGAATTGAGTGTTTTTTATGTGTAACCCATTTTGTGTTATTTGATGTCAATTTATAAATTGCGCAATTGGTTATTTAAATTATGTAAGTGATTCAAATGATGTTTGGAAATGTTTTTAGTGTACGTTTGGTTCTAAAAAGGGGATTTTGGGTATGTTCTTGGTGTGAGGACATGTAGTGTTTTTTTGGGTTGTTTTATAAATTGTGTAATGGTCTATTTAATTTGTTTGAATGGTGAAAATCATGTTTTGAAAATGGTTTAAAAACATGAATGATTTTATGAAGGGGGATAGGCCGTTGTCTTGGTTGGTCTTTATTTTTTTTTTGTGTATTCTAGTGTTATTATAAAAAGGGAATTTGAGAAATTATGAAAAGTGTGCGAAATTTATTTTCAAAGATACTTGAGATGAGAATGCATTGATGGTGTGTTTTTACAAAGGGGTTTCATAAATTGATTAAGGAAGGGAAAATGCATTTAAAAATTGGTTTTGGGTGTGTAAATCTATGATTTCTATTTAGATCTGTTTAATAATTTTTTTAAGTGGTTTAGTAAATAGTTTCGAAGGTGCAGGTTGTGTTTTGAAGACGTTTCAAGGTGGTTCTTTCATGTTTTTTTCTCATTTGGATTTTTTTAAGTTTGTGTTTGTGTAATTTTAGTTTTTGTGGGTTTGTTGTAGTGCGTTTCCGAGGTAACCTCGCGATACTGTGGTCGTTGACTTGCGCGTGTTTGTGCATCTGTGTAAGGCGTGATGCGCCTTTGTGTTTGGACAGCGAGCCGAGGTAGGTACCCCACTGCACTTACCTTTAGATTTAGAATTTATTAATTTCTTGTTGTTTTATTAATTTTTAATGAATGAGAAATAAAATAAGATAATTAATTTTTAAATGATTATTTGGTGTGAAAAGAGCCGTTTATTTTATACCAAACAATTGAAACATTTTCTTGTTGAGAGGATACCTAGTATTGAAAGAATGCTCGTTTGGCCTTTAAGAATAACCCATGGAATTTCAAATGTACTTATAGTTTTAAAGATAATTGATTTCTTTTGAACAAGTGTTTTGGGTTTTCTTGAGAAATGAGGTTTTGCTTTAAAATTGGTGAAGGCCTGCTTGGCACTTTAATAAAATAAATTATTTTGGATAATCCATTCAGGGGTGATATTTGGTGTGCATTGATTGTGTGAGCTGTATGTGATGTTTGTGCATCGTGACAGATTGTTTGGAATTGTTGATTCACCCCTCTTTTATTATATGTGTTGACATGGGAACCTGGCATAGTGAGTGAATCTTCTGAGAACGATTGATGCACTAGTTTAGGCCACACACTGGCTAGTGGCCCCATAGCAGGGGAATACTGAGTTATTGCTGCTATGGGGATTCGGCCCCTCGGTTAGGCCATTTTGGGCTATGCCGAGCATTAGGGCGTTATGACTTCATCGAGTTCGGGCATGACTTCAGGATGAGTCAGATGTATAGTATGTTCTGAATTGTTCACGATCTCCTAGGTTCCACCCATGTTTCTTTTAGTGTTTATCTGTATGTGGCAGACAATTGAGAAATCTAGTTTGGTAGCAATCCCCCGCGTTCCACCTTTTTCCATTTCCCTTAGTGTGTGTTGTGTGTTGTGTGTGGTTTTCCATTTGACCATCAACTAAAATCTGGGTTTTTAATTTGTTTGCAAAAGTGTTTTAAAATGCTATACACCTATTCCATTCAAACATTAAACTTGTTTTAA
The DNA here is from genome assembly GCA_963277665.1 of Viscum album. Taxonomy (NCBI): domain Eukaryota; kingdom Viridiplantae; phylum Streptophyta; class Magnoliopsida; order Santalales; family Viscaceae; genus Viscum; species Viscum album. The sequence goes on along the minus strand of OY728133.1, from coordinate 1,774,130,536 downwards.
ATTAAAAAGGGCAGTGGGATGATACTTGTTTTAGAAATGAAATTGTGTGTGAAAACCAATATCTTGTATATTTAGTTCAAACCTGGAATTAATAAGTTTCTTTATTTAAAGGTAGTGCATTGGGAATAGATATCGGGCTAGCCTACTGAGTTTTTATACTCACGCCTATAGTTCTTTTTTCTATTTTTAGTGTTTGTGCAGGCTACATCTTGGGTGCGTTTGCCTTGGGCGATGTTTGGTTGTGAGTTGGAGAGTGACCTGCGAGGTCACACGGAGATAGTGATTATCTCTTTCGGTTAGTTTTATTTTTCTTTTGTTTTTGTTTATTTGCTTTACTTTGTCTATTTATTCTGCACTGCACTATTTTATTTCTGCTGATTTATTTATTTATTGGGAGAAATCGTTCCCACCGCCTCTGTTGATGCCCTAGCGCTTGTCGCCAGCCCGGGAGGATCGGGAATGCCTCTCGGGTCATGTCGCGGACCGGCTCGGGTGATCGGTTTAGGGTTGACCCGGGTTGGTTCGTGACATATCCACTGGTGTCTTGAGGTGATTAAAGATCATTTGGACTAACACAGTTCAGAACTCAGTTACCTAGGGACCTCCCTCCCAAGTGAATTTATGTGGATGTTGTAGCATGAACTCTCTTGTTATCTTAGAAATCGATGGTATGTTGTGAACAATCTCCCTCTATGGATCACATGACCCTCAGGAAGCAGTAAAAAATCTGATCGTCCATCAGATTCTATGGGGCTATTAGAAGTTCTTACTCAGCCACATTAAGATCATGCTAATTCCCACTTTCTTGACACTAGATATAAATTTGATGAGGAGGAATTTTTTCTATAAGGTTTAACGCACACCATAGAACATATGTGTCACGACCCGCCCTCGGGGTCCGTGCCGTGACTACCCCAAGCCCGCCTTCCATAGGCCAGGGGCTGGCGACTAGCACCAAGGCATAAATCCTGGTAAAAAGGGAAGGTATTGCCTTTGTAAAGTAAACAAACACCACAGAGTAAGCAAGCGGAAAGTAAACACTAAGTAAAAGTAGAGTACAACTGAAAGTGCGAAAAAGTAAATGGGCCAGTATACAAACCCAAACTGAAAGTAAAGTACAACTCGAAAGGGAAAACAACAACTGAAAAGTAAAAGCCGCTACACCAAGCTGTCCACTGGAAATCCCACCTGAAGGGTGGGTACAGATAGCTCCACTGCTCCACGGGTCCCGCCGTCCGCTCCGAGCACGTCCCGCCCAGTGGTCCACCTCCAGGTACCGTCCTGCTCTGCAAGCCTCAGCTAAGATCAACGCTGTCCTTCGTCTGCAACCAACACAACGTAGTGCGGGCAAAACCCGTGCAGGGGTGAGTATAAGCTACTCAGTAGAGACCCCGAGACCCCTGAAGGTCTCTCAAATCCACAAAGGATAAACCACGAAGAAAGGTACAATCACGAAGTAACAACCGACATTGCTTAGGTATATGCCCATACATATACCTAAGTCATCAATTTCAAATACGCTCCAACCTCCGAGCCCAAGTACAACTCAGTCCACACAGGAAAGTAAACGTATTCCACACAGGAAAGCAAAACGTAATCCACACAGGATAGCACAACACAATCCACACAGGAAAGCAACAGGATTCAGCTCACACAGGTATACTTCTTCAAAGGACGATAAAGATGATCTCTGATCCATCTAAGTCGTCGGACCCACGAAGGATCGATAGGTAACTAACCCCCGCAAAAGACCCACACAGGATCGGGCCCACATAGGACCTGTAGGCGCTGGTTCACACAGGACCGCTGAGCGCAAGGACCCACACAGGATCAGACCCACACAGGATCGGGCCCACACAGGACCTGTAGCACTGATCCACGTAGGATCGCTGAGTGCTGTAGTCGTCGTCGTCGAATCCACACAGGATCTCTGTACTGTCGTCGTCGCAGTCACAGTAGCAGTAGTAGCAGTAGTAGTAGCAGTCACAGTCGCAGCCAGCACTAGGGTTCCCGCACACAGCAAGCTCGTACAGGAGGGTCCGCTCCACGAGCCGAGAGGCTGATACATCAACTGTCACAAAGCCAGAGTTGATGTATCCAAAAGTTCCGTATCGCCAACAGGAACTCAACGCAACAGACGGCGCGTCGATCGGACGCCCGGTCTGAGAGTTATTGGCATTTTCGTCCCCGGGGCCCGGTTGGTTTTTAAGGCAAAACCAACCCGACCGTACTCCACCTGCGTCCAAACCTCGGGCGGAGTATGCCAAAAGATCCGTCTCACTAAGAGGAACACAACAAAGCTGACGGCACGTCAATCAGACGTTCGTAGCTCAAGATATGAGCGTTTCCGCTCCGAAGGCCCGGTTGGTTTTGTGAACGAACCAACCCGGCCGAACTCAAAGTATTCCGAAACTTTGAGTGCGATATACCAAAACGACCGTCCCGATCCAAGGATCGCATTGCCGCAGACGGTTCGTCGATCGGAGGTCAGTGGATCAAGTTATGGCCAAAAGACCCAAACCGTCTCGAAAACGGGGGGTCCGGGTCCGGGCCGAACCGGCCCGACCCCCCCCCCCCCCTGGGTCGGCCCGACCGGAGGTGCGGTCCGGCGCGGCGGCGCGGCCCGGCCGGAGGCGCGGTCCGGCGCGGCGGCGCGGCCCGGCCGGAGGCGCGGTCCGGCGCGGCGGCGCGGCCCGGCCGGCGGCGGCGCGGCCTGGCGCCGCTGGGGTCACGTGCGGGGGGCTAAGCCCCCGCTTCCAGCATGGCGGCGCGGCTTAAGTGTCGCGCCTTTTGGAGATCCGGCCCCCCTCATGGGGGCCTGCTTGAGGAAACCGGGGGGCCGCCTGGCCCCCCTCAATGAAACCGCCCCCCCTCATAAATGGGTGGGGGGGTTTAGAGAGTTGACCGGGGGAATTTATTCCCCCGGTCTTTGACCTTCCGGCCGGCCACCTGGCCGGCCGGTTTTTCTCCAACGGGACCGGCAAGCCGGTCCCCTTCCGGTTTCCGACGCCGGCGGCCCGGCGTGCCGCCGGTCTTTCTGTCTCACCGCGGCCCGGAACCGGCCGCGGTGTTCGTCGTCCGGCGCGGTGCGACGGCACCGCGCCCCTCCGCCGCGCCTTCGATTCCCTTCGACGCGGCGTGATGGCGTCGCATTCTTGATGATTCTTCCACGGCGCGGCGCGACGGCGCCGCGCAATATAATCGTGCGATTATCCGCGTGGTGCGACGGCACCACGCCATCTTGTTTCCACCCGCAAGATTAATCAACAAGAACAAAGGAGGGGGTTCGGCCGTGTTCATGCGGTCCGGCCCCCTCACGTTAAATGATAACACATATTTGAAATCCTCACGCTAGTCATGCTAGAACCACGAACAAGGATAAATAAATAAACAATTAACAACAACCCCTACCTTGGGTATAGGTTCGAAGATTTGTCAACGTCCCGCGGAAGACAACGTCGCGGAGGTCGGCGTCGTGGTAGTCGTTCGTCAAATCCGATGATGAAGAGGTACGTCCGAAGAGGTACGTCGTTGGTGAATCTTCGTATGCCGACGAAGGAAGTCCGAGGAGGAAGCGACGTTCCCTTTCATTGACACGGAAGACGAAGAAGAGAGGAGCGGCGTTCTTCGTCGGAGCTTGAGCGTTCTTCGTCAAAGCTTGAGCGTTCTTCGTCAAGTTGAAGAAGAAGGAGAAGAACCCAAAAGCTCTCAAGAAAGCTAAAAACAATTCTAACCAAATAAAATAAGATGGAGTCTTATTTTATTCACAAACTTAACAAATTGAATTTCAAAGGTTTGAAATTCAAATAAGATAACTCCAAAATTAAATAACAATTTGTCATGTCATTTAAAGAGGGGTTAAGGGAGTTTGAGAGAAGATGGAAGGTTTAGGTTTGTGTGGGTCCCACCACACTTAATCCTCTCAAGGGAGGTTAAGTGGGTGTGGGTCCCACCCCTAACTTCCTTTGAGAGAAGTTAACCAACAAAAGATAAAATAAAAAGTGTTCCACATGTTTATTCAACTTTTTTTATAATTCTCCCAAAAACTAACTTTCGTCCCACATTAAACGCAACTTCGGAAAAGGTCTCCTTAAGCGAATATCGGCATTTCGAGTTCATCGGTGTCCCCAGATTTCAATTCCGAGCACCGGATCAAAAGTTAGAAATTCCCGCTCGTTCGTTCACTGAACGTACCCGAGCCAAACTTCGGAAAATGATTCCGGGCACTCCGGGCCTCTTGAATCCGGTGCCGTCTGAAACCACGCTCTTGTAAAATTCCAAAGAAAATTAAGAAAAAATTTCCCTTGAATTTTACGGGTCTTTACAATATGTTTCCTGAAAAGGTTAACTTAAATAGTTTATAACAACATAGAACCACTAGCTCAAGGTTCCTATACACTTTACATAACTAGAAAATAGTTATAAAATAATAGTTTCTTTAATTTCTTTTTATTTGTTATATCAAGGTATTATATTTCATAGTTCATGCGAGAAGATATGTCACGTGCAATATTTATCTCCCCAGTATGAAAAATGCATGTCAACATATATCCCTACATGTCTATCATGTTGTATTCCTAGTCTTATAATATTATACAATTAAATGTTTAATATCTAAATAAAAAATAACACCATACAATAAGAGAGTCACCCCTAGCGAAAAAACATATAAACAAAAATAAGAAATCAAAATGAACAAAAACCCCATCTCTGGGTACTCCAGTTTCCCCCCACACATGGGTTAGCTTCTCCTATACAAAATCTCATTACCAATACCTCAAACATCCTAGTATCCTTTATAAAATCCCCATGTAGTAAATAAATATAATTTAAACCTGTTAATTTGATACCACCTTATAGCATCCTTAACCCAGTGATCCCTCATGTGACTAAGTGAGGTGTCTATGTGTCCTCTAGCGCACCTCCCTGTGTGGTAGAGGAAACCAAACAGTAGTGAAGGAGTAAGAAATATAGTAGGGAGACTATAACCTCTAGAATAGAGTTTCAATAATTGAGGAAATAATAATATAGTTTCAGTAATAGTGGAAACAATATATGTAATAAAACATGTATTCATTGCAGGATAAAGATAAATCAAACAATCCAATAAAGGTATAACCATGTAACATCCAGAAGAAATTTATCTAAATGATGAATTGTATATCATACCAATAAATCATAAAACTGAAAATATAAGAGAATAAAAAAGCTCCTATCACAATCCCCATGTTGGTCCCATATCTAAACTCTAACCCATCTAGCAAGCAACAATCAACAACAAGGCCTCTTTCCCTTCCCCATACCTACATTCATGAAATCTGTCTATGTACTAAATGGTGTCTCGAATAGGGTGTGAGTATAACTCAGTAGGTTGAAACCTCCATGTCTAAACAGTATAGTCTGAATATATATTGAATGAAATAAATAAATTAAATAAGAGTATTAATTTGACATGTAATACTTCACATGAAATAAATGAACTAACTATGGAGTTGTGCGTTGACACAAGGGGTCATCCAAACCTACTTCAACACCATTCTAAATATCTCTACTTAGGGCTGGATTATCCTGCATTAGGATGGATCACCCAATTTAGTAACAGATTTTTTTACTGAGGATGAATCAAACATAACATATCACGAACAAGTGGTCCCCTCAGGCTAATGAGAATATTTCCCTCAGGAATCCAGTGACTATGAAATTCACCCTAAGGAAATTCTTATCTCATACATCATAGCCTCATATGATGTTGAACAATATGCATCTTACCCTCAGGTGGAAAATTAACCACGAACCTTACACTCATGCATTACTTATAGCTCTCCCAAACATCGACTACAATAAAAACTCATAACATGACAAAATCCCGACAAGTCATGTAGCATCCTACACTAAGAAATTAATCAAAAGCAATTTAATATAAAAAATTGCTAAAAAAGAAAAATAAAAAACCATGTTCCATGAATATCAAGCATGTCATCATAAACCATCCAGTATAATTCATTCAATTAACATTTATTTAACCATTAACATTCAATACAAAAAAGTTCCCAATTATTATATTAATTACAACACATTCTGTTCCATTAAATATTTTAGAAAAAAAATTCACTAACATGTCAATATATATCTATATTTTATCATGTCATCATGCTAAACCAATTATATACCAGTACAACCATTTTAGACCATGTAATTATTTTCAAGAAGTCACCACAATTCACATGTTATGCAAATTCATAATATTTGGAAAACAGTAACACACCTCATTAAGATAGAATCCACATTATCAAAACATCTAGTTTGTTAGGATTTGATGTGTATGTTAAACTTGTAGGTGGTCGCAAGCCTGGTCTCAATGCCAATTGACCCAATTAAATCCAATGAGAGGTCTATATAACATGAGTTTCATAATCTTTTATTTATTCAATTAGATGGGTCTCATGAGTGGCTTGTCGCAATTATTTCACATACTAGAAGGATTGAAAATATACCTTTAGGGAGTTTTTCTAAACCACTTACCTCTACACTAAAGAATATATGGAAAAATATTGATGTCTAAGGAAGTGTTTTTTCCTTCTCCCTTCCCTTCATACTCTAGGCCCAAAACACTAGCATAGAACATATCTTTATTATTGTTCAAAGAGGATGCTCAGATGTCACTACTAGAAGCCTTGAATCACAATGTATTGATCTCTAGAAGGAGGGGATTTAATTTGATTGAAATGATCATTACAAACCTCAGAAAATAATTTTGGGGTGCTTATGGTTTGAATGGATGAGATGAGAGAAAACTGACTTTAGAGGATTATTTTATATATAGATAGCCTATAAATAATGAGACCACACTGCAACCTCCCATTCCATGCTACAGAATAGGCTAACATGTGCAGGATTGTGACATAGTGAAAGGGACTATGTCATAGCCTACATAGTCATACTGTTCCTGATGAACGTTCCTTGGATTCTGTCACAAATTCGATAAACATGGGTGAAGAACTATGATATAAGCTAATAAAACACAAAAAATAACATAAAAAACCCATTATGTAGGGAAGGGAGCTTCCTAGATCCATGTTGTAGGGGTACTACATTTGGAACAACCAAATTAAGCCCACCGTGAGGCCCTTTCACCATATCCATCCTCTCCATGTCTAAAATATCATCATCTTGAGAAAGGTCACCACAATATCATGCCAAAACATCACAACTATCCCTCAAAAGGAAGTGGCTCTCAACTTCCTCCCTTATGCTCCCTACACCACAATTGGTGCTTCCATGCTGTAGTGGCCAAGATTATGGAATTTCTTTTGGCTCTAAAGTGCTTAATCCTCACTTTATCCAACTCTTCTTTCTTCCTCCCAGAATAACCCATCTAGACGAAAGGTTTAAAACCAAGGTAAAAAAACAAACAATTCAAATAGGTTTACAAAAAAATAAAGAGGTATGTACTTGTAATAAGATGGATTCTTACAACCTTCCCACTATATAACATCTCATCTACGAATTTTCCCAAGTATCCCATTGGGATATTAGTGTATAAGTCTTGCCACTATGTCCACATATCTGACTCACTCTCCCAGTTTTCACCATTAACATGCCTATGTTTCCACTACAATCACACTATAGGAACAAAATTTCCTTATACATTCTTCTCACTATGGTCCATGATAGAAATTAGATGATCCTAAAAGGATTCATCAATATAAAGATCAATGTAATAATGTTTTATCATGTGAGAAGGTTTAGGATAATATCTCTAAATATGTGAGATAAGAAACACATCGTTCATGGTATTTTAGTGATGTGGAAGGGACAAATGGTTTTATAATTGACCAACCCTCTCCAAAATCATGAATAACCTAATAAACTTGGGTTGTAGTTTACCATATTTTTGGATATAGAATTTCCCCATCATAGTTTATACCTGAATGAAAAACATGATGAATGTCCTCAAACTATAGGGTAATTCTTCAATGGTCAATGTATGATTTCTTATATCTTTTGGCAGTGACAAACCACATTTTGGTGAACTATACCTACTCAAAATTATCCTACATGAGACTAGGCCATACAAGAATTGACTAACCTGACTCTATCTAGAAAATAGGTAGACAACATGAACTTCAATCAAATTCCATAAAAGTTTCCATTTGGATTGATTCCATAAATATATTTTTAAAATTTAACTCTTTGAGTACTAGGTTTCTCTACCAAGATCCACTAAAATTCAAAACATAGGTTCATAACAAATCCTCAAGAATCTTACTCATTGGCTCAAATTTACCATTATTCGAAGGATGATAAGGTGTACTTAGAAGAACTTTTGATCCAATTGCCTTCTAATGAACATTCCAAAATCAATATTTTAAATTAAGATATATATTAGAAATAATATTCATCATAAAATTTTGTAAGGTAACTATCACTTACATGTACAAACTACCCCGATCATTGATGGTGAAGGCCTCCCTAGTAGGAATGAAGTGGGAAACCTTCATCAGTTGGTCTAAGATTACCCATATAACATCATTCTTGTGAGGTTTCCTTGGTAATATTATCATGAATTCCATAGTGACATCATCCCACTTATATTATAGAATTGGTAGAGGCTGCAACAACCTTGTAAGCCTATGGTGGTTGGCCTTCACCTGTTAGTATGTGAAACATCTCACCCTGAAGCATGTTAACTCCTTCTTCATCCCTGGATGCTAATATTGCCTATGTATATTATAAAAAATCATTATTATAAATGTATATACATCCTATTTAGAATCCTAAAACTACATAATCTAATCTTTGTTCAAGCTTTTACGAATCAATATATGTCCATGGATAAGATGATAATTGTCGCTTCCAAGAGTCCATCTTGATGGTGGATACACAAAATATAATATATCCTTCAGATCTAATCCCTCCAGATAAGATAATTTATCTATCTTAGTCTAGTATTAGAGTAAGGGTATGACAGTTGTCCACATTTGGGATACTCATCCCTAAGACTCCAGAACATCAAGATGCTTTTCTCTAAAGAGAACTATCAACCACCACTCATCTCAAGACTCATGTACTACCTATTTTTTCATCTTCCATCTCAATGAATCAGTGAAAATGTTTCATTTTCCCGATGAATAATCCAGATTTTAGTTGAAAGACTGTAGATACATGACCCAACTCCTCTACCAAAGGGTGTGATCTCTCTAAGAAAAGATATACACAAGTCCATTATAATCTGTTTACACCACAAACAGGTAATTTAGAATATAGTGTTGTTGTCATCTCAAGGAGTGTGCCACTAAAGATAACTCCCGATCATGAGTGGGGTAATTTTTCTCACCTATTTGGACCCCTAATAAACAACTTAGTCCTCCTATATTAGAATTATTCTTAGTACAAATCCATATGTTTGATAGTATATGGTATAATATTTTACCAACATCAGAAAAGTTAATATTGGTGTTGAGATCTGACTGCTATTTAACTCTTTAAAATATCTCTTATAAGCATCTAACCTAATAAACTCCACCTTTTCTTGGTTATCCCAGACATAAATACTTCTATAAAGGATAATTATTTTATGGAACATCGATAATAACCTATTAGAACATGTAAAATCTAAATATTAAAGACATTCATGGGTCATTCCCATGATAACATGGCTACTGCCTTCAATATTTCCACATACACTCCATCCTACCAAATAACATTTCCTAAGAAGTTTACTCTATCATTATTAAAGCTGCATTTAGATATCTTCTAATAAAGCTAATGATCTCTCAATATACTCAGGATGATGTTTATATGTTGGGCATGAACATCTTCATACTATGACTACACTTGGATGTATTCCAAACCCCCCCCCCCCACAAATTGATCCCGAAAATTGTGGAAAATATAGTTCATTAGGGCCTCGAATATTTCTGGTGCATTTGTTAGGCTGAACAACATCATCAAAAACTCATACAAGAAATATCTATACCTAAAATTTTCCATGGAAAGTTTGAGAGTCTCACCCTCAATAGATCGTACCTTGACATCAAGTCAATCTTAGAGAAAATTCTATAACCTCTTAGCTGGTTGAAGAGATCCTTGATGCATGGAAGGTGATACCGGTTCTTGATATTTATCTGGTTTAGTCTCTGAAAATAAACACATAAACCTAAATTCCCATCATCCTTCTTGGTGAAAATAATAGGATAACCCATAGGTGAAGTACTCAGATATATAAATCTGTTATCTTCTAGATCATCCGACTGATATTTCCACTCTCAAAGCTCCACTAGAATCATCTAGTAAGGAAGTATATAAACTGAATCAACTCCTAGTACTAACTCAATCATGAACTTGATCTTCTTCTCAAGTAGTAATTTTAATATCTATTTAAGAAATACATCCTAAAAATTGTTCATAATTAAAGAAAAATTATCCCAATGCATTCCACCATCATCCAGAATAAGGATTGTTATCTAATCCATGAGGCAATCTTATCTGCACTAAATTAGACCTGAATGAATAGCCTAAAAATACCACATACCCTAGTGAAAAAACATACCCCCTTCTTGGGATAGAAGGTAACTATATAATGGTAATAGTTCATATGATCTTGGTATATAACTAGTAATTTAATTCCAAGGATCAAATAAAAACCTGTCATTTCATTCACATACTATTCACAAAGGAAATGGTGGCCCCTAATTTTAATAGAACACTTCTTGAAACTCTTGATATCCTCTAACCACAATCCCAATGGTGTGTCGATGGTCATAAAAACATAAAATATATACACTCCAAACACCAAACCATTTGTAAAAACTAGTAGATTTGAAGTTATGTGACATTCCTCTACCAAGAAAACACAAGAAAGAGTGGATGATATAATAATAGTATATCTAACTATAGAAGCTCCTTCATATATCTTATTCGGATCAGATCACATAGTGTGCAACTAACTTTCCCATATTCAATGGGATCCATTATAACTCCACCTTGTTATTCCCTTTATGTATGGTACTACTACTCCTAAATTCGAGTATCATGTCCCCAACCTCATCTTGAACACGTGGTGGAACTCAAACTACTAGTCTGTTGCAGGGTAGTTTAGTCCTTCCTAGAATTAGGTAACTTTCATAATCACATTCCATTTCTATTATATGGAAGGACCCAATATAACTTCTATAAATGGACCAACATTTCATAGGCAAAACACTCTATTGTTGGGTACAAACACATAGGGAGCTTGTTTCTAGACATTATGTACCAAAATAACTAGAAGAGTCTATAGTTATAATATATTTTTCCACTACACAAGGTGCTCTACCCCATACTACTAAATTAATAAGTATCATAGTGGTGATTATTTTCACCAAAACAAAATCTCCCATATCAGCCTTTTCAAAGTACATGGACACCACTTAAGGCCTATATTAGGTTCCCACTATTATGATATTCTAATTAATCAGGTATATAAAGATGATCAGGTGAAATACATTCACATATGACCTTATCTCACTGAATATGCCATCCTAGAAATTTCTTTCCCAGAAAATCACAACAACTACCAAGGATAGAGTAAAACACTTCTGGTTGGTGAGGCATCCAGTGTAGTCCATCACTATAATTCCCTCTAGTGTCAAATTCATGAAATACTGATCCTTATAATCCCTCAACAACTCTTAATAGAAGTGGATCTAAAAAAATTCCTCAAATTATTTTTAGGATAACTCCTCTTACTACTCGGCTAAATCTAGAATGTCCATCCAATAATTGGAAAGTCCTCATAACATATAGGCATAAAGCTTCACCCTCATATCCATTGTGGTCTTAAACTTATTAAATATTATTTGGACTAACTCAATCCAGAACTCAAATAACTATGGAACTCCCTCCTTAATGGACTTAGGAATATGCTGTAGCTATAACTCTCTCATGTGCTCATATATCGATGGTGTGGTGTGAGAAATCTCACTCTCCATGGATTTCATAGCCTCAAAAAGAAGTAAAAAATATGATCATCCATATGATTCTCTAGATTTGTAAGAAGTTATAAATTATACACATTAACAACATGTTGATTACCACTCTCTTAATGCCTGATCGATAGTGGATGGGTAAGAATTTTCTCTACAAGGTTTACCACCCACCTTAAAAATTTGTTACACCAAAAGGTCAACCTCAGTTGTTAAAAAAATAGTGAACCACAAGTTCATGGTTCCTCTACACAAGGCTTAAAAATAAAATTTGTATAACATATCAATTTCTTTCATAAATTTCTACCATGTTTATCAAGGGATTTACCTTAACAGATCATATATGAATATATGGGTCATGAAATAATTATGTCTTTAGCAAGAATAATTCATTTCAACATATATCACTATGTGCCTATCATGAGGCATCCATAGTTTTATCCTACAATACTGGTCCATGAGTAAAATATTAATAAACAATAACATTGCATGACAAGTGAATCACCAAAGGTAAAATATAATCAAAATTATGACAAGAGAATAGTATGAACAATAGTATCATCCCTTGGAACTAGGATTTTACCCTAAACATGGGTTAGCTACTCCCATGAAAAAGGTCATTAAAAAGACCCTAAACATCCTAGTCTCCTTATTACCATTCCCAAATTATAAACTTGTAAAAAAATAAAACTAGTCATATGGTACCACTTTGTAAAATCCCTAACCTGGAGCTCCCTTATGTGACCGAGTTTCATGGATATGTGATCTCTAGAACACCTCCTTGTATTAGAGGCTTCCAACTAGTAGCGAGGTTGTAATAAATATTATGGGCAGACTATACCCACAATTATAATTCTTCCATTTCAATTAAAATAATAATTTATTTTTAGAAATAGAGGAAAAAATATATGTTATCAAACATGAATCCATTGCATAATAAAAAAAATAAAACAATCAAATAATGATAGAACTGAGTAATTTTTAGATGAAATGCATCTAAATGAATTATTTTTTATTATTCAAATAAATTGAAAAAATGAAATGATAAGAGACTCCAAATGTCATGGTCATGAGTCCCATGTCAGTCCCATCTCCAAACTCCAACCCATCCAAAAAGAAATAATCAATAACAAGGTAACTTTCTCATGTCCATACCAACATCCAAGGAGTGTGTTTAGGTTCCAAAGGGTTTTCATAAATAGGGTGATCAAAAAACTAAATAGGATATTACCATCATGTCTAAACAATCCAGTCTGATTATATAGTGCATGAAATAAATTTATTAAATAAGAGTATAAATTTTACATGTAATACTACACGTGAAATAAATCCACTGATTCTCGAGCTTCATTTTGACACCGAGGGTCATCCAAACCTAAATAGGAATCATGTAAGATATCTCTTTATAGGTTTGGGTCCCCCTACATTAGGACGAATCAATCAAGTCGGTGGGAGATTCTCTTTATGAGGATGAATCACACTTAACATATCATTAAAAAGTGGTCTATGCCCTGGGTTAACAATAATTACACCATCATGTATCCATTGGTTGCGTAACTTACCCTCATTTAGTTAATATCACATTAATTTTACTCTTATACTTTGTTAAACACCAAGAATCTTACCCTCATGTGGAAATGTAATCATTAAACTTACCCTTAACTGTCACTTATGGTTCTCCAAAACACCAAACACAAGTATAATTCATAACCTAAAAAAGATCAACAATTCATGTAATATCCTTCTTTCAGGAATCAATTACGATAGGTGTCATATCAAGACATAATTTTAATAAACCAAAACTCAAAACCAAGGGATAATCATATGAAACATGTCATCATAAACCATAATGGTCAATTCACCCAATTAACTTTTATCTTTCCATTAAATTTCCATAAAATCATATTCCCACATATCATATCAATTATAACACATTCCATTAAACTCAAAATGTTATCTTAAAAGTAATTAACATGACAATATATATCCATATCTCGTCATGAAAACATTCTAAACTAATTGTATAAAAATACAACCATTTTAGTCCATGTGATTTTAATTCAAGAAATCAACACAATTCACATATTATGAAAATCCATAATATTACACCAACAATATATCATATTGTTAAGAAAAATTCCACATTATCAAAATAGACAGTTCATTAAGATTTGATGGGTAGGTTGACCTCATGGGTGGCAAAAAACCTAGTGACAATGACAATGGACCCAATAGAATCCAATGGGAGGTCTATGAAATGCGATTATCATCAAATGTGATTTATTCAATTATACAAGTCAAATTTGTAGCTTTCTAGTGTAATCAAAATTACTAAACATACTAAAAGGATTGAAAAAAACATGTAAGGTGTCATTTTAGACCACCAACCTCAATAGTGGAAAAGAAAATGAAAATTATCAATGACCAATGTAGTTTTTGGTTCCTTATATATTCCCAACAAACTCTAGAAATGTAATATAATGATGCAATAGATCTTTCTTAAGGTTCAAAGAGGATACTTAGAGGTCGTTACTAGACGGGATGGATCAACAGGGATTGACCCCTGGAATGATGGTATTGAATCTGATTAAAAGGATCATTAAAATACTAACAATATTTTTAGATCACCTGTGATTTGAGTGAAAAAGATAATAGAAAAGTGAGTTCAACTATTTGGGGGTATTTATAGACATATTATAAAATAGAAGACCACAACATAGCCTCCAAGACCACACTACAGAATAATCTAACATGGGTAGGACTACAACATATCACATGAGACCACAACACATCCTTCCCAGTCAAACTACGTTCAAGGATCATATCTAAGACTGTGCCATATTTCTTGTAAACCTAGGTGAAGGACTACGATGCATCCTCATACACCATGCCACATAACCCAAAACCCCATGAATTAGGCTATAGTGAATCCAATATCCACACAATAGGGGTACATGATTTCACAAAACATATCAAATCTCATCTTGAGGTCCTTGAATTATAACCATGCTCTCCACGTCATAGACATCAACTTCTCGGGGAAGGTTTAACATTCTAACCCAAACCACCGGGCCTGATCTTCAGTTCCAAATGACCTCATATTTTCCTCATCGTACTCATGAGGATTTCGAATATAAAATAGAGTGTGAGTCCATCAGTGTGGGATATTATACCCTCAGTATAATTTCATAAGATTGATTATTAATAAATAATAAATAATCAAATTAAATATGTGGAAAATGAATAATGATATACATGGAATGAAATAGTAAGTCGCTCCCAAAGTTGTAAGACATTACATACTATAAGAAGTGGAGAAAATAAATAAAAAATAAACAAAATCATTCACTGTCTATCCTATTACACTATTTTCTCTCTATTCATATTCTATGTTTCACACCACAGGGCCCTTTCCATTTGTTATTAGTCATGAAATCTATAGGCACACAAAAATTCTAGAGTAGGGTGTGAGTACTAGGGTTGATAGGGAACCAACAATGCATCTTTAACAAAGTGTGAAAACATATACATGTTTATTCATTAATATTATTATATGTGTAACAAGAAAATAAACATACGATCCTAAATTGAGTGGTCATGTGCTAACCAAGCTGCTAAAAACCCTCAAATATACATTATTTGTTTCCATGTAGGAAGGATAATAAGAAGATGTCAGAAGTAACAAAAATAACAATCAGGATAATTAATTTTTTTCTTGAAAACCTAATGTAATTGTGTGTAAATATAATTATATTCTCCCATGGGCCTCATGTATGACATATTTTCTAGAATCTAGGCATTAAGTGTGTCCCATTAAAATCAACTAGACATCAAGAATGATTCATTCTAATCAACTAGGAATCAATTTTACTACTCACAAATCAACTATAATTTCAGAAACTGATACTCAGCTTACAGTTCCTTGAGTTCATCATCAACATGGCTCCATGGTATCATCAAATCCCCACCTTGTTCTTTGGTCCATGGTTCTCATCGTCGCAGGTCATGCATACTCTAACTTTAAGGGATGATCATATCAGGAAGGTCCACCTATTTAAAGTACCAAACACAAACTACAAGGCAATGGTATCACACATCACAAAGGTAATAATACCTAGTAAGAATCATATATCATCATAAGTAATAAAGTAGAAACACATAACAACATGTGAACATAATCAAATATGGAAATAAGCTACTTTAACAATACTCTTGGAAAGTAATACAACATGTCTCATGGGATACACACATCCCAATGTCATCAAAATCAAGAAAATATATCAATTATTCCAACAAAAAAATTATAATATGGAAACATGTGTAGAAAAAACCCATGAGGTAAGGAACTCCATACCTTAGGTGCAATGGTGTTCTCATGACAACAGTTGCTAACTGATTCAAACTACACAACTGAATCCTAGAACCATTATAATTTCATCATGATTTATAATTATCACCATATTTGATAATTAAACTTTTTCAAAAAAAAAGAATTAAATTTTATAATAATAAATTACCTATGTACCATTGAAAAAAATTGGATTTAAATTCTTCTCGTTGACATGATCTCAATGAAATTAACGACACATCAATCCGGTAATTGTCATGGAAGATATCTAGGCGAGAATTTTATGATAATAATAAAATAAAATAATACAAAAAATAATATAGAGTGATAGAAAGATATGAGAGAGGGTTGAGGAGGAAGGGTAATTCCCTGTGTGCACTGCACACTCTGTATTTATCCACTTTTTTTACATTTTTTATTCCATTCTTTATTATTATTTTAAATTAATTAGTTCATTTCTCACCCTTATATGGGTAATTCCTGGCCATTCACTTCCCCATTCCTCCCTATGAAGTTCCCCCATAACCCAACACACTTATTTATTTATTTATTATTTATTTTTTTCTTCCTATAAAATCCATTTAACCATTCATGAATTATATATTATAAAATACACATTCATATATACACCTGCACTTGTATGTATATATATATATATATTGTTTGATATATATACACATTGTATATGTACACACACCATTTTATTTTTCAAATTTTAATAATAATAATAATAATAATAATAATAAAATTAATAGTAATAGTATTATTATTATTATTAAATCTCCCCTGTTATTACCACAAAAAATGTTTTTCATTTATTTAACACATGTGATAATATCACTATTATTACCTAACCTCTCAATAAATATTCACCAAATGTGAAACATATCTTTCCAATTAATTCAATTATAAATTTTTTAAATACCTATGTATATTTCCATTTTTTCTATGACATAGAAAATATTAATAATACATTAATTGTTATTATTTGAAACTAGTCATCAAAAAATATTTCGATATCAAATAATTTTATCAATTCAAACAAATCCGAATAATTTGATAAAATTATTTTCATGCATTTAATATGTCTTTAAAAAAAATTAAATATAAAATGATAAAATAATTAACCTTACATGCAATGTAAGCAAACAACCCACGCAGAAAACTCTTTTATTTCACCTAGGGTAAAACTCACAATACAGACCCAATGGTGGTCATAGATTCTACATATAAAACACTGTTCAAGATATATTGTATTATTTTAGAAAAAAATCGTGCACTTGTGATATAATATATTTAATACGTTTATTAAATAAATACTAAGACTCTATAGGCCCTGGAATCCTTCACTAACTTAGCCCCAAATTTTGAAAATATTCCATATACTATTTGAAACTGCTAACCTGGATTTTACCCTTACGTAAGCCTTTTCAATTATTCATTAAGTTATTTTTATTAAAAAATTACATGTTATAAAAAAATTCTCCTAAATTATTAAAAAATATATTGTTTACTGTCATTAGAAATTGATGATATTGAAATTATCCCTCTCTAATGAATTTTCATCCCTGAGAAGTATTTCTAGTAGTCCAGTTCAAATAACTCAATCCACTGAGATCAGACATTAGAATTATGATCCTACACCTTTAAGGAAATTTCTCTAAAATAAGGATAATATTAGGAAAATTAAAAACCCTTATCTAATATTTTGGATCACACAATGTTCTCCTAGGAGTTTACCATCAACCCAAGGTATAACCCTCCTAGCACTAACCCTAGTCTCTATCCCAACATGTTAGTCACAGTCCTTATATAAATACTAACATAAAAAAATTCTCTGCTCAACAAATTAATTATTATAAAGATATGTCATAACATAATGACAACCTATATATATATCAAATAGAGAGATAATATCTATAATAGATAGAATAAATCAAAAAAATTAATTAATGAACTATTATGGAGTACAACAAACCATATATATATGAAAGATGAACCTATGTGCCTAGCCATGATACATGAATGCACATAAAAGATCAAAAATCACATATCAACATCTTGTGTATCACCCAAGGTGAAATTTATCAATGGTAACAGAAAAATATAGTTTCCCACACTTTATTGAAAAATAGTGGTCTGCCATGCAATACTGGTCAGGCACTGTCATAGTTACCCTACCCGAGTCCCAACCATATTATCTCCAATATACCCTTTCCAAAATCATGAGACAAAATCCAAGTTAGTAAAACTAATCCTTTGATACCATTTTATAACATCAACACCCAAACTAACGGGTCTAAACTGATGCTCCATATGATCTTATGTGTGAATCCTAATATGAATGTGGATTCTGAATAGAAGTGAGAGTTTGAATGTGTATGTGGGGAGACTATACCCTCAGTATAATTTCATGGGATGAATAATAAATTATAAAAGTAAAATAAAAATTTAGATTAAACTTGTGGAACTGAATTAATGATATACATGACATGAATTAGTATGCGGGTTGAAAATTTGTAAGCATGTCCAATGTATAGGCAATTGATAAAATAAATGAATAAACAATGGAAACCTCCAGTGTTGGCACTGGTCCACTTCTGGCTCAATGGTACTCTCTTAATCGATCATCTATATGTCCCTTGGCCTTTGGAGGATCTTAATTTATGAAATATATTGGTGCATAGAAATTCCTGAGTAGGTTGGGAGTACAAGACTTAGTAGGTCACTACCAATTCATCGTTAGCCATGTTTTTTAATGTATATTGATGACCAGCATATTAATAGTACATTTGTAACAAGAAAATAATAATTCCTTCCAAAACCTATCATTATTTTACTAAAGAATCCGCCACAGACCCCTGGTTGTACTTTATTTGGAACCATACATGATGGATAATTATATAATGGTAGAAGTAACCAAACTAACCACCCGAATAGTGAATCTATTTCTTTAAACTGTCCAGGTATCATGTGTGCATGTGACTTAGTTCTAAGGTAGTCCTCAAGTCTGACATGCTTCTTGACATTTAGGCATCAAGTGTGTCAGTTACAAATCAACTAGGAATCAATCATGTGGCTTGAAAATCAACTAGTCATTGAGTTTACTACTCACAAATCAACTAGAAATTGGTCATCCTCATATATGGTTTCCAGTTCCCTAAGTACATTCTCAACATGGATCCATCGTATCATCATATCTCTACACCATTCAAAGGTCCATTGTCTCCATCATCACAAGTCTTGCATACTCCCCCTCTAAGGGATGAACATATCATGACGATCCATCTATTTCAAGTACCAAACACATCCTAAAAGGAAATGGTATCACACATTATAAGGTATTCATACAAGAAAGACATCATATATCACCATGATAAATAAAGTAGCCACACATAACTACATGTGATCATAATAAAACATGGAAACATGCTACTCTTACAATACTCATGGAAAACAATACAATGGGCCCCATGGGAAACCGACACACCAACATGTGATCACAATCAAGAATATATATTCCAACACATAAATTTTGATATTGAAAAATGTGTAACAATATCCAAAGAGGTAAGGAACTTCCTACCTCATGTGCACTAATTTTTTGATGATAGGGATCGCTAACTGAGTCCAATTGCACCACCAGTTACTAGAACCATTTCCATTTTGACATGATTTAGAATTATCATCATCTTTTTTAATTAAAATTTTAAAAAAATGATTGAATTATGTCACAATAAAATAGCCCAATCCCTTCGAAAAAAATGAGGATTTAAATTCTTCTTATCAAGAGGAACACAACAACACCAAAGGTGTATCAATACAATTAGTATAGAACAATATATAGTGGAGAGAAGTTTGATGATAATAGTAAAATATAATATAATATTATAATAAAATAGAGGGATAGAAATATAAGAGATAGGCGTGAGGGGGAACACGAATTCCCCTTACGCCATAATTCCCTCTTTCTCCCCTTTTAATACCTTTTTTATTCCAATCATTTTTATTATTTTAATTAATTAATTGTTTTATTATTCATCCATGGGTAATGCCTATCCATTGACTCCTCCAAGCCTCCCTGTATAGTTACCCCATTTCCCCCTTCAATTATTTAGTTTTAGTTATTTATTTTTTTCTTCCTCGTAAATCCATTTAACAATTCATTAAACATATTTTAAAAAATAAACCTCCATATATACACCTAAACATGTATATATATATATATATTATCTCATATATATATTTAAACACATTGTGTATATACACTTTGAAATATTAATTTTCAAAATTTAATAAAAATAGTAAAAAAAAGCAAATTTTATTATTAATAAAATTCTAACATTATTTCCACCATAAACATTTTTTATTTATTTAAAACAGGTGATAATATCACTATTATTACCAAACCTCCCAATAAATCTTCACCCAGGGAAAATACCTGCTCATAAATTAATGGAGTTATAAATTATTTAGCTACACATGTATATTTCAATTTTTTTTCATGACATAGATAATAATTATTATTATTATTATTTTTATTATTTTAACTACTCAACAAAAATATTCAGATATCAAATAATTTTATTAGTTTCAAAAAATCAAAATAATTTGATAAATTTCATTATACACAAATATTATATTTTTTAATGAAAAATATTAAACATAAAAAGTATAAAATAATTACCCTTACGTGCGATGTAACCAAACATTTGATACAGAAAAATTCAATTTCCCATGTAGGGTAAAAACCAAATTCAGGACCAAACGAAAGTCCTGTATTTTCCATATAAAGCACCATTTTGGAGGTATTTCATTATTTAATAAGAAACCATGCACTCATTATATAATATATTTAATATGTTTACTTTATCAATATCGAGGATCTACGTTCCCCATAATCTTAGATCCTAACTCTAAATATTTACCAAAAAATATTCCAAGGTTCTAATATGACTTTTATTCGTACATAAATCCTTTAAATCATTAATTAAGATATTTTTATTTAGAAATTACATTTTTCCATAAAATACCAATTATTTATTAACAAATTTGGTTTTTTATTATCATTATAAATTGATGATATTATAGACGGACTACTGCATAGTTTTTCCTCAAAAGGAAGTAACTACAAACATCCTCCCTAGAGCTCCTTATGTCGTAGCCTGAACTTCCACACTATAGTGATCATACTTACGGTGAAGCCCATAGATCCACAATGTAGAATCCTCACCTCAAAAAACTCTTACTGCTTCCTCTGAGAATGTTCTATCCAGACTAAACCATGAAAACCAAGGTTCAAAACAATAAAAACCAGTTAAAAGAGGTTCACCAAAACTTAAAGAGGGACATGCCTGAAAAAAGGTATGAATATATTCCTTTTCATGGAAATAACTTCAAGAAAACATGATCTCGGACCTGAAATTATAAATCCTTCCTTTGATTGTTGGAATATCCTTTTGGTTGATATTAATCTACGTTAATAAAATTATGAATAATCATTACTTTCAAAAATTATCTAATCAGCAAAATCTAGGAAAATGAGCTTCCTTTCAATAAATTTGTTCCAAAAAATGGAATAAAATTCCTCCTTTCATACAATACTAAATATGGTTCTATTTGAATGCTTGAATGGAAGTTATTGTTATAAGATAATTCCATAAAAGTTAAATAATGATCTCATGCACCTTGAAAGTCAATTGACCATGAAATTAACATATCTTTAAAGGTTTGAATACTCAATTATGAATTCCAATCTGTTTGAGGAAGACAGGTAGTGCTCAAATGTAGATTAGTGTTAAGATCCTTTTAAAGAATCTTCTAGAATTTTGATTTAAACCATAGATCACAGTCATATATAATTGAAAGAGGTGTACCATGAAGTCTCATAACGTCATTAATATATAGACATGCAAAGAACTTGAGAGGTACAACTTCCTTTATATCAAGGAAATGTGTGGAATTGGTAAAACGATCAATAATAACTTATATGGAATCATACATTCTAGGAGCCTTTGATATTTTAGTGATAAATTCTATAGTAAAATCATCCAACTTCAACGAAGGAATCGACAGAGTTCATATGAATCCTTTGGAATGTTGTATCTTTGACTTTACCCATTGAAGAACCAAGTGTCCTGATACAAACACTATAAAAACATGCATTTAGCTACGTTTTTAGCCACATTTTCAGAAAACATTGGTAAATCTTAATTTAGCTACAATTTTTAATCACATTTTAATACATGATTAATTTATCCACGTTTCTAAACATCACTAACATAGCCATTTTTTAAAACATTATTTATTTAGATGTGTTCTAAAACACTTCTAAATAGTCTCATTTTAAAATTTCACTAATTTAGCCCCATCTTGAAATGTTTCTACTTTAGCTGTGTTTTAAAACATCACTAATTTAATCGTATTTTTAAACATGTATAGTACAAGTAATTTTATTTTATGTTTTTTTTAAATGTATCAATCATTAAATAAAAAATTAACATACATTATATATATATATATATTTATAAATGAGATAATTAATTAATGAAAACTTAAAATTTATTAAAAATACACATGTAAGAATATTATAAATTACTAATTTTGTATATTATTTATATATATGTATTTTAATATTGTCAAGACCTGTCCCAGTGGGGCCCGCACCGTTACTCCCCAAGCCCGCCTCCAATAGGCCAGGGGCTGGTGATTAGCACTAAGTAGAAATATTAATAACATGGGAGGCATTGCCTAAGCATCTGTACACATGCACAAATGTCCAATCCCACAAATGCTGAAATGTAAAAACACTAAGGAAAAAAATGCATGCATACAACTAAACCAAACCAACATAGTGCAATGGAAAGTAAAATGCTGAAAGCAAATTGGGCCAGAATACAAGCCCACCAAAAACAAGAGTATGAAAACTACAAAGTCCAACCTGTAAACAAAAAAGGTACTTGGACTACTGCTCATATCCGTAGGAATGCCTTATCCTATAGGGAACTCAGACAGCTCGGACCTGTCCTTGTCCACCCTGGACTCTCTCAAAAGGATGCTTGTCTGCAAAAGACACGACACTTGCGGGAAAACCCGTGCAGGGGTGAGTATAGAAATACTCAGTAGAGGACCCCGAAAACCAAAAATCAGTACACAAAGTAAAGGTACAGTCAACTATGAACAGTATGTGTCTACAGAACATATAGAAAAGACCAGATATACTCAAAACCCAGACCCGTGGTCAAAAGACAAGTCACACAACCGCATATCCCCTCTAGGGGTTCAGTTCGAAGATTCCATGAAGCACTCGTTCTAGGATAACACACTCCATGAGTATTAAAGCTCTGATGATGTCCGTCCGAGAAGTACTGTTCATCGAGAAACGTCATGAGAGTTAGTTACACTCATTATGGGAGACACAGTCCCGAGTGAGAAGATTACGATAGATAGAAGCACTCATTATGGGAGACACACTCCTGAGTGGAAAAGATCACGATACACAGATGAGGATCACTGCCAGGGCCATGGAGGATGCCACGACTTATCCATAATTCACCTGCTAGGTAGAGGATCGACGCCCAGTGGAGTTGTTCATGTTGATGCCAGACTCTACCTAGGGTCAAGAATGGATAGAGGATCTCGATCCAGGCCTCTCGGATGGATGCCTGACTCTATCACAGAAAGTCCTACTAAAGGGATCATACTCTTGTAGGAGGAAATAATTATTGACCTTCAAGGGATCGATAAAAAGGGGCACTAACCCAAATGAAAGATGTCCAAGTTATGGTGAACAAGAGGACCGTGCCATTTTACAAAAGTAAATGGCGTGTAGAAAAGTTACACGTCGTGTTGTCTGACCCCAGGTACTGCCTGTGTACATCAGCCCATGTCGTAAGGCTGGTCATATAGAAAACTAAGTACACGGAATGTAGTACAGTGTACACGCCGTGTCTGAGTGACTGGGGTTGGATCCGTGTATGCTGGTCATGTGCCAGTACACAGTCATGAACACGTGTACTTTAACCCGTGTAATCGGTACACGGGGTAACCTGTGTTACTAGCCTCGCCTGGCCATGTGATGGAGTACAAGATTGTATACTCCATCCCGTGTCCATGTATCCCCGGGATACATGCCAAGCCATGTGTAGCCGCCTCTGCCATGCTTCGTAGAGAGTACACGTCATGTCGTCTGAAGATGTGTAGTCCAACCTGTGTCCGTGTACTTCCCAAAATACACACTGAGTTTCGGGGAAAGTCCAACATGTCATGTGACCTGGGTCACACACCGTGTGATCCATCTATGACCCCCAAAACCCTAGCCACCGCCGCTATAACTACACGACATGTTCTTCCGAAGTACACATTGTGTATTCTGGAATTTTCCAGAAACGTGGACCTTTGTCGTTGCACCTCCAGTGATGCTCCGTTCTTTGATTCGGCTGTCCGATCGCCAATAAAATCCAAGGTTTTTGTCTCCCTGACACCATGAAGCCGATTTTGTTGTTTTCAGGCCTCCGATCAGCTCCGAAAACATGCAACGATCCATCCGCGCGAAGAACACTCGAAGAAATGACCTTCTCGATCTGGTCTGATTCATCACCCACCATCACCGTTGCACATCTGCAAGGTCTTTGTGGTGTCGATTATTCAATTTGGGATCGTTGCATCATAGAAAGGATGTCCAATGATCCATCGCTTATTTCCTCACAAAGAACACAAAGAACGCACGAATGAAAATGGGGGAAAAGAAAACCAAAGAGAATCGAGGAACAACCCTCTATCATCATTCGTCATGGTGTTGATCCACTTCTGTTAGTAGGCTAAAAAAGATTAGAATCAAACAACAAAAAATCAACATGGATTAATTCCCCAAATAATCCCAAATAAAACCCTCCCGTAAGAACGTAAAAATCCTTGGATCAACTTGTTTGTGGTTGATCCGCGTTCATCGTTTAAAATCAAAAATGGGGAAAGATGATTTGAAATAACAACTCCTACCTCAACTGGGATCGATCTTCAATGAACAGGTCATGCTACCATCATCATCGAGATCCTCCAACCTCATTGGCATAACGATTCGCAGATTTGATCTTCCGTTGTTTTCTGCCGAGAGTTTTCTCCAGAGTTTCCTCTCAATCTTCCACCAACGATCGACATTCGATTATCCCAATAAAAAGGGAAGTGTGTTTTGGCATTCAAAATATAATGCGGTATTAATGAGTCCAATTTTCCATTCTTGAGTCATTATGATGTGCCATTTATTAAAGAAACAGCTACCTCGTCACCGTGCTGCAACAGATGTTTCCATAAAATAATAATAAACACTGCGAATTTATTTTTATTTTTTATCTTTACTAGAACGTCAAAAAATTAACTTTTTACCTTGACCTTTACCAGTTGAGGTTACACTTGTTCTTAGGTAAATTCTTCGTCCCAGACTCAATGGTTCCCTCAAATTTTTAATCCGAGCATCGGTTTGGAAACTGCCACAGCTGCGCACAAGTGCCAACTCGCTTAACTTTAAAAAAAGTTTGAACCACCATTCTAGGATCATCAGACCTCGGAATGATGTACCGTCTCTACGCCTGGTCTTGTAATAATTCCATATAATATTTAAAAATAATACACAGAAAAATATGAGTCATTACATTCTCCCCACCTTGGGGCTTTACGTCCCCAAAAAGCCAAAACAAAGGCTACGAAAAAAGATGTGGGTATTGGGCACACATCTGGGCCTCCCACTCCCACGTGCTCTCTTGAAGATTCTTGTTCTGCCATTGGATGCACACCAAGGCAATCAATTTCCCATGAAGGATCCTCTCCTGCTGATCCTCGATCTCCACTGGGTACTCAGCAAAGGCCACTCTATCCTCGATGTCCAGCTCACCCCAGTCTATGATGTGCGATGGGTCATGCACGTACCTCCTTAACTGCGACACATGGAAGACATCATGTACCCAATGAAACTGTGGTGGTGGATCTAGGTAGTACGCCACCTAACCAACTCTGTACAGTATCTGGAATGGTCCGATGAACCTCGGAGATAGCTTGCTGCCTCGACCAAATCTCTGTAACCCTTGTCGAGGTGAGACCTGAAGAAAGATGTGGTCTCCCTCTTCAAACTCTATAGGTCTTCATCGTCTATCAGCATAAGACTTATACCGGCTTTGTGCAGTCTTCATCCACTCCCAGATGATCTTCACCATCTCGGTGGTGACTCACACCAACTTTGGACCCATGAGTGCTGACTCTCCGTGGTTGGTCCAGCAAAGCAGTGACCGGCAGGGTCTCCCATACAAGGCCTCGAACGGTGCCATACCAATGGTGTAGTGGTAGGTATTTTTGTATGCAAACTCCACCAGTAGTAGGTGGTCCTACCAACTACGATAAAAGTTCAAGACACATGCTCGCAACATATACTCTATAACCTGAATGGTCCTCTCAGTATGATATTTATCTAGGGATGAAATGTTGTGCTCAAGCGTAGATAAGTACCAAAAGCCTCTTGCAATCCCTTACACAACTGGGATGCGAGATGGGAATCTCGTTCTGAGACTATTGTCGAGGGGAATCTCTGAAGCCAAACTATCTCCTACACTTAGAGGCATCCCAATCTCTTTAGGAAAATCTGCTCCCTGATAGCTAGGAAGTAGACCGACTTGGTGAGTCGGTCAATGATCACTCAGGTGGAATCATGCCCCTTGGATGTCTGTGGTAATCCTATCACAAAGTCCATCGATATTCCATCCCACCTATACTCTGGAACTTCCAGGGGTGAGCTAATCCCACTGGAACCTGGTGATCGGCCTTCACCTGCTGGCATGTAAGGCATTGAGAAACGAACTCTACTACTGCCTTTTTCATGCCTGACCACCAGAACTGTCGCCGGAGATCCTGGTACATCTTTGACACTCTAGGATGTACCTCCAAGGGGGATGTATGAAACTCCCTCAAGACCTCCTCCCACAACACCACTGGTACAATAGTGCATCCTCTGAAAAGAAGTATGTGCTCCCACCTTGAGAATATCCATTAGGAGAATGTCCTTTGGATAACTTAGCATGTAAGGCCACACAGTCGACATCCCCAAGTTGTGCTTCCGTAACTCATTGAAATAGTGGAGGGGTGAAAACCATCAACTGTAGGTAAGTTGTATCCTCTCCATCCATGAAGGATAACTACAACCCAGTTGATTGATCTATCACCTCACTCAACAGCTGTGAGCTCAACCTTCTGCTAAGAACGTCTTCCACCTTGTTCCCCTTCCCAGGAGTATATATGATCTCAAAATCATAATCCTAGAGGAACTCTAGCCAATGCCTCTGGCACAGATTTGAATCCTTCTATGAGAATATGTACTTGAGGCTCTTGTGGTCAGAGTAGATGATAAACCGCTCGCCCATAAGGTAGTGTCGCCACATCTTCAATGCGAAGACCACCACTGCTAACTCAAGATCATGGGTCGCATAGTTCTGCTCATATGGACTAAGCAGGAACGAACCATAAGTAATCACTTACTGCCTCTGCATCAAGACACATCCAAGCCCAATCCCTGATGCGTCTTACAAAACTATGTACTTGACACCCTCCTCCAGCAATCCCAAGACTAGGGCGCTCGTCAAACTCTGTCTCAACTGCTGGAAAGCTTGCTGGCACTTCTCCGTCCACATGAAGGGTTTCCCCTTCCTGGTTAAGGTTGTCATCGGTGCTGATATCTGGGAGAAATCAGGAATTAATCTCCAGTAATATCCTGCCAACCCAAGGAAGCTCCGCACCTATGTCACGCTCCGAGGTGGATCCCATGCTAACAAAACCTCCACCTTGGAAGGGTCTATAGCTACTCCATCTGCTGAGATGACATGTCCCAAAAAGTGGAACTCCTGAATCAATAACTGGCACTTTGAGAGCTTCCCATAAAGTTGGTGCTCTCGAAGTACGTCTAGAACCATCTGTAGTTGTCTCACATGCTACTCTTCTGACGTCAAGTACACCAGAATGTCATCAATGAAGACCACTACGAACCAGTCCAAGTACAGCTCGAAGATCCGACTCATTAGTCCCATGAACACTATAGAGGTGTTCTTCACACTGAAAGGCATCACCAAGTACTCATAGTGACCGTAGAGGCATCTGAAAGCCTTCTTCGGTATATCCTCGTCCCGTACTCATTACCGGTGATAACCTGATCAAAGGTCAACCTTCAAGAACCACTGTTACCCTCATAGCTTATCAAAGAGGTCATCGATCCTTGGCAATGGATACATGTACTTCACTATCACCTAGTTCAGGCATCGGTAATCCACACACAACCTCAGAATCCCGTCTGCCTTATTGGCTAATAAGACTGGGGCCACCCAGGGTGAATTGATGGGTCTCACGAAACCCTTGCTCTACAAATCCTCCAACTGCACCCTCAACTTGCAAAGCTCTGTGGGAGACATCCGATATGCTGATGAGGAAATCAGTTTCTCCCCTGGGTGTAAGTCGATGAAAAATTCAATTTCCTAGTGGGGAGGTAATCATAAAACATCTTCGAGAAAGGCGACCTCATACTCTTCAACTACTGCTGGGAACTAAGGGCTCACAACATCCACTACTCCGAGGGAAAGTCTTTCCTACCCATGAGTGATTGGCTGCACCCTCCTATGCATAAGACCATTCTACACTGCCTGGGTTTCCCTTTCTCTGACAAAGGAAAACCTCATTCCATCACGGAGGATACACCGCACTCTTAGCCTAAAAAGGTCAATCTAGGAATGGACAGAAGATAACCAATCCATACTAAGAATGAAGTCTTAAGGCCTCGACGCTACCACAAAAGGTTCCAACCAAAAAACTCACCTCCAAGGGTTAGATATCACAGTCTGCAAAGGTGCATGATCATTGAGTATCCTCCCGTAAGTGTCTCCAAGTGTAATAATCGAGTGAAAATTTCTACTGGAATCTCGAGGTTTCATACAAGACATGTGGATATAAAGGAATGAATGACACTTTTGTCTATAAGTATGACATCTAAGGTAGAAAAGACATAGATCGTACCTCGAATCATCCCTGGATCCCCTGGGTCGTATGCATTGACCACATACAGTTGTCCCCATCCCTGTCCCCCAGCTACCTGAGCCTGGTGCGGATATCCTAGGGGTGGTGGTGGAAGTAAGTCAAAGTGTCTATCACAACCCGTAACTCTCCTTGCTACTCTGCATGTCTGCTGCCTGGTGGGTCTGTCTGCTCCACTCTCTGCCTTTGCCTCGGTGGTCCATCCACCGCTTCCCTGTCAGCAGCTCGATGGGTCGGACAATCTCTAGCAAGATGTCCTCTAACGTCTCACACATAACATCGCTTCTCCCTAGGATGATTGGATCCATCCTGAGAGCCATGGACTATCGATCTTGTATGCTGGGTCCTCCTATGACGTTTCCCACATCTAGATCCCTGTGCCTGACGTCGGCTCCCTGCTGCTTGGGTCTCCGCACCTGTCTGCCTGCTGCTGACTGTCATCGGTTGTCTCTAGAACTCATGGAGCGCGCTCATCCTGTGTTCCTCATTAGTTGGTACCACAGGTACCACTGGCTTCTCCACTAGTGGTGGAATAATTGGTGCACCAACTGGTGGAATGCATAGGGAACTGGTCCCTATATCGAGCCTCATCACTGAGGGGGTTATCCTCCTGATCGTGCTGCTGAATCCTAGTGGGTATGCGTTGGAGAGGCATTCTGTAATGAAACAAGATCTACCATGGTAAATGAGTATATCTGGATAGTTGACACAAAGGACATGGAAAACACAACCCATTTTTATATGATGCTTGTACCTTTATTTTATTTCCCCGCAACTAGTGTTTTCTTGTACCGAGTCAAAAAACTGGTTATCAGAGTCCTGGTTTATGGATACGTCAGCCGCCACACCAACACTAGAGTCTCTGTCTTGAATGTCGAACTCAAGACACTTAACAACATTTCCCCAATCCAATATCACATACTCATGGTCCTAAGGTAGAACTGACCACCTCTGATACCACTCTTTCAAGACCCGTCCTAGTGGGTCCCGTGCCGTGACTCTCCAAGCCCGAATCCAATAGGCCTGGGGCTGGTGACTAGCACCAAGTAGGCATATTACTAACATGGATGGCATTACCTAAGCACTTGTACACACGCACACATCGCCAAGCCCACATATGATGAAATGTAAAAACACTAAGGAACAAAATTCATGCATACAACTAAACCCAACCAACAGAGTGCAATGGAAAGTAAAATGCTAAAAGCAAACCGGAACGGAATACAAGCCCACCAAAAACAAGAGTCTGAAAACTGAAAAGTCCAACCTGTAAACACAAAAGGTACTAGGACTGCTGCTCGTAGCCGTAGGAATGCCTCGTCCTGTAGGGAACTCAGAATACTCAGTCCTATCCTGGTCCACCCTGGATTCTGTCAAAAAGGCTTCTCTTCTGCACAAAACACAACAAGTGCGGGCAAATCCCGTTTAGGGGTGAGTATAACAATACTCAATAGAGGACCCATAAAACCACAAAGTAGTACACAAAGTAAAGGTACAGTCATCTATGCACAATATATGTCTACAGAACATATAGCACAAACCAGATATACTCAAAACCTAGACCCATGGTCTAAAGACAAGTCACACAACTGCATCCCCCCACTAGGGGTTCAGTTTGTAGATTACACAAAGCACTCGTTCTGGTAAAACACACTCTACGAGTCTTAAAGCTCTGATGATGTTCGTCTAAGAAGTACTATTTATCAAGAAACACCATGAGATGTAGTTACACTCATTATGGGAGACACACTCCCAAGTGAGATGATTACGATAGATAGATGCACTCATTATGGGAGACACACTCCTGAGTGGAAAAGATCATGATACAAAGATGAGGATCACTGCCAGGGCCATGGAGGAAACTGTGAATCATCCAGAATTCACCTGCTAGGTAGAGGATCGATGCCCAGTGGAGTTGGTCAGGTCGATGCTGGACTCTACCTAGGGTCAAGAATGGATAGAGGATCTCGATCCAGGCCTCTCGGATGGATGACTGACTCTATCACAGAAAGTACTACTAAAGGAATCATACTCCTATAGGAGAAAATGACGCCTAACCTTCAGGGGATCGATAAGAAGGGGCACTAAAACAAATGAAAGATGTCCAAGTTACGGTGAACAAGAGGACCATTCCATTTTCGAAAAGTACACGTCATGTAGAAAAGTTACACGCCGTGTTGTATGACCCCAAGTACTGCCCGTGTACATCAGCCTGTGTCGTAAGAATGGTCATGTAGAAAACTGAGTACAGGGCATGTAGTACAGTGTACACGCCGTGTCCGAGTGACTGGGGTTTGCTCCGTGTACACTGGCCATGTGCCCTTACACGGTCATCAACCCGTGTACTTTAACCCGTGTAATCGGTACACAGGGTGACCCACGTTACTGGCCTCGCCTGGCCCTGTGATGGAGTACAAGATTGTGTAATCCATCCCGTGTCCATGTATCCCTGGGATACACGCCAAGTCCTATGTAGCCGCCTCTACCATGCTTCGTAGAGAGTACAAGTCGTGTTGTCTGAAGCCGTGTTGTCCAACGTGTGTCCGTGTACTTCCCAAAATACATGCTGATCTTAGGGAAAAGTCCAACATGTCATGTGACTAGGGTCACACACCGTATGATACCACTCTAACCCCCAAAACCTGAGTCTCAGCCGCTATAACTCCATGACATATTCTTCCGAAGTACACGCCGTGTATTCTAGAATTTTCCAGAAATGTGGACCTCCACCATCGCACCTCCGATGATGCTCCGTTATTTGATCCGGCTATCAGATCACCATGAAACTCTAAGGTTTTGGTCACCTCAGGACCATGAAGACAATTTTGTTGTTTTCATTCCTCCGATCAGCTCCGAAAACATTCAATGATCCATCCACGCGAAGAACGCTCGAAGAACGAACCTTCCTGATCAGGTCAAATTCGTCACCCGCCATCGTCGTTGGACATCTGCAAGGTCTTTGTGGTGTTGATTATTCAATTTGGAATCATTGCATCATATAATGGATGGAAAACGATCCGTTGTTCGTTTCCCCACGAAGAACACAAAGAACGCGCGAAAGAAAAATGGGGAAAAGAAAACCAAAGTGAATCGAGGAATGAACCTCTGCCGTCATTCGTCATGGAATTGATCTGCTCCTGTTAGTTGGATTAAATGGAGATTAATCAAACAACTACAAATAAAAATGGATTAATTCCTTGAATCATCCCAAATAAAACCCTCCCATAAGAATGTAGAAATCCTGGGATCAACTTGTTCGTGGTTGATCTGCATTCGTCATTTAAAATCAAAAATGGGGAGAAAAGATTTGAAATAACAACCCCTAACTCAACTGGGATCAATCACTGATGAATAGGTCATGCTACCATCGTCATCGAGATCCTCCAACCTCGTTGGCACAATGATTCGTAGATTCAATCTGCCGTCATTTTTCACCGAGAGTTTTCTCCAGAGTTTCCTCTCAATCTTCAACCAATGATCGACGTTCTATTATCCCAATAAAAAGGGAAGTGTGTTTTGGCATTAAAAATACGCTGCGGTATTAATGAGTCCAGTTTTTCATTCTTGAGTCATTATAATGTTCCATTTATTAAAGAAACAGCTACCTCTTCACCGCTCTGTAGTAGATGTTTCCATAAAAATAAAAATAAACACTACAAATTTATTTCTATTTTTATCTTTACTAAAAAGTCCAAAAATTAACTTTTTAACTCGACCTGCACCAGTTGATGTTAGGCTCGTTCTTAGGTAAAGTCTTCATCCCGGACGCAATGGTTCCCTCATATTTTTAATTCGATCATCGGTTTGGAAACTACCACATCTGCGCACAAGTGCCGACTCGCTTAACTTAAAAAAAAGTTTGAACCACCATTCTAGGATCACTGGGCCTCGAAATGATGTTCCGTCTCTGCTCCTGGTCTCGTAATAATTCCATATAATATCTAAAAATAATACATGGAAAAATCTGAGTCATTACATTCTCCCCACATCAGGGATTTACGTCCACGAAAAGCCAAAACACAGGCTACTAAAAAAGAAGTGGGTACTGGGCACAGATCTGGGCCTCCCTCTCTCACGTGCTCTCCTGAAGATTCTCGTTCTGCCATCGGATTCGTACCAAGGTAATCGATTGACCACAAAGGATCCTCTCCTGCCGATCCTCGATCTCCACCGGGTACTCAGCAAAGGTCACTCCATCCTCGATGTCCAGCTTACCCTAGTCAACGATATGTGATGGGTCATGCACGTACCTCCTCAACTACGACACATGGAAGACATCATGTACCCGATGCAACAGTGGTGGTAGATCTAGGAAGTACTCCACCTCACCAACTCTACACAGTATCTGGAAAGGTCCGATGAACCTCAAAGATAGCTTGCTGCCTCGGCCAAATCTCCATAACCCTCGTCGAGGTGAGACCCGAAGAAAGATGTGGTATCCATCTTCGAACTCTAGAGGTCTTCATTGTCTATCAGCATAAGAATTATACAAGCTCTGTGCAGTCTTCATACGCTCCCAGATGATCTGCACCTTCTCGGTGGTGACTCGCACCAACTCTGGACCCATGAGTGCTGACTCTCCGAGGTCGGTCTAGTGAAGCAGTGACCGGTAAGGTCTCCCATACAAGGCCTCAAATAATGCCATACCAATGGTGGAGTGGTAGGTATTGTTGTATGAAAACTCCACCAGTGGTAGGTGGTCCTACCAACTATGATCAAAGTCCAAGACACATGCTTGTAACATATCCTCCGTAACTTGAATGGTCCTCTCAGTCTGATATTTTTCTGGGGATGAAATGTTGTGCTCAAGCGTAGCTAAGTACCAAAAGCCTCTTGCAATCCCTTCCACAACTGGGATGCGATACAAGCATCTCATTTGGATACTATTATTGAGGGGACTCTCTGAATCCAAACTATCTCCTACACGTAGATTCATCCCAAGATCTTTATGGAACTCTTCACCCTGATATCTAGGAAGTGGGATGACTTGGTGAGTCGGTCAACGATCACCCATGTGGAATGATGCCCCTTGGACGTCCGTGGTAAGCCTATCACAAAGTCCATCAATATTCTATCCCACTTCCACTCTATAACTTCCAGGGGGTGAGCTAATCCTGCTGGAACCTGGTTCTCGACCTTCACCTGCTGGCATGTAAGGCATCGAGAAACGAACACTGCTACTGCCTTTTTCATGCTTGACCACCAGAACTATTGTCGGAGATCCTGGTACATCTTTTCCACTCTAGGATGTACCGCCAAGGGGGATGTATGAAAATCCCTCAGGACCTCCTCCTACAACTCCACTGGTACAATAGTGTGTCCTCTGAAGATAAGTACATGCTCCCCACCTTGCGAATATCCATCAGGAGCTTGTACTGTGGATAACATAGCATGTAAGGCCACACAGTCAGAATCCCCAAGCTGTTCTTCCCTAACTCATTGCAAGAGTGGAGGGGTGAAAACCATAGACTGTAGGTAAGTTGTATCCTCTCCATCCATGAAGGATAACTGTAATGCAGTTGATTTCTCTATCGCCTCACTCAACAGCTGTGAGCCCGACCTTTTATAAGAGCGTCTGCCACGTTGTTCCCCTTCCCAGGAGTATAGATGATCTCAAAATAATAATCCTGGAAGAAATCTAGCCAACAACTCTACCTTAGATTCAAATCCTTCTTTGAAGAGATGTACTTGAGGATCTTGTGGTCAGAGTAGATGATAAACTGCCCACCCATAAGGTAGTGTCACCACATCTTCAATGTGAAGACCACCGCTGCCAACTCGAGATCATGGGTCGCATAGTTCTGCTCATGTGGCCTAAGCTAGCGAGAACAATAAGCAATCACTACCTACCTCTTCATCAGGACACATCCAAGCCCGATCCCTGATGCGTCGCATAAAACTATGTACTTGACACCCTCCTCCAGCAATCCCAAAACTGGGGCACTCGTCAAACTCTGTCTCAACTGCTCAAAACCCTGCTATCACTTCTCTGTCCACACGAAGGGTTTCCCCTTCTTGTTCAAGGCTATCATCAGTGTTGATATCCAGGAGAAATCAGGAATGAATCTCCGGTAATATCCTGCCAACCCAAGGAAGTTCCGCACCTCTGTCACACTCCGAGGTGGCTCCCATGCTAACACAGCCTCTACCTTGGAAGGGTCTATAGCTACTCCATCTGTTGAGATGACATGTCCCAAAATGTATAACTCCTAAATCCAAAACCAGCACTTTGAGCGCTTCCCATAAATCTGGTGCTCTCGAAGTACATCTAGAACCATCCATAGGTGTCTCACATGCTCTTCTTTTGACGTCAAGTACACCAGGATGTCGTCAATGAAGACCACTACGAACCAATCCAAGTATAGCTGGAAGATCTAGATCATTAGTCCCATGAACACTGTAGAGGCATTCGTCATGCCGAAAGAAATCACCAAGTACTCATAGTGACAGTAGAGGCATCTAAAAGCCTTCTTCGGTATATCATCATCCCGTACTCATAACTGGTGATAACCTAATCGAAGGTCAACCTTTGAGAACCACTATTCCCCTCATAGCTGATCAAAGAGGTAATTGATCCTTGGAAGTGGATACTTGTTCTTCACCATCACCTGGTTCAGGCGCCGGTAATCCATGCACAACCTCAGACTCCTGTCTGCCTTCTTGGAAAACAAGATTGGGGCTTCCAAGGGTGAAACGTTGGGTCTCACGAAACCCTTGCTCTACAAATCCTCCAACTGCACCCTCAGCTCGCGAAGCTCTATGGGAGCCATATGATATTCTGATGAGGAAATCAGTGTCGTCCCGGGGTGTAAGTCGATGTAAAAGTCGATTTCTTGGCAGGGAGTTAATCCTAGAACATCTTCGGGAAAGACCTCCTCATACTCTTCCACTACTACTGGGAACTAAGGGCTCACAACATCCACTGCTCTGAGGGAAAGGCTATCCAAATCATAAGCAATTGGATGTACCCTCCTATGCATAAGCCCATTCTACACTGCCTGGGTTTCCCTTTCTCTGACAAAGGAAAATATCATTCCATCACAGCGGACACACCACACGCTTTTCCTAAAACAGTCAATCTGGGCATGGACCGAAGATAACCAATCCATACCGAGAATGACGTCGTAAGGCCTTGACACTACCACCATGAGGTTCCAATCAAAAATCTCACCTCCAAGGGTAAGATCATACTGTCTGGAAGGGTTCATGATCATCGAGTCTCTGCTCGTAGGTGTCTCCAAGCATAATAATCAAGTCAAAAGTTCTACCGGAATCTCGAGGTTTTGTACAAGACATGTGGATATAAAGGAATGACTGGAACTTTTGTCTATAAGTACGACAGCTAAGGTAGGAAAGACAGAGATCGTACCTTGAATCATCCCTGGAGCCCCTGGGTCATATTCCTCGACCGCATGCAGCTATCCCCATCTGTATCCCTCAGCTCCCTGAGCCTGCTGCGGATCTCCTGGGGGTGGTGGTGAAAGTAATTCAAAGTGTCTATGACCACCCCGAAACTCTCCCTGCTCCTCTGACATGTGTGATGCCTGGCAGGTCTGTCTACTCTACTCTCTGCCTCTGCCTTGGTGGTCCATCCACCGCTTCCCTGTCAGCAACTCGATGGGTTTGACAATCTCTAGTGAGATTTCCCCTACCGTTGCATGCATAACATCGCTTCTCCCTAGGCTGACTGGATCCATCCTGCGAGCCCTGGATTATCGATCCTCTATCATGGGTCCTCCTATGACGTTTCCCACATCTAGATCCCTGTGCCTGACATCGTCTCCCTACTGCTTGGGTCTTCGCACCTGTCTGCCTGCTGCTGACTACTGTCGGTTTTATCTGGAACTCATGGAGCATGCTCATCCTACGCTCCTCATCGGTCGGTACCGTAGGTACCACGAGATGCTCCCCTGGTGGTGACATAATTGGTGCACCACCTGGTGGTAATGCCTAGGGAACTAGTCCCTGTATCAAAGCCTCGTCACTGAGGGGTTTATCTTCCTGATCACTCGGTTGAATACTAGCGGGTATGCGTCGGGGAGGAATTATGTAATGAAACAAGATGTACCATGTTAAATGAGAATATCTGGATAGCTGACACAATGGACATGGAAAACACAAACCATTCCTATATGATGCTTGTACCTTTATTTTATTTCCCCACATTCTATTGTTTTCTTTTACCGATTCAAAAAGCAGGTTATCAGAGTCCTGGTTTATGGATACGTCAGCCTCCGCACCAACACTGGAGTCTCTGGCCCGAAAGTCAAACTTGAAACACTTAACACAGTTTCCCCAAACCAATATCACATACTCATGGTCCTAAGGTATAACTAAACACCTCTGATACCACTCTTTTAAGACCCTTCCTAGTGGGTCCCGTGCTGTGACTCTCCAAGCTCACCTTCAATAGGCCAGGGGCTGGTGACTAGCACCGAGTAGGCATATTACTAACATGGGAGGCATTACCTAAGCACCTGTACACACGCACACATCTCCAAGCCCAAAAATGATGAAAAGTAAAAACACTAAGGAACAAAATGCATGCATACAACTAATCCCAACCAACATAGAGTAATGGAATGTAAAATGCTAAAAGAAAACCCGGCCGGAATACAAGCCCACCAAAAACAAGAGTCTGAAAACTGAAAAGTCCAACCTGTAAACACAAAGGTTACTCGGATTGCTACTCATAGCCATAGGAACACCTCGGCCTATAGGGAACTCATAATGCTCAGTCCTGTCCTGGTCCACCTTGGATTCTGTCCAAAGGCTTCTCTTCTGCAAAAGACATGACATGTGCAGGAAAATCCCATGTAAGGGTGAGTATAACAATAATCCATAGAGGACCCAGAAAACCACAAAGAAGTACAAAAAGTAAAGGTACAGTTAGCTATGCACAATATATGTCTATATAACATATAGCACAATCCATATATACTCAAAACCCAGACCCATGGTCTAAAGACAAGTCACACAACTGCATCCCCCCGCTTGGGGTTTGGTTTGAAGATTCCATGAAGCACTCATTCCTGGATAACACAATCCATGAGTCTTAAAACTCTGATGATGTCCGTCCGAGAAGTATTGTTCATCGGGAAATGTCACGAGAGGTAGTTACACTCATTACAGGAGACACACTCTTGAGTGAGAAGATTATGATAGATAGATGCACTCATTATGGGAGACATACTCCTAGGTGGGAAAGATCATGATAAACAAATGAGGATCACTGCCAGGGCCATGGCGTATACCGCGACTCATTTTGAATTCACCTGCTAGGTAGAGGATAGACTCTCGATGGAGTTGGTCATGTCAATGCAGGACTCTACCTTGGGTCAAGAATGGATAGAGGATCTTGATCCGGGCCTCTCGGATGGATGCCTAACTCTATCACAGAAAGTACATCTGAAGGGATCATACTCCTGTAGGAGGAAACCATGCCTGACCTTTAGGGGAATGAGAAGAAGGGTCATTAACCCAAAAAAATATATCCAAGTTATTGTGAATAAGAGGACCATACTGTTTTCCAAAAGTAAACGGCATGTAGAAAAGTTACACGCCCTGATGTCTGACCCTGGGTACTACCTGTGTACAACGACCCGTGTCATAAGGCTGGTTGTGTAGAAAACTGAGTACATGGAATGTAGTATGGTGTACACCCCATGTCCGAGTGACTGGGGTTGGATCCATGTACGCTGGCTATGTGCCCTACACGGTCATCAACCCGTGTACTCTAAACCGTGTAATCAGTACACGGGGTGACCCGCATTACTGGCCTCACCTGGCCGTGTGATGGAGTACACGGTCATGTACTCCATCCCATATCTGTGTATCCCCGGGATACATGCCGAGTCCCATGTATCCGCCTTTTCCATGCTGCGTAGAGAGTACAAATCGTGTCTTCTGAAGCCGTGTAGTCCAACACGTGTCTGTGTACTTCTCAAAATACATGCCAAGCTTTGGGGAAATCCCAACACACCGTGTGACCAGGGTCACATGCTGTGTGATCCCTCTCTGACCCCCGAAACACTTACTGCCACTGCCAGTACTACCCAATGTGTTCTTCGGAAGTACACACCATGTATTCTGGAAATTTTTAGAAACACGGACCTCTACTGTCACGCCTCCGGTGATGCTCTGTTCATCGATCCAGCCATATGATCCCCACGAAACTCTCAGGTTTTGGTCACCCCGACACCACAAAGCTGACTCTATTGTTTTAGGGCCTCCAATCGGCTCCAAAAACATGAAACGATCCATCTGTACGAAGAACGCTCGAAGAACGGTACTTCCCGATCTGGTCTTATTCGTCATCCTCCATCGTCGTCGCACCTCTGCAAGGTCGTTATGTTGTCGATTCTTTAATTTGGGATCATTTCATTGTAGAAAATATGGGAAATGATCCGTTTTTCATTTCCCCATGAAGAACGTGAAGAACGCGCGAAAGAAAAATGGGGAAAAGAAAACCAAAGCGAATCGAGGAACGAACCTCCACCGTCATTCGTCATGGCATTGATCCACTCCCGTTAGTAGGATTAAACTGAGCAGAATCAAACAACAATAATTCAACATGGATTAATTCCCCGAATCATCCCAAATAAAACCCTCCTGTAAGAATGTATTAATACACGGATCAACTTGTTCTTGGTTGATCCGCGTTCGTCATTTAAAATCAAAAAATGGGGAAAGGAGATTTGAAATAACAACCCCTACCTCTACTGGGATTGATCATTGACAAAGATGTCATGCTACCATCGTCTTCTAGATCCTCCAACCTCGTCGGCATAGCGATTCGAAGCTTCGATCTCTCATCGTTCATCACCGAGAGTTTTCTCCAGAGTTTTCTCTCAATCATCCTCCAACGATCGATGTCCAATTATCCCAATAAAATGGGAAGTGTGTTTTGGAATTCAAAATATGTTGCACTATTAATGATTCCAGCTTTCCATTCTTGAGTCATTATGACGTTCCATTTATTAAAGAAACAGCAACCCTGTTGTCGTGCTGCAGCAGATGCTTCAATATAATAAAAATAAACATTGCGAATTTATTTTTATTTTTATCTTTACTAAAAACGTCTAAAAAATAACTTTTTACCTCGACCCACGCTGGTTGAGGTTGGGATCGTTCATAGGTAAATTCGTCATCCGGGACACAACGGTGCCCTCAGATTTTTTATTCGGGCATCCATTTAGAAACTTCCATAGCTATGCACAAATGTCGACTCGCTTAACTTAAAAAAAGTTTGAACCACCATTCCGGGATCACCGGGCCTCAGAATGATGTGTCGTCTCTACGCCTA
Organism: Viscum album; assembly: GCA_963277665.1. Taxonomy (NCBI): domain Eukaryota; kingdom Viridiplantae; phylum Streptophyta; class Magnoliopsida; order Santalales; family Viscaceae; genus Viscum; species Viscum album. The sequence continues at coordinate 1,774,089,861 of OY728133.1, read as the reverse complement.
GTCTCGTAATAATTCCATATAATATTTAAAAATAATACATGTAAAAATCTGAGTCATTACAAATATAAATTAATATATGTCTTTGTGCATCTTTGTGTATTAATTTATAATAATTTAGATATATTTATTAATATATGTGTGCGTAAATTAATATTTTAATATATAAATAAACATACAAACTTGTTATTGTTCACATATAAACCCCAATATACCAACATATAATATAATTATAACATTCACACATGCATAGAGACACACACACACACTTGCATATACACAAATACATACAAAATCATGGACATATATGTTTAAACATATTTATAATTAGTTAATAATAACTACATAGTTGGACATTATTAAAATATAAATTATTAAATATATAAGTGTATTTAAATTAATTTATATATATAGAGGGATTAATTTATATATATTTATCTTAATAATAATAAAATAAATTATCATTAATGTATAAATTAATATATACATAGACACACACTCACAAATATATAAATGTGTTTGTGTGTATTTATTTATTTATAAGTGTTTATAATATATGTATATATATATATTAATAATATCCAAGTAAAGTATCATTAATGTATAAATTAATATTATATATATAAATTTATATGTACATTAATGAATTTATAAGAATATTTATATATCAATTCACACACACACACACACACATTTATATATGTTCATATAAATTACTGTAAATATACTCATATACTAATTTATATATTTGTATACATATATATAAATATAGGTGTATTACCATATTAATTAATATACAAATATATGCATATTTATATAACAATTAAAATATAAATTTATAAGTGTTATTTTATTAACACATATATACAAAAAATAATATATTTTTGTTATATTACTATACAAATATATAGATGCATACATGGATATATATTAGTTTGTGCAAGCCCGTGCACATGTGTGTGTGTGTGGGTAAAGTTTTATGTGCATATATTTCTATATATGTTTCTATGTATTAATTTATATACATATTTATAAATGTATGTTAATATATTAGTGTATATATGTGTTCATGAATATTAATAAATGAATTTATATATAAATTTACAAATATAAATTTATATATAAATATACTTACACGAATTTACAAATAAATTTATAAATATGAATAAATATATATGTATATATATTAGTATATATTTATGTTATTATTAATTTTTTATAGAAGTGGAGTTTGGTGATGGTGGAAGGCGGTGGGTGGGGATGGAACGATGATGGTGGAAGGTGACAGGTCAGGGTAGCTTGAGCGATGATGGTCATTGATTCAAACTAATTTAAAAAATCTTAATTGAAAAAATATTTAATTTAAAAAAATTGTAATTTGATGTTATTATAATATAGAAATAAAAATTACACATGTTTCTATGAAATTTGGAAGATTGGTAATTAAATTACCTAAATTTATAAACACCATTGATAAATGGTGAATGAGTAAAATTTCTGTATTTAGTTGTGTTTATAAACATGGATAACCTAGTAACATTTACAAATGCAGCTAATTAGAGAATTTAATAAATGTGGATAAATTACTGACACATTTTTTCTTAATGTTTTTTATTATAGACTGGTAAATCGTTTAGGCCCATTTATAAATGAAACTAAACAAAAAACCAAAATTAGGCTAAATTCTATTTTACTTTAGTGATAATATGAAATTTCTAATTTCATTTAATTTTCCAAAAATATTCCCTCAAATATCGATACATTTTTGTGTCTATAGATTTTATAGAGAAATTTGAGTGAAGTGCTTCATCTAAAAATTATCTATTCAGGTCAATTATATATGGAATAGATAACTTATTTCCAAATTTTAGCACACTATCTTCATAAACACAATTCTCTAGTTTCAAATAATTAATAGATTTAATTATTTATATACTCTTATCATCGAGCTGGGAACATTTTTCATTTTCCAATAAGGATGGTTTGGAAATCATTTGGAAAAGGAGTCATGTTTCCTCATCCCTAGTAATTACAATATCCAACTTTACTAAGTCCCTAAATAAAGAATTATTATTACACATCATCTTTGTCATAACTCCATGATCTATCATAATCAACAGATCAGCTACCTTATATTGGTTTTGGGTGTAGTAGAAGCATGCGATGGTGGGAGATATATTAAAATTTCATTTAATTGTCATTTATCAAAACCATGAGTGAGTATATTTAATATCAAATTTATAATTAATTCATTTAATATATAAAGAAGAAAATACATGTGATTATGAACATTTTTCATTGATGAATGTTGATCATCTAACAAGACCATTTCGAATTTCCTTCGTTGCGCTATGAGGATCCAAAGATATAATCCCTATAGTGGCGGTCCACACATTCTCTTATGATCTCCAAGTAATTCAACACCATCTTTGGGTGCTAGTGTGGTGAATTTAATGTCATCAATTGTTCTTTCATGGTCACTTGTTATTCAGTCTAGAATAAATTTCTCTTATGTTTTTCATTCTTGAGAGGGAGAGAGATGGATAAGTAAAGACATAATTCATGGTTCACAACAATTATCTCTTTTAAAAATTTTATGTAATATACAATGGAAAGAACCATCAATTTATAGAGATAAGTTAAATGTTAAAATATTATTTATTTTCATGACAACCATTAAATAACATTTAAAACCTTTAATAATCCCCATTCTATATAATTATAAAATTATTACTTCGTGGTCCATTCTAACTTGTGTAATAAAAATATTAATTAACTATCTTTTTAATTAATTTTTTGTTAATCGACTCAGTCTTGGTCTATTAGAAATCCTGTAGTATTATAGAACACCTGAATAAATATTCTATTCGTAAATAAAATTTTTATTCACAATCTAGTGAATAAATATTTGTTTTAATATTCAATAAATAAAATAAATATTTTATTAAAAATATAGAAAATAAATATTATATATATATTCACATTTAAAAAATAATTTATAAATAAAAAATAACTATTTATACCTTGTGAATATTAGAGATCAGTTATACTAGAATAAATATATTCCTCGGTCTTGAGAATAATGTTTGTTCCAATAATTAAATTCAAAAATAATTTAATCAAGATCATGGGAAACACATAGTGTGTGAAAATATATGATTTTTTCTCATTGAAATTAGGTAGGCTTGCCTAAATTATAAGAATAGTTTCTAGAAATGTGTCAAGGCACCCAAGAGAAAGAACATAATATCACAATAATGATAACCATGTACAAATACTTACTATGAAATATAATCCCTTTGTGATAATATCCCATAAACCATGTTACATGTATGTGCTACCAACCTATATACTTGATACATCTTTCATTGAATTTTTTAATAAACATTTTGTTACACCATAGCCATGGAATTCAGGGCACTAGTTTTATTTATATCAAAGGGCTGAGATATCAACTTCCATAAAGATGGAAGGGAAAATTACTTCCACGACTAATCCATTAATTAAATGTCCATCGTTATATACCCAACATACCCTAATTCCCACCAATATGTTGTGTGATGGTTCTTGTAAGTAAATATTAGTGTTTGAGTCTGTTGACGCTCCTTTCGTCACAGAATCTAAAGATCGGAAAAGGGAAATATCTGAGCTCAATGTGATTCATCCTTTCAAGAAACATCAAAAATCGACAAAGGGATGAACAAGGAGAACATTGCCCATAGGCCGCGCAAGTTCCCTCATGGTCGCGCAAGTACACTTGCGCGCCGCCTAGTGGTCGTGCAAGTACTTGCGCGACGCCTTATGGTTGTGCAAGTGACTTGCGCGACCTAATTGGTAACCGCCCAGTAACCGCCCGGGGTCTTCTTTTGCCTATAAATAGACCCTGTGGGCCCCCCATTCGAGAGGATCTTTTCCAGAAACTCGGATTAAATCTCCCGACGCCCAAGTCTCTTCTCAAAGCTTCCGGAACACTTCTAAGGTAATTTCTTACCTAGAACGGAAGATCTAAAGAGAAGAAGGAAGGCCTAAGTGTTGAAACTTATCAAACACTTGCGCGCCGACTTAATTCCTTCAATATAACTTGCGCATCCCTTCTCTGGAAGAACCTCAAGAGGATTGTAAAGGGTTTTCTAAAGAGTCGCTCAAGCATTTCAATGCTGGTTGAAAATCGCGCAAGTACACCATATGTCGCGCAAGTATACTTGCACGACCACTACTTGCGCGCCGCCGCAGGACTTGCGCGCCTTTCAAGACTTGCGCGCCCCTATCTTTTTGGGTGCCCATCTTGCCCATTTTACCCCTCTTAAGCCATTTCACCTTTGCTATTCAAGATTCAGTCTTCAAGACACTCTTCAAAACCATTTATGGCATGAATTCTTGATTTGACTTTCTTATCTGAAAGGAATTCTGTGAAATCTCTCTCAAAGTCTAGTGATTTAAATATCCTTATGTCACTAAAATACGGGGAGTTCATTCATTCAACCTCATCCTTTAAGATGAGAAAATACTAACTTGGGTCTCCTTTTCAGGAATAATCCCCAGTTATAAAACCTTTGATCTGGGCATCTTCCTCAGGAGTAAGCCCCAATAAAGTCCTCTAATCTTGGGCATCTTTCTTAAGAATAAGCCTCAACCTCAAATATGGGCATCCTCTTCAGGAGTAAGCCCCAAACCTTAATCCCTAACCTGGGTCTCCTTTTCAGGAATAAGACTCAGTCATAACCTTGGGCTTCCTTTTCAGGAGTAAGCCCCAAGTCCCTTAACCTGGGTCTCCTTTTCAGGAATAAGACTCAGTCATAACCATGGGCTTCCTTTTCAGGAGTAAGCCCCAAGTCCCTTAACCTGGGTCTCCTTTTCAGGAATAAGACTCAGTCATAACTTTGGGCTTCCTTTTCAGGAGTAAGCCCCAAGTCCCTTAACCTGGGTCTCCTTTTCAGGAATAAGACTCAGTCATAACCTTGGGCTTCCTTTTCAGGAATAAGCCCCAAGTCCCCTTAAACTTCTCTTAACCAGTCATAATTTACCTTTGATTTGGGTTTCCTTGTCAGTAGTAAAACCCAATCATAAGTCCCCTCCTAACTTGGGCATCCTCCTTAGGAGTAAGCCCCAAGATTAGAGTATTCAAATCTCCATGAAGCACATATAACTTTGTGGACCCTGTTCATGGATTTTCTCCCTAAAATTAAATCCTAAACCTTCATCTATCTGGGCAGTCATCCATACATAAGCCCCAAACAAATTCTTATGATTGCATCTTTCATGGCACAATTGTCTAAATTTTACCAATACCTCTTGTTTCTCACACCGAGCATGACTCACGTGAGCTTAGAGTGTAAAAGTAATTATGACATTCATCTTTGAGCCATCAATCATAAACATCATACCCCATTCCTCGAACTACGTGGGTTCTGATTCCTTTTCCAAAACAAAGGATATGTAGGTAGCCCATTTATGGGTTCGATCCCAACTTTGAAATAATCTATGTCCTTCTGAATGACGATAAACTTCAAGTGCCCCACTGAGTGGCTTTAAAACCAGCCTGGTCATCATAATGACCAAGAGACTTTTATATAAATGTTTTGAAGGATACCATTAACCAAGAATCTCTAAACAGATATGGATGATTCTCTATTGATGAAGAACCTCGAATACATATAAAGGATTCTCTGAATTTCTTGCATATTTAATCATTGATTGTTAAAACTAAAGGAAAGCTCATTTTATACTTGGTAATATAATAAGGATTCATGAACATAACTTAAATCTATAAAGAGAGTCCCGGAGTAGACAATAATTCCCCTAAAAAAGGTGTGATGAGTCCGACCTCCCATCCTCTCGACCAATGCAAATTCCTAAGCCTCATCAGTCCACAAGCTAATGAGCGCCTGCCTTTGGAAAGTAGGTCCAAACGGATGTGGAATCATTGGATGTTTCCGGTTCTACGAACAAACCCGCTAGAAACCGATCGGAACGTTTGAATCTCCTGTCCAGGAGGTCATCCCCGTAATCCGTGAGGAAACAAAAATGGTGAACCCGATGTGAATCCTTAACCAAGTTAAAGTGATGTTCTTCTTATTTGTTAGGCCCCTTGGGCCAAAAAAGCAATCATTGACATATGCTCATCCAAAAGATGCAGTGGCCAGATTCATCTTGATAATGTCTGTTACATGGAACAGGAACTCTTTTTTCAAGATCTTCTGCAAAAATGGCTTTCCTTTAATTCACCCCAGTGAATACTGCTGCTGTGAACACCTCTACTGTGAGGTCTGCAGCTGTGAAAACCAATACTGCTACTCCTGCTGGAACGTCATCCGCTCTGAGGATGACATCACCAACTCAGCGTCTTCAACGCTGTGTTTCTAATGCACTGGTTAAGGAGTACCGTCGCAACGGTACTATCCCAACTCTGGAGGCCGCTCGTCAATCCCTCCAAGTTAACAACTCTACCTGGTCGTCCGGACAACGGAGGCCAGCAATCAAGAAGCAGGCGGTGCTGACTACCGTCTCCAACCGTTTCGGGTCGTTATCCCCGGAACGCAATTTCCATTCACTCCCTTACTCCGAGGAAGTGAATGAGCAGGTCCCTCGGGGCCTTAATTCAAAAAGACAGGAGTCCTTCCCGAGGGCTCCCATCAACAATCGCCGCCAGACTCGTGCGGTAGTGCGCCCTCAACATGATGAGGGTACCGACTCCAGGCATTCAGCTCAGGTTCCTCGAACCCGAGCAGGCAAGATGAACCGCCAGAGACGGAATCCGGTTAACAATAGGCAGGTTGTCATCCCTGCCATCTCCGGAGAAGTCCACCAACCTAACTTGGTGGCAAACAACGAGCAGACATACACACCTGCCCGTTTTAATTCAGCTGTCCAGCAGGCTCGTCTGACAGCATCAAGCCGATCCCGCCAGGCAATTCCGGCGGAGTACCATAGGCAGGAGCATACACCTGCTTATACATCATCAGTTAGTCAGCAGGCTCGTCTGACTACATATGATGGATCTCGTCAACCGCGTTTGGTGAAGTGTAATCAGCAGGCACATACACCTGCTAATACTAATCAAGCCTACCAACAGTCTCGCTTGGTAGCGCACGGAGAAGTCAGTCGGAAAGCCCCGACGACAAACAGGAGGCAGACTAAACTCTCTGCCTCCACACTTGAGTACTGTCAGGATTCACTGACAGGAAAAGGAGGACAGGAGCAGGCACATACACCTACTCCAAGCCCGGAATGGACGTATATCCCTGTTCTGGCGGCTGAAGTCACCAAACATATTTTGTCAATGGTGAAAGAGCAGAAGCAAATTCCTGCTCATATTCTGGATGCTTGCCAGGATATCATAACAGCTTCAGCATCATCTCAGGGACAGACACATAAATCTATCCCTAGCAATGGAGTGACACATCAACGATTCACTCCGGAACAGACACACACATCTGTTCCAGTCCAAGAGGGTTATGGGGAATACTCCCCCATATCATACGGACAACCAAGTCAGGCACATACACCTGATTTGAGCGATGATCGTCAGCCTAACCTGGCCATCTTTCCTGATCAGGCACATACACCTGCTTAGAGCAATCACTGTCGTCATCAAGTGGTTTCTAAAGCGAGTAAGAAGGCATCTAAGAAAAAGATCCGCCCAGCACAGTCAGGAGATCAAAGGCCAATCTGCAACAAGGCCTTGCTCGATGCTGGAGTTCTTGAAGCCCTCAGACATTTATCTGTCGGAATTCAAGATTCTACTCCCTCAGTTCCCAATAACGGGAACATTAATTTTGAAGGACTTCAACAGACACTTCCTCATGAAGACTTGCTTCATGAAAATTCGGTCAACCTTGAAGTTTCTTCTTCAGATGAGAGCCACAGGAACCCTCTGTGTGGTCAGAAGGCCAAGGAGCAAGAGATTTCATCTTTTGCTATAACCCATCATGACGGTCCTCCTCATGGTGATGAACTTCGCTGCGAAAGTCCTCTCCGCAGTAGTGATTCATGTTGTCTCGAAAATTCTTCAAAAGGCAATGTAGTGACGAGAAAGCCCTCCTATCTCGAGGCACTTGCAAACGTAAAACCAGTCATGTCTGATGCTTTACTATTGGTAGGTGAAACTCTTTCTCCATCAGAAGATAGCCTGGGGTTCAGGTTATTCTCCGAACCTTCCCTGGGTCATTCATCTTCCAGCATGAATAGTGATTTCTCTACCAATCTTGTTGAATCCGATGAAGCAACAAGGAAACACCAACTCTGGTCCAAACAGGTAGAAGAATCTTCATTTAATGATAAAGATGAAATGCTGAACATGAGGAAAAAACTGGCAAAAGGTGAAGTACCAGTCATGTTTTGGCCTTTGGCTGATTCCCAGTACGACATTCCAAAGATGTTGACGGATGATGGAATCCATGATATTCGTCTCAACATATGGAAAACTCTTTGTCAATTAAAGAATAAGGTATTATCTTACGATGAATATGAAAATCATCTTAAGATAATAGAAGGGTTACAACGCCAGATTGATTTGGTATCTCTATCAGTCTCTCGGTATCCGAAGGCTGAAAAGCAACAGAGAACCCTTCAACGTTCATGCCTTGGCGCACTAAGAAGATTGCATCAGTTAATTTCCAATGCTCCATCTAATGTTCATATCAGAGGATGGGGTGTTCACGGAGCACTACATTTCACAGTGCTTTCCGGTCAGCAAAGCCCGCCGAAAATGGTCTCATGCAATGTTATTCCCCATGGCCGGCCACAGTCAATGTGCTTTGTTCATAATCAAAAGCTTTCTCGAGATCAAGCTTCCACTAGTTCCTCTCAAAATCAAGTATATAGAGAACAAGTTGTTGAATTGCTCCTACATCAAGCAGGCGAGAATATTGCACAAGCCTCTCGTCTGGAGCAAACACATCATCAAATGACAGAAGTTTCGGAAATCATCCAACGGTCTGTTGAACCAGGTGATAAAAGTGGATACAGGTTAATGCATCCAGCTAATTTCCGAACTAAGATTCGCAAGATCAAGAGAGATTTCAAGAAGATCTCAGACATAGCATGTCAAGAGACACCCCAGCTTGCCAGACTGGGGACTTCTCTAACCCAACCCTCAGAGTCAACGAATGGGATTAGAGGAGTTGAGCGGAAGCAACAGGAACACCCCCAGTCCACTGGACTGGGGACTTTTTCAAATCTTCAATCCCTCCCTCAGAGAAAGTCAGTATTCTCTCGATTAGGGAATAAGCCTCAAGAGGAACGAAGAGCCAAGATGTCAGGAGATTCTCTCCAAGTGACGGTTCTCCAAGAAATTCCTGAGGGATCAAGTCAACGGAATTCCATGTCTCATCATGGACATAGAAGGAGACAATATCACAAAAATGCTGATAGAAAGGATTCCATGCAATATGCATCCATTAATGTCATCAATGCCGTTGCTGCTGATTCACCAGATGAGGCTCAATCAGAGGGATCAGACGAAGAGGTTCCTGCTCAAGAAGTCGCGCACACAGACCTAAATGAAGAAGGTGTGCGCACACATAATCAAAGGCTTACCCAAAATCTGGGTATTCCTTCAAGTAACCCACTTCCCCCTCTCCGAAAAGGATCCAATAAGGGGAAAGGAAAGAATCAGGTTACTTCTCACCCTTCCTCTGAAGGAGGTCAATCGCTCTCATTAGAGCAAAGATTTGCACAACAGGAGGAAGAAATGAAAGAATTAAGAAGGTTGAATGCAGAACTACTTCAGAGTAGTCTTTTTCTTAAGAATGCTGAAGTCCGACAGCCGAAGGAATTTGTTGTAACTACTGAGATGGATCAAGAATATCCTCCTTTGTCAGTACACCCACAGAGGTCTAATCCTACGGGTCAAACGCAACAACGGTTGGCAGCACTACCATCAGTTGCAGCACCAACCACCACGTCTGTCCAAGCTCCATTCATTGCACCTACCCAAAACCAAGTTCAACCTGACGTTTCTCAAAAGTTAATAACTACTATTGAGTCATTAACAGCTCGGTTAGAAACTATGGAAGGGAAACGGGCGCAAGTTCAACCTGAAAAGAAAGTTTACCCTGAATGGGTAGATTCAATTTCTCCTCCATCCAGTTTTGGAAACCCTGTTTTCCCTACTTTCAATGGATCAGGCGACCCTGAACAACATTTGACGCATTACGTATCTTGTTGTGATCCTATGATGGGAACTCCAGAGCAGCAAGAAGCAGTGAAACTCAGATGCTTCGTGCGAACCTTGCAAGGACCAGCTTTTGTCTGGTATACAAGCTTGAAATCCCGGTCAGTCATCGGATGGGAGGATCTTCGTCAAAAATTCCTTCTTCAGTTTAGCTCAACTTTGCCAAAAACGACAGTTTTCGATCTTACAAACTGCAAGCAAAGGGAGAATGAAAGAGTCTCTGATTTCATTGCTCGTTGGAAGGGATTAACATATTCCTTGAGTTTATCACTCCCTCAGGAGGAATTGTTGCCAATCTGTGTGGCAAATTTGCGTGACGAATTACGCACTCCATTGATCCCTGTGAAATACACAGGAGGGTTTCGAGACCTTACTTCAATCGCTCAACAGATTGAAGATTCCCTTATACAGGCTAAGGTTAAATCTCGTATAATTCCATCAGCTCCAGGAAGAAGAATGGGTAAAGCAGAAACTGCTACAGTTATGCTTAAATGGGCACCGTCCCACCAAACGGCACAGCCTAAACAGGCTAACCAGGCAGAGTCTTTATCAGACGAAGAGTTAATCTTTGGTTCTGTTAATATGATTCAATTAACAGATTCATATTTCAGTCTTGATGAGCCTGAATCCCCTGTATCAAATAAGGGAACCCGAGGAAGTTCTAGAGGTTCAGGATATAGGGGAAGATGTGGATCTTTCCGAAGCCACTACTCTAATTCTACCCCTGCTAGCACTGTATACGCAGCAGAAACTCGTGGTAGAGCCCTTCAGCGAGCTCAAAAAGAACAAGCAAGTTCTTCTGCCAATGGCCAACTCAGCTTCGGCACAGTTATTTTGGAAGATCGATTAAATGTTCCATCTTCTTTATCTCAGCAAGTAAATGGATCTAATCAGTCTAATTTTCCAAAACCAAAGATGTTTCCAACTTCAATACAAGATGCATCAGCTTCCAAAGCATCTGCTTCCAAGGTACCTGCTAAACCGCATATTCCTATTGGGAAACGCAGGCCTCTAGATCAAAAGTATGATATATTGAAACACTTGGCCCAAGTACCATCCAAATTATCAATTTTGGATGCTTTGAATCTATTAAGAGATCTTCGGGAAGCACGCATCGAAGCTTTGTCAAGTCCTCAGGAGTTTGAAGCTGAAATTGCTGCAGCTGAAATTTATCACATAGAGAATAATCCTGCAGAATGTCATGCAGTGATATCTTTTACTGATAAAGATGAAGATGATGTTGTGCATGGGCACATAAAACCTTTGTACTTATCTGGAAAAGTCAATAGTATAGATGTTCAAAGAGCTTTTATTGACAATGGTTCAGGAGTCAACCTCATGCCCATTCACACACTTCGTCGATTGGGCCTCACGGAATCTGATTTATCTCCTTCTACCATGATGTTGCAAGGATATGATAAAAATGAACAAGAACCACTGGGAGAAGTGACACTCAGAACTCAGTTTGGAGATCTTGTTTCCAATTCGGATTTTATGATTGTTGATCAGGACTCAGCTTTCAATATCTTGCTTGGAAGACCCTGGCTACATCAGCATGCAGCTATTCCGTCATCATACCATCAATGTCTCAAATACTGTTTCGATGGTCAAGTTGGAACATTGTATGGTGATAAGGCCTCGTTCAAGACATGTGAGTCTCAATACATTGAGGCGGAATTTTATCACATGAAGGGAAGAGAAAAATCTACAATGAAGGAAATTACCAAAGTTAATGCTCCATATGGTTTGGAAAAAAATTCCAATAAATCCATTTTCACATGTGAGTACAGATTATGTGTTACCTATCAGTCAAATTGACAGAATAGGCCCAAATCAAAATACTCTTATGGAAAGATCCATAATGTCAATTACGGCAATCGAGCCAGACAACATGGGAGAAATTGGTAACTTACCAAGCAGTGATGAAAGCATAAGTGGTGATGTTTTCATTTCGTCTGCTGAAATCCAACAAGTCTATACTTCGCTAATCAGGCCAGAAGAAGTTATAGCAACACCAGAGGTGAATATTGATGTCGATTCTCAATCCATCATCTCTTCTTTAATTCCCAAAGAAGACCCTTTATCATCAATAGGGTCGGAAATGGAAGCTTCTTCTTCAAAATGTGAAAATTTTGACATCTCTTATGGTCATGAGAATTTCATTTTTTCATCTACTTTGCAAGTAGAAACGGAAGAAATAACACATGATGAAGAGGAAGAGGAAGATCTTAGAGATGCTCCTCCAGCATTTGAAGAGGGTATCTCTACCACTGTGGATGAACTCGGAGAAGTAAATCTGGGTACAGAGAAAGATCCACGCCCCACTTTAATTAGTGCGGCCATGACCCTTGAAGAACAAGAGATGTATATTTCTTTTCTAAAGCAAAATAAAGATATTTTTGCTTGGAATTATACAGAGATGCCTGGCCTTGATCCTGATGTTTCCACCCATCATTTGGGTTTTCCAAAAGAACATCGAGGATTCAAGCAAGCCGCGAGAAGAACACACCCAACCTATGCTTCCAAAATCGAGGCTGAAGTGGATAAGCTTATCAAAGCTAACTTCGTCAGAGAAGTTCAATATCCCAAGTGGTTGGCTAATATTGTCCCTGTAAAGAAAAAGAACGGACAAATTAGGGTTTGCATCGATTTCAGAGATCTTAATCGATATTATCCCAAAGATGATTTTTCAGTTCCGATTACAGAACTCTTAATTGATGTGACGGCTGGCTATGAAGTACTTTCTTTCATGGATGGATATTCTGGATATAATCAGATCCGAATGGCCCCAGAAGATGAGGAATATACAGCCTTCAGAGCTCCTCAAGGTGTGTTTTGTTACCGGGTGATGCCCTTTGGTTTAAAGAATGCAGGTGCAACATATCAACGCGCCATGCATCGTATCTTCAAAAATTTTCTAGGGAAATTTGTTGAATGCTATGTAGATGATTTGGTGGTTAAATCCAAACAACGTTTTGATCACTTGGCTGATTTGGAAGTCATATTCCACAAGCTTCGACAACATAATTTGAAGATGAACCCCTTAAAATGTGCTTTTGGGGTAACCTCAGGAAAATTCCTCGGCTTTGTTGTACGCCATCGTGGTATTGAAGTCGATCCTGAGAAGACCAAATCAATCCTTGGTATGTCACCTCCTCAGAATTTGAAATAATTAAGAGGACTTCAAGGACACTTAGCCTATATTCGGCGTTTCATCGCCAATTTGGCAGGCAAAAGTTTACCCTTTACCAAATTATTGAAGAAATGAGTCACTTACCAGTGAACTAAAGAATGTCAAGAAGCATTTGATGTTCTCATGAAATACCTCTTGAGTCCACCAGTACTCATTCCACCTGTTGAGGGTAGACCTCTTATCCTCTATGTGACAGCTTTAGAGCGATCATTGGGTGCCTTTCTCGCTCAAAAGAATGATGCTGAGAATGAAAATAGTCTCTACTATCTCAGTAGAACTATGCTTGAAGCAGAAACCCGGTATTCGAGTATTGAAAAGTGCTGCCTAGAATTAATCTTTGCAGTTCAGAAGCTGAGACACTACCTGCAACATCACGAGGTCCAATTGGTATCTCGTAATAATCCACTCAAATTCATCCTTAGTCGTCCAATGCTTACAGGACGTCTGGCAAGGTGGGCGGTTATTCTACAGCAGTTCGACATCTAGTATGTGTCTCAAAAGGCAATTAAGGGCCAAGCTCTGGCTGATTTCCTGGCTGAACACCCTTCAGTGGAAGACACGTATTCAGATATCGAACTCCCTGATGAGGAAGTTTTTTCTATTCAAGAGAGTCCTCAAACATGGGAAATGTATTTTGATGGTGCTTCTAGAAGTCCAACAGGGAATAAAATGGAAAATCCTAAATTCAACAAAGTTGGTTTAGGAATTGTGCTCATTTCTCCAGATAAGGCAGTGTTACCTTATTCCTTTTTGTTGTGGGAAGGTGGTACCAATAATGAAGCTGAATACCAAGCTCTCATTGCAGGCTTGGAGTTAGCACTTCAAGCACAAGTGAATCACTTAAAGGTGAAAAGTGATTCAGACCTGGTAATCAAACAAGTCAATGGGGATTATGCCATCAGAAAAGAAGAATTAATCCCTTTATATGATTACGTCAGAGAGTTAATGTCGGAATTCCCTTCAGAACCGACATTTTCTTATGTCCCAAGATCACAAAATGCTCAAGCTGATGCACTGGCTAATATAGCCACAGCTTTAGCAGATCCAAATCGGGACGAGACAACCATCGGTATTGCCCACCGTCGTGCAATTTCACCTTATGTTCAAGTCAGAACAGAGGAAATTAATGAAATTAGTCCCATTCCTGAACCGTATGGTCATACTACAGGATGGATGTCACCTATCAAGGAATACCTTCAAAATGGAACACTTCCACCTGATAGAGCCGAGAAAGAACAAATTCGGCGACGTGTGGTCAATTTTACTCTTTATGATGGTCCAAACCACCTCGAGAAAATTCTCTACAAACGTGGTTTTGATGGATTTCTCTTCAGATGTATTGATGGTGAAGAGACAATGGCTGTCATAAAAGAAGTGCATGCAGGAGTCTGTGGTGCCCACCAGTCTGGACATAGATTGTCTGATCAAATTCGAAGTCTTGGATACTTCTGGCCTTCAATGATACAAGATTGTGTTAATTTCACAAAGAAGTGTCATTCATGCCAAATATATGCCAACTTCATTCATCAACCTCCAGATTTGCTTCATACAGCTAAATACTCATGGCCATTTTCCACATGGGGAATGGATGTGGTGGGACCTTACCCTTCAGCTACGGCCAAGCAGTTTAAGTACATTCTTACTGCTACTGATTTCTTTTCCAAATGGGCAGAGGCAATACCTCTCAAAGAAGTCAGTTCTAAATGCATTGTTAGCTTCATCAAGTCTAACATCATTACTAGATTTGGTGTCCCTCATACCATATTGACGGACAACGGCACCAACTTCTGTTCTTCTGAGGTAAAGAAATTGTATCAAGAATACAACATTAAGTCCAACCATTCATCTCGATATCATGCAGCGGCTAATGGCCAGATAGAGGCCTTCAACAAGACTCTTTCAAATATACTACAAAAGATGGTAGATAAATATAAGAGGTCATGGCCTGATAAACTCTATCATGCTTTATGGGCTTATCGGACTACCACTCGCAATGCAACGCGGTATACTCCATATTCATTGGTATATGGAACAGAAGCAGTCTTGCCAATTGAAGTTCAATTGCCCTCACTCAGAATAGCCATTTGTGATCAGTTATCAACAGATGAGCAATCCCAAAAACGGTTGAATGAATTGGAACAGTTAGATGAGAAGAGATTGTGCACTTTGCACCACTTGGAAATCTATCAGAATCGGATAGCACGAGATTTTAACAAAAAAGTTCATCTTCGTTCATTCATTCAGGGAGAATTGGTATTGGTTCTCAGAGCACCAATGATACCAGGAAAGAAGCCTCCCAAGCTTGAACCAAAATGGGAAGGACCTTATTCAATACATAAGGTCTACTCCAATGGAGCGTATTCTCTGATCTCAATGGATGGAGAACACATCACGACTCCAACTAATGCCAGATTTTTGAAGAAGTATTTTGTATAAACACAAAATATTATTCCCAGAACCAAGACTCTTACAATTGGTTCATACAGCAATGGTCCAGTATGACCTTAAACTGCAACTTCGTCCAACATGACGTTAAACTGTGTCACCTTCAATGTCCTACATGACATTAAACTGTACAGAAGTTCCTTATTTTTCCGAGATGACATTAAACTATATGTTGTCCTAGCAACATGACATTAAACTGTGTGGCACTTCCAACGTCCAGCATGACGTTAAACTGTAAAAAAGTCCCCAGAACTGATATCCTCATATTTGTTCACCTTAGTCCTAGTTACATGACTTTAAACTGTACAGCACCAGTTAGTCCTAGATACATGACTTTAAACTGTACAGTAATGGTCCAGTATGACCTTAAACTGCAACTTCGTCCCACACGACATTAAACTGTGAAAAAGTTCTCTAAACCGTCCAGCATGACCTTAAACTGCATCATCCCTGGTCCATGTATATGACCATAAACTATTTGCAAATCCCTTATGTCCAGCAAGACGTTAAACTGTGACGTCCTAACTACATGACGCTAAACTGTATAAAAGTCCCTCACGTCCGGAAAGACGTTAAAACTATATAATCATCAAAGGTCCAACATGACATTAAACTGCACCGTCCACGGTCCATGCATATGACCTTAAACTATTCGCACTTTCGTCCGACATGACGTTAAAATGGTACACTCTTTTGTCCTTACTGCATGACATTAAACTGCACAGTCCCCCTTTTTCGTCCAATATGACGTTAAACTATATTTTCCTCATCATCCTAAATACATGACGCTAAACTGTATAGAAAGTCCTTGATATGTCCTACATAACATTAAATTGTTATTTTGTCCCTGCTACATGACACTAAACTGTGCAGCACCAATAATCCTAACTGCAAGACTTTAAACTGCATAGTCTCTTTTTTATGTCCTACATGACATTAAATTGTGCATCGTTAATGTTGTTATTACCTCTTGTTTCTCACACCGAGTATGACTCACGTGAGCTTAGAGCGAACATCAACCATAACACTCCCTTTGGGCCACTAACCATGTGTAAGTCCCAACAACATTTTTTATTAGATCATTGTCCCCAAGAATAACTTGATCATTGATTCATTCTTTAATTGAACTACACGGACTTTGATCCTTGCCCTCCAGGCTGGGTATGTAGGCAACCTCCCAGGGTTCAAGCCCAAAAACAATCTCTTCACATCGGTTCACCACCATCTCATATGATGTTGATTCGTGAAACCGCCCCTGGAATCAATATCTTTACATTGATTCACTTTCGTCCTTGTTATATGACGTTAAACTATACAAAACTTTTGTCCGGTAGGACAAAAAACTACAATATTCTTTGATCTCCTCACTTGAGAGAGAACTATTATTGACATTGATTTTTCAATCATGTTTCATTTCAAAAAGACTACGTGCATACATGGTAATGCCTAAATTTTTTATCTCAGGTTAAAACATCATTGCACTAAAGTCCCCTTTCACCCTTCACATGTACGAACCAAATTTGTACAAAGGGTAGTTCTAGAACTACGTGGACTTGATTCCCATCCTTATGGGATACGTAGGAACATTCGAGTGTCCCTCGAATCCAGTCCCAAGTCTTTTGGGCCTAACCCCAAATTTCACTTTCAGTCCCTTGGCTGAAAAGTCCTCATGAAAACACACACTGTGTATTCATTATTATGGTCCGAATTCTATGACCCTAAACTAATATCACTCATACTTTAGTCCTGCACGACGTTAAACTGCATTTCAAGAACTACGTATGGCTTGATTCTCATTCTTATGAGATACGTTGTGAAGTCCAAATTTCAATTCAGGACCCAGCCACAACATGATTATGGTTTTCATTGACCTATGTATCTCTATATACATTGGAAAATACCCATCTTTATGTGTTATAATCCTAACCTTAAATATTTTCAGATCTTCATAACCCTTTTCATGACTTCTAGTCACAAAAATGTCAAACTTCTGAGAATTCTTTTGCCTAACTATGCAGCACGTGCCCATAGGTGGCCTTGCATAAACAGTCCACATAACAGACTTGTCAGCCGAAAGATGCTATTTATTTGACCATGCAGCCAATGCCCTTAGGTGGCCCTGCATATTTCAACCCCCTAACGGGTTTTGTTAAATAATAGTAACTTCATTCTTGAGAAGAATGCCTCTTTTGTCCTTATTTGTCTTAAACGACAATATGTAGGGATCCGCAAAAAAATAGCCATCCTTAACATATTTGTCCCATATCATTTTTCATGATCTGAAAGTATTCAAGTCTATGGTTTATTCTTCTTCCCTACGTTTGGGTCAGACCTTCGTAGGAGTGATGTTCATCCAGTTCTTCGATATTCTTGTTCGGAAATATCTTCTACATATTCAAGTACCTCTTTCCATACAACAAACTCTATGCTTTAGAAAATTTGAATCTCCATAAACTTTCACTAGCTTTTAGCACTAGGAAAGTAAATTTCTGGGAGTTCTTTTGCCTGACTATGTAGCACGTGCCCATAGGTGGCCTTGCATAAACAGTCCACATAACAGACTTGTCAGCCAAAAGATGCTATTTTATTTGACTATGCAGCCAATGCCCATAGGTGGCCCTGCATATTTCAACCCCCTAACGGGTTTTGTTAAATAATAGTAACTTCATTCTTGGAAACTACTTCTTCTAATGCCTTTTAGCTCTTTTTCATATCATTCCTCACATTCAAATATTCTTAATCCATAGTTTACATTTTTTCCCTCATACTTGAGTATGGTAATATGTTTTCAGATAAATTGTCAAGGAATTGAATCCATTTTTTTAATCCATTTTTGGTCAAAGCTATTTCGACCTTAAACATTAGCCCCTTTATGTCCGGCGTGCATGACTTTAAACTGCCCACAAAAGACAAAGGAACTCTGAATAAAAGTCAAGTTCCAGCACACTTGCGCGCTGCCCTCTGTGCCCTGAAGACTTGCGCGCCCCCTTTTCCTTTGAATGTATTCAATTTCCTCAGAGTCAAATCCTCATTTCTTTCCGGATCCAACTCTGAGGGGGGACTTTTGTTGACGCTCCTTTCGTCACAGAATCTAAAGATCGGAAAAGGGGAATATCTGAGCTCAATGTGATTCATCCTTTGAAGAAACATCAAAAATCGACAAAGGGATGAACAAGGAGAACATTGCCCATAGGCCGCGCAAGTTCCCTCATGGTCGCGCAAGTACACTTGCGCACCGCCTAGTGGTCGTGCAAGTACTTGCGCGACACCTTATGGTTGTGCAAGTGACTTGCGCGACCTAATTGGTAACCGCCCAGTAACCGCCCGGGGTCTTCTTTTTCCTATAAATAGACCCTGTGGGCCCCCCATTCGAGAGGATCTTTTTCCAGAAACTCGGATTAAAGCTCCCGACGCCCAAGTCTCTTCACAAAGCTTCCGGAACACTTCTAAGGTAATTTCTTACCTAGAACGGAAGATCTAAAGAGAATAAGGAAGGCCTAAGTGTTGAAACTTATCAAACACTTGCGCGCCGACTTAATTCCTTCAATATAACTTGCGCGTCCCTTCTATGGAAGAACCTCAAGAGGATTGTAAAGGGTTTTCTAAAGAGTCGCTCAAGCATTTCAATGCTGGTTGAAAATCGCGCAAGTACACCATATGTCGCGCAAGTATACTTGCGCGACCACTACTTGCGCGCCGCCGCAGGACTTGCGCGCCTTTCAAGACTTGCGCGCCCCTATCTTTTTGGGTGCCCATCTTGCCCATTTTACCCCTCTTAAGCCATTTCACCTTTGCTATTCAAGATTTAGTCTTCAAGACACTCTTCAAAACCATTTATGGCATGAATTCTTGATTTGACTTTCTTATCTGAAAGTAATTCTGTGAAATCTCTCTCAAAGTCTAGTGATTTAAATATCCTTATGTCACTAAAATATGGGGAGTTCATTCATTCAACCTCATCCTTTAAGATGAGAAAATCCTAACTTGGGTCTCCTTTTCAGGAATAATCCCCAGTTATAAAACCTTTGATCTGGGCATCTTCCTCAGGAGTAAGCCCCAATCAAGTCCTCTAATCTTGGGCATCTTTATTAAGAATAAGCCTCAACCTCAAATATGGACATCCTCTTCAGGAGTAAGCCCCAAACCTTAATCCCTAACCTGGGTCTCCTTTTCAGGAATAAGACTCAGTCATAACCTTGGGCTTCCTTTTCAGGAGTAAGCCCCAAGTCCCTTAACCTGGGTCTCCTTTTCAGGAATAAGACTTAGTCATAACCTTGGGCTTCCTTTTCAGGAGTAAGCCCCAAGTCCCTTAACCTGGGTCTCCTTTTCAGGAATACGACTCAGTCATAACTTTGGGCTTCCTTTTCAGGAGTAAGCCCCAAGTCCCTTAACCTGGGTCTCCTTTTCAGGAATAAGACTCAGTCATAACCTTGGGCTTCCTTTTCAGGAATAAGCCCCAAGTCCCCTTAAACTTCTCTTAACCAGTCATAATTTACCTTTGATTTGGGTTTCCTTTTCAGGAGTAAAACCCAATCATAAGTCCCCTCCTAACTTGGGCATCCTCCTTAGGAGTAAGCCCCAAGATTAGAGTATTCAAATCTCCATGAAGCACATATAACTTTGTGGACCCTGTTCATGGATTTTCTCCCTAAAAGTAAATCCTAAACCTTCATCTATCTGGGCAGTCATCCATACATAAGCCCCAAAACAATTCTTATGATTGCATCTTTCATGGCACAATTGTCTAAATTTTACCAATACCTCTTGTTTCTCACACCGAGCATGACTCACGTGAGCTTAGAGTGTAAAAGTAATTATGACATTCATCTTTGAGCCATCAATCATAAACATCATACCCCATTCCTCGAACTACGTGGGTTCTGATTCCTTTTCCAAAACAAAGGATACGTAGGTAGCCCATTTATGGGTTCGATCCCAACTTTGAAATAATCTATGTCCTTCTGAATGACGATAAACTTCAAGTGCCCCACTGAGTGGCTTTAAAACCAGCCTGGTCATCATAATGACCAAGAGACTTTTATATAAATGTTTTGAAGGATACCATTAACCAAGAATCTCTAAACAGATATGGATGATTCTCTATTGATGAAGAACCTCGAATACATATAAAAGATTCTCTAAATTTCTTGCATATTTAATCATTGATTGTTAAAACTAAAGGAAAGCTCATTTTATACTTGGTAATATAATAAGGATTCACGAACATAACTTAAATCTATAAAGAGAGTCCCGGAGTAGACAATAATTCCCCTCAAAAAGATGTGATGAGTCCGGCCTCCCATCCTCTCGACCAATGCAAATTCCTAAGCCTCATCAGTCCATAAGCTAATGAGGGCCTGCCTTTGGAAAGTAGGTCCAAACGGATGTGGAATCATTGGATGTTTCCGGTTCTACGAACAAACCCGCTAGAAACCGATTGGAACGTTTGAATATCCTGTCCAGGAGGTCATCCCCGTAATCCGTGAGGAAACAGAGTCATGAAATGCACCAATAATAATATTAATGTTCAAGGACCATTACCCATGCTCGCATATAGACAAATCCAATTACACTAAAATTTATGGAATAAATACTGGATGGTTTTTTCTAATAATCTCCAATAATGGAGATTACCATGTGTGAACATTAAGAGAAGAATCCTCATTTACTTACGATACCTCACCCATGATGATCTAGATACTGTGTTTCTCATCATAGTATGTTATCCAACCAAAATAATATATTAACAATATTTTCATAGCATTTCAAGTTTCTCATCATAGCAAGGAAATTTTGGGACCTTATTAATTTTACAATTACTCTCACACATTAATACATTAAAGCCATAAAAACAATGAACAATATGTAATATAGTGTTCAATTAATATTCAATACATCTAATTTACATATAATCTTTGTACAAAAAGTTGGTCCCCAGACACCAACTCCCAAAAAACTCCCACTTGGACTAGATCCAACTTACTACAACATTTAGTCTTCTAGAACTCACATTATAATCCGGTTTTTATTGATTCAAGGCATTAGAAAAGGGTTCCATCACATTTTATTCTATGGAAATACAACTCACTACATCATAAACTCTTTGAGAAATATCCCTCATGAGTAGATACTCCTGAAGTATGTTCTTTGTTCATTGATGTGACCTTGGATATTTTGAGAGAGATAATTCTATAATATTATCACAATATACTGTGATAGGATATTTAGTTATATGTACCACATCAAGTTATTGGAAAAAGATGTGCATTAATATTACTTCTTTAGCTACCTTATAAGAAAAAATATATGTAGACTCTATTGTAGAGTTTTATACCATGGACTACTTTGAGCTCTTCTATACCAGGAAACCTCTTTTCAAAGTGAACTTGTATCTCAATTTTTACTTCATTTCATCTTGATCAGTTTTGAAACTAGAATCTGCATATCCTTTAATGAATAGTTCCTCATATCCTCTATAAACCAAGAACATATCCATCGTATACATCAGACACTTAAGGATAGTCTTGACTTCCATCCAATGGTGGTCACCTGGATCATGTTTATATCTTCTTATAACACATAATGTGTAGGTGAAATATATCCTAGTACATAGAATATCATACATGACTAACCCAATCACTAATGCGTATGTAATTTTTTCTATTATATTTTATTCCTCACTTTTTTTAGGGAAAATTTTCCAAAAAATATGAATTACATATGATGCATGTAACAATTCCCTCTTGGATTTTTTATAATAAACCACATTCATATCTTATCAATGTCTGTAAATTGGGTTAGGCCAAGAAACCTTTTGGATCTATCACAATTATTCTTGATACCAAGAATATATACTGCCTCACCCAATTCAATCAAAGAAAATCATTTATTCAACCGCTCTTTAATTGAATGCAATACTAGTACTTTGTTTCCAATGATTAAGATGTCATCACCAAATACTATTAATAAAATGAATACTCTCCCACTAAGTTTTTTAGACAAAAATATAACACCAATTCATTTTGAAACCAAATTCCATTATGGATTCATCGAAATTAATATTCCATCTTTGAAATGTTTACATTAATCAATAGAATAATTTTCAATTTTCAATATCTTATTGGCATCCTTTGGAGCTACAAACCCTTTGGGTTGTGTCATATGGACATCTCCCTAAAGGTTCCCATTAATGGAGGATGTTTTAACATCCATCTTCTAAATATCATACTCTTGGTAAGACACAATGGAATGTATAATTTTTATGGATTTCATCATTGAAAATGTTGAAAAGGTTTCAACATATTCAATGCCTTGACCCTATTAAGTCTCTTTTACAACCAATTTCACCTTATTAGTACTAACTTGTCCTTATATTTAAATTGTATTCATGAATACCCATTTTCAATAAATTTTATTTATATTTAGTGGAGGTTCTACCAAAATCCATACATGGTTTTGGTATATGGAATTCATTTTAGAATTCAAGGCCTCTTTCCATTTTCTAATATCTATTCCACATACAACTTCCTTATAGGTTAGAGGATCATTATTATCAACTAATAATGAGTCACCACCCTTTGTGACTAGAAAACCATAATATTAGGGATCACTAAACACTATTTTACTCCTACACAGTACTAATGTCTCTGGATTAGTTTCAACTTCCATAGGGTTTTTTGGAATTTGTTCTTGTACTAACTCTTTTATAACTTAGGCCTAGACCTCATCAAAGTCCATCTCATTCCCACTATTTCTTTTATATATGTGCTAAATCTCATGAAAGGTGGTGTGTGTTACCACCGGTATCATTTTTCCTATTGGCTCATATAGGTAATATCCGCTTTCTTTCATGGAATATCTTTTAAAGTTATAGTTTTTTTCCGGGGATGAAAGTCTGTTACCAAAATACAACTTAACAAACTCTTATCTTCCCCACACATATAAATTGGATAAAAAGGTTTTTCTTCTCCTCCAAAATTATTATTAAATAAAATTTATCAATTTATTTTGTTTTTGTTATAGTATGTGTGACTTTTTTTGTAATTTATATCCACAAAAAGATAATGGAAGTCTCACGTGATTCATCTTTGAACTCACAATGCCCAACATGTTGTGGATCCTCCTTTCTATTATAGTGTTCCAATGAGTCTTGTATGTAGTAATGAGTGGGGATAGGATCCATAACTCATGTAAGTAATCAAAAATGTCCTTATTTATATATTCACCACCACAATCTGAGAAAAGTATTCTAATATTATTACCAATATGGTTCTCAACCTCATTCTTATGTCCCTTGAATTTATCAAAAGAATATGACATATAAATCATTAAGTAGACATATCAATATCTACTGAAATCATCATAAAATGTTATGAAATATGAGTAACCACCATTTTCGATAACTTGAAATGGTCCACACATATTGGAATAGACTAATTCAAGAAAATATTTGTCCTTTTCACCTATCCCACTAAATGGGTCTATGGTCATTCTTCCTTGTAAACATGCATGACATAGACCAAGTGTTTTTAGTTAAAAATAATATAAATATCTATCTTGAGGTAATTTAGTCAAGAACATTTCATTTATGTGATATAACCGGTGATCCAAATTTTGGGTGTGGTATGATTCATTTGAAGTAACTTCGTTATTGATTTCTATTACTTGGTTCATGTAATCCAACACATAAAGTACACTATTTAAATTTTCCTTATCATAAAAAATGATATATTTATCAAAGAATCAACATTCATTTCCCATTTTAGAAATAAATCCATTTTTATAAAGTCTTGATACAGAATTAATGCTTTTGAAAAGATATGTAACATAATAAAATCATTTCCAAAAAAATATCACTCCAGTAAGTAACATGATGTGGTTGTCCCTGATAGCTACAACAAAAATTTTAGCTTAATTGGATACTCTTATATCTACAACCCCTTGGTGAATCTTTTTTGATGTATTTGGATCTTATATTTAAATACACATGTAATGACCACAAGCTGTATTTAATACTTAATTTGTAGAAAATGATAAATCACACTTGATAAAAAATACACCCGAAGCTTACCCTTTCTTCTTTTTATGGGTGAAGTTTTTCTTCCAGTGGACCTTCTTTCCACATTCAAAACAGAAAACATCATGTTCCCTTGCTTTCCCCTTCATCTTCCTCTTCTTAAAAGGGTGTAAAGAAGATTTTAGATTAAGCCTATTTTCTTTCCCTTTTTGTTTGTTCACCATAAGAACTAAAGGATTTTCATGTTTCGTATCATTTTATACTAGGAAATGAATAGTGAGAATTTTTGGATGAGACATATCAATGTTTTTTATATTAAAATTCACAAAACATGATCGAGAATCTATAAGGGAGTAATGCCAGAATGAAATTGGTGACTATTTTTGCATGGAGTTTAAAACCTAGAACCTCTAGGTGCTTATTGTTTCTAATGATCTTGACTACATGAGGCATATATGGGGAATGTTATCCAATATTTATACGAAAGAGCATGTTTATAATATCAAAATTTTCATGTCTAGATCTCTTCTAGTCAAGTCCCTAGAGGTTCTCAAGCATTCCATACACATCTGTGCTTTCATGAGACTTCATGAGTTCAATAGACAATTGTGAATTCATAAAACATTTAACATTGAATACATCACCCAAATAGTTTTTTTACAATGAAATTTTTATCAGTCACCTCCTTGGTAGGAAGATCATGCATCCAGGATTCAAACAAGTAATATTTTTTTCATGACAAAGAACAACTCAAAGGAATTTACTGTCACGACCCGTCCTCGGGGCCCGTGCCGTGACTACCCCAAGCCCGCCTTCCATAGGCCAGGGGCTGGCGACTAGCACCAAAGGCGTAAAATCCCGATATCTGGGAAGGCATTGCCTTTATAAGAAAACAAGCACCACAGAGTACAAGCGGAAGTAAAACACTAAGTACAAAAAGAAGAGCTGAAAAGTAAAAAGGGCCGGAAATACAAGCCCAACTGTAAAGTACAACTCAAAAAGGGAAAACAGCGACTGAAAAGTAAAGCTGCTATGTTGAGATGTCCACTGGAAATCCCACCTGAAGGGTGGGTACAAATAGCTCTTCTGCTCCTCGGGTCCCGCCGTCTGCTCCAAGTATGACCCGCCCAGTGGTCTGCCTCTGGGTACCGCCTCGTCGTATAGTCCACCTCCAGGTACCGTCCAGTCCTCGAACACTCGGCCTCTGCCAGTACTGGCCGTCGTCTGCAACCAACACAACGAGGTGCGGGCATAGCCCGTGCAGGGGTGAGTATAACGATACTCAGTAGGGACCCCGAGACCCTCAAGGTCTCACTAAAAACAACAAGGATAACCACAAGAAGATCACAACAGATAAACTCTACTTAGGTATATGCCCATACATATACCTAAGTTATCAAGTAACCCATCTCAGTCATGAGGAAGCACAAGGATCATGAGATCAACGGATAACCACTACCCAGGTATATGCCCATACATATACCTAAGTTATCAAGAAACCCATCTCAATCATGAGGAAACACAAAGGTCAAAAGTCTCAGCTCAAACCAGGATTTTCATTATCGAAACCGTAACTGCTGAAGAGCTCCGTCTCTAGAGTGTACAGTGGTCCTGTCACGACTCCGAGGCTGCCGCTCGCTAACCTAAGACTGCTGAAGTACTCCTCCTGTCGAGTACTGCGGGTCTGCTGCCAACTACCAGGCGCTCCGTCCGCTGAGGGTCTGTCGCCAAATACCGGGCGCTACCCAGATAGCCTGCTGAGGTACTCCTCCTGTCGGGTACCGCGGGTCTGCTGCCAACTACTAGGCGCTCCGTCCGCCGTGGGTCTGCCGCCAAATACCGGGCGCTCCGTCCACTGGGCTAGTCGACTCACTCCAAGTCGAGTCGGTCAAGCAGTCGTCAGGTCTCAGCCGGCTACTCGGTCTCCGTACTCTGCACGCTCGTCTCCGGGAGGGTCCGCTCCACGAGCTACTGGTCGATACTCCAAGTATCACAAAGACCCACGAAGAAGTGTCTCAAAGGCCCGTCTCGTCACAGGGGTCTCAACGCAACAGACGGCGCGTCGATCGGACGCCCGGTCTGTGAGTTATTAGCCTTTTCGTCCCAGGGGCCCGGTTGGTTTCGTGAGCGAAACCAATCCCGGCCGTATCTCAACTGCACCCCGAACTCCCATAGGGTATACTCAAAGGGACCGTTACTCAACGTAACCACCAACGCCGCTGACGGCTCGTCAAGCGGACGTCCTGTCTGAAAGATATCATCTTTTCCGTTCCAGGGGCCCGGTTGGATTTCGGGTACAATCCAACCCAGCCATACTCCGACTACATTCAAAACTCGGGCGGAGTATGTCAAAAGTTTCGTCTCATCAAGAGGAAGTCAACGAAACAGACGGCGCGTCAATCGGACGCCCGGTCTGTGAGTTATTGGCATTTTCGTCTCCGGGGCCCGGTTGGTTTTTAAGGAAAAACCAACCCGACCGTACTCCACCTGCGTCCAAACCTCGGGCGGAGTATGCCAAAAGATCCGATTCACTAAGAGGAACACAACGCGACTGACGGCGCGTCAATCGGACGTTCGTGGCTCAAGATATGAGCGTTTCCGCTCCGAAGGCCCGGTTGGTTTCGTGAACGAACCAACCCGGCCGAACTCAAAGTAACC
Organism: Viscum album; assembly: GCA_963277665.1. Lineage (NCBI taxonomy): Eukaryota > Viridiplantae > Streptophyta > Magnoliopsida > Santalales > Viscaceae > Viscum > Viscum album. The sequence continues at coordinate 1,774,062,378 of OY728133.1, read as the reverse complement.
CGAAACCTTGAGTGCGATATATCGAAACGACCGTCTCGATCCAAGGATCGCGTTGCCGCAGACGGTTCGTCATTCGGAGGTCCGAGGCTCAAGTTATGAGCCAAAAACCAAATCAGGTTCGAAACGGGGGGGTCCGGGTCCGGGCCGACCCGGCCCGACCCCCCCCCCCTGGGCGGCGCGGTGGCCGGCGGCGGCGGCGGCGCGGCGGCCGGCGGCGGGCCGCGGTGGCGGCGGCGGCGGGCCGCGTGGCGGCGGCGGCGGGTGCCGCACGCGGGTGGCACGCGGGGGATTCAATCCCCCGCTTCTTCAATGTCGGCGCGGCATAGCCGCGCCGTTTTAATCAATCAACAGCCCCCCTTTGGGGGCCCGCTTTGAAGAGGGTCCGGGGGAGCCGCCTGCCCCCCCTCATGGGAACCGCCTCCCCCAATTAATGGGGAGGGGCTTCTTTACTGGCCGGGGGATTTATTTCCCCCGGATTTTGGCTATCCGGCCGGCCAGCTGGCCGGCCGGTTTTCTCCAACGGGACCGGAAATTCCGGTCCCCCCCCTCGGCTTCCGACGCCGGCGGCCCGGCCGCCGGTCTCCTCTTCCGCCGCGGCCCGGAACCGGCCGCGGTCTCCTCGTCTCGCCGCGGCCCGGAACCGGCCGCGGCGTTAGTAATCCGGCGCGGTGCGACGGCACCGCGCCCCTTCACCGTGCTTGATAAACATTCAACGCGGCGCGACGGCGTCGCGTTCTTGTTGTTCCTCCCAAGGTGCGCACGCGACGGCATCGCGTGAGATATTTGCATGTTCAACCGCGTGGTGCGACGGCACCACGCCATTTGCTTTCTTCCGCAAAATAATTAAACAAGAACAATGGAGGGGGTTCGGCCGTGTTCGTGCGGTCTGGCCCCCTCACGTTAAAATAATAACGCAACTTTAAACATTTTAAAAGTCTCATGCTTGACAAGCGAAATCCAGGATCAAGAAAAGGAATAAATAAAGAATGAAACAACAACCCCTACAGTTTTCCCCGCAAACAAGAATTCCCAACCCGCAAACATATTCTTCGCGGATCAACTTAATATTGAGTTGATCCGCATTCTTTGATTTCAAAAGGGAACATCCATGGAAAAAAGATATCACTCAAAATAATTCCCTTCAACCTCTTAAATAAAAAGATTCATACCAAAAATTCCCCTACCTTGATAACGAGATGAAGTTCGAAGAGCGTTGCGGAAAGCGGCGTCGCGGGGTGAAGTTCCGTTGTCATCGGAGGAAGAGTCGTCGTCTATGGCGACGTTCCCTGCGGTGATGTCTCCTCCCTTGATGCGAAGGAAGAAGAAGAGAAGGCATGCAGTCGGTAACTTCGCGTTCTCCGTCGGAGGCGTTCTTCGTCGGAGGAGTTGTTCTTCGTCAAGAACGTTCTTCAAAACTCAAGAGCTCTCTTCCCTTTCACTTATCACATCAATTCCAACCAAAATAAAATAAGGCTCCACCTTATTTTATTTACCCATGCCATGCATTCAAATTTAAAAAATTCAAATCCAATTCACTTAATTAATTAAACCATGAGTTGTTTAATTAATTAAGAGGTGGGTTGGCAAATTAAATAAGGAAGTGGAAGAGTTACTTAATTTAAGGGAGTTAACAAGTTTAAAGGAAGAGTTTATGAGAGTTATGGGAATGTGAAAGGTTGGGGCTCGTGTGGGCCCCACCTCACATTTATCCACACATGGGTAGTTAGGAACTAGTGGGTCCCATCCCAACTCCCTCACTTAGGATATAACCACTTAGATATAAATAAAAATTGTTCCCCAATTTTTATTCACTTCTAATTTAATCTACAAAAAAATTTAACTTCTCATCCCGCAAAAACGCAACTCCCGAAAAGGTCTCTTTAAGCGAATATCGGCGCTGCGAGTTCATCGGTGCCCTCGGATTTCAATTCCGAGCACCGGATCAAAAGTTAGGAATTCCCGCTCGTTCGTTCACTGAACGTACCCGAGCCAAACTTCAGAAATTAATTCCGGGCACTCCGGACCTCGGAATCAGGTGCCGTCTGAAACCGCGCTCTTGTAAAATTCTAAAGAAAATTAAGAAAAAATTTTCCTTGAATTTTACGGGTCTTTACATTACTCCCACCGCAGGGCTTTACGTCCCCGTAAAACTTCAACTCACACTTAAGGGAAACAAAGTAGTACTGAGCACGCAACTGAGCTTTACGCTCCCATATGCTCACCTGAAGATCTTGTGCTACCCGAGAAGCACCCCAGAGGAAGCAACCGTTCACGTAGAACCTACTCCTGTCGATCCTCAATCTCTACTAGAATCTCTGTGCTTATCGCCCTGTCATCGACGTCCAACTCCCCGGGGTCGATGACGTGTGAAGAAACATACACGTATCTCCACAGCTGAGACACGTGGTGGACACTATGCACCCGGTGCGACTGAGGTGGTAGGGTTAAGCGGTAAACCTCCTCGCCTACCCTGCTGAAGAACAAAAGGGTCCATCGAACTTCGGAGATAACATGCCGCCTCGGCTACATCTCCGAAACCTCATCGGGTTGAGACCGTATAAGAACGTGTTCATCACCCTCGAACTCAAGAGGTTTCCCTTTTTAGGTTAGAACTGAACTCAAACTCCTGCTGCCACAGGGGTAGGGTTGACCAACTCAAGAGTGATCGGTCACACCCTCTTATGTCTGAGTTTAACATGAGCTGCCCAAGGTTTCCTTTTCGCCGACCAAGGAAAACCCATTCCGACGTTTTCCTAAAACAGTCAACCGGGGTATGATTTGTGAATCATACCCAGATCAACGTCGTAAGGCCTCTACGCTGCCACCAAGAGATTCCAACCGAAACTCTCGCCTCGAGGTCAAATCACACCGTCGGCGTAAGTGTGATTATCGAGTCTCCTCCCAAAGGTATCTCCAGACGTGAGGGTCAAGTCTACGGCTTACCCGGAACCTCTAGGTCTGGGACATGATTCGTGGAAGGGTAGAATGATTGGTTCCTATGTCTATAGATATGGCAGCTCGTAGTAGACATAATTCGTACCCCGAATCATTCTTAGAGCTCCTGGGTCACACTCCTTGACCGCAATGCAGCTATTCTTCTCCCCAGCCCTCCTGCTCCCTGAGCCTGGCGGGGACTACTAAGTCGGGTGGTCGTAACATGTCGAAATGTACACCACCACATGCTGCTCTCCAAGCTCTGCTTCCACGTCTGCTACCCTGCAGATTCATCTGTCCTTAGCACTTCCTCCTCCTGAAACATTTTACACGCCCGAGTCTCTGAGACTGGAGCTAGTCTCCTGCCTTTCACTGCTAACATTCACAACCACAAAGGTTCTCTCTAGCATCCTAGCATAGGTAGGAATGCATAGAGGAAAAGAAATGGTTCAGATGTCCTTTAGACTCACTTCGCTCAGAAGTTCGAGTCTAAAGAACTGATCACAACGTAACCAACGAGTACCAAGATTGATTGGTAAGCCACGTTGAGTGCTCTGCTTCCGACATGTCGTACTGTCGAAGCTGTATTAGCTCCAGAAAACTCACAACCACCTCCTCAAGCCAGTCCTCAGCCGCCTACGAGTCAGGCTCACTTCGAAACTTGAGGGATATCTGATGCTAAAACATAAGTAAGGCACTAAGCCTGTGAGTCTCTGCTACCGGTACCGCCGGTAGTGTCTGCTGACCAACAGATAGTGACATAGCTGGCGCTCTACCCGTAGGTACTAATCCAGGTATCGGTTCGCGTACCGAAGCCTCGTTACTATAAGGACCAACCTCATGGTCACTCTCTGGAAACACCTGGAGCTAAGATCATCATCCGCTCTACTAGTATCCGAGCTAGGCGTAGAACTCTAGCATTCGTCTCCATCCAGTCCACTGCTGCCTGGGAAATCTGTCTCGCCTCGTATCCTCAGAGGCCTCTACTGCTGGAACTCGTGCATCGCGCTCTGCTAGCGTGCACCGTCAGCTAGTGGCATCTGCTGCCTAACGGGTGGTGGTGCTGCTGGTACACCACCCGAAGGTGCCAACACTGAAAAAGGGCCCTGCACTGGAGTCTCGCTGCTCGGTGGGCCATCATGAAAGAAACAACGTAACACGATCAAACGATTATACCTGGTGAGCTGACCTGGTTTGAGCTGTTTTAAGGGGAAAAACCGTTGAAAACACACACGCAATCAGTGTTTTCGTGCACAAAGTCGGAAATCAGTTGTCAGGGTCCTGGTGTATGGATACGTCGGCCGCCCGCACCAACACTGGACTCCCTGAACTGAAAACCACACTCGGTACTCTCAACACTATCGCTTCACAGAAAGAAAGATCAGAGTTATAAGTTCTGCGGTAGAACCGAACTCCTCTGATACCAATTTGTCACGACCCGTCCTCGGGGCCCGTGCCGTGACTACCCCAAGCCCGCCTTCCATAGGCCAGGGGCTGGCGACTAGCACCAAAGGCGTAAAATCCCGATATCTGGGAAGGCATTGCCTTTATAAGAAAACAAGCACCACAGAGTACAAGCGGAAGTAAAACACTAAGTACAAAAAGAAGAGCTGAAAAGTAAAAAGGGCCGGAAATACAAGCCCAACTGTAAAGTACAACTCAAAAAGGGAAAACAGCGACTGAAAAGTAAAGCTGCTATGTTGAGATGTCCACTGGAAATCCCACCTGAAGGGTGGGTACAGATAGCTCTTCTGCTCCTCGGGTCCCGCCGTCTGCTCCAAGTATGACCCGCCCAGTGGTCTGCCTCTGGGTACCGCCTCGTCGTATAGTCCACCTCCAGGTACCGTCCAGTCCTCGAACACTCGGCCTCTGCCAGTACTGGCCGTCGTCTGCAACCAACACAACGAGGTGCGGGCATAGCCCGTGCAGGGGTGAGTATAACGATACTCAGTAGGGACCCCGAGACCCTCAAGGTCTCACTAAAAACAACAAGGATAACCACAAGAAGATCACAACAGATAAACTCTACTTAGGTATATGCCCATACATATACCTAAGTTATCAAGTAACCCATCTCAGTCATGAGGAAGCACAAGGATCATGAGATCAACGGATAACCACTACCCAGGTATATGCCCATACATATACCTAAGTTATCAAGAAACCCATCTCAATCATGAGGAAACACAAAGGTCAAAAGTCTCAGCTCAAACCAGGATTTTCATTATCGAAACCGTAACTGCTGAAGAGCTCCGTCTCTAGAGTGTACAGTGGTCCTGTCACGACTCCGAGGCTGCCGCTCGCTAACCTAAGACTGCTGAAGTACTCCTCCTGTCGAGTACTGCGGGTCTGCTGCCAACTACCAGGCGCTCCGTCCGCTGAGGGTCTGTCGCCAAATACCGGGCGCTACCCAGATAGCCTGCTGAGGTACTCCTCCTGTCGGGTACCGCGGGTCTGCTGCCAACTACTAGGTGCTCCGTCCGCCGTGGGTCTGCCGCCAAATACCGGGCGCTCCGTCCACTGGGCTAGTCGACTCACTCCAAGTCGAGTCGGTCAAGCAGTCGTCAGGTCTCAGCCGGCTACTCGGTCTCCGTACTCTGCACGCTCGTCTCCGGGAGGGTCCGCTCCACGAGCTACTGGTCGATACTCCAAGTATCACAAAGACCCACGAAGAAGTGTCTCAAAGGCCCGTCTCGTCACAGGGGTCTCAACGCAACAGACGGCGCGTCGATCGGACGCCCGGTCTGTGAGTTATTAGCCTTTTCGTCCCAGGGGCCCGGTTGGTTTCGTGAGCGAAACCAATCCCGGCCGTATCTCAACTGCACCCCGAACTCCCATAGGGTATACTCAAAGGGACCGTTACTCAACGTAACCACCAACGCCGCTGACGGCTCGTCAAGCGGACGTCCTGTCTGAAAGATATCATCTTTTCCGTTCCAGGGGCCCGGTTGGATTTCGGGTACAATCCAACCCGGCCATACTCCGACTGCATCCAAAACTCGGGCGGAGTATGTCAAAAGTTCCGTCTCATCAAGAGGAAGTCAACGAAACAGACGGCGCGTCAATCGGACGCCCGGTCTGTGAGTTATTGGCATTTTCGTCTCCGGGGCCCGGTTGGTTTTTAAGGAAAAACCAACCCGACCGTACTCCACCTGCGTCCAAACCTCGGGCGGAGTATGCCAAAAGATCCGATTCACTAAGAGGAACACAACGCGACTGACGGCGCGTCAATCGGACGTTCGTGGCTCAAGATATGAGCGTTTCCACTCCGAAGGCCCGGTTGGTTTCGTGAACGAACCAACCCGGCCGAACTCAAAGTAACCCGAAACCTTGAGTGCGATATATCGAAACGACCGTCTCGATCCAAGGATCGCGTTGCCGCAGACGGTTCGTCATTCGGAGGTCCGAGGCTCAAGTTATGAGCCAAAAACCAAATCAGGTTCGAAACGGGGGGGTCCGGGTCCGGGCCGACCCGGCCCGACCCCCCCCCTGGGCGGCGCGGTGGCCGGCGGCGGCGGCCGGTGGCGGCGGACGGCGGCGGCGCGGCGGCCGGCGGCGGGCCGCGGTGGCGGCGGCGGCGGGCCGCGTGGCGGCGGCGGCGGGTGCCGCACGCGGGTGGCACGCGGGGGATTCAATCCCCCGCTTCTTCAATGTCGGCGCGGCATAGCCGCGCCGTTTTAATCAATCAACGGCCCCCCTTTGGGGGCCCGCTTTGAAGAGGGTCCGGGGGAGCCGCCTGCCCCCCCTCATGGGAACCGCCTCCCCCAATTAATGGGGAGGGGCTTCTTTACTGGCCGGGGGATTTATTTCCCCCGGATTTTGGCTATCCGGCCGGCCAGCTGGCCGGCCGGTTTTCTCCAACGGGACCGGAAATTCCGGTCCCCCCCCCTCGGCTTCCGACGCCGGCGGCCCGGCCGCCGGTCTCCTCTTCCGCCGCGGCCCGGAACCGGCCGCGGTCTCCTCGTCTCGCCGCGGCCCGGAACCGGCCGCGGCGTTAGTAATCCGGCGCGGTGCGACGGCACCGCGCCCCTTCACCGTGCTTGATAAACATTCAACGCGGCGCGACGGCGTCGCGTTCTTGTTGTTCCTCCCAAGGTGCGCACGCGACGGCATCACGTGAGATATTTGCATGTTCAACCGCGTGGTGCGACGGCACCACACCATTTGCTTTCTTCCGCAAAATAATTAAACAAGAACAATGGAGGGGGTTCGGCCGTGTTCGTGCGGTCCGGCCCCCTCACGTTAAAATAATAACGCAACTTTAAACATTTTAAAAGTCTCATGCTTGACAAGCGAAATCCAGGATCAAGAAAAGGAATAAATAAAGAATGAAACAACAACCCCTACAGTTTTCCCCGCAAACAAGAATTCCCAACCCGCAAACATATTCTTCGCGGATCAACTTAATATTGAGTTGATCCGCATTCTTTGATTTCAAAAGGGAACATCCATGGAAAAAAGATATCACTCAAAATAATTCCCTTCAACCTCTTAAATAAAAAGATTCATACCAAAAATTCCCCTACCTTGATAACGAGATGAAGTTCGAAGAGCGTTGCGGAAAGCGGCGTCGCGGGGTGAAGTTCCGTTGTCATCGGAGGAAGAGTCGTCGTCTATGGCGACGTTCCCTGCGGTGATGTCTCCTCCCTTGATGCGAAGGAAGAAGAAGAGAAGGCATGCCGTCGGTAACTTCGCGTTCTCCGTCGGAGGCGTTCTTCGTCGGAGGAGTTGTTCTTCGTCAAGAACGTTCTTCAAAACTCAAGAGCTCTCTTCCCTTTCACTTATCACATCAATTCCAACCAAAATAAAATAAGGCTCCACCTTATTTTATTTACCCATGCCATGCATTCAAATTTACAAAATTCAAATCCAATTCACTTAATTAATTAAACCATGAGTTGTTTAATTAATTAAGAGGTGGGTTGGCAAATTAAATAAGGAAGTGGAAGAGTTACTTAATTTAAGGGAGTTAACAAGTTTAAAGGAAGAGTTTATGAGAGTTATGGGAATGTGAAAGGTTGGGGCTCGTGTGGGCCCCACCTCACATTTATCCACACATGGGTAGTTAGGAACTAGTGGGTCCCATCCCAACTCCCTCACTTAGGATATAACCACTTAGATATAAATAAAAATTGTTCCCCAATTTTTATTCACTTCTAATTTAATCTACAAAAAAATTTAACTTCTCATCCCGCAAAAACGCAACTCCCGAAAAGGTCTCTTTAAGCGAATATCGGCGCTGCGAGTTCATCGGTGCCCTCAGATTTCAATTCCGAGCACCGGATCAAAAGTTAGGAATTCCCGCTCGTTCGTTCACTGAACGTACCCGAGCCAAACTTCAGAAATTAATTCCGGGCACTCCGGACCTCGGAATCAGGTGCCGTCTGAAACCGCGCTCTTGTAAAATTCTAAAGAAAATTAAGAAAAAATTTTCCTTGAATTTTACGGGTCTTTACATTTACACTACTCCAAAAACTTATTTCTAATAAGAAGATTGTCTTTATCTAATATTGATCATAGGGATAGTGTGGATGATACGATTTCCATTCCATTATATAATTAAAATAGAATATTATTATTAAATTTTCTTGATTTCAAATTATGTGAGAAATAATATATTAATTGCTTTTCTTTAATCTCTAACTATTTTATCAAGTTCTAATAGCCCTCACCATTGAACTCAGAATTAATAGTTTCATAACCGTGCTAGAAAAAATTACCCACATTCCCATTTGCATAACCCCAAAGGGTTGGTAAAGCTACTTGAAGGTATTTAGGTAGGTGGGTCCTTGACAACTACGGGCTTGTAGATCCTTGATACATTGAGTGGATTCCCTAATACCGACATACTGACTTGGATTTTCTTAACACTTGCGCATAAATTACACAATTTCTTGAAAGGGATACTTGTTCTAATGTAAATTATTTAAGTCAACCCATAACCTTAATAATAAATCCGCTTATAAAATTAAGTTTCCTAATAAGGGTTGGTCAAACACTTAGTTCTGTTGAGTTTTTCTCATAATCTAGTAATGGGAGGCTTGGTCTGACTTAACCTTAAGTTATCATATTTTAATTAATTTTTCATAAATTTTGTCTTATTTTGTCCTTTACATGTATTTTTAATATTAAGTCGATGTTACATAACTCATTAACCATTGTTGGATAAAATATTTACTCATAATTAATTAATTTATTTAATTGTGCATAATTTTTTTATCCTTCAAAGGTTTATTTACTATTAATTGGATGATACTTAATTATTTAACCATGTTGGATATAACATTTTTACATAATAAATTTCTTTAAATTCCATCTTTACACATTAATTCATTTAGTTATGTGACTATGGCCTTTCATCCATGAAATAAATAATTACATAGAAGGAAATAAATAAAAAATTAAATGATCCATTCATGTGCTTTATCTAATAGTTTATTTAATGAGTGAACATTAAATAAACATATTACCTTGGGGAAATAACTACTTTTTCCATCATTGGAATGAGTTACATCATTGCACCTATACACCTGTGTATCATCTAGTTTCCTATCATTGTGGTTTCATCTTAAACTACCTAGTATTACCTTGGAATACTCCATTAATTATATGTATTTATAATTCATATGTAGGTGAGGGGAACCAAAGGATTTGATAAAGGGGATTGCATAAATTTCCATGGACTCACGGGTCCTACATACTAATGGATGGAGGTATTACACAGACACCATCATTTTAATTTAATATTAAATCATTACAAACCCATGTAATGAATTTAAATAAACAAATTACAAAACATACATAGGCCTTGTCCTTTCTCATGAATAATTATATATGCAATGAATACACAAAAGTAATCATCTAGAATTCACTTATTTATTCATTAATTATTATTAAGAAAAAAAATGCATGCATTAATTAATTAATTAACTAGATCCCTTTCATATTATTGATTGTCCGGACATAATTGTAGATACCCATCATTTATTTCATTCATGGAAACAAATGGAAGAACCAATAATGACATATTTGTAACAATAAATTAATTATGAATTTAATATTTTTTAAATTCATTGTTAAATTTTCAAACACACATTGTTGTTCCAATCAATAAAGAATGGTTTTAATGATTCAATTTTCAATTTAATGTAATTTTTAATTATATCCTTTAATGGTAGACTACATGGTGTGTACAATATTACTACACACCATGTACCTCAGTTTCCAAGTATTTGATTCACACACCTAGGGCTTTGGCATATTAACTCATCCGGATTACATGGTGTGCACACGCAAGCTACATTCCATGTATCGGCTTTTCATGTTCCATATTGGCCAAGTCAACATGTGTTGAGAAATAAATGAACCACATGTAATTAATTGCTTATATCATCTAGGTATAATGTTCTCGGGTAGATGATGTGTGATCCGTCTACATGTTGTTTAAAGAAGTTTTACCAGCCATATATTTGGCACTTCCCAATAAAATTTCCAATCATTGATCATTATTTCCTAAACCTTTAAGAAAATGAATCACTGAAAAAACAAAATTAATCTTCCAATAACATTTAATCAAAATAAAATTAAATAATTAATAACATGAAATGAAAATCTAACCACAATTGTGTATAGATCATGCATAGAATAAATAATTATAAATTTAAATGTGAACTCTCTGATACCACTTTTTGGTTTTAGGAATAGGAGAAGAATGTGTTGGTGGGATATATATTAAAATTTATTTTAATTATCATTTTACAAAATCATGAGTGAGGATATTTCATGTAAGATTTATAATTAATTTGTCTAACATAAGGAGAAATAAATTCTTGGGAGTAGGAACATTATTCATTGATGAATGATGATCATATGAAAAGAAGCTTTAAAATTTACTTCATTTCACTATGGGTATCCAAGGATAGAATCCCTATAACTCTATTACCCACGTGCTCCTATGAACTCCAAGAAATGCCACTTGATCATCAGGTGCTAGAATGAGAAATCAAATGTCTTGCATTGTTCTCTCTTGACCACCCGTTCATTAGTCTTGATGAAATCTATCTTGCGTTTCTCATTCTTGATAAGGACGAAGAAGGATGAGTCAATAGAGGATTCTTTATGAAAAACAATTTTATCTTTTAGATATTTGATACAATATACAATAGACATAATTTTTTATTTATATAGATAAGGTATAGCTGAAAATATTATTTAATTTCATGATGACCATTAAATAAAATTTAAAACCATTAATAATACACATTCCATGTATTATTATTATTATTATTATTATTATTATTATTATTATTATTATTATTATTATTATTATATTTTGTGGGTGCCAACGTGAAAAATAACAAATATTATTAAACCATTAAGTTGAGTAATATTTGTCCCTAGACTTAGTTATGGTTCATTTAAACTCATCCAATATTTATTGAATACCCAAATTAATATTTTATTCATAAATAAATATTTTATTCACAATCCAATAAATAAATATTAATTAAAATATTCAGAAAATGAAATAAATATTTCATTCACAATCCATCCAATAAATATTTTATATATATTCATGTAGTCAAGTAAATTATTTATCTATAAAAAATAATTATTTATAAGATTTTTAATATTAGCGATCAATAAAAATTGAATAAAATTATTCCTTAGTCTTGAGAAAAATATTTATTCCAATAATTAAATTCAAATTGAATTTAATCAAGATCACCAGAAGGACATAGTGTGTGACCTTCTAGGATTCTATCTCATTAGAATTATGTGGGTCTTCCTAATGTCCATGATTACTGTCAAGCATTGGGTAATAGAGCCCAAGAGAAATAACTTAACATCAACTATAAAATAACCACATAAGAAATATTACTGTGTAATATAATAAATTTATCACAATATCACATCACAAAGGTTACTCATCTTTGTCACCAACCTATATGCTTGATACGTCTTCATTGAATATATGAAATAAACACGTCGTTACATCGTGGCCATGAGATTTAGGGTGACAACTCTATTCCAACCAAAGGTTCAAGATATAAAATTCCATAAAGATTAAAGGTAAAATACTTCCTCAAAATATCCATTAATAACATTTCAATCATGATGCATCCAAAGTTCCATACTTCCTTCCAACATATGGTGTGACAGTTTTCATTAGTTAATCTAAGTGGGTGATTCTGGAAATGAAATAATGATAATCTTAAGGTATAAGGACCATTACAAAAACGTAGAGATATGAATATCTGATGACACAAAAAAAATTATACTGGAGGGTCTATTCTCATAATCTACTATGTTAGATATTATGAGTGAGTACTTCATGAGAAGAATCCTTATCTTCTTATGAGTACTTGCACATGAAAGTATAAATAATATGTGTCCCATCATAGTATATTACGAAACCATAAAAATACATTAACAATATTTTCATAGAATTTCATGGTTCTCATCATAGTAGGGAGATTATATGACCTTATTAGTGAAATAAATACTCTAAGACAATATTACATTAAATCGATGTAGAAAATGAACAATATGTAATAAGGTGTTTAATTAATATTCAATACATAAAATAAACATTTAATAAAATTATAAATAATTGGTCCTAGGACACCAACTCCGACACCTTATTAATTAAACCAGGATGATAGTGTATTGAGAAATCATAATCCTTGAGTAGATCTAGCCAACTCTTATTCCCCATGTTGAACTATTTCTATGAAAATATGTACTTAATTCTCTTAGGATCCTCATATATCTCCCATTTTTTACCATACAGATAATTAATCCATATCATCATGGAAAACATTACAACTGATAACTCAACATCATGGGTTGGATAGATCTATACATCGATATTTTACTCTCTTGATTTATAGGAAATAAATTTATCGCTCTACGTAAGGACCCATCAAATTATTTTCTTTGATTTGTTTCTATATATCACAAATTCATTCCCTTTAATGGTAATTTCAATACTAGTGGATTAATCGACATATTTTTTAATTATTCAAAATTTTATTTATATTCCTCTATCCATAAGAACATAACCTATTTATGTCTCAACTTGGTTAATGGGTTTTCTAATCTAGTAATTTTTTGAAAAAAAATCCAATAGTAACATGCTAATCCAAGGAAACCACACACCTTAGTTATGTTTTTCAGCATTGGTCATTATTTGACAACATTTTTCTTTGATGGATCAACTGATATTCTATCCTTAGAGACAATATGGAAAAGAAAAAATCTTCCTCAAACCAAAATTTACATTTTCTAAATTTCCCATATTACTCATTTTCTCTACATAACTTAAGAATGATTTTTTAAAGATTATTATTCTCTTCATTACTTTTTTAGTATTCCAATATATCATCAATAAATACCACTATAAAATTGTCAAGATATTCCATGATCATTATTTTTTTAATATCTATAAAAAAATGTGCACATTAGTCAATTCAAGTGGAATTTTGATAAAATCCAAATGTCCATACATCATATGAAATGTTATATTTGGAATATATTCCTTATTTGGACACAATATATGAGACTTGGAACACAGATCCATATTGGAAAAATATTTATCTCAATGTAGTTGATCAAAAAAGTCATCAATTTAAAGAAAATCATATTTTTTCTTCTGAGTAATGTCATTGATTTCCTAGTAATCAACACATAACCTCATAGTCTAATCCTTCTTTTTCAAAAACAGAATCAGATCCCCCCAAGCTAAAACACTTGGGCATATGAATACCTTATCACATAAATCCTTTAGTTTTTTATTTAACTCCATTGGTTTAATTGTGGTTATTATGTTGGGAGTATTATATATAGGCATCACATCCAAGTTGAGTTTAATAGAAAACTCAACTTCAAGCTTAGGTGGATGTTTGGGAAGTTATTTTGGAAACAAATCAATATATTATTCCATAATATAAACATACTCTATCCTAGGGTCACATTCCTATTCTATAGGTGGTTTCTTCTCTTCATCACATATATTTTCATTAAAGACAACTATTGAGGGTGAATCTCAACTAGATTTAGATTTTGAATTCTCTTCTATAAAGACAAGAAATTATTAATTTTTGTCTTAAATAATGATCTATTTATCTTGATTATAAATTTTTTATTTATACATTGATTGTAAATTCATACCAAGGATTATATCAAAGTATACCATGGGTGTAAGAATACAATTTTTGAATATTATATATCTAAACATAATAATGGGGATCAACTTACATATATATTTTTGAATAATATCTCTTATAGGTGTCTTGATATATAACTCTCTTCTTAGTGCACTAGTGACATATTTAATTTTCTTCAAATACATAGATGTTATAAAAGAGTGCGAGGATCACAAATCAAATAAACTTTTAGATAACTTTGAAGCTATGATCAATTTATGTGTCACCACATTGTTAGTAACTTCAAAATTAACTGTACTAACTGAAAAATATCGGTCTTCTACCATTATCATCTTCTATGATAAATTCCCATGGAATTTAGTGAATTGGTAGGAAAAGTGTCTCATCTCTTTATAGTTAATGAATTATAATTTTATGGATTCATCTTTACCCTTTCATTTGTGAGCATGATGGTCTTTCTTTCCAAACTTATTACAATATCTTGTCCCCCAAGCATGTACCAGATTTTTTCTTTCCACAAGTACTACATGTTTGAAATTCACCCATTATCTTCTTCCCCTAGTCTATTTTTTACTTCATGAGGTGCATAGTAATCCTCTTCTTCTCTTTCTTTCCTTAAAATTCAAAATGATTGAATAATTACTTCTCTATCTTTATATCGCATGATATTAAATCCTCATATGATGAGAATGTTTAGGAGACTAGTTACCTTCAAAGGATTGACTTTATCCAATCAAATGAATTGTTAGTCTTTGGATTATATACATAGCCTATAAAATGTCATGTTATCCTTGTAAAGTTGGCTTCATACATAGAAACATTTCTTCTCCTTATTGTCTTAGACTCGGTAATATCCACTCTATATCTACTCATCGCTGATGAGGAAAATATTGTTTTATGAAAGGTACTTAAAATTAATTCTTTTTTATTTTTGTTATTTATTTTACATCCCTAGTGTTTTGAATCAAGGACCACCATGGATCTGAATACTCTATGATATGATAAATGGTCATTGAAATTTTCTCTCTTTTATTACTTCCAAATGAAATAAATGTCTACTCTAAGGAACTTATCCATCTATCTTCTACTAAGGAATTTGTGATTCATTTTAATGATAAATTTTTTTGTCTGATGAAATGGTCTAACATTGTTACACCACATTTTGGATCAATAGTATTCTCTATATAGGAAAGGTTATTGGTAATAACTTGAGTCGGTTCCCCAATGTTGTTATAATTTTTCTAGTTTTAGCTCCAGCTTCATTTTTATTCCCATGAGGATAACCCATACATAGATTATGTGCATTGATTTGGTTTTCATTCCTTTCAATAGGTGTTCTTTATAGATAATGTCTTGTACTAAAATAGTTCATAACATTGGGTATTTTAAATCATAGTATATAATTATAAATTTAGCACAACACTTAACATAAATTGAGAAATTATGCATAATGAATATCATAATCATAAACTTATTATCTTTGGTAATATTGACAAATAAAAAAATATTTCATAATATTTCATAATGTTTTGTAAACGGGGTGTTAATCAACCATTGCATACCCCACCATAGTTCCTATCTAGGTGTGCACACTTATGCCCACTCTTTCATGAACCAAATATAGTCAAGTAAAAACTCAATCCACCCCATTTAGATTTGTTACCCCTAGGTGAATCTAATTCATAGTTTCATCATATTGACAATGTATAGATATGAATGAATGTTCTGGTAAAACCACACAATATCTACTTTAACAAAACTTTATGATAATATCATATACTTAGACATGTCCTCTAGGTCCCCTATATGGTTATGTTCTCTAATATATGTTTTACTAATAATGTTCTCAAGGTTTGTACTAAATAGGATCTAATACAAACTATAATAGCCCTGACTCTAGTAGCTAAAAATAGTTGGTTACATTATAACATTGAAATCAGATACAATTCATCACTTTCGGATCGATCAATTATTTTTGTTTCCTTGTAAATATAGATATATTCTTGAAATTTCACATTACATTTGAAAATATAAAATACAACATAGTATTTTCTTTGATAACATTGTTATTCTGTCTAGAATATCCTTGTATATAAATCATAGAACTCTTTATGAAAGCTTATAGAAAGTGGGTTACTAGATATACCTGACCAAATTTGAATATAATAACCATTAATATTAGTGAGAATGATGGATAAAAACACCAAGAATGGGTTTGGAGTAAAATGACAATATTCTCCTAGTTTTCCAACATAAGAAAAAAACAACCAATTTTAATATATATATAGTTGAAAATATGATTTATATACTAAAAAGAGGCTATATAGAACATAATTAATCCACTGAACATTCTAAAAAGGAACCCAACAACTTATCCATTTAGATCCTCCATCATTTCCCTTTAGATAAATTTCGATGAATTTTGGTAGTTCATACAGCTTCTTGTTAAATGTTTTTGTAAAGTCTAGTTTGGAATAATTTTTTATATACTAAAATGACACGACATTAATTGAAAAGAATGGAATTATATAAGGAATAAGAACTCATGTATTAAAAAATTAAATATCCTTTACTAGTTTGATGAAAATTTGAACTCACACCCTTTGGAAATCCTTAAGTTTCACCTTAAACATTGCAGTGGATTCCTGGAGCTCAGAGTTAATATTTATTATCAAAAATTTCAATATTGAATCAATTTCTCATGAATCCATTTCAATATCAGACATGTGTGTTGAAATTCATGGATTTTGAGTTAATATAAAAATTAAAAATTGATAAAGAAGAATAAATAACCTAATTTGGGTACAATAACTAATGACTTAAATCAAAAAACAAATTTACCAATTAATTCATGGTAATATTCATACGATTTAAACAAATGGAAATCTATACCAAATCAATGAGACATATAAATAATTTAAATGAATACAAATGGATGAATAAGATACCATATTAAATAAAGAAATCATTTAATCTTCCTCAATTTTTTTCCTAAAATGGAGTTCTTTGAGGGTAGACATACCCCATATACTAGTTTGAATAATAATAGTGTTAGGTCACCTAAGATAGATTCCCTAAGGGGGTGAATCAGGGTATGAGAAATTAAAATAGATACCACTTTTGATCTCTTTTTTTTTGTTAGACAACACTCTCTTCTATGTATCCTTCATGTTGAAGAGTATCATTGAATCTTATTTCTTGTAAAGGACACATCAATTTTACATGGTTCACAAAAACTGGGCTATGTCCAAAGAGCATACACTGAAGACATGCCGATGTACCAAATCCACTATAAGTGCACTACTGTTTACAAGTTTTAATTAGACTCATTGTCCCTCCAGGTTTACAACCAATCACAATTTTAGAACTCACTACTCTCTCGACTGAAGTGAGCCCACTACTTCTTCATAATATCCACTAATAGTTTAAAGACTTGAAGGTCCCTTCATTATCTCTAATGAGTGTATCCTTCATTGTACCTAGATTCTCTGTTGAAGTCCTAATTTCATCCACTAATGAATAACCCTTTTCTACTATTCATTGGGAAACAACCTTTGGAAATACCTTCGCAAAGCTCCCTACTTTACGAAGCTCCCAATTTCTCATAGCTCCAACAAGACTTCACGAAGTCCCTCCCTCTTTGCAAAGAACACACCTTCACAGAGCTCACTACTTCTTAGATCACACTACTTCTCATAGCTCAAGCCTTCATAAAGATCATGATTTTGCAGATATTAGACTGCCATAGAGCTCAAGCCATTGAAAATCGACTTCCTTTGTGAAGCTCACTGAGCCAATGTGGGACACACCTCTTTCGCTAAGCTAGATTGGCCTCCACGAAGCTCTTATATTTTGCAAAGCCAACTTCCTCTGTGAACAACCTTTGAGATTTTAGAGCTATAAATTTTTTGTTTGGAAAAATATCTACTTCTCTTAAGGGGGTCATGGCCTATTTATAGGCGATTCCACTGACTCGAGAACCTTCCGTGTGAAATGAGCGCCACGTTAGCTCAAATCGCAATGCTCCAAAATTTCCACCAAAATTCACTATGTTTCACAAAGGACCATGGCAATTTTTTGGATTCACAAAGCTTATCGTAATCATGAAGCATTCCATCAAATACTTTGCGATGCCGCAATGCTCCAATCGCAATGCTCTTTACCACTACAATGCTCTCTTTTAAAGATCTTCTCCTCTTCTATTCATGAAGTAAGTTGGAATCGCGAAAAACACCATAAAAATTCTTCATGTCTTCACAGAATACAATTCATGAGGCCCATATTCATGAAACTCATTGTTTTTCCATATTTTAATGAGATCTTCATGGAAATCCTCTTTTCATGATGCTCACCAAATCCCAAATTTTGGACCCCAAATATTTGGAAAACACTACAAAACGACACCGCCTTATATATATTCTTTTGTACAACCTCCAGATCTCCTATTCCTTTGTCATGGTTCTTTGTCAACATGGGTTGTCAAAAAAATCTCTGGAACTAGAAAATTCACCAAAAAAACCTACATTTTCAACAAACACAAACAACCCAAAACTTCTATAATGTTACCTTAAGGGATTATTTCCCCAACAATATCCTCCTTTAAGTTTGTTTACAACTCTTCTCAAAATTATTCTCTATACTTTGATACCTCACTAAAGCTCCATTCATTATCTACCATCATTCAGCTCTTATGATTCAGATAGTGACCAATGATTACTCACTATATACTCTTAGCCCACATGATCAATGCTCGACGTGAGAAAAAATAGTAGTATGAGAAGTTCATAAATGAATCACTTTATTTTTAACACCAAAAGTTGATACCATACCGATACCAATAAATTGATTTCATCACAATCCTCATCTATCATGGTATCTAATATTTGATTGATCACATCAAGCATCATCAGATTTAAAACTTATACTCCCCCTATCATGTTACTCTCCCCTATCTCGTGGATTCAGCTTTCAGCTTCACCCCGTGCCTTTGACTAACACATTTTCTCCCTTATTTAGACACGTTTTCTCCCCCTTAAGGAACAATTTTACCCCTTTTTCAATGAACTTAAAGGTCACTCATTTGTGGTCGGCAACAAAGTAGAGAACAAATATAATCACATTAGGTAAAAACAAAACATACCTCAGAGAGAGGGGGTCACACATCCACACTTTTTCTAGTGTGAAGATTCGACTTAACTCCCAGAGCTAGTCGATGCCTCTCCAAATCTTCCTTGGGTAAGGCCTTTGTCAGATTTTCTGCAACTTATAGCTCTGTAGCCACATACTCCAACTTCACCATTTCCTGCTCAACCTTCTCCTTGATAAAATGATAATTTATCTCAATGTGATATGTCCTTGAATGATAAATTAGATTTTTACTAAGATTTATAGCACTTGAGTTATCACACTAAATTCCGATCGGAGACTTCACTTAAACTCCCATATCATCAAGTTGTTGTTTCATCCACAATAACAATGTGAATGTTTGAGTGGTGAAAATATACTCAACTTCTTCAGTGCTCAATGAAATGAAATATTTATTCTTTCATTGAAAAGAAATACACAATCCACCAAGATAGAAAGCACCTCCTAACGTTGATTTCCTATCATCCGCTAAACCGTCCCAATCTGCATATGTATTTCGCAATAACTCCGGTTGATATTTTTCATTATACATCAAACCAAAATCCACCATTCCTCTGATATACCTAAGTGTCCTTTTTATTTCCAGTATGTGGATTTCCATGGGATTTATTTTATATTTTTCTACTTGGAATGTGTAAAAAATAGTATCTGGTCTCATCACTATTAGTTATAGTAAACTTCTAATAATCTGCTTATATTCTGTGATATTAAATACCTTATCGTCATCATCTTTTGATAACTTCATCTGGGTAGCAACAGAAGTATTCATATCCTTGGAATTTTCCATTCCAAATCTTCTCACAACCTCCTCGGTATATTTGTATTGAGAAATGAATGTTATATTCCTTCCTTGTGACTCCTGTAAACCAAATAAAAATGATAGCTCCCCAATCATCGACATTTTGAACTCACTTTTCATGAATTCAGAAAACTGTCTACACTTAGCTACATCTAATCTACCAAATATTATGTCATTGAAATATACACGCACCATCATCCTTTTATTTCTATTGTTATAGAAATATAGATTATAATCAACTCTACCATGATGGAAACCAAGCATTTTCAAATACTGATCAAGCCTCAAGTACCATGATCTTGGTGCTTGTTTCAGCCCATATATTTTATTCTTCAGCTGAAAAACCCTTTTATCATCCTCATGAATGAGAAAACCATCTGGATTCTTGATACACACTTCTTCCTCTAGAACCTCATTCAAGAATGCATATTTGACATCCATATGGAACACTTTGAACTTCCATTGCACTGCAATAGCTATGAATAATCTGATTATCTACAGCCTAGAAAACCATTGAAAATGTCTCATAAATATCTATTCCATCTATCTAGGAGTATCCTTTTCACACTAGTCATGCTTTATTTTGAATCAATGTTCCATCTTCATTCATCATGTTACGATAGACCCATTTAGTCCTGATTACATTCCAATCTGCTGGCCTCAAAACAATCTCCCAAGTCTGATTCTTCTCGATCTGATCTAGCTCTTTATTCATATCCTGAACCCAATTTTCATCTTCAACTGCATCAACAAAGCATTTAGGCTCTACCTGAGATAGGAATGATGTTTTTGGCATTGATTTCATTCTTCTTGTCTGAATTGGAGTTGATTGATCACCAATGATATTTTTCATAACAATTTCAGCTCTATTCCTTGGCTTCTATGAAGATATGGATTTGAATTCCTTATGGTCATCATTAATATCTTCTTCTAAATTAGCATCATCCACTTCTGCTCCCCCTACATTTCTTTCTTCCTCATCACTTTCATCAGGAATTTTTTCAATGTTCTGTTTAATTCTCTATTCATTCTCCACTATAGTGACATCATTTCTCTCAACTACATTTCCAAAATGCTTATTAAAATATTTCTAAACTTTTATTCTTCTGGAGTAGACAAGGAATATCCCCTCATCTCCTCGTGACTCAAATTTCCTTTGTTTTTCTTTGTTGAGAATAATTATCTAACTTCCAAAGATTATAAAGTACTTAACTATTGGATTCTTGCCATACC
This sequence comes from Viscum album, assembly GCA_963277665.1. Classification (NCBI taxonomy): domain Eukaryota; kingdom Viridiplantae; phylum Streptophyta; class Magnoliopsida; order Santalales; family Viscaceae; genus Viscum; species Viscum album. Next base: position 1,774,041,099 of record OY728133.1, on the reverse strand, counting down.
ATATCTAATATAGAGTCTTTCCTTCAATTGGACACAAAAGAGACCTTTTATAAATGTAGACTGACATCAATACTGCTTCCTTCCAAAATTTCTATGGTAGGTATTTTTCTATAAGCATCATTCTGGCCATGCTGTTGATGATCCGGTTTCTACTTTCAACCACTCCATTCTATTGGGTAGTTCTTACTAAATAAAAATTATTCATTATCCAATGTTTCTCAAGATATTCTTCCACCTGACTGTTTATGAATCACGTACCACTTTTAGTACAAAACTTCAGAAGTTTCTACCCAAAATCCTTTAAGATCCCCTCCGATACTGTTTTAGGAAACTGAACACATCATACATATGTGCAATAAATATTACCCATTCCATTCTGCTATAGTCATCTGTTACAAGAACATAATACCTCATCCTGTCAATGGCCCTTGGTGATATAGGTCCATAAACATCAGCATGAACCTATTCAATCACTCTTATTGAGTTCTTTTCTTTATCCTTATACGTTTTTATGATGATATTCCCTTTTTTACATGCATCATATGCATGAGTATGATCACGTGATAGATTAGGGAGGTCTCTTTCTTCTTCACACTTTACCAGATCTTCTAGGGATGGTTGACATAGATGACCAAGTCATTTATGCCACAAATTTTTTTCTTACTCTATATACAAGAAACACATATCCTCTTATCCACTTACAAGGTAGAGATTTCCCTTTGTTCGTTTTCCCTATAGAACCACTACACCATCTCTTCCTTTCAATATACACATCTTCTTATTAAAACTTATTGAATTCCTTAAGTCACATAGTTGGATGACACTAAGAAAATTGTGATTGAGACCTTCTACTAATAAAACATCAGCACTTCTCATCTCTTTCCCCCCAAACCTCACCTTTCCGGAGCCAATAATCTTCAAGCCTTCATCATTTTCAAAATTGAAAACTCTATATTTGTTATATTTTATGCCTATGATAAGATCCTTATTACATGTTATGTGAGATGTGCAACTGCTGTCGAGGATCCATACACCAGAATGATCTGATTATGTAAGGGAAATTTCTTCCACCATTTCATTGTCATCCTTTTTCTTTTTGATCCATGTCTTTGACCTCACATTTGGTGTAGTCTGAAAATATTGATCTTCCTCAAAGTGTGATGGCACAGCTTTATCCTGCAGAGATAGAAAACAATTTTGATTTTTCAACTCACCTATTGGTTTACTAATTTTCTACTTGTGACTAATTTGATTTTTCCTTGGCACATTCCTCTGCATGGTTGATGTACAATATCCTGTCGTGTGCCCAAATTCTCCACACCAAAAACAATGTACCTCAAACGATGTTCTATAATATCAAACTCAATTTGGCTTCCACTTTTTATCTTGTTCCCTTCGACATATTTTTTCTATGGAACACACATATTGTTAATGCCCCATATTTCCACAACCATAACACTTGATATAGGGTGTATTCCTATGTCTCACTTTTGCACTACTATTATCCACTTGGGATCTTTGAATATTCCGATCCTTCTTTGTGCTAAAATCAACTTTCAATATTGGGATAGGTTCTTGTGGTTTGACTTCAACTTTCACAACTTTATTTTTTTGGTCAATCCCCACATTAATCTTAACATCTGAACATGATTGTGTCTTCTTTTCTGCAAGAACTCTATTCTTCACTTCCAATTTTTCTGTCTTTTCAGTGATCTTTTTTTCCAATTTTATATTGGGAGTTAGGATTTTCCCTTGAACCTTATCTTTTCATTGAAAGATGAAGACTTATACTTCATGTTATTTGAAACACTTTATTTGGTCTTTCTCTTGGTTATTCAAACCATCAACCTCTATTTTATGTTCTTCAACCTTAAGCTTATGTCCCTAAACATTTTTTGAGCTCTCTGGCCTGGAAGATTTAGGTTTTTCAATTTCTTTTATCATCTAGGACTTCTCTTCTTCTTTTTTTTTTGCATATAGAATTTGGAATCATGTACCACCTTGTTAGCTTTATTCTTTCTTTTCTCTCAAACATATATTTCTTCAATAAATTCTTCTAATTTAGCTTCCATGTCGACTATTCCTATAAATTCTTTTTCTTCTTCTTATTCAGCGATAGTTTCTTCCTTTTTATGAGAATTATTGAAAACTGCCACCATAGCATTTTCTCCATGATCTTTGAAGTTCTCTATCTCTTCAATATCCTCAACCTCAAACTCATCTGAACTGTCACATTTTTGTGAAAGAAGGTTCTTTTTCTTAAAGAAATTTCTCTTGACCTATTTCTTGCCTTTCACATAGGATGAATACATCTTTCTAGGAATTTCGGAATCATCCTCATCATCTTCATGGAACTTTTTTGAACACCTTGCTGCAATATGTTCCACTTTCCACATCTAAAATAAGTCATTGTATGTTTCCAGTTTAACTTTCCTTTTCTTCTTTGCAGATTTGATGAAAGAAATGACATTACCTCATCCGTCCCTTCATCTTCTTGAGAATCTTCAATGAAGAGATTCTTCATGGCCTTGAATGAAACCTCCTTATATTTACCCTTTTCCACAACCTTTTTATCATCGTTACTCATTTCATATGTAACCAAGGTATTATGAAAATTATCCATTGTCAGCATCTTTGGATTTTTATCTACCAGTACTGAAACTTTCAGATTGAACCGAGGTGAAAGTTTCCTTAATATGCGATTTATGATATTTATATCTTCAATGACTTCTCCAATACCCCACATATCTTTCACAATAATATTTACCCTATCAAATAATGCATCAACAGACTCATTTGGGTTTATTATCATATATTCACACTTATTCCATAAAACTTGAAGCTTTGCCTCTTTGACCTTTGTATATCCTTCATATATATTCAATATATTTTCCCACATGGCATGTGATGTTTTTCATTACATCACATTCTTATAGATATAATTGGATAAGGATCACCCTAAAGCATTAATTCTCTTGGCGTCAGAATCCAATTCTCTATGCTCAACTTTTGATAATGCACCACTATTAATATCGGCTATTATGCCATGTGTTGCTACTGTAAACACATCCATTACCAAAGATCAGATGTAGTGTTGCATCAGAATCTTCCATAGATAAAAATTGTTCCCGTCGAAGATTGGAATCCCTTTATGATTAGTGACCCCAATTTGAGAGGGAAACACTAATATCAACCTTTCACTCTAATACCAACTGTTAGGTCCACTATGCTAGATACCCTGAGAGGGAGGGGTAAATTAGGGTATAACAAATTAAAACATGTACACCTTTTGATCTTGTTTTTTTTGTTAGAAAAACTCTCTTCTCTCTATCCTTACTATTGTAGAGTATGAATGAATCAAAAAGAATACAAAGGAAACAACAATTTTACTTGGTTCATCCGAACTGGGCTACGTCCAAGGAGTATACACCGACGATGTTCCAATGTTCCAAATCCACTATAAGTTTACTATTGTTTAAATTTTTTAATTATACTCACTATCCCTCCTTGTTTACAACAAATAAAAATTTGAGAAATCACTACTCTCTCAACTGAAGTGAGCTCACTGAATCTTCAGAAGATCCACTCATAGTTTAAAGACTTTTAGGTCCTTTCATAATCTATAATGAGTGCATCCTTCATTGTATGTATATTTTCTATTGAATTCCTAATTTCATCCACTGATGAATACCCCTTTGCCACTATTCACTAGGAATCAACCTTTGGAAATACCTTCACGACGCTCCCTAATTCGAGAAGCTCCCAATTTCGTAAAGTTCCAACAAGCCTTCATGATGACCCTACCTATTCGCAAAGAATACACCTTTGTAGAGATCATTGCTTTGTAGAGCACATTGCTACATAGAGCTCAAGACTTTTCAAAGCTCATGCCTTTACAGAGCTTAGGTCGTTGCGGAGCTCAAGACGTTGCAAAGAGACTTCCTTTGCAATGCTCATTGAGCCAATGCGGGACACATCACTTTCATGGAGCTAGATTGGCCACTGCGAAGATCCTATGTTTTGTGAAGCCCACTACCTCTATGATCCACCTTTGTTATTCGTGAGCTAAAAATTTTGTTTTTCGAAAACTATCTACTTCTCTTGAGGGGTTTGAGTCCTATTTGTAGGCGATTCCACTAACTCGATAACCTTCTGTGCAAAGTCAGTGCCATGTCAAGTCAAATCACAATGCTCCAAAATTTATTCCGAAATTCACTTTGTTTCACGAATCACCATGGAGATTTTTTAGATTCCAAAATCTTAGAATAATTGCGAGGCATTTTGTCAAATCCTTTTTGCCTCCATGATGCTCCACTCACAATGATCTTCGCTACTATAATGCTCTCTTGAAAAGATCTTCTCCTCCACCATTCGCAAATATCATGGTAATCATGAAGAACACCTTTTACATTCTTCATGTCTTTGAGAAATACTATTCATGAATACCATCTTCATGAAACTCATGCATTTTTCATATTTTGATGAGATCTTCAAGGAAATCCACTTTTTGTGATGCTCACCAAATCCCAGATTTTGGACCCAAAAATTTTGCAAAAACTGGATAACGATGCCACCTTATATATGTTCTTTTGTACCACCTACAGATCTTCTATTCCTTTTTTCATGGTTCTTTGTCAATATAGATTGAAAACCTGCATTGCCAACAAACACAACCAACCCAAAAGTGATGTAATGTTACCTTGAAGGATTTTTCCCAACAAACAGCATCATCTAAAACTATAAAAAGAAAACAAAATATCACATACTAGTATAAATAAAAGACATAGACATGGAAATATAGAATAATTTTCAAAAAATGATAACCATATGTAGTTGGTCAAGTTCATTTAACGTTGCGGGTTTCGTGTCACCTTCTACCGTCATTCTACTAGAAGGTGAGAAAAAATCTATGGAATTGATCAATGATTAGAGAATCCAAACAATCAAAAAATATTAATAAAATATATATAAAAATGGGAATGTTGAATTATATGTCTAATGAAATATGTGAAACATGACATTTATTGTAACATTTCCATCTTGATTCCATGACAATCAGATTCTATAATTATGAAATTCGCATTTAATATTTCATTACACTCCCCATTGAATGTCATAATTTTATGGAATTTTATATAATATTCACTCAATAAAAATAATATGGTAAAAATATTGGAAGATAAATTAATTGAATTTCATGTCATGATACATCATTAAAAACCTTACCAGAGAAAATTCAGTCGAAAAACTAATGAAGGGGCAAATAGTGCATCATTTTCAACTCTCACAGATTATATTATTTAATAGTTTATTAGGACATCAATTAGTGTTATTGTATCTTCATTACATGGGAGGAATAATATAGGTAATAATGAATGGTCTCATTAATTATTATAACAAGTGGGGAAGGCCAATCGTCTTTATAAAATTTAGATATCCATAATAATTTACAACATTCCCTTGGATATCCATTATGATGTAAGATTACATCATTAAAAAAATCATCAAGGAAAAAACTTCAAGGTAATAAACTTTATTAGGAAAAAAGAGTAAAATACATCGAGTTCTCATAGTCATTACCCCTTCAAAACCATATCAATAAAATCCAATGGAAAAACATGACTAAGGGAAAGACTGATAAAGTTACATCTACCTCTCATAATGGACACTACTATCTCATTTAACTCATAAATTGACCCTAATTGCTTCATATTTAGAACAATTGGTTTTTAATATTGGAATAATAAAAATTTATACCTTTTATATTTCAACTAATAAGGAAGAGCATTACCTTTCATCAAAATATGATTTCTTGTTATCTAAAATGTATGTATGCACATATATAAGTATATGCATTATAGATAAATGAAATTTGAATTTATATTTAATACTTATGTGAAATGTTAGTTCCTCATCAACCCCTAATGTATGAAATATATCACTCTTGGAAGAAAATGATTTAATTATTCATTAAGGGTATTATAATTCCCAAATTTAATATTTTACCTTTGGGACAATTAATTTAAAATAAAAGGAAATTCCATGTCACTTCATGGTCAAATAACTCATTGCCTTTAAATTTTTCACCAAGAGTTTAGATGTTTTTCAAAACATATTGATGACATGTTGAATAGAATGATTCATTCAAACCATAGTATTATAAATTCAATTTTATAATCTTCTGTATCATAACACTGATACATGAAATACATCTTATTCAGTTCACCTAATAATTTATCATATTGGGTTAAACTATTATATTTTTTTTATATGATTCAATCATTTCAAACCCTTCCGGGATTTATATAAAGATGTTATAATCAATAAATGTTGATACCATTAATTGGAAATAATCCAAAAACATATAAATATTTTAATATACAAGGAAGAATATTTATTATAATATTCTTATTTGTATTAAATAGTCTATAGTTTAGATAATAAACCAAAACCAATATATGTTGATAATATCCTAAGTTCCCTTAACACTGTTTTCAAATTATCATGATGTCAAAATATATCAAAATCCAATTTCATCTGTGACTTTTGAAAACATTGAAAAATTTAAATCTATTACCAACAACGTTAAACAAGATCTCATAATTTTTCTTGTACCAATGTCACTTCATGTACAATATCATAAAAGATATAATGTAATCAATTTATTCATTTTCCACCTCAGGGTAAAACAAATTTCTTTCTTTATACTCATAATAAAAAATGATTTTATATAATCAGTTAAACCTCTCATCTAGTGTGTATAATTAGCCTATTGATTTTTAAAACATTACATTCATGTAAGTGTTGTGATCATCTTTTCAATGGTTATAGAGTACCATTTTGTATATTCTGTATAATTTCCAATATTTATTTTAATCAAATTTTATAGGAGTAAATGTATACTCACCATTAGATAATAAAACATGTGACCATTTAGTAGATGCATCTTTTATATAGTATTTAAAGGGATCACATGGTATACAGGAGTTACCATATATAATTCATAATTTTTTATTCAAAAATATATGGGAAGTTAATTTCCAAAAATATATTCTAATTATATAAATAATATACCTAAACAATAGGTATCTTAATAATAGATAACTCATAGTAAATTACTATACATGTGAAATTCATAATAACCTAGTGATAATGATTTCATTGACAATTTAGTTTACATGCATCTATTAAATAAATTCATAATTATACCCCAGATGGATTTCAACTATGTTATCTACAATTTTATGCTCATGTATACTATGATTAACATATTTTATTATAATTTATCTTGGATGGCCTAAACCACCATGTCATATATTTAATGTGTCTGAATCCGTAAACTACTAGTTTACCATTATTGATTCGATTGTACATAAAAAATTATTTATAATAACTTTTTATGAATTCTTGTTTAATATCAAGGTTCCTATTTTATCTAATGTCTCAATATGATATTCATTTTCAATAGTACCAGGGATATATCTCATTGATTCATCAGTTATAGCAGAGCATAAAAAATATTTACTACTAGATAATAATATATTCAATATTTTGTAGGCGTTAATTAATTTTCCCTTCTTGTAAATGTAATTACAATAGAATATACTAATACATATATGAGTTATTTTGAATCATTTAATCAAAATACTGTTTATAAACAATTTTATTCTAGATAAACATAAATAATATCCTCAAGATCTTAAATTGTGAAGACTCAAATCTCTGAAAATAATATCCAATTTTAGCGATTGATGAATCCATAATATAATCATAACATGTTAGTCCCCTTACCAAGAGGATTATTGTGTTTTTTATAACTTTTGGACCAAATACTATTTTACAATGCATCAACTTGGGAAGGGCTCCACCATTTATTTTGAAACTAGTTAATGTTGCAGTGAGAAACAATGTGAAAATATCATCAGGATTTACAACCCACACTTTTTAACCATAAAAAATTATAATTAATATAATAAAACATTCACTTTACCAAATTAAAGGAGTAATCATTCGATCAAATTTCACCAACCCTCAAATATTCATGATAAAATTTTAAGAATCAGTACGATGAATCATATCAAATGTTTCATGAATAATTTCATTCTCTTCAATGAATGATATAATGTTATTACATTCACATAAAGGAATGAATTCCTTAATTGAATTTCATTATCTATTAATGATAATTTATAATTTATAAATAATTATCATATTGTATAAAACACTAATTATACTGATTATGACAATCCTTGTTTTGACCACTTCAAGTTGTAATTTTTTTATAAAATATATCGGATTATCAAAACCACGCAATTCAATAATATAATTTATGAACTATAAAAATAATAACATCCACATGAATTTATAAAATCTAATGATTACTTGAGTTAATATTTATAATTCATAAGAACATGATTAATAATAATAATTTTCCTTCATATTTCCGCTATAGGAGCAATAATTTCATATCATCTTTAAAAGATGTACTATTTTTAAAATACTATTAAAATTAGTATATAAATATTTATTTTCATTAAACCACTTCTAGTTGTTGTATTTTTCACACATTGAATTTTCTTTTCCTCTTTTATTTTAGTTTATCATTTCCCTTGATCTTTTCTCTTGATTCTTGGGTGTCTCGGGTCAAATATTTATGTTTTGGTATATTTTTCATATATTTCATGGTTATTGTAAATGGTTAAGGGTAAACTATGTGACCATAAGATAGAAGGTACTTTTTAGTTCCTTTTGTTCTTGCATGGTTTAGATTGCATGCATAGCTCGTGATTAGATCCAAACCATGCAGCTACTAGGAATAACTATGCAGGTATCAGGTGTTCTTGGGGGATGGCGCATGTCTTAAACATGTCTTGTTTAAACTGTGAAACAAGTGTGCACTTGGGTTTGTAGTTTTTGATATAATGAATCGCACGGTTGATAAATGGTTTTCCAAACCATGCATCAAAAACATGTGGGTACCTTGAGAGTCCAATATAGGGAACATAGTGGGTTCATGGTTTTCCCTACCATGTTTCCAAACATTGTTGGTTCCTTGTGATTCTAGTTGAGGGTGCACAATTGGAACATAGTTTCCTAAATCATGCAACCTAATCATGAAAAGTCTCAAAGATCTTTAAAAATGGATTTTTACCTTATTACCCATTGTGGTTTTTACCCCCAAATCCCCCTTTCTCCCCATATTAGATCATGTAACCCTATAGAGATCCTCATCTCCTCTCCCATTCCTAACCTCCACATCCTATAGTGATCCCAAGTGTTTTCTTCATGATTTGGGGGTGATTTCTCAAGCTAGTCTCCTCCTCCATTATCCCTCTTATCCCTTCTTTATTTTTCTTATTAGTTATTCTACTAAATTGATTAATTTGGTCTAGGGATCTTATAAATTTTGGTCTTTTCATTTTAAATTTTATTTTTTGGTTTTCTTGTAACTTTCAACCTTCTTGGAGTCTTTTTGGGTTTTCGTTTTCTAATGTGTTAATGTTTTACGTAGGTTTCCCTATGCATTCACCTTTATATTTAAGAATCATTAATTTTTTGATGTTTAAACCATTTTTTGATACCAATTAGTAATAAAAAAATATTTTGAAGAATTATTTTGAATGAAATCAAGTGGTTTTACAATTGAATTAAATTATTTGAAACTGTTTTATTGATCCTAGAACACAAAATGGTTTCAGAAAATGCCTAGTTGGCCTATATAATTGAGTATTGATATATAAATGGTGATTCAGGTTTTCAAGAGGGTTTATAAATGATCTTTTGATTTATAAATGGTGTGTTTGGATCTCTTGGAAAAGTCTTGACACATAAATAGTAGGTGGGGCCTGATTGAAACCATTGAAAAAGGGTTTTATTTGAAAAAATATACTTGAGATGGGTCTCTTACTTTATTCATTGTTAAAGGAAATGAGAGGTATTTTTTAGAGACCTGGTTTTTTCCTTGTAAGACATTGGAATATTTCTACATATATTTCCATAGGTAGGCGCTGAGACGACATGCGATTCTGAGCCCCGGTGTGTGTGTAATTAAATTTATAAAAATATTAAGTATTTTTATAATATGAACATAGAGGATATGAGATATATCTCAAATGGTTGCTCAGATAAAAATATGAGGCCATGGTTGAGTTTAGAGTTTGTCATTTATCCTGGGAGGGGTGAGACATTTATCCGCATAGTCTTTCTATAGAAAAAGTTATCGAGAACATAATTATAAATAAAATAATAAAATAATTTCTTTTGAATTCTACTTCAAATATATTTTTAATGGGGACTCTGATTGGAAATCTGAGACCTCTGTTGAGTTCATAGCTCGATGTTTACCTAAGCGCGACCTTAGGTGAGAGGGCATGGGAGGCTCAGATTCTACAACCATTAGCAAGAGACATGTTAAATCCTATAAATTGGTGTTTAAGGAAACAAGATAGGGCTTGGATCATTACCTCACATGAACAGAAGAGACCCTCCTCTCATCTTGTTGGAAAATCAATGCGGAACATTTTGCAGATCACAATGTAATTACAAATCTGAGTAGATTAGAGAGTAATGAATGAAATGAAGGATAAAAAATCCAAATAAGATTCTTCTTTTGGATTCCTCATTTCTTTGATGGAATTTTGTTGTAAAAATTTATTTCTTATCGTTTTCACTGCTTTGAAATCATTTTTTATGGACCTAATTACACGACCATCATCATTTTAAATTCCATATTGCTTGTTCTTCGTTTCTTCACCCATTATTCATGTTATTCATTAATAAAATTTTATACACATTGAAACAACATCCAAACGTTGAGGGAATCATAGATTGGTGAAGACTGTGATCCCTGGTTTTTGGATATACAACGATTTTGAGTTTCAAGCATCGAAAGAGGCACGATGGTGAGCAGAAGTGACTCATACTTTTTATCAGGTCAAAGCATCAAATAATTTTCAAGTGAAGCATGATTCTTTGTAGATTGGGACTTGAGGATCCCAAATCTTGTTTCTTTTTCATTTTTTGAGCACCGAAGGAGTCTCGATGGCATGCTGAAGGAACCACCACTACTCGGTGGTCTGCGGTGGCCATGAGGAGGTGCCAACAACTTGGGATGGTGGAAGAGCTCCTGGTGAGGGTGGCAGAGCCCACAGGGTGGTACGGGTGGGCAGGGCATGCAGGGTCCTAGAGCTAGAGGGTCTGGCAGGGTGCATAGTCTGTGGGCCTTTGAAGCAGGCCTAGATGGTCTTCGGGCACAGGTTTAAACCCTCATAACTCCTAAACGAAGTTTCTGTTTTTTCCATTGTCTATTGTAACGTGATACTACATATAAGGTGTACCTTTTGAGTCTAGTTCAAGAATTTTATATTTCAGTATTGGGTCTCAGTTTCCTAAAATTCATTAATATAAAAATAATATAGTTATTATTATTGAGTTTTTTTGTATGGGGACTAACTTCTGCATAGGATGTTCGATCAACACACTATCAGCGGTGTGACGACCCTAAAATTGAGATGGAAATTTCATGCCCAACTTCCTATAGTTAAACAAAAATTGATGTCTGGGCCCTACAAGGCATGGTTTTGGCGTTTGTGCTGGAATGAGACTTTTCACCGCGTTTCCATTTTGGATGAATAAATTTCTGATCTCATGTGTTTTTCATGAGGATCATAATGGTAAATCTATATGATGTGTTTTGGGAACAAGGAATAGGCCCCACAAAGCACCGTTCATGTGCGAAGTTAAGAGATAAAACTTCTTTACTTGGTTTCCATTTCTGGTGAATGAATAATAAATCATGTGTTTTTATTGCAAGGATCATGATGGTGTGATATTTTTGGTTCTCCGGGTCCATTTTTGGAGGCAAGTCAGTGAAGTTACATTTTCACCCTTTCAGACCAACGATGAGCATCATGCACTCATCAGTCTTTCACCCGGATATTCCAAGTACTCTGGGAGTACGGTGGCATGCCTAGGGGAACTAGTTCATAGTTTAGTGCCCTATTATATCTTGGTACATGGCATGGTGATGAGGCAGGGTCACACATATTGTGGGCCCCACATGTACCATGTGCCACATTATGAATTTTCTATCTCTCGTATGTCTTCCTTTTGGATACGTATCTTGGCCTGTGAGTAGCCTATCTTGACATTTTTTTCTATGTAGAATTCAATGGTGCCATCCATAGTGGCTTTTAAGATATGATGCAGGATATTCCTATCATGACGCCAATCTGAGGCAATGCCCGATGATGGTTGTGGTCATGAATAATCACTAGATACTTACCAAGTCAACCCTCTAACTAGGCTATACAGTGGAGTCCTTGAAAGATACCAAGTTGACCCTCCAGTAGAGACTGGGTAGTGGAATCCTCGACAACTTATACAGTTGAAAACCTCAACATCTTGGGTTTGAGACCTCTATAGTTACAACCGAGTGGAACCCCCTACCGGTTAGGGCGCAAGTCCATGATGACTGAGAGTGGCATGCCCTTGTGATACAATGGCGAAGGTACTCAACAACATCAGAGTGCAACCCCCTTAATGAAATAGGGCACAAGTCATCTACCTCTCGAGTGGAATCTACCTTACAACATAGGGTATGAGTCCTCGATGATCATGGTGGAACCCACTATTGTAACAGGGCGTGGTTCCCTATGACATTAGAGTGGAACCCCCCATTATCACGAGTGCGGTTCCTCTATAGAAACACTAGAGTGTAACCCCCCTTCTTCATGGGCGTGGGTCCTCTATAGAAACATTGGAATGGAACCCCCCTGACGCACTCGGGAATGGGTCCTCTACTATGAGATAGTGACCACTCGACTGTGCGTCACAATTATCTGATGTGGTTTGAAGTATCTTTGGACTCACAAGAAAGAGTGGTTATTTCCCCACCAAGACACATCCTTGCGAAATGATCGAAAAATATGTGGATGAGTCAGTTCCACTCAATGAGGATAGTATGAAGGTGTAGTTATTGATCCCCTTTGATTTTCATGTTCAAGGAAAATGCGAGGGATGATGGGAATCGTTGAGGGATAATATTGGAACTATTGGTGACACTTTTCCTGGGATGCATTGTTAGAGGGATATCCCCATACTCTCTCATTTTGGATTCTTTGACTGAGCATATATATATATATATATATATATCCTATTTTAGTACCCTCTCCTTGGGTTTTGGATACTCTCCTTCTAGGAGAGGCCAAGAGGAATGACATATGCCACAAACTTTCCATGTATATCTTCTCATTGTTGGACAATTATTCTATCCTAATATAGGTAGAGAAGAATTGATGAGAACTTATTCTTCTTTTTGTTTTGAGCTCTGTGTGTGTGGATGAGTTTTCATTCACTTTATTGTTGGATTGAGTTGTAATCTTTCAGTATACCTTGTTCCATCTACTTATTTCCTCTTCACTTGTATCTCTTACCGCTCCCCCTTCACATTTTTGGGGCATCCTATTAAGTGTGTTTATACTTACCCCTTCATGGGCCTTGCTTGCACTTATTATGCCATATGAAAATTATAGACAGGTTGATCATGGATTCATAGGGGCTAAGAGATATGGGATTTATTGGACCACATATAGTGGTTGTAGCTTAGGATCGAGGAGTGGGAATCACTCAAAAATTTTAATTTTCTATTTGTTTTCCAGTTGAGACCCTTTTCAGGTAGGGCATTTATTTTTCCTCTTTTTCTTTTCAGTTTACATTTTTTTACTTGTACTAATTGCAGTTCAATGAATGTTTGGTTTCCATTTATTGCTATGTTCTATCTTTTGTTACTTTTCTTCTAAATTTTTTCATTGAGTTGGTTGTGTGCATGTGTATATGTACTTAGTAAAAGGCCTTCCATATTTTTTATGCCTTCAGTGCTTATTGCAACCCCCTAGCCAATAGTGGAAAACTTGTGGTGGTTGTGTCTTGAGCCCAACATGGGTCGGGTCATGAAGAAGTGGTATTTGAGAAAGTAAATTCATTGGGACGTTTTTAAGTTGTTTACCCTTGAATAGACTGGATAGGTTTAGGGAAACATTCTCAATGTGTCTCAAGTATGGACCTCGAGCTAGGGAGTCCTGTGATGGTGTGGCGGTCGATGTATCAATTCACCCAAACTCCGATTACCCACATGTCAACTCAGCATGCTGAGAAATTTATTGTAGGTAACTTTGGTACATGCATCATATTGGATTGTGTCCTTTGACTGTCCTTATTGAGTCAGCTCCCCCATGGTGTTTGATATATTTATATATATATTCTCTTTGACTATGGTACACCTTGAAAACATTCAAGATGCATCCATGGTGATATCTAGCCCAGATACCTACTCTATTTCATGATGATGACCATGTGAGCGACGAGGCCTTAGTTTAGGTTCCATAATATGATCCCCCTTCCTCCAGGTGGGAAGGTATAATCGCCTACAGAAATTGATAAAAAGTTAGTCCAAGTATAGAAGGATGAGGACATGCACATTTTGAGGGAACTCTTCGAGTTCCAGCATTAGAGACTATTGAGGTTTGGCGGTGAGCCATATCCTCAGGCACTAGAGGATTGGAGAGTTGCTGGTATGCCTTTTCAGGCTTGTTCGGACACCGATGGATTATATTATTTCCTTGGAATCTAGTATTTTTCCATGAGGTGGATGGTAGTTTGTCGAGCCTGGTTACTCATATTCAAGATGAGTCTTCAATCTCATGGGATGCATTCCAAAATATATTTTATGGGGAGTAATACCCCTCCTGCTTATGCTCCATCAAGATTCATGAGCTTTTGGAGCTTCAATAGGGAGGAAAGATAGTGGATGAGTACACTTATATGTTTATAGACCTTACATTATACTGTTTGGACATAAGTTGTGATGACTAATTCAGAGATGGGAAGTCTGTGTAGGGACTCCTTAGATATATATGTGTCAACGTAGTACCATTGTGCATCACCACCTTTGCTAGGGTTATAGAACGATCACTGGTGTGAGAGTGGTTTTTTTTTCATAGTGGTGTTAGTTAGATTTTTTTGGTAGCGAGAACATTAGAGCTAAGACGTCTGTCACAGCTAGTAGGATTCACTTGGAATGGACTTGACATAGGAGGCCACTCAATTATTAGACTCAAGCAATTGTTCAGGGACAACATAGAGCACTGGGATAGCCCTGGGAGGTTCCTGTGCTATGCTTGTGATAGGAGAGGTCATATGGAATGAGAATTCCAAACCATATGTGATGAGAATCCCAAAAAGGTAACATATGGGACACCATGGAAAATTTAGTGTCATGATTAGGGATCCCCCAAGTGAGGATAGGGTGGACCTAAGGGAGGTGGTGGTACCAGAGGATCAGGAAGATCTATGGGTGGTGGACGATTTTATGAGGCCCTTCCACCACCACCAGCTGGCAGACCATGTTAAGATCAGGGATTTGGTATGTGGAGCCATAGGAAGCTGAATGTTATGGATTTATATGATCCTATATCACACAATATGATAATAGGTACACTCTATGTCTCATAATCTTTTTGTAGTAGAAAATGTTAGACATTGTGTGTGGTACTCCTTCTTACGTGCTTTTTTCTTGAGTTTTACTAGGGTGACTTGGGGAATCGATGTAACCCTATGTTGTTGTTGTTCATCATAGATTTTAATGAATGAGGAAGAGGATTACTTCCCCCACCTAGAAACGTTCTTATTACATGAGAAAAACCATGAGGGTGAGTCAGTGCTTCCCAAAGCGGATAGTATCATGGTGTGGTGGATGAGTCCCTCTTACTTGTGTGTTCATGGAGGGGTTGTGTAGTGGAGTTTTAGAGAAGGTACTAGAATTTCTATTGAAGTTTCTCTCCATGAAATTATTTTTTATTAGTATTTCCCAAATGGGTATGTAAGACTTTCTAGTTTGGGGTTACTCTTCTTGAAAGAGAGGTTCTGCCACGCAGGGTATGCTGCATTCTTTCTGTGTCTAGATTATTACAGTTGGATGAGTTTAATCACAAACCTTGTTCATGGGTACCTTTGGGTGCTCAAGGTTTAAATATAGGTCGAGGTGATTGAGACCCCATGAACAGAACTATGTGACTCACCACTTGGTGATGGAAGTAGTATTATTCTCCCTGAGGATGTAGAGACACTGCCTTCTAGGAGAAATATTTTTGGTTTTCTTAGACCACAAGAGTTTCAGGTACGTCTTCTCCCAAAGAGACTTGAACTTGAGGTTGAAATATTGGTTGACCATCCTATATGACTACAAAATAGGGATAGTATATACTCTAGGAAAGGGAAATATTTTAGCTGATGCGCTTAGAAGGAAGTCCCATGATCGCATAGTGCTGGATGTTTCAGAGTTGTTAGCTTCCCTCCAGCTGACCCTAGTGGAGGAGGATGGTATAATTTTTCTTCAATTTATGGTGTTAACCCCTTTACTACTCAATCATGTCAGAGTGTCCTAGCTATGATACTTCTATTGAGTGATCTTTCCTGACTTATATATCCATATGTGATGCACCAAATGGATATTCTAAAGGGGCTAATCACGAGACATTGTACTGGGGAAAACAGTGGTTCTGATTGTGATGTGGGGGGAGGTGATATGAGAGTTCCACAAATCTCCCTTAGTTATACATCCTGGTGTGGGGAATATGTATATGGATTTTTAGTGGTAGTTTTTCAAGTCTTTCATGAGACGAATCATAGTTGAGTTTATCTCACGATGCCTCACTAATCACCGGTTGAAGGCTGGGCATCGTGTTCAGCTAGGTTGTAGTAGCCTCTTGAAAATCCTAGAGTGGAAATGGGATGGAATATCCATGGAATTATTCACATTGATTACATGAATAGAAAAGGGCCATGATTCCATCTCGATGATAGTAGACTGACTCACAATGTCAGTGCACTTCCCAGCTATCAGGGAGTAGGATTAAGTAGAGAGTTTGGGGCAGTTGTATGTACAAGAGATCATCCTCCTTCATGAGGTTCCTTCGACATTTTCCTTCGATTGTGACACATGGTTTATGTCATAATTGTGGAGAGTCCTATAGGAGGAATTTGGGACCCAACTGTAGATGAGTATATCCTTTCACCCCAGACCTATGGTAAAGTTGATCACACTATCCAGGTGTTGGAGGATATGCTGATGACTTCTGTGTTAGTTTTCATCTAGGGAGGAAATATATCCTTGAGGTTCGCTAAGCCAATAGAGATCATGTAGAGGGTTGGTGAGGTTGACAAGTACCATCCCCCCCCCCCAGCTGGAGTGGGTGCCTGACATTTTCCACAAGTTGTGGATGAAGAGATACATTTATGATTCTACACAGATTATTGATAGGATAGAACAATATGGGGATGTACCATCCCCTTCATTCACATGTTATGGAAGCACAGAAACTTGCAAGAGAGTTCCAAGGAAGAGGAGATCCAGGTGTGATATCATTATTGCAAGTTTTTTCCCTAGTTTTTTCTCGGTGATGAAAATATTAATGAATGAAATGACATAGAGACTCGATTTTTCTTGTATGACTTTGTATTATTTTCATATATATATTTCCAGAGCTAGAATCTAAGATGGAAAGCAATTACGAGCCTCAATGTTCCTAGAATTAATTTTATAAAAATATTATTTATTTTTATACTAATCATGTATAAAAAATATGATATCTCTTAAAAAGTATATCAGATTAGAAATAGGACTCCAAAGTTGAGTCTGGATCTTGGAGTCAACCCTAGGTGGGGTATAACTTCGGTCGGTGCATGCCTTCTACAAAAAATTTATCAAGAATGTAACAGTAAATAAAATTATTAAATAAAATTATTTTATTTTGATGCTAGTTTAAATAACATATAAATGGATACTCAGATTGGAAATATGATACCACCGTTGATATTATGGATTGATGTTTACCATAGGAGTGTCCTTAGGTGATATAGACCAGGAGGTTTGGATTCTGCGATTGTTGACAGGAGACTTACTAAATCCTATAAATAGGTGTTTAATGAAATGAGAAAGTGTTTGAATAATTTACTCCCATGACTGAAGGAGATACTCCTCTAATACCATTAGTGAAATGACGTTGAAATTTTGGTAGATCTCGATGAGATCGTAGATCCGAGAAAATAAATGTGCAAAGAATGTAATGAAGGATCCAAAATTCAGGTAGGATTATTCTTTCAGATTATGCATTTCCCCATTCATAGTTTAATTGTTGAGATTTATTTCATACTGTTTTTCTGCTTTGAAATGCTTTTTCGATGGTCATACCTACACAACAATATACTATTTTTATTCTAAATTACTATCTTTCATGTTCTTCCCCCGTTCATTACATTCTTCATTAATAAAATTTTCAACATGTTTACATAACATCCAAACATCGAGCAAAGCATAGATCTATGAAGGTCATGAAAAAAGGATTCTGGATCTACAACATTTTCATGTTTCAGGCACAAGGTGTAACGACCCGAAATTTTGAATAAATCTTGTTTCCTAATTTTGAGTGTTATTTTTTTTATACTCAACAATTTTTTTTTCATTTGATAATATGAGTATAATTAAAATGAGACCGTTGGGTTTTTTACTGTTATATAACCATTGGTCAATATGACTTCTGGAAACTAAATGTTTTGATTATTGTCTCTAAATACAAGTAATCTTGGTTAATTAATATAGAAAGAAGATTTGATGGCCTCACCCAGTAGTCTTGGACCGATCGAAGCCCATCTAACAAAACTTGGGAAGGAGGTAGCACCACTGGGCTTTTCTCTGGACCAAACCCAAGCTGAACTTCATCGTGTGAAGCTAGAACGGAATCGCCTTTGTGAGAAGTTAAAACTGATAGAAATTACTACTCTTGCGATGTTGGCTGAGCCTCCCTCAGATTCTCTCACCTAAGCACACCTTACACTTATGTCCTATGCTGGTGTGATAAGGGGCTATGTAAGGAGACTGTAACTGCCTTGTGTACTCCTTTGTTTTAAATAAAAATTGGGATTTCTTCTTATGATGAAGTTTATGAATTTTCTAATGTCCGGATAAATACAGTATGCATATTTTTAATGAATTTTAGAAAAAGGATATTTTAAAAATGTTAATGTAAACCTTAAATAATTAAAAATGTGTAATGATTTTTGAAAAATGGTCTTCTATAATTATGTTCAATACGAAATTTAGAGTCTAATAAGATCAACTTAATTTTTGATGAATATTAAATTATGAATAGTGATTTTACGCTTAATATTAGTAATGTGACCAAATGGATTAGTAATTTAACTTGAAGAAAGTTTTAATATAATTTAGACACCTTGATTAAGTAATGAGATTCAATAAAATGGGTAAATAACGGTTTCATAAATTATTATTCAAGTATTAGTTTTTTCGGGTGAATAGTGTTTTTTTAATTAAAAACTTAATTAAAAATAATTAGAAAATTATTTTTATAAAATGGAATTTATTTTTGAACTCAGAGCATCGCTATTATGTTATGGTAATTTTTGGGGATTTTTCTGAAAAAATGAATTTTCGGTGAATAGTGTTTTTATTTAAAAATAAAATTAAAAATATTTAGAAAACAATTTTTATAAAATGGAGTTCATTTTTGAAATCAGAGCCTTGATATTTGGTTAATGTGAAATTTTAGGATTTTTCTGAGAAAGTTGAATTTTCAGTGAATAGTAAAAATACAGTTTTAGGGTTTCGGTATGTTTAATGACATCATAACTGTGTCATGATGATGTCATGAGATATTTTAAGGGTTGTCCAGACAAGGGTGATGAATTATTGTTTTGGGGGCCCCATGTGGCCTAACTCCATGGTAAATTCCAAGAGAGAGCACATGGTTTTGAGAAAAGCACTTTTGAGGTGTCCCTTGGCCATTAATGCCTTGTTCCCTCACTTTCCCTATAAATACCAAGACATCCTCTCATCCATTTCGACTCCCCACTCTCCCCTAACGAATTTCTGGTCTCATTTACTCCCAAGGAGTCCTCTCAAGGTTCCCCCAAGCCCTTAAGGTCCAAACCTTTGTGTTTTAAGAGTTACATTTTAAGGTAAGGGATCCAACCTCTCTCTTTCTTTTCAAAAATCTTTTTTATGCCATTTCTTTTATACTCCATCTTATTATGTTAAAGGATGTTCTTTTATACTCCTCTTACTGCCATTTTCATGTTCATATAATGAGAGATCCCCTCTTACTCTCATTATTTCGTTTTATGAAGTTTTAAGTGGCGCTGTTAGGTTGCTGAAATTTTTGTAACAGATTCTTTCTCCCTTCTCATTTTTCAAGATCTATTTTCCATGTAAAGTATTTCAAGTTCCTTTTTATTATGTTGGGGTATGATCTCTTAATTTATCATACTTATCATTTATGATCATATGATGAGAGACCCCATTTTATCTCTTCAATTCAGCATTTTGAAGTTTTAAGTGGCGCCATTAGGCTGCCGAATTTTTAAGTGGTTCTTCACCCTTTTCGTTTTGAAGTTCTACTTTCATGTCAATTCTTTCAAGTTACTTTTTATTATGTTGGGGTATGATCTCTATATCTATAATACTGATCTTTTATGACCATATGATGAGAGAACCCATTTGATCTCTTCAATTCAGTATTTTGAAGTTTTAAGTGTCGCCGTTAGGCTGCCAAATTTTTAAGGGATTCTTTCACCCTTATCATTTTCAAGTTCTATTTTCTTGTCAAGTCTTTCAAGTTACATTATGTTGGGGTATGATCTCTAAATCTATCATAATGATCTTTTATGTTCATATGATGAAATACCCTATTTGATCTCTCCAATTCAGTATTTTGACTTTTTAAGTGACGCTGTTAGGCTGCTGAATGTTTAAGGGATTCTTTTACCCTTCTCATTTTCAAGATCTATTTTCATGTTAAGTTTTTCAAGTTCCTTTTTATTATGTTGGGGTATGATCTCTATATCTATCATACTGATCATTTATGTTCATATAATGAGAGACCCTATTTGATCTCATCAATCTATTTTTGGAAGTTTTAAGTGACGCTGTTAGGCTGCCGAATTCTCACAAGAGAAATCTTATTTTTGTCTTCCTTTCATGTTCTTAATTTCAAACGGTATATCATTCAAATTTCATTATCATGTTCTTAAATACGTTATATTTTGTTCCCCTACTGTTTTATGTATCATTTTTGAGTGGGTGACCTATGTCCCCTCTCTTTCCAACTTTTTCTACAACCATGTATCATAGACGTTATGCTGCATAGTTTTCGTCTCAAAATGCCTCCCACTTTATCTCAAAATTATTTTATGTTATTAAGTGAATACCAAAAGCTCTTATTTATAAAGGGGTATTCAAATATATATCAAAATTTTCTATTTTAAATTTTGGGATTTACACACATGAAACCCGCTTTCCCTTTTCTGTGGGTTTAAAGTGACATAAAGATCATGTCTTTAAAGCAGTTTTTAAAACTTTATGATTATGAAATGAAACCCATTTATTTTATGCTATATGGGTTGTTTATAAAATGATTGATGATGATATATGTGGCTCACATGATAATAAAGACATGTCAAGGGTGCGCACAGATAGCGCTCCAATGCATTGGGTAAAGACTTAATCTCTAGAGATGATTATTTTTAACGACGCCTTGGTGAATAACCATGGTAATTTTAACGACACCTTGGGGATGAACCTTGGTGAAACGAAATTATTGTCAATATTAAATGTTTTAGCCACATGTTCAAGTTATGAAAAATGTTATTTTTATTATGATGTATCTCATGATTTCTTTCTCATGCCTTAAAGTTCTTTTCATGTCCTTATTGAAGTATCTCAAGTTCACATGTAAAATGTTTCTCTTGCTTCCCTTACCGGGCCTTCTGCTTACCCTTTCTTTTGATGTATGTCCCCAGGTTATGAGATGCAGTAATGAACCTAGGATGAACTTAAGGAGAATCCTTTCAAGTGTTTAAGAAGAGTGTTTTTTTTCTTTTCATGTATTATGTTCCTTGTTTCCAAGACACTAAACCTTAAAGATCCTCAGTTCCGTGTAATGGAATGAAAGTTATGTTATAAAAAGACGGGATGCTATAAAAGGGGAGGAGAAGTAGTGAGTGGAAGTGACACCTAATTTTCATCATGTTGGAACATCGACGAATATTCAATTGAAGCATGTTTTCATGTAGATCTGGACCCGAGGATCCCAAATTTGTTTTCTTTTTGGGTTTTTGGGCACCCAGGGAGTCCTGGTGTTCCGCGGAAGGGACCACCGATGCACAATGGTCCAAAGAGGATTCTGGTAGCATGTGGATACCACAGAAGGTGGCTGCAACTACGAGGTGGTGGTGGCATCGCGAGAAACCAATGGAGCATCAGGTGTGGTCGGTGGAGCCTGAGAGGTGGTGCAGGTGTGAGGGGCACGCGGGGCACTCGACGATTGAGAGCCAACATGGTGTGTATGAAGTGGGAATAGGTGGATGTTCGTGGGTCGGTGAAGCTGGTCAGGCTAGGATGTAGTGTTATAGGTTGGCCTTAGTGGGCTGGGCCCATGTAGAGTGGACCGGGCCTCAACAAGTTGGGCTGGTCATCAGGCACAATTTTAAAATTCCATAACTCCTTAATGGATAATTTTTTTGTGTGTTGTCTGTGGAAATGTGATCCTACATTCAAGATAAAACTTTGAAGCTTTTTTTTTTGAATTTTATATTTTAGGATCAAGGCTTGGTTGCATGAAATTCTTAAATATAATAATAATAATGTAATCATTATTGTTGATTTTTTTATATGTGGCCTATACATAGTCATATGACGTCTGATCGATGCATCGTCAGCGGCAACACGACCCTAAAATAGTTGATATATTTTAAAGACTAATATCAGGTGCTTAAACCAAAATCAAGTTGTGGGCCCCATGATGTCTTTTTTGGGTGTTTGAGGTGAAATGTGCGTTTTTTACTGAGTGTCCATTTTTATGAATGAATAGCCGATCCCATGTGTTTTTCTATGAGGAACACAATGGTTCAATCCATATGATGTGTTCCATGATCAAGGCATGTGCCCCCTGAAACACTATTCCTATGTGATGTTAAGAGATGTAGATTCTTTACCGGGTGTCTGTTTTGGGTGAAAGAATAGTCAATCTTGTTCCTTTTTCTGAAATGATTAGGATGGTGTGATACATTTGGATATTTGGGGATGTTGAGGATGAAAGTTATAAAGTTATGTTTTCACCTTATTAGATAAACGATGAGCATTGTGCTCTCACCGTCCATTTAGAGGATGTTGCATGTACTCTGGGAGGGTAGTGGCATGCGTATGGGTACTAGTGAACAATTTAAGACTTGATTATAGCTAGGTACACAGCCATGCGATGATGTGGTGTCACATGTCATGTGGGACCCAAACACTTCATGTAACACACTATGAATCTTCTATATTGGGTATCACCTTATTTTGGACTCAGATTTTGGCCCATGAGTATCCTATCCTGAGTTTTTTTCATGTAGAATGTGATGGTCCCTCTGAGTGGCTTTCGAGAGATGATGCAAGATGTTCCAAGAATGATCCCAATATAAGGTGATGCATTATGATGACTATGATCAAGAAAAATCACCATATATTTACCGAGTTATGCCTCCATCTAGGCTGTGCAGTGGAGTCCTCAACGGATTCCATGTCGACTGTTTAGTAGAGACTAGGCAGTGGAATCCTCAATAGCTTGTAGAGTGGAACCCCCACCCCCATAAGTATGGGTGTAGGTATTCTATAGTTAATTCCAAGTGGAACCCCCAACCAGTTAGGGCGCGGGTCCTTGATGACCGAGAGTGGCACCCACTTGTGATACCAAGGAGTGGATCCATAATAACATCAGAGTGGAACCCCCCAAACGCACCAGGGCATGGGTCCTCCACCTCCTGAGTGGAACCCCCCCTTACAGAATAGGGTGTGGTTCCTCGACGACCACGGTGGAACCCCACTATTGTACTTGGAAACGGGTCCCACTGACACTACATTAGAACACTCCAACAGTATTGGTGTAGGTCCTCTACATCAACACTAGAGTGGAACCCCCCATCTGCATGGGTACGAGTCCTCTACAACAACATTGGAATGGAATCGGCATGACACACTAGGGTGTGAGTCCTCTACTATGAGATTTGGATCCCTTGAATATGTCACACAATGAAGAGATGTGGTTTGACGTACCTTTGGACTCATAAGAAAGAGAGATTCTTTCCCCACTGAGACATGTCCTTGTGACATGACCTAAAACCATGTGGGTGAGTCAGTTCCCCCAAAGAGGACAATATCTAGGTTTGCTGATTGAGCCCATTTGATTTTCATATTCAGGGAAGATGTGAGAGATGTTGGGAATCTTTGATGGATACTTTTGGAACTTTTGGTGATTTTTTGAAGGTCTGATCTATAAGATGGAGGTCCCCTTACTCTCTCATTTGGGATTCTTTGACAGTGAATATATATATATATATATATATATATCATGTATCAGAACTCACTCCCAGGATTTTGGATATTCTCCTTCTAAGACATGTGAATACATGTGGGGTATGCCACATGAATTCTGTGTCTAGATTCTTGTGGTTAGATGAGTCTTCTCTCCTACTATATGTAGTGAAGACTTGATGTGAAATTCATCTTCTCACTGTTTTGAGATCCTTATGGCTGGATTATTTTTCATTCACTATCTTGTTGGGTAAAGTTGTACTCTTTCACTATACCTTGTTATATCTACTTATTTCCTCTTCATTTGTATCTCTTACTTCTCCCACTTTTCCTTTTCAAGGTGTCCTAATGAGTATGGTTATACTCACCCCTATATGGGCCTTTCCCACCCGTATCGTGAAATAGGAAAAAGATTTATAGGTTGATAGTGACTTTAGATGGGCTTAGAGATATGGGGTTCTTAGACCACATATGGTGGTCGTAGCTTGGGATTTAAGAGCAGGGCCCTCTAAGCTATTTTACTTTTCCAGGTGTGGTCAGGATGGGACACTTTTCTAGTTGGGTGTGTATTTTCCCCCTTTTCACTTTTAGTTTAAATTTATGTACTTCTGCTGATTAGAGGTCAATGCATGTTTAGTTACCTTTTATAATCATGTTTTATCATTTTTCCCTTTTACTCTTCACTTTTTCATTGAGTTGGTTGTGTGTGTGTGTGTATGGGTACTTAGGAAACGATCTCCCCAAGTTGGTTGTGCCTTCAGCGCTTGTTGCCACCCCATGGCCTATGGAGCCAGGCTTGAGGTAGTTGTAGCGCGAGCCCCATCATGGGTCTGGTCGTGACATATTTGGCATGGGAGATAACATTGGAATTAATGGTTTGATGGAAAAGGAGATATCTCTAGTGGTTACTTAGAGGTGGTTCTTGGATTCATGATTTATGTGGTGGTTTTTGTTTACTCTATTTATATATTGTTGAATATTTATTCTGCTTGGCTCACCCCCATCATAGATATAACATGAGAACCTAGAATAGATAGCTAATTGTCCAAAAGCATTTTCTATACTAGTTAAAATTACAGTCTCTCTAGTGGACCCTTATTATGGACACTTCCTTCTTTGGGGATGATGCCCCTCAATCAATCCAGGTAAGGTATGGATAAGATTTAGTGATGTATGATTGCATCAGGATTTCAAATAGGATAGATTAGGTTATAGTATGTTTTGGATTTTAACCCAATCTTTTAGGTATTACTATATTCTTCTATAGTTTTTACCTGAAAAGAATATTTGAGGTTCCTCATCTGGCATGATTACTCAAATATTATTTTTCGATATCCTTTGTTATGTCGTCATTTTCATATATATTTTTTAAATGTGAATTTATGTTTTTAAATGATTTCATATATAATGTTTTAAAAAATGTTTTATACTCCCTCTCTTTCACCCCCTCTTTCTCTAAAATGGTCAAGCCTCCCATTTTTTAGAAAAGAAACTAGTTTTAAGTAAATAGGGGAATGGGATGTGATTTTTTTTGAAACTGAATGGATTTGAACACTATTTTTATACCACTATATTTCTAACTAGTAGTAAAAAAACAATTATGTTAAAGGTAATGTATAGGGAATAATTTTACTCAGGAACGCATAATGAGATTTAATACTCACACATATACATCTATTTTTTTAAAAAATTAAGGTGTAATTTCAATCTTGAACTCTATCATTGTGCAGTGATGTTGGGTTTTGGGTTCATATAGTGACTCATGGGGTTATAAAGAGATCTGATTGGATGTTAGGTTCATTTTTTATGTTCATTTTAGGTTTTGTCTTTCTTATTGTTATTTTATTTATGTTAGGCTTCTCAATTATCCTTCACCATATTATATTTATTTATCAAGTGATAAATCATTCCATCCATATATCATTGATTCCCTAGGTTCTTACCTAAACCCTAGGATGATCAGGAACTCACCTTGGGGTCTCATGGGTCTGCTTGGGTGATTGGTTTGGGGTTGATCCGAGTTAGTTCGTGAAAAATTGGTATCATATGATGTTCATTTAGAAGTAGTCACTTTAATATCTCCATTTATTATTTGGGTTGTCAAATTAGAATGATTATTATTCTTATGACTTGGGGTGTATGTATGAGGTGGTGTTTACCCAACAGTTTCTATGCCAAACTATGGGTCACCCTGGGAAGTTGTATTTTTAGCTTTTTATTTTGATTTGTTTTCTTTACTTTTTCCAGTACTCCTTGGTTTTGTTGTTTATGTTTTATTTTATTAGTTTATGTAGATTTTATATGGGTTGTATTGTTCTTAGGAAACAAAATGGGAGTTGGGCCAGTGGTTTCTAGTGAGCTCATAGGGCCTTGGAAGACATTTGGGGCCCAAGTATGTGGTCATGAATCACTCTCTATGGTAGTGGAATGATAGGCATATGGCTTCCAACCATATAGCCAATTTACCAATTTTACTATTCCCCTATATGAATTTCTTTTGGGTGTTTCTTAAATTTAATTTTTTAAAACCTTGAATTAGTTTATAAAAACTGTATTATTATTTTAAAATGGTGATGTAAAAGTTTTTCTAAGATATTGATGATTTTTCAAAATCTATCTAATAGATGTTTTAGTAAGCAAATTTTTAATCAAAATTATTTTGATAAAATGGTCCTTTAAAAATGAGTTCATTCCACAAAATCAACTTCAAAGGTCGGAATGTGTTGTTTTAAAGGATATTTGGGGATTATTTTAAAATGATTGGGAGTTTTAATGGAAAAATGTTTTGATTTCCTGTTATAATTTGAGGTATCCATTATAATTGAAATGTCTTGAAGTGTGTATTTTGAAAATGGTTTTCCAAGTGAAGGATAGTGATTTTAAAAAAATTGAAATTGTTTTGTTGTTTTCCTTTTTTTTATGTTTAATTATATTGAGTTCTGGATGGTAATTATGTATTGATTGGTTATTTTTTTATTTTTATTTAGAGTATACCCCGGTAATTTTTTTTGGATATTCAAGTTTTAGCTACGGGTCATTCACCATTAGTATACCCTTCAGTTGATGAACCTAGGTACTTCTAACTTGAATTTCAATTGTTGAATCCCCATTTATTTTACGGTCAAATGGATCCTTTTGAAGCATAAGAGTGGATGTGATGAATTGAAATAATCATTTTATTACATGATTTTACTGTGTCTCTAAAGGATAAATTTTCTCCCATTATTATTGAATATCAGAGTTGGAATTCATGGAAGTTGGTCATTTGGATCATCCTTTGAGAAAACATCTCTGTAGAATTCATCATTTTGTTTTTTCAATCAACAGTATTTCTCTGAGATGGTAAAGGTTGTAAAGGCGAGGGAGATGTGCTTCCTCCCGCAAGGTGTTCAGATGATGTTATAATTAATCCAAAATTCCACGTATATAGTTACCTATCTTTGATATTTGGTTGAGGATGATTATCAAAAACCTCAAAATTTTTAGAATGGGATTCTTCCTAATCTTTAGTCGAGGTTGTCAGAACACTATCCAATCACCCTTGTTGATTTAGTGAGGCAAGAAGTTTGGATTATGGTCTTATTAGTTGGGATTCTTGAGTTATCCCTTTCATATTTATTCCTTGGAAATTTTGAATTTAATTCTAGTAAATATATGGGAAAGTTATTTGAATGGTCCTATTCTAGTGGTGGAATTATGAGGCATTCTTGTCTCTCATCATATTCTTATGTGTATACCGCATTGGTGTGTCATTAATGTACCAAGTATGACAATAATAATACTTCATGACCATGTTAATGAAAGGATTTTTATTCTTTTGATTTTTTAGTTCATCTTAAAATATTCTTCAATGGTTTCCCTAAGAAGTGGAGTGGAGTCGAATCCACTCCCTTGAAGAAGCTTGTGGATCATTTAGATGAATGTGGAAATGCATCGAGCTTTGTTTTTATATTTTGATATAAATTATCATTTCATTTTAATTGTTTTATATTTAGGTGTCATATTTTTTTTTTGAAATTAGAATTTATATTCCATATATTTTGGTAAATTATGTTTTAATGGAAATGTATTATGAGAAATTGTCAAATTTTTCATCATAGAGTGAAAGTGTGTTCCGATGTGTTTCCTATTTCAATCTCTTAGTTCTATTTGGGTATTTTTTATTGTTTCTATTATTTGTAAGGTTGGTATTTGATTGGTGTAATTATTTTAGTGTCTGGATAGTATACTAATATGGTGGTGATTTCACCATGGCCAATGGCAGTTGTTGATGTCACCCTTTTTTTCAATATTGTCTATTTTACATATCTTCTACTGAGAAGTTATCAAGCGGTGTGACACTATCCCCCATAATTTTATGACTATTATATTCCCTTACCTTGGAGAACATAGGTCTCTTGGAGGATTCCCAATGGTTTTTGTAATAGTGAGATGTTTGGAATAAGGTTTGGGATCATCAACATCCTTCAAGAAGTGGTTTAGGTCAATTGGTCTATTTCATGTTATAGATGAATTTTTTTTCCTAGTTGTGGTCAACGTGATCTTTGGTTTAAAGAGTTTAATCATGTGAGAGTGTGGACCTTTTTCTCTTAACATGAAAACAGAAAACAATGAGGCATTTTAGGGGAATAAATTTTTTATGGTGGGGATAATTATCACACCATGACTTTTCTTTTTCTCATTTATTTTGGTTAATCATTTTTACATTCAATTTTATCTTGATATTTAGCTGTCTTAGATCAAAATTTCTGTTTTTGGGATATTTTTCCTATGTTTAATTGTTAGTGTCCATGTTTAAGGGTAAACCATGGATGCACCAGAAGCAGGGTCCTTTTTTAGTTCATTTTTTTCTTTCATAGTTTAGGTTGAATGGGTAGCGCATTGTTAGATCCAAACCCTGCTGATCCGTGGAAGAAATTATAACACACCAAAAATTTACACACAAATTTAATATAGATTGCATGAAACACTGAGTCTCTACAAAACTCCACTTCATTATAAGATATCCATTAAACATAATTTTGCCAACTTTGTGATTTGAATTTTGAAAATCTGACATACGCGGTTGCGATCAGTAAGTTATTTAGAGTCTCATAGAATTAACTTAATTTTCGGTGAATAGTAAACTACCCTTATGAATAGTAAACTACCCTTATTAATAGTAACATACCTTTATGAATAGTATTATGAATCTTATGAATGGTATCCACACCCATGAAGGTATAAATAAATTTATGCACCTTAAAAATGAAGATTAATATTTTAAGTGTTTATATTTTTTGATTAAATAATGATTTTAATTAAATATTTAATTATTCATATATTGAAAATTATTTTTGAAAAATGGAATTCATTTTTGGATTCTATACATTGAAAAATGTTTAGAGTGAATTTTTGCTATTTTTCTGAAATATTTGATTTTTTGATGAATAGTGAAATACCATAATTTACAAAATAAGCTAAATACACTAATTATAGAGTCATGTATGATGTTCTAATGATGTAATACCAATTGAATCAGATTCAAATGATAAAATTACTATTATTTGTGATGGGGGAATAACTATTCTTTTTCTTTTGGAGAAATAATAAACTAATTAATATAATATAGAGAAATCCCCTCGCCCCTCCACTATATAAACCACACCTCACCCCCTCTTCCTCCCACAACACTCAAGGTTCAAGACTTGCCTAAATTCTGCCAAATAATCTTCCCAAGACCTCTCCACATGTACAAGACCTTTTGGTATCACCAAAATTTTAAAAAAAAGTCCTTAAAGAGATTCTCAAGGAGGGGTACTCAAGAGGTGAACCTCTCTTCTCTCTTCTTTCAATTTCTTTTACATCTTCCATTATTTTGATGCTCTCTCCCCACCTACCCTCATAAAAATTCCATTATAATTCCATTTCCTTACATGTACTAGATTTTAATTATTCTAAATTAATATTTCATCATAATATCTCTTTTCCCTTCCTTTATACTATAAATGCAAACACTCTCTGAGATGTGTTAATTTATCACACTCAAGGAAGACAGGTTTTCAATTTGCATTAATATCTTCAATACTGATCATGAAACTTTTTAAATGGTTGAAACATATCATAATATATATATTTTATCTTTTTTAATGTTATTTAATCCTTACACACTCATAATATTGAATAATAATAGAAAACAAGTTCATTGTGCACAAAACCGCCAAGAAAAATTCAAGCGTTTATCATTAAATCATCGAATGATTCATCCTCATGATATATAATAAGAATCATTATAAGATGATTTATATATATTTAATTTCAATAATATAATATATTAACAATTATGGATGTTTATCCACATTTTAAATGAACATCCCTTCATGAATACAAGTAAACGGATCCTGAAAACCAATGAGGAAAATGCTTCCAAAACAATAAAATTGAATCTCCTAAACCCATCAAAATGGTCATGAATGAACCTAATAAGGTTATACCATATCAATTAAATTTTAATGAGGTTCTGGAATTATTAATTAATTATGATAAAATTTTATTATTCAGGTCGTTAAGAACAAACAAGAACCCCTTTGAGCTTAAGGTAAGGGATTGCTTAACTCAATTAACATTCATTGAGTTAAACATCTACTTCATTGGTTACATTGTTCCAAGAATATGTGTGAATGACCAATTATTGTTTTATACTGTATATTAACTTATATTTTGTGGTTTTTTATTTGTCACACATAAATATTTCATTGATTTATCGTCACTCTAATGACACAATCATTGTAAGGGATATCTTAACTCAATTACCATTCATTGAGTTAAACATCAATGTCATTGGTTTTGTATTTTCCTAGAATATGTGTGAATGAAATATTATGGTTTTATTTTGTATGTCCTATTTTATGGTGTGGTTTTATGTTTGTCACACATAATTAGGTCATTTATTTTCCCTTAATCTAATGATACGTTCTTGGTAAGGTATCCTCTCTCTGACTTTTGTTCAAGAATCTTCCCTGTGTTGTGATCTTTTATTTTTAAATACCTAATGTTGGGGTATGTTTTTTCACCTCACCCATACTACCCTTATGATATATAAATAATGGGATACCCCTTTACCTCTCATTAATCCCTCTCAAGAACACTCATTACCATGCTGAAATGTTTGTAAGGGGTTTTCTCATCTCACTTTAAATTCTGTGGGATTTCAATTGTTTGCCTCTAATTTATTATATGTGGTATAAGTGTACTAACATTTGATATATATTATAATTATTATATTTATATTCATGGTATTCTATGATCCATTTTATGGTTATTAACTTTTGGTCGTACGGCTCAATTGATTACAATGTGGTAACGAGCATTGTCTCAATTTTCACTTTGTTGTGACTTGCTTAGTATTGTGAACCTACTCTTTCTTATGTGGTGTACCTACTTCCCATTTGAGATCACTTTTCAATTGAAATTATATTCCATTTAAATTTCTATATTCTCATATCATGGATATGATTATTGTCTGAGCCGTTTACCATTTTACATACAGTATTTATTTTGAATGTTCTTTTGATTGTTGAAATATTGAGGAATTTGTATCCTCTATTATATAAGAATAATATAAAGGCATATTGATCTTGTATTGAGTCTGTTTGTAAATAATTTTTTGGACATGCAGTGGTGGGTGGGGCCCACTACATCCCCTTGATGTATCGACGGGTCTCATGAGACAATCAGTTTAGCGACAAACCCTTCGAGTTTGTTTCCAAAAATTAGACGGGTTTCTACCCACAGAAGTAAACCATAACAGTATTATGATATCATGTGATAGTTACATGATGTCAAATTAATAATAATTCTCTTTATTCATTATTAGTTATTACTATCCATGAGGTTTTCACTATGACAAAATCTATTAATGTAGTTTCATTCTCAGTTTATTAATGGCGTGAGTTTTTAATTTATTCACCATGCCCTATTGACTATGAAAAGTTTTTTAGGATTCAGTTAATATTGATTCATGCTTCCTCTATTTGTAACCCTTATTGAGCTTTCGAGCTCACCACTTTCATTTTTTTACCTTCAACAGCTTTTGAAGAGGATATCACTTATTAAGTTTATGTGGATGCAGTTTTATTAGTATTTTGTTACGTGTTGTATTTTGTAACATTTTCCAATGTAATTTTGAGTTACATCTATGTATCTAGTTTCTTAAAGACTATTAAACTAATTGTTCCTTTAGGCCTTCATTCCTTCTAACAATGTCAATATATTTAGTAATGCACTTACTCCGGTCTATAGAGGTCGGTGTGTTAAATAAATTTTTAGGTATTCATTGTTCATAGGTGTATTTTCATGGATTAGTCATGGTTAGTTCAAATAGTGAGATAAGAATACACATTGTTCTACAATTTTTGATAGAACTAATCACATTTTGGGGCATGGTTTCATAAATTGGGTGGCTAAATAGTGTGGGTACCCTAATATTCTAGTAGAAGGATCACAATAGGTGCATGCTCATCCCAACCATGTATCCAAACCATGAAGTTGTCTTGTGAATCTAGTAGAGGGTACGCAATTCTTGCACGGTTTCCCAAACTATACGACCTAACTCTTCATAGTGCCCAAGTTCTATAGAAATGTATTTTTTACATGTTTACCCTTATTCTCCCACACATCCCCTCCTCCTCCTATGGCGATCACATGTGATTTATGCAAAATTTGTTTTCGATTTATTAAGGTAATTTCCTCCTTCATTCTCACTCTTCTCCATTCTTCCTTTTCCTTCATTGTTTTTCATCTCCCTTGGTTCCTTTGGTCTAGGGGTCATCTTTGTTTATATTGAAATTGTTTATTTTTCATTTTTAAGGTTCTTCTTGGGATTTCATGCCTCTTTATACATTCTTGGAGTCATCTCTTGTTTTCTTTGTCTATGACGTCAAGGTTTGATGTTGGATTTCCTATGGATTGGACATTAAATTTAAGAATCATTAATAACTTGATTTTTGTACCATGTTTTTATACTAATTTTTAATACATAATATTTTTAAGAATTATTAGGGAGGGAAAAATGTGGTTTTCCTTTTGAATTAAATTGTATGAAATTGTGTTAATGAGTCTCACACACCAAATATTTGTCAAAAATTCCCACATGTCCATTGTAAATGATTATTTTATTTTTGAATAATGATTAAAGTTTTCAAGAGGGTTTCAAAAATAACATGGGATTTATAAGTTGTGTGTTTGGCTATCTTGGAAATATTTAGGGACTCAAAGAATACATGAGTCCCTATTAGAACCTTTGAAAATGGGTTTTCTATAGAAAATATTCCCCAGGATGAGTCTCTTACCTTATTATTGATAATGGAAATTAGAGGTCCTTTCATGGGAACTCCCTAATGTATTTATGGTTATAAGTCAATGGGGATGTCCCTTGGGGTTGTTCAGGGGTGGTTATTGGATTTATGATTTATGTGGTAGATTATGTTTACTCTATGTATATATTTTTTATAGTTTGATGCTCCTTAGATCACCCCCATCTTAGATATAACATCAGAACCTAGCAGTGGTTGTGTATTATCTGATAACAGTTGCTGCACTGGTTTAGTATTACGATCTTGCTAATGGATGATTAGTATAGACACGCTCTACTTTAGGGATGATTCCCCTCGATTAGGACAGGTAGGGAACTACCGAGCATTAGGGTTGTATGACTAAATAAGTCATACTAACAGGATGTATCAAGTTACAGTATGTTCTATATTTTCTATAGAACTCCTAGGTAACCCCATGTTCATCATCACTAATTATCCATAGTTGGTAATATTGGTGAATTATCTAGCATGATTACTAGAGTTTTTTATCCATTACCCATGTTATGTTTTCATTTCTACTATCTCTTTTTTAAAAGTGAATATTTTGTTTTTAATTGTTTCCATAAAGCATGTTTTAAAAAATTATTTATACACTCCACCCTCTTTGTCTAAAATTATAAAGCCTCCACTTTTTTAGAGAAGAAAACTATTTTATGTTAATAGTTAAGTGGTCCATGATTTGTTTTGAAACGGAATGGATGAGAACCGTATTATTATACCACAATATTTCAAACTAACAGTAAATGAATCTTTTATATTAAAGTAAATGTGTAGGGAATTGTTTAACATAGGCATGCCTACTGTGTTTTAATACTCACACACATATTTCTATATTTATTTTTAGTATTATGTATATTTTTGAGCTTGATCAGGATCTCCATGAATAGACGTTTGGTTTTGGTTTGGAGAGTGACCTGTGGGGTCACTTGGAGGTCTGGTTGGACATCAGGTTCAGTTTTGTTTTATTTTTAATTTACTTTTTGTTATTCTTGTTGTTTATTTTATTTAGGATGGGATAAAAACTTATCCTTTATTGTATATTATTTATTTATCTTGGGAGAAATAATTCCAATCATCTCTCTTTGAGGACATTGGGGCTTGTAGCCACCCAAGGGATATTAGGAACACACCTTGGGGATGTCGTGGGCCATCTCGAGTGACTAGTTTTTGGTCTACCTTGGTTGGTTTGTGGTAGTATTATTATTAATTTTTTTCCTTCTTAAAAAATAATGTAGAATTATTATAGTAAAATATCCTATTCAATCGAACATTATTTAAAATAATATCATGTATATTTTCATTCACTTTGGGTAATTAAATAAATCGTTTTTAATAAATTTTCTCATTCACTTCATGGAGAAAAATAAAATTATTTATTCAAGTTTTATAGGTTCTTCAAGACAATAGTGTGAATAATTAATTTAGAAATTTAATCCACTTCTAGGGATGAAAACATGTAATACATATTTATGTTTATTCTTCATGAACACTTACTTTCCCTCAAATTTTTTATAAGAAATAAAATTAAAGAGAAAATAAAAATATATAAAATGTTTCAAAATATTAAAAGTAAATATCATCTATATCACGAGACATTGTTCATCATAATTGAGTTTGACACCTTAATGGTGAAAAATGAATAATTTATATGAATTCTCCTTCTTCATGGAATTATTAATGAACTTCAGTTCGATTTACAATGGGTGTATGGTGCTCAGCAGTAATTAGAAAACATTAGTTCATCGTATAATAGGTACACGATGTTTATCATTCGACCATTTCTAATTGAGTCAATTTTTCATTTGATGACTGAATTTTTCCTTCACATATACCATGTCAGTTAATAATCAAACTCACTATATTCATGGAATCGAGTGAAATTTTTTATCTATGAGTTATTTCAGCCCTTTAGGTGAAAATTATTTAAAAAAACATTAATTAAATCATATATTTTCCAATATATCACAAGCAGGGAAATAAATAAGACATAGAAAATGTGACTCAAATGTTGATATATCTCTTTGAAAGAGTGAAGATGATGTGTACGTGATGAACCATGCCAGAATTAGGATGTATGTAAAAATGTGAGACATAAAATTTTCATGTAAGAATTAACTTACATCGATGACAATTTATTCATTATGTAAAGTGTAGAAAAATGATCCTAATGATAACATGTTGTGAAATCGATCAAATTCTGATTGAAACCATGAAGAATTCGAGACAAAAAATGTTAGACAGTTTGTAGGTGAAGTTCATTATTCATGAAACTAGTCTCTAATTTATGTATGATGATGGGAACATCAAATAAAAAAACAAATATAAGAGAAATACAAGAAGTATAGAAAATAACACGATACAGAGCCCAAGAACCCCCAACTCTTATGAAAGTTTCCCTGTATTTATATAGTATATAAGAATACTAATAGTTATCATATAAATAGTTGGGCACCTGATGGATTTTATTGGAAATGGAAGTTATTATAATTATGATATTCATGTTTAATATTTTAAATAAAATTACATTTATTTAATATTTATTTATTAATCCCACGCATGGCTCAATGGTAGATGGCCTTATGAGGCATGTTGGGGAATATCAATTCCCCCTCAATTAGAATCTCAAGATTCCAACACATGTTTAAAATAACACCACCCATCCTATTTTGTTCTAATATATTAAATAATTTAGTTATAATTCATATTATTTTATCCCCTGCCTTTCATGCTAACACATGTATAAAATAATCCCACCCATCTGCTTTTGTTCTAATAATTATACACCTATATATAATTACAACCATAAGCATGTACATCCATTTATCCATGAATACATATATATATATATAGGTATCTAAAAGTATAATTATTTACAAGTATATACCAATTGAACTATATATATACATATTTATGTACATCATCTTTAATATAAGAATGTATATACAAATGTATATTTATATAAACATATAGATAATTATACATATACAACATCAATTTTACACTAAAATTTACATAGATTTTTTAATACAATATATACTAATTGAGTTTTTATAACAATATATAGATAAATATATGAAAAATTTATTAATCACATGTATATATAACAATTAGTGTGTGCGTGTGCGTACTGGATTGTAATTTTCCTGGAATTTTAAATATTGATGTGATAATAATTCTGATATTTTTTTACTAATATTTCTATAAGTATTAAATTGCTAAGGGAAAAATCAATATTTCAATTTAAGACTATCTAGTAATGAAAATTTTCTTTTTGCTAGGGTTTCTTAGGTTTATGGGGGTCTTCAGCTATGTTGTTACGTCGGTGGAAACGATTTTTGGTCTTGTTCTTTGGGAACTGGTCTCAATTACTGGTCACTAGTCTCAATCAATATTCATTTTCCCTCATTTTATTTTATTTATTTTTTTTCCTCTCATAGATTCCATTCTCTTTTCATGATGGAAGAAGTTATCTCATACTAAGAAAGAGATACCACTAATTACTTCCAATCTGAAAAAATATGTGGTTCTTCACAAATAAATATCTCTCCTTATTGTAAGTTTTATTATGAAATGGTCTTTAAACCTAAATGCATTGAGGAGCACCTCATAACCTGTATGGTGGCTTGAGTATGGTGTCTATATTAGAGAAATCAAATATGGACTTCTTATTTTTTTTTAATTCATTAGTGAATCTAATAAAATTTAGGTTTTATGGGGATGAACTTGTTCCTTTGATTATCACTACTTTTTATTAAGGATATTGATAAGGAATGTATTATTGAAAAGGTTGACTTCTCAAAATTTTCCTTTGGGATCTGTATAGAAGGTCTCCCTTTGTTCAAGAGGTATGAAAACATTATGTGTAATATTTTTAACATGGTATGTGAATAATTTTAATGGTATACTTCCAATCAAATTCATTGGTGGAAGTTTGTTCAGAATAATGATTATCTTGACATCAGGTAACCACTTAATCATGGTCTATTCTTAAAGATTGAATAATTTAATATCTAGATTTATTTTGAGTTTGAAAAACTTATCATCTTCTCCTTCTTCCATGGCTTATTGGGACATGTGTAGAAAGATTGTACTTCAAAGGTGGTGAATAGTGATGGAAATATCATCCTCTAGTATAGTCCATGGGTACGTGCTAAAAATGTTGGAATGTATTTTGTTTATGAATTTGAAAATGGAAATGATAATTGGAGATTATCCAAGGCCTCAGACATGAAGTCTTCTGGTACTAGTGGTTATATTGTCCTGATGGGGCCACCTTATTTACCATATGATTATATCTTGTCTAAAAATATGGAAATGAATCATCACTTTCAAGAATGAAATGGATCTAAAATTAAAATGGATCATTTTAGAAATATATCTTATTTTTCTTGGGAGAATGAATCTTGTTAATACCAAATCTATTGGATCACTAAGAAGGGGTGGGGGTGAATTAGTGATCTCTCTTATTTTACAAGTTATTCCATTTTTAACCCAACCCATTGAACTTGTTAAAGTTCTAGATCCACTAAATAATTTATTATAGAATCACCTTCATGTGCAGTAATAAAAAAGATAGTATCACACTATATTTACAAAGTTTAGTATAAAGGATTAATCCTTTACACGTTGGTTATCCCACTACTAGAAAAACAGGTATTTGCGACGGGATCCCGTCGCAAATGGCCTTTTGCGACGGTAGCCCGTCGCAAATAGCCCGTTGCTGAAAACGGCGTCGCAACAACCCTTATTTGCGACGGGCCCGTCGCTAAAACATTTTTTTGCGACGGGAATAATACCCGTTGCAAATAGTCTCCGTATATTTGTAAAAAACTTTCAAAATACTTTTTGCGACGGGTCTCGTCGCAAATACCTGTTGCGACGGGCCCGTCGCAAATAGTTATTGCGACGGGCCGGTCGCAAAAACCTATTTTTTTTAAAAAATAAAAAACTATTAATAAATACTATTTGCGACGGGACCCGTCGCAAATACTATTTTAAAAAAAAATAAAATACTATTAATAAATATAATAATAATACTATTTGCGACGGGCATAGTATCCCGTCGCAAATACTATAAAAAAAATAAAAAAAATAAATTATTAATAAATTATTTTAATTAATATAATAATAATCCAATTATAATTCAAAAATAAAAAATAATAAAATATTAATAAATGATTTTAATTAATATAATAATAGAATTATAATTCACAAATAAAAATAATAAATTATTTTAATTCATATAATAATAATAGAATTATAATTAAAAAATAAAAATAATAGAATATTAATAAATGATTTAATTAATATAATAATATTAGAATTATAATTCATAAATAAAAAAATATTAATAAGTTATTTTAATTAATATAAAAATAATAGAATTATTTTACATTCAAATATTAAAATAATTCAAGCATTACAAAAAAATATAATTAAATTATAATATTATAAAATTTTAATATATATATATAATTTAATATTATAAAATATAAATAATATTATTATTCATATTATTGTTATTTAAAAATATAATATTATTAATATTTTATAATGAGACAGAAACTACGAATAAAAAAAATCATATCTTGATTTCACAAATTTTATAACATAAATACAAACTCTAATCTGAAGGAGGGGGGGGAGGTGGGGGATCTGCAGATAGTGGTGGAGGAAACTTCATCCCTAAAGCATGAGTGAGTCGGCGCATGTACTCCATCTGCTCCTGATGCTGCTGCTGCCACCGACTCGTCTGCTCCTCGTACAGCTGCTGCTGGCGTCGACGGTCCTCCTCATGCTGCTGACGCATCTGCTCATGCTCCTGTCGGAGACTCTCTATCAGTGCAGTTTGAGATCGCAACTGATCCTCATACTGTGTAGTAGAAGAAGATGCACGAGCTCCTCTCGAGCTGGACGCCGACATCGCAGCACTGCCATAATAATCTCCGGGAGTCAGTCGAGAGCCGATACCAACTACCCGGCCCTTCTCGAAGGCATACTGGGTGGCCTGCATCCATGCTGCCTCATCAAACTGACGGCCAGTGGTCTGATCTGATGACTCGGCCTGACTCTCAGGCCGGGCCTGTGACGCTGCGGCCTCATATGACTCCTGTAGTTGCAATTTAAAATTAAAATTGTGAATATATTATGTGCAGTTAATTTTTAAACTTGAAAACAAATAATACTGACCATGATGTGATGCTGACGATCACCTCTGAGCTCCCCAGTAGCAGGATCACTATACATCCTCCGATATACGTCGTACTCCGTAATATCAGGGTGCTCGACAGCCTATAAGAATAAAAAATAAACTGTTAATATTTATAGTTATATAAAATATTTATAAATAATGTACGTACCAGATGCTGTCTATGAGTACTGAAAGAACGACTCTCAGCTCGATGAGTCACCTCCTGTCTCCCCCGATTCTGCCTCCCCACCGATGATCTCCTTTGAAAGGCACCACTCAACCAGTGCGCACATAATCCATCCCATACATGGGATGAAATGTACTCTGGTCGGTGTGCTCTACATGACTCGTCAAAATCTGACACTCCTGCTTTCTTCATGGCAGCTTTTCTTAAATTGTGCAAAAACTGACGAAGGCGATCACGCATGGCCACCTCCCATGCCTCGTGGATGGCGTCACGCATTGTATCCTCGATCGGATACCATAAACCCTACAAATAAATCAAAATATCAAGTTAGAAATGAAATAATTTTCAAAATAAAAATTATTTATTTACGTACGTACCAACCAATGGCCGAACATGGCCTGCTGCACATCAATGGGAATCTGCTCCCATGTGGTCCACGGCTGAGAGAAATAGTTGCGCAAAATAGCGCTGCCCTGTCCGACTGCTATATGCGAAAAACTGTAAAAATAATAAACATTTATTATGTGAATAGATTAATGAAATCTTAGTCAAATCCACAGGTTATCACACAGGTTATCACACCTCCGTGTGCGCGGATCAAACCCAAGACGTGGACGTCGCTCGGGGAAGGGGTCAGGAATCATCAATCGTGCAAGACCGTGCCCCCTCCGCGTACTCCCTGGAGCGCCTGCAGGCTGAGGGTCATCTGCCAGCAACTCATCCTTATTGAAAGGCAGGTCAGCATCCGTCAACTCACGAAATGTGGCATCGTCCATCTGAAACAGAAAATGTTAATGTTAGAAAATAATTGATAATTACTATTATATATACATATATACATATTATGATTGTATATAAATACCATGGAATTCTATAAGTGTTCATCTTCATCATCATCTTCATATATGTCAATGTCAACTTCATATTCCTCCTCAACATCATCGATATCCATTCGAGTTACAGTTGCTTCATCTCTTACCATTTCAAATTCATGTGTGACATCATTAACATAATCGTCATCACCGACTCTTAAATGTGGGGTGTCGTCATCGATACTCATGTCTCTTTGTAAAAAAGATTGATTTTGAGTACTCTCTTGAAAAACTTCAATTCTTTGCACATCAGTGAAAGCACATTCAGTTTGACTAAACTGATTGTCTCGAATTTTGATTTTTATTACACTCCACCAATCAGTCAAGTCTCTTGATGTAGCACAGTACTTTGCGTAATAAACTTGATATGCTTGTTGAGCCAATAAGAATGGTTCATTTACTGCGAGAACACTTTTACATTTAATATCGATGATTCCATGAGTCGGATGAACACGCACGCCTCTCTCTGTATCCAACCACCGACATTTGAACATGGTTATGTAATGTTGTACAAGATAACAGAGTTCAATGATTTCATCAAGTATTCCATAAAAGTCAACTTCATTTTCTCGATGATGAGATCCTCTCAAGCTAACTCCACTGTTCATTGTTTTTTTCGATTCCTCATATGCATGTGTGTGGAATCGAAATCCATTCACCACATATGCATTATAAGTTTTAACAAGTTTGGAAGGTGGGTTACTCAATACACACAGCCGTTTTTCAATTTTATCTGCATGTCGAGACACCTGAAAATTTGTGAAATAATTATCAATATAGTAAACTATACATTGAATGAGTTGCTAAAAGATAAAGAATTTATGTTACCAGTTTTTGAAACCACTGATAGAAATTTTTCAGTCGACGTTCTTCGAGAGCAGCTTCTGTAATTTGTGGAATTTGTTTCTTGATATGATTATCATACAACCTATAAAAACCAAAGTTATTTACTGTAACATAAATGATAGAATAAGTGATATAAACACTTACAGTACAACTGATTTCATCTCTTCACAGTTGAGCAGAACATACGTATGAGCTCTATGATGTTCATCATCTGAAAGCCAGCGTTCATAAACTCCACCAAAATCAAGCTCTAACTGGTTGAAAACAGATAATTGATTGTCGATTTCATCAATATTCCTCTCGTTCTGTCCCATTCGGTTGTGTTTTGAAGGATACTCAGATTCAAAATAATGGGAGCAGAAAAAAGATATTTCCTCTTGCAAATAAGCTTCTGCAATAGATCCTTCAATAGATGCTTTGTTGCGTACTTTTCTTTTCAATTTTTGCATGCATCTTTCAAATGGGTACATCCATCGAAACTGTACCAGACCTCCACATTTGGCTTCATATAGAAAATGTAACATCAAATGTTCCATTGAGTCGAAGAAAGACGGTGGAAATATTTTTTCCAGTTTACATATAATTACAACAACATCTTTTTCAAGTTTGCCTAGAGCATCATAATCTGCCGTAGCCGCACAAATTTCCCGAAAAAAATGAGACATGTCTGTTATGGAATCCCAAATCACAGAATTCAACAGACCTCTTAATCCAATGGGTAGAAGTCTCTCCATTATAACATGACAATCATGACTTTTTAATCCAGTAATATGACCATTCTTTACACATCTACCCAAATTGGAAGCACAACCATCTGGAAGTCTCAAATCTGCAATCCACTGACAAAATAATAAACGGTTTTCTTTAGACAGTGTATAAGCTGCTTTTGGTTTCGGTAACCTTTCTGTTCTGACATTCTCAAAGAGTTCCAATTCTGGATGCCTGCAAATTTGGGAAAGATCTAAACGTGCATTTACATTGTCTTTGCTATTTCCTGGCGTATCCAAAACTGTATGAAAAAAATTATCAAAACAGTTCTTCGCAATATGCATGACATCTAACATGTGTCAGACCAACAAATCAGACCAATATAGCAAATCCCAAAATATGCTACATTTAATCCAATTGTGTTCTTTCCCAAAACCAGAAATTTTCTGTTGGTTTATTGTGGGACCAAAAGTGATGGGAGGTAATGAAAATACAACTGATTTTAACTCCGAACCTGAGAGCATTTTTGGAGGTCCATCCCTTTTAACTGTTCCTTTTCTGAAATGAGATCTCTTTCTGTGAAAAGGATGATCAGCTGGAAGAAA
Source organism: Viscum album (assembly GCA_963277665.1). Lineage (NCBI taxonomy): Eukaryota > Viridiplantae > Streptophyta > Magnoliopsida > Santalales > Viscaceae > Viscum > Viscum album. The sequence continues at coordinate 1,773,997,917 of OY728133.1, read as the reverse complement.
TCTGCGATGATAGTCAAAATAACAAGGTTTCTTTCCATGAATGATCATAAATGCTTTGTTCTCTCCCATACAGTAAGGACATGATTTTTGACCATGTGTACTCCAGCCAGATAACATCCCATAAGCCGGTAAGTCACTTATTGTCCACATCAATGCTGCTCTCAGTATGAAATTCTGTTTCGTTGCAACATCATATGTACTGACACCAGTACTCCATAATAAATTTAATTCATCAATCAATGGATTCAAATAAACATCAATATTTTTCTTCGGATGTCCTGGAATTAGTAAATGCAAAAAGATATATGGCTCCTTCATCAACATCCATGGAGGTAAATTGTACAGAGTTAAAAAAACAGGCCAACATGAATATTGACTACCATAAGATCCAAATGGACAGAAACCATCAGTGGAAAGGGCCAGTCAAACATTTCTAGCTTCTAAAGCAAAGGATGGATGCACTCTATCAAAATGTTTCCATGAATCACCATCGGCTGGATGATTCAAGCTTTTATCGGTTGAAATATTTTCTTTATGCCATGACATCATTGTTACTGTATTCTTAGACATGAATAAACGCTGAAGTCTGGATGTAAGCGGAAAATATCTCAACTGTTTTACAGGAATCAAACCAGACTTCTCGTGTTGTCCTTCTTTATATCTCATTTTCCCACATGTGGGACAACTATCCAACGACTCATTTTCCCCAGAATATAAAATGCAGTCATTTGAACATGCATGAATCTTCTGACAAGTAAGCCCCAAATTTCGAACCAGTCTCTTACTCTCATAGTAATTTGCAGGTAAAACATTTCCTTTGGGTAATAGTGTTTTAAGCAAAGAAAATATCTGGTCAAAATAGGTGTTTGACATTCCGTTATCTGATTTGATAGCCATAAATTTTTCAACTGCTTCTAATTTGCTCATCTTGCAGCCAGGATATAATGCATCCTCAGCAGACTTCAACAACTCATAAAATTCAGACGGTGCCAACTCAGGATTTGAAGTTATATCAGCCGGAGTTTCTGTATGTTGAACAGATGAACCTGCAACATCATGTACTAAATCTTGAAACAAGGATGGATCGGGAATCAAGTTGGTATCACCTGCTCTGGAACTGCGTTCACCGTGTTGATACCAAAAAACATAATCTGGTTGAAAACCAAAACGCAAGAGATGTTCTCCCACTTTGTCAAACGTGTCAAACGTTCTCAATGCACATTTTCTGCAAGGGCATTTTATTTTGCCTTCTGAAACAAATTCTGGATTTGATGCCGCAAATGATAAAAAAGTCTCCACACCCTCTACATATACTGGATTTAAACCAGAACCGTTTGGATTTCTACGTTGATTTATCCATATGCGGTCACCTAATAATGATTGTTGACAACCCCGTTGTTCCATATTTCTCTGTAAAATATAAAAGCATTACTGGTTTTGAATAATTTGTTAGAAAAAACATTCAAGCTTGGATAATTATAGAGTTTAGATCATACAAAACTGACGCAAACTTTTTATTGAGATACACCTAAAAATTGACCCTTTAAGAATTAAATATGTTGAGAATAAAGCAAAACATGTTACAAATATTGATAATTTTAATATTATATAATTTTTTTATTATTTTCATAGTATTAATATTATTGGTAATTAATACTAATTATTGGTAATTATTACTAATTATTGGTAATTATTGGTAATTATTGGTAATTATTGGTAATTATTGGTAATTATTACTAATTATTGGTAATTATTACTAATTATTGGTAATTAGTACTAATTAATTTTAATTATTACTAATTATTGGTAATTATTGGTAATTATTGGTAATTATTGGTAATTAATGGTAATTGTTGGTAATTATTACTAATTAATGGTAATTATTGATAATTATTACTAATTACTGCTAATTATTGATAATTATTACTAATTATTGCTAATTATTACTAATTATTGGTAATTATTACTAACTATTGGTAATTATTACTAATTATTACTAATTATTGGTAATTATTACTAATTATTGGTAATTATTACTAATTATTACTAATTATTATTAATTATTGGTAATTATTACTAATTATTACCAATTATTGGTAATTATTGTTAATTAATACGAATTATTGGTAATTATTTCTAATTATTAGTAATTATTGGTAATTATTGGAAATTATTACTAATTATTACTAACTATTGGTAATTATTACTAATTATTGGTAATTATTACTAATTATTGGTAATTATTACTAATTATTGGTAATTATTGGTAATTATTGGTAATTATTACTAATTAATACTAATTATTGTTAATTATTGATAATTATTACTAATTATTGGTAATTATTACTAATTATTACTAATTATTACTAATTATTACTAATTATTACTAATTATTGGTAATTATTACTAATTATTACTAATTATTGGTAATTATTAATAATTATTACTAATTATTACTAATTATTACCAATTATTGGTAATTATTACTAATTATTGGTAATTATTACTAATTATTACCAATTATTGGTAATTATTGGTAATTAATACTAATTATTGGTAATTATTACTAATTATTGGTAATTATTACTAATTATTGGTAATTATTACTAATTATTCGAAATTATTACTAATTATTCGTAATTATTATTAATTATTACTAATTATTCCAAATTATTGTTAATTATTACTAATTATTGGTAATTAGTACTAATTATTACTAATTATTACTAATTATTACTAATTATTGGTAATTATTACTAATTATTGGTAATTATTGGTAATTATTGGTAATTATTGGTAATTATTGGTAATTATTGGTAATTATTACTAATTAATACTAATTATTGGTAATTATTGGTAATTATTACTAATTATTGATAATTATTACTAATTATTAGTAATTATTACTAGTTATTACTAATTATTACTAATTACTACTAATTATTGGTAATTATTACTAATTATTGGTAATTATTACTAATTATTACGAATTATTACGAATTATTACCAATTATTGGTAATTATTACGAATTATTACCAATTATTGGTAATTATTGGTAATTAATACTAATTATTGATAATTATTACTAATTATCGATAATTATTGGTAATTATTACTAAGTATTGGTAATTATTACTAAGTATTGGTAATTATTACTAATTATTGGTAATTATTGGTAATTATTGATACTTATTGGTAATTATTCCTAATTATTACTAATTATTGGTAATTATTAGTAATTATTAGTAATTATTAGTAATTATTAGTAATTATTGATAATTATTAATAATTATTACTTATTATTGGTAATTATTACTAATTATTGGTAATTATTACTAATTATTGGTAAGTATTACTAATTATTGGTAATTATTACTAATTATTGGTAATTATTACTAATTATTGGTATTTATTACTAATTATTGGTATTTATTACTAATTATTGATAATTATTATTAATTATTGGTAATTATTACTAATTATTGGTAATTATTCCTAATTATTGGTAATTATTGTTAATTGTTCCTAATTAGTAGTAATTAAATGAATAATTACCAATAATTAAGAATAATTACCAATAATTACGAATAATAACATTATTAGTATATTTTATTATTAATATTAAAATAATATAATTTTTTAATTTATATACAATTCTCCTTTCATCTGTGTGCTTTCTATCTCCACATACAAATAATACATGTGGAGACAGCAAACACACAGATGAAAAGAGAATTGTATATATATAAAAAATTATATTATTTTAATATTAATAATAAAATATACTAATAATATAATAATGTTATTATTCCTAATTATTGGTATTTATTACTAAATATTAATATTTATTCTTAATTATTTGTAATTATTACTAATTATTCCTAATTACCATTTAAATATTAACAATGAATACTAATAATTTAAATTTATTAAGTAACAAAACAATGTAAACATAATTAAATTACAACTAATTAAGAATAATTAAAACTAATAAAAAATTAAAAATAAATATTAAATTAAAATGAACATAAATACCTTGAAAATTGATCTGCTCTGATCGTTCTTCGAAACTTTAATATCAACTCCGAAGGAAAAAATTAAACTTGAGAAAAACTAAACTTTAGAAATAAAACTTTGAGAGAAGAAGAAGAGGGAATTTGAGAATGATTTGAAAAAAACGGATGGGGGTATTTATAGGTTAGATTATTTGCGACGGGTACTGTCGCAAATACCTTAGCCATCATTTATTACGGTCAACGGGTAAATAGTTATTTGCGACGGGACCCGTCACAAATAACCACCTGCCGACATACTATTTGCGACGGGGGAATATTCCCGTCGCAAATACCTTTTCCCGCCGCCGGTTATTTGCGACGGGAATATTCCCCCGTCGCAAATAAGTTTCCCGCGATTTGGCGCGCAAACCGCGCCAGTCCTTTTGCGACGGGGAAAGCTATCCCGTTGCAAAAGGCTACTTATTTGCGACGGGCAAATAACCCCATCGCAAATGCCCATTTTTCCGTAGTGTCCCCCCACATGGATTCTCCACTATAATTGTATTATCAATTACAGTAGTATCCTGGGTATATAGAAGTTTGATTGGCTATAATGTCAATCACCTTCTCTTCCTTAACTGGTCATACTCCCCAATCACACCCTCTTCGGTGACTGGTTATACCCCCCCAATTACAGGCTCTGTCACTTTCTATGTTAATCTAATAGAAGATAGTGATCTAATTTTTCAAAGTGTTCTTCTACTGAAATCCTATTGGATTGGGATTGATCATGTACAAAAAAAATATCTTCAATTGTATTCTAGTCTCAAAAAAAACTCTAGATATTTATTGATATGGTTCTCCTTCTACACTTTACAAATACTGGGGTGAATATAAGATCTCCTTCCACTTCAATGGATCCTGACTTTTTCTCCTTTAATCACTATGATACCGATGTATATTGAGTTCTCACAACTCTCTTACATAGTGAATGTAAGTTCTCTTAATATAATCATTAATATTATTATCTTATTAGCATATTTATATATTAAAAAATTTCTCATACCTACTTTCCATTCATATTTGGAAAATATTTAATCTCAAACAGGCATTATCTTCTAATTCAAACATCCTTAATTTATGATCAAGGATTCACATTTAAATAACTCTAAGAATGGAGTGTTTCCTTATTCTAAATCCTCCAAAAAATATACTTTTTAAAATCATTCTAGATTTCTATGTGTAAAGAAAAATAATTATTTTCCACGTAAACTTTCATGTTGGTGGTTGTGTGACAAATGTTAGTTTTCTTTATTCCTATAAGAAAATTCACTTATGTATAGGATATATCCATCATTGGATACTTCTCAAATATGATAAATGTATCTTTAAAATATTAAACTTTGTTATCCTCATTCAATAGACAAGTTACCACATATCTGGGTATATCGTATGGATTCATCACACATACAAATCTAAATTCATGTTCCTTTCATTCCTCACCAAAGGTCTGTGCAAACACTATTTTCATTAAATAATCATGATTCAAAAAATATCTATTATGACTTATTCTTCCTGTATGTTCCTACATACTCACTTATTCTTTTGGGAAGTTCCTCACTCCAAGATTGATAATTCTCAATATTCTTCAAGTTGTATCCCAATTCATCCTTTACCAACGAACATGGTTTTAACTCAACCATCTTATCCTCTAAGCATGACTATCACCACACTAAACACATGTTAAACCTATTGACAAAAAACGTAATACTCACTTGGGAATAAAAATATAAACCTTTTAATTTATTGGTAATACCATAACTCCTAAACATGTGCTTTGATGAATTATTTATTCTCTCTTTATTTAAAAACAAATTCAATGTTCCGTGTAGGGGTCTTCTAATCTCTTATTATTAAAATTAGAGTATTCTCTATAATGCCCCAGCCTTAAACCTTACTTAATATTGAATTAAATGAATAATTCACATTGAGGATCTTTTCAGGTTTAGAGTTTTAGAGAATTAGGACATAACTATTACATCTCAAAAGATTACAAAGTAGAAACTTTTACTAAGTTTCCATAAAATAAAAACTCTTAAAAAGAAACATGTCCAGTTCCATGTTTGAGGTTGCATGACTTTCCCTTGATCCCATCCTTGACCCTATTCCACGTTAAGTCCTGTGAAAAACATTTCAAAAACTTGGGATGAGCATAAAAATCTCAGCAAGGGATACACAAAGAATTAAAACTGTTAGTTTTTCAAAACAACAAGTAAACCATGTATACTTTATCAAAGTAATACTTTTCACCTTTTTGAAGTAGTAAAAACTCTTCACTGAATAAAAGTTCATTACTTACCCTTCTGTAACCAAAATATTACCATAAAACCCATATAAAGATCACATAACATATAAAGGTAACTTGGGACATAAACATACTTAAGTGGAATTACCATAAGGTCGACTTCGACACATATCACTTAATGGAATAGCCATTCGGCCAACTTCCATACATACTTAATGGAATAGCCATACGGCCGACTTCCATACCAAATGCATTAGAGGTTATAATGTAACCACCCGTCCTGGTATTCACGGCACCACCCATCATATGGGTTATCACGTAACCACCTGTAAAATGGCTAAGTACCATTATAAAATTATAACACATAAAACCAATACAATGGAATGATAACATTTCCACATTTCAATCACAATATATCATTTAAATATATTGACAAAATATAATCCTTTATCAAAACCATTTTCAATACCAAAATATATAAAAGAGTATATGGTATTTATTTTATTTTAAAAACATTACAGCTTGTTGAGGAAGCCAAAGATCAAATAATACTCGCGGCGGCGGAAAAGGTCGTTGTCACCACGTACGTTAAAAGAAACATTCCTTTTTTCCCTTTAGTAAAACGCTTCGTAGAAAAAGATTCCTTTTGTATAAAAGTAAAAGTCAAAGGGGTTTATACACTGTATAAAATAAAGTTGAGTATAAAACGAAATATGCCTCAATGAAAGGATATTGAGACGAAGTCCCTTACAAAGACGATATCCTTGGTTTACGGATAAATCAATTACATAATTATGTGTGACAAACGAATACACCAAGTATAAGTGGATATTAAGTGTAAAACAATCAGAGGTTATTCACACATATGCATAGAACGACATATTCAAGGACTATAAGGTTATCCTAAAGAATCAAATTTGGGTTAAGAAGTTCCCTTGAAAAAATTTGACAGCCTAATGGCGTCACTACAAAATTCAGAAAATGAGTTGATGAGAGATAAAAAGGGTATCTCATCACATGGAAATAAAATTTAAATAAACAAGGATATAGAAGAACATATCCCAAAATAATAGTATGTGAATTAAAAGACATAACAAAACAAGTCTTTTAAAAAGAGGAGGGTGAAAGGTTCCCTTACCAACATGGGTATCTTTCGAAACATACACCCCGTGAAAGAAGGACAATACAACATTGATGTAAATACTCATAAATGAAATTATATTACACAATGAGTAAAATAATGGGCAGTACATACACTGCTCAAAGGAAATTGTGGCAAATGTAGCATAAATATCACGGGAATAAAAGTGAGATGAAAAATCCCTTATGAAAACTCAGCAGCCTAACGACGCCACTTAAAACTTCCAAAAATGGATTTATGAGATCAAATAGGGTCTCCCATAATATGAACGTAAAAATTAAAGTATGAGGAATATAAAATAACATCCCCAAACATAATAAAGATGGGCTTAAAATAAATGACATAAATGAGAGTACTTAAAAGGAAATAGAGAGGCTGGATCTCTTACGAAAATTCGGCAGCCTAACGGTGCCACTCAAAACTTCCAAAATGGGTTGATGAGAGAGAATAGGGTCTCTCATCATATGAAAATAAAAATAACAGTAAGAGTAATATAAAAAACATCCCAATAACAAGAAATATGATCTTTAAAAGTAATGACATAAAAGAGTGTACTTAAAAAGAAAGAGAGGAGTAGGATCCCTTACCTCGGGTCCGACTTGACTCGATCGTTCTTTTACATCCTTAAAATAGGGTAACTCCCTTTGGTTTGAACCAAAAGGGTTTCCTGAAGAGATTCTTTCCTAAGTTAAGGCTTATAGGATGGGGAGAGGGATGTGGAGAGGCAAAATGATCAGAGCTTGGCCGAACCAAAGGCTTGAGAGGTGTGGGTAAGGTGGTAGAGGTGGGGGCCGTTTATAAGAGTAGAGGAGGGGCACTCTTGGAAAAGTATAAAATGTTACTTTATTTTCAAATGGTTTTCGGATTTTAATGGTCCCACATTGATTTGTTTCGAGGATAAGGTGATAAGGGTTCAAAATACACCCATCCAATAGGTTTTTTACATGTGTAGGTTATAGATTTTGCATTATCTTTCCATTTTATTTAAATCGTTAAATAATGAGGTCATCGCTGCATGATCATGATGTCATAAGGAATTTAATTTATTTAATGTCAAAAAATTATAAAAAAAATACTATGATGTAGGAAATCTTTTTAGATTTCCAATGACTATTTATAGTCAAAATTCTGACATGTATAACCACATGTAAAAATTATTTTAGTAAAACAAATCATGTTTGTGACATTTTTATTTTAACTTTAAATAAAAGGTATAAATGTCATTATCAAACCCAAGTGGCTCCATGGGGTACCAAAAATCGACCCATGGGTTGTATTGGTAGGCCATAACTCATCCAATAGGGTTAGGACAAGTGTCAAGATATTTTCATTTTATTATAATATCATTTTTACCTTAAATCACACTAATTACCTTTAATCGCGATTAATAAAACTTAAAAGTTACTTTTAATCAAAAATTATTTTCATCCCATTGAACCACATATTAATTAACAATTAATATCATTTAAATTGGATTTTTGAAATTCAAATCACAGAAGTGGTAAAGTCCCATATAAACGAAAAATCACATTTTGTAACCACCACTTTGTGGTTTCACTATTCATCAAAAATTGATGTTTTTCAGAAAAATACCAAAAATTCACCCTAAGCTATATTTGATATTCTGAATTAAAAAATGATTTATATTTTACCAAATTCATAACATAGAGGTTTCATTAATTAATTTTATAATTAAATCCCGCTGTTAAAACAAATAGCGTGTTTTTATGACACAATATCTTTCAAAAGATTGACACTCATTTATGTCCAATCTTAAAGTGATATTAATTACAATGACCACAATTGGATTAAATGGTAAAAATATATTATATTTAAACTTTAAAACCAATTAAAAATATAATCTAATTATATAAATAAATTAGATTAAAAAGAGGTTTTGAATTAAAATACAACATTTTTCACTATTCATTAAAAATTGAACTTTTTTGGAAAAATACCAAAACTTTACACAAAGTAAATTTTGATGTCCCTATTATAAAGAAGAATTTTATTTTGTCAAATATAACACATAAAATTGTCGAAAAGTGGATTTAAAATAGGTTCGCCATCAAAAGTCGGTTAATCGACCTTTTAAAGAATATTAGACTGTCTACGCTTAAAATTGGATTTATTCGCATTTTTAATCCTCTATATTTTATTGTAAAGAGTAAAAATATTTGACAAACATATATAATCATTTTGTAGTTAGTTCTGTTCATTCCCGCCATTACAATGGCTAGACATTAACTACCATTTAAAATAATATTATTTTATTATTAGAGTGCAACGTAAGATTCCCAAGAAACTCGTTGTTGCGTATTGGGTACACCATCAAGCATAGCATCCCCTTTAAAGTAATATTAATATTTTATTCACAAATATGGATAAATATAAAAATTTCATATTCTTTATTTATCTATGGTGTTACATCTTTCCCCCCTTTTGGGAATTGCGTCCTCACAATTTTAAAATTGGGCTTGGAAACTTCATTGAAAATCCCACATCGGAACAAGAGTCAATAAAACAATCACTTTAAAATAAAGAAATATAAGTACAAAGGTCACCCGAGTTAACCCATACTAGTATTCCAAGTATGAAAATATGGACATGGAGGAAAAAACAAAGGGTCATGTTCTGACGTAGAGTGATAATAAAAATGTCTAGGAGAAAGTTAACCATAAGAAAATCACAAACTTGTGATGGGTTAAACGGTATTCGATTCCCCAGTAGGAAAAGTTAACAGACAACATTTTTGCTTTAAGTTACTTTTCATTGAGGAATTTATTTTTGATCTTAAATAAATCATAATGAAACATACTTACTTGTCATGTAGACTTTCAACTTTTACTAGATTCCTTAATCAAACTCATATTTTCTCCAAAAGACGAGTATTTAGGAAGACTTGTTTGCATTAAGAGTACTATAATCAATTTCTAGAGAATCACCCAATCCACAAAAGAGAACTATATACTTCCCATGTCTTTAGACTCTAACCAAAACCAAAACCAAAAAGGTTAGTACAAGATCAGATAATCTAGAAAAGGATAACCCTTTATAAAAAGAAAATCTATTCTTAATCTCCAAAATTTTCCCAACAAAACCCAAAGTTCAGCGAGGACCATTCGATAAACAATTTCTCCATAAAATTCTTCAAAGTAAACCAAAATAAGATTGAATCCCAAATATTTGAAGGATTTAGTCACATAGTCTTCCAAGTTAATTCGTAACATTTATCTCCAAAAAAACATCAGTTGCTCCTAAATTCTCGCATTGAAAAGTAATTAACCTAATCACATATCCTCCATGATAAGTTAATCATTTTCATAAAAACCCAAAATCAACTTACTCTTAATTCATAAAGTCACCTAACTAAAAAGATTAAGTCATACTAACCAGGGACTTCACGTAGTCCAGTGGTAGGCGATAAATACCCATTGCACTTTGGTTGAGGGTTCGATTCCCGCAGCTTTGTCCGACGCGATGGGTTGTCACACGATCTGCGTGTTTTCCTTTTTCCAAAACTACATAATTCTTAAAACATTCCCCAATAACGAGATAAAATCTTCAAAAATAACCATATTGTAATTTAACCTCAATTTTATCTCATGACTTTCACATTCCATTATTACATATAGTAACCCATAATTAACTCAAAAGTAAGGATCATATAAACCCAAATGGTTCTTTATAACTATGTTCACAAAAAAACAGATTACTATTCTTTGAATAAAATTTTCATATATCAAACATCAGTGTTACACATACTATAAAAAGTATTCTAATGTACCCCATCATCAAAAGAGACTTAATACTATTAATAATTTCACCATAACTCTTGAAGCCCTTATATGTTGACTTCTTACTCATTCAACATTCTTCATGATCTATTAACCATTACTCTCCAACTTATTCTAAAATACTTCTTTCCTACAAACAAAATCTTGAATCATATCCTAAGATTCCAAAATAGGAAAACAAAAGTTAAGAAATAATCCATACCTTTGATTGGTCATTTTCAGTTTCTTCATCCTCAATCGGAATGGCATTAGGTATTGGTAAACGAATATTTGTACGATCTTGGTGATACCATTCCCGAAACTTCTTCATAGGACATGTGTTTTCATAATGACCATGCACACCACATTTAAAACATTCAATTGATCCCTCAGAAAGAAATTCTTTCCCTTTCCTCGAGTCAACTGGATGCTTCCTTTTTCCATGGCAGGTTCTTGATTTATGAACTTCATTTCCACATCTATAGTATATTTCTGTCCCTTTGAAACATTTTCCTAGGTGTTTCTTTCCACATCTTTGACACATAGGTTTTTGAACACACTTACCTTTATGATTATTACCTGTAGTTCTGTAAGGATTTGTTTCTCGCATATATGATGCCTTATAGAAATTACCAAGGTTTAGGTGGTCAATCATGACTCTAGATAGTTGGTTGAGGATATACACAAGAGTTCTCATTGCATCTCCCATATCATTCAGTTTCTCACTCAGAAAACTGTCACAGTTTCCTTCACATCCACTGTTACATTGGTGACTGCTAGATCCAGCCATTTACTAAAACAAAAAAGGTCAGTGTGAGTATATAAAAAAACCATCATGTACTATTGAGGAAGATAAACACTAAGATATACTTAATCATTCACTTTATCTAAAACTAGGACTCTTTCTGTAATCCTAACCATTATGGAAATGCCACTTATGCTTAAAGAATACCGTAACCTCTAAAGTTATCTAAACCGACCTTTGATACCAACTATAAGGCCCAGCCTCAAACCTTACTTAATATTGAATTAAATGAATAATTCACATTGAGGATATTTTCAGGTTTAGAGTTTTAGAGAATTAGGACATAACTATTACATCTCAAAATATTAAAAAGTTGAAACTTTTACTAAGTTTCCATCAAATAAAAACTCTTAAAAAGAAACATGTCCAGTTCCATGTTTTAGGTTGCATGACTTTCCCTTGATCCCATCCTTGACACTATTCCACGTTAAGTCCTGTGAAAAACATTTCAAAAACTTGGGATGAGCATAAAAATCTCAGTAAGGGATACACAAAGAATGAAAACTGTTAGTTTTTCAAAACAACAAGTAAACCATGTATACTTTATCAAAGTAATACTTTTCACCTTTTTGAAGTAGTAAAAACTCTTCACTGAATAAAAGTTCATTACTTACCCTTCTGTAACCAAAAGATTACCATAAAACCCATATAAAGATCACATAACATATAAAGGTAACTTGGGACATAAACATACTTAAGTGGAATAACCATAAGGTCGACTTCCACACATATCACTTAATGGAATAGCCATTCGGCCAACTTCCATACATACTTAATGGAATATCCATACGGCTGACTTCCATACCCAATGAATTGGAGGTTATAACGTAACCACCCGTCCTCTTATTCACGGCACCACCCGTCATATGGTTTATCATGTAACCACCCGTAAAATTTCCAAGTACCATTATAAAATTATAACACATAAAACCAATATAAAGGAATGATAAAATTTCCACATTTCAATCACAATATATCATTTAAATATATTGACAAAATAGAATCCTTTATCAAAACCATTTTCAATACCAAAATACATAAAAGAGTATATGGTATTTATTTTGTTATAAAAACATTACAGCTTGTTGAGGAATCCAAAGATCAAATAATACTCGCGGAGGCGGAAAAGGTCGTTGTCACCGCGTACGTTAAAAGAAACATTCCTTTTTGTAATTTGGTAAAATGCTTCGTAGAAAAAGATTCCTTTTGTATAAAATTAAAAGTCATAGGGGTTTATACCCCGTATAAAAGAAAGTTGTGTATAAAAAGAAATATCCCTCAATGAAAGGAGATTGAGACGAAGTCCCTTACAAAGACGGTATCCTTGGTTTAAGGATAAATCAATTACATAATTATGTGTGACAAACGAATACACCAAGTATAAGTGGATATTAAGTGTAAAAAATATCAGAGGTTATTCACACATATGCATAGAACGACATATTCAAGGAGTATAAGTTTATCCCAAAGAATCAAATCTGGGTTAAGAAGTTCCCTTGCAAAAATTTGACATCCTAATGGCGTCACTACAAAATTCAGAAAATGAGTTGATGAGAGATAAAAATGGTATCTCATCACATGGAAATAAAATTTAAATCAATAAGGATATAGAAGAACATATCCAAAAATAATAGTATGTGAATTAAAAGACATAACAAAAGAAGTCTTTTAAAAATAGGATGGTGAAAGGTTCCCTTACCGACATGGGTATCTTTTGAAACATACACCCCGTGAAACAAGGACAATACAACATTGATGTAAATACTCATAAATGAAAGTATATTACACAATGAGTAAAATAATGGGAAGTACATACACCACTCAAATGAAATTGTGGCAAATGTAGCATAAATCTCACGGGAATAAAAGTGAGATGAAAAATCCCTTACGAAAACTCGGCAGCCTAATGGCGCCACTTAAAACTTCCAAAAATGGATTTATGAGATCAAATAGGGTCTCCCATAATATGAACATAAAAATTAAAGTATGAGGAATATAAAAGAACATCCCCAAACATAAAAAATATTGGCTTAAAATAAATGACATAAATGAGAGTACTTAAAAAGAAATAGAGAGGTTGGATCTCTTACAAAAATTCGGCAGCCTAACGGCGCCACTCAAAACTTCCAAAATGGATTGATGAGAGAGAATAGGGTCTATCATCATATGAACATAAAAATTACAGTAAGAGTAATATAAAATAACATCCCAATAACAAGAAATATGAGATTTAAAAGGAATGACATAAAATAGTGTACTTAAAAAGAAAGAGAGGAGTAGGATCCCTTACCTCAGGTTCGACTTGACTCGATCGTTCTTTTACGTCCTTAAAATAGGGTAACTCCCTTTGGTTTGAACAAAAATGGTTTCTTGAAGAGATTCCTGCCTAAGTTAAGGCTTCCAGGATGAGGAGAGGGATGTGGAGAGACAAAATGATCAGATCTTGGCCGAACCAAAGGCTTGAGAGGTGTGGGTAAGGTGATAGAGGTGGGGGCCTTTTATAAGAGGATAGGAGGGGCACTCTTGGAAAAGTATAAAATGTTACTTTATTTTCAAATGGTTTTCGGATTTTAATGGTCCCACATTGATGTGTTTCGAGGATAAAGTGATAAGGGTTCTAAATCCACCCATCCAATAGGTTTTTGACATGTGTAGGTCCTAGATTTTGCATTATCTTTCCATTTTATTTAAATCGTTAAATAATGAGGTCATCGCTGCATGATCATGATGTCATAAAGAATTTAATTTATTTAATGTCTAAAAATTATATAAAAAATACTATGATGTAGGAAATATTTTTAGATTTCCAATGACTATTTATAGTCAAAATTCTGACTTGTATAACCACATGTAAGAATTGTTTTAGTAAAACAAATCATGTTTGTGACATTTTTATTTTAACTTTAAATAAAAGGCATAAATGTCATTATCAAACCCAAGTGGCTCCATGGGGTACCAAAAATCGACCCATGGGTTTTATTGGTCGTCCATGACTCATCCAATAGGGGTAGGACAAGTGTCAAGATATTTTCATTTTATTATAATATCATTTTTACCTTAAATCACACTAATTACCTTTAATCGCGATTAATAAAACGTAAAAGTTACTTTTCATCAAAAATTATTTTCATCCCATTGAACCAAATTTTACTTAACAATTAAAATCATTTAAATTGGATTTTTGAAATTCAAATCACAGAAGTGGTAAAGTCCCATTTAAACGAAAAATCAAATTTTGTAACCACCACTTTGTGTTTTCACTATTCATCAAAAATTGATGTTTTTCAGAAAAATACCAAAAATTAACCCTAAGCTATATTTGATATTCCGAATTCAAAAATTATGTCTATTTTACCAAATTCATAACATATAAGTTTCATTAATTAATTTTATAATAGAATCCTGCTGTTAAAACAAATAGCGTGTTTTTATGAAACAATATCTTTCAAAAGATTGACACTCATTTATGTCCAATCTTAAAGTGATATTAATTACAATGACCACCATTAGATTAAATGGTAAAAATATATTCTTTTTACACTTTAAAACCTATTAAAAATATAATCTAATCATATAAATAAATTAGATTAAAAAGAGGTTTTGAATTAAAATACAACATTTTTCACTATTCATTAAAAATTGAACTTTTTCGGGAAAATACCAAAAATTTACATAAAGTAAATTTTTATGTCCCGATTATAAAGAAGAATTTTATTTTTTCAAATATAACACATAAAATTGTCAAAAAGTGGATTTAAAAGAGGTTCACCATCAAAAGGCGGTTAATCGACCTTTTAAAGAATATTAGACTGTCTACGCTTAAAATTGGATTTATTCGCATTTTTAATCCTCTATATTTTATTGTAAAGAGTAAAAATATTTGACAAACATATATAATCATTTTTTAGTTAGTTCTATTCATTCCCGCCATTACAACAGCTAGGCATTAACTACCATTTAAAATAATATTATTTTATTATTAGAGTGCAACGTAAGATTCCCAAGAAACTCATTGTTGCGTATTGGGTACGCCATCGAGCATAACATCCCCTTTAAAGTAATATTAATATTTTATTCACAAATATGGATAAATATAAAAATGTCATATTCTTTATTTACTTGGGGTGTTACATTCTCATTCTCTAATATTTTTATAAAAAAATTATATAACGATGATACAACATGGTTTTCTAGAAGTTTAATTTTCAATTCTACTCTATGTCTATGTAGGCTATCTCGGTTTGGAAAACAAGAGAGATAAAGTCAATGTTTTCCATGTTATCCATGCACTACCATGCATGTGATTTCATGATTATAATATCCTTATTTCTCAAATAAGGACTGTATAAAGAATATTCTTCTATAATAAACTTGTATCCAACACATATCTTTAAAAAACCATCAATATAGTTCATGTATAATTCATGTAACTCCCCCTTTATATATTTTAATAACCAAAAATCCCCCTTAATAAGTGAATTTAATATAATCACAACAATTTTTTTAATTGTGATTCTTATAGATCAACCTTTAGGTTTTTAAATATATCCATAAATTATATGTTCTATATATTCCTTCTCAATTTTCTCCCCCAAAACAAATTTTCTATTTTCCTTCATCATGGAGACTTATTTTAGTAATACATGATGATATTGTCATTTTATTTTTTGTAAAGTGTGTTTAGAGGTCATACTTATACTTAAATTATATTTTTGTTAGTTTCAAACACATAACTAAAATATAATAATGAGTGACCTCTTTGTGTCTTAAATATTACACTCTGACTGAGAGCTTCCTCTAAACCAAGGATATTATTTTCTTCTAATATCAGTATGGAAAGATTACTTTGGACTCTTCTTTTTATTTTTAGTCTCATCCATTTGAATGTGTTATTTCTTCCCATGATTATCTTCTTTGTGTGGAGTAAAAATTTCCCCCTCATTATTATAGATCATTTTGTTTACAGTTGTGGATAACTTCTCATTGACCATCACTCACACTCTCACAAGCCCCCTCTAGCCCCCATAGCATCCCCACCCCTTGTTATTTATGTTCAAGAACCCCCACCCTCCTACAGATGATATAGTTTCATGTAATTTTCTTATCTAAACATTACATACTAATAGATTTATATTTAATACATAACATTGTGATCCATTCCAGAATCATAAATTTTTTGTGACATTGGAAAAATTGATACATAAAAAATAGTTCTTAAAAATATAAATCATCCCCCACTAAGTTAATCAAATCTTGTACCCTTATTAGTTATAAAATACTAGAAACAATTGTTAATAACCAGGGGAATGAAGTCATAAGAAATGGTGAGTTTAGATTCCCAATATGGGTAAACAATGGACATATTAATGATTACATAAACATAACATGAGAATAAGGGTAAAAGAACATGATCTTAACCATTTTAAACCATTACTATAATATCATATATCATAATCTTGACTCATAGCATAAATATTTTTAATTCATAATACATGAAACAAAAAATTAATCAAATAAAATGATTTATGGGGGAATAAAACTGGCTTAAGACATAAGAGTTTTCACAGAAATTTTCATAGAAAATCATTTCACTAGTCAAGGATCACAACCACAACTATAATTACAGATAGGGTTCACTCGAAAATCCAACATATCCTTATTAAAGAATTAATCCCAAGACTGTCATAGTGAACATAGTCCCTTACTAAATTGGGTTCACTACCAATTTCATCCCTCATTATCTCATGTGATAATCATCTTTACCCAATTTATTAGAGAGGGAGATATAATTATAGGGCCCCCATCACATAATGAAAATCATACAAAAGTATGCCAAAAAATCATAAAAATTTAATCATAAAATTACCCATGGAATGGAAATGTGTTTCCTAAACATTTCATCATTTCATCATAGCATAACCCATGGAAAAGAAATTTCTTTCATAAAGGTTTCATCGTAACATAATTAACCCATCAGAAAGGAACAAGTTTCATAGAATCAACCTTAAATCATTATAATCCACCAAAAAAGGAATGTGGATTGTATTATTAGATGATAAACTCAGTAAATAATATGTAACATCAAAGGATGATATCCTAGATGATAAAAATGTCTTTAAAAGAGCGTTGGATCATTTCTTGAGTAAAATATCCTATTAAATTTATAATTACTTATTAAAAATATAAAAATATCTCAAATATTATGAAAATAAGTTTCTTAAAAAATAACCTTTGAATCATTTAAAGTAACCATAAATTCATATATTATTTTTTTATCATGAAATTATATCCATATCATGTGCATTAAAAAAAGATTCTTTTCAAATTTTTGGTAAAAAAT
Organism: Viscum album; assembly: GCA_963277665.1. Classification (NCBI taxonomy): domain Eukaryota; kingdom Viridiplantae; phylum Streptophyta; class Magnoliopsida; order Santalales; family Viscaceae; genus Viscum; species Viscum album. Next base: position 1,773,979,554 of record OY728133.1, on the reverse strand, counting down.
TACAAAGTGCCTCATTTGGGAAATGACAAGAATATTCCTTATAAACCATTATGTAAAAAATAAATCATAGGTAAAAATTAATTTAAAAAATTATAGGAGAATATAAAAATTATTTTATTTTATTTAAAAAACACAGACACATAAGAAAAATGATGTTCCACCAAAGAGAGAAATAAAGTCAATTTTCCTAAAAAAATATTTCAGAATCTTGAGTTTGTAAATATAAAAAAATGAAATTAAAACATGTAATCTCTAGAAATAAACATAGGTTAATAAAACTCATGGGTTTACTGAGAGATAAGTTATAAATTTTCATCATAAAAAACCTATTCATAAAATATCCCTATCAATAACAATATTATAACATAAATCCCTTAACTCATGTAAAGCTTGCATCAAAATCACTCTAACCTTATTTATAATAAATTTAAATTTATTATAATTATATAAAATATTAATCTACATAATTATAATATCATATTTTATCTACTTAGAAAATTTCAATACCCATTTGTTAAAAATTATTTTTAAAATTATCATTTTCTGGAGTTAACAGTTTCATTTTTCATCATAATTTTGGTTAGTTAGTTCAAAACATTATAATTTTATCATTGTTCCATGATATAAATAATGTTAATATTTATATAAGTATCATAAATATTCCTTTTATATATATTTATAGACATATATATATATATATGGTATCGATATAAAAATCAATTACAAAACTCATGGAGATGGTTGGTCATACGTACACATGAACACTATTTTCACTTTTTAACGGATGGAATGTAAGGAAATTAAATGATAATTTACCTTTTAAAATCATAAATATATCATATATAGTCATTATTTATATCCTTATTTCCATCCATGTAAATAATAAATTAAAAATGAATCACATCATTTTGTGAAGATGGTAGTCTACATATACACACAAGCAACAATATCATTTTTCAACGAATTGGAAGTTAAGAATACAGATTTGATATTATAATTATATAATAATATTTTCATCATAAATATTATATATAAAATTTAAATCCATCATAATAACAATACATGAAATATGGTTAAGGAAAATGAATTATATCACTACATGGAGGCAGTAGTTTATAAATATGCACAAGTGATACTTTCAATTCCCATTTGATGGAAAATAGGGTGAATAATGGAGGTTAAATAATCATAACAACATATATGTATATTTAGGATACTTAATTTATTAATTTATGATGAATATAACATATTTAGAGGAGGTATAAGAAGAATTAAATTGAAAAATGTCAGGTAAGATTGTTACATATTATTCAGTATGCCTCCTTTAGATCCATTCCTAATATCTATTGAATAGTATTTTAAGAATATGATAATGTATAATTCATGTTTATGGAAGTTTATAAGATATATGGGTATTTATTTTTGAGATATATTTCTCAAAGTGGTGTAAATAAAATAGAAATGGTGTGTCCTATTTTATTGGAGGGAAATGACACACTTGGAATTTCTTAAAAGATAAAAATATAATAATATCATAATCAAGATAGATGATTCAAAATGTATATATGTTTCAAGTACGGATAATATTATGTCTTAATATGTAAAAAATAGGATTTATACTTGTTTAATTGGAAAACACACCTCTGTCACTTGGTTTAATTCCCCAGTGAACTTGTTTTAACCTTTACCACCGTAATACATTTTTCAATATTAATAGGTTATAATTTTAATTATAATGTAACAAATGGATCCAAAAATTACAAGGGATTATTTTTTATAAAATTTAAAATCCTAATTGTCCTCTATAATTTTTTATGAATTTAAATAATTGAATAAAATATTATTTTTCATAAATTATTAATAATTTTAGTTTTGACACTATCAATTTAATTTGACATTAATGACATCAAGTTAACAAATTAATTCAAATATAAATACCTTACCAATGAATTATAAGTTATTATTAGCCATCAAATTTCTGTGACACCATAATTAATTGAAAATACTTACTTTTTAGGTTTTTAATATCATTTACCTTGATTTTTCTATTGTTTGTGCAAGCACTGTGTTGGCATTGTTTACGAATTTAAGGAAATTATAACATGAATAAAAATAAAAAATAAATTACCATCATAATAAAAAATTAATCATGTTCATAAAAACCTTTATATTCATTTATAACATATTCTTTTCTCTATGTGGACAATTAAAATAAATTAAAAGAAAGAGAGTGACATTTTTCAATTTCATTACTGAAAATAATATAATTGTTATTATCATTGAAAAATGGAATTAAAAATCAATATATTTTAATTTGGGATATATATGGTCGAATATATCCTATAAAATGAATTAAATTAATGTGTTGGTTCTATTTTGAGACTTGATCTCGATTTTTTAACCATGCTTTACCCATTTTACCCACACCATTGTGACAAATATTTACCAAAATTACAATTTATAATAACAAAAAATAATAGAGAATTATCTAACATATTTGAACCTCCCAATACTAAAAATGATATCTATTTTTAAAAATACATTATCTATAATTGTAAGAAATAAATTTTAATACATAATTGTGAAACACAATGTAATATAGCTTCTACAAAAAATGTGTTTTAAGCATAAAAATTAACTTATAGTGGAATCATGAATATTTCAGATTAAAATGAAATTAATTAGATTATTATAAATTAAATTTATCATATATAATATAATACAAAATATTATAATAATTTTAAATCACCTTATTTAATGAAATGAAATGTCAGTATTTGAAAATTCATTATTTTTCACTATTCATTGAAAATCAATCCTTCCAAACAATTCCCCAAATTTCACCCTATGTAAATTTTGATCTGTTGATTTCAAAAATGATGTTAATTTTATAAAATAAAATTTCTAATTATGAAAAAAATTAATAATAATTTGATTCAAAAAAACAACTTTTTAATAAAATACATTTTTGAAGCATCAAATGACTTCACTAAAAAATGAGTGCTTATTTCTTAAGAGTTAAACAACATTTTAGTATTGAGTAGGACCATTATAAATTTATTTAATAACGAATTTTCTTACAATCATACCCTCAAATTTAATTAATAGGGTTTAATGGTCACATAATAATATTTATTATGGTATATCATAATCCTCTTATCGTGCAGTGTTGTGTGTTAAGCAAGCTATCATACTTATTATTATTTTATCTAAATTTTTTTGGGTGTTATAGTTGATTATTGGCCTCCCTTCTCAGTAAATCTTCTCTTCCAAATGATTTTCATCCCCTCCCCTTGAAGGTGTCATTCTCTCGGTACCAATGCATCTTTTCCACCTTAATAATGATTGATCGGGCCAATAACCCTAGGGTCTGGTGCACCCCATGGTAAAGCACTTGGGTGTATAAACCCTTTATCTATATTCTTCTATAGTTATTTCTTCACCTCCTCAATCTCTTCAACAACCATTCTATATGGAGTCTTAGATATTGGCAACGCCCCAGGTATAAGAACAATTGAGAATTCAACATCTCTTCTGGAGGAAGACCATGCAATTCCATGGGAAACACTTCAGCGAATTCCCTCACAATAGTCATGTCTTAAATGATGATTTCCTCCTTAGAATAAATCATTTGAGCTAGATATGTGTGCTCATAGGGAAGTAATATCCATTCTTGAGATGATGGAGCTAAAGAAGATTCATCTTCCTCCTCGCACTTGTACAGAATCGGGGGGTTGATTCTCCACATGGAGAGTGGTTTCCCTCTCATGGAAATTTATGTTGGATCTATATAAGGAAAGACAATACATGCCATGAATTGCATCAAATTATACTATAGGGAGTATGATGTGGTTTTCTAGGAAGTTTAATTCACCGATTATGACAGGGGAAGAGTTACATTCATGGGATGTGATGATTTCCCCATTTGTTGTACTCACTGAAATCTTTACTTCCATTATTTTTGGTGGTGTTGGGATTTTTCTACTAAACTTTCAGGATATAAAATAATGCGTAGAACCTGAATGAAAAAGTACGTTCACTATTCTTGAATGAATAACAAGTATAGATATCACCACTTCATTTTCGGGGCTCACTTCAGCAGTAGTGATGAAAAAATCTCACCCTTGCTGCCTTGGAGGTTGTTGGTTGCCTTCGAAAACCCTTGTATTAGGGAACTGATTTGCAATATGATGTGGTTCTTTTAAATTATAGCATTGAACAACATGTTGAGAGTAAAATGGAGCATTCCTATCCTATGTCACATCCGTGGGTTTTTCTTGCCGACAATTAATATCCAGGTCCCCTTCTCTTCCACACCTAAAGAATTTCCTCGCCCCCTTTAGGAAATTTATGGGGTACTTCTTTCTGCACATTTGGCAAGTGGGGTGCTGGATCTTTTTAGTACTATTGGATTTATCCATCAGACTGACAGAATTGAAATCCACCTTATGATTCTTATCCCCATGATACCCCTGCAATTTTTCGATCTCCATTTTGTCCTTGGAGGCACATCAGACAATTTCTTCATAGCTTTTGAAGTCACAGATCACTAGGGCTTTCTGTAGGATAGGTTTCATCCCACCAAAGAAGCTTTCAACCTTGCATTCGCTGGTAACGACAAATCCATAGGTGTAGCGTGCAACCCTTGTGAAGTTTTCGTCGTACGCTCTAACAGATTCATCATCTTTTTTACTTGTGGGAAAAGAATTCCCTTTTCATCTTAAACCAGAGGGTGCGCATAAAATATTTATCCAAAAACATCTTCCAGAAATCCTTCCATTCCAACGCCTCGATTTGCCTCCTTAGGCATCATATTTTTGATCATTTTCAACCATTGATCAGCTTCACCTTCCATATAATAATCATCCAGAATAACCTTATATTGTTCAGATCATTGAGGGATGGAGAAGATCTTTTCAATGGAGTTGATCCATTGTTCAGTGATTTAGGGATCAGATGCTCCATTAAAAGTAGGAGCCCTTTTTCTCATGAAGATCTTGATAGAGACTTGTTCTTTCTTAGGGGGTTTGAACATTCCTCTTGACCCATGATTCTATTCAATGCTTGAGTTAACTGAGATATTATCATGACAAAGTTTGCGATTCCTGCTCCCATCTAATTGGGCATCTCATTAGTGCAGTCATCACATTGGTCTTCACATCAGTTATTAGCCCGAGTCCTCCTTTTACTGGCCATTAGATGGAATAAAAGAAAATTTATGGGTAACACATAAAGGGTAATCCAAGGGAAAAATAGATGACTTATAAATAGCTTTTATTTACTTAACTTATGAATTTATAGGCTTCAATATATGTTTCCATGATCTACTTTTTATCATATATTCTTAGGGTATTTTTTTAATTCCCATAATAATGGTTCATACTAAGTTTGTGAATTTACCCATGCATATCCCCCAGGGGTGTTGTAACCAAGAGTGCATTGAGGCCCATTATCGTGTACCAGGATACCTTGGGTCAAGTCCAAAACTCTTTGCCGGGGTTTTCACCCCTAGGTACATTTGTGCCAGAGCCGCATCTACCTGCTCTTATCCAGACAGGGATGTATTTTCTTGATAAACCACTTACTCAATACCCAAAAAAACATAGGGATTTTTTTATTATACATAGTATTATCTCAAATTATTCACTAGGGTTTTCTACTCCTAATCCAAAAGATAACTAAACCTATCCTCTGATACCAACTATAACAACCCTGCTCTTTATTACACACTTAAACATGATTTATTACATAAGCTCTTCACATGATAAAACATGAAAGATTGAGAGGTATAGTGTCTTTGGGGATTATGAGCATTACATAAAAACTTAAAACATAAAACATGACATCTTTATTGAAAAATTATTTTACATGACCACTAAATTCCCTTATACTTAGCATTGTATGGGTTAACCTAAGGACATGCATAAGAAAAGGGTGAGTTATAAAGTCTAGTAAGGGAATTAACATAGAATAACTTGAGAAATACATTGAATGTTAGAAAATATGCATATCAATGGAGAAAAAGAGAAACATAAACATAAAGGAATGATAAATCCTGATAATCATAACATGGAAATGTGGCAACAACACTTCACTTGGAATTAGCATGAGCCGAGGCTCATTGCACATGGAGCATGAGTAAACCCTCATTGCACATGAAGCACAATTAAAACGTCATTTCACTTGAATTATCATGATTCAACACCCATTTCACATGATGTATCATGATACTATACTTTACCCAATTCATTGGAGCGCTATCAGGGTGCACCCTTCTTAAATATTTCATTTCATGCATAAGTGTGCCGCAAGATCATAGAACATGAATTCATAAAACATCATAATTTATTCCAAGATTAAGAAATATGGAATTAATACGTTAAACTCTTACATAAATATGTAAATTTTAATTACAGTTAATACCCTTGATAGATAAATGGGCATGGTATTCGCTACACAATGATTTTGGCTTGAAAAATTGTGGTGCAATTTCTGCAGCAGAACAACGTAACATAAGACTTCATAATAATGGTTTATGTGAGGGAAAGTGGTGTCTCATAATATTTAAAATAAATGGATAGTAATGTGATTCATATAGATACATGTCCCGATATAGTTAATGGAATTTAGATTCATAATACAAAATAATTGCTTGAATGTAAATGAGGAGAGAGAAATTCCATACGGAATTTCGGCATGGTAACAAGTATATATGGAAGGAACCGATGAGATATAAAGTGGTGTCTCATCATTAAAATATAGATATGACAGTATAGGGGTGGTGAGAAATCATACCCCAACATTTATAATGGAAAATAAAAGCGCATAACAATATTAAGAAACTTGGATAAAATGAGAAAGGAAGGAATCCCTTACTTGGATGTGTGATCCCAAAGGCTTGAGAGTGGCTTGAGAGAGGATTCCTAGGAGATTGGGGCACCTTGGGTGGATTATAGATATATGAGGGCAGGGTTTGGTCTAACTCCATAGGCTTTGAGTGAATAGGAAGTGGGATCTTTTGTGGATTTATATAGTAAAATAGAAGGGATTCATTATTATTTAGGTTTTAGACACCTCACATTAATATAATCAAAACCACAAACCAACCCATGGTTTTTGCACATGGTTTTTTTCCAAAGTGGATTGGAAAAAAAATATTTTTTAAGGAAAATGGAAAAAAATTTTAAAATAAAAGGGTTGCTTATGTTGAAGTGAGTCATACTCTAAAGGAAAACAATTTAAAAAGGAAAAATGTTTTATAAGCTTTGAAGGGTCCACCTAAGCTTTTTAAACTAAATAAAACAAACCCAAAATCAAATTATTTTAATGTTAAATCATATATTTGAAGAAAATAATTTTTATAGTATTTTATTACATCACTATTGGGTCATTATGATGTCCTAAAACACACTATATGTTTAAACGATATTTAATTTTTACCCAAAAATTTGATTGTCTCATGAAATTTATGAAAAATTCACCATTGGATAATATCAACTTCCGGATTCCAAAAATAATATTAATTTTATCTAAATAATTTCCTAAATATGTGAATTTTACATTTAAAATAAAAACCAACATTTATCGAAAATTCATGGGTTTTGACAAAAACATATTTCAAACCTTAATAAAAATTACAATTGCCTTCATAAAATTATACAATCATTTATATTTAATAAAAAGTAAATTAATAATAATAATAATATGTTAAAAATATTATTTAATTAAAAAATCCATTAATTTAACAAAATATATTTCCTAGCTTGAATATAAACTAAAAATACTATTTGTGCTTTAAAAACTATTTACAAAGTAATAATAATAAAATGAACGTATATTGTCAATACAAGAATAATTTACATAATCATAGTACTAGGTTCTTGTTACATAACCATTAAAATACACGCATGAGACCTTAGGGTAAGGTGCGCGATGGTGAAGGACTCTTGGGGTGGCTCAGATAACATTGCTTGAGTGGTAATCTCTATCAACCTCCACTTCTCTCATGGTTGGTTCTTATCGAGCTTTACATATTCAAGATCGGATTAGGCTTGGTCAAGATCGATGCCCAATGACTCCACCTCTTTTCTGAGCTCCAATTAATGGGCTTCGTATGGGGAAAGTCTACTAGATGAGGCCATCACTTCTTTTTCTGAGTAAATTGGATTTGTTAAAGCCCTATATTTATACTAGTCATGTGATCACTGCTCAATGACTATATTAGCAACAGTCACAATTCTTAACAGTATTTTAAAATCTAGAAAAGTAAAACCAATGAAGTTTACATTTTATTTAACCATAATAATACATTTAATTAGATCAAGAGGAATTTTCATTATTGAAAGTTTGGGTCATTACAATTATCACATCAATGTTATGTATAAGAAAATCCATTTGTGTTAAAATATTTATTTTAATATTCAATTATTTGAATATACATGTAATAAAAAGTAAAAAGTAGTTGGTTCTAGGGAACCAACTCAAACTGAGGGAAGAAAGTGGAATTAAGTATCTCCAAATTTTTTAATTCAACATGGTGTACACTCCTAGAAAAGGGAAATTTTTAGTAGATTTTTTGATTTGGGATTCATAGAGTGAAGTGGTGTGGGAAACTTGTGACCAATGGAAGATGTTGATTTTCCTTACTGGCATGTACCTAGATTGTGTCACATGTAATGGGAAAATTATTTTCTACATGGTTAGTATTGTTCCTTACATGATGTATGTAAAGACCCGCAAATTTCAAGGAAATTTTTTTCTTAATTTTCTTTGGAATTTTGCAAGAGCGCAGCTTCAGACGGCACCTGATTCCGAGGCCCGGTGTGCTCGGAATCAATTTCCGAAGTTTGGCTCGGGTACGTTCAGTGAACGGACGAGCGGGTTTTTCTATCTTTTGAACCGGTGCCCGGAATCGAATTCTGAGGGCACCGATGAAATCGCAGCGCCGGTATTTGCTTAGAAACGCCTATTCCGGAGTTGCGTTTGCTCAACCGTGGTTTTTAAAATTTTGGGCTTTAAGTCGGAAATAAAATAAAGGTTGTGCGACAACTTTATTTTATTTCACTTAAGCCGCTTGGAAGTCGCTTGGAAGCCACTTGAACTGAGTTAAAGTGGATAGGGTGCTATCCGGAAATACCCTACCCCTTGGTAGGATATTTGTGAGGTGGGGCCCGCACGAGCCCCGCCGTTTCTTTCGCTAAGTAACGCACCCGCGAAAACCCGTCAAAGTAACTGAAAAGTCAACCGGCGCATTTTCTTTAATTTCTTAACAGACCATTTAATTGGGCGGTTTATTTCGTGAATTAAATGGGTTGTTTCATTCGTTGAATTAATTCATCGAATTTAATGGGTCGTTACTTACGCGTTTGCGTTCGTTGGCGATTAAATAAAATAGACCAACGTGTCTATTTTGGAGGATTCCTCTTTATTCTCTGGGCCTCCACCCTCCCCGCGAAGAACGCGAAGAACGCGAAGAACGCGAAGAACGCCGGAACCAAAATTCGACGACGCACACCGTGATCCGCGACGTCGACAAACTTTTTCCGCGACCTTCTTCTTCTTCTTCGGCGCTTCTTCTTCCGCGGCAAACCTACGATCGATGGTTAAAGGTGAGAATCGAATCTTCTAAATTCTCCCTTTTTATAATTCGATATCAACGGATTTAAATTAATTAAATCCGTTTTATCTTGATCCGGAGATCGTCGGCGCGACTCCTTCCCGCGGTGCGACGAGCGTCTCTTCCGCGACGATCACCAAATCCGCGACGACCTCTCGTCCGACGACGACGACAAGGTAGGGATTTAATTCTTGATGATTCATTCCTGTGTTTCTATTTCTTTTGAAAAAAGAACCGGCATGAATATTTTCAATTAATTAAAATTGAATTGCCGTTTAAAAGAAAAGGAAGTGAACAATTTTTATCTTGATTAAAAATTGTTGTAGCCCCTTTCTCCCGTTGTTTATGACTAACGCGGAGGGTGCGGGTCTAACGAACAAGACCCGACAACCCTCCGCCGATCCTTTTCGTGTGCGGTTTTGGCAAGCGACGACGAACCGTGCGGCAAGGGCGATCCGTTGATCCCGCAGTGAAGATCGGCCCCCGGGAGGAGCAACTGCGTAGACGGGAGAGGAATCGGGCCACCGGAGGATCCGCCGCGGCTCGGCCGCGGCGGCGGCGAACCGCCGGACCGCGTCCGCGGTCCGGCCACCCAACACGCGGGCCGCGTTCCACCTAAGCCGCGGGTCAAACCCGCGGCGCCCCTTGGCCGCTCGGCCGAGGTCGAGCCGGACGGTCCGGTCGGCCGGGCCGCACCCAGGCCGGACCGGACCCGGCCCAACTGGGCCGGGCCGGTTCGGGTCGACCCGGTTCGGCCGACCCCCCGGGGGGGGGGGGGGGGGGGGGGGGTTCGGGCCGGGTCGCCCCGGGCCCAGAACCCCCGTTTTCGGGCCCTCTCCGGTCTTTTGCCCATATCTTGGGACTAGGACCTCCGATTGACGAACCGTCAGCGGATACGCGATCCTTGGATCGATACGGTTGTTTCGGTATATTACACTGAAGGTTTCGGAATACTTTGGGTTCGGCCGGGTTGGTTCGTACACGAAACCAACCGGGCCCTCGGAGCGGAAACAC